>CM065803.1:188287500-189537500 GCA_033398695.1 Orobanche coerulescens | reverse complement strand
TAAGTTACATGCAATCTCATTGCAGTTGAAGTTCATGACAAATTGGGAAAAGGAGTCAGGAAGTGACTGCAGGATAAGGTCGACTTGGAGAGATGCATGCATCTCAAAATCAAGAGCTTCCAATCTCTCAATCATCGAGATCATCTTGAGGACATGGTCCCCAACCTTCTCTCCTTCCTTCATCCCCGGCGCCGAATAATTGCTTTGATATCTCATATCTAGCGCTCGGCTATGCTCTCCATAGAGCTCGGCCAGTGCGCTAAGATGGCTCGTGAAGACGCCATCTTTTCATGGGCACGTTGAAGCTCATTGGTCATTGAGCCTAACATGTACCCTCGCACTCTTATGTCGCCTTTACCCATTTCTCATGGGCATCGACATCTTCCCGATTGGCTCGGGTTCTTAGGAGCCGGGATGTCCGCCCAAGACGTATCCCAAGATTTCCATAGTTAGGACAATCCTCAAGTTCCGGCCACCACATAGTTCGGACCACCAGACGTTCTTTTCAAGTAGTATAGCGAGTGGGTTCATTGTCATATTGAGAGTTTTGTTAACTGCAGAGAATAATTTGAGTTTTGTTAGTGATTGTTTAATTATGATCCGAGTAAAGAATTTTAGGACTTTCTTTATTCATAACTCGGCTACTATTTTATCGGCATTTACACACTCCCATGTTAAATCCTAAGTCTTGGGTGACTTCATAGTGGTGATCGATTTCATTACACAGTTTAATAGAGGGCAACCCATACGGTTTATATTCTATTATTCTTTATAAAGTGGTGTCTAATACCAACCCATCTAATGGATGATTCGATCTTCTTTTACCCCTAGTTCACTTGCCCTCAACCCATTCGGTTTCTATGGCTCACGAACTATCTAAGTTTAAACCGTCAACTCCTATTAGTCCGATACTGAATCTTACCCGCAACCCATACGGTTTATAGGGGTTTGATTTGTCACAACCAAAGGCATCTAATGCACTCTAGGAATTTATCAACTTTCCCAAAAATATTACCCGACATACTCTAAGAATAATATTCCGGTTTAGATTTCAATTTTCCATGAGTTTGACGGAGGGTAGGAAACCTCGTAACCTTTATAACTTAGTGTTTGTAAGTGGGAGTATTAACGCGATTATATGTTACACTTTGCACATTAATCCGTTTATAAGCGCGGTTTGTGATTTGTCAATCATTCAAAATGAAAAACAATAAATAGCAACCTAGTTACTACCAACATATAGCTCATGGACTTTTTCCTAAGTATTGGGCCAAGCCAAATAACGAAAAGAAAAATACAGATTGATTCTTCGCCTTCCAAATCGGTCGTCTTCGGTCTTCGTCATAGCCATATGAATAATTACATCATTGAACAATACATCCTTTTATACATATTTTCTAGTAAAAATAAATAGGCTCAAAATGGCCTTTACAACCATATCGAATCGAACAAATCAACAACTAAGTCCACGAGCTATATCACCATCACATAAGGCATTAAATACAACAGGTAACGGTAAATAAAATTAAATAATCAATTAATATATTAATCCAATTAATATAAAAATTAATTTATTTAATTTCTACAATATTAATCAAATTAATATTTATAATCGTCATTTTAATCCGTTCAAAGTAATCCGGCCAAAATAATATTCTCGTCTAATAATTTCCCTTAAAAAAATATTCCAAATATTTTATTAAATCTAATTAAATCCAATTTAAATTTCGGAAATTATTACAACGAAATATAAACACAAATGGAGTCCTGAAAATCCTAGATCGTGCCCACCACGGCCCGATTCAAAATCGGGCCGAAAACCCGAAACCGCCAGCCGAAGTCACTCGGCCATCGCCTGCAGGCCGGCCGAGCAAACATGTGAGCTAGCGAGTCACTCGCCGGCCAGCAAGAAGCCCAAAGAGCCGGCCGTAATGCGTCTTCGTGCGGTATTCGTGTTTAACCCCGTTTTTCTCATTTTTTCGACTCGCCTAAAACGAAAAAGTTTCTTAACTTCATGAAGAACTTATAAATCAACAAAAATCAAATTTTTCAGATTTATAATTCACATAAAATAGTCGAAACTTGACTTACTACGAACGATTAAATTTCTTCGATTATATCTATTATGATTCTAAATCATAAACATCATCAAATAACATTCCAAATGCAAAGATGATCGTATATACGATATATTTGACCTCGCTCCGATACCACTGTTGGGATTCCTCAGAAAATAAATGCAACGGAAGAATAAACGGAATCCCTAAGAGGATCGATCAAGTAACGTATATACGAAAAGAAAAATACGAAGATCAAGGAATCAAAGTCCCATACCTATGATGTCTCTGAAAAACCTTCGTATGATGATGATGATGATGATGAAGAGCCCTTCGTTCCAAGCACCTAAAGCAAGATGCCTCTACTTCACACGCCGGAACTTGATGGAAAAATCGACAAGCTTCCTTTCTTCAAGAATGCGGCTAGGGAAGCTTGTAGGAATTTTCTCTCAATGTATTCTTCTTATATCTTGTCTCTAAGATCAAGATGAAGTTTTCTACCTTACTCTCTCTCTCAAATTCGTGATTATGAGTTAAAGCAAGAAGAAGTTGTCATAACTCCTTTTTAAAGACTTTTATTTATAAAAATGAAAGTCTACCTTTAACACATGATTGAGGGTATCAAATACACCTCACATATGTCACCTAGTGACATAAAATAAGTATATAAGAGACAAGAGATGGAGGGGGGGTGGCCTTAAGGGAAATTTCCAAGAAGACGGGTCGAATTTACTCGGCTCGTGTACTGGATGTTCGTCAAAACGAATCCCTCGTGTACCGGATGTTCGTCAAACGAATCCGTTTTATTTCCAATGTGTTTGGACTAATTAATTAATCCAATTAATTAATTATATCAAACATAAATATATATTTCTCTAAGAAATATAATTTATGAATTAAAGTAATCACCCAGTAACTACTTACAATTCATTAGACCGCTATTTGATTTATCCGATAAATCAAAATTAGATATCTAATATCTAATATTATAAGAGAGATTATTAATTCACATTTATCCATCAATGATCCTATTGCGCGACTCCGTAGGTTCGTCTCAGCCGGCATTGGGAGGAACCAATGAGTGCGGGCAGCACTTAGCCAGCCTAGCGGGCCGCACTGTAAACCCCGACTGAGAACGAATGAACGAATCATTCCAACCATTATGTCGTGAATACTATATACGTATAGACCCTTCATCGATGTCCCGTCAAGTCTTAGGGTCACGGTAAAGTCAAACCCTCATCGTTGACTAAACTCTATACATGTGTTAATGCAAATCAAGACCGATCGATTAATAGCGTATCTAATACGACTATATCGTAATGCTTCGCCAAAGACTTATGATCTTATTTGCCATTAAACGTATAGGACATTCGCCGCTCACTAACAGAGATAGAATCCTTTCTTGGCGCATGCAAAGATCGCTACTCGCCCGTATAGTCCGCACTTCGAGGTCGACTCAAGAATTAAGCAAATGAGTCTAACTACTCTAATGACAAACTAAACGTCACGCATACATCTTCTACCAACCTCAAGTCAAAGGTCCATGTATACTATCACAACCTTTCGATTCGTCATCGACTCTTCGAGAGTGAATACCGTGTGACTGAATCGAGTATGAGTCGTGTTCGAGTATACTGGTCCCACCAATATACTTATAACTATGCTATCAAGACGTGCACACGTCCTAGCATCAGTTATACAAGTCTTATTAAAACTTAATGTCCTGTTAAGTTTTATCGACTTGCGAACTAGTTAAGCATTCGAGCTCTAAACACTTCTAGTGCCTATCTCCTTATCTCTATAAGGAGTAGAATGTTCACTCTCAAATGCAAGGACTACTATCCTATATACCAAATCACAATGCCAGTGATATACAATAATATAGAAATAATAATTGCCTTATTAAATATAATATTCATAATTACAATACAATTGCTCTCACTCTCTCATCCTCTGAGTGGCATTCGAGGGCATATTCCTAACAGAAGGTCTACAGTACAATCTACTTAGTATTAGCCAGTTTTGTGACAAATAGTTCTCAGTGAAATTCTATATAGAACATTATAACATCAAGACCAAGGAAATCGTCCTCACAGGAAGTAGGTCAGGTAATATGTATATTGCTGACTGAAAGCCTACGAGATCCACTGTTCCTTGTTTTGTTGCCAAAGGCACTGCAAATCAAAGCTGGTTATAGCACAAGAGGATGTCGCACATCGACTTCAGGACGATCAACAAACTAGCCAGACAGGGAATGGTTAGAGGTTTGCCCGATGTGTCATTCCATAAAGACAGCGGTTGCGGACCCTGTCAGAAAGGCAAACAAGTCAATACCACCCTAAAAACCAAATCATATCTATCCACCCACAGGGTTCTGGACATTCTACATATGGATCTCTACGGTCCTGTAGACCCTGTAAGCTTGGGAGGTAAGAAATACTGTCTTGTTATTGTTGATGATTTTTCCATGTATGATTGGATAATATTTCTCAGCAAGAAGAAATAAACCACAACAAAGTTGCCTGAGCACCTGAGAAAGCATCAAAATGAGAAAGGGTTGAGTATCGTGTCCATTCGTTCCGACAGAGGTACTGAATTCACAAATCTCTTTATAGAGCAATACCGTTCGGACAATGGAATATAGCACGAATACTCAGTGGCCCGGAATCAGCAAAATGGTGTTGCCGAGTGAAAGAATAGAACACTTAAAGAAGAAACAAGAACCATGATTGCAGCAAGCAAGTTGCCGCTGCAGTTCTAGGGCGAAGCAACCAATACAGCATCCTATACACAAAATTGTTGTATCATCAACAAGCATCACAACAAAACATCCGATGAGGTATGGAATAATAAAACTCTATTAGTTGCATACTTTCATATCTTTAGATGCAGGTGTTACGTTCTGAATAATGGCAAAGATCAACTAAAGATCGTCTACGAAAAGTTGGATGAAGGGATATTTGTAGGATACTCCTTTGTCAGCAAAGCTTTCAGAATCATTAACAAATGGAAGCTGACAATAGAGGAATCTGTCTGTGTAGTTTTCAATGAACCTCATTTTGATCCTATAGGAGTAGAATACCTAACCAAGAATATTAAAACACTCTCCATTAATGACCCTCAAACTCATATAGAGCCTGTCGTAGACTTAGAAATTAATCTCGCAGCTGTAAGATCAGAAGTAGTCGAAGCTGATGCTGTATAAGCTGAAGCTGAAACTACAGCACAACAAGATACAGTACGGGATGCCGAACTAGAACTTGACATAAGATGGTTGAGAGATCACCCACAAGAATTAATTATAGGAGATATTTATGTTGGTGTATCTACCCGAAGAAGAATACAGAGTACACAAGGAAATGTACTGTGTACGCAAGAAGAAACCGATTCTGAGAAATCTCCATTTCCTGTATGGAAATCTCAAGCTGAACTTAGGAGACTAGATATGTGCACACTAGCTGTATTCTTAGCTCAATCCGAACTTGTTTCAACCAATGAAGCCTTCAATAATTTTCATTGGATAACTTCTATGGAAGAAGAGCTTAGTGGTTTCGAAAGAAACAATGTATTGTATCTAGTACCCAGGCCAGAACATCAAGCTGTAATTGGAACTAAATGGGTATTTAGAAACAAAAAGGATGAGAATGGACTTGTTATCAGGAACAAATCCCGTCTAGTCGCACAAGGCTACAGACAGGAAGAAGGCATAGATTACGATGAGACTTTTGCCCCTGTAGCCAAATTAGAAGCCATCAGGATATTCCTAGCTTTTGCAGCCCATAAGAGATTTATAGTATATCAAATGGACATTAAGAGCACATTACTGAATGGACACCTCATCGAAGAAGTCTATGTTGAATAGCCACTAGGGTTTGTCAATACTAAAGGTGGAGACTTAGTATACAAGCTATGGAAAGAACTGTATGGACTTAAGAAAGCACCTAGAGCTTGGTACGAAACCATGTCCCTGTACCTTACTAATAATGGATTTGAGAAAAGTGTTGTGGACAAAACTCTATTCAAAATATAGGAAGGAGATGACCTGCTAATAGTATAAATATATGTCGATGATATTATATTTGGTTCTACTAACCTTGATCTATGTCAAAGATTCTCTCATCTCATGTAAAGTAAATTTGAAATGAGTACGATGGGAGAAGTTAGTTATTTCCTAGGATTGCAGTTGAAGCAATTACCTACAAGAATATTCATCAACCAGGAGAATTACAGCAAGTAGTTGCTCAACAAGTTTGGGATAACAAATTCCAAATCCTCGTCAACCCCCATGGGCGCTTCTGTGCAAATTAGTGCTGATGAAGCTGGGAAGTCGATTGATCAATCACTCTACAAGAAGCATATTGTCTCACTCCTGTACCTAATGGCTAGCAGGCTCGATATCCATTTTGCTGTAGGAGTGTGTTCTCGGTATCGAGTAGCACCAAAGGAGTCGCACTTAACAACAGCCAAATGAATCCTTAAGTACATGAAAGGAACATTTGATGTAGGATTGTGATATCCTAAGGAAGGAGGACTCGATTTGGTTGGCTACAGCGACTCGGATCTCAGAGGTTTTAAGTTGGATAGGAAGAGTACAAGCGGTACTTGTCACTTTCTTGGACCTAGACCTGTGTCGTGGTTCAGTAAGAAGCAATTGGCCAACTCGCTTTCTACAGCTGAGTCGGAATACTATGCTGCTGGAAGTTGTTGTGTGCAGATTTTCTAGATGCAAAACTTACTCGAAATGCTGCTAAAATATCAGTATCTTTGGTAGCAATTATAAGATTATGGAATAAGTGTCAGAGAGATGCCAATCATGTGCGATAGCACGAGTGCAATTGCAATAACGCACAACCCTATATTGCACTCGCGAACTAAGCATATTGATATGAAGCATCACTTCATCAGGAATCATGTTGAGAATAAGGATGTTCGGATCGAGAAGATTCATACAGACATTCAGTTGGCCGACATCTTTACAAAACCTCTCAGCACAACCAGATTCTATATGCTTCGTCAAGAATTTGGAATGCTACAGCCTGACTCGCTCTAAGTTTTTACGCTTTTACTCATCAATTGAGGGGGAATGCTATAAGACCCAAACATACAGTATTCGCGTTAATTAACTATACACTCAGAACCAGTCAAATAGTACTGTAGGATATAGAAGGCATGAAACCTTCCAACAGCTGACGTGTACATTAATTAAGGGGGAATACAGTATGATCCATAAATACAGTATTAATCCAAATATTGGTGTAAGAACTGAATCACGTATGTACCTTTTAAGGGGGAACACTGTATTGATTCGCGGATACAAAAAATACACTGTAGGATGTCAATTAAATATTCCAAAAATGTTTTAAGTCCACGTGCCATGTTTACATTTCAAAAGTTTTATCCTTTAATGCTTTAAAGACACCTGGACTTCATTATCTTAAATACTGCGATTTTAGTCATTTCAAATCGCCGTTTTGTGCAATAAGGGAAGCCGAACTGCCAGAAGTAGTACCGGTTATCATTTTAAAAATAGATTGATAAGACATACAAGTTACTCTGAATCCATCCTGTACGTTCGTTTTAAAAAGACGGTTCCCATCCCTTAAATCTGACCGTTCACTGTATGTGACTCTAATCTTCCTTGCACCCTATAATTAAAGGACTGTATTTTGCTCCCTTAGACTCTTTACGCTTTCTGCAATTTTAAATAAGTCTCAAGCAAAACAGTCTACATATTCTCTGTATTTTCTACAAGTTTCTGCTATTTTTCCCAGCTTTCTTCACAACCTTTTTCTATGAAAATGTCTACTTCCCAAACTTCCTCCCTCTCCATGAAGAAAAGAGAAACTATCATCGACGGATGTATCTTTGCCAGGTTCAAAGGAGAAGACTTTCTCGGCATGGAACTGGTTGTTTCAAGGGTGAAACATCAAGGGTTGTACCTCCTTGCCAGTCGCCATACTGACTTAAACAATGAACACATTATTGACGAATTCTATTTGGATGCCTCGTTCAAGTAATTGTCTCGGAGAATAGGAGGAGAAATTTCTGAGATATCTGCAACCGTTCAAGGGATTCAAGTCTCTCTCAATAAAGACATGCTGAAAAACTTTACAGGCTGCCGTCTGATGGCCTGAGAATGGAAGAATTGGAGACCTTCGGTCGGAGAAGTTGTTGACAGCCTACTGGAGGTTGTTCACCAGAGATGAGAATGCACATAATGTTCATCCCTCATGCCATAAGAAGAACTTATGCCTGCCCTATGTCTACCATCATGACTTCTGTGCCCGGGTTGTTGAAAACCGAACAGGAGCCTTTGAGATGTGCACTAACCTTCACTTCCAAATGATGGTAGCCATCATGTCTGGAGAAATGGTTAACTGGTTCTAGATTTTGTTGAAGAGGATTCAGGAGGAGGCTGTCAAACCTGAGACTGCAAAGAAATCATATGGCCTCATTCTGAACTACATCCTCACAAAATGCGGAGTTAAGCAATCTCCCGAAGCCAAGAAGATTGGCCCCGGTAAATTCATTGGTGCAATAAAGGCCACGGTATTCAACAAGTCACCCGTGATTGCTAGGAGGCTGCATCCTAAAGAAATGCCCATATCAAGTGACCCAATGGACATCACTGGGCGGATCTCGAGCGAGGAGCCGAAAATAAAAAAAAGTGTCTCTGACAATCGATCACCTCATGCTTTCAAGAAGAAGAAGAAGAAGGCCAAGAAGTCATCTAAGATTGAGCCTACAGTACCTGCAGTGGTTACTGTAGAGGCCGCCTCTGCTCCTGTCGCTGAATCTATCCCACAGGGCGCAACCCTTATGAAAGAAACAGTTGCTGCGAAATCAGCAGATCCCGAGCCTATGGCGGCTATTATAGATGAACAAATGTTTGCCACTCTGAAGGGCTCTCGAGAGTCAGCTGCCCCTACGGAGCCAAAATCCGCTACTCCTGACAGGGTACCCACCCCTATACAGGATCCCTCTTCCCACAAGATACCATCCTCTGTTGGGGATCCCTCTCCAAAACAGGCTTCCATACCTTTTGAGGATCCCACCCGCACAGTAGACCCAACTACTGTATGGAGTCCCTCCCCATCCGAACTAATCAATAATACTCTCCTTCGAGTACAAGTCGAGCAAGCGTATAAATGCTTCAAAGTATGGAAGTCATACAGGGTCGCCCCACATGACACCCTGTACAACTAGGCCAATTGGAAGGAAGAGGAATTATTTTCTCTGGAAGTCATGGACATCCAGAATGTCGAAGTCTTGATCTGCTGGGAGGATCACTTTTCCAGGAACTCATCTCTGACTACTTTAAGGTGAAAGAAAAGGCTACACTGAAACGGAAGTCACCGTCTGGCGACAAAGCTCCATCCAATGGCCACCACTAGGACCCTGACTCGGATGTTGATAATGGTGCCCTACAGGCCGGTCTGAGGATAAGCCCTGAAGAGGCAAGGGAACGTGAGATGTCCAATCACCAAAACCTACAGGGTCAGGGGACATCTGACAAACAACAGTCCCTTCTCGCGCAATAGGAATCCGCTAAAGATCAACAGGATGAATCAGTCCCTCCTGTCACCGCTGAAGAGCAAGCAGCTCCTGAACAATAAGCCCAGTCTGTCCCGTTACACGAGGACGCCGCCCGCGCCATCTGCCAAGAGGATTCAGTCACTCTTTCGGATCAGGCGGAAGCTTAAAGTCGGAAGGAGGATTCAGTCCCTCCTGTATTTCCGACTACTTATGTACAAACCAAACAGGAGGAATCAGTCCGCCTGTCCCCAAGACTGAATCTGTTGCACCTTCTTCCGAAGCTCCTGCTTCTAAATCTCATGCTCCCGAAGCTCCTGCTTCCGAAGCCCCTGCTCAAGATGTTCCTGTATCTCCCACATCTGCAAACTCCAAATCTGATTCCGATGATGGTTTCTTACCAGAAGACTGACCATGATGCCCTCGTCATAATGTGGTTCTACGTCAACTTGAAGAGCCTTAGGATTTCAAGATTGCGCACCCTGGCTCCCCGCACACCTAAACCCACATCGCGCAACTCCAAGCCCTTGGCCAATAGATAGTGTTACTACAGGATGCCATAAAGGCATTGTATGACATCGGAAAGGAACTCGATTGGATGAGAGAAATTGCCCAGAATGAGCTCCCCAATCTGAAATCTGCAATCAATGATGTTGAGGACGCATCCCGCGTAATGCCTAATGCATTGTGGCAAGCGCTAAATCAACTCAAGCAGTATCAGGAGAAAATTCTAAGGCAAGAACAGGCAAGGCTTAGGATTGCCGAGGCCAAAACGGTTGCTGCTCTTCAAGAGACCGAATCAAGACTGACTGAGCACGATCACAAGATCGATGATATGTCTCAGGTTCTTGGTACTTTGGTTGAGAAAATCATTACTCTGACTGACCGACAGGATACGTCTATGAAACTCCTACAGGAGATTCATACCAAGGTGTCGGACATTGATGATGTCAAAAGGGGGGAAGAAGCCAGAGAGGCCAGTAGAAGATTGAGATTGGAGAGAGAAAGGGAAATGGAAGCAGCACTGGAAGAGAGTGTCACTGCTGGAATTGGTAGACTGGACTCACCAGGGTCTAGTCAAGCTTCAAGAGGATACAGGGTATCTGGCTCTCGACCTGAGTTCCAGGATCCCAATATTCCCTGGAAGAATAATGTGCAAAAGCCTACTGAGATTTTGCTACCCACTGACTGACATCCTTCAGCCGATGATTTGAAGAACTGGAAGAAAAATGAACTGATGAGATACATTTGTATGCTCATCAGGGAGTTTGCCATGTTCAGCAAATTCAAGATGCTACAGGATGCCGCGAATGAATTCTCGAGGTTGTTAAGCATAAGGAAGGCTCCCTCTGCAGATGCTGATGAAGTCAAAGCACCAAAAAGGTGAACGGCTCACCCACCCGGAGGACTGGATACTCGCGTACGATAAATCCCCTGAAGGAAGGAGTATCTATAGGGATCGAGGCGAAGACTCCCTAGTCAACTGATGGAAAGAGACTGTAAATGATCCTGACCGAAGACCTTGGAGGCATTTAATGCAGCCGGAGAGAGACAAGTCTGAATGCTCTGAAGTGCATTTAATGCAAAGACAAAAATGATGTCTGAAGCATTAAATGCAATCTACTTTAATTCAAACATTCAGCAGCCACCAATCATGAGATAGACGTCAACATCTCATCAACCAACAATGGCTACATTTATAACGGATACAATTCCAAGATCATAAATATCCCCAAGCAAGAGGACTTCAGAAATACATTTTCATTATCGCGAAAGCTGTGACAGATTATTCTGAAATTCTAGCAATTACAACAAAGTATATTTCGTGAGCATACAGCAGTATCCAAGCGAACAAATATACTAAGTCCTCAATGCAAACAGGACAACATACAACAATCATTCTTCAAAGATAAAGTTGTTGTTAGAATATTTGTTCTACCCTTTACCGTTGAGATTATCATTAGCCCTGTGTGGACTAATGATCCTTGCGTATTCCAACCTATGTGGGAAGAATAGCGTTGAAGACGAAGCTTCGATATATGTGAGAAGAAGCGAGTCGAAAGAGCTCAAGCCAATCTGTGTGAACGGCCCAAAGCTACAGTCCCTGTATCAATCTGTGTGAACGATACAGAGACAGGTTTAGTTAAAGTCACGTAGTTGTGTACGTAGTGATTTTAATAAACTCTTTACTCCTGTGTAGAGGACCAGTGGATGTAGAGGGGTTTACCTCGAACCACTTTAAACTGTGTTATTTACTTTCTGTCTTTACTTTTTTCAGTCTACTATGATTTTAAAATATATTGTTAAACCCTGTATGCATCAAGCAAACAAGAGAACACCTAGTTGTTGTATTTACAGCAACTCACACAACATACTTCCGCTACACAAATTAAATTCGAAAAATGTAAAGCTTATTGTACCCTTACTTTCTAAGCTGTTTATTTTATACTTAGTGACCAACAAGAACATTCTTAAGTACCTGAAGGGGACTAAAGACTTGGTTCTTACGTACGGCGTTGGAGAACTAAAAGCGGAGGGTTATACAGATTCAGGTTTCTTGGGAGATGGATGCGTAGATGTCCACTTCAGGGTATATCTTTACTCTGAATGGTGGAGCAGTATCTTGGAGAAGTGCCTGTAACACCCCCAATACGCTCGGAAATATTACAACGCCGTAGACCCTCTCCGTGAGGATCTACCAGGCTAAACACATAAACAATACATCATATGATAAGCCGACATGGTTAAATAGCGAACCATTAGACCGATTTGGTCTTTCATCAATACATACAGCTCAAACTTCAAATACATCTCTGTATCAAACTCATATCCGCACATGGGTCCAAATACACTGACAACTCATACGACAAAAAAAACTACAGCGGAAAGAACAATACAATACGACCACCAGTACCAAGTACTAGTCTTCATATGATTAGTATCATTTGTCTTCCATCATCCTTCGTACCGATCCTTTGATTAGCTCCCCAAGAACCTGCAAGAACCTGGACGCAATACAACATCCACCCTCGATTTCTTGGGGGTTAGCAAGATTCCGCTATTTTACTAGTGCAAGTATAAAGTGCAAATACGAGCCATACACAACATCCTCCGAGAACAAAGTAATCAAGAACATTCAACCAGCTAATCACAACAAAGATTTCCTTAGATAATTCACTTGATTAAAACCGTTTGAACCATGGAAGGTAGGAATGAAATCAATGTACATCTTGCAAAACAATTCAAGATCTCGTGAGTTTTAAAAACATTTGGATTTTAAGAATTCTCATCTTATCGAAAACCATTTAGGGACATGGCCCAAAGATCATTTCCCAAAATACAAAGCCACTAATGAAAACACGGGGTCTATGACCCAATCATACCATTCCGATCACAAAACATAAGGTCCACGACCCAATCATACATATCAACATATTCCCAAGGATTATTCGCGTCGTGCTAACAATCCACGAACCTCAGATGCTCCCAATAAACATACCCGAGTGAATAACCCAATGGGAAACCACACAATATCACATATCACCGTGACAACAGTCACATAACCACAAACATGACATACGTTCATAGTTATCCTGGCATCGGGCTAGCAAGCCACGAACCTCGGAGCCATCTTGAGACCTACCCGGTTTAGACAACCCATGACACATACATCACACAACCAGACCACAACCATAAGTTATCCCGGCATAGGGCTAGCAAGCCACGAACCTCGGAGACCTCTCGAGACCAACCCGGTTTGGATAATCCTATGGTCACGCCCGATCCGGACTAGCAAGGATGGATCCCGGAGATTCAACAAATCTTACCTGGTGGCACATCACCTTACAACAATCACACAACAACAAAGAAGTACCATTTCCAAACAACACTGAACATCACAACCTCCTTACAAAGGAGTAACAACTAATATCACACATCACATATTCACCGAACGAGTACACATATCAATACACAATCCTCGAAAAATGATTGAAGTCTACTATATTCACGTAATATGATTATAACATCTTCCAACATATACCACTAATACACATATTCAGAAAACACATTTATTCACATAGCATACGAGTTATATTCGAAGGAAAACCTTTATTGAGAATATACCAATTCATTTTGAAAGTTCATTGAAAACATTCAAATTACACATATATTCCATTGCCAACTATTATGTCTACAAAACACGAAGTGTATGGGCAAGATACTTGCCTCAAAATCGGCACACAAATACTCCGACGAACACGGCACAACTGGGAGAACCTCGAACACCTACAATCATTCACGAAAAGCAACGAAAACACGATCACAACAAGGACCAAGACCAAAACCAATGGGAAATGCCTCAAAACAACAAAGGAAAACTCATATGAACATTTAATCGAACATTAAGTGTTCACGGTTCCTCAAGAACACTCGAATCATCAATCGAGTTGAACAAGTCGGAATTATGGATATACAATCCATGGAATATGATTAAGAACAACGTTAAACACCAATCGATTCATCAAAAATCGGATTGGAAAGGAGATCAAGAATAAGAACTACAAAATGGTCAACTCAAGAAAATCAAAAGATTACCACGATCCGACGAAGAACACTAGATTACATGATGTTAAAATCACCTAGGATACTCCAAAACCCCTTGCAATGGGACAAAATCGAACAAGACCACGAAACCTAGTCACCCACGACTCACACCCGCGGAGAGAAGAGAAAATAAGGAAGAAATACGTCTGCTGTCCGGTTTTATGCCGGACAGATAAGCGTGCGCTAATACTGAGGAGTAGCACGCGCTAACGAAACACATACAGATAACGTGCGCTAACTACAGTCGTTAGCGTGCGCTAACGAGACCTACTGACCCAGTCTAGTCGCTTCTGGACAGTTCTGCACCTTCCAGGTAGCGTGCGCTAAGACGACAATGGCGTGCGCTAAGACAGATGATAGCGTGCGCTAACCACAAGCGCTAGCGTGCGCTATCGAGACCCCAGTCCCAGTCCAGTGGCTCCTGGACTACCTCTGTACTACCCGTTAGCGTGCGCTAAACGGGAGATGGCGTGCACTATCGGGAAAGGTAGCATGCACTACACGTGCAGCACAGGTGGTAAAAATCGCACCAAAATTCAACACAACAACGATCCGAAACACAACCAAACACGTGTCTAAGCATGGCATAACCAAGCATGATACATGATTCCAAATACATGGACAACAACATTCCGCTCAACCGAAGAAAAATTCAACGAAACCGGAACGAAGATCTCGAGTATTATATTCTACACCCCTAAAAATAAGTTTCATCCCGAAACTTAAAACATGAAACAATCAAGGCAGGGTAACTCTAGATAACACCCGTTATCTATTGCTGACAGCACACAACGAACCCCATGCAGTACAGAACTGCTACGATATGATTCGCTATGCTAGAACGATAATAAAATGCAACGAACAAAAGTCACTACGGATGACGAATCCGAACAAACAACAACCAATACACAAGTCTAACGCTGAACAAGTATGAAATCCCGATAATCTCAATTATCTGGGAGATCACAACGAAGACAATTTCTCGAACTTTAGGAAATTACGAGAGGGTCCAAATGCTCAAAAATCACGATATGGGATCGAACAACAAAATCCATTCAACAACGATCGAACAACAAGGATCGGACAACAATGACCAAAACAACAAGGATCGAACAATGACTAAAACAACAATGATCGAACAACTATAATCGAACAACAACGATCAAAACAACAATGATCGACCAACAACGATCAAAACAACAACGATCGAACAACTACTCCCACGTTTACACCTCAACTCAAGACATTACATGATCTTGCAAGAACTATAAGATATTCATTTCGCATAGGACTCACGGGGATCGAACCGCACTCAGAAAAGTTACCACGGCAAATAGATTAATCTGAAACAATATCGCAACTCGTTCGGACAACAATAACGAAGAACGGAACAAGTTCAGAAAGTATCAACGAACACAAACGAGTCAATAGAATTGTAAATATAGAAGTTCAAAAATCCGATCCACTTCTAATAAAAGAAGTTTGTCCCCAAAATTCGAAACAAGGAAATAACATAACAAACAACTAACAGACTACACCTCTTAGGGACTTCTCAGAGTCAATCCTGATATCGGTGCTCGATACTTTGCGGAGTCAATCCTGATATCGGTGCTCGAGTCCATGCCTCGGAAGACTCGGTGACCAATTCACAAAACTGAATTTGGTGTCCCTCGAGTCCGCACTTGTAACACGTTACTAGTGGGGAAGGACAATGTGCACGTACATGCCCCGACACATTACAGTTAAAACACCTCTTGGCTTTACCAGAAGTCAAAGCTGATGACTTGGAACTCTCAGACCCACTCATAGAGCGACAGAGTTTCACGGCAGAAAGACTATTGTGTTGTAGTTTAGAAACTCCAACTCCTGTACTGACCATACGATTATCATACTTCCTCTGTTTCTTCGACTCGGGCACACGTTCCGATGGTAACGAAGCTAGATATTAGGCTAAGGCTCGATTCTGATAATCTCTCAACGTGGCGCAAGTGAGTCCCGCCGTATACTTGCAAATTTTCGGCTTCATCCTCATGTTAAAATGACATATGAACAAATGTTTATAACATATGAACATTTAATCGAACATTAAGTGTTCACGGTTCCTCAAGAACACTCGAACCATCAATCGAGTTGAACAAGTCGGAATTATGGATATACAATCCATGGAATATGATTAACAACAACGTTAAACACCAATCGATTCATCAAAAATCGGATTGGAAAGGAGATCAAGAACAAGATCTACAAAATGGTCAACTCAAGAAAAATCAAAAGATTACCTCGATCCGACGAAGAACAATAGATTAGATGATGTTAAAATCACCTAGGCTACTCCAAAACACCTTGCAATGGGACAAAATTGACCAAGACCACGAACTAGTTGCCCACGACTCACACCCGTGGAGAGAAGAGAAAATGAAGATGAAATGAAAAAATACGACTGTTGTCCGGTTTTTATACCAGACAGATTATCATGCGCTAATACTGAGGAGTAGCACGCGCTAATGAAACATATACAGATAGCGTGCGCTAACTACAGTCGTTAGCGTGTGGTAACGAGACCTTCTGACCCAGTCCAGTAGCTTCTGGACAGTTCTGCACCTTCCAGGTAGCGTGCTCTCAGAGGGACAATAGCATGCGCTAAGGCAGATGATAGCGTGCGCTAACCACAAGCGCTAGCATGCGCTATCGAGACCCCAGTCCAAGTCCAGTGGCTCTTGGACTGCCTCCGGACTACCAGTTCGCATGCACTAACCGGAAGATGGCGTGCGCTATCAGGGAATATAGCGTGCGCTACACATGCTGCATAGGTCGTAAAAATCGCACCAAAATCCAACACAACAACGATCCGAAACATAACAAAACACATGTCCAAGCATGGCACAACCAATCATGATACACGATTCCAAAGACATGGACAACAACAATCCGCTCAACCGAAGAAAAATTCAATGAAACCGGAATGAAGATCTCGGGTATTACAGTGCCAAGTAAAGCGTGACTGCAATCTCTACATATCAAGCTGAATATCAGGCAGCCACGGAGACTATTAAAGAAGCTTTTTGGATTAAGAAGTTCATTGAGGGACTTCAAGTGGTTCCGGACATAGAAAAGCTTGTGATGCTGTTTTGCGACAAAGACGAAGCTGTTGCACAGGCTAAGGAGCCTAGGGCTCACCACAAAACCAAACATACTCAGAAAAAATATCATTTTATTATAGAAATAGTTCAGAAAGGGAATGTTATATTGCAAAGAGTACAGACAACAAATAACATTGTTGATCCACTGACCAAGCCACTATCTCAGATTATCTTAGAGTGACATCTGGGGAGTATGGGTATTAGACCATAGTTTATGGTATTGAGTGCAAGTGGGAGATTGTTAGGAATATGCCCTCGAATTCCACTCAGAGGGTGAGAGAGTGAGAGCATTGTATTGTAATTATGAACATTTATTATTATATAAGGCATTTATTATTACTATATTATTATATGTCACTGGCATCATGATTTGGTAAATAGAATAATAGTCCTTGTATTCGAGAGAAAACATTACAACCCTTCTAGAGATAAGAAAATAGGCATTGGAAGTGTTTAGGGCTCGAATGCTTAATTAGTTCGCAAGTCGATAAAACTTAACTAGACAGTAAGTTTAGACAAGGCTTGTATAACATGTACTCTGACATGTAGAGTGTCTATCTTCACTAAGGATTGGTGGGAGCACACGTTATAGGTATGCTAATGGGATTAGAATACTCGAACATGACCTACCTTGATTCAGTCACATGGATATCACTCAGGGATTGTCAATGACTGAATCGAAAGGTTTAAATAGGAAATGTGCTTGTGATATTAAGTTAGTCATTAGAGTAGTTCGACCCCATCACCCATTGGTGGGGTCAACCTCGAAATGCAATTTCGTGGGCAAGTATCAGTCTCTACTGAATACCAATGATTCTTTCTCCTGTTAGTGAGCAAGTAAATGTCCTATGCGGTTAATGAAAAATGAAATCATAAGTCTTTGGCCAAAGCAGTTAGAGTTAGTTGTACTAATACACGAGAGCTCGGTGATCTCAATTGAATTAACAAATATATAGAGTCAAGTTACAATAGAGTTTGACTTTATCGTGACCCTAATACATGACCGGGATATATGATTGAAGGGTTTATACATATACAGTATTCACGACATAATGGTTTTGTAATGATCCGATCATTCGTTCTTAGTTGGGTTATGGTACGGAGCGCTAGACTGGCTAAGTGTTACCCATACTCCTTTATTCCTCCCATTGCCGACTAAGACGGACCTATAAAGTCGCGCACAAGGATATTTGATGGATAAAATATGTATTTATTATCTCTTCATTACTATTGGATATTGAATATCTAATTTGATTTAGTTGATCAATCATAGCGGTCTTGTGAATTGAAGTTAATTAATGGATGATTAATTTAATTCATAAATAATTATTTCTTGGAAATATATTGTTGTAATTTTGTATTCAATAAAATTATTAAATAGATTAATTAATTCAGTATAAATATATTTCAGATAAAACAAACTGTACTTAACGGACTACACATGCGAACATCCGGTATACGAACCGAGTGGCTCGGTTCGCTTTCTCACCAATCAAGTAGGCCGTCCCCTTCCCCACTTTCCATGTAGTTTTCTTTTGTCATGTGGTGTGTGTGGTGTGTTAGAATTATTTAATGGGTTGAGGACAAATAGATGAGATATCTAAATCTCATTATTTGATCTCACCTTGATTGTATAATGAGTATGTCTTTCATATCATGAGAGGACTTGAAAAACACACACACAAGCTGCCGTGAGTTCTTGTGAGGAAGGACAAGAAACTTTTTCTTGATAATATTTCATCTTAGAGAGAAATAAAAGGAAGAAGAGAAGAGAAGAAAAATACTATATCAATTCCTAGCCGTGTTCTTCGAGAATGAATTGATATATTATTTTTTTGATCAATATCCAATGTGTGATGATGTAGAGACACTCGGCATATTCAGTGTTCAATCATTCATCAAGTTTGAACGAATTGGATTCGTGTACGTGTTGGTGAACGAAAAAATCTTGCCTCGGGTTTTTCCTTCAAGAAGATATTATCAAAGGTCCACGAGGGTATGAGTTCTTAATTTTATCTTCATCAATTTATATTCATTTATACGATGCTTGATCGATCCATTTTAGGGGTTTGGTTTTTATCCGGTTAGATCGGTTTATTTTTCCGCTGCGTAACTCGACTTTAATCACTGAATCCCAACAATAACAATAATTCTTGATGAGATTTATACCTGTAATATAACAGGAAAAATATAGATCAAAATTTTCGACTTTGTCCATTTTTTGTTAGTTTTTTTTGTCCCCATCAGTCCTCTTCTCCCCATCAATCATTCTCCCCTTTTCTATTATTAGCAAAAAGCATATGAAATCATATAGTTAGGAATATAATCAATAGAATTTATTTTGACAAAAAAATAGGTATACTCCCCCTAAATATAATAACTCCCTCTGAGTTAAATACCAATTTAATAGATTTATAAGTAATTAGTTTTGAATTTTAGGGATCCAACCGACTCTGGATCATTTCTAGTTTAACTAATAAAAAATATTCAGCATTATGGTTCCTTTTGGGATCCATGTTTTCTTAATTTTAATCGTTTGTCTTGGGCTTTTGCAATTGGAAATATGATGCCCGATTTTCAAACACTTTTCATAGTTGGGTATTTTCAAGTTTAACAATTTATTTTTATTGGATTCACTTTTATTAAATTGTTCGAATGCAAGCCCTTGTTTCTTTAACGGAAATTTTGGAATAGAAAGAAGTTTTTCAAATTTTTCATTTTCACATGAAAATTTATTCGTTAAATCTTTAAGTTCATTTTGAAATTTTACTAAATCATCTGTCATTTTATTTTCTCTTTCTAAACAGAGAGAATGATCATTTTTGATTAATTTTCACTTTTCTCGTACTTTACAAATTTCATCTTCCAATAATTTATTTTTCAATTTTAGGGATTTATTATCTTTCAACGAATTTTAAAAATCCGTATGTAATAATTCGAAAGCATTAAAAAGTTTGTCTTGAGACAAAGTACTTACCTGGATTTCGTCGTTGCTGTCTTCATACTAACTCCTTGCCATGAGTGCGAGATTATTTTGAATATTTTCTTCTTCGTCTTTGTCACTTCTTTCTTGGAAGTCGAGCCACGACAATTTTTCGCAAAGTGCCCGGATTTTTCATAATTTCGGCAATTATTGTCGAACTTTTTTGACTCATTCCGGACTTGCAAGTTGATGTCTTTTCTTCTCCAGTTTAATAGGTTTTGATATTAATTGATGTTTTTGGCATAAAATATCGATTCTTCATCATCGCCAACCCGGATTTCTTCTTCATTTCTTGATATCTTATTAGCTTTCAAAGCTATGGTTTTTTCTTTGGGCTTCGGCTAGGCATTTTGTGATTTTAACACGATCTCATAGTTTATTAGCGAACCGACAAGGGCACTTAAATCTAACTTGTTTAGATATTTCGACTCTAATAGTCGTGACCGTTCCATCCCATTCACGAGGTAGTTATCGCAATATTTTCTTTACTTTTTCACTACTTGATAATGGTTTCCCAAGCAGGCTAGTCCATTTGTGATGACCGAAAATAGGTCGAGCATGTTTGATATGGACTCATCAGCTTTTGATCATGAATAACTCGTAGTCGTGGAGAAGCATATTTATTTTTGTCCCCTTGACTTGAGTTGTTCCTTTGTGTGTTACCGCAAGCATTTTCCAAATTTCTTTGGCACTTTCACATGAGGAAATATGATTATGTTCTTCGGGATTAAGAGCACAATATAATAATTGTGTTGCTTTACAATTGCAATGGTCACTTTTGTAATCTTTATCGTTATATTCTTCGAAACTCTTGAGTGATCCATCTGATTTTGTATGGATTTTTGAACCATGGCAAATTACCTTCCAAAGTTCGATATCGTAATCTCGGATAAAGATTGACATCTTTTTCTTCCATATCATGAAATCCGATCTGTTGAAAAATGGTGGTCGGTTTAAGGCCCTTCTACTTGAGCAAAATTAAACGCCATCGGATCTTTTTTTCCTCGAATGTTAAGCCAACTATTATAAGAGACCAGCTCTGATACTGATTATTGAGTTTGGTACCGCCACTAGAAGAGGGGTTGAATAGTACGGTGAAGAGTAATGAACTCTTTTTGTACGGAAGCGATAGATATGTGCGGAAAATAAATGACATAGAGATTTATAGAGGTTCAACAACGTCCTACGTCCTCTCTCCTTCACTATCTTTTTCTATAGGTTCAAGATAAAACTTTCCGCCTTGTCTTCGATTGGTCCGAGGCAAACCATTACAATCTTGTATTAAATCGGTCCAAGATAAACCATTACAGTCTTGTCTTTTTGTCGGTCCAAGATACACCATTTTCCTTTTCTATCGGACAAAGAAACAATCTTTCTAGCTTTCTATCGGTGCTAGAAAAATCTCACTTGGATTTATATTATGATTCTAATAATGTCGGATCCACGGTCCTAATAATACCGAATCAAATCTACAATCATTTCTTTCATCTCTTATATGATTGAGTGATTTAAACACTCGAACTCTTGCCAGTTAAGCTCGATTACAATACCAATAATGTATACAATAATCTCAGATGTATATAGAAGTTCCTTAAAGTTGTATCTTACTGAATACCAAATGCCATGGTATTTATAGGCTTCATAGCCTAAATAGTCATTATTGCCTGTTGTTTGTAGCATGCGCTAATATGCTCTTTAGCTTGCACTAATCGTCGGTTTTGAAACGTTGCATTGACATTCTTGTCCAATGGCCATATTTTGAATCTAGCTTGCGCTATTTGAACACCATAGCGTGCGTTAATAGTTGTCAACTCAATAGTAGTCAACTTGAAAAGGTATCCAACGGATATAAGATCAATGGTAGGATTTCAAACCTTACGGGCATTAATACTGATATTTAGCATGCGTTATGGTGATTCTTTAGTGTGTGTTAGCTTCACCATATAGCGTGTGTTATCTACTCTCATTTGCAGACCTTTCTATCCTGATTCCATACCTTGTACTTGATTTCATAGTGTGTGTTTTGACACTTGTAATGTGCCCTATCGTCTTGTAATGAGTTCTGCCTTGATTACTAGCATGCGCTAGTATGTATGTTAGCATGCGTTAACTGCTTTTGGACAACTCTTGCACCTTCGACTGTTTTTAAGTAATTGTTGTTTTCTTTGAATATTAACACATTATCAAAATCCTTTAATATATTTATGTGGAATAAAATGTTTCAACAATTCGCTCGTTTCGAGTACATATGGTACGAGCTATTTGGAGGTTTAGCAAATACACAGATACTGTAATATTGGATACCACAAGATATTTTGTTGGATGGGAGGAGGACGATTAGTGAGCTTATGCTTATTTTTCTCAAATAATTGTTGTATATAAATATTTCAACGTCAAATAATGATTCTTCTTTTTGTAATGATTATTTTATATAAATACTTATTATGGTATTAAGTATAATAAACATTCAATAAAAATACTTCAACTTTAAATAAATACAAAACAATAAATATTAAAAACACAACTACTTATTCTGGTGTTCGGTATAGTAAACACGATGGAAAAACTTCAACTTAAATAGATATAAAATAATAAATATTAAAAATATAACTAACTACTTATTATGGTGTTTGGTATAATAAACACACAAATGAAATACTTCAACTTTAAATAAATACAAAATAATAAATAATAAAAATACAACTACTTATTATGGTGTTTGATATAATAAACACACAATATAAATACTTCAACTGCAAATTATATAAATACTTTTATATTGGGGGCTAATTTAGGTTGAAGCGATGTCTGGTTTGATATTTGGGAGCAACGTGGTCATCAGAGTTTCATATACTGCACTTTTATTTTACACGTTCTTTTTTAGACGGTGTAGGTTGCATTTTCAGATCCTTAAAGGGTTGAGGAATAACTATAGTGCAAGTCTTTTTATTATGCCTTGTACCTCCGCATTTAAGGCATGCATGTTTGAACTTTATGAGTATGAGTCGAGGACTCAACCCTGATATAAATCCTCTTTGTTTGGTCGGCCTGCCTGCCTTGAATTCTCTGGTGGCTCACAAACTTTTACCCTGATATTACCAGGAACGAACTATTCACTGGGGTGAGGTACTGGAATTACAGAACGTCCCCACATTTGACGAAGTATGGACACTCTGTAGTAAAGATATATATACAAAGTTTTGTCGTGATTAAGGTACCTTATAGCTACAATGGCATGCTTGTATGAGATCGTATCATGTTGGGACTTCATACAACTGTATTTTTGCTCTCTCAAGTCCACAACATAATATTACTGATTATAGTTCTCCTTGAATACCCATTCCTAAGGCATTGAGCATTAATGTGAGATTCAAGTCCAACAGCCTTCATCAATGTCTCATAAGCATGATTCGTTAAAGGTCCAGGACACTCGTTTGCGTTTTTGTGTCGCTCAGATGTCCATTCTTCTACCAGAGTTCAAGAAACCTCGAGAAGTGAGGAAACATGCATCCTTCTAGCCCGCAAAAGTCGATTGATCATGCTTTACACAATATTTACATTCACTCGTATCGCTGGACTGGACACTTCACTCGAGCCCATCTATTTTCATCAAAAGCTTCTTTTAGGTGTGCGGTTGCAGTTGGACACACTATTTCTAAACTTTCCATATGCCTATTAGAGTCCTAAATACGATAGTTGTAAATTGCAACATTGAAAATTCCTACCACATGTTGACCATACTTAGCCAAATTTTTCTGAATATGGTAACAATATAACCCGTGATGCGCAAGTAGGAATGCCACTTTCCTATAGCATTGGCTATGGATTTGTGTCTAAAAAAATCAAGAGGTCTCTTGGACAGTCAAAGGCTTCCTTCAATTTGTACATGAAAAACTTCCACAACTCATCGCACTCGACGTCGTCAATCCCAAAAAACAAGTGGAAATATATGATTGTTACCATCTTTTGTAACAACAACAAACAATACTCCTAGGTACTTACCGTTCATGTGTGTCCCATTAACAACAATAATTGGTCTATCATAACGAAATATAGATTTCGAAGACCCCAAAACGTAAAGCATGTATTTGAATTTTCCAGTATTAGAATCAACCATGTATTCAAGTATGGTACCTGGATTCGTCACCTCCGTCATATGCAAGTACAAGAGAATCATTCTAAAAGAATCTTGGTGGTCTCTATATGTCACAGAATTAGCATGGTTTTGAATACTCAATCCAAGGCGTAAAAAATTCTAAAACAATGTTCTACCTTAAGTTAAGGCCATCACTAGTTTTGGAGTCATAATCTGCCCATCCACTAACAGTTTGTCGGACATATATTCACCGAGCATCTTAGAATGCAGCTGCTTGGGTGCCTTGCAAGTTGGTTGAAAATGGCAGGTATGTTCGTTCAATGAGTGCACTCTCCAAAATCCACCCCTCCGTGAGGTGCCGAATAAAAAACTACATGTTTCGTCTGTGCAAGCAGTAGAATAGTGGTTCATATCAAATTTCACAATATGATAGTCAGTTTTTTTTCTCAAATAATAGCGCCCAACAGCGTTCTTCAATCTATCTTTTTTAGAGAAATATAGAGGAATGTATTGTATTTATTGGACCAAATGTTTTATCCTGATCATCATCAACTACAGAAGGTGACACATATGGAGGTTTGCCTAGAATTTTCCATCCAGAACTGTAGGGAGGAGCTGGAGCACATTTTTCATCTACGAGTTGATCGAAATCGAAGCTTCTCCATTCTGGTTATGGTTCAGCATCTTTTCAAAATATTTTATCAAACATACATTTTTCTCACAGTATTTGCAACAGTCCTCGAACCAGTATTTTTGAATCTCGATATCTTCAAGATCATTATCATCAATATTTATATCTTTATTATCATCGCCACTACAACCATCATCACCACCACCACCACCGTCACCATTACCACCATCATAACATACATTATTTGAAGTAGCGCAACCATCAAATTGAGAACCATCAAATTCTCGAGGGATTCACATGGTGCTTGAACTCCAATCCGTCATATAATACATACGATTAAAATTGTAAGGTGCTTGGAAAGAGCTACATCCGGGTATGTCAAATTGTGGAGCAAATGAGAAAACTATCAGAGGAATATTTTAAACTAAAAAAATTAGCAGCAATATTTTTGAGCTAGGTGTTATTATAATTGGTATTTGCATTCTGAAGACTCACAAAACTCACAAAATCTGCATTGAATTGCAACAAGTAGTTTACATCAGAATCATTCTTTATCTTCATTTTTCTTTTTTTATTTCCCCTTCACAATCAATAGAATAGAACATAAACATAATTTGTTCTATCAGTTTCAACAATACAGTAAACATTATCTACCAATATTGTATAGCTCACATCAATGGGTACATATAATATTTATTTTTCTCCATTGTGATAGTTTAAATCTTGCCACTTGTCATTAAAACGGATGGTAACCTTTTTGCAAAAACTCATCTTTCAAATAAATTTGAAAATTTTAAATTAGATTAAATAAAAAAAAACTTATAATATTTATACATGTTAATTAGTATTTGAATATTTCTGATATTTCAAGTAGAGATATTAGTTGAAGCTATAGATATATCTTTTATTTTTAGCAGTCGTAATAATCCCTGTTCTTTGAGGTGAGAGAGAGAGAACTCGTGATGTGAGATAATTTTTCAGAATAGAAATGTAAAAATAGTGCTGAGAAATAGTCGAATGGATGTTGTGAGTTACTCGAGCATGGTATTTATCTATTTTCTCTGATAATTATGTTACTCGAGTGGTAAACGTAGACTGAAAGCTTGCTCGTATAGCACCATGGCAATATATGACTCGAATAATACTCATTTGGTACGCTAAAATTGAATCGAACTACTCAAAAGTTGACTTGATTGGTGACACAAATGGTGCCTCGAAAACTGACTCTAAAGGTGACTCGGACGTTTCTCTCCAATTGAGTCACTCAAATTACCCATTCAAGTTACTCGTATGTCCGCTCTAGTTACTCACTCGAGTTGCACGAATAACACACGAGTTACTATCTGTCCGACTCGAGTTACTCGAATGGCCGCTCATGTTACTCGATTCATCCACTCGAGTTACCCGAATGGCGCACTCGTGATATTCGAGTGACCCACTTGTATTACTCGAATGTTGACCTTACTCGATATTATATATTTTGATAAAATTATCCGAATTCTTGTTACTTAAAAATGCATTATATGACTCGAACGCATTAAATTAAGTTCAATAAGTTCAATAAGTTACATTTGAGCTTAATTTTTTTTATTATATTTAATTTAAAATAGCATTGCATATTTTACCCGAATTTCTTTCCAAGCAAGTGGGCCGAAAAGTAGTGGGGCTTGGCTCCTGAAACTATTCGAAAAAAAAAAAAACAAAAAAAATAGGGCGTCGTCGTCGATAATTAAAAGCGGATCTAGAGGACTCTGCTACAGTTTGTGAGGGATCCAAGACAAATATTGTGCAGTTTGGTCTCTGTTCGGCTAATTAAACATGTGTTTCTTACTCCGTATGAAAGCTTGGGCTTCCAGTTATCCTCTCCTTGGGTTCACCTCTGTTGGGAGTTTCAGATGTTCTTCAGGTTATGAATTAGGCGGTCGGATGATGAGCAGTGTTAGTTTAGCGAAAAAATCGTCTTCAAGAGTCTCTCCGTGGCTGATGCTACCACCAACCTCTGGAAGCGGAAGCGGGGACATGGTTTATAACCAGTGGCGGAAGCAGAGCATTTACTCAGGAGGGTCCGGAGCTATAAAAATTACGGAGGTTGGACAATTATATACATAGTTTCCCTTATTTTATAAGGGAATTTTTATCCGCCGGGGGATCCGTGGACCCCCTTGGACCCCCCCTCCCTCCGCCCCTGTTTATAACTTCTACAGCCTTGCGGAGGACAAAGTCGTGAGTCGCCACAAGAAAGGCGATTTACCGCACGATGACGCTTTGTTGGTGGGATCGTCGCATGGGTGGCTAGTTGCGCTCAATACCCGCAATTGCGATCTGTCTCTGTTCAATCCACTTACCGGTCGACACATAAAGCTTCCTCCCATCCACACCTTGCCCGTTCCGAAAGAAAACTTGAAACGCGGTTTTGGGTGTGTGTCCAAGGTCATAATCTCCTGCCCCCCCCCCCCCCCCGACGATGATGATGGTCAGTGCCGCGCTATGATGTCCTTCGGCCCAGCTAACAGACTGCTTTCTGCTGGCCCGGCCACAGCGCGAAGTGGACTCCTATTGGCACTGTGTATGAATGGGCATTTGAAGGCACGATTGTGAGACGTTATGAGGATTTCGTATATTCCAGCAGACAGAAACTCTTCTTTTGCGTGACAGAGTATAGGGACTTGGAGGCTTGGGATCTTGGGGACCCCGAGTCTCCGAGACTTGATTGGAGTGATTGGTCTGCTTGGTTGAATACGCCTTGCGTTGTGTTATGGAAGGACGAATTTGGAGAGGAGGACGTCAGGACTCCTAAATACTTGGTATATGATGAGGACGCCAATCAACTCATTTATGTGAAGCGAAATATCATGACGCGAATCGACGATTCTCACCATCATGTTAGGAGCATCTACTTTGGTAAATACAGCGGGTGGGACGATAGCTACCCGTACAAAACGCTTGGTTTCGATGTTCGTAAAATCGACCCTGATGTAACCAAGCTGATCGGTCACCAAGAACCGGGTTAATCTTAGAAGTTTAGCTAAGAAAACCCAAAATGTATGAAGTATTCTCTTTTCTTTCTCTCTCTAAAATATGCTATATTCTCAGAGTGTGTCCCCTTTTGAGAAACCCCCTCTCTCCCTTTTATAGGAGGAGAGTGCCTTGTTGTCTAAGATTTTCCCTGATTTCCAGAGAAAATCCCGGATATCCAGGGATTCAGGTAGAGATGTTAAACGGGCTCGGGCCCGTAGGGCTGGCCCGTTTAACCCGCCAAAAAACCGGGTTAGGGCCGATATTTCCTAGCCCGTTTAAATCCGGGCTTTTTTGGCTCGGACCGTTTAGCCCGAAGCCCGATATATATATATATACATATATATATATATATATTCTATATTAATATTATATATATAATATATATTAATATTATATATAATATATATTATTACTGTATTTGTTAATATAGTGTGTGTATATATATACATAAAAGTGTATTTTTTGTTATATTTATTATAGTATAGTTGTTACTATATATATATATATATATATATATATATATATAATATAATGTTATTTTTTTTTACTTATAAAAAAATAAAAAATAGATTTTTTAAATATTTAGCCCGTTTAGCCCGAAACCTGTTAGGGTTAGGGTTAGGGCCAATATTTCCTAGCCCGTTTAAATCCGGGCTTTTTTAGCCCGGACCGTTTAGCCCGAAGCCCGCTAGGGCTAGCCCGGAGCCGCTAGGGCTAGCCCGTTTAACATCTCTAGATTCAGGCTGCGATTTTCCATCCCTGGATTTCCGGGATTGCAAGGTATGGGCTCTCAATCCTTGGATCTTAGGGATTCTGTCAGGTGAGTCAGGATCTTCTTTCCGAAGAGTTCGACCTTCCTGAGTTCGGTGGTTTTAGGTCGGCTCATTCCTATTCAAATCCGTAGGTCGAGAGACCTTTGAGGTCGGCAACCTTTTATCAGATATCATAGGTCAGCGGGGCCTCCGAGGTCGGCGCCCTTCTAAAAGATGTCACAGCTAAGCGGGGCCTCCGAGGTCGGCAACCTTTTATCAGATATCATAGGTCAGCGGGGCCTCCGAGGTCGGCGACCTTCTAAAGGACCTTGAGGTTGGCATCCCCTTATCTAAGAACCTAGGTCGGACTTTTATTGGTCCATATTTTAAACCGGGTTTTCAGGGAGCGTACATTCGGCGTCCTATCAACCAGTCCCCCCTACTCTAGTCGAGCTGTAAGACCGAGTAGAGTAAGATTTGTTTATAATCGGACGACCTTGACGCAATAATCCTTGGGACTCCCGTTCCTAGATAACGAGGCTCTTTGGACTTCGTGCGCTATAATAACTTGTCTTTTCCTTTCTCCACCTCCCAAACGTCGCGTCGATGGTCAAAGCCAGGTGTCGACCTGCTATAGGTCGGATAAGGCGGTGCCAAATCCCAGCCGTTCTTTTGTAGGAGGCATCGGACGCTCCAGATCGCCCGTTTCTCTTCTTCGATCTTCCCCCCCTCCTCTATAAATATGGATCCTATACCCCCTTCTGCCATTTCCAACTTTTCTTCTTGCGACATACTAGTGTGAGGGTAACTCCGGCGACACCTGCGACCTTGATTTCCTGCTTTCGGTGGTACTTCCTCTACCTTTCTCCGGCGATCTTCCACCCAATCCCATGGGTATGTTCATCTAAACACCTCTTTAGTTTTTGATTTGTTTTACATATATTTTCCTTTTCTTCTTCCTCCCTTTTCTTCCTTTTATTATGTCGTCTGCTTCCGATTCTCAAAATATTTCTGGCGAATCGGCCGTGAACTCTTTTTTAGAAGGTTTTTCCTCTTCTGATGGGGATTCGGGGGGTAGGTCGGGGCGAGCTACTGGTTCCTCCCTCTGTCTTAGGGATGAGCCCTTAGGTGATGTAGACTGGTCCGAGCTAGGTGACATCCCTCCCTCTGGCATCCCCCTAATCATTGTAGATCCTCCTTCCCCTCCTCCTATGGACGAAGTAACTGTGACCGGCCTCTTAGCCTATCCATATCAGACGGTTGTAGGAGCGACTCGAGTTCTCCCTCCTCATCCTCTATAGAGGACTAGCCCAGCCGCACTGGCTAGTTTTATAAGATTTCTTAGACTTCCCCCGGGGTGGGAATTTGTCACGCCTCAGGCTAGTGATACCCCTGATCATCCTACCCCGGGGCATATTACCTGGTTCGTGGATCAGGTGAGCAGTGTTCTTCGCTTCCCACCCCATCCCTTCCTTGTCTCTCTCTCCGTTAAGTACAATCTTCCCCTCAACCAGTTTTCTCCTAACTCTTTTCGTTACATGGTTGGTTTTCTCGTGCTGTGTCATTACAGACATGAGGAACCCGACCTGGGCTTTTTCTATTTTTGTTTTGGGCTAAAGAGTTTTAAAGGCTCCTTTTACTTGACTTCCCGAAACAACGCCCATTTCTTCACCCACCTCCCTTCCAATGTGAAGGACTGGAGGTCCCGCTTCTTTTTCCTCCGGCTCCCTACATCTGATTCTTGGGGCTTTCCTACGGAATGGGCGCAGGCTACTCCGAGCCAGGATCATATTCCTAGGCGCAATTCCATCCGGGCTGCGTGGGTCGAGAAAGTTCGGGAATGGAATGCCATTCCCTATAATGCTTTCCAGCTGACGCAATTCCATGATCTTCTGTTCCATTGTGGGCTGAGCTCGAATCCTTACCCGGCTATCCCTGACATCGGTAGGCTTTATCTGTTTTTTCCAAATCTTTGTTATTTTGTTTTTTAGCTATTTCCTTGACCGTTTGTATTGTTTTTTGTAGATCGGTTCATGCGGACCTGCCAGTCGGATGCCTCCAAGCCGGCTGAACCAATGAAAGAGAAGGTCCCTAAGTCGACGAATCCCCCCAAGGAGAGGGCAGAGGGCTCATCCAAAATTAAACAGAAGCTCCCTTCTCGCCCCAAGTCTGGGATAACTCTCCCCTCCGACCTGGCTCCTACCTTGACCACCGGACGAAGCTCTGCGAGCTCGTCTCGGCAGCTTCAGGTCACTGAGAGGGCCCCTTCTCCTAGCTCCCCTACTTCCAAACGGCCGAAGACCGCGGGTCCCCCAGGTCCGGCTATGGAGACTCTTCTCCGTTGCAAGGAGTTTGAGAGATTTCTTCCCTATTTCAGCTCCATGGTCCCGGCTAAGGATAAGCTGGGATTACGAGATGCCGCGGAGGACCCTCGCTTTGATGCCATGATGATGTATTTTGGGAAGGTATTAACCTCTTTTGCCTTCCCCCCTTTTTGATTATTTTCACCTTTATTATTACCTCTCTGCCGACCTGATATAACTTGCTTTCTTGTGCAGTTCTTCGCCACCTTTGTGACCTTCGCAGAGGATCATAAGCTCGGCGCTACGTCTTCCTCCCACCACCTGCATGCAAGCCGACCTGGAGGCCGCCCTGTCGGCTAATTCCGATCTCTCGGCTCAGCTTCAGGAGAGGGAGTATCGCTTAGATGCTGCCCTTAAGAAAATTTCTGAGCGGGAGGCGGTTTTGGAACGGGCTCAGATGGCCAATGTTCAGCTGAACCAAGAGCTGAAATTTTGGAAGGCCCTGTCTACAGCTGAAACGGATAAGGTGGGCCAGCTCGAGGCTCAGTTGTCGGAATCTAGGGCCGAATCCGAGAGGATAGCTCAACTCGAGGCCCGGGCTAAGGCTGAGTTGGAGAAGGTCACCCAACTCGAAGCTCAAGCTAGAGCGGAATCGGAAAAGGTGACCCAGCTGGAAGCTCAACTAGCCGAGGCTAGATCCGAGGGATCGTCTTATGAGCGCGGGGCGACGGATGGCCAACGTCGATTTCTGACCAGTGACGTTGGTCACTCTTTCCTGGAGGCCTACCGTTCCGCCCTCCTGGCCCGGTATCACAATTCTACCGCTTTCCTGGTTAAGCTAGCCCCTGCTGCGACACAATATTTTGATTTTGCTCTAACTCGTGCTCGTGAGCAGCTAGCTTCTTTGGGTTTTACGGGCGAGCTGGACCGGATGTTTGCATTGACGGGGCTCCTGCTCCTTCGGTTGGTCCGGGGATGTGGAAGAATCTCCTGAGGTGGCCCAGTGGAAGGACGCCCTTGAGGAGTCCATAACAACCGCCTGGATTCGAGCCGCTTCTACTCCTCCTAGCTCACCTGTTAAGGCCAGCACTACTAATCCCGAGGTGGTTGGGACCGACCGTGATGCTTCTCCTCCATTGCCTCTTCCGTCTTCCGAGCCTGTAGTTTAGTGTAGACATGTATATATATTTTCTTCTGTCTCTTCTTCCCCTTTTTTTTTTATATTGTACTGGCACAACTATTTTGAATGACAACTTTTTGAGTTGAATATACTTGGGGTTTGTATGATTGTGATGTGCTTTGTATGACAAGTTAATATAGTTCGGTGTTGATTGTAACCTTGATGTATCTTGTGCCTGTTTGATTTGATATGATTACTTTCCAACATGGCCCGGCCTTTTTCTTAGTATAGTCCCGACTATTAAATTTCGAAATATCTTAAATGTAACCCGACCACTTTGACTTAACTTTTTCACCGATCTTTAGTGTCGGTTGGGTATTTCCCTTAGTCATAGCTTCATAGGGTGGTTCACCCTTACTCGGATCTGAAGGCATTTCGCCTGATTAGATGTCAGAGGGCAGTTCACCCTTACTCGGATATGAAGGCATTTCGCCTGATCAGATGTCAGGGGGCGGTTCACCCTTACTCGGATCTGAAGGCATTTCGCCTGATCAGATGTCAGAGGGCGGTTCACCCTTACTCGGATCTGAAGGCTTTTCGCCCGATCAGATACTAGAGGGCGATTCACCCTTACTCGGATCTGAAGGCGTTTCGCCTGATCAGATGTCAGGGGGCGGTTCACCCTTACTCGGATCTGAAGGCGTTTCGCCTGATCAGATGTCAGAGGGCGGTTCACCCTTACTCGGATCTGAAGGCGTTTCGCCTAATCAGATGTCAGAGGGCGGTTCACCCTTACTCGAATCTGAAGGCGTTTCGCCTGATCAGATGTCAGAGGGCGGTTCACCCTTACTCGGATCTGAAGGCATTTTGCCTGATTAGATGTCAGAGGGTGGTTCACCCTTACTCGGATCTGAAGGCGTTTCGCCTGATCAGATGTCATTTCTAGTTTTACTTGATCAACACATTCAGAGAGAGATATTTTTGTAATAGACTTTTATTAAAACAACATAAGCTTTTTTCCACACCTCTTCACACAAAATACTTTTTTAAGTGACATATGTTCTAAGGTCTTTTGATGAGGTGCCCTTCCATATCCTCGAGCTCATAAGCTCCCCCCGCATAAATTTGGATTACCTTGTAAGGGCCTTCCCAGTTCGGCTCCAGCTTTCCTGTTTTTCTGAGGGCATCAGCTCGCCTAAGCACCAAATCACCGACCTGGAACTGTCTCTTCTTGACTCTTTTGTCATGAGCTGCTTTTGTCAGGCTTTTGTATCTTTCAGTTCGTGCTACCGCTGCTTCCCTTCTTTCTTCTATGGTATCTAACACCTCTTTCATTATTTCCTCGTTCTCCACCTCGTTGAACCATCGAACCCGGTGGGACATTTCTCCGACTTCTGCGGGGATGACGGCTTCGGACCCGTATACCATGCTGAAGGGTGTTTCTCCTGTTGACGATCTAGGTGTGGTCCTGTACGACCATACTACCGAGCTAAGTTCATCCACCGATCCTCCTCCAACTTTGTCTAAGCGGGTTTTTATCCCCTGCAAGATTGTTCTGTTAGTTACCTCCACTTGCCCATTAGCTTGCGGGTGAGCAACCGCAGCGAACCTTTGCCTGATATGCATACCGTCGCACCAGGACTGGGTTATCTTCCCATTGAATTGGGTTCCATTATCTGAGATGAGTATCTGGGGCGCTCCGTACCTGCAGCAAATATTGTTAAACAGAAAACTTATGATTCTTTGCTCGGTTATGGTGGCCACGGGCTCGGCCTCTACCAACTTGCTGAAGTAGTCTATGGCTACTACTAAGAACTTTCTTCCTCCCGAGCCAGGTGTAAACTGCCCCATGATATCAATTCCCCATTTAGCGAATGGACAGGGTGCTCCCATGGTGATCATATCCTCGACTGGGATGTGAATTAAGGGTGCGTGCACTTGACAATTTTGGCATCGCCTAACCATTTCCACTGCTCTCTTGCTCATGGTCGGCCAAACAAAACCAGCCCTTAGCGTTTTGCTAATCAACGCTCTTCCTTTGGTATGGTCTCCGCAGCACCCTTTATGGATTTCTTCCAATATACTCCGCCCTTCTTCTTCCGAAACGCATCGTAGGTATGGACCGAGGTAGGACCTCTTGTATAGCTCATCATTAATGCAACAGAACCTCGCTGCTCTTCGCACAATTTTCATTCTTTCTTGCCTCTCCTTGGGTAGTTCTGCCCTTCTTAGGTATGCCAACAAAGGAGTTCGCCAATCTGCCATCTCGTTCACCTCCATCACCTGTTTCATGATGCTACTCCGGGCTGCTCCCAGAATCGTTACTGTTCGCGAGCGGCAATCCACTAAGGAGCTTCCCATTTTTGCTAGGTAATCAGCTTTTGCATTTTCCGCCCTAGGGATATGGATTAACTTCCATTCCCCTAGTTTTTTGGCAGCCTCTTTCACTTCCTCCACATACTTCTTCATCCGATCTTCATTTATCTCAAATTTTCCTTCTACCTATTGTGTGACCAGTTGGGAATCAGAGTAAGTAATGAGTCGTCGCTTGCCCAAGTCTATTCCCAGCTGCATTCCCTTAACCAGGGCTTCATATTCGGCCTCGTTGTTAAATGCCCTGAAATCGAATTTTATGGCATACTCTAATTGCTCACCTTCCGGGGTAGTAAGGATTATCCCCGCCTGCAACCACCGGTTGTTGCCGATCCATCCACATGTAATGCATCGTCCTTCCGGTGGCGATGGCATGGCCCTCTTGGATAAAGTCTGCTAGGGCACGAGCTTTAATCGCCGTTCTCGCTCATACTCCATGTCGTACTCCCCATTTCTACCGCCCACTTCACTGCACGACTGACACATTAGGTCGCCTAATATCTCTTAAGGGCAAGTTGGTTCAGCCTTATCCGGTGGCCTAGGAAATAGGGCCTCGCCGCTGGTCAGAACCACTAACGCCAGCGCCCCTTTTTCTAGCTCGGAGTAATTCCGTTCTACTCCTTGCAAAATTCGGCTTGTATAATAAATGGGCTTTTGCTTATTCATTTCTTCTCTTAGCAAGACCGAGCTAACTGCTCCTTCTCCCACGGATAAGTAGAGTACAAGATCCTCTCCTGGTACTGGTTTGGTGAGTAGGGGCAGCTTGGCCAAATACTCTTTCAATTTTCCGAATGCTGTTTGCGCTTCTGGGGTCCATTCGAACTTGTTCCCTTTTCTTAAGAGTTTAAAAAATGGGAATCCCTTCTCGGCCGAGCGTGATATGAAACGGCTCAGCCCTGCTATTCTTCCTGTTAATATCTGGATATCCTTGATATTTTTTGGAGGATTCATTTGCAGCACTGCCTTGACCTTCTCCGGGTTGACCTCGATTCGTTGTTCTGTGACCACATATCCCAGGAATTTTCCCGATTTGACTCCAAAAGAACATTTTGATGGGTTGAGCTTCATTCCGTACGCGCGCAGGTTTTCGAACGTCTCTTCTAGGTCTCTGATATGCTCTCCTGCCTTCACACTTTTCACTAGCATGTCATCCACGTATACCTCCATGTTTCTGCCGATTTGGGATCTAAAGATTCTTTCGACCATCCTCTGATATGTAGCTCCTGCATTTTTTAACCCAAAAGGCATGCGTACATAACAAAAAGTTCCCTTTGAAAACACAAAACTGACCCTCTTTCTGTCCTCGGGTGCAAGAGGAATCTGATGATATCCCTGGGAAGCGTCCATCATACTGAGTAACTCGCACCCCGAGGTTGAATCCACTAGCTGATCTATGCGGGGTAACGGATAGTGATCCTTTGGACATGCTTTATTTAGGTCCCGGAAGTCCATGCACATCCTCCACTTCCCCTGGCCTTTCCCCACCATCACAGCGTTGGATAGCCACTCTGGAAACTGGATCTCCATTATGTGTCCAGCTCGGAGGAGCTTATCGACCTCTTCCCCAATGACCCCATCCATCTCCGGCCCGAAATGCCTTCTCTTCTGCTTTACTGGTCTTATGGTTGGGTCGATGTTCAACCTGTGCTCGGCAACTGTTGGGCTGATTCCCACCAGATCCTCAGCTGCGAACGCGAAAATGTCCACGAATCTCCTTAGCAGGCTGATGAGGCTTTCCTTTATTCCATTGTCCAACCGACTTCCCATGCGAGTTTTTGTTTCCGGCTTTCCTGGAACCAATTCTATTTCTAGCAACTCCTCGTTGGGCTTGACGCCTTCTTCCTCAGCTTCCTCGGGCACCTTCGATTGCTTATTCCTCTTAGACTCCGGATCTGGACCCCCGAGCTCGGATGTCCTCTTTCCGCGCTGCACTCCCTGCTTTACCGTTGTCTGATAACAAGATCGGGCTACAAACTGATCTCCGGCTACTTCTCCTACCTCACCTCCTACGGGGAATTTTACTTTCATGTGTGCGGTAGAGGCCACTGCTTCGAATTTGTTGAGCCCCGGTCGTCCTAGAATGGCGTTATAGGCCGATTTGGTGTCCACCACTAAAAATCTGAGTGTCTTGACCTTCCGATGGGGCATCCGACCTAGTGCTACCGGAAGCACCACTTCTCCGACTGGTTGCACCTCGGTCATACAGAACCCATAGAGCGCGGTATCTACCTTTCTCAATTCCACTTACAGGTTCATCTGTTTGAAACAGTCATAGAATAAGATGTCTACCGAGCTTCCCGTATCAATAAACACCATTTGCACATCGTAACTGGCGATCTCCACGGAGATGACCAGCGCATCATTATGGGGCGTATGTATCCCGTTATAATCCATGGGGCTGAACTGAATGATAGGCCCACTGCCTACAGAGGCGACCTCCTTGAGCTGATGACACCTAGCTTTTCGCGCGTGGGCTTTCCTAGCCTGATTAGAACTTCCATCGGTTGGTCCTCCTGATATCATGTGGATCACTCCTTTTTTAGCCGGGGGAGCAGCGGGTCCCCGAGGAGCTTCTCTTTTCACCCCCGCACCTCCTTGGGGCATGGGTGGTTGCCTCCGACCTCCATTTCTCTGCTGATATGTGAACTCCATCAGATGTCCCGCTCGGACCAGCCTTTCGATCTCATCCTTAAGGTGCTTGCATTCGTCTGTTTTATGCCCGTAATCATTGTGGAATCGACAATAAAGCTCTGATTTCGGCTGGGTGGGCCTATTAGGACGAGATGCAGGCCACTCGATAACCCTGTTCATCTTACCCTCAACTGCTTCCAAAAGCTGAGCTCTCTTCATTGTTAGTGGGCTGTATTGGTCAAATCTTGGTCGCCTTAGAACGGTATCGTTCTTCTTTCGATCTGTTTTTCCCCGCGGCATTTCTTCCCGAGGTAAATTTCCTTGAAATGTGTACTCCTCCCGTCGTATCAATCTGCTGGACCCCCTTTCCCCATCTTCGGGCTTTTCTTGCAATTCCCCCGTTTTTTTAATTTATTAAATTCTTTAAGTAAAAGAAAATATGTACAATTACTTTTCTATCCTATACTTATTTTTGGCTCCAAATTACCATCATTAATGATTCCCCATTAATCCCAGTTGATTCTAACTACTTTTCCCCACCTTCTTTATATTAATTCTTCTTCCTTTCTCCACGGACCTTTATTGTTTTTTTAATACAACTCTCTCCTCCTTTCTTTCTTCTTGAGCTCCTTCTTCTTCTAAATTAGGTGAGGCTGCAACTTCCTTCTGGAGAAAAAAAAAATCCTACCAAATCTCTGAACCATGGCGTGTGAGGCTGCAAGAGATGCGTTATTTTTCAAGCTCTTCGGCTCGCCGGACATGGCTTTCACTGATGCAGTGGTCTCCAATGCAAGCTCTTCGGGTGCGGAAATGTTTGATGAGCAAGGGGAGCAAAGTCATTCGGGCGAGGAACAGCAAGTGCAAGCAGAAATGTTGGAAGAGCAAGGTGATGAAAGTTAGATGGGCGAGGAAAGTCAGACGGGCGAGCAACCACAAACACAGCCGGAAGAAGTTCCGGGATATGCGTTTGCAGTCGATAGCGTGATTGATGAGAGCTATGTACAAGAGAGGTGCACTCCTCTCGAGAACGTTTGGGAGCCATGTACAAGAGAGCTAAGGACGAGTGCAGTGACATCAAGAACGAGGTGAAAAACTTTTATTCCGCTTGGTGTCTTCTAGCAACGAGTAACACGTTGCTAACTTGCTCTTGGCGGAGGAACCCTTGTTTATCTTGTACGACATGCTGCTGGACAAGGACGAGCAGCCCCTCGGAGGAAAATATGTCGACAACGTGGGTAGTTCCAAACCCAAGGTTGTCATCACTTTGTCGGACTCCACCACTGAGGTCTAAGGTGGAGGTTGAAAGTGGAGAAGCGGCTATTTCAATTTTCTTTTCTTTTTTATTTCTAGTTGGTTAATGTTTTTTTTTTTTGCTGTTGGTGTGTGAAGGCTGTAAATGCCTTCATAAAGCCTAATTTTCCTATTTAGTTGGCCTATTATGAATGGAATCAAGGTTTATCTATTATATTGAGTCATTTATTTTAATCGTAATATCACATATTAAATCGATAAATTGGGAATCAGATTGAAACATTCCAAATTGTGGATAATCAAAAATTTGTATATCTCTAGCGAGTAAGAAACATACTCTACAACGCTTACTAAATAATTTGAAATTTAACTATATTATAATATTAATTTCCATTGATAACCAATTATACATTGATTGAAATTTAACTCATCTAATTACGCAGTTTTGATATAAGTAAGCTACAATTTTATATTAAGGATGATTTCAGAATAATATTTAGGAATAATGAGGTACACTTAAACCTCGATAAATGAATGTTCGATAAACGAACCAAATGAATAATTTTTTCCAGTCCCAACTCTTTATAACATGTTCAAATTTTCTTTCGATAAATGAATAATTTCGCTAAATGAATATTTTTCTCCGGTCCCGATCATATTTATTTATCGAGGTTTTACTGTATGTATAATGTAAATTGCATAAAAAAATAAAATTTCCTAAGATGACCAAGTATGGTCTTAAAACAAAAATATAAGTGTTACAAGTATAGCTTCCAGAAACAAAAAAAAAATACTAAGTGATGCCTCGGGCAGGAATCGAACCCAAATCAATTGATAAATTAAAGTGTAGTTTGCCACTGAGGTAAGTGGCAGCCCGCGGTAATAATTGGATACATTTATTTATTTAATCCCCTTCTCTTTCCTTATATGCAGTATAAATTACGTAAAAAAAAGGCAAAGTTCGGCCTCAATAAGAATCGAACCCCCGTCAATGAACAAAATTAAGTGATATTTTTCCAGTGAGGTAAGTGGCGGCCCGCGGTAATAATTGGATACATTTATATATTTAACCCCCTTCTCTTTCCTTATATGCAGTATAAATTATGTAAAAAAAGGCAAAGTTCGGCCTCAATAAGAATCGAACCCCCGTCAATGAACAAAGTTAGTGATATTTTGCCACTGAGGTAAGTGGCGGCCCGCGGTACATTAATATATTTAAACAGCTCGCCCCATTATAGATGTTCATTGTATACTTGGTGCAGTGCTTGGTAAGAAAGAGAAAAGAAAAAGAGTGAAGTGGGTGGGGAAAGTGGAAGGGGTTTAATGCAGAGATTAGAGAGAGATGGGAAAGACGAAGTTAGAGGTTAGCATTAATATACTTTACTTTAATAGTCATTAATTTATTATTTTTTATGGGGATAGGGAAATAAAGATTAAAAATAAATAAAAATATAAATGAATTCCAAATTCAAAATTCAAATTTGGTCAAACCAGTTTCTCTCTCTACAATTAGGCACCAAGGGTAATTAAGTAAAAACCTAAACCCCATTAACAGCACTCATTAATATCATTTATAAATGATATGTTCAAATTACTAAAATACCCTATTTTGTCCGGACAAATTTGTCCACGGAGCTTTATTATGAGCGATGCTAGGTGAACAAATTTGTCCAGACAAAATCCGGCCCGTTGAATTAAATGGGCCGGTTTGGCCCGTTTTTTTAATTTATTAAATTCTTTAATTAAATGTAAATATGTACAATTACTTTTCTATCTTATACTTATTTTTGGCTCCAAATTACCATCATTAATTATTCCCCGTTAATCCCAGTTGATTCTAACTACTTGTTCCCACCTTCTTTATATTAATTCTTCTTCCTTTCCCCACGGACCTTTATTGTTTTTTTAATACAACTCTCTCCTCCTTTCTTTCTTCTTCAGCTCCTTCTTCTTCTAAATTAGGTGAGGCTGCAACTTCCTTCCGGAGAAAAAATAAATCCTACCAAATCTCTGAACCATGGCGTGTGAGGCTGCAAGAGATGCGTTATTTTTCAAGCTCTTCGGCTCGCCGGACATGGCTTTCACTGATGCAGTGGTCTCCAATGCAAGCTCTTCGGGTGCGGAAATGTTTGATGAGCAAGGGGAGCAAAGTCATTCGGGCGAGGAACAGCAAGTGCAAGTAGAAATGTTGGAAGAGCAAGGTGATGAAAGTCAGATGGGCGAGGAAAGTCAGACGGGCGAGCAACCACAAACACAGCCAGAAGAAGTTCCGGAATATGCGTTTGGAGTCGATAGCGTGATTGATGAGAGCTATGTACAAGAGAGGTGCACTCCTCTCCAGAACGTTTGGGAGCCATGTACAAGAGAGCTAAGGATGAGTGCAGTGACATCAAGAACGAGGTGAAAAAACTTTTGTTCCACTTGGTGTCTTCTAGCAACGAGCAACACGTTGCTAACTTGCTCTTGGCGGAGGAACCCTTGTTTATCTTGTACGACATGCTGCTGGACATGGACGAGCAGCCCCTCGGAGGAAAATATGTCGACAACGTGGTAGTTCCAAAGCCAAGGTTGTCATCACTTTGTCGGACTCCACCACTGAGGTCTAAGGTGGAGGTTGAAAGTGGAGAAGCGGCTATTTCAATTTTCTTTTCTTTTTTATTTCTAGTTGGTTAATGTTTTTTTTTGCTGTTGGTGTGTGAAGGCTGTAAATGCCTTCATAAAGCCTAATTTTCCTATTTAGTTGGCCTATTATGAATGGACTCAAGGTTTATCTATTATATTGAGTCATTTATTTTAATCGTAATATCACATATTAAATCGATAAATTGGGAATCAGATTGAAACATTCCAAATTGTGGATAATCAAAAATTTGTATATCTCTAGCGAGTAAGAAACATACTCTACAACGCTTACTAAATAATTTGAAATTTAACTATATTATAATTTTAATTTCCATTGATAACCAATTATACATTGATTGAAATTTAACTCATCTAATTATGCAGTTTTGATATAAGTAAGCTACAATTTTATATTAAGGATGATTTCAGAATAATATTTAGGAATAATGAGGTACACTTAAACCTCGATAAATGAATGTTCGATAAACGAACCAAATGAATAATTTTTTCCAGTCCCAACTCTTTATAACATGTTCAAATTTTCTTTCGATAAATGAATAATTTCGCTAAATGAATATTTTTCTCCGGTCCCGATCATATTTATTTATCGAGGTTTTACTGTATGTATAATGTAAATTGCATAAAAAAATAAAATTTCCTAAGATGACCAAGTATGGTCTTAAAACAAAAATATAAGTGTTACAAGTATAGCTTCCCGAAACAAAAAAAAAATACTAAGTGATGCCTCGGGCAGGAATCGAACCCAAATCAATTGATAAATTAAAGTGTAGTTTGCCACTGAGGTAAGTGGCAGCCCGCGGTAATAATTGGATACATTTATTTATTTAATCCCCTTCTCTTTCCTTATATGCAGTATAAATTACGTAAAAAAAAAGGCAAAGTTCGGCCTCAATAAGAATCGAACCCCCGTCAATGAACAAAATTAAGTGATATTTTTCCACTGAGGTAAGTGGCGGCCCGCGGTAATAATTGGATACATTTATATATTTAACCCCCTTCTCTTTCCTTATATGCAGTATAAATTATGTAAAAAAAGGCAAAGTTCGGCCTCAATAAGAATCGAACCCCCGTCAATGAACAAAGTTAGTGATATTTTGCCACTGAGGTAAGTGGCGGCCCGCGGTACATTAATATATTTAAACAGCTCGCCCCATTATAGATGTTCATTGTATACTTGGTGCAGTGCTTGGTAAGAAAGAGAAAAGAAAAAGAGTGAAGTGGGTGGGGAAAGTGGAAGGGGTTTAATGCAGAGATTAGAGAGAGATGGGAAAGACGAAGTTAGAGGTTAGCATTAATATACTTTACTTTAATAGTCATTAATTTATTATTTTTTATGGGGATAGGGAAATAAAGATTAAAAATAAATAAAAATATAAATGAATTCCAAATTCAAAATTCAAATTTGGTCAAACCAGTTTCTCTCTCTACAATTAGGCACCAAGGGTAATTAAGTAAAAACCTAAACCCCATTAACAGCACTCATTAATATCATTTATAAATGATATGTTCAAATTACTAAAATACCCTATTTTGTCCGGACAAATTTGTCCACGGAGCTTTATTATGAGCGATGCTAGGTGAACAAATTTGTCCAGACAAAATCCGGCCCGTTGAATTAAATGGGCCGGTTCGGCCCGTTTTTTTAATTTATTAAATTCTTTAATTAAATGTAAATATGTACAATTACTTTTCTATCTTATACTTATTTTTGGCTCCAAATTACCATCATTAATGATTCCCCATTAATCCCAGTTGATTCTAACTACTTGTTCCCACCTTCTTTATATTAATTCTTCTTCCTTTCCCCACGGACCTTTATTGTTTTTTTAATACAACTCTCTCCTCCTTTCTTTCTTCTTCAGCTCCTTCTTCTTCTAAATTAGGTGAGGCTGCAACTTCCTTCCGGAGAAAAAAAAAATCCTACCAAATCTCTGAACCATGGCGTGTGAGGCTGCAAGAGATGCGTTATTTTTCAAGCTCTTCGGCTCGCCGGACATGGCTTTCACTGATGCAGTGGTCTCCAATGCAAGCTCTTCGGGTGCGGAAATGTTTGATGAGCAAGGGGAGCAAAGTCATTCGGGCGAGGAACAGCAAGTGCAAGCAGAAATGTTGGAAGAGCAAGGTGATGAAAGTCAGATGGGCGAGGAAAGTCAGACGGGCGAGCAACCACAAACACAGCCAGAAGAAGTTCCGGAATATGCGTTTGGAGTCGATAGCGTGATTGATGAGAGCTATGTACAAGAGAGGTGCACTCCTCTCCAGAACGTTTGGGAGCCATGTACAAGAGAGCTAAGGATGAGTGCAGTGACATCAAGAACGAGGTGAAAAAACTTTTGTTCCACTTGGTGTCTTCTAGCAACGAGCAACACGTTGCTAACTTGCTCTTGGCGGAGGAACCCTTGTTTATCTTGTACGACATGCTGCTGGACATGGACGAGCAGCCCCTCGGAGGAAAATATGTCGACAACGTGGTAGTTCCAAAGCCAAGGTTGTCATCACTTTGTCGGACTCCACCACTGAGGTCTAAGGTGGAGGTTGAAAGTCGAGAAGCGACTGTTTCAATTTTCTTTTCTTTTTTATTTCTAGTTTGTTAATGTTTTTTTTTGCTGTTGGTGTGTGAAGGCTGTAAATACCTTCATAAAGCCTAATTTTCCTATTTAGTTGGCCTATTATGAATGGAATCAAGGTTTATCTATTAAATTGAGTCATTTATTTTAATCGTAATATCACATATTAAATCGATAAATTGGGAATCAGATTGAAACATTCCAAATTGTGGATAATCAAAAATTTGTATATATCTAGCGAGTAAGAAACATACTCTACAACGCTTACTAAATAATTTGAAATTTAACTATATTATAATTTTAATTTCCATTGATAACCAATTATACATTGATTGAAATTTAACTCATCTAATTATGCAGTTTTGATATAAGTAAGCTACAATTTTATATTAAGGATGATTTCAGAATAATATTTAGGAATAATGAGGTACACTTATGTAATACCCGAGATTTTTCATTTCCGGTTTAATTTGAAATTCCCTTTGTAGAACGGAAATTTCTCAACTGTCGAGTGTCAGCATTTAATTATTTCTCCCTCTCGACGACCGATTTTGTATTTAGGGCCATATGTGGTGAATTGTTGTATATCATTATTTTCATTTCGGAGCATTGATGCGGTCCACAAGCTTTTCGTCTTGTTCGTTCCGTGCTTGGGACATTTCATGCTTTGTAATTTGCTTGTTATCGTTTTGGATCATAACCGGTACGTTATAGTTGCAATACTCGAGATTTTTGTTCCGGTTATTTTTGAATTTTGCCGGTTGCACCGGTCATTTTGTTCTGCGGACGACTTCTTGGTACGGCGTGATGTACCGTGTTGTGATATTCGTCGGGTACGACTTATCACTGTGGGAGTCGAGCTAATCGTATGTCCTGTTTTATTATTTTCCGTCTCCTTCCGGATCGCCGTTGTGGTCCTATTGTAATTTTCGGATTGTGCCGGAATCATTTTTTCAACCGGAGCTTCGCTGGCCGGACCTGTACGAAACGGCGGTGAAAACGGCGCTGCCGAGCGCCGTGTCCTGCGCCGGTTCGGCCAGGACTAGCAGGCTGACGAGACACGGCCGAGAACCCGCGCAAGATTTGCCCCGGGTGTTGCGCCGTGTCGGACACGGTCGAGACACACGCGCAAGTGTCTTGCGCCGGGTGTTGCGCCGTGTCGGTCAGGTCGCGCACTGACCCGCAACACGGCGGTAGACACGGCGCTGGACTAGGCCGTTTGTTGCGCCGTGTCGGTCAGGTCGCGTGCTGACCCGCAACACGGCGGTAAACACGGCGCTGGACTGAGCCGTTTGTTGCGCCGTGTCCTGCACCAGTATAAATATGACGGGACAGACGGGTTTACACCCATTGTTCTACTCCTTTTTCCCCTCTTTCCGCGGCTGGAGCTTGGAGAACATGAGGGCATGTTGTTCCACTATAAATCCACGAGATTAGTGAGTCCATATCATCAATTAATCCTTCCATAACTTGCTCCGATCGATCGAATCAAGGTATGATTTCCTAAAATCTAGTTTTGGGGGTTTTAGTTGATTTTGTCCGATTTGATCGTTTTAACTGATATTTGTGATGGATAATTGTAGATTAAGTAGTATTCTATCATTTTCATCATCTTTCCACGGTTTTACCATTTCCGATTCGTCGTTTATATGAACTTTCGTTTGACGCCTTCAAGGTGTCCGGGAAAATGCCGCAGAGAGAAAATTGGTCGTTTTGCGATGTTTTTCCTCGTGTGATTTGTTGTTTATCTGATGATAGGATACTAGGGACGAATTCCCTACAAAAATCTAGTGTTGAGCCTTTCCGATCGCCGTTTTCATTGGAGTTCCGGATTTCTCCAATCAACCGCATTTTCCGAAGTATTTGTGAGAGATTACCAAGGCAAGTACCTTGATATACGAATTGTAACTGCGTGAAATCATTGTTGTCGAAGTGTATGAATTTATACGGATGTATAAATGTGTGTATATATATATATCTAGTTTCATACATGTATATATATTTATATGTTAAATATATGTATGTATATACATATATTGATATAAGCGCCTATATTGGTGAATGACGAGTGATGAATACTAACACTAGATGACGTACTCGACTTGGATTGATGGGTAAACTATATTTATTCTTATAATATAGTAAGGTTATATATATATATATATATATATACGATTGAGTCGCAATATAGGGATATATGTGCGGTGTTGGTTGGTTATGCTTGAGGACTTATTGTGATTGAGTTTGATTGATAACGTGCGTGTTATTGTTTATTTGTGTGGTTATGGACTAGCGGAGAAAATTGTGTAACTTGATGTATCGAGTTGATAATTGTGGTGACGTTTGTCTGTGTGCTTGATGTTTGAAACAATGTGGATACTTGTTGTGAGAAACGTCATATCCGGAACCTCGAGGGCGGGCGTGCACTGCCACAGTGTACGCTGCAATGTGCGGCTCCATATGGGTGGTGAACGCCGGTGTTACATAATGCGTGTGTCAAGGGGCGGCTCTTGCGGGAGTGATCGTCGGCGCAGTGACATGTTCAAGGAGCGGCCAACATAGTGAAGTGAACGCCGGTACACAGGTGCGCAAGGGAGGCGCCTGGCAGGCTTATTGGTTTCGGGTATTTGAGTGATAGCTAAGACCCCGTTACCGAACGATGTTCGTATCTAAAATCTTTCAAACTCTCTCTTAAACGTTTGTCTTGATATAGACCGCGATTCGTGTTTTTGAAAAGTTTGTTTCAACTTGTTTTTAAGCGTTGGTATCAGGGTTAATTAACCAAGGAGGTTTGACGAAACCTCCGAGGGTTAATTAATTGGGGGTCTTGAGCAGGATATGTCGATTGAGAGATTGTGCCTTTGATTGTATTGTGGTGTTATTCTGTGTATTGGGTCGAGGGCCCTGTGAAACGTTGAGATGATTGATCTCGTGATGATGTTAATTGGATTGGGTTGAGAACCCCGTGAGATGTTGTAATGATTTCATTTGTGACAGTATTCTATAAATTGGATTGAGGATCCTGAATAATGTTGACATATTTTCGTGCAATCATTTTCCATATCTTGGGTCGAGAACCCGAGAGCTCTTGAAATTATTCTCTAAAAGCATTTCCATTCGATTTTTGTTTAAAACCCCAAGACGACCCGAGTCATTAATAATGTTTTCAAACTATCTTATCAAAATACTTTTCCCTTTATAAGAATAGATTTACAAAGTAAATCTTTTGACTCCTTGGGTTCGTTTAAAGTTTAATTGGTGTTATGTTCCATATAGAGAATATGACTATGTGATTATTTTTCACCTTGTGTATACGAGTGCTATACTTTGTAGACTTTGGGATTGTATGGTTTGTGTTAAGACTTCACGGTAGTTGAATTTTGTGTTGTTATTGTTCGTATATCTTGTATATTATGTACTTGCACTAGCAAAATTCCAGTTTGCTAACCCCCGAGTTTTCGGGGGGTGGGTGCCTGTTATGCGCTCAGGTTTTGGCAGCTCGGGAGCAGTCACGGGATTAGCTTGGAAGGAGATGGAAGACGACGATGCTAATCACACAAGAGTCAGAGTCTTTTGCTTTTATTCCATCTGGGTCGGTATTTTTCCATTTGGTTGAGTATTCACCCTTGCACGGGTGTAGGTTTTCCTTTATTAAATGGAGTTGTCATCCCTTTTGTGTGAAAGTTTATTCTTTGTCATGGAGATGTAAAATTTATTAGTTTCTGAATTGTTTAATGACCTTGTCGGTCTGCGTTGTATTTAGATTGACCCCGGTCGGTCGATCATTGTGTAGTCTAGTGGAGTTTAGCCTGGTAGATCCTTGTGAGAAGGGCCTACGGCGTGTAACATTTCCGGACGTATTCTGGGGGTGTTACATTTATGGTATCGGAGCTTAGGTTTGCGAAAAACCTAGGCCGTTGGGTCAAGTCCATGTCCGGTGTAAGTCGCGCGCATCAGAGTTGTGATTAGTATCGTGGTTCCGACATCATCTTCCGGCAATCCGTGATGGTAAGCCTTCCGATCGTAAGTCCCCTTATATACGTATTTGATTATATTGTGCTAATATGCTTAATGTGAACTTGGAATTGGAACCTGTTGGTGATAATATTGTTTTAAGATATAGCATGCGCATGCGGTCCGAGTAAAAATGCTTATGTAGTATGCTTCGGAAGTCGAGCATAATTGTCTGTTCCTGCACCTTATTAAAATAAATTTATGAATGTTAATTTTATCCGCTGCGTGAATATTTTGAGATGGCTTTTAGTATCTTGCAAACCGAGTTTTGATATTTTGGTCTTGCACGGTATTCTTATGACGGTATTTGTTATCTTATAAATGACTTTTGGGAGTATTTGAGAATATTACCGACATCGGCCTTTTTGGCATTTTAAACATTTTTTTTAAATGTTTTTTTAGCCTGGTGGGTTCCGGTACGGGGCCCACGGCGCTGTAGTATCACGAATATTTTAAAGTGGTGCTTTGAAATTTTCTAACGTTGTGGAAAGCCATGATTTAATGTCGTCATGTCAATTCGTCACGTATCTCGGTGGAAATTTTTTTCAAAATAAACGTTTTGGTAGGAGAGGAAAGATTTTCAAAATTGTGGTATTTGGGACTCAACACTTTTGAAATACTTCAAATTAGTTACAATTCAATTTTCAATTTCCTTTTATACATCACTCGAAAATAATTTTTAGAATCGTTATATAAACTTCCTCTTCCGAAACAAAAGACAGTATTTACAAGTTTTGGGCGCAACGTGACTAGCCCTCTTTTTCAAAATTTGTTTTCGTTAAGTGCATACATATAATGATCGTCCTCGTCGAAGGACTCGAAATTGACTTCATAAAACTTTGTGCTTTACGATATTACCATTATTCTAAGGATGCTAACTAATAGTCGGGTGATAATTGTGGTATATTGTACGAATGATAAATTAATATTGTTGAACGGTATTATCTGTATTAGTATGTCGAGCCTCGGCAGACGTAGACGTGATGATGGGAATGGAAGCGGCGAGCTGGTTCGTACGACAACGATTCATGCTACAGTGAAGGAGTACCAAAATCAAACGATATCCTATGAAATCTCCTCTGTGGTCAAGCCCACAAGCGAAGCCAAGAGACCGAGGACATCTGAGAAATTTTTGGTCGGTGAAGAGTCTAAGGCTTCCAAACCCTCACGTCGTTCGATAGCGTCATCTTCACGGTCGGGAGTGAACGCTGGAAATCCCAAACCAGCATCGGTGACTCGCGGTAAGAAGAGAAGATGCTTCAACTGTAACGGTCAGGGACACGTACGTGCAAATTGTCCCTCTCCACTCTTGACTTGTTACCGGTGTGGGTGTGAAGGTCATCGGGAGAAATATTGTGAGATAATTTTCGAACTGGCAATGAATGCTACCCTGTTGGCGAACAGAGTAAGTGACCGGAGAATGTCCCGAAACCCTATGTCTCCTTCTGAGGAGCCTAACATGGGGGAATGAGTATTTTGTAATATGTCCTAATTGTTGCTGATTCCAACAATCGTAACTTCGATCGTTTTTCGTTTCGTTGCTTTGCATTTCCATCTTTTGTTGTTCTAAGTTTCGGGATTGAATGTCCTCTTAGACGGGGGAATGTATTACCCGTACTCTTCTTAGTATTTTCGGTATGGGATGACTTTCATTGTTGGTAATTCATCTGTGAACCTTTCGATCATTTTAAATTGCCTTGTACTTGCTAGGTCAGTTCATCATACTTCTGGAACCTTACGTTCACGCTTTGCTCGTGATGTTTTGGGGTTGAGCACGTAATTACTTTTCCTTGATTTTTCCATCGCTCCTTACTTTAAGTTTCGGGACGAAACTTATTTTAAGGGGGTAGAATGTAATACCCGAGATTTTTCATTTCCGGTTTAATTTGAAATTCCCTTTGTAGAACGGAAATTTCTCAACTGTCGAGTGTCAGCATTTAATTATTTCTCCCTCTCGACGACCGATTTTGTATTTAGGGCCATATGTGGTGAATTGTTGTATATCATTATTTTCATTTCGGAGCATTGATGCGGTCCACGAGCTTTTCGTCGTGTTCGTTCCGTGCTTGGGACATTTCATGCTTTGTAATTTGCTTGTTATCGTTTTGGATCATAACCGGTACGTTATAGTTGCAATACTCGAGATTTACATTCCGGTTATTTTCGAATTTTGCGGCCAGACCGGTCATTTTGTTCTCATGGACGACTTCTTGGTACGGCGTGATGTACCGTGTTGTGATATTCATCGGGTACGACTTATCACCGTGGGAGTCGAGCTAATCGTATGTCTGTTTTATTATTTTCCGTCTCCTTAGGATCGCGTTGTGGTCCTATTGTAATTTTCGGATTGTCTGGAATCATTTTTCAACCGGAGCTTACTGGCCGGACTGCATTTAAACGGCGGTGAAAATGGCGTTGCCGGCGCCGTGTCTGCGCGCCGGTCGGCCAGACTAGCAGCCGAGACACGGCCGAGAACCGCGCAAGATTTGCCGGGTGTTGCGCCGTGTCGGACACGGCCGAGACACACGCGCAAGTGTCTTGCGCCGGGTGTTGCGCCGTGTCGGTCAGTCAGCCTTGACCCGCAACACGGCGGTAGACACGCGCTGGACTAGGCCGTTTGTTGCGCCGTGTCGGCCGTGTCACCGCATACACCCCGGTAAACACGGCGCTGGTCGAGCCGTTTGTTGCGCCGTGTCTGCACCGTATAAATAAGGCAGGACAGACGGGTTTACACCCATTGTTCTACTCCTTTTTCCCCTCTTTCCGCGGCTGGAGCTTGGAGAACATGAGGGCATGTTGTTCCACTATAAATCCACGAGATTAGTGAGTCCATATCATCAATTAATCCTTCCATAACTTGCTCCGATCGATCGAATCAAGGTATGATTTCCTAAAATCTAGTTTTGGGGGTTTTAGTTGATTTTGTCCGATTTGATCGTTTTAACTCATATTTCTGATGGATAATTGTAGATTAAGTAGTATTCTATCATTTTCATCATCTTTCCACGGTTTTACCATTTCCGATTCGTCGTTTATATGAACTTTCGTTTGACGCCTTCAAGGTGTCCGGGAAAATGCCGCAGAGAGAAAATTGGTCGTTTTGCGATGTTTTCCCTCGTGTGATTTGTTGTTTATTTGATGATAGGATACTAGGGACGAATCCCCTACAAAAATCTAGTGTTGAGCCTTTCCGATCGCCGTTTTCATTGGAGTTCTGGATTTCTCCAATCAACCGCATTTTCCGAAGTATTCGTGAGAGATTACCAAGGCAAGTACCTTGATATACGAATTGTAACTGCGTGAAATCATTGTTGTCGAAGTGTATGAATTTATACGGATGTATAAATGTATATATATATATATATATATATCTAGTTTCATACATGTATATATATTTATATGTTAAATATATGTATGTATATACATATATTGATATAAGCGCCTATATTGGTGAATGACGAGTGATGAATACTAACACTAGATGACGTACTCGACTTGGATTGATGGGTAAACTATATTTATTCTTATAATATAGTAAGGTTATATATATATATATATATATATATATATATATATATATTCGGTTGAGTCGCAATATAGGGATATATGTGCGGTGTTGGTTGGTTATGCTTGAGGATTTATTGTGATTGAGTTTGATTGATAACGTGCGTGTTATTGTTTATTTGTGTGGTTATGGACTAGCGGAGAAAATTGTGTAAATTGATGTATCGAGTTGATAATTGTGGTGACGTTTATCTGTGTGCTTGATGTTTGAAACAATGTGGATACTTGTTGTGAGAAATGTCATATCCGGGAACCTCTGAGGGCGGGGCGTGCACTCCGGCACAGTGTCTGTTGCAATGTGCGGCTCCATATGGGTGGTGAACGCCGGTGTTACATAATGCGTGTGTCAAGGGGCGGCTCTTGCGGGAGTGATCGCCGGCGCAGTGACATGTTCAAGGAGCGGCCAACATAGTGAAGTGAACGCCGGTACACAGGTGCGCAAGGGAGGCGCCTGGCAGGCTTATTGGTTTCGGGTATTTGAGTGATAGCTAAGACCCCGTTACCGAATGATGTTCGTATCTAAAATCTTTCAAACTCTCTCTTAAACGTTTGTCTTGATATAGACCGCGATTCGTGTTTTTGAAAAGTTTGTTTCAACTTGTTTTTAAAGCGTTGGTATCAGGGTTAATTAACCAAGGAGGTTTGACGAAACCTCCGAGGGTTAATTAATCGGGGGTCTTGAGCAGGATATGTCGAATGAGAAATTGTGCCTTTGATTGTATTGTGGTGCTATTCTGTGTATTGGGTCGAGGGCCCTGTGAAACGTTGAGATGATTGATCTCGTGATGATGTTAATTGGATTGGGTTGAGAACCCCGTGAGATGTTGTAATGATTTTGTTTGTGACAGTATTCTATAAATTGGATTGAGGATCCTGAATAATGTTGACATATTTTCGTGCAATCATTTTCCATATCTTGGGTCGAGAACCCGAGAGCTCTTGAAATTATTCTCTAAAAGCATTGCCATTCGATTTTTGTTTAAAACCCCAAGACGACCCGAGTCATTAATAATGTTTTCAAACTATCTTATCAAAATACTTTTCCCTTTATAAGAATAGATTTACAAAGTAAATCTTTTGACTCCTTGGGTTCGTTTAAAGTTTAATTGGTGTTATGTTCCATATAGAGAATATGACTATGTGATTATTTTTCACCTTGTGTATACGAGTGCTATACTGTGTAGACTTTGGGATTGTATGGTTTGTGTTAAGACTTCACGGTAGTTGAACTTTGTGTTGTTATTGTTCGTATATCTTGTATATTATGTACTTGCACTAGCAAAATTCTAGTTTGCTAACCCCCGAGTTTTCGTGGGGTGGGTGCCTGTTATGCGCTCAGGTTTTGTTGGAAGGATATGGAAGGATATGGAAGACGACGATGCTAATCACACAAGAGTCAGAGTCTTTTGCTTTTATTCCATCTGGGTCGGTATTTTTCCATTTGGTTGAGTATTCACCCTTGCACGGGTGTAGGTTTTCCTTTATTAAATGGAGTTGTCATCCCTTTTTGTGTGAAAGTTTATTCTTTGTCATGGAGATGTAAAATTTATTAGTTTCTGAATTGTTTAATGACCTTGTCGGTCTGCGTTGTATTTAGATTGACCTCGGTCGGTCGATCATTGTGTAGTCTAGTGGAGTTTAGCCTGGTAGATCCTTGTGAGAAGGGCCTACGGCGTGTAACATTTCCGGACGTATTCTGGGGGTGTTACAACTTAAACCTCGATAAATGAATGTTCGATAAACAAACCAAATGAATAATTTTTTCCAGTCCCAACTCTTTATAACATGTTCAAATTTTCTTTCGATAAATGAATAATTTCGCTAAATGAATATTTTTCTCCGGTCCCGATCATATTTATTTATCGAGGTTTTACTGTATGTATAATGTAAATTGCATAAAAAATAAAATTTCCTAAGATGACCAAGTATGGTCTTAAAACAAAAATATAAGTGTTACAAGTATAGCTTCCAGAAACAAAAAAAAATACTAAGTGATGCCTCGGGCAGGAATCGAACCCAAATCAATTGATAAATTAAAGTGTAGTTTGCCACTGAGGTAAGTGGCAGCCCGCGGTAATAATTGGATACATTTATGTATTTAATCCCCTTCTCTTTCCTTATATGCAAGTATAAATTATGTAAAAAAAAGGCAAAGTTCGGCCTCAATAAGAATCGAACCCCCGTCAATGAACAAAATTAAGTGATATTTTGCCACTGAGGTAAGTGGCGGCCCGCGGTAATAATTGGATACATTTATATATTTAACCCCCTTCTCTTTCCTTATATGCTATATAAATTATGTGAAAAAAAAGGCAAAGTTCGGCCTCAATAAGAATCGAACCCCCGTCAATGAACAAAGTTAGTGATATTTTGCCACTGAGGTAAGTGGCGGCCCGCGGTTCATTAATATATTTAAACAGCTCGCCCCATTATAGATGTTCATTGTATACTTGGTGTAGTGCTCGGTAAGAAAGAGAAAAGAAAAAGAGTGAAGTGGGTGGGGAAAGAGGAAGGGGTTTAATGCAGAGATTAGAGAGAGATGGGAAAGAGGAAGTTAGAGGTTAGCATTAATATACTTTACTTTAATAGTCATTAATTTATTATTTTTTATGGGGATAGGGAAATAAAGATTAAAAATAAATAAAAATATAAATGAATTCGAAATTCAAAATTCAAATTTGGTCAAACCAGTTTCTCTCTCTACAATTAGGCACCAAGGGTAATTAAGTAAAAACCTAAACCACACTAACAGCACTCACTAATATCATTTATAAATGATATGTTCAAATTACTAAAATACCCTATTTTGTTCGGACAAATTTGTCCACGGAGCTTTATTGTTTCATTAAATCCATGCCTCTCCTTTTCATTGATTACTCGAAAAACCTTACTGCATCATTTTTATAAAAAAATCACAACGATTTACTGTTTGAGGACATTATTACATCTTATTCAGTATTTTCACTTATTTCCAAACTGTAGTGTTTTTTTTTTAGCGATGCTAGGTGGAAAAATTTGTCCAGACAAAATCCGGCCCGTTGAATTAAATGGGCCGGTTCGGCCTGTTTTTTTAATTTATTAAATTCTTTAATTAAAAGTAAATATGTACATTTACTTTTCTATCCTATACTTATTTTTGGCTTCAAATTACCATCATTAATGATTCCCCATTAATCCCAGTTGGTTCTAACTACTTTTCCCCACTTTCTTTATATTAATTGCCTTCTTCCTTTCCCCACGGACTTTTATTGTTTTTTTTAATACAACTCTCTCTTCCTTTCTTCTTCTTCTGCTCCTTCTTCTTCTAAATTAGCAACAGATCTAGACAAAACTATCAACTTCCTTCCGGAGAAAAAAAAATCCTACCAAATCTCTGAACCATGGCGTGTGAGCCTGCAAGAGATGCGTTATTTTTCATGCTCTTCGGCTCGCCGGACATGGCTTTCACTGATGCGGTGGTCTCCAATGCAAGCTCTTCGGGTGCGGAAATGTTTGATGAGCAAGGGGAGCAAAGTCATTCAGGCGAGGAACAGCAAGTGCAAGCAGAAATGTTGGAAGAGCAAGGTGATGAAAGTCAGACGGGCGGGGAAAGTCAGACGGGCGAGCAACAATAAACACAGCCAGATAAAGTTCTGGAATATGCGTTTGGAGTCGATAGCGTGATTGATGAGATGTTAGAGCATGGACCAAGGCCGGGAATGCTATTTCAAAGTGAAAAGGATCTAGTTGAATCTTACAAAGCTCACGCTAAGTCTAAAGGATTCGGTATTTCAACAAGAAATAGAAGTGTTGGACCTAAATATCTGGCCGTCTCATGTGAAAAGGCACGAGATGGTAATGGTAAAAGATTCAGTAAGAGGACGGGCTGCAAAGCTGGCATAAATGCAATACACCAGGGTGACGATGTTTGGTTGATGGGGAAAGTTTCCCACGATCACAATCACGAACATGACCCGGAAATGTCGGAGTTCATGCCGGCGCATAGGCACTTGACCACAAATATAAAGAGAACCCTAGAAGCACATGATCGTGCCGGGCAACGAATATCAAAGTCTAGTAGGTACTTGCAAACACTTGCCGGGGGGCATCTAAATTGGGAGCAACTGCAAAAGATTGTAGGAATTTTGTGGATGCGACAAGAAGGGTGAGACTAGATGGAAGCGACGCCGCTGCTATAATAAAGTTCTTCAAGTCCTTGCAAAAGAAAGATAAGGATTTCTTTTATTTGGTGGACGTCGACGACGAGTGCAGACTCTGCAACATAATGTGGATACATTCGCGTAGTAGAGCTGCATACGAGGATTTTCACGACGTCGTGAGCTTTGATACGACATACCTTGTAAACCAATACAACATGCCATTCGGTAGTATTGTCGGCGTAAATCATCATCATCACTCCATCCTACTCGGTTGTTGCCTATTGACGAACGAATATGCCGCAACATTCAAATGGTTTTTCCAGAATTGGGTTGATGCAATGGGAGGTGTTACACCTACAACAATCTTGACCGATCAAGACGAAAGTATCTCTATTGCTGTCAGAGAAATCATGCCTGAAGCCATACATCGGTTTTGTATATGACATATTGTAAAAAAGAGCGGCGAAAAATTCAAAGGAGTTGGAGATTTGGTCCAAGCAAAGGCTGATTTCTATTCAGTGGTACGCGAGAGCTTGACCATTTCCGAGTTTGAATCGCGCTGGGAAGATTTTAAGTGGAAGCATGGTTTACAAAGTCACAAATGGCTGAAGAAATTGTTCGATCAGAAGGAAACTTTGGTGCCCGTGTATTCCAATCATATTTTTTGGGCTGGTATGTCTTCTACTCAAAGAAGTGAGTCCATGCATGCTTTCTTTGATCATTACATTACATACAGGAGCACTTTGAAGACATTCGTAGAGCAATATGAAATTGTCGTTGCCGAAAAGTTTGAAAAGGAGCGTATGGCTCAACATCTGTCAATGTGGCGACCCATTGGCTGTATTTCGGAGTTCAAGTGGGAACGGAAACTTGCGGTTGCATACACTAACAACATCATGAAATTACTTCAAGATCAAATGAAAAGGATTGGAGCTGCAATTTAAAGATGCTGCCCGCTGTTGATATTGCAGTACAAAGGTACGAGATTTTTGAAAGAGTTGCTTCGAATCAATGGCATGGCAAAGAATACAATTACATAGTTGAATATCGTCCTCTCGGTGAATACATTCAGTGCAATTGTAGAAAATTTGAGTCCAAGTGCTTTTTTTGTTCACATTTTGAAGGTTTTAGTCCATCTAAATGTTGAGGTGGTTCATGAAAGGTATATTCTACGTAAGTGGCGGAAGGATGTGTATAGGCCACATTTTAGTGTTTCTTTTGCAGGTGGTTACCCGGTGATGTCAAAAGAGTATCAAAAATATCAAGAGATGGAGAAGGAATTTCATTACTGTAGCGACTTGGCAATTGACTCTAATGAAAAGATCAAGTTTGTCAAAGAAAAGCTTAGAGAGATTACAAGCGAGCTTAAGAAGTGGAGTTCTATTACCAAAGCCTCTAGCCATAGGGTTGATGGCCACGAAACTTGTGAAAGTGGAAGCGAAGATCTTGACATTTTAGATCCGGAGAAGAAGCGTACTAAAGGAAGGCCAAGGGAGAAGCGATTCAAGCATCCATCTGAAAAGGGATCATCTCGTGGCACGAAAGCAAGGGTTCGAGGCAAAACATCTAGGGGACGAATTTAGCTTCGTGCAAGATATTCAAGGAGATGCATTTTTCTAATAGTTAATTTAGTTTTTTATTTCATCATTTTAGTTTTTTAACTTTCCAATTTTAATTTGTAAAGTACTAGTATCTTTATTTTTAATGTCCCAGTTGTCCATTAAATCATTAATATTAGTGCTTCTTAATTTTCCATTATTCCGCAACCTGTATACATAATTACGAAATTGATAAATATTATTGGATAACTATCACACTCTAGTTGGGCCATAGTGCCACCACAATAATGTCGATTTAGTTGAATTTTACAAAAAAAAAAGTTAGAGACAATTTTGATCATAATTATATCTGTTGCTACCCAAAATATTATCCGGAGATAGATATTGCTGGAATGGATGGGATAGCAAACAAATGCAAGAGCACTTCCGTGAGATAGATAAATAACACAAGATTTGTCGGGGTTGTTAGTCCCGGGCTTGAATGCTCTCGCGAGATATTATTAATACTAATATTCGGGGATACAAGTACTAATGTAAGAATACAAATACAATGAGTGTAAGGATTCTTGTTATCTCAGCTAGTGAGCGTGTAGATTGCCGGAAGAACCAGATTTGATGTTCTGTGAGTTCTTGTAACAAAGGAGATGAACAGTCGCGGCGGTGAGAGATCGACAGTCTCTTACGGCGAGTATTTAGATGGATGCTTGGGCTCCGGGGCTTATGAATCCCTTGGGATCTGTCTAGTGGAGACTTGCTGCTTCAGCCGATCGTGTTCTGGACGAGAGATTCGGAGAGAGAAGTCCTGAGATGGATTCCGGTGAGAAAGCCGGGAGCTTGATGATAAGTGTGTTCTTTTGTATTTCTGTTGTTGGTGGAATGAATTCCGAACCGTAGGTCAAATGAATTGGGAACCTTTCCGGTAGGAGGAGGTTCTCTATTTATAGGACTTGGGTATGCCGGGCGATCGCCTTTTCTGCATTATAATAATCGGGCGATCGTCCTTTAGCACATGGGCTTGTTCCCTTAAAGTCTGCAGGAGTTGCTGGCAGTCAATTGTACGGTCCAATGGGGAGCTTACACGTGTCCGGAGTTGCTGTCACGGGCGGTCCCACTGACAACTTTCGGCGGCTTGTCGGTAGGTGAGGTAGGTGACAGGCTGTGGTCAAAGGTCTTGTCTGTCAGCAAAAGATCTTGCCTGTCAGCGAAGATCTTGTCAGCGCCTTTTGTGATCTGCACGTGGGTGCCGTTCTGAGATCCAGTCCTTGATGACTTTGACGGGCGATCATCCCTGCTCGGGACGTAGGTCGACCGTCCTTAGCCGGATACTAGAGTTGGTCGCCAGCTGCCAAATGGCGATCGCCTTCGGAGTCGATCGCTGGGTACCTGATGGTGGTCTGATATCTTCGATTAGGCGAGCTAGCCAAAGTTTGACTGGAGTTGACTTGGTCGCTCGGCCTTACAGTCGATCGCCTGTCGGGATGAATAAATCGTGACACAACAATTGCCCCCCAGCTCGCTCATACATTGGAAACGTGGGGTGAGGTGGCTCTCTTTGCGATCGCTGAACTTTTGACGAGCGACTTTGCATTTTGTTGAACTGGCGATCGTCTTTGAGCTGATATACTCTGGGTTCGGACGACCTGGTTGGCCGCTAAACTGCGCAGGAAAAAACAATGGGCGTTGAAAAGTCTCCGCGCACGTGCCGGGTTTCTATTGGAGGATGCCAACGGTCATTAATGACTCCTCGGCTGACGCGTCCTTGAAAAGACGCGTACGCGGGTCTCGAGGGGGTCAATTAATGCGTCGTTTGAGATCCGACCCCTGAGGTTTTCCCTTATTGCAAACGAGTCCCTGCCTTCTCCTATAAAAGGGCACGGTGCTGCAGTTTCATACTCACGCGTACTTATTGGAGAAAGAAGGACTTGCTGTCGAATTTTCTGAAGATCTTAGTGCCGATCGTCGTTCGATTTCACCTTCGGGTAAGAAAATATCCTTTTCTCCTTTTCTATCTTTGAGAATGGCCGGCACATCATCATCACGTGGAGCGGGTACCAGTTCTACTGCCGGGACATCGACTGTCCGGGGAGAACCTTCTTCCGTCTTCCACTTGGAGACGGCGGCTGAAGCTATTCGGGCCGGAATCGACCCTGCTGAAGTCGAGGCTTTATTCAATGAGGCCGATGTTGCTAAGGAGACGGCTGCTGAAGAAAGACGATCGCAGATTGAGAGAGATCTGGCGATTAGGGCTTACTGGGAGCAACATAGCGCTTTCGGCCGGGCCTATAAGGCATTTGCTGAGATAATGGAGAAGTTGGCCGGTCCAACTCCGAGATTCGATTTCCGGGGATACTCGGTCGACTACCCCTATGTTCTTCCCAAACGGTCGCAGTACCGGGTTGCGCAGCGATCCTTGTGGTCGCTTGGCCAAATACGGAGTTCGACGACCAGGAAAGATCTGGCCGTCTGGAGGACAAGATTCCATGTTCCTTCAGATGTGGACATGTTCGCGCCGGCGGAGAATGAACGAGCCGACCAGCCTCCGATGGGTATGGTCGCCGTGAATGAGGCGATTATGGAGGCCGGGCTGTGCTTCCCTCTATCCTTTGCTGTCTCCCATTTGTTGGCCGCTTGGAATGTGGCGCCACTTCAGCTGACGCCGAACGCCTGGCTCTAAATTAACTGCACTCTCACCCTTTTCGGCGGTCACCGCCTGTACCGCCTCCCATCGCCGTTGGAGATGAACCATTTGTTCAAACTGACGGCTCATAAAGGGTTGGTCGGCGGTTACCACATTCAGGGCCGATCCGGTCGGGTGATTCACGGAGTCCCGAATAAGATGCGGGGCGATCAGACGAAGTGGTTCTGGGTCGCCGGCAAGTGGAGGGCTTCCGAGAGCGACAATCCTTCGGGCGAGCTGGAGATCCCCACTGAGTTTCGGGAGAGGAATCCCGGTAAGGGTTTAGACTCTCCCTTCGTTCGGATGCGTTTTGGACTGATCTAATTTGATTTCGGTTTTGCAGGTTTTCACATTCCGGCGGTCGAGGAGTTGCCTTTTGACTTTCTCGTTGTTTGGGAGCGGATAAGGAGCTTGTCGGACGACGACCTTGACACCACTCGGATCAATAAGGAGAGTCGTTGGTTGTCGGCTCGACTATTCTGTTTCCCGAGACATCTCTCGGTGCCAGGTATGAGTTTCTGCGACCTTCAATTTCTAGGCGATCGCCTTACTTGAGAAAAGTGTCTGACTGTTGGTCGATTGTCTTAATTGTAGAGGTTCGCTTTCCTCGGTTTTTGGAGCCCCCGACGGAGATCGCTATGTCGAATCCTGGAGTTCTAGGCCGACTCCGCCAAAAGAGGTCGTCTCGGGCCCCACCTGTTGCGTTGCCAATAGTTCCGGAGGCGGAGCCTCGCGTGGAGCCGGTCGTGGCTGAGGAGGGAGTTCCGGAGGAGGGGCTTCGAGCGAATCGCAAGAGGCCGAGGCCGGAAGAAACTTCGGTTCCTGCCCCGGGCGATGAAGTGTCGATCGCCGCGCCTCCGATCACCATCGTTGCTCCGGAGAATGAGCCGCCCTCTGCGGCTTTTATGTGGGAGATGGCGATCACGGATGCTGAGACCCCTCGAGGGAAACCGTATTTCGGTCGGGACCCCGAGAAGGCTGAGAGGTAGATTGCATTTTTGTGTTGAAAATTGCATCTGCGTAGGAGTTGTATTAACTTAGTTGTTTTGATGCAGGATCCGTCGCGCAGATCTGTCTTGCCCGCCGATGGTCGTGGATTTCCTAGCGAGCCGATCTCCTCGCCATTCCTGCGACATTCCTCCATACGTTAGCAAGGCTGCTTCTGCTCTGCCGAAGGCATGGACGACCGATCTGGATGCGATCGCTCGTCAGCGATCGGGGAGTTCGATGCACGCTGTTCTCGCCCTTTCTCTTCAGACGGCGACCATGGCATCCAGTGCTCGGGGAGTTTGAGGCGGCCTTCCACTATTCGCTGCAGCGGATCTCGAGGCGGCTCGGAAAGAGAACGCCGAGTTTCTTGATAAGATCGCGGTGATGGAGAAGGACTCTGGAGGCGGCTGCCAGGCGAGCCATGAGCTTGAGCCGAGAAGAAGGAAATCGAGCAATATCATCGGCGGTTAACCGATTTCGGGACCGGATGCGAATGCCGTCCCAGCGCGAAGGTTCTTGAAGAGGAGGCCGATCGCGAAGGTGACGATCGCTCGGTTGACCAAATGGTGACGGAGGCGAGGGAAAAAGTTGCTGCGAGGGAGGCTGAGCTCCAGGGGTCGCAACAGGCGATGGCGGAGCTGAAAGGAGAGGTTGAGGCGACCAAGGCTGACCCCTTTCAAAACTTGGAGTTTGTCAGCGAGTTCGCCTATTATTTGGTGTTCGCTGACTCGATCCGAGCAGCCAGGAAGGGAGGTTTGGAGGTCGGGCCTCTAGCTGAGAACTTCAAGTCGTACGCGTTGGAGCATCCTCTCCATTCAGCTTTCTCCTTGCCGATCTTGGACCTTGCGGACATCGGCGTGGATTTGAGCTGGTATCCGTCTCCGGCCAATCTTGCTCATCCCGACGCTCCGGAAGATGAAGGGACCGCGCCGGATGCTGATGGTGAAGGCCAGGCAAGGGCCTGAGGCGCTTCATTTTTGATGTTTTAGCTTATTTCCTTGTAGTTTTGTAGTTTTCTTTTGTAGCATTTAGGCCTTCGGGCGACCGTGTACTCTGATTTTTCAAGTAATGAAATGAACGTTTGGATTTCTGACTTATCACTTGAATGAATGGTTATTTTTGAGTCTTTGTTTGACTTTGTACAAATGTGTGAGGAGAGATCGTTGCGAGGGTAGTTCCAAATGAATTGATAAACTCATAAAGATAACTTTTACAACAAATTCGATCGCTGCACAACTTGCTGAAAATGACGACCTCCGTATGTAGTTGAATAGCGACGATCGTCGTATTGGTAGTCCGCACTCTTATTGCCCCTTGTTTTTATTCACTTAGCGGAAGTAAGGGGATGAAAATAATTCGTTGAGTGAGCGGTCTTCAACTTTGTCGAATCCTCGAGGACGGTCGTCCGTCTTGAGGAACCGTGCACGATCGCGGAGTTCGATGGACCGACTCCTTGATCATGTCTTGATGCGCGAAGACATTGAGTGTCTCGTGACTCACTTTATTATGAGGGTCCTCTGTTAGGCTGCGCCTCGCCTCGTATTTAAACGAAGGGCGTGCGGTCTCGGTCTAGAGGAGTCCTTGCGTGGGGCAGCGTCGGATGATTCAACTCCACGCCCGCGGCTTGTTTAGGTCTGCTTCCACCTCGGCCCACCTTGAAGATGGCGAACCTCGACGGTGTACGTTGAGATGGGGGTTGTGGCATGTCGCATTGTTCGGGTTCACCATGTTAGATGATGAACCTTTGAGGGCGAGCGATCGTGTCAAACTGATTAATTTTGGAGGGCCCTCAGGCTACGCCGGCCTCGTATTTAAACGAAGGGTGGACGATCTTGGCCCAAAGGGACCTTGCATGGCCTAAGCAGTCGGTTCCATCGACCACCAGGACCATGGCTGCATTCTTCCACCTTGGATCGTCATGCGGATGCCGACCTTCGATGGTGTACGTTGTGCGGGGGAGGCGATCTCGTGCCTTAGTCCATCATGTTAGATGGTGAACTGTAGATGGCGATCGAATCCTCCAGTTTATTAAATAAGGAGAGAGATCGGGGAGACTTCCGTGGTCTCCTTCTCTTGATTAAAGCATGTAGAGACGGTCGCCGAGGTTGATCCAGGGGTCGGCTCGTATGAGCTCTCCAGCCTATTTTGTGTTCGACTCGGACGATCGTGTATAGAGATTGGTAAGGGCTTTGGCTAGGCCAATAAGCTGTCCAACTTGCCTTCCTCGAACAATCTCCAGAGCTGTTTGAGGAGGTCGCGGCATTGGTTGGTGCTGTGGCCGGGACTCTTGTGGTAGGCACAATATTGATTGTTGTCCAGGTGACCGTGGTCCCTTATCGCTTTTGGCTTTTTGAGCTCTTCGTGCCCCTTGATGGCATAGAAAATATGTGCCGGAGTTCGGTTGAACGTGTGGAGGAGATGGGCTTCCATGTTCTCGAAGGCCTTGAGATCTCCGGGTGGCTTGGCGATCGCCTTCTTTGCTTTGGCGATCGCTATCTTCTGGACAGGAGGTGGCGTTTCCTCGCCTAGGTGGAGGGTGAGTAGCCTTTGCCTGGCCAGAAAGTTGGCAGCTTTAGCGCGAAAGATCGCGTAAGTTGGGGGAATATCCTTGGAGAGATGTCTAAACATGGGAGAGTGTCCGTGGAATCCCCCCATGACCGAATAGAGAGCGAGCTCGTCACTGACGGGTTCGCCGGTGAGGATGATTTCGTCTACCCGGTCGATGTAATCAGCGTCTGACTCGTCCTTCCCCTGCTTGATTTTTATCACGCGGTGGGGGCCTTCTGGTCTGGCGACCTTGCTGGCGAAGTATGACGTGAAGTCATTCGCCAGTTTCTTAAAGGAGGTGATTGATCGTGGTGGTAGTGAGACGTACCACCTATGGGCCAGCTCGCCCAATGTTAACGGGAAGATCCGGCACTTGGTTGCATCAGATGCCCCACACCCAGTCATGTAGATTCGGAATTTACTCAGGTGGGTTTCGGGGTCCGATCTCCCCTCATACAGAGGTGTTTTGGGAGGAGCGATCGTTGGTTGTATGGGGGCAAGCTAGATGTGGACCGCGAGTGGCTCGGCTGGCCCGGTGATCTTTTTGCTGGCGCTTGCCCCAGTGTCCAAGAGTGCTTTCATCTCATCGAGCTGGCGTTGTATGGCGGCCATCGTCGTGGCCTGACTGCTAGCAGCTCGGCGCTCGGAGCGGGAGCCGAGGCGATTGAGCACTGATCCCCTGGCGATCGGGGCGGGAATCAGATGGCTGACCTGCGTTCGGCTGTGAGGTGGGTAGGCCGAACTCCTGATGACGGATTCGGATTCCGTCTTTTCAAGGTTGGAAACAGAATGCCCCGGTCGCCAGGATGGGTCGCGCCCCAAGCGATTGAAAATGGATTCGTCCGGTCGCGCGAGAGCCTTTCCTCGCGAATTGGGGCTTTCTGACGATCGCTCGTTCAGTAGCCCGCTGAATTTCCGTTTTCCCATGCGGCGGATGATCGAGGGAGTTATCGCGGGCGACGCGCATGCTCTCCATCGCTCCTCCAGGATGGCCATAACCTCCTCGATCTGTTCCTCGGTTTGGAACTGATCGAGTGAGAGGTTGGGCCCATCTCTCGGGAGCGGGATCGAGAGTCTCGTGTTGCTGCGGCTTCCCCCTATCGTCGGCTGGGGTTCGGATTGAGCCGGGATATGGTGTCCGGCGGTTCGGAGAGCGGCTTTCTTCAATGTACCGGCGGATGTCATGATTCTGAAGGTTTTCTTTGAAGTGCAGTGAGTGTCACTTCAAGTATATGCCCCGAGAACTGTGAGTGTTCTTCGGGACGGTAGAAATAAAAGTTTGAGGGTTAGATCCCCTTCCTCTAGCGCCAATTGTTGCTACCCAAAATATTATCCGGAGATAGATATTGCTGGAATGGATGGGATAGCAAACAAATGCAAGAGCACTTCCGTGAGATAGATAAATAACACAAGATTTGCCGGGGTTGTTAGTCCCGGGCTTGAATGCTCTCGCGAGATATTATTAATACTAATATTCGGGGATACAAGTACTAATGTAAGAATACAATTACAATGAGTGTAAGGATTCTTGTTATCTCAGCTAGTGAGCGTGTAGATTGCCGGAAGAACCAGATTTGATGCTCTGTGAGTTCTTGTAACAAAGGAGATGAACAGTCGCGGCGGTGAGAGATCGACAGTCTCTTACGGCGAGTATTTAGCTGGATGCTTGGGCTCCGGGGCTTATGAATCCCTTGGGATCTGTCTAGTGGAGACTTGCTGCTTCAGCCGATCGTGTTCTGGACGAGAGATTTGGAGAGAGAAGTCCTGAGATGGATTCCGGTGAGAAAGCCGGGAGCTTGATGATAAGTGTGTTCTTTTGTATTTCTGTTGTTGGTGGAATGAATTCCGAACCGTAGGTCAAATGAATTGGGAACCTTTTTCCGGTAGGAGGAGGTTCTCTATTTATAGGACTTGGGTATGCCGGGCGATCGCCTTTTCTGCATTATAATAATCGGGCGATCGTCCTTTAGCACATGGGCTTGTTCCCTTAAAGTCTGCAGGAGTTCTTTGGCGATCAGTATGCGGTCGATGGGAGCTTACACGTGTCCTGAGTTGCTGTCACGGGCGGTCCCACTGACAACTTTCGGCGGCTTGTCGGTAGGTGAGGTAGGTAGGGGTGGCAAATCGTGCGGGTCGGGTCGTTATCGGGTTGACCTGATAACAACCCGACCTGTTAAGGTCAAACCCGAACACGACCTGATAAGGATTCCCTAAATCCGAACACGAACCCGACCTGCTAAGGTCAAACCCGAACACGACCCGGACACGACACGAACACGATAAAAACACGATTGGATTCGTGTTGACCCGACACGATAGCAACACGATAACGACACGACACGTTAAAAACCTGTTTCAACACGATAACAACCTGATAACCTATAAATACTAACAAAAAATGATAAAAAAAAATAAGAATTATAAACCTCAACTAAAAGTCTAAAAGAAATAAATTATTAAAAAATTATTTATTAAATATTTATTAAATATTTTGTTTTTAATAAATATTTATTAAAAAATAAATTATAACGGGTTACACGAACCCAGAATGACCGAACCCGACCCGAAATTATCGTGTCCTTATTGGGTCAACCTGATAAGAACCCGAACCCAATAAGGCTTGACACTAACTCATTAATTCCGTGTCGGTCCGTGTCGTGTTTTCGTGTCGTGTCGAAAATTGCCAGCCCTAGAGGTAGGTGACAGGCTGTGGTCAAAGGTCTTGTCTGTCAGCAAAAGATCTTGCCTGTCAGCGAAGATCTTGTCAGCGCCTTTTGTGGATCTGCACGTGGGTGCCGTTCTGAGATCCAGTCCTTGATGACTTTGACGGGCGATCATCCCTGCTCGGGACGTAGGTCGACCGTCCTTAGCCGGATACTAGAGTTGGTTGCCAGCTGCCAAATGGCGATCGCCTTCGGAGTCGATCGCTGGGTACCTGATGGTGGTCTGATATCTTCGATTAGGCGAGCTAGCCAAAGTTTGACTGGAGTTGACTTGGTCGCTCGGCCTTACAGTCGATCGCCTGTCGGGATTAATAAATCGTGACACAACAATATCTAATCACGTTTATATATATATATATATATATATATATATATATATATATATATATATATATATATATATATATATCAAGGGGAAGTGTAATTAATTGGATTGAAAAAATTGTGGAAAAAAAACTTGAATGATGACATGGTCATTTATTATGGAAAATATATACAATTGGATCATAATTAATTGTATATATACCAACAGTCGCAGCCTAACAATTGGATCATTAAATAGACTTTTATATATATATATATATATATTATTTATTTATTTATATTTTTTTGTGTTCGGCTCGAAAATACCCCCACAAGCTTAATTCAAAATTTTTGGGCAACACAGAGTCGCAATTCTCGAACCGTTAATCATTACCAGTCATTAATTGCATTTTTATCCAAGAAGCCCACTAATTGCGCCGAAAAAATGATCCATGCGCTGGAACACAAGAACCACTAATTAATAACCTTTATTTATTTATTGTAGTGGAGTTTTAATTGGTTGTTATATGGAAAACAAATACAGGTGTTATATGTAGTATATTTTTTTGGAGGAAATTAATTTAGATAATAACAATTATTTTGATAAATAACTAATGATCCCCTATAATTTCATTTCAAATTCGAACTATAATAGCATGACTTCAATCAATCGGACATGCACACTATGGTTGATCGTATTATATTAAATCAAAAATTAACTTGAGAATGTCATCACTAAGATTACGAAAAACACTAATTATATATTAACGCACGATTTGCTAGCCATTTTGGATAATTAACGAATAATTACCTATAATATCATTTTTCAAATAATATATAATAGTATGATTTCAAATAAATCGGACATAGTTGATCATAGTATGTTAAACCACTAAATAACTCTAGAAGGTCATCGCCAACATTAAGATCAACTCACTAATGATATAATTAACGTATGATTGGATCAATTGTCTTTCACCATGCCAAGATTATCGATGATCGGACTATATGATCAACTCGAAACTCGAACAATGGCCCGTTATATTCTCGAAACTATTATCCATTGCAATTATGAGTTCGATGCAATACCCGTACTTTTATTGACTGTTTGGCCTTACTGTTCTTCCTTTTGTTGTCGCTCTGGAAACTCTGAATGTTTTGTAGATATTGTCGTTGAGCTTCGTACCCTGTTTGGATCATGATTTAGGTTGTTTAGACCTTTCAGTACTGTTCTGGTTAGTGGATATAGCACACGCTAGGCCTAGACTAACGTACGCTAATTATGCCTGAGTAGCGCACGCTAGCTTTGAGCTGTAGCGCGCGCTAACGGGCCAGACAGGGGAGAGTCAGTGACTTATACTACTCTCTGGACTAGCAGTTAGCGCACGCTAGGAGTTCGTTAGCACACGCTATTCGTGGGCATTAGCGCGCGCTAACACCGTCCGTAGCGCACGCTAACGGGCTGGGTCGGCAGAGACAGTGAGGTTGTCTAACTGACTGGACTGTCAGGTAATGTACGCTAGGCTTCGGCTAGCGCACGCTACAAGCATTTCGTAGCGCACGCTAGGACTCGAGCAGGGCAGAGGACAGTAGGTACTGGACTCCAATTTCTGGACATCAACTCCCAGTTAGCGCACACTAACTATCGGCTAGCGCGCGCTAAGAATAGTCGAGTAGCGACCGCAACGGATCATCTAACGCACGCTAGCGAGACTGTCAGGAGCCGCTGGACTGACCGGTGACCCCGTTAGCGTACGCTAATTCTTAAGCGTAGTGTGCGCTAGACTGGGCGTATATATATATTAGACAGTAGACTTCCTTTTCGTCATTTTCATCCATTTTCACTTATTGTCGACGGGAGAAGCTCGGGAGTGGCGATTTTGAGCGATTGAAAGCGATTCTTCGTCAAACAACAACATTTTTGATTGGAGAATAAGGATTTCGCAACATCTAATCCATCCTAACGTCCAAATCAAGGTAAAAATCCTTAGAATCCTATTTTTGGGAATTTTGGGGTTTTTTCCTAGATTCGTCTGATTTATCCGTTTTGAAGCTTGAGAACCTTGAGATTATGATGTATCTATTCCATATACATGCTTTTCCTATGATTTTTCGGATTGGATTGTGCCGTTTTCGGACTTGTGAGAGTTTGGGCGATTTTCCAACCTCTAGTTGTTTATCCGTGTATTTTCGTGAATCGTAGACGGGTTTCAGGAGTTTCTTCGTGAATTATGAGTATGGATTATTGATTATCATATCCCTTACGAATCGTTTAGGTGCTGGAAGCGCGTTCTTGGACCTACCGAACTCATACTCTTTTCCGTTCAATTTCTCGATATCCCAAAGGCAAGTATATATTTATGATTGTACGTTCTCGACTTTGAAAGTAAGATATATGAATGGCATGTTTATTTATATCCACTCTGGGGCGGGCCGACAGGTCCCCTGAGGGTTTCTTAGCCTTTGGTGCGATTCCACGGATAATTTGGGTTAACCACTCTGGGGCGGACCGACGGGTCCCCTGAGGGTTCCGTAGCCTTTGGTGCGGTTCCATGGTTGATCATGTATGCATTGTTGTGATGCTATGATATTTAGTTATTCCGGAATACTAGTCTTGAATTGATGAATTGACGGTTACCTTTACTTTATTATCGAGGAGTATTGTGTTTCATATTTGATATACTTGCACTAGCTATTCGACGGCTAACCCCTTTATGGGGGAAATACTTTTTATGTATTTCAGGTTCCAGGAGGGCGGATAGGCAGGTATCGGGTCGGCACGAAGATGATGGGCAAGCGTGATACTGTGTTTTATCTCCAGTCATGTATTGTGTTCCTCCATTCAGTGTTGTTGTACTTGAATGGTTTTTGAATACTCGAGTATTGTTTATTTTCAGTCTTTCTTGGTATTCCGGCCTGTGTTGCCGAGGTCTTGATTTTGTACTGTGATGTATTTGGATACATTGGACATGGTTTGAATACCCTTTGTATCGTCTTTCATCTCATTATATTTGGACCTTCACGGTCAAGTTTTATAGCTCCGTGTATGATTAGCCTTGTGGGTCCCTCAGTGGGGTTCACGGCGCTGTAATATACCCTGAATAACTTGGGGGTGTTACATTCGAGTTTATTTTGATAAATAACTAATAATCCCCTAAAATCTCATTTTTCAAACTCGAGCAATGGCCATTATAATTAGTGAGTTTACTCTCACTAATTAATCTACAGTTTAATTGGTTGTTATGCGGGGGAAAAATTAATTCAAATAATATATTAATTTTAATAAAATTAATTTAGACAATTTCAGTTAAATAATTTGTTACACAATACTTGTTGTTGATTCTTTAGTCTAATACTAGCAACCGCACGATTCGTTCGATGTATATATGCGGTGCAAGGTCGATTCCACAGGGAGGACTATGATACTGAAGTAAAAATAATCCTATCGTTTTAAACCAAATCACATTAAATTCTAACTTAGTCCCAAATAATTTGATTTTTGATTGTTTATAATAATTGCATTAAATAACAGTAATTTTTAAGTAGATTTTACATAAATTGATTTTTAAATAATTTACTAGGGTTTAAAATCCACCAATGTCTATTTATTCTTTAATTTATATTTTAATTCCAAGAAATTCAGGGAATAGATTCTGAAATCAATCTCACTATTTGACTATAGATTTAACAATAAGTACAAATTATAATTCAAATATAGATTTTCCTTCGCTTGAAAAAATATAATTTCTAAGCATTATATGTATCCAATTTAATGGAAAACAAATAATCAAAGAAATTAACTAATATCAATAATCACGAAGAATAATATGGCCCGTCTATTTAATTTTCATTCGAACGTTCATAACTTCTTCATACGAACTCGGATTCGGATTTTTTTTAAAACGATCGTCTCGACTAGACGAATAAAATGATACATGTCGTGACTATATTTGAATTTTCTAAAAATATCGTCCTTGAACCAATTGATCTGTCTTGTACCGGTTGGTTAACCTGCAGATATAATTTAATTCTAATTAATTATCCAAAAATGACATAAAATCATAAAAAATTCTAACAAAATAAAATAATATAAATATATGGTAAAATGAATAAATTATCACACAAAACACATAATTATATACATAAAATATTAATAAAAATAATACTCAAAATATACCAAACAATTCTTTATATCAACAAGTCCAGCTTAAAATCTAAAAAACAATCTGAATTTAATATTTTAATTATAAAAATTTTTGTATGTGACTATCATTGAAATCAAAATAAATAAATTGTATTTATTTTTGGAATTAAAACGTTAATTGTCTTGAATTATAATTGTATGCTAGACTTTGTATTTTTTTAAATATTTATTTACTTAAGTGGAATTTAAGTAGTGCATGCTTGGAAATTGTAATTTTTCGCCTATATATACATGCATATACCTTTATTCTTCCCCAAACTCCTAGCCATCAATCTTTTATTTCTTTCTTTCCTTCTCACTACCAAACAATGGACCAAGTTTACCAATGCAAAAGGGGCAGTGGTTGTCCATTGAAGAAGCCAATAGCAAGAAAAATGCTTCGCAGGTCTCCTGGAAAAATCACTCCGACGAAAACCACTCCAACAAAACCTACTCCCACAACACCTGAAGGTTCACCAACAAATAAACAAACTCCGCAAGCTTCAGAAACTAGTCCTAATAAGAACCCTTTTCCTAGTCCAGGTTTTAGACCTTATAAGGGTCTAAGAATGTTCGAATGGCCAGTGCACTCCTCTCCAGAACGTTTGGGAGCCATGTACAAGAGAGCTAAGGATGAGTGCAGTGACATCAAGAACGAGGTGAAAAAACTTTTGTTCCGCTTGGTGTCTTCTAGCAACGAGCAACACGTTGTTAACTTGCTCTTGGCGGAGGAACTCTTGTTTATCTTGTACGACATGCTGCTGGACATGGACGAGCAGCCCCTCGGAGGAAAATATGTCGACAACGTGGGTAGTTCCAAAGCGAAGGTTGTCATCACTTTGTCGGATTCCACCACTGAGGTCTAAGGTGGAGGTTGAAAGTGGAGAAGCGGCTGTTTCAATTTTCTTTTCTTTTTTATTTCTAGTTGGTTAATGTTTTTTTTTGCTGTTGGTGTGTGAAGGCTGTAAATGCCTTCAAAAAGCCTAATTTTCCTATTTAGTTGGCCTATTATGAATGAAATCAAGGTTTATCTATTAAATTGAGTCATTTATTTTAATCGTAATATCACATATTAAATCGATAAATTGGGAATCAGATTGAAACTTTCCAAATTGTGGATAATAAAAAATTTGTATATATCTAGCGAGTAAGAAACATACTCTACAACGCTTACTAAATAATTTGAAATTTAACTATATTATAATTTTAATTTCCATTGATAACCAATTATACATTGATTGAAATTTAACTCATCTAATTATGCAGTTTTGATATAAGTAAGCTACAATTTTATATTAAGGATGATTTCAGAATAATATTTAGGAATAATGAGGTACAGTTATACCTCGATAAATGAATGTTCGATAAACGAATAACCTCGCCAAATTAATAATTTTTTTTCAGTCCCAACTCTTTATAACATGTTCAAATTTTCTTTCGATAAATGAATAATTTCGCTAAATGAATATTTTTCTCCGGTCCGATAATGTTTATTTATCGAGGTTTTACTGTATAATGTAAATTGCATAAAAATAAAATTTCCTAAGATGACCAAGTATGGTCTTAGAACAAAAAATAAGTGTTATAAGTATAGCTTCCAGAAACAAAAAAAAAAATACCAAGTGATGCCTTGGACAGGAATCGAACCCAGATCAATTGATAAATTAAAGTGTAGTTCGCCACTGAGGTAAGTGGTGGTCTGCGGTAATAATTGGATACATTTATGTATTTAGTCCCCTTCTCTTTCCTTATATGCAGTATAAATTATGTAAAAAAAGGCAAAGTTCGGCCTCAATAAGAATCGAACCCCCGTCAATGAACAAGTTAAGTGATATTTTGCCACTGAGGTAAGTGGCGGCCTGCGGTAAGTAGTGGATACATTAATATATTTAAACAGCTCGCCCCATTATAGATGTTCATTGTATACTTGGTGCAGTGCTCGGTAAGAAAGAGAAAAGAAAAAGAGTGAAGTGGGTGGGGAAAGAGGAAGGGGTTTAATGCAGAGACTAGAGAGAGATGGGGAAAGAGAAAGTTAGAGGTTAGCATTAATATACTGTACTTTAATAGTCATTAATTTATTATTTTTTATGGGGATAGGGAAATAAAGATTAAAAATAAATAAAAATATAAATGAATTCGAAATTCAAATTCAAATTTGGTCAAACCAGTTTCTCTCTCTACAATTAGGCACCAAGGGTAATTAAGTAAAAACCTAAACCCCACTAACAGCACTCATTAATATCATTTATAATTGATATGTTCAAATTACTAAAATACCCTATTTTGTCCGGACAAATTTGTCCACGAAGCTTTATTGTTTTTTTTTGTAATAAAACATTTTCACAATATACTTCAGATTCTTAAATTGTTTTTGTTTCAGGAGAAAGTAAAAAGACTGTAAATAGAGTCAATCAATTATATTCATAACACTGATAGAGGGACTTTTATATAGGCATTACAATGAGAGTCATTCCATTCCTAGATAAGGTAAGACATCTAATAGGATCCTACTACCTCTAGAAGGATCTAAAACCTTCCACCTATGTATCTACAACCAGTATTAGGTACGACACATCATGGGAATAATAATTCCCGGAACACTCCCCTGTGTCGAGCACTAATACAACAATGGTGAAGAAGATGTTGCCTTCGAAAAACCTATTCCAAGCCAAAATAAAATCCCATGGGAAAAATAAAGGCTTGATGAGAAAAAGATTGCAACGCACCAAAATAACATGTTATGTATACTCCCACTGATGTATACACAACGACTCCTAATGAGTACATCAAATCATAGGAGTCAGATGCCAAGTTGCCCTCACAACTATGTCAAGGAAAAACCCAGTGGGAAAAATACCTCTTGGTCTAAATTGAACAGAAGTACAACACATCATTGTATGGATGTTCTCATAGGCCGCCTCGTTAAAAATCTTACCAAGTGAAAACCCAATGAGAAAAAACAAACCTTGGTCTAAGGACAAAAAGAGTGCGACAGATCCAAAGTGCAGAGTCGCTAAAGACTTATCAAGTTTTCTAAAGTCTTGACCTCCATGCACTCAATGAGTCATAACTTCTTCGATTCAATAGGTATCAACGAAACTGTAAGAGCTTATGAAAACTAGACACCAATAACTTTTCATTCACATACAGTATGTAACCTAGATCGACCTGAGCAGACCACAAAGCTCTATCGAAGATGACTCAGCCAATCACCGGACATATTATGTCCTTCTTTGCAACAATAGTCATATGTCACTCAGCATGATAGATGTGATCAAATGGTTGGTTTCCTTGGAAAGTAGACACAAACCTTTCCAATGGTACCAATTTCACCATTTTCCAGCAAGTGAGCTACCCTGTAGGTCATATGGAAGATAGACCTATACATTCAGGGCAAATTTGGGTATCAGTTTTCAAGTGTCATTTTATCAAGATAGAGCGAGCTTCAAGCTTCTTGTCAATCAAAGCCATTGCGTGAGCGCATCCTAGACCATCATCACAGTGGCTTTACCAGATTATTACGAATGAGTACATAATACCGTACTTTTCTCTTAAGACTGCATCATCACTTAAGTGAGCCAAGTCTTATTATGACTTCGACTAGTCATTGGGAATCATATAGGCATTACTTTATCATCTCTTAGGGAAACCGTCCCTTAGATTGCCTTAAACCGATTGATGAATACGCATCATCAAGTGTCCCCAAGATCTTTTCATTCTTAACTTTGGATTTAGCGGAATCTCTTAGTCTCACAAGAGTACATCACTATAAATCCTTAGTTTTACACATAAAAGCTTCATATCGCTTCCAATCAAGTATATACTTAGTATGCATTCCGGACGCGTTCCGTGGTCAGGAGCCACTTGATTTGAGTATGATCCACCACGAGATCCTTTCATCACTTAACTTAGTTCCCCACTAAGATAAGATTTAATCACAAGCTGCACGTCAGTTTTTGGGAAACTATCTAACTGAAAAGATAGTGGGTGTTATAACATCCATTATGATAGCACAACTAAGTTTTGTGTCATCGTAGTCGATTCCAGTGCGTTCATGAGAAACCTCGCGCCATGAGGTGAGTTTAACTCCGTCTCTCACTCGCTTTGACAAAGTATATAGATAGATCTTATCCTCGGATAGATCTTATCTTCGGAGTGTCGGCACCACTTCAACAAAGGGCTATCACTTTGTTCATACTGGAGTCGCATATATTTTCATTTTTAGGCCAAGGTTACAATGTTGTAGATTTTCAACGAAGTATGGTTTGATTAAACTCACATTCCACGTCCTCATGAACCGGCTTTATTCATAGAGTACTCTTTATGGATTAGCATTCATTGAGGCGTCCCCCAATGATGACTATAATCCAGAATCACATGAGACGGATGAGTTCATTTGATCATATGATCAAGTTTCATGTACCAAACTCGCATACATTCTTAGCGAGAGTATTTATCGAACCAAGTGGCATCCCAATACTCTATGAGATCCACGGCCTAACACCATCTACAACAATTTGTGGGGTTACCATATCACCATTCATAGGTGACGAACATCTATGAGCGGACATAATCCTTGCAGACATGTTTGCAGAATATATTTAATCTCGTCACTTTAGGGAACTTGGTGAGGCACAGTAGGGACAAACTACGACAATTCCAATTCCTTCTACTCGAACATGATCATTCGCATCTCCCCCTAACGACGGGAAGACTGGCTCAACAAAGTGACTTACGAGATTGTCTGCCAAGGTATATTTTAAGCGGACTATGAGTGAAAGCGCATGTCATATTCAACATTTATAACCCGTCATAATGCGTTGTGGTGACGCACTTTGGCACATGAACATGTGGGCGATAAATGTTTTCAGTGTTAACACAATACAGTTAACAAAATGCATACAATTACACTTATAACTAAGCATTTGAAGATGATATGTATAGGTGAATATGACAAGTTGACCGATGGTACATAACCGCAGCTACTGGTCTTGAGAATCCAACAAAACCGCCACCATGCACCACCGGGATCGAACATAATGAAACGATTGAACCGATGATAAATCGTTGGTTTTATCGAACCTATAGTGCTTTCTTGAAGATTTCACTCCCTTCACCAGCTCCAAACACCTGAAAATTTCATGAGCATGTATAAACGGGTGTTTAGGATTCCAAAACTATCAAGCTTGTGGTCAGAAACCGGTCGAAATGACATCGAACTGGTCGTTGGAATGGCTGGTGGTATGTGAAAAATTCATTTAAGTGGTTCACCTCCTTCCAAGTCTCCAAATTGCACCAAAATTTGTGAGAAGGTAGCCTTAGATGTTAGGAAGTATTTGTTAAAATTTCACTTTAAGACTTGGTCTAAAAGTGGGTGAACCGATCTTTACAATGACTGGTCCGCAAGTTGGACAACCATAAACTCAGGTTTCATCAACTTATCAATCATTGTCAAATGAACCACATAACAGATAATGTTATTACTTGAGTATGACCATTTGTGAACAAAATCATAGCATCATAATCCACCCATGCTAATACTTATGATCATGTATGTATAAGAACTCGGTGAAAAGGGAGGACTCAGCACCATGCTTATGCGAGTCGCTACATTATTCTCTTTAGCATATGAGGGTGTCATCTCCTAATCGTGCCAAAGAATAGGCTTTAATCAATGAACATGGCTAAGAAGGATCATCGGGGGGGGGGGGGGGGGGGGGGGTTTGGCGTCACACATGCTTATGAAAGCAAGACGCGGATGACATAAATATCATCATCGGTCACGAGACCTGCTCACGACTCCACCAACGTACTTTGGTGTCTTTGATCAAGCTAGTTTCTTTGTTCAAAGAAAATGATGTCCATGATAATACCATGGTATATGGATCATCAAACTGTCCAAACTCCAGACTATTAAAGCCTAAATGTGTCAATGTCCCAATACATCTTCTGGTTACAAAAACCGATGCAAGCCAGACCATATTGCCTCAAGAATATTTTTCTTTTCACATATCCAATAAAAGTGATGCATAAGATTTTATTTCTCACAAATCACAATGAGATGCTATGAGTGATACACTTTGGCATATATGTCATTGAGTCATAACATGGTTCAATTGTTACGGAATATATGTGACTAGAAAATACCATTCAACATTCAACAACTTGAGCATTATACCGCTCATTGATTGTGATGACCTACTCATCATACTCACAATGGATTTATAACACGAAATCCAAAAATATTGTGTTCCTTGGAAATAGATTAATACGCACTCAATTTCGCTTGCAAAATTTTACAAATATGAGCATAGCGAACACTCTAACGCATAGAGATTTTATAGGAGATACGATCAAAATGATCTATCATATTGAGTGCATAACATGGCAAGATTATATGCCTAAGGGGCAAAATCACGACACAAGCATGGTGTAAAACTACCATGCATACGCTCGACCTTCTTATAAGGGTGCGTATTTTGGGCTTCTCCAAGGAAACTGTTTTTCAACATTTGAAAGATGATATTTTAGCATACAGTGCATACCAAAAATTGCATCATCTATGGCAAATTCGGACAAAAAGAGGTTGAAAAACATGTGTCATAAGACCACTTACAAATTCAAGATGGGAACCAAGTTGGTTGGGACAAAAGTTAGCACAATCGCTCGAAATAAAATTCCGCGCAGCTTGACCTTTGTTCGCTAAAACAGAGATAACTCCCTTGTTAGGAAGGCTATGGACGAACGGTCAGATGTTTTGGAAACTAGACTTCCGTATATTTCTATCCGTATATTTTGGACCACACAGATCATTAAACTCAGATCAAAGTGCATGTTTTAATTGGCTGCTTCAGTATTTCCCAAGTTTAGTGAGAAAACAAGGTTGAGACCATATCCAATGGCATAAGTGTTGATGCAAAAACATAGCAATGACAGCCATAGGTGCGTTTAAACGCAGCAGTTTGTTCGATTTCTTATCTCGACTAATGATCCTTTCGGTAACTCCAACTTGGTAAACTTGCAGAGAAAGTAGGAATATCGGTACAGCTAAGGCTGTTTAAAAACTACTGATTCCGTTTGAACTTTCAAAGCATAAACAAATACCAAGGAGGATGCACCTAGTCATGATCAAAATTGTAGACAAAATCCACCAAAGTGCATCAAATCAACCAAGAATTTTAATTCTCAATTTGCAAGTATATGTCATAATAGCCATGTTATATGGATGCAACGCGGTGTATCAATATTAAGCATTTTGAACCATGAGACATAATGAATATACCATATCCAACTCGTCTTGACCATCTAATAAGATCGACTAAACATAGTCAAATGTATAAGGCACATGCCTATACAAATACTTGGAAAAGTATTCGGACCTATAGTCACACGAACTATAATCGAGGTTAACGAATTCATGTACTTAACGCAATATGTCATTGCTTTACATGTTGAAAAAAAATGAGAATTACTCGTACATTCTTTCATATATCATATTGTTGTTGGGATTCAGTGCCTGAAACGAAGGCCCAGCGGAAGCGGTAAAACGAAAATTAATTCGATCTGAATCCCTACGAGGATCGATCGAGCTACGTATATACGAATATTAAAATGAAGCACAAGATGATACGAGAAACATACCCTTGTAGTCCGTTGATTAAATGGATTCCTTCTCTTGAGCTATTCCCCAAGCTTTAGATTGCTTTCCCTACGATCCAATCCGCTCCAAGCTCTTGGATGATCCATCGCCGAAAATACCGCGTCTCTACTTGCCACGCGCCGGAGAACCGAACGGAACGACGATCACCTTGATATCCTCCAAGGATACGGCTAGAGCTATGATGACGAAGCTATTAATTTGTGATTACAACACTCTAAGTGTATAACTCACTTTCTCTCTTTAATTTCTTGATTTTTCTCCAAGAATCACCAAGAACAGGTGAAGAAGATGAAGACTATGAGAAAAACTTTTTCTCTCTCCATTGAACTCTTTCTCACGTATGGAATGGTTGTGAAGGAGTGAGTAGAGTCTTCATTTTATTCTTCATAATATCCTCCCCAAATCAAGACCAAATCATCAATATGAATTAATTAAAGGATCTTGTCCCCTTGACACTTCAAGTCATCCACCAATTTAGGTGGAGACAATGACCAAGGGAAAGGGGAAGGAAAAGGGGCGGACATCTAGAAGGAACCAGGACGAGTTCGGTCCATTTCGGACTCCCATGAGTCCAAACAGATAAACTCCTATTCCGTTCCGATGTATTTTTTATCGATTAATTAATCTAATCAATTAATCACATTAAATACATAATAACATAATTAATTTCTCCATGAAATAATTATATTTATGAATTAAATTAATCACCCAGTAATTTATTTAATTCATTAGGCCGTAAATCAATTTATCCAATAAATCGATTTAGACATCTAATGTCCCAAATTAGATATCCAATATCTAATATTCATAATGAGAGAACAAGCTCTATTCATTCCGTCGTCAATCCTATTGCGCGACTCGGTATGTCCGTCTCAGTCAGCAATGGAGGAACCAAAGAGTAGTAGCACCACCTAGCCAGCCAGGCGGCCTACACTGTACCCCAACTGAGAACGAATAATTGGGATCATTCAAGAACCATTCTGTCGTGAATACCAGTATACGTATAAACCCTTCTTTCAAATGTCCCGATCAAGATATAGGGTCACGGTCAGTCAAATCCTATCTGTACTTGACGCTATGCATGCGTTAATACAAATCGAGATCATCGAGCTCTCATGTATCCAATACAACTAGCTCCAATGCTTTGGCCAAAAACTTATGATCTCATCTGCCAATAACCGCATAGGACATATAACCCGCTCACTAACGGGAGAAAGAATTATATCTTGGTATTCAGTAGGACCTGCTACTTGCCCGTCAAGATGCACGTCGAGGTTGACCCCCACCTTCCGGTTTATAGGGTCGAACTACTCTAATGAAAATCTTGACGTCACAAGCACATCCCTACTAAATCCTCAAGTCGAAGGTTCACGAATACCTATCACAACCTTTCGATTCCGTCATTGACTGTCCCAGAGTGAAATCCGTGTGATAAATCGAGTGTGAGTCGGTTCGAGTACACTAATCCAATTAGCATACCTACAACGTGTGATCTCACTAACCATTAGCGTTCGACAGGCACTCTCCATGTCAAAGAACACGTCATACAAGTCTTCACATAAACTTAATGCCCATTCAAGTTTCATCGACTTGCGAACGATTAAGTATTTGAGCTATAAACCTTTCCAGTGTCGATCCCCTTATCCAATAAGGAGTGGAATGTTTTGCTCTCAAATACACGTACTAGTTTCTATATATATTTACGAGTCAGGAACGCCAGTAACTACCAGTAAATAAAGAAACAATCATTGCCTTATATTAATAATAACAAGTACAATTCCCTCACTCAACATCCTCTGAGTGGCATTCGAGGGCATACTCCTAACAATTGCAAGGAGACGGTGCATGTCTACACCCACATGCAATATTTTATTTTAATAGGATGAAAGATGGAGTTTTCCAAGTATGGGATTGAGTCAAGACCAACGTGGTGGTCGCTCAATTCAACGTGACAAATCTGTCACAAATCGATTTTAACCACGACATATCCATCGCAATCGATGTTTGTCCCATTTGTACGTCACAAATCCGTGACTAATCATGAACAAGTCATAACTTTACCATTACCGAAAATATTCATTTTATTCAATTGTTGGTTTAAAATCGACAAAACGGCGACATCAACTCGCACCCAAACCGTGGTGTATGCAACAACCACAAATATCGACTTTCAATAATTATCCGTGACTCCCCCAGGACCGTCACACAATTTACTTCGATATATGAGAGTGATACCACCTCTCATAGTCTCATACACCGCAAAGTAGCCTGGGAGATAAATAACCCAAATACCCAATTCCCCAAAAAAATTCCCAAAAGAGAGGAATTGAAAAACGGGAACTTTAATAAAATCTTACGGGTACTTGGTTCCGTATTTGCTTTGATCCTTGAACCAGATAATAAATATGGCTTCTCTCCATATGAGCAACATATTTTCGTGGGTACTCCGTTCTATATTTACTTTGATCCTTGAATGGGATAACAAATATGGCTTTTCTCCATAGCATGCACATCATCATGAGCAACATATTTTCCTATATGCACGTAAAACATAAATATGGTAAGATTCATAAGTGTACAAATTAATGAACAAATGAATCATTAATTAGGAAAAGATGAAGAGTTGAGAAATGCCCGGAAAGGGCTACTGGGCTCGATAATCGGCCGAAAAAGGACTCGGGCGCGGCGGTGCAGCAGCTCGGTATTGGATGAGGCCGAATCTCCAATTTTCCTTATAAAAAATCTGCTTCTGTTCGGCAGCAGATTCAATAATCAATATTACTCAGAATCCGATCTCCACCATTGAATATACAGATATTTGTGTTGAGAAATTATTTTTTATGTTGGCTCTTCACCGTCTGCCTTGAGTGAAAGTTATTCGTCTTGTCATAAGAGATTTCAGCCCCAAAACTCATTGTTAAACATCATATTCCACTTCAAACTCCAGCCTGCGAGTAAGCAGAGTTCATCACCGCCGTCGTCATCTTCTCCGCCGCGGGTTTGGGTGTGCACTCCCAGACATCGGATCAGGTCCAGATTTGAACTTCATGACCCATGCTCGATCCAAACACAGTTCAAGCCGCCACCTTGTGTAATATCCGCAATTTCGAATTTTGGTAATTTTCTTTTTTTCGGAGCAAGTTCGTTTTGACAACTCTATCATGACCGTTTCGTCATTCCAAGAATGATTAATTCTGCACTTTTTGTCATCCGAGTTTGTTTCGGTGTCGTTTTGTTGAGTTCCGTGTCCTTAATCGACTTTTTCACGTGGGACTTCGACTTTGTAAAGTCACCATTAATTCTTGGAAACTCCAAAAATTCTGAATCTTTGCAACATTATAGAGAATCAAGTTAGCTTTCCAATGGTTCAAACGGTGAGTCAATCGGAGTCCAGACGAAGGAGTTATGGTCGAAATAGCGAAGACTTCACGGTGTGCCTTTTTGGTGTTGAAGGGGGCTGTACCGTGTGCCGCGGCACACTCAGGCTGTGCCGCAGCACTAAGCTGATTCCTGGGCGTTTTTGGTGCCCCTGGGCCGCGGCACACTTGTCCTGTGCCGCGGCACACGGGCTTTTTCTGCGTTTTTAGCAGATTTTCGAGGAGAAAACTTCATTTTTCTCCTCTCTTCTTCCTCCTCCCATCTAGAGCGATTTCAATGGCGATTTTGGGTGATTTGAGTGCTCCAAAACTTGTAGAGATCATCTACCTCAAGTCTTGTTGTATATTTCCGACCTCTACTTGAATCCTTCATCCAAATCAAGGTATTTTAGCTTGAACCCTTGTTTTTGTAGATTTGGGGATTTTCCTTTTTGATTTCGATTCCAATCCATTTTTAATCAATTAATTGTTGTATAAACATTGTTTTGAACTTGTTCTACGGATTGGATACTCGTATCTTTGGTTCGTTCAACCCGAGGGGTGATTTCTTTGTTCTTGAAGGGTCTTGAACATTTAATGTTCGATTAAATGTTCGAATGAGTTCCCTTTGATAGTTTGTTGGGATTTCCGTTGTTTTCGGCCTTGATTCTCGTCGTAATCATGTTTTATTATTCCCTACGGAGGATTATAGGTGCTCGATGATTCCGATGTTGAATTCCGTTGGTGTTGATGATTCATATGGTGTTTTCCCGTAGTAATTTCGGTGCTATCACGTTCTAGATAGTGTTCGGGAATTTGAGGGCTACCCGGCCGTATCCGTTCACTTTTCCATTGCTCGTGATATCGAGGCAAGTACCTTGCCCATACTTTTCTTATTTTATGGATATGATGATCGGTGATCGTCTTGGTGTGTTTGTTTGGTTGTTCGAAATGAAGTTTCAAAAGATTTCGGTTTGGCCCCGTTAAAGGCTTTCTTTCAAATGGCGTGTGTGTTTTGTGAATGGTGTGTTTTGGGGATTGATTATGATTTGGTTATTTTGAACGTTGAAGAATTTGATGATGATACTCCTATTGTTTAAAGTTATGGAATCGTGTATTCCGTATTTAATCTTGCTGTGGTGTTTTGAAGAGTTTGATAATGGTGTCGAGTTAATGGCCATCTCTAGTGAGTATTCTTAATGAAATTACATTCTTAGCATATTAGTATTGCATGAGTAACGTGTGTGTGTGTATGCTCACTACGGGTTAGATCCGACGGGGTCTCGGTAGGGGTCCACAAGAGACGTGGATCGACGAGCTTGCTTTTAACCACTACGGGTTAGATCCGACGGGGTCTCGGTAGGGGTCCACAGAGACGTGGATCGACGGTTAATTGTGGTGCATTTTGCAAACGTGATTTGATTATGGCATTTCCGGAAATGAGTGCTTTGGAACTGTTTTTTCATGATTGCATGCATCGACTAAGTGTGTAAGAGGTAAGGGTTCATTTGGCTTACTTGGCTAGGATGGCACAAGAGTATTTTGTTGTTTGTTTTAAATCCTTTATTTGTGGATTTTGATGTTGGGAGACGAACCTTGTGGTCGTTCTTGTGTACTGTGAGTTGATGAGATTTGGGGCTAAAATCCCAATGGTTTTGTAAAAGTCGTTTTACGGATTTGGGGCTAAAATCCCAACGGTTTGGTTAATGTCATTTTTCAGAAAGTAAACCTTTGGGGCGGTGACCCCTTTTGTCTTTGGATTTTGAAAAGTAGGATTTGATAATCCTAAATTGTGTTCTATTAAAACTCTCGAGGGCATTCTAAACCGTTTTATAAATTACTTCCATTGATTTATGATATTTCGATTTTGAAATGCTTTCTCAAACTCTTGCCTCGGGAAGTACTTTTCGTTTCGTTTGGTTCTTTGAGGATTCCTGGTTATTGTTATTCGTGGAATGTGAATTGTATGGCTCGTATTTGCACTTTGTTCTTGCACTAGCAAAACAGTGGAGTTTTGCTAACCCCCGAGTATTCGAGGGGTGGATGTCTGTTTTTGCATTCAGGTTTTGGAGCATAACACAGGGTTGGCACGAAGGATGATGAAAGATGATCGATACTAATCACATGAGGAACCGTACTTTGTTTATTGGTTCAGTTGTACTCTATTTTTCATTTGCTATATTTTCCGTTGTATGCAGGTGTGGTTGTATTTTGACCCCTGCGTGGGCATGAGTTGTATTTGAGTTGTATGTATTTGTTGAAAGACCAAATCGGTCTACTGAGTCATTTTAGCCTGAAAGGCATGGTTGGGTTGTTATATGTCGTTACCAGCCTGGTAGATCCTTGAGGAAAGGTTCTACGGCGTGTAATATCCCTGAGCGGATTGGGGGTGTTACATAAATGGTATCAGAGCTTAGGTTGAGGAAACCTAGGCTGTCGGGTCAAGTCGTGTTGTTTGAGTCTTGTTTCGTCGGATTTTATCTGACTGAGTCGTGTCGCGACGCGTCGTTTGAGTTATTGGTCGTGGTTAGTATCGTGGGGCGATCATCATCTTCGTGCGACCGGTGGAAGTAAGTCTCCCTTCTTTGTGTTGTGCCTCGTGTGACACGAGCTATTTTTACGATTATTTGTTAAGTGATGGAATCCTTATGTGGATTTTGATTTCACGATATGTATTTAATCGACTCTCGTATTTGATTTATACGAGGAGTGTCGTCGCTTGTGATGTCTTTTTATTGTTGTTTTTGTCTGTTGCTTATTATTTTCTAATCGTTTTGCACTTTTTACTTTTTCTCTTGTGGATGCTTTGTGTTTATACACTTTCGACTTGTTCACTAGCCTGTGCGGTTGTGTCTTTTGTGGCCTCGATTGGGGCCAGTGTTTTTGTTCTCAATGTGGTTATTTGACTCTAATATTTTGTTCTTATGAGGAGTAGTGTTCTTTGGATCGTGCATGTTGAACTGTATTTCTTTTATCCGCTGCGTGAGTTCTTTTGTAATGACTTTCGGTATTTTACCGACCGAGTTTTATTTTGAAAACCGATTCCCTTAACCGAGTTTTTGGCATTATGGCCTTGATCATTTTGGCGAAATTCTTATGACGGTATTTAGCATTTTGTAAATGGCTTCTGTGAGTTTTTGAAATATTACCGTCATCAGCCTTTTTGGCATTTTTGTAAATGGTTTTTAGCCTGGGGTTCCGACGCGGGACCCACAGCGCTAGGATGTTCCGTGTGATTACCTGAAATTTTTGGGCATTCTAGCCTTTTTGGCATCGTCCTTTTTGGCATTGAATTATTTTCGAAAACTTGAGTATCTTAGAAATAAATTTCGAGACATATTTTTTTCAAATGAGTTATTTTCTTGTGGTACATCCAGGTGCCACAAGATATTCCAAAATTTTTCTGCCTCGAGGACCAAAATATTTTGAGATATTTTCAATGTTTTAGAAACACTTTTATTTAGACCCGAGGGTCGAATATTCTGAAAGTTTTCACTAAGAGAAAGTGTCCTCATTTTTTATCAAATGCGAAACGGTTCTCCAAAGTCTCGATAACGATGTTTCACGTTTGTACTTTTTGAAAGGTGATACTCAAGATCAATCGGTGTTCTTCTAAATTATTTTCAAAATGAGGTTTTCATTTTTAAAACCTATCCATTCCCGTTTGAGGGCTGGGTATATATGTATGATGTTCGCGTTGTCATTTTGATGTTTGCTCAGTATGGTGAATTGACGGTGTGAGCGTTGAGTCGTTTTCCACACATTTGTTGTGTTAGCCCCTTGTGAGAGGTGGGATGTTGGTGTTGAATATTGTCGCCTCGTGGTGATTTTTCGCGTTGTCGCGCATGTGCGAGCCGTTAGAGCTTGGGTTGGTATGGTCGTGTGCATCGGTGATCGTGTTATGTGTCGGTTGTTTAATGTCTTGTTACCTTGCTCTGTTTTGTGAATTTCGTGGACGAGTCGGAGGTAATGCCCGTACTATTTTGACTTCGTATTTTCTCTTTCTCCGCCTATCGATTCGCTCATGTTCGTTGACACTTTATGAACTTGTTCTGTATTTCGGTTTCATCGTTTGAACGAGCTGTGATCTTGTTGTGGGCCGATCTGGTTATCGATGTGACTTTTTTCGAGTTCGGTTCGATTCTTGTGAACCTTGTTCGGGAGTAACATCATTTGGTTCTACTAGTCCTTTTATTCGAAGGGATCGGATTTTGAACTTCAGATATTCTACTTTGTCGACTCATTTATGTTCGTTGACATTTCGAGCTTGTCCCGCCCTTGTTTTTGTTTATCGAACGAGTGTGGCATCATTTCGGAATAACTCGTTTGTCGTTGTGACTTTTCAATTTCTATTCCCTTTCATGTGGATCTTATGTGAATGCATACGTTGTTGTTTTCACCGGATCATATATTGTCTCGAGTCGAGACATGAACCTTGGAGTTGTTGTTTGAATTTTATTGTTCTTCGTGATTCGAACATGATTGTTCGCTTTTTGTTTTCTCGACCGTTGTGGTTCGGTCGTTTGTTTGTTCGGTTTTTGTCCTCGTTTCGTGATCGTTGAGCATTCAGGCTCATTCCTAATTCCCTTAAGTTTGGGAAATTAGTCTCGTTTTCGATCTTCCAACCCTTGGGCGGTGGAATTCCGTATTAGTTCAGCGATTGGCTCGCGTTTCGATTGATGTACCGTTGGGTTGGTCAATCATACTGACTTTCATTCGTTGTGTTTTGTGATTGTCGGATAATTGACTTGTCTATATTATCCGTTTGATGACGCTTGTCATTTGTTGGTTTTATTGTATCCCTAACGGCGACGTTGTGTTGGTCGTCGTGGAGCGTGTTTTCACGCCGTATGTCTCTTCGCGTTTCTTGCAGCGTTTCGCCGTTGGGCGCGAGTTTTCTATTTTTGTGTATCTCGTCGAGTTTTCCTGGCGGGTATATTGCTCCCCCTACTTGTTTTAAGTTTCGGGACGAAACTTCTTTTAAGGAGGGTAGAATGTAATATCCGCACTTCAATTTCGGTAATTTTCTTTTTTCGGAGGAAGTTCGTTTTGACAACTCTATCATGACCGTTTCGTCATTCCGAGAATGATTAATTCTGCACTTTTTGTCATCCGAGTTCGTTTCGGTGTCGTTTTGTTGAGTTCCGTGTCCTTAATCGACTTTTCCACGTGGGACTTCGACTTTGTAAAGTCACCATTAATTCTTGGAAACTCCAAAAATTCTGATTCTATGCAACATTATAGAGAATCAAGTTAGCTTTCCAATGGTTCAAACGGTGAGTCAATCGGAGTCCAGACGAAGGAGTTATGGTCGAAATAGCGAAAACTGCACGGTGTGCCTTTTTGGTGTTGAAGGGGGTCCGCACTGTGCCGCGGCACACTCAGGCTGTGCCGCGGCACTAAGCTGATTCCTGGGCGTTTTTGGTGGCCCTGGGCCGCGGCACACTTGTCCTGTGCCGCGGCACACGGGCTTTTTCTGCGTTTTTAGCAGATTTTCGAGGAGAAAACTTCATTTTTCTCCTCTCTTCTTCCTCCTCCCATCTAGAGCGATTTCAATGGCGATTTTGGGCGATTTGAGTGCTCCAAAACTTGTAGAGAACATCTACCTCAAGTCTTGTTGTAGATTTCCGACCTCTACTTGAATCCTTCATCCAAATCAAGGTATTTTGGCTTGAACCCTTGTTTTTGTAGATTTGGGGATTTTCCTTTTTGATTTCGATTCCAATCCATTTTTAATCAATTAATTGTTGTATAAACGTTGTTTTGAACTTGTTCTACGGATTGGATACTCGTATCTTTGGTTCGTTCAACCCGAGGGGTGATTTCTTTGTTCTTGAAGGGTCTTGAACATTTAATGTTCGATTAAATGTTCGAATGAGTTCCCTTTGATAGTTTGTTGGGATTTCCGTTGTTTTCGGCCTTGATTCTCGTCGTAATCATGTTTTATTATTCCCTACGGAGGATTATAGGTGCTCGATGATTCCGATGTTGAATTCGTTGGTGTTGATGATTCATATGGTGTTTTCCGTAGTAATTTCGGTCTTTATCACGTTCTAGATAGTGTTCGGGAATTTGAGGGCTACCCGGCCGTATCCGTTCACTTTTCCATTGCTCGTGATATCGAGGCAAGTACCTTGCCCATACTTTTCTTATTTTATGGATATGATGATCGGTGATCGTCTTGATGTGTTTGTTTGGTTGTTCGAAATGAAGTTTCAAAAGATTTCGGTTTGGCCCCGTTAAAGGCTTTCTTTCAAATGGCGTGTGTGTTTTGTGAATGGTGTGTTTTGGGGATTGATTATGATTTGGTTATTTTGAACGTTGAAGAATTTGATGATGATACTCCTATTGTTTAAAGTTATGGAATCGTGTATTCCGTATTTAATCTTGCTGTGGTGTTTTGAAGAGTTTGATAATGGTGTCGAGTTAATGGCCATCTCTAGTGAGTATTCTTAATGAAATTACATTCTTAGCATATTAGTATTGCATGAGTAACGTGTGTGTGTGTATGCTCACTACGGGTTAGATCCGACGGGGTCTCGGTAGGGGTCCACAAGAGACGTGGATCGACGAGCTTGCTTTTAACCACTACGGGTTAGATCCGACGGGGTCTCGGTAGGGGTCCACAGAGACGTGGATCGACGGTTAATTGTGGTGCATTTTGCAAACGTGATTTGATTATGGCATTTCCGGAAATAAGTGCTTTGGAACTGTGTTTTCATGATTGCATGCATCGACTAAGTGTGTAAGAGGTAAGGGTTCGTTTGGCTTACTTGGCTAGGATGGCACAAGAGTATTTTGTTGTTTGTTTTAAATCCTTTATTTGTGGATTTTGATGTTGGGAGACGAACCTTGTGGTCGTTCTTGTGTACTGTGAGTTGATGAGATTTGGGGCTAAAATCCCAATGGTTTTGTAAAAGTCGTTTTACGGATTTGGGGCTAAAATCCCAACGGTTTGGTTAATGTCATTTTTCAGAAAGTAAACCTTTGGGGCGGTGACCCATTTTGTCTTTGGATTTTGAAAAGTAGGATTTGATAATCCTAAATTGTGTTCTATTAAAACTCTCGAGGGCATTCTAAACCGTTTTATAAATTACTTCCATTGATTTATGATATTTCGATTTTGAAATGCTTTCTCAAACTCTTGCCTCAGGAAGTACTTTTCGTTTCGTTTGGATCTTTGAGGATTCCTGGTTATTGTTATTCGTGGAATGTGAATTGTATGGCTCGTATTTGCACTTTGTTCTTGCACTAGCAAAACAGTGGAGTTTTGCTAACCCCCGAGTATTCGGGGTTGGATGTCTGTTTTTGCATTCAGATTTTGGAGCATAACACAGGGTCAGCACGAAGGATGATGAAAGATGATCGATACTAGTCACATGAGGAACCATACTTTGTTTATTGGTTCAGTTGTACTCTATTTTTCCGCTGCTATATTTTCCTGTTGTACGGGTGTGGTTGTATTTTGACCCCTGCGTGGGCATGAGTTGTATTTGAGTTGTATGTATTTGTTGAAAGACCAAATCGGTCTACTGAGTCATTTTAGCCTGAAAGGCATGGTTGGGTTGTTATATGTCGTTACCAGCCTGGTAGATTCTTGAGGAAAGGTTCTACGGCGTGTAATATCCCTGAGCGGATTGGGGGTGTTACACCCTGAACCAGCCTCCCTCAGAACCCGAGCATCCGCCAGCCGAAAAACTAGCCCCCAAAACTCTAGTTGTTGCCGAATCCGAGCTATCCTTCACGGCTGGTCATGATCGGGGGTCTGAGAATTCGGTCTGTGCTGAGGGAGTTGCAGCGACGGGTCGAAGATTATCTCTGGTTCTCGGCGGCGCGACTGGAGGTGCATGGTAGGCCGACGATCTGGTTTGGATCGCCGGTGGCGGCGGTGTCGAGGGGCTAGGGTTTCTGAGGAGACCCGATCTGTTTTTTTTTTTTTCAGATTTTCTATTTTTTTTGGGGATTTTCAGGAAAAAAACGGGAGAGGAAAAAAAATTCTTGCTCAGTTGGGGACTACGTGCTGATAACGTGTTTCAGGAGAAAGTAAAAAGACTGTAAATAGAGTCAATCAATTGTATTCATAACACTGATAGAGGGGCCTTTATATAGGCATTACAATGAGAGTCCTTCCATACATAGGATTCCTAGATAAGGTAAGACATCTAATAGAATCCTACTACCTCTATAAGGATCTAGAACCTTCCATCTATGTATCTACAACCAGTATTAGGTAAGACACATCACGGGAATAATAATTCCCAGAACAATTTTTATGATTTTAGATTTTTTTAATCAGTTTTTAGTTTTGAGGTATACTTTTTACTTTTTGATTCTATAATATCTTTTCCAAATTTGTTGTGCTCTTTTCTTTAAAAATTTCTAATGTATCTTGGGCTCCACGTGTTCAAAAATACCAATCTGGGGCAATTTGGTCTTAAACCATAATTCTTTAACATGCGGTCATTAAAATGTATTGGCATGTGTGAACTCAATTATTTGATTCGGTCTGAGAGATTGGACTCGAAAAAGTTCGATTTGAAGTCAAATCGCCTATCAAATATAGGATCGGACTCTGATTCTGGATTCGATCCAAATTGGATCAAATATTCGGCTCGATGCGATATTCTTATAACACCCAACCCATTCTTCATTTTTTACAGCCCAAACTCCCCAGCATAGGCCTCATTTTTTATAGCCTAACAGGGATCGATTTTTTTGATGATCTTCATAGTTTCTTGTAACTATGAAGAAAGATTTGTGGGACTTTATAATTCTATAACAAATACTGTTTTTTTTTTACAAAATCGGATTGAACTATTTGCAAACTTTTAATCTGAAATACAGAATCGAATCGAATAATGAACCTAAAAAAGGGGTTCGAACCCAAATCGAACCTTTGTTTTTGATATTCGGTCGAACCGAGCCGAATCGAAATGTTAAAAAAATCGAGCCGAGCCGAATCGAGTGAAAGTTCGGTAGGGTTCGGCTCGATAACAATCCTAAAAGTGCACGTCCGAATACCTACGCTCCTCATTTTGAGAATTTTAGATTTTTTTAATTTTATAATATATATTCGACTTTTTGTGCTTTTTTAAATATTTATCTTTTTTAAAGTTTTTTTCCTATATTTCTCGAAATTTATGTTTTGTTATAAATTCTCTAAAATTTAGAAATTATATATATATATATTTTAATTTTACCTTGAAGTATTAATATTATTTTTTCAAATTTTTCATTTTTTCCAAAATTTTCAATTTTTATGCAATAATTTTTGTTTTATATTTGTAGAGTCAAAATTTAACAACGTGTTAGTAAATCTGTTTGTCAAACGACAAATAGGACCAACACTGATTACTTTAACGGCCTGAACCCAATCCTACATAACCAACAGTGAATTTTACCTGTTAAACACTATGTATTTTAAATATATATCTTACCCAAGTAAATATAATACTATAATTTATGCCCCTTACTTTTTACTTAATGGACTGAATACTTAATGAGTTGAATCTCTAAAATTTTTTAGATGTTTACTTTTTGCTGAATGAGGTGAAATGTATCATTTTGATTCAGCAATGAAAATGGTGTGGTTCCCATTCAGCCCAAAAAATTACATCTTCTACCATTACCTACCGCCCCCCTCTTTCTTTCTCTCTCCACTTTCTTTTCTCCCTTCTCTCTCTCCCGTTCCTTTCTCCCGTTCCACTTTCTCAATTTCTTTTCTCCTCACTCCCGTATCACTTTCTCACTGTGTCGCCGTCGGTCACTCAATCGTGTGGCCATCGCCGTCGCCCGCCTCGCATCGCCATCGTCGTCGCCCACCTCGCGTCGCCCTTGCCGTCGCCCGCCTCGCGTCGCCTTTCTCGCCGTCGCCTTTCTCGCTGTCGCCGTCGCCAGGTTCATTTTCTGATTTTTCAGGTTTCAGATTTCTCCAAATTTACATGCTTCTTCGTTGCCAAACAACATTACAATCTTGATGTTGCAGTAATGAGTGATCTATTTGTTGTTGGGTAGTTTTAAATCAGCTAGGTTAGATGCCATTTTTTCGTGTTGAGAAATGCAAGAGTAATAGGAACTTATGAAATTCTTTCTCGATTATTTCTCCAAATTTTTCCAGGTAAATTTGATTTCAGATTAACTGATTTCAGATTCTTCAAGATTTCAGATTCTTCCAGATTTGTTTTAACTGCCCTTTCTTCCAGATTTGTTTTAACTGCCCTTCTTGATTCCAGATTCTTCCAGATTTCTACAAAGAAATGTGGTCATTGCTTGCTTTGCGATACATAATTTTACCAGGAAATGCAATATTCAGGACAAGTTGTTTCTGGAGTGCAATGAGGATACTATATTTAACAATGAAGAAGAAGGTGAAGGAAGTGGAGAAGAAGGGCTGGACATAACACAATGGGGTGCTAATAACACACAACATATGGCTAATTTGCGTGATGAAATTGCAAATAGTTTGGTTTCTGATGCTTAATTTTAAGAATTGTGTTCAGAATAAGATGTTGAAGTATTTTATTTATAAGTGTTCTGGGAATTATTATTCCCATGATGTGTCTTACCTAATACTAGTTGTAGATACATAGATGGAAGGTTCTAGATCCTTCTAGAGGTAGTAGGATCCTATTAGATGTCTTACCTTATCTAGGAATCCTATGTATGGAAGGACTCTTATTGTAATGCCGATATAAAGGCCCCTCTATCAGTGTTATGAATACAATTTGATTGACTCTATTTACAGTCTTTTACTTTTTCCTGAAACACGTTATCAGCACGTGCTCTACCAATAGAGCTAAGAAAAAAAACGTCCAAAAAAAATCTGAGAATTCCAAAAAAAAAAATCTGATTTTTTTCGGCAAACCCTTGCCATCGCCGTCTTCTGCTCCATCTTCTGCAATCGGCCGCCGGACGGCCTTCTGCCTTCGGCCAAAACATCACCGACCACCCTCGCCGCTGGACTTCCGAATTCCAACCTGCAAACCAGAACGCGAGTCCGGACCTCCGATTTCCGACCGCATTCCAGCCGCACCAGATCGGCCACCTACATACCAGATGCCACCGCTGCTCCGATCACGACCACCGTGGTCAATCCAACACAGCCCGACCGGCCTGCCACCCATAACCCTGCAATCGTCGTCTTCACCGCGCACAGCCTACTCCACGTCGTCCGCCTCAGATCGGATTCCTCAGCCCGCTGCTGCCATCCCGACCCGATTCCAGTTGCAGACCCAGTCCAGATTCGGTACGTGTTGCAGATCCAATCCAGTCGCGGTCCGACATGATTTTTTTAGTGCTCGCTCAGATTTTTACCATCTCAACCATGTAGCAAGAACTACAACTTTAACGGTGAAGATCTGACCCGGATCAGTATTTCTCAATGAAACTGTACGTGAACAGAAGCATATTTTTACACAAAAAAAGAGACGAGAATTTTCACGCATAAATTTTCTGCACAGAGCAATCTTACCAAAATCATGTTTCCTGATTCGTTAACCGTCGGATCGGTGTGAAATTTTTACAGCAACTTCCCAACACAAATATCTGTATATTCAATGGTGGAGATCGGATTCTAAATAATATTGATTACTGAATCTTCCGCCGAACAGAAGCAGATTTTTACGAAGAAATTTGGAGATCTGACCTCATCCAATACCGAGCTGCTGCACCGCCGCGCCCGAGTCCTTTTTCGGCCGATTATTGAGCCTAGTAGCCCTTTCCGGGCGTTTCTCAACTCTCCATATTTTCCTAGTTAATGATTCATTTGTTCATTGATTGTACACTTATGAATCTTACCATGTTTATGTTTTACGTGAATATAGGAAAATATGTTGCTCATGACGATATGCACGCTATGGAAAGAAGCCATTATTATCCTATTCAAGGATCCAAGTAAATATGGAACCGAGTATCTATGCAAATATGTTGCTCATGATGATGCGCATGCTATAGAGAAAAGCCAAATTTATTATCCCGTTCAAGGATCAAAACAAATATGGAACCGAGTATCCGCGTAAGATTTTATTAAAGTTCCCGTTTTTCAATTCCTCTCGTTTGGGAATTTTTTTTGGGAATTGGGTATTTGGGTTCTTTATCTCTCACGCTACTTTGCGGTGGATGAGACTATGAGAGGTGGTATCACTCTTATATGTCGAAGTAAACTGTGTGACGGTCCTGGGGGAGTCACGGATAATTTTTGAAAGTCGATATTTGTGGTTGCTGCATACACCACGGTTTGGGTGCGATTTGACGTCGCCGTTTTGTCGATTTTAAACCAATAATTGAAAAAAAAATGAACATTGTCGGTAACGGTAAAGTTATGACTTATTCATGATTAGTCACGAATTTATGACGTACAGATGGGACAAACATCGATTGCGATGGATATGTCGTGGTTAAAATCGATTTGTGACGGATTTGTCACGTTGAATTGAGCGACCACCACGTTGGTCTTGACCCAATCCCATACTTGGAAAACTCCATCTTTCATCCTATTAAAATAAAATATTACATGTGGTGTAGCCATGCACCGTCTCCTTGCAATATAATATATGAAAGAGTGTAAGAGTAATTCTCATGAATTTTAACATGTAAAGCAATGGCATATTGCGTTAAGTACATGAATTCGTTGACCTCGATTATAATTCGTGTGACTATAGGTCCGAATACTTTTCCGAGTATTTGTAAAGGCATGTGCCTTATATATTTGACTATGTTTAGTCGATCTTATTGGATGGTCAAGACGAGTTGGTTATGCTATATTCATTATGTCTCATGGTTCAAAATGCTTAATATTGATGCACCGCATTGCATCCATATAACATGGCTATTAAGACGTATACTTGCAAATTGAGAATTAAAATTCTTGGTTGATTTAATGCACTTTGGTGGATTTTGTCTACACTTTTGATCATGACTAGCCGCATCCTCCTTGCTATTTGTTTATGCTTTGAAAGTTCAAACGAAATCAGTGGTTTTTAAATAGCCTTAGTGGTACCGACATTCCTACTTTCTCTGCAAGTCTACCAAGTTGGAGTTACCTAAAGGATCATTAGTCGAGATAAGAAATCGAACACCCTGCTGCATTTAAACGCACATATGGCTGTCATTGCCATGATTTTGCATCAACACTTATGCCATTGGATATGGTCTCAACCTTGTTTTCTCACTAAACTTGGGAAATACTAAAACAGCCACTTAAAATATGCACTGTGATCTGAGTTTAATAATCTTTATGGTGCACAACCTATGGATAGAAAGATACGGAAGTCTAGTTTCCAAAACATCTGACTGTTCGTCCATAGCCTTATTAACAAGGGAGTTACCGCTATTTTAGTGAACAAAGGTCAAGCTGCACGGAATTTTATTTCCAGCGATTGTGCTAACTTTTGTCCCAACCAACTTGGTTCCCAACTTAAATTTGCAAGCAGTCTTATGATACACATTTTTCAACAATTTTTTGGCCTAATTTGCCATAGATGATGCAGTTTTGGTATGCGTTGTACGCTAAACTATCATCTTTCAAATGTTAAAAAACAGTTTCGTTGGGGAAGCCCAAAATACGCACCCTTACAAGAAGGTTGAGCGTATGCATGGTAGTTTTACGCCATGCTTGTGTCGTGATTTTGACCCTTATGCATATAATCTTGCCATGTTATGCACTCAATATGATAGATCATTTTGATCGTATCTCGTATAAAATCTCTATGTTGTTAGAGTGTTCGCTATGCTCATGTTTGTAAAATTTTGCAAGCGAAATTGAGTACATATTAAGCTATTTCCAAGGAATGCAATATTTTTAGATTTCGTGTTATAAATCCATTGTGACTATGATGACTAGGTCATCACAATCAATGAGTAGTACAATGCTCAAGTTGTTGAATGCCGAATGGCGTTTTCTAGTCATATATTTTCCGTAACAATTGAAACATGTTATGACTCGATGATATATATGCCAAATTGTATCACTCATAGCATCTCATTGTGATTTGTGAGAAATAAAATCTTATGCATCACTTGTATCAGATATGTGAAAAAGAAAAATATTCATGAGTCAATATGGTCCAACTTACATCGGTTTTTGTAACCAGAAGATGTATTGGGACATTGACACATTTAGGCTTTAATAGTCCAAGTTTGGACAGTTTGATGATTCATATACCACGATATTGTCATGAACATCATTTTCTTTGAACAAAGAAACTAGTTGGATCAAAGACACCAAAGTACATTGGTGGAGTCGTGAGCAGAGCTCATGACCGATGATGATATTTATGTCATCCGCGTCTTTCTTTCATAAGCATGTGTGATGCCAAAGACCCCCCCAATGATCCTTCTTAGCCATGTTCATTGATTTAAGCCTATTCTTTGGCACGATTAGGAGATGACACCCTCATATGATAAAGAGAATAATGTAGTGACTCACATAAGCATGGTGCTGAGTCCTCCCTTTTCACCGAGTCCTTATACATACATGATCATAAGTATTAGCCTGTATGGCTTATGATGCTATGATGATGTTCACAAATGGTCGTACTCAAGTAATAACATTTATATGTTATGTTGTTCCTTTGACAATGATTGATGAAACCTGAGTTTATGGTTGTCCAACTTGCAGACCAGTCATTTTAAAGGTCGGTTCACCCACTTTTAGACCAAGTCTTAAAGTGAAATTTTAACGAGCACTTCCTAACATCCAAGGCTACCTTCTCACAAATTTTGGTGCCATTTGGAGACTTGGAAGGAGGTGAACCACTAAATGAAGTTTTCACATACCACCAGTTGTCCTCTCAACCAGCTCGATGTCATTTCGACCGGTTTCTGACCACAAGGTTGATGGTTTTGGAATCCTAAACACCCGTTTATACATGCTCACGAAATTTTGAGGTGTTTGGGTCTGGTGAAGGGAGTGAACTCTTCAAGAAAGCACTAGAGGTTCGATAAAACCGACGGCCTATCATCGGTTCAATTGTTTCTCTTTGTTCGATCCCGGTGGTGCATGGTGGCGGTTTTGTTGGATTCTCAAGACCAGTAGCTACGGTTATGTAGAATAGGTCAACATTTCATATTCACCTATACCTATCATCATTCAAATGCTTAGTTACAAGTGTAACCATATACATTTTGTTAACTAGATTGTGTTAACAATGGAAACCTTTATCGTCCACATATTCATGTGCCAAAGTGCGTCACCACAACGCATTATGACGGGTTATAAATGATGAATATGGCATGCGCTTTCACTCATAGTCCGTTTAAAATATACCTTGGCAGACGATCTCGCAAGTCACTTTGATGAGCCAGTCTTCCCGTCGTTAGGGGGAGATGCAAACGATCATGTTCGAGCAGAACGACTTGGAATTGTCGTAGTTTGTCCCTACTGTGCCTCACCAAGTTCCCTAAAGTGACGAGATTAAACACATGCTGCAAACATGTCTGCAGGGATTGTGTCCAGTCATGGACGTTCGTCACCTATAAATGGTAATATGGTAACACCACAAATTGTGATAGACGGTGTTACTAGGCCGTGGATCTCATAGAGTATTAGGATGCCACTTGGTTCGATAAATACTCTCGCTAAGAATATATGCGAGTTTGGTACATGAAACTTGATCATATGATCAAATGAACTCTTCCGTCTCATGTGATTCTGGATTATAGTCATCATTGGGGGACGCCTCAATGAATGCCAATCTATAAAGAGTACTCTATGAATAAAGCCGGTACATGAGGACGTAGAATGTGAGTTTAATCGAACCATACTTTGTTGAAAATCTACAACGTTGTAGTCTTGGCCTAAAATGGAAACATATGCGACTCCATTATAAACAAAGTGATAGCCCTTTGAAGTGGTGCCGACACTCCAAAGATAAGATCTATCCGTATACTTTGTTAAAGCGAGTGAGAGAAGGAGTTAAACTCACCTAATGGCGCGATATTTCTCATGAACGTACTGGAATCGACTACGATGACACGAAACTTAGTTGTGCTATCGTAATGGATATTATTGCATCCACTATATTTTCAGTTAGATAGTTTCCCAAAACCTAACGTGCAGCTTGTAGTTGAATCTTATCTTAGTGGGGAACTAGGTTAAGTGATAAAAAGGATCTCGTGATGGATCAGACTCAAATCAAGTAGCTCTTGGCCATAGAGCGCGTCGATAAGTAATTGTCGGGAATGCATACTAAGTATATACTTGATTTGGAAGAGATATGAAGCTTTTGTGTGGAAAACTAAGGCTTTATAGTGATGTACTCTTGTGAGACTAAGAGATTCCGCTAAATCTAAAGTTAAGAATGAAAGGATCTTGGGGACACTTGATGATGCGTATTCATCAATCGGTTTAAAGCAATCTAAGGGACGATTTCCCTAAGACACGATAAAGTAAGGCCTATATGATTCCGAATGACTAGTCAAAGTCATAATAAAACTTGGCTCACTTAAGTGATGATGCCGTCTTAAAAGAAAAGTACGGTATTATGTACTCATATTTGACTCGATGTACTCATTCGTAAAAATCCGGTAAAGCCACTGTGATGATGGTCTAGGATGCGCTCACGCAATGTCTGTGATTGATAAGAAGCTTGAAGCTCGCTCTATCTCGATAAAAGGACACTTGAAAACCGATACCCGAATTTACCCTGAATTTATTGGTCTATCTCCCATATGACCTACATGGTAGCTCACTTGTTGGAAAATTGTGAAATTGGTACCATTGGAAAGGTTTGTGTCTACTTTCCAAGGAAACCAACTATTTGATCACATCCATCATGCTGAGTGACATATGACTATTGTTGCAAATTAGGACAGGATATGTCCGGTAATTTACTGAGTCAACTTCGATAGAGCTTTGTGATCTGCTCAGGTCGATCTAGGTTACGTACTGTATGCGAATGAAAAGCTATGGGTGTCTAGTTTTCATAAGTTCTTACGGTCTCGTCGATACCTATTGAATCAAAGAAGTTGTGACTGATTTAGTGCATGGAGGTTAAAACTTTAGAAAACTTGATTTTCGAATAAGTCTTTAGCGACTCTGCACTTTGGATGTGTCGCGCTCCTTTTGCCCTTAGACCAATGTTTGTTTTTCCTACTGGGTTTTCACTTGGTAAGGTTTTTAACGAGACGACCTATGAGAACATCCATACAATGATGCGTTGTACTTCTGTTCAACTTAGACCAAGAGGTATTTTCCCACTGGGTTTTTCCTTGGTATGGTTGTGAGGGCAACTTGGCATCCGACTCCTATGATTTGAGGTACTCATCAGGGGGAGTCGTTATGTATACATCAGGGGGAGTATACATGACATGTTATGTTGGTGTGTTGCAATCTTTTCCTCATCAAGCCTTTATTTTTCCCATGGGGTTTTGTTTTGGCTTGGAATAGGTTTTTACGAAGGCAACATCTTCTGCACCATTGTTGTATTAGTGCTCGACACAGGGGGAGTGTTCTGGGAATTATTATTCCCATGATGTGTCTTACCTAATACTGGTTGTAGATACATAGATGGAAGGTTCTAGATCCTTCTAGAGGTAGTAGGATCCTATTAGATGTCTTACCTTATCTAGGAATCCTATGTATGAAATGACTCTCATTGTAATGCCTATATAAAGGCCCCTCTATCAGTGTTATGAATACAATTTGATTGACTCTATTTACAGTCTTTTACTTTTTTCTGAAACAATAAGTACTTATTAATGTTGTTTTTGATGATATCAATAAAGTTTTGACATGATGTTTTGATGTTTAAGTAGTTTATGTCATTCAAAAATACTATCAGCTTAAAAAATAAAGAACAATTTATCAAACAGCACTTATTTCATATTGAGGGATAAAATGGTTATTTCCGTCATTCAGATAGTTCATTCAAACAATAAAGAAACAACAACATATTTTTCCAAATCAGACAGATTAATCCAATCAGACAACTTAACACATTCAAATATTAATGGAAAAAAAGTAAACATGCTTGCACATTGTTAATTTTTTAACTATATTATGTGCCTTAAGTTTATTGAAATTAAAAGGACACAAATGTCAGACATTTATGGATAATAATCTTTTTAGGCTTCACGGTTGTATTATGCTCGCGTGGTTATTTTGAATTTTGTGCACCTTTTTTTTGTTGAAGTTGTTTTGAACGTATTATGCACATGATCTAAACAACAAAACAAGAAACAACATAACTTACATAAAAAGAATATATGGACTTTTTCCTTAACCTTCTGAAGTTGTTTGGAGCATGTATCGTACATGTCTGAAACAACATAAAAAAAGAAAACAACCTAAAATGTAGCGAATACTGGTAACCTAAAATTAAATATTTCATGCATTCTTTTATTACTTTAATATTTTATTTATATAATTTTGTGACTTACATGTAAGAAAAATATAATGATGAGTCAGTCTTGTTAGATTTGTCTTGATATATACTTTCAAAATATCAAACTTTTATAATTTTATTAATAAATAATTGAAAATATTAATAGTTAAAATTATGTATTAGCAAGTTATGTGTTAGCATTCAGCCATAAAAATCCAAACATTACAATTATAGAAGAATAAAAATAATACTTTATAGTGCTTTAATACTATAGGCAATGTGGCTAAATAGTATTGTCCGATTTTTAGTTGCAACTTCTTAAAATTTGCACTATTTAGATACGAATTTTCGATTGCATTTTTCCACGTACTAACATAAAATGGACCATGTGTTATAACATTGATTACAGAAAATAAACGTTATAAAACTCTGATCATAAACTAATATGCATGAAACATTGTTTTATAAACACAATAATAACCAAGGTGAACAAAAAGGAAAAAAAAGAAAAAAAAGGAAAAGCTATTGAAGCACGTGGCTCATAGCAGATAGTGTAGGTCCATGCGTCTCTGAGTATATGATTCCTATAAATACAGCACAATTTCATTGGACACAAATAGAGGTGCCCAAAACGATCCAACCCGTCGGGTCGACCTGTCGATCCGGACCCGGTTGACCCGTGCAGGACCCGGACCTGGCTGATCTGTGTGACCCGTCGACCCGGACCCGTGGTATACACGGGTGGGGTCCGGGTCGAGCTTCTCCCTACCCGGCGACCCGTCGGGTCCGACCCGTCGACCCGGCGGAAATATAAAAAAAAAAAATTCGAAAATCACGGGTCTAACGGCTAGTCCAGTTTTTTTAAAAAAAAAAAAATTCCTATCTATAAATACCCCCCTCCCCAACACAATTTTTTCACACCTTCAATACTATCTATCTCTCAAACTCTCATTGCTAATTGCTATACTACTTAATCTCTCTCTTTTTTTCGCATTTAATCATTATGTCGAGTTCTGACAAGGGAAATGGTATTGCTACATCTCCCAAAAATCCAAAATGTCCAAGTTCGAACGAATGGGTCTTTGGGGCAAATCGAAGAAACCATCTGGATTAATTATTCGGGAGCCCCAAAATCAAACTCCACCCGGTTTTGAAAATGAAAGTCAAGAAGCTGAATATGATGCTATACATGAAAATATCTATTACGGTAGTACAACAACTACCAGTGAAGAAGAAGTTGATCTCCGGGGATTTCGACGTGTCCCGAATCGTGAACAACTGCAAAACATCGACGAAGAAATGGACCATGAAATCGATGAAGCTATGTTAAATCAAACATATGCAACATTCGAGCGCACTCTTCATGGCGTACCAACTCCGACGCAAAAATCAAAGTCGAAGCGTCCTGGGGCAAGCCAAGCTGAAGAAGAACCTCCTTATGTTGAGGAGTTATCGTCCGAGGAGGAAGAAAATGTGAAAGGCAGAGGAAGCAAGAAAACTAAAGTAAGAAACAAGCCTGCCCCTCTTGCAGAAAGGAAACCGGTATCCATACTTTTTTCAAAATACTTTAACAAGGAAAAAATGTCGGATGGTTTGATGAAGGTATCTTGCAACTACTGCTCGAAAGAGTATCCGTATAAAGTCGGGGATGGATATGGAAATTTTAAAAGGCATTTTGAGAATAACCATGCCTCGGTCCACGGAGAACAAAAGTCACAAAGTCAACTCAACTTCCAACCTTCTATCGAGCCGCCAAGGCAATCAAGGTATGTCTGAATCTCAACTTTATAAATATAATGAAAAAATTGCTAGAGAACAACTGGCAAAATTATGTGCACAAGAATCTTTGCCTTTTAATTTTGCGGATAGTACGGGTTGGGAATACAGGATGCAAAATGCCTATAATCCTGCTATTAAAAGAATTCCACGTACCACAATGACTAGACAAGTAGTATACCTAGCCAAACAACATAAACTTGCACTACGAGCTTATTTTAGATCTATAAATCATAGAGTTTCTTTAGCTGCAGATACTTGGGCAGATTTTAAACAAAAAAATGATTATATGGGAATAACTATACACTGGATTGATGAAAATTGGAACTTAAACAAAAGATTACTTAAGTTTAAAAAATTTAATTGTGCACATAGTGCAGATAATATAGCTAGAGAAATTATTAAAATTTTAACTTTTTATTGCTTAAAAGATAAAATTTTCACAATTGATTTTGATAATGCTAGTTCTAATACTGCAAGTGTACCAGCTTTAATACAAGCTTGCAATCCTGTTTTAGCGGGTCGATTATTTCATACTTGATGTATATGTCATATTCTAAATTTATGTGTACAAGATGCATTAAAATTTGTAGATGAGGCAATAGAACCAATTAGAAAATGTGTCTTGTTTTTACATAATCGCACTAAGTTAGCTAGACAATGGGTAAAATTTTTAAAGTCAAAACAAAGGCAACCCAAATTTTTTACTCCAGACGTAAAACATAGATGGAACTCAACTTATGAGATGTTAAATTCAACTAATGAATATAAAGAATTATTGTGTGAATTTTTTGATACGTATTTTCGCGTAGAAGGATTTTATTTATTGCCAACGTATTGGGATGAAACTAAAGATTTAATAAAACTATTAAGGGTTTTTGAAAATGCAACTAAAGATTTAAGTGGTTGTTATTATCCCACGTCTCCTAAAGTTTTATTTCATTGTTGTTTTATTGTATCTGAAATGGATGCTTGTAGTAAATCCGAAAGATTATCGAATGTTATTTACAATATGTGTTTAAAATGGCTAAAATACTTTAATCGTATTCATGATGTTTTCTTGATTAGTGCTGTTTTATCTCCCGATTTGAATTTAGCTCAAGTAGAACAATTACTTGAAATATATTATAATATTCTAAAAAATTTGGGTTTTCCTAATATTGTGGATAGTGTTGGAAGTCAAACTTTATTTGAAAATATTCCTGACGTTGAACAAGTAAAAATTGCTTTGAAAAATAGTTTAGAAACTGTTTTTTCTGAATATTCTTCTAAATATGGTGATAAGATTCAAACTCAAAAAACAAGAACTAAGACTACAAATACATTTAACATAGAATTCGACAGAACTCCCACTAACCCATTTCAACAACAACTCTATAATATAGCAAGAAATAGGGGTGGTAGTAACGCCGGTCAAAGAAATGACCTTAGTAGATATTATACAACTAGTTTTGTGCCGGAGGATGACAATGCAGGTACCTTTGATCTGTTGGATTGGTGGAAGAGAAGGGGAACCGAATTTCCCATACTTTCTATTATGGCACAAAAATTCTTGCAGTGCCCGCATCCACAGTCCCCGTTGAGAGTGCTTTTAGTGAAGGAGGCTATATGTTGGACGAGCGGAGATCCCGAATGACACCAAAAAATCTCGAGGCTCAAATGATACTTAAAGACGCAACAAAAGCCGAGTTACGAGATCCAGAAAATAAATGAGATGACCTATTAGCGGACCAAGATGCCTATCAAGAAGGCACTACTGAAGGAGAGTCTAGTCAAATGAGTCAAACCGATGATCAAGACGACGACGACATCGACTTCGACTAAAGGTAAGTAAGGTAAATCAGGTAAGTAAAGAACTACGTAGGGCTTTGATTCCTCACGAGGATACGTAGGCAATTTAATTTTAAGTGAAAACTTAAAATTAAATACAAGCCCATTTTTTTAACTCTTCTCAAGTAAAAGAACTACGTGGAGCTTTGATTCCTCACGGGGATACGTAGACAATTTAATTTTAAGTAAAAACTTAAAATTAAATACAATCTCATTTTTTCAAATGATTTCCTTTTTCACTTATAGTTATTTTTCGTGTATAAAATGATAACAAATAAAAGTTTTATATACATAAAAAAAAAATTGGAGACGGGTCGGACCCGTGACCCGGCGGGTCGAACCCGGACCCGTGGCCAACCCGTCGACCCGCCAACCCGTACATTTCATATGTACGAGTGGGGTCCGGGTCCTGTCCTGCCGACCCGGCAACCCGGCGGGTCCGACCCAGACCCGGACCCGGACCCGTGGTTGGGCACCTCTAGACACAAAACACACAATTGAAAACTGTTAATACACATACGGTCACAATACTAGACCTGTTCTCTTTGCTGTTTTGAGGTCATTTTCTGTTTTTATTTCCGAAAACACTAAAAACGTTTTTTTTTATTATTTTCGAAAATGCATTTTGGAAAACAAAAAAAATATATGTACACAAAACGTAAAATGCCCAAAACCTCGTTTTGAGCGTTTTGCGTGTATTTCAACAAAAAATCTTCAAAATGCTCAAAATGCATTTTGAGTTTTTTTATTTTTTTTTGGATTATCCTAATTTAAAACTAAGTCTAAAATAAAGATTTATGAATTCAATATTAATATTACAAAAAAAATATTTTGCAAAATAAATTTAACAGAACACGTTTTCAACAACTTTGGAAATAAAAATAAAAACAGAAAACATAAAATATTTTGCAAAATGAAAGTACAAAACAAAAAACAAACAGAACGCCCCCTTAGTTTTGCAGTTTGAAAATGAAAAAGGCCATGGGTGGGTTGTCGCCCGGTGCTAGGGTGGGCCCAAGAATAAGGCAGCTCAAGCCCTTGATTTGGGCCTCAAAAAAATACATTTTTTTCTAGGTAAGAAGGGCCTTAAAATTATATGTATTATCCATATAAAATTACATTTCTTTTTATTTTTTTTATAAGGTTTGCAATTTATTTAATAATATCTCAATTTAAAAAAATTTACTTTTAGTTAATTTCTTTTTATATATTTGTCAATTTTATGTTATTTTTTTTAAAGGCCTCTTTAAAAAGTTTGCTTGGGGCCTTTAATTAGGTTGGGCCGGCCCTGTCCACAATAGTCAGGTTTTATCGTTCTAACTTCGAATCTCTTGAGTTTTGATTATCTTAAGATTTCTACTGCTTGATCTTGATTTATAATTGCTTAATTTGATTGTTTTTGTTTTTATCTTCAGATTTCTACTGTAATAATTGATGATCGTTTGGTTGTGCTTATTTTGCTTAAAATAAAAATGTCGTCTCGAAAATTTGAATCTGGTTGTGCCAAACGCAAAAAGAAAAAACAAAGAATTGAAGCTTTGATTGAATCACAAAAAGGATCTTGGTAACACTCATTTTTGCACATATTTTTATAAAGTTTTTCCGGATTTTAAGATCCTAAAATGTGTAGAATTGTGTCGTTTGTGCTCATATTGTGTTTGTTGGACTCGATCACGCTTGGATATGTTTTATTTGATTTTATAGGTGTTTTAAGGACATTATCAAGCAAGAACGAAGTCTCAATCCCCAATACATATCAAGCAATGCGGAAACAAGAAATCGAGCCGAAAAAGAAGAAGAAACGGAGTCAAAACGGACCAACACGGACTCGGCCGTGTCATTGGCTCGACCGTGCCATTTGACGCGGTCGGGTTGCATGTCCAGAAGAAACTGGCTGTTCTAGAACACTATGATACGGACCGTGTCATTTGACACGAGCCGTGTCACTTTTCGGTGCAAAATCACTTTATTGACATTTTTGCAAGATTTGATCAACAACTTTGGCCTTTTGGGTTGATAAAAAGGCTCTAAAATGGACTTAGAAGCCATATTATGAGATTGGAGAGATTGGAGAGAGGAAAAACATAAGATTTGAGAGCTTTTCAACCAAAAGAAGGAGATTTGAAGGGAGTTTTTGAAGAACACCTCAAGAACACTTGAAGGCTTGAACCGGGATCACTCAAGACACCGTCCGAGTTTTATCTTCGTCCTATCTTTTACTTATTTTTGTTGTCTTATTTAGCATGAACATGATGATTATTAATCTTTCTTTCATTACCATGTCCGGCTAAACTTTTAGATTCCGAGCATGGGAGTACGTTGATTATGGTTTTGAAGGATTGATGATTTTATTTACCTAAGGTGTTTTCCTTATCAAATACTTGGTTTTGATTCATGTTAGAACACTTGATCAATGTTTTACATGTTTAACTTAATTGCTCATAATTCGAGAGAAGATGGCATTAAAAGGTTTCGAGTATTTGACGTAGTAAATTACGAGATTGAGAAATCGGTGATGAGCTATGATGATATTTAATCTTATGAACATTTTGGAGTTAGATAATTTATAGTAAACGGAGACGTTGTTATAGGTTGTTTAATCTACGTTTTAATGCATCTCGAGAGGGACTTTAGAATATTGTTGTGATTATTATTTTGGAAACACACTTAGAACTCTTTGGAATCAATCCCAACTAGACTTAGTAATCAACGGAAACCTAGCCTTGGAATCTATTTTAAAACTCCTAATTCTCTCTAAATCGGATATTACCTTTATTTGATTAAATTTACATGTTTTTATCCATTTAGTTAACTAAACCAATAACCTTTCGATCCTCTATATAAAATTGGAATAACTATAATCTAGTACTCAACACAATACGAATAATTAGTTTCTGTGGAATAGGACCTTTCTCGCCACTTTCTACATTTACTCTGTACACTTGCGGATTGTTTAAAAATATAGAGAATAAGTTTTTGGCGCCGTTGCCAGGGACTAATTTATTTTTATTAGTTTTGATATTACGATAAGTGTTTCTAGTCTTACTCTAGACATCTTCTTATTTTTGTTACATAACTCATGTTGTGCAGATTTAAATCCTACACAGGGAGTGCATGAACACATGTTCATCTCAAGTGCCTTTAGAAACTTTAATCCCGAAAGTAGAAGCATTTGCCCGAAGAACAAGTGCTACCTCAAGGAAACTAAGAAGGGATCTTTTTGAAGACATGGAGAGAGAAGGAGACAACACGGGGATGAATAACACGAACGAGAATGCAATAATCCAGGACAACGAGGCGGAAGGATTGAAAATACAACAACTAGGGTGCAATCAATTCGGGATGGATTCCGACCAAAGCTGGACCGAAACTTTGGAGGAATCACTCACGTTCCAATCAACGCCTTAAATTTCGAGTTGAAGCCCGCCTTAAATTCAATGGTTCAACAAAATCAATTTGGAGGATTTGCTATCGAGGATCCACATGCCCATCTCACACATTTCAAACAAATATGTGATACTATCAAAATGAATGGGGTCTCGGATGATGCAATGTGCTTACGATTGTTTCCATTCTCTTTGAGAGAGAAAGCGAGAAACTGGATTGGGACTTTAGCTCTTGGAAGTATAAGTACATGGGAGGATTTGAGCGAAAAATTTTTGTTCAAATTTTTCCCACCTAACAAGACGATGAAGCTAAAAAGTGAGATTACTCAATATCATCAACTGGACTCTGAACCGTTATATGAAGCTTGGGAACATTTCAAAGATCTACTAAGGAGATGCCCTCGACATGGTTTCCGAGAAGACCAACAAATATGTTTCTTCTACAATGGTCTTATGGGAGAAACGGGAAATTTTATTGATGCTTCCGCGGGAGGGGCATTGCTAGCAAGAAGCGCTGAAAAAGCTTATGGATTAATAGAAGAAATGGCTATGAATAGTTATCAATGTCCGATGGAAAGAGCAAATGTTAGAAGGGTGGTTGAGATATCCGATTCGGATCCTATCAAGGCACTAACCGCGCAAATGACGATGTTAACTACTCAGTTGGGGGCCCTAACAAAAGGAGGTGATTCGAAGATAGCTCCTCAAGGAAGTTCACTACCGTCCGACCCATTGGAGGAGGCGCATTACATTAATAATCGGAATTACAACAATTTCTGGAATAATCCACCACCGAGTTTCTACCATCCCTCCAATAGAAATCATGAAAATTTTAGCTATGCTAATCAAAAGAATGCCTTGCAACCATCGGCCGGATTCAAAGTGTCGAATGGTGAAATAATTAAAGAAGCAAATCCAACGTCAAATCTCGAGAATATCTAGCTACCTTTATGATGGAAACAAAAAGACGATTTAGTCGAGATGAGGAAAAACTAGACAAAATTGAAGGCCATGTTACTTAATTATCTACCACCATGGGAGATCAAATGAAAAATCTCGAAACTCAAATTGGACAATTGGCTAAAGTTTTCGGGAGTCTACATCACCGAGGACAATTTCCGAGCAATACCGAAGTAAATCTATATGAGTCTTGTCAAGTTATCACCTTAAGAAGCGGGACGAATTATGAAGGACTGAAGATGCTAACAGTCTAACAAAGCGAGGGAGCGAAGGAGGATCAAATCGAAATTATAGAGGAAGAAGTGAAGCATGATACATCTAAGGGGGCTGAGAAGCCTAAAATATCTTCTAACTCTACCTCTACTTCTAAAGTTCCTCTCCCTTTTCCTCAACGTTTTAAAAAGAAAAAGTTAGATGCACAATTTGCAAAATTTTTAGACATCTTCAAGAAAATTAACATCAATATTCCTTTTGCAGACGCTTTGGAACAAATGCCTAATTATGCAAAATTCTTGAAGGATGTGATGTCAAGAAAAATAAGGATGGAAGAGCATGAGACGGTTAAACTAACCGAAGAATGTAGCGCTATTATCCAATGCAAATTACCTCAAAAGCTTAAGGACCCCAGAAGCTTTACCGTTCCATGCACCATTGGAAAAGTTTCATTCGATAAAGCTTTGTGTGATTTAGGTGCTTCGATTAACCTTATGCCTTTATCTATTTTTAGGAAATTAGGTGTCGGGGAAATGAAAGCCACAACGATAATGTTACAATTGGCGGATCGATCCAAAATACACCCTAAGGGGATTGTTGAAGACGTGCTCGTAAAGGTCGACAAATTTATTTCCAGCGGATTTTTTCGTTCTCGACATGGAAGAAGATGAAGATCTACCACTTCTCATTGGAAGTCCGTTTTTAGCAACGGGAAAGGCTCTTATTGTGTTGAAAGGGGAGAATTAACTCTACGTGTTAACGATGAACATGTTCTATTTTTCATATTTAAAGCTATGAAATTTCATGATGATATGGAATATTGTAATGTTATTGATAGTATAAGTTCGTATGGAAAGAAAAAATTCTTACACTCATTATCTTCAGATCCATTAGAGTTTGCTCTTGCGAACTCATGCTTTTCTAGTGACTCAACATTTGAGTTTGATGATTCTGACTTGTTTGATTATGTTTGTGAATTAAATTCTCTACAGGAAGAACCGCAAATCAATAAATGCGACCATTTTAACAAAGAAACGGAATAAGAGGAGCATGCAGTAGTTGCTGAAATCAAACTAACGGGCGAATTGACCGTGTCAACTGACACGGTTCAAAATTTTAGGTCCGTTTCATCTCAATCGGGTGTATCACAACCAAGCTTGGACCTTAAAACCCTTCCATAACACCTCAAGTATGCATTTCTAGATGGTAATAATACAAATCCGATAATTGTATCCTCTTCACTTTCATCTACTCAATTAGATAAATTGCTTCGTGTGTTGAGAGCTCATAAGTCGGCTATAGGATGGTCTATCTCAGACTTAAAGGGAATTAGCCCTTCAATATGCATGCATAGGATTTTGCTTGAGGAAAATTACAAACCTAAAGTGTAAAATCAACGAAGACTTAATCCTATAATGAAAGAAGTGGTAAAAAAGGAAGTGCTCAAGATGCTGGAATGATTTATTCAATTTCCGATAGTGAGTGGGTGAGTCCTACGCAAGTTGTGTCTAAAAAAGGGGGGATGACCGTAACTAAAGATGAGAAAGATGAATTAATTGCTATGAGGGTATTTAGGGATGGCGAGTGTGTATATGTTACAGGGCTTTGAATGCGGCTACTCGTAGAGACCATTTTCCTCTCCCCTTCATTGATCAAATGCTTGATAGATTGGTGTGCATGAATATTTCTATTTTCTTGATGGCTATTCAGGATATAATCAAATTTACATAACGCCAAAAGATCAAGAAAAAACGGCTTTTATATGTCCTTATGTAATTTATGCTTATCGTAGGATGTCGTTTGGCTTATGTAATGCCCCAGCCACTTTTCAGCGTTGCATGATGGCTATCTTTCATGGTTTGATCGAAAATATAATGGAAGTATTCATGTATGATTTTTCGGTGTTTGAAAATTCATTTGATCATTGCTTGCATAATCTCACTTTAGTTTTGCAGCGGTGTGAAGATACTAATCTTGTGCTAAATTGGGAGAAATGCCACTTTATGGTGCAAGAAGGAATTGTCCTAGGCCATAGAGTGTCCACCGCTGTATTAGAGGTTGATAGAGCGAAAATTGTCGCCATTGAGAAACTTTCCCCATCGAAGAATGAAAAGGCTATTAGGAGTTTTCTTGGTCACGCTGGTTTTTATAGGAGGTTCATAAAAGATTTTTCAATAACCACTAAACCTTTGAGTAAATTGTTAGAAAAAGATACTGCTTTCATTCTTTCTAACGAGTCTTTGTAGGCATTTGAAACTCTAAAGAAGGCATTAGTGAGTGCTCCTATCCTCGCAGTATCGGATTGGTCTCAAACTTTTGAGATCATGTGTGATGCAAGTGATTATGCGGTCGGAGCTGTGTTGGGACAACGTCGTGAGAAACTCTTTCGGGCTACTTACTATGCAAGCAAAACATTAGATGAAGCCCAGCAAAATTACACAACAATGGAGAAAGAAATGCTTTCCGTGGTATTTTCTTTTGATAAGTTTCGATCATACTTGATTGGGACAAAGACGATAGTACATACGGACCACACAGCTATCAAGTACGTATTCGAAAAGAAAGATTCCAAACCTCGCTTGATTCGATGGATTCTTCTTTTGCAAGAGTTTGACGTGGAAGTTCGAGATAGAAAGGGTTGTGAGAATGTGGTGGCTGACCACTTATCTCGCCTTGAGTACAAGAAGGAGGAGGAGCCCGAAATTGAAGGGATTAAAGAAGAGTTTCCGGACGAGCGGCTTTTTATGGTAGAAGCTAAATTTCTGTGGTTTGCTGACACTGTTAATTTTTTGGTTGCAGGTGTGCTACCCTCGGACTTATCTCATTATCAAAATAAGAAATTCCTCCATGATATAAAGTTCTATATGTGGGATGATCCACTACTTTTTAAAAGATGTGCCGATATGATAGTAAGGAGGTGTGTGCCGCAAGAAGAATGGGAGGAAATTCTTCAACAATGCCATTCTTCACCAACCTGAGGATATTTCGGAGCAACACGGACTGCTGCAAAGGTGTTGCAATGCGGATTTTATTGGCCTACGTTATACAAAGATTGTTATCTCTTCATTCAACAATGCGATAGATGCCAATGAGTAGGGAATATTTCAAGGTGTCATGAGATGCCCATAACCAACGTAATTGAGGTTGAACTTTTTGACGTCTGGGGCATCGACTTCATGGGTCCCTTTTTCTCATCATTTGGGAATAAGTATATTCTGCTAGCAATCGAGTATGTATCTCGATGGGTCGAGGCAATTTCTTCCCCAACAAATGACGCACAAGTGGTGATGAAGTTTTTAAAGAAGAATATTTTTTGCCGGTCTGGAACCCCAAGAGCGTTAATCAGTGATCGGGGATCACACTTTGTCAACAAAATCATGGATAAACTCTTTCAAAAATATGGGGTCCAATCAAAGAAATCATTGACCTATCATCCACAAGCAAATGGACAAGCCGAAGAGGCTAATAAAGAAATTAAATTAATCCTGGAAAAGACGGTGAGTACATCTCGGAAAGATTGGTCATCGAAGCTTGACGATGCACTTTGGGCTTATCGCACGGCCTACAAAACACCTTTGGAAACATCTCCATATCAACTCATATTTGGCAAATCCACCTACAGATGCCTCACTCTTGAATTCCTAAGCACGCTAACGGTTAAAAGAGATCCAATCACTCATTAGCCAATCGCTTTAGAATTCCGCCTGAACAATGAGAACGAGAAGCTATCTCCAGGGGAATTAAAGGCTATATATGACACACGAAGGTATGGAAAATACCGAATAAATCGGTTCGAGTGTGAAACGTACTGGCCGGCTATGGTGGAGTATCCGGGATGCGAGGCACGTCCTTATATTCCAAAGTCGGCCAAAGGATCCTCTATTCGCAATCCAATACTCCGATATCTGCACAAAGTGATTGCGAGCACTATCTTTGGGCGAAAAGAAACAGGGTCGATCACCCAACGAGAGTTGTACGTGCTATCTCACATGCTCGACGGGACGGATCCAGCAACCGGGGCTATATTGATGGATCATTTTGAGGATGTTGCTATGAAACCGAGAGGGGAGATTTGGATAGGGGGTTTGATTACCCCTATCGCACTTCATTATGATATATCACTGGAAAACCGAACTCCCCTTCCAGAAAATATGCTCATATCTTTGTCAGTGATGAAATTGATGAACATCCTGGACTACGACTCACGTACTATATTCCTCCAAAATGATGGTGATCATTTCCTCCTACCGAATACACCTCTGACGATGATTGATAGTATTCGAGATTTAGGAAATTTACAAATGGCCATGAACGCGCACAAATTAACCCGGGTAGCAGCTGGATTGGTCTCCCCTGGTGATAGCCACTTTGCTTGAAATGTTCGACCTCGGTGTACAGAAAATTAGGACAGATCCGAGAGAATACAAGAAGAAGATAGAGCGGAAAGAATGGAGGAAGAGGATGCTTATGAGAAAGGGCCGGACAGCGAGGAAAAGGAAGAAGAAAGAGAGAGGGATCGACCCGAGCCATCGAGACAGGCCGAATCAAGACATGCCACATCTCCTTCAACACTTAGAGAGAAATTTGAGGCTTTCCGAGAGGAGACCTAACAAAAACAAGACGAGACCCGACAGAAACAAGACGAGATGCTGAACTTATTACGACAAATACACGAATGGCATGTCCAACAAGGCAACTTCCCTCCGCCCAATCAGTAAGACCAGTTGTAAGTATTTCTTGACCCAAAGTTTTTTATTGTTTAAATACTATACCCCCCTTCGTATGTATACTCTTTAATTCAAGTTTGGGGGGAGATATTGGGTCAAGAAATACTTATATTGTTTGTTTGTTTATTTTTTTTTGTTTGATACCTTGTTTTGTTTGTTTGTTTCTATTTTTTTCGAATTTTGGTGTGAAATTTTGCTTGGATTTTGGTGTGAATTTTTGTTTTTTGAACTTGGTGTGTTTTGAGTATCATGTACTTGGATGAAACTTAAAAGAATGAACTCCTGTTTTGGATGCCTCGGGATATGTTGTTATTTGGAACTTCCCGTGCTTTTGCCTTGCCATGACCTGAAAAACAATATCCCCCAACGGGGTCAGTTACACAGAACAACAATCCTCAAGAGTTGAATAATCACAATCCTGTTGAAAACATACGCAATCAAACATGCTATATGAATCAACTGACAATACGGCTCAAGGAATGGCGCCACACTACGCCCAGGATGGAAATGTGTCCGTGCACAAGCCACCAACGAGTATCGATCGAATACACACGTGGTCTTGTACCTAATCAGTCTCACGAAGTGATCGTCTCGTGTGCACAGTCCAATGTGAGGCCAACAACCAACACACGAAACAAATCGAGGATAATTTGATGAGGAAAAATTGTAGAATAATCGAAAAGGTGTGAAATTGAATAAATAATTTAATATCTTGGAAATATGAACAAATCTAACTTGTGAGCTTTTGAGCCTTCGTGCATCATTAAATATGCAAGTTTCATTTTCGAGTGTATCATTCATGTTTTAAGACTCTAGAACTTGCCTTGGTATCTTATTCGAAACTACAAGCATGCGTGCAAATTAGTGAAAGTGATTATAGGCGATTTTTTTGGCCCTTCAAACCTTTTGGCCAACCCGACATTTATTAATTCCCTAGTTAGCCCAACTGAACGTAAAGCCTATTTCTTGTTAGCAACATTATGAGCTTTCCGTTCCATTATAAACTTTTGTCCCTATACTTGAGATTATTAGAACAAATTGGCAAAAGAATGAAAAGGTGTGTGGAGGCGATTGGGAAGATTGTTGGTTCAATTGCGATGACTTATCAAAATAAATTTGAAGGAAGAATGGTGTGATTATAATGACGATGTTGTCCACCACATGAAAAGGCAAAAACACACACAAAGAGTGTACAAAAAAAAGAATTAAATGGAGCGATAAGGAGTAAATAAAATAAATGGAGCGATAAGTAGGAATAAGGTTGTGATTTTTACTTTCATAAGCGCTTATTGCGATTATATTAAAATCAAGGGGTTGAAAGAAGCAAATTCCACAAAAGTTATTTGAGCTTCTAATCGAGCGAAATGATTATTGAGATGTAGTTCTAATTTGCTCAAGTCAAGTCACTTTAGCCATACTTTTTACCCCGACCAAAAAACCTACATTACAACTAGTAAAGTCCTTTATGATTCACAAAATTTGCATGCACAAATAGTGGTAGAGATGTAGACAATTGGCAAACTTATGGGATTCTTATTTCATTGAATGAGTTTTGAGTGTACACATATCCCTTTATACACTTTGAGAGTGAGTGAATACACTTGACCGGTGAGGTTCATATTCTTCAAGTATTGGCTATGATGTTAAGGAAGCACACTAGAGATTTGAATACTTTATAGAACTCGACTTATTTATTACTTGAGGCGTATTGATGAATTTGCAAAATGATACTTTGAGGTCTATTGAGGGATGAGTTCCCTTAAGAGTGGTGTTGTGCAGCGATTTATACGCCTCGATGGCGATCGGCATAATGGTCAGGAGCCAACTAAAGAAGACAGATGCTGGGCAAGCACCTAGCGGTCGATGTCCAAGGAGATCGTCTATTGGCATCTGGCGATCGCCTCTAATGTCCGACTGGAGATGATAGTCCCATGCCACGTGTAAATCCGGCACGTGTCAAAGTCTGCGAAGACCGAATCTCAGGTGAAGACCCACGTGCAGATCCGAAAAAGGCGCCGCGAGAACAGGCCCGACTCCAGCCCATCAATAGCTGTCAGTGGTAAGGACGGCCTCACCAACCGACAGGCCCGCCGAAAGGACCTAAGGTGGGACCGTCTAGGACAGTGAGAAGAGGCACCTGCTGCCTCCTCATTGGTTCGCGCCTCTGGCAACCAGCAGTAGCGGTGGACTTTAAGGAAACAGTCCCACGTGCTGGGACGATCGCCCACCTTATTTAAATACAGGAAACGACGGTCGCCCGCGGTGGACAGGGATGTCCCAGCAACCCTTTCACCTATAAATAGAAGGCCTCCAGCAGTGGCCAAAGGGACAGTGAAATACGTTAACAAAAGCACAGTTTACAACGTGAACACATATCGCCAAAAGCAAAGAATACAGAGAACTCTCCATCTTTGTAACAAGAACTCACAGAGCTTCTACTCTGGTTCTTCCGGCAATCTTCAGCACTCGATAGCTAAGATAACTAGAGTCTTTACACTCATTGTAGTTGTACTCTAACATCAATATATGTATTCACTAGTATTCATATTAATAACATCTCGTGAGAGCATTCAAGCCCGGGACTAACAATCCCGATAAATCTTGTGTTATTTATTTTCTCACGGACGTGCTCTCGCACTTTGTTTGTTACTCGTCCATTCCAGCATATCATCTCCGGATAATATTTTGGGTAACAACAATTGGCGCTAGAGGAAGGGGCACTTAACCTTCATTTTTTATTCCGTCCGTCTCGAAGAACACTCACTGTTCTCCGGAGCATATACTTGAAGAAACACTCACTGTTCTTCAAAGAAAAACCTTCAGAAACATGACGTCTGCCACGACCTCAAAAAGAGCCACCCTGCGATCCGCCGAACATCTTATTCCGGCCTAGGCCGAATCCCAACCTACGGCGGAAGGCGACTGCGGCGACGCTAGGCTCTCACTCCCGCCCCCGAGGGACGGCCCCAGCCTCTCACTCGATCAGTTTCAAACCGCGGAACAGATCGAGGAGGCTGTGGCCATACTCAGGGAGCAACGGAGGGCATGCGACTCGCCCACCATTACTCCCTCAGCCATCCGCCGTACGGGCAAGCGGAAGCTCAAGGGGCTATATGTCGAGAAATCATCACAAAGCTCCGAGCCGCAGGAAAAGGCGCTCGTAAGGCGGGACGATTCTGTCTTCATCCGCCTAGGGAGTGATCCCTCATGGCGACCCGGGCATTCGGGCCCCAGCCGGGAGACATCGGAGCCCGAATCCGTCACCAGGAGTTCGGCATACCCGACTCCCAGAAGACAGGCTGTCCAACGGACTCCCACTCGTCCAAGAATTGAGCTCGGTGGCGGAGAACTCGTCACCTACCACGGGGCCAGAAGATTGGTACACGATCGCCTCGGCTCCCGCTCCGAGATCCAATCCGCGAGCAGTAAGGCTACGGCGATGGCCGCCATGCAGCTCCAGCTTGACGAAATGAAGGCGCTCATAGAAACTGGGGCAGGTGCCAAGAGATTGATCGCCAGACCGAGTGAGCCGCTCGCGGCCCAGATCGAGCTCGCCCCCATACAACCGAAGATCGCTCCTCCTCAAACACCTCTATATGAGGGGAGATCGGATCCTGAGACCCACTTGAGTAAGTTCCGGATTTACATGACCGGATGTGGGGCCTCGGACGCGATGAAGTGCCGAATGTTCCCATTGACATTGGGTGATCTTGCCCATAGGTTAGGTGGTACATCTCACTGCCACCACGCTCAATCAAATGTTTCGATAAACTGGCGAATGACTTCACATCGTATTTCGCCGCCAAAGTCGCTCCGCCAGAAGGCCCCCACCGCATGATGAAGATCAGGCAGGGGAAGGACGAGCCTGACGAAGACTACATTGACTGGGTGGATGAAATAGACCTCACCGGCGAGTCCATTATCAATGAACTCGCTCTCTACTCGGTCCTAGGGGGATTCTATGGCCATTCACCCATGTTCAGGCACCTCATGAAGAACATCCCCCCGACCTACGCGATCTTCCGCGTCAGGGCCGCCGACTTTCTCGCTAGGCATAGGATGCTCACCCTCCGCTTAGGCGAGGGATCTACCGGAGAAAGGATGACGCCATCCCACGTCCCGAAGAAGGCGGTCGCCAAGCCCAGAAAGGCGGTCGCTAAGCCGCCCGGTGAGTACAAGGCCTTCAAGGATGTGGAAGTTCACCTCCTCCGCAACCTCAATCTGTCTCCGGCCCACATTTTCAATGCCATCAAGGGGCGCGAGTGGCTTAGCAAACCAAAGCTGATGAGGGACAACGGTCATCTAGACCGCAACAAATTTTGTGCCTACCACAAGAGTCCCGGCCACAACACCAGCCAGTGCCGCGACCTTCTCAGACAACTCTGGAGACTGTTTGAGGAAGGCAAGTTGGATAACTTGGTTACCAAGCCAGAACCCAGGGCCGAAAGGACCGGGGGGCGCGAGCGCCGACAGAGCGACGGAATCCCTCCCAATCCGGTCGCCAGGATCGAGCAGAACGAGCCGGAGTACTCAGACGAATCAATCCCTCCAATCAACCCCGGCGGCCAGATCAACATGCTTCAATCGAGAGGTGGAAACCTCGGAGGCCTTCCCCCTATTTCCACCATGTCAAACAGAAAGCGAAAGTCCGAGTTGAGGGCATTCGCAGGGGTCCATGTCGTGGTACCCCCAGAGCCGACCATCTCCAAAGACGCGCTTATCACTTTCTCCAACAAGGATAGGGAGGGGGTGCAGTGCCCCAAAGAGGATGCATTGGTAATCTCTGCATGTATCCTTGGGAAAATGGTCGATCGCGTGCTGGCCGAAAATGGGAGATTTTGCAATATCATATTCAAATCTTCTCTTGACCAGCTCGGCAACCTGACCAAGTTTATCAAGCCATTCGATACCGTGCTTCAAGGGTTTGGCGACAGCACAGTCCAAGCCTATGGAAGGATCAAGCTCTCTGTCGAGCTAATATGCTATTACGATCCGAAGGTTAGGATCACTAGGAACCTCAATTTTGTAATCATAGATAGGCCCAGCATCTATAATGGGTTCCTAGGTCGCCCATTTCTAGAAACCTTCGAGGCGGTCGCCTCTTCTTTTTTTTACTGTATCAAATTCCCCACTGCCGACGGGACGGTCGGTACTGTAAAAGGAGACCAGCTAATGGCTAAGAAATGTTTGAATTACTCCTGTGTCGTAACTTCTTTCAACACTTCCCATACTATTTATAGCATTGATACGATCGACAATCAACCGATGGAGAACGCCGAGCCAAGCACCTCCTATCAGCCCGACTCAGAGGACGACATCTCACATCGATTGACGGACGATATCGAGCGAAGAATTGGTTTCGAGCCAAGCCTCGACATCGATCCAATGATCGAGTCTGGAAATCATTCCAAACGAGAAGCAACCGTCCCCATTGAAGAGTTGGAAAGTATAACGATAGATCCGGCTCGCCTGGAGCGGGAAGTGCAGATCGGCACAAGCATCGGTCTCGAGTTAAAGGATGATCTGATCAGTTTACTACGTAAGAACATCGGAGTGTTTGCCTGGTCGCATCAAGATATGGTCAGTATAAATCCTGAACATGTTTGCCATTATCTAAAGATCGACTCGGCAAGGAAGCCTGTTCACCAGAAACATAGGAAATTCGGTCCTGAGAAGTACGTAGTGCTCGACACAGAAGTCAAAAAGCTACTCGACAATAAACTAATCGGAGTAGCTACAGACGAGCCACAGTGGGTAGCCAACGCGGTGCTCGACAAAAAGCCGAGCAACTCCTAGAGGTTATGCATCGACTTCACCGACCTCAACACGGCATGTCCAAAAGACCACTTTCCGATGCCTCATATTGACCATTTGGTCGATAGCACGGCAGGTTGCGAAATGATGTCGTTCATGGATGCCTTCGCCGGGTACCATCAGATCCGAATGGCGGAGAAATACATAAAACACACGTCGTTCCACATGAAAAAAGACGTGTACTTTTGGGTCCGAATGCCGTTCGGTCTGAAGAATGCGGGGGCGACCTACCAGCGACTAGTCAACAGGATGTTCGCCAACCAGATCGGCAAGACCATGGAGGTTTACATTGATAACATCATGGTCAAGAGCCTCAAAAAGGAAGATCACCTCAATGACCTTGCCGAGACGTTCGCCATCCTCGAAAAGTTCAACATGATGCTGAACCCCAAGAAATGCAACTTCGGGGTAAGCTCCGGAAAGTTCCTGGGGCACATCGTGAGCCAGAGGGGGTCGAGGCAAACCCCACCAAGATCCAGGCGATCCTCGACATGCAAGAACCACGGAATGTCAAACATGTGCAACGCCTCACAGGTTGTCTAGCTGCCCTTAACCGTTTCATTTCTCGGCTCGGAGATAAAAGCAAGCCATTCTTTGCTACCATAAAAAACAAGAAGTTTGCATGGACAAAGGAGAGTCAAATAGCGTTCCCCAAAATCAAGGAGTATCTGTCTAATCCCCAAATCTTGGCGAAGCCGATCCCCGGCGAAAAGCTATTCCTTTACCTGGCAGCCTCGGAGATTGCGCTGAGTGCTGTTTTAGTGCGAGCAGAGGGGCAAGCCCACTTGCCGATCTATTTCGTTAGTCAAGCGCTCCATGACGCGGAAACGCGTTACACACCTCTGGAGAAGATCGCCTACGCATTAGTCATGAGTGTTCGCAAGCTGAGGGCCTATTTCTTCGAACACCAAGTGGAGGTTCTGACGACTTTCCCCTTAAGGCAAGTTCTGCACCGGCCAGACACCAACGGTGTAACACCCCAAACTAGACGGATATTACAGTGTCGTGGACCCCCGACTGGGACCCACCAGGCGAGTGAAAATGAATGAAATACACAGGGTAAATGTAGTACCGAACCACATTACATCATCAATTACTCCGATGAGGAGTTTCATTATAACACACCCAAGATAATACCGAATACATGTATATTTTATATGAAGATAAAATACACAACACTGAATGAAACAGAGTATCCAAATGGAAATCTGCAGCGGAAAATAAATGACAACAACATGAATGACTGAAAGGATTGGGGCCCCCTACTAGTATCACTGGGACTCCTCGCCGTCAACGTTCTATTCTCGTGCTTTTGCCTTGCCATGACCTGAAAACAAAATCCCCCAACGGGGTCAGTTACACAGAACAACAATCCTCAAGAGTTGAATAAACATAATCAGATATGCTGTATAAACCACAAGTTCGATCAAAGTGTCAAACCGTCGAACACATGCAATCAAAAGTGAATCGGTCAGATTATAACCCAATCCTGTTGAAAACATACGCAATCAAACATGCTGTATGAATCAACTAATGGTACGGCTCAAAGGGTGGTGCCACACTAAGCCCGGGATGGAAATATGTCCGTGCACAAGCCACCATCGAGTATCGATCGAATACACGTGTGGTCTTGTACTTAATCAGTCTCACGAAGTGATCTTCTCGTGTGCACAGTCCAATGTGAGGCCAACAACCAACACACGACTTAATATGTGCCCGATATGAAAATCCTACACATACCAACCGGCACGCCAGTATGACCCGGAATGTCACGAGATAACAAGAGTGACATCGAAATCAATAATGACTCACCGAGATGAAATGATAATGAAATGAATGATAGCTCAATGAAATGATTGGAACCATCGTTCCTTGTGACTGAAGTGATTAATTGACAATTACAAGTCTCAATACGGTTATTACATTATGAATGAACTGTAATTATGAATGAACAACAACAAAAATGAGGAAATCTTACTATTCTTTGGTCTGAAGGGCTCGACTCTTGCACAGGTCACACGTGACGCGAAAGTCCAATGATACTAGTCTGATGAATGATGATTTCAAACGAGACATGACTCGGATAGTAGTATTCAAAAACACGCTCCGATACCAACTCTGTAACACCCCAAACTAGGCGGATATTACAGTGCCGTGGACCCCCGACTGGGACCCACCAGGCGAGTGAAAATGAATGAAATACACAAGGTAAATGTAGTACCGAACCACAATACATCATCAATTACTCTGATGAGGAGTTTCATTATAACACACCCAAGATAATACCGAATACATGTATATTTTATATGAAGATAAAATACACAACACTGAATGAAATGGAGTATCCAAATGGAAATCTGCAGCGGAAAATAAATGACAACAACATGAATGACTGAAAGGATTGGGGCCCCCTACTAGTATCACTGGGACTCCTCGCCGTCAACGTTCTATTCTCGTGCTTTTGCCTTGCCATGACCTGAAAACAAAATCCCCCAACGGGGTCAGTTACACAGAACAACAATCCTCAAGAGTTGAATAAACATAATCAGATATGCTGTATAAACCACAAGTTCGATCAAAGTGTCAAACCGTCGAACACATGCAATCAAAAGTGAATCGGTCAGATTATAACCCAATCCTGTTGAAAACATACGCAATCAAACATGCTGTATGAATCAACTAATGGTACGGCTCAAAGGGTGGTGCCACACTAAGCCCGGGATGGAAATATGTCCGTGCACAAGCCACCATCGAGTATCGATCGAATACACGTGTGGTCTTGTACTTAATCAGTCTCACGAAGTGATCTTCTCGTGTGCACAGTCCAATGTGAGGCCAACAACCAACACACGACTTAATATGTGCCCGATATGAAAATCCTACACATACCAACCGGCACGCCAGTATGACCCGGAATGTCACGAGATAACAAGAGTGACATCGAAATCAATAATGACTCACCGAGATGAAATGATAATGAAATGAATGATAGCTCAATGAAATGATTGGAACCATCGTTCCTTGTGACTGAAGTGATTAATTGACAATTACAAGTCTCAATACGGTTATTACATTATGAATGAACTGTAATTATGAATGAACAACAACAAAAGGAATGAATATCCTTTTAACCGAGTAAGAATTAACTTACACAACGCCGATGAAGAATGTCCTTCCACGAACAACGTCCTAAATGAGATGTCGGTTGCTTGAATAACCTTGAATAACACAATTACCAATAATCCGGTTCAACACACGAATCAAACACGAGTATAACTAACTCAAAACGTCGATACGACTAAACCAAGTTCATTGGGGCATTATATCGAACACGTTGTGGCTAAACTTCGATTGTTTACAACCAAACCTCAATAATACCAATATCAAATCCCCAAGAAGTGTTTCAAACCAACAAAACAACTTCAATACGATCAATAATCCAATATGAATATCTAAATTCGTGATTTCAACAACAATTAATCAAAAACCCCCAAATCCAACTCAATATTCAAAGTGTTCTTGAATAACCTTTCAATAATCCGAGGAATATTCATACATACTCATAATCATATGTATATGTCTTCATACAACATGATTATAACGTCCAAAACATCATATCTCAACACAAATCGAAATCCAAGAGGTTTGAGAATATTACATTTGAAGATCCAAACACTTTGATTCGATGAATACGAGTTAGATCGACGATCCGAGCTTCACAACCGAATGAAAATGATGAAGAATCAAGTATTCAAGTGATTGATGATGAAAATTTCTCCCACAAACCCTCTCTCTCGGATGTAGGATGAAAAATGAGCTTGTTCCTCTTAAAAAACGCAATTATAGTGCAGCCTGCACTGTGTGCTGCGGCCCGGCCGAGTGTGCCGCGGCACAGGGCCAAAATCTGCCCCCAGTGCTCGGCAGTGTGCTGCGGCCCGGCCGAGTGTGCCGCGGCAGTGACTCGGTAGTGTTCCGCGGCCCTGCCGGCAGGAGCCGCGGCCCCCGGTACAGGCGGGTCAGCCAAAAATTAAAAAATGTGTGTGCCGCGGTGCATACTCTCTTGTGCCGCGGCCCACACCCCTTGGGTCCTAAAATGATGAAAGATGACCCGGGAAGAGAATAAAAGCAATATGAAACAATATTTGGGAAATAATAATACGAAATGGAAGTGCGAAAATCCCAAAACGGTGGTTCCAAGCAATGATTACAAGGGTTCGCCCAACAAAAACACAATTTGAACAATGAGGAGATTTGAAATGACATGAACTCCAACGTCAACATCGATTAATGAAGTAATTATAACGATCAAGATAATATTCTCATCTCGATTCTCAAGCAAGGTTGAAACAATGAACGATATCAATACACGACTCAACATTAGTCCGAACGGTGAACACGAATGAATTAACATGAATGATGAATGATTATTAATGAGTGAAAATCCACTGAGTGACAATTACTGAATGAAAAATGAATGAATTTACAAGCGGGTATTACATACTCCCCTCTAAAAATAGTTTCGTCCTCGAAACTAAGGGTGAAACAAATCGGAATAACTCTTCCGCATACTATCCTCGATTTCCCAAGTAGCCTCTTCGACTTCGTCACTCGACTACTGAATTTAACCAAGGGATCGTCTTGTTCCTCAACTGTTTGATTCACCGTACTAAGATTCGTACGGGATGCTCCTCATACGTATGATCATCTTATCTCGATTTCATTAAACTGAAGTATGTGGCTAGGGTCGGCAATATACTTCCGCAACTGAGATACGTGAAACACATTATGAATTCGGCTCAACACCGGAGGTAGGGCTAATCGATAAGCTAGCTCGCCTACTCGATCCAAAATCTCAAACGGTCCAATGAATCTCAGACTCAACTTTCCCCTCTTCCCAAAACGGAAGACACCACGTCTCGGGGATACCTTGACCAAAACATGGTCACCTGTCTCGAACTCTAATGGTTGACGATGATGATCTGCATATGATTTCTGTCGACTCTGAGCGGTCAACAAACGACTCCTGATCATAGATACCTTCTCACAGACGGCTATAAGCATATCAGGCCCGGTGCCGATTGATTCTGATAAGTCATCCCAACACAAAGGAGATCGACAACGATGACCGTACAAGGCCTCGTAAGGTGCCATCTTAATCGAAGCATGCAAACTATTATTATACGTGAACTCGATCAATGGTAATTGGGCTTCCCAATCGTCTTTCCAATCGAGGACGCATGCCCTCAACATGTCCTCCAATGTCTGAATAGTCCTCTCTGATTGTCCGTCGGACTGAGGATGAAAAGTTGTGCTGAAATTAAGCTGAGTTTCCATGCCACGATAAACTAATTTCCAAAAATGAGACACGAATCGCCCGTGACGATCAGAAACGATACTCTTAGGAGTACCGTGCAATCTCACTATTTCTTTGATGAACAACTGGGCAAGTCTCTCGAGACCCCAAGTATCCTTAATCTCGAGAAAATGAGCTGACTTAGTTAGACGATCCACAATTACCCAGATTGTATTCATGCCACGATGACTCGTCGGCAAACTCGTGATGAAGTCCATTGAAATATCCCCCCACTTCCACTCCGGAATAGGGAGCGGTTTCAGCATACCCGCTGGTCGCTGATGTTCTATCTTGACTTGCTGACAGGTCAAACATCTCGAAACAAATTCCACAACTTCTCGCTTCATATTACTCCACCAGTAATTTTGTTTCAAGTCTTGGTACATCTTGCTAGACCCCGGATGAACGGAATAAGGGGTAGCATGAGCTTCTCTCAAAATCGAGTTTTTCAACTCAATCATTCGCTGGTACGCACAACCGATTCTTAAAACGCAAAAGTCCATCCTCGTGGACCACAAAGCCAAGGGCTTTCCCCTGTGCCACATCCTCGCAGATGCGCAACAAAACGGGTCTGAACCCTGATTCACTCTGATCGCCTCTTCAAGTGGCGATGAAATCTCCAACGTACAAAGTTGCCCTTGTACTCGCTGTAACCAGACCTCGATCTCGGGTCTCAGAAATTCCTGCTGAAGTTCCTTCTGAACTGTTAATCGAGCAAGCATCTGCTCCTGAACGGACTTACGACTCAAGGCATCGGCGACAACATTCGCCTTGCCCGGGTGGTAAAGTATTTCGATATCATAATCTTTGATTAGTTCCAACCACCGTCTCTGTCGACTCGTATATTTAACTCCTTCTGAGTAAATATATACTTTAAACTCTTGTGATCAGTGAATATCTGACAGGTAATGCCATAAAGATAATGACGCCAAATCTTTAATGCGAACACCACGACTGCTAGCTCCAGGTCCTGGGTCGGATAATTAACCTCGTAAGGTCTCAATTGCTGTGAAGCATAAGCAATAACTTTCCCGTTCTGCATGAGTACACATCCGAGACCCTGTTCGGACGCATCACTATAAACCACAAATCCTTCCGTCCCTTATGGTAAAGAAAGGACAGGTGCTGAAATTAACCGGCTCTTGAGTTCCTCAAAACTCTATTGACACGCGTCGGACCACATGTATTTCTTATCCTTCCGTAAAAGGTTCGTCATGGGTTGAGCGATTTTAGAAAATCCTTCCACCAACCGCCGATAATAACCAGCTAATCTGAGGAAACTTCGGATTTCCTTAACATTCTTCGGAGGTTGCCAATCTCGGATAGCCTCCGTCTTCTGAGGGTCGACACGAACTCCGTCTGATGAAATTACATGTCCGAGAAACATCACTTCGGACATCCAGAACTCACATTTGGGAAACTTCCCAAAAATTTGCTCTCGTCTCAACACGTCGAGTACCTGATAAAGGTGAAACTCGTGCTCCTCCCGGTCACGAGAATAAATTAAAATGTCATCAATAAAGACAACCACGAACTGATCCAAAAAGTCGATGAAGACCCGATTCATTAACTCCATGAATACCGCAGGTGCATTAGTGCATTAATTAACTCCACGAACTCATAATGGCCATAGCGTGTTTGAAACGCCGCCCTCGCGATATCCGACTCTCGAATGCGTAACTGGTGATATCCAGATCTTAAGTCGATATTGGAAAATACTGAAGCTCCCTGAAGTTGATCTAAGAGATCATCAATACGGGGTAGAGGATACTTATTCTTGATTGTCACCCTATTCAACTCCCGATAATTAATACACACACGAAACGAAACATCCTTCTTCTTGACAAACAACATTGGTGCTCCCTACGGGGACGCACTCGGTCGGATATAACCCTTCTCGGTCAAATCCTCTAATTGATTTTTCAATTCCTGCATTTCGGTCGGGGTCATCCGGTACGGTGCCTTCGATAATGGGGACGTACCAAGATCCAACTCTATCGTGAATTCTATATCCCTCGGTGGAGGTAAAACAGGTAACTCGTCTGGGAGTACATCGTTAAACGATAACAATGATACCACGAATGGTTGAACACCTTGATTACCTAAGAACGGCCAATCGAGGACAATGATACAATGAATGATTGAACACCTCGATTGCCTTAGAACGGACAATCGATGACAATGATATATAATGAATGATTGAACATCTCGATTGCCTTAGAACGGTCAATCGATGATAATGATATAATGAATGATTGAACATCTCGATTGCCTTAAAACGGTCAATCGATGATAATGATATAATGAATGATTGAACAATCCTGGTTGAGTAATTTTACTACTTTCATCATATTAATGATTCTTCCGGAACAACAGGAATCACCTCCCTGAAATACACACTCGACTCCAACGACGGAAATGATAGTGACCATACGCTTACGAACATTGAGAATGGTATCATGACGATCCATCCCACTAATACCCAATATTACATCGTCCTTAGGTAAATCCACCACGATTAGGTCCACCAACCACTCGCGGTCATTAAGCTTAATTCGGACAGTTCTTAACCCCATGATTTTCGAAAATTCTTCTACCGCCAGGTAGACCAATGATATAAGGCCCACAATTATATCCAAGTTAAGTCTATTCAAACATGATTCGGAAATGAATGAATGTGATGTACCAGTATAAAAAAGGGTACACACAGGTTGAGATAGAATTACGAGTATACCTGAGATCATTCGGGCTTCCGGATCGTCGGTCCTCTTCATCCCGTGAATTCGGGACTTGCCGGCTCCCGAACCGGACGCTCCCGTCTGATAAATATGAGCTCCGCCTTTAATCGCTTCCATCGTCTTAAATGACGCTGACTGAGCAGCCTGATTCTGAATTATTGATTGCTTTGGGGCCTGAGATGCCGCCAGAGTCGGCTTGGAGTCCCTTCGGCAAAACGGGCCTTATGCCCAACAATCCCACAATTATGGCACGTGATAGACGGTTTCAGACACTTAGTGCTGTAATGACCCGGCGCTCCACAGTTGAAACAGGTGATGGCTGATCTGGCCGCTTGGGGATGAGATCCCGCAGGATTAGGCGCCGTAGGAGGTCGCTCAAAAACGTTAGGGCCCGCACGAGGCTTCTTGAAGGTAGACTGACCGCCTTCAGACTGATTACGCTTCGTTGATTTCCTGCTGACAGATGAAGGTTGTTGCTCAGCAATTTCCTTAGCAGCAGGCTCACACGGGAGACTTCTCTCGATTAAATCGGCCAGAGTGGCGCAATGATGATTGATCAATTGCATATGGGTCATCATGACCTGCATAAAAGTGAGTGGATCAACCCGAACATCTTCCGAACGAGCTGAGTCCTGGGTACGACTTCTTGGCAGTGAGTGATTATTTCCCGGATTTCGGCCCGCACCGCAGCCTCTCCCCGTGTATCCCCTGACAGCTCTCTCCATACTGAAGTAGGAAGGTCGCATGATAATTATAGATCTCGTATGAGTACCGCATTATGATTTACGTCATGAAATGATGAAAAGGAGCATACGCGCTCTAACACCGTGATTACATGAATGATTAACTGAGGTGACATGATTATCTGATGATATTCTTGAAATGATTATCTTGAACAAGTTAACAAGATTAATGATATGATCCTCAAGATTAACAACTGAGTGATGAAATGAATTGAGTGATTAATGAGTTAACATGATCAACATGATTACAAATGAAAATGATAAATGAGGAAATCTTACTATTCTTTGGTCTGAAGGGCTCGACTCTTGCACAGGTCACACGTGACGCGAAAGTCCAATGATACTAGTCTGATGAATGATGATTTCAAACGAGACATGACTCGGATAGTAGTATTCAAAAACACGCTCCGATACCAACTCTGTAACACCCCAAACTAGGCGGATATTACAGTGCCGTGGACCCCCGACTGGGACCCACCAGGCGAGTGAAAATGAATGAAATACACAAGGTAAATGTAGTACCGAACCACAATACATCATCAATTACTCTGATGAGGAGTTTCATTATAACACACCCAAGATAATACCGAATACATGTATATTTTATATGAAGATAAAATACACAACACTGAATGAAATGGAGTATCCAAATGGAAATCTGCAGCGGAAAATAAATGACAACAACATGAATGACTGAAAGGATTGGGACCCCCTACTAGTATCACTGGGACTCATCGTCGTCAACGTTCTATTCCCGTGCTTTTGCCTTGCCATGACCTGAAAACAAAATCCCCCAACAGGGTCAGTTACACATAACAACAATCCTCAAGAGTTGAATAAACATAATCATATATGCTGTATAAACCACAAGTTCGATCAAAGTCTCAAACCATCGAACACATGCGATCAAAAGTGAATCGGTCAGATTATAACCCAATCCTATTGAAAACATACACAATCAAACATGGTGTATGAATCAACTAACGGTACGGCTCAAAGGGTGGCGCCACACTACGCCCGGGATGGAAATGTGTCCGTGCACAAGCCACCATCGAGTATCGATCGAATACACGTGTGGTCTTGTACTTAATCAGTCTCACGAAGTGATCTTCTCGTGTGCACAGTCCAATGTGAGGCCAACAACCAACACACGACTTAATATGTGCCCGACATGAAAATCCTACACATACCAACCGGCACGCCAGTATGACCCGAAATGTCACGAGATAACAAGAGTGACATCGAAATCAATAATGACTCACCGAGATGAAATGATAGTGAAATGAATGATAGCTCAATGAAATGATTGGAACCGTCGTTCCTTGTGACTGAAGTGATTAATTGATAATTACAAGTCTCAATACGGTTAATACATTATGAATGAACTATAATTATGAATGAACAACAACGAAAGGAATGAATATCCTTTTAACCGAGTAAGAATTAACTTACACAACGCCGATGAAGAATGTCCTTCCACGAACAACGTCCTAAATGAGATGTCGGTCGCTTGAATAACCTTGAATAACACAATTACCAATAATCCGGTTCAACACACGAATCAAACACGAGTATAACTAACTCAAAACGTCGATACGACTAAACCAAGTTCATTGGGGCATTATATCGAACACGTTGTGGCCAAACTTCGATTGTTTACAACCAAACCTCAATAATACCAATATCAAATCCCCAAGAAGTGTTTCAAACCAACAAAACATCTTCAATACGATCAATAATCCAATATGAATATCCAAATTCATGATTTCAACAAAAATTAATCGAAAACCCCCAAATGCATCTCAATATTCAAAGTGTTCTTGAATAACCTTTCAATAATCCGATGAATATTCATACATACTCATAATCATATGCATATCTCTTCACACAACATGATTATAACGTCCAAAACATCATATCTCAACACAAATCGAAATCCAAGAGGTTTGAGAATATTACCTTTGAAGATCCAAACACTTTGATTCGATGAACACGAGTTAGATCGACGATCCGAGCTTCATAACTGAATGAAAATGATGAAGAATCGAGTATTCAAGTGATTGATGATGAAAATTTCTCCCACAAACCCTCTCTCTCGGATGTAGGATGAAAAATGAGCTTGTTCCTCTCAAAAAATGCAATTATAGTGCAGCCTGCACTGTGTGCCGCGGCCCGGCCGAGTGTGCCGCGGCACAGGGCCAAAATCTGCCCCCAGTGCTCGGCAGTGTGCCACGGCCCGGCCGAGTGTGCCACGGCAGTGACTCGGCAGTGTGCCGCGGCCCCCGGTACAGGCGGGTCGGCCAAAAACTGAAAAATGTGTGTGCCGCGGCGCACAATCCCTTGTGCCGGGGCCCACACCCCTTGGGTCCTAAAATGATGAAAAATGAACCGGGAAGAGAATAAAAGCAATAGGAATCAATATTTGGGAAATAATAACACGAAATGGAAGTGCGGAAATCCCAAAACGGTGGTTCCAAGCAATGATTACAAAGGTTTGCCCAACAAAAACACAATTTGAACAATGAGGAGATTTGAAATAACATGAACTCCAACGTCAACATCGATTAATGAAGTAAAACGATCAAGATAATATTCTCATCTCGATTCTCAAGCAAGGTTGAAACAATGAACGATATCGATACACGACTCAACATTAGTCCGAACGGTGAACACAAATGAATTAACATGAATGATGAATGATTATTAATGAGTGAAAATCCACTGAGTGACAATTACTGAATGAAAAATGAATGAATTTACAAGCGGGTATTACAAACGGGAGACTCCTCAAGTGGTCACTGGAGATCGCCCAATACGGTATCACGTACGCTCCTCGCATGGCGTTCAAAGGCCAAGCTCTGGCGGACTTCGTGGTGGAATTAACGTTCCCACCCAGTCCGACCCAGGACGGCCGCCCAGCTTGGAAATTGTACGTAGATGGCTCGGCGACCAACTCGCGAGGAGGGGCAGGGATAGTCCTCATTAGCCCCGACGGCCAAAGTTTCATAAATGTTGTGCGTTTCGGGTTCCGTGCGACCAACAATGAAGCCGAGTACGAAGCCTTGGTAGGCGGGCTGGATCTAGCACTCGCCCTGGACGTTCGTCGCCTCCACATCTTCATGGACTCCCTCTTGGTCGTGAACCAAGTCAAGGGAGAATATGAGGCGCGCGGCGAACAAATGATCAAATACCAAGAATTGGTCGCCGAAATGTGCACAAAGTTTGAAGAAGTGCTGATCGAACAAGTCCAGAGAGAGCACAACTCCTAGGCCGATGCCCTATCCAAACTAGCATCATCAGATGGGGCGGCAGATTTCTCTAACATCCAAATCACTAAATCAGCAAAGCCGGCAATCGACAGAAGCCTGATTACCACAGTTACCATCGCCGAAGAGAACTGGATGACTCCGTTTATTAAATATTTGAAGGACGGGATGGTCCCCGCCGATCATATCAAAGCTCGCCAGCTTCAGCTCCGTGCAACCAGATACACCCTATTGGACGACCGGCTTTCAATCGAGCTTTCAGCCTTCCTCTCCTCAAGTGCATTACGCCGGAGGAAGGCCGACTCGTTTTAGCCGAGATCCATGACGGGATCTGTGGAAATCATGCTGGGGGGCGAGCTCTCATCCACAAGATGACCAGGCAAGTTTTTTTCTGTCCTACACTACAAAAAGATGCGATCGCATATGCCCGATAGTGTCACATGTGTCAAGTGATGGGCCCGAACATCAAGCTCTCCCCCGAGCAGCCCACTTCTATGTACTGTCCATGGTCGTTCGCCAAATGGGGCATCGACCTCATCGGTCCCTTGCCGACGGCGCCAGGGGGATGTAAATTTGCCATCATGGGGGGCGATTATTTCATGAAATGGGCTGAGGCCGAGCCACTCAACAAGATCGGCCAAGAACAAGTAATCAAGTTCATTTGGAAGAACATCATATGCCAGTTCGGTCTACCCCAGGCTATTATCTCCGACAACGGAAAGTAGTTCGACGGTTTGGAAGTCATGCAACTCTGCAAGAAATGGGGAATCAAAAAGCTGTTCTCGGCCCCTTACCACCCTCAGACGAACGGACAAGTAGAGGCCGTAAACAAGATCCTCAAACACACGATCAAAGCACGACTCGAATCCAAACAAGGACGAGGGGCGAGCGAGCTCCCGGATGTTTTGTGGTCCTACCGAACGACGACCCGAAACTCAACCGGCGAAACCCCATTCGCCCTTGCCTTCGAAACAGAAGCAGTGATCCCTTCGGAGATCGCCGTCCTCAACCACCGAACTGAATAGGAAATGACGACGGACAATGATTTAGCCAGACGGATCGACTTGGATATGCTCGAAGAACGGCGGCTGACCTCAGAAATGAAGAACACGATCAACAAAAGGAAATCCGATAAATTCTTCAATTCGAAGGTCAAGGAAAGGCGATTCCAAGTGGGCGACCTAGTCCTCAAAAAGGTCCAGACTCACACGGGAGTATTTGGCCCGAACTGGGAGGGCCCCTTCAGGATATCTAAATGGCTGACCAGAGGAGCCTACGAAATCCAACACCCGAACGACACTCCAGACCAATATCCGTGGAACGCCATATATTTGAAGAAATACTACTAATAAAAACTCTGTATTCAGTTACCCAATGTATAAAGAGTTTAATGAGATTTTCCGATCCCCTATATATGATTCGCCTCGACAAAACAAACAAATAAAAAAGAGGACGACTCGCTCGCCCTACAAGAGGTCGTCATCTAACCTGACAGACCTATGCAAGCGATCGCCCCTCCAAGCACAACGTATACCGTCAAGGATCGTCATTTAACATGGCGGTCTGAGGTAGAAAAGTGCAGCCATGGTCCTGGAGGTCGATGGAACCGACAGCTTCGTCCATACAAGGTTCCTTTGGGCTGCGATCGCTCACCCTTTGTTTAAATACGAGGCGGGCGTAGCCGACGGACCCTCCAAACAAATCTGTGGACACGCTCGCCCGCCCTCAAAGGTTTATCATCTAACATGATGGACCCGGACAAGGCGATGCGTCCCTACCCCCGTCACAACGTATACCGTCGAGGATTGCCATCTAACATGACGATCCGAGGTAGAAAAGTGCTAACAAGCCGCGGACGTGGAGTCGATTAATCCGACGGCGCCCCGTGCAAGGACTCCTCCAGACCAAGACCGCTCGCCCTTCGTTTAAATACGAGGCGGGCGCAGCCTAACGGAGGACCCTTACAATAAAGTGAGTTGCGAGACAGACCTACAAGTGGAATGTCCCTCGCGCATAAGACACAGTCATGGAGATCGGTCCATCGAACTCCGCGACCGTGCACGGTTCCTCAAGGTCGAAACAATCGGCCTCCCTCGAGGAATCAACAAAATTGAAGATCAAAAGAAACAAACTAAAAATAGCTCACCAAACATATTATTTTCGTTCCCTTACTTTCGCTAAGTAAACAAAAACAAGGGGCAAAGCGGAGCTATTTATACATGCAATCAGGAGGACGGAATCACACACGATCGGCTTTGTTCAAACACACACATGACGATCGGTTTTGTTCAAGAAATTTACAAGTAGGAATTTCAAGTGTACCAATGCATTCAGATCTATTCATACAACGACCGCTCTCCAAATAATTGTGCAAAATCGAAATGATACGAAACATTCAGACAAGGCGATCATACATGCAATGCATAAGGCGCAATTATGTAAACACTTGTGTAAATTCGTATGCGAAACATTCAGAGAGGCGATCGTACAAATAAAGAGTCACATGCTAAAACGTATTTTATTCCATTCAAATTGTTTGTACATACACGCCCGAAGGCAAAACAAGAAGAAACTGGAAATTACAAGGAAAAAACATCATAACAGCGGTCTCACTCAGGCCACCTCCGCCTGGCCTTCGCCTCCAGCAGATGGATCGGCACGCGCTTCCTCACCGGCTTCTGGATAAACAAGTTTGTCCGGTGATGGATACCAGCTCAGATCGATCCCAAGGTCGGTGAGGTCAAGGATCGGCAGAGAGAATTCCGGCTGCAAGGGATGCTCAAGCACGTAAGCTTTGAAGTTTTCGATCAGAGGGCCGACCTCGAGCCCTCCCTTCTTGGCAGCGCGAATGGCGTCGGCGTAAGCCACGTAATAAGCAAACTCGTCGACGTACTCCACGCTGAGCTAGGGATCGGTCTCGATCGCCTCCAACGTCTCCTTTAACCCCGCGGCTGTTTTGTCCGCATCCTTGAGCTCGGCTACCTTGGCGGCCAGCTCCCCCTTCGACGACTCCAGCTCGCCATTTAGCTGATCCACCACCGCCTTCAACCCAGTCACCTCCTCCTGCGAGGCCGCATGCAACCGACGAGCCTCCGTCATCTGGTCGCGCATCCTATTGACCACCGCCCGGGACCGGTCGAGCTCCTGCCTCATCCGGTCAAGATCTTGTCTAGCTCGCTTGGCCGTCTCAGCATACTCCTTCTCCATGGTCACGATCCTATCAGAAAACTCGGCGTTCTGGTTTCGAGCAGCCTCAAGATCCTAATGGAGGCGAGCAGTAGAGGGCCGCCCCTCATAAGCTTTAACAGCTTGAGCGGCCATCGTCGCCGCTTGTAGGGTCAGGGCAAGAGTCGCCTGCATGGCATCTCCGGACCGCCGGCACGCAATCGCATCCAGGTCGGTCGTCCAAGCCTTCGGAAGGGAAGAGATGGCCCGGGAGATGTAGGAAGGGACGTCGATAGGCTCGCGAGAGGACTTGCTCGCCAGGAAATCCAGCACCATCGGCGAGGTGTTCGGGTCGGCAAGGCGATCCTGCAATAAAAAATGAAGGAGTTAGTATGCACCCTACACAAATGACTTAACTCAGCAAGATCAAACCAGTCTTACCTTGCGACCTTCTCGGGGTCGCGGCCGAAATAGGGCTTGCCCCGCGGAGTCTGGGCATCAGCGATCGCCGTAGTCTTTAGGAAGGTCGTTGAGGCCGTAGACCCCTCCGCCATTGGAACGGCAGAAATAGGAGGCGCGGCAACCGGCGGCACCATAATGGACGCCTCTACAGCAACAGTCGGCAGGGGCTCCTCCGGCCTCCGCCTCTTGCGGTTACGCTGGAGCTGCTCCTCCTCCCGAGCCTCCGGCTCGACGACCGGCGCTATGATAGGTCTCTCCTCGGGGATAGGACGGGTCGTCGTTGCAGGGGCATGGCCCGCCTTCTTCCCTTGGTGGAGACGACTCATAAGGCCGGGGTTCGACATTGTAATCTCTCTCGGGGGCTCGGAGTAGCAGGGAAAGTGGATCTCTATCAAAGAAGAAATTCAACCAAGTTAGACATCTCTTTCAATCAGACGATCGTCAATCAGAAAAGAGATAGTAAACATTTATACCTGGAACCTTCAAGTGGCGAGGGAAGCGAAACAACCGGGCGACCAACCAATGAGCTTCGTTGTTGACTGTGCGAACATCGATGTAGTTGTCCGGTAGACCGTGGAGTCACTCCCAGACGATCAAGAAGTCAAATGGAAGGTCTCCGATCTCCGAAACAAGGGAGCCTGCAAAAAGGAAACCAGATTAGATCAGTTCAAGGTATGTCCGAATAAAGGGAGAGTTAAAACCCTTACTCGGATTCCTCTCCCGAAAGCTGGTGGGGATATCCAACTCATCCTCTGGTTTATCGCTCGCCACCGACCTCCACGCTCTGCCGACCCAACACCATTTTGTCAGGTCGCCCCGAACTTTGTTCGGCACCCCGAGGACCACCCTGCCCATGCGACCCTGAATGTGATAGCCGCCAACTGAACCTTTCTACGCCGTCAGCTTGAAGAGGTAGTTCATTTCCAGCGCAGAAGGTAGATGGAACATCCGGTGACCGTCAAAAAGAGTCAAGGTACTGATAATCTGCAGCCAGGTGTTCGGCGTTAATTGGTGCGGCGCCACATTCCAGGCGGACAGCAGGTATGATACGGCGAACGGCAATGGGAACCGCAATCCGGCCCCCAGGATCAGTTCGTTAACAGCGACCATACCCCCGGGAGGTTGGTCGGCGCATTCATTCTCCGAGGGCACATACAATGAGACATCAGAAGGGATATGGAACTCCGCCCTCCAGCGACTCAAGTCCTTCCTGGTCGACGAACTCTGGATCTGACCGAGGGTCCATGGGGAGCGTTCCGCGGCGCGAAATGACGTCTGCTTCACGGGTTCATAGGGGTGGGAGACCGAGTATGCACCAAAATCAAACTGAGGACGTGGTCTGGCCAGCCTCTCCATAAGTCCGGCGAATTCCATAAAGGCCCGGCCAAACATACTGTTATGCTCCCAATACAGCCTCACCGCCTCATCCTTGTCTACCGGCGAGCCCTTCTGCCCCGCCGCCGCTGACCTCGCCGCGTCAGCCTCGTTGAAAAGCTCTTCAACCTCCGCGGGTGCAATTCCTGCACGAATGGACTCGACGGCCGTATCCATGTGAAGAGCCGCGGAGGTTTCTTCCCGGGCAGGCGAAGTCGCGGCGGCGGAAGAGCTACCCGCCTCATACACATTGGATCATCCTCCAGACATGTTCGAAGAGAAAAGGGAGAAGAGAATTTTTGTTCTTACCTAGAGATAATGTTGATCGGGGCAAGAAGCTTCAAATAATTTCGGCAGAGTCTTCGTCTAAAGGCAAGGGCGCATAAAGATCTAAACTCCAGTAGCCCTAGCCCTTTTATAGGCAAGAGTAGGGACTTCTGTGCAAATAGGCGGAATCCCGAGGGCTGAAGTGCAACCGTCGGGGGAGACACATTAAGTGCAGCCCTTGAAACCCACGTACGCGGTGTTTCAAGGGCACGCCAGACGACAAGTCTGACAAAAACCACCGGACTCCCCCAACAGGAGCGCAACACGTGTCCCTGTGACGTTCCAAAAGCCCGCCTCCACTTCCCGCTATCTCCAGCGCCTAAAGATATCGTCCGAATTCAAAACCAGTTCGTCCAGGCGACGATCGTCCGATTCATAAGTAGATGAGTCGCTCGTCTAAAATAGGCGATCGCCAGCAGTGCCACCTCACCCCATATTTTCAACATCGGAGCGAGCTGAGGGGCAATTGTTGTGCGGAGATTTATACGCCTCGATGGCGATCGACATAATGGTCAGGAGCCAGCTAAAGAAGACAGATGCTGGGCAAGCACCTAGCGGTCGATGTCCAAGGCGATCGTCTATTGGCATCTGGCGATCGCCTCTAATGTCCGACTGGAGACGATCGTCCCATGCCACATGTGAATCCGGCACCCGTCAAAGTCTGCGAAGACCGAACCTCGGGTGAAGACCCATGTGCAGATCCGCAAAAGGCTCTGCGAGAACAGGCCCTACTCCAGCCCATCAACAGCTGTCAGTGGTAAGGACGGCCTCACCAACCGACAAGCCCACCGAAAGGATCTAAGGTGGGACCGCCCAGGACAGCGAGAAGAGGCACCTGCCGCCTCCTCATTGGTTCGCGCCTCTGGCAACCAGCAGCAGCGGCGGACTTTAAGGAAATAGTCCCACGTGCTGGGACGATCGCCCACCTTATTTAAATACATGAAACGGCGGTCGCCCGCGGCGGACAGTGACGTCCCAGCAACCCTTTCACCTATAAATAAAAGGCCTCCAGCAGTGGCCAAAGGGACAGTGAAATTCGTTAACAAAAGCACAGTTTACAACGTGAACACATATCGCCAAAAGCAAAGAATACAGAGAACTCTCCATCTTTGTAACAAGAACTCACAGAGCTTCTACTCTGGTTCTTCCGGCAATCTTCAGCACTCGATAGCTAAGATAACTAGAGTCTTTACACTCATTGTAATTGTACTCTAACATTAATATCTGTACTCACTAGTATTCATATTAATAACATCTCACGAGAGCATTCAAGCCCGGGACTAACAACCCAGAAAAATCTTGTGTTATTTATTTCCTCACGGACGTGCTCTCGCACTTTGTTTGTTACTCGTCCATTCCAGCATATCATCTCCGGATAATATTTTGGGTAACAACAAGTGGTTATTTTGAAGTGCATTGCTCGGGACGATCAACGTTTAAGTTTGGGGGATATTGGTAACACTCATTTTTACACATATTTTTATAAGTTTTTTCCGGATTTTAAGATCCTAAAATGTGTAGAATTGTGTCGTTTGTGCTCATATTGTGTTTGTTGGACTCGATGACGCTTGGGTACGTTTTATTTGATTTTATAGGTGTTTTAAGGACAATATCAATCAAGAACGAGGTCTCAATCCCCAATACATATCAAGTAATACGGAAACAAGAAATTGAGCCGAAAAAGAAGAAAAAACGGACCAACACGGACTCGGCCGTGTCATTAGCTCGACCGTGCCATTTGACATGGTCAGGTTGCATGTCCAGAAGAAACTGGATGTTCTAGAACACTATGACACGGGCCGTGTCATTTGACATGGTTCGTGTCACTTTTCGGTGCAAAATCACTTTATTGACATTTTTGCAAGATTTGATCAACAACTTTGGCTTTTTAGGTTGATAAAAAGGCTCTACAATGGACTTAGAAGCCATATTCTGAGATTGGATAGAGAAAAAACATAAGATTTGAGAGCTTTTCAACCAAAGGAAGGAGATTTGAAGGGAGTTTCTGAAGAACACCTCAAGAACACTTGAAGGCTTGAACCGGGATCACTCAAGACACCATCCGAGTTTTATCTTCTTCATATATTTTACTTATTTTTGTTGTCTTATTTAGCCTGAACATGATGACTATTAATCTTTCTTTCATTACCATATCCAGCTAAACTTGTTAGATTCCGAGCATGAGAGTATGTTGATTATGGTTTTGAAGGATTGATGATTTTATTTACCTAAGGTGTTTTCCTTATCAAATACTTGGTTTTGATTCATGTTAGAACATTTGATCAATGTTTTACATGTTTAACTTAATTGCTCATAATTCGAGAGAAGAGGGCATTAAAAGGTTTCGAGTATTTGATGTAGTAAATTACGAGATTGAGAAATCGGTGATGAGCTATGATGATATTTAATTTTATGAACATTTTAGATTTAGATAATTTATAGTAAACGGAGACGTTGTTATAGGTTGTTTAATCTAGGTTTTAATGCAGCTCGAGAGGGACTTTAGAATATTGTTGTGATTATCATTTTGGAAACACACTTAGAACTCTTTGAAATCAATCCCAACAATACTTAGTAATCAACGGAAACCTAGCCTTGGAATCTATTTTAAAACTCCTAATTCTCTCTAAATCGGATATTACCTTTGTTTGATTAAATTTACTTATTTTTGTCCATTTAGTTAACTAAACCAATCACCTTTCGATCGTCTAGATAAAATTAGAATCACTATAATCTAGTACTTAACACAATACGAATAATTAGTCTCTCTGGAATATTCTGAGCAAGTGTTTGAAGAACAATGTATGAATTTGATTACTAATTAGTAGTGGTTGGACACTTGCCTTATTGGCTCCTTGCGATTTACTTAAAATTGAGTGAATTCTTGTTTCTCTTGCGAAATTTTTTGTAGTTATGTGGTGAATTTTGGTGTTTCGAATTCTTAGATCTGTTTTTGTCTGAAGTGGTGATTTTTGAGTTTTTTTGTTTATCCATATAGTGTGTGAGAGTTTGTAATGTGAATTATTATGACTGTGGCTTTAGTGTTTTTTCATACTCATAAATTTCTTACTTGAGATTTAAATTGCTTGATAGAACACCGTGATATTTTTTCTTATCGTGATTGAACGAAATATCAGGCAGCTGATTTGTAGTATCTCTTGTGTAAGTTAGTGCGATTCTCATGATTGACGAGAGTTGAAATTATTTACTTTTTGTTTATTCAAGAGGGATCTTTCTGTTCGCAATTGAATATATTTGTTTCTTGCTACGAAGTAAGGGAATCATGGACCAAGTTGTTTTATGTGCACAACCCATTGATCTTCTTAGGTTTGAGTACCTAAGATCTTTTACATACTCTAAGATAGTGGAAAGCTTCTCTGGTATGAAATTCCTAAACTTCATACTGTTAGCCATGTAATTTATTTGACAATGTTTTCCGTAAAGTCTCTTAAGGAACATCCACATTCCAATTCAAATTTAATTCTGTGGGATTCTGCTCTATTTTTTCTTCTGTTTGGCACATAGCTTAAAACAAACTTTCTTGGGCTTGATTAAGATATGAAATTGGATCTTGGAATCAAATTCAACTTTTCTTCACTACAGAGGGCTTTAATAAATTTCAAAATTTAGAAATCTCAACTGGTGGCCTTCATATTAGCCCTCTTTGAAATATACATTTGATCCTGCAGCTCTCTGTTGTTGTTGGATTTCTTACAGTTTTTTTTATCTTATCTGATATAGATAATTTCATTTGGAAGCAATCGGTGTGCTCAATTTCTACCACTTGGAAGAGAATTGGTGAGTTGCTTTCTGGTAGTGTGTATATTAATATCAGACTTCTTTGTTGAGCTGTATGTGATTATGTATCTTCTTATTTAGTTAATCTGCTGAATGGGGTTGCAAATACTGGAGTTGTTGAACTTGGTGATGTTCAGTTTTCCGTACATTTAGCTGAGAAAAAATCCAGTGGACAACCCTTCTTTAGAAGTGGTAAGAATGACATGCAGATAATTTACTGATTCTACTCATCTAATTTGCTCAGAAATATCTTGATTGGATGTTGTTTTGTTAGTCTTTATAGTAGCACCTCTGTAACCTAACACATTATCTATTACATAAAGTCTGAATTCGTGCCCTACATGTATAGGGGGGACTAGACCTAGCAAGTTGTTTATGTCGTGTATATTCGTGTCGTATACTTTCGTGTTTCGTGTGCTTGGTGGGTAGAACCGAAAACAATACGGTTTCAAGTTGTGTACCCAATCTTTTACCTATGAATTTTTGGTCTGTTCTTGCTAAGCATTTCACCATCCATGTCTAGTTATTCATCCTCTGGGAGGAGTAATTAATTGGGTAAAGGTCAATGTGGTTGTACTTGTATTGTCGACAAGCAGTTTCTTAACTCAAAGCTTTCTTTGCAGCTCTACTTTATCCTGCCACCATGAAGATGTTGAGCAATCTAAAAGTAAGTATGATGTTATGGTTTTCTTTATTTTTTATAGCTTTTTTTTTTTGATGATGGTGGTTACTCCCTAATTTTTGCTTGCATCTGATCAATAGTTGACGCAACAGGTCTAGTTCATAACCACAGTCAATTACTGAATTTAGTGGCTGTTTTTGTTTGTCTGTATACAAAACCATACCCTTATAATTTGTATCCAAATCTAATATGAATAGGATGGGACTTCACATTATCCGAAATGAGTGATCCCTATACAGTGGTTGCTCCTTGTTTTTTTGTTCAAAAATTTCCTTCAAGCAGTGAGTGCATATAGTTGATCAATAATATTTGCTACCGGTCTATCATCATGCACATAAAATACTAACAATTTTATTTGTATATCATATAGCTAAAGACTACATATTAAAAACTCGAGACTGCACACTTCATACTTACTTTCTAGCACATTTTACAGAGAGGACCATGCCGCGAAAGTTCAACAAATGAAATTGGAATGGTGTTTGATGATCTATGTCAAGTGAACAAGATGACAACGTGTCGAATTATTAGTATAAGACTTGTTGAATAGTAGTTGATGCTGGTATTTTGCGTCGAATGTTTGTTGGGATGTTGGTATTTGGTACTAAATGACAGGGTGTAAATTTTGGATAAAATTCTATTTGTATGTAATGATGTACATACGAAATGGTTATTGCGAAATTTTTATTTAAAGTGTTGTATTTATCTTTCAATTATTGTTGCATTTATCTTCAGTAATGTTGCATATTTTTAAATTAGTGTTGCAAATAACAACCATGTTACTGTCGGATATAAGAATAGTCGTGTTGCATTATGTCTGGTGGGACCCACTACTGACATGGCAAAAGGGCCTACTGCTGACATGGCAAAAGGGCCCACTGCTGATGTGGATGAAGTGGGACCCACCTATTGACGTGGCAAAAGGGCTCACTGCTGATGTGTCATTGGTTGTGGGCCTTACTTTTCTAAATTGTATTCTCCTCTAAGCCAACACTATTTTCTGTTGCATATATTTAGTTATATGTTGCACTACGTACATAATGCAATAGTTTTCTTCTGTTGCATTAGAACGGAAAAGTGTTGGATTAGAGGTCAAATGCCACGCGATCAGATGCAACACCCACAAAGTGTTGGATATATCAATTTCTGGCCTAAGGCAACATAAAATGGAGCATATTGCAACAATAGGAAGCATTGCATATGAGCACTTATGGCGTAGTGTTCCTTGGCCTTGCGAGATCGCGCTACGACATCCTCTCTCTGCCAATAAGTCTTCCAGTGCTCCCACACTCATTATCACTGATGAACGAAGGCTTTTTTCCGTCTTTGCACATCCCCTTGAAGCCGTGCACCATATCCTTATAACGTACTGCTGCCTTCACTCGCCAAGCTCTATGCACTGAAGCTTCAACTGCAGGATCCCAAGTGTATTCTTTTTGTTATAGAGCATCAAAAATCTAAAGCAACTTATAACTAATATTTCAAAAACATCAAGTATTCTCAAATATGAGATATCAATAACACACACACACACATCAAAATATATATAGTACCCGAAACTCATCAAAATACTCTAGCTTCTTATCCTCGGGCACCAACTTCCATGCAAAAGCTCTAGGGTGTAGAGATCTATTAAAAGAAGATGTGATCGAACCGGAAATCCCATGACCTGGCCTCAATATTTTGCATTATATATATATATATATATATATATATATACGAAACAAATCAAAATGCATAATAATATGTTGAAACAAAATACATATATGAATAAAAGCTTATTATACCCCCTCGATATAGTAATTCTCCTTAAACCAACATTTGCAGATGTTGCATCAGCAACATGAGAAGTCATAACATCGTCTGATGTAGGTGTTGAACCTTTTAAATCCACTGCTGAAGATAAATGTGATGAGTTTAACCCATTCCTACAAAGTTCATTGCCCCTGCCCCTACCAACCTCTCTAGGTGTAGAACCATCAATATATGCACCTAAAGATAATGTTTGTGAAGATCTGGATCCAGTCCGACCAAGTTCTATAGCCCTACCCCTTCCACCCCCCCTAGGTGACATCTGCAAGTATCACAACAAATCAACAAATATTATAAGCAATAAATACTTGAAAAGAAGAATGTAGCAAAATTGACATATACAATCATAATTAAAAAAGTTCCATACACTATAACTCATCAATAATCATCATCATCATAATCATCGGCATTGTTATCGTGATCTTCTTCACTACTTATTACATTATCATCTTCTTCTGAAATATTATCATCTTCTTCGATGTCTATCGAACAACCATCTAGATGCATTGGGATGGGATCTTCATCTATGGTCAGAGTGATAGAAGGACCGTGTTCATCTTCTTGAAATGGTGGAGGCACATGTAGGATGGATGTTGGAGAGGGAACATCTATGTTTGATCTGGCTTTAACCTTACAAACTTCCCACCAATCTTTTCTAGATTGATTCAAAATAGGATATAAACAATAATACACTTGAATTGCTTGACTTGCAAGGACAAAAGGCTCATATTTATTATATCGACGCTTATGGTTTATAGAAACCAACTTAAATTCACTATGGATCAATGTCCCTGATGGTGATGGGTTAAACCATTCACATTTGAATAAAGTTGTCTGTTTGATTGGTAAACCTATGTACTCGAGTTGTACTACCTCCCCCAAATGACCATAGAAGTCACTATCATCTGAATTGTAGTTAGAACCCTTGATACATACTCCACTATTCATGGTTGATCTATGTGTCCCATGTGTCATTGTGTGGAACTTGTAACCATTCACAATCCAACCATGAAAGGTCTTCACTTGTCGCAAAGGACCTTTTGCAAGGGAAATTAAATATTTATTGGCAACAATATTTTTGGGATCTCTTACCTATAATATAAAGTAGTTTCAAAATTATTAGTTAAACAATACAGTTCAATTGACAATCTAAATTCAAAAATTTTATACTAGCAAGTATACTTACATACGCCTCGAACCAACTAGCAAATTCTTTGTCCAACAAACTATCAATCTCGCCACTTGAGATTAATCGATTTACGTTCTTCACTTGTTCAATGAACAATCTAAATTCAAAAAAATTATTGATTAGTTGGTGACACATAATAGCATAAATTATGTAAGTGTTATAGATACGTACGGCATAAAAAATTCTGTAACTTCATCACAGTTTAATAAAAACGTATATGCGGGCAGCATCATATTCTTTATCATATAGAAATCTATTTGACTCATGCCCAAATCTTCGTCCGGCGGGCATGAATATCGAGAGATTATCTGGATCTTGGTTATCTTCAATGTCACCTCGAGCATCATAATTACAAGGCACATCTATGTGTCTTGTAATAACATAATTCTCAAAGTAGTATGAGTAGAATGATAAAGCCTCTTCGACTAAGTAAGCGTTGCAAATAGACCCTTCAACTCTAGCTTTATTCCTAACATTATTATTCAATTTCCGTAGGTACCTATATAAAAAAGACTTGTATGATTTTTGAATGACCATTTGTCAACTAATTAAGATATTACTACGAAATAATTAGTACCTTTCAAATGGATACATCCATCTATATTGAACTAGGCCTGAAAGTCGAGCTTCATCGGCCAAATGGACTGGTAGATGCTCCATTGAATCAAAAAAACTTGGGGGAAATATGCGCTCAAGCTTGCATAAGATGACCGAAATGTTTTCATAAAGATTGTGCAAATCTTCAATCTTAATGTTTGAAGAAGTCAATGTTTTGAAATACAAACTTAATTCAGTAGTTGTTTTCCAAACATTGAGTGGTAGTAGTTCACCGAATACAGTAGGTAAAATACGTTGCATCAGAACGTGACAGTCGTGACTTTTCATCCCGAACATTTTCAACTTCCTCATGTCTACACATCTGCTCATATTGGATACATATCCATCTGGAAATTTAAGTTGTTTTATCTATTCAAAGAAGACTTTTTTCTCCGAAGGGTCTAGTGTGTATCAAGCTCAATGTTCTAAAAGGCGCTAGGCGGTAGGCGGGCGGACGAGGACCTTCTAGCGCCTAGGCCTTGGAGGCGGCGCCTAGGCGCTAGGCGGTTTTTTTTATATATTTTATATTTTATTTAGTTTTATATATGCATACAAAATGCATAATAATATTCTTTTCAAAAATAGTCTTGGAAAAAAACAACATTCCAATAGTCTTGAAGAAAAAACATTCAAAAAGCAAAAGTCACAAATTAAAGTCAAATTTCCATGTCTTCCTCATCTCCATATCCTTCCTCCAATATATGTTCTCCATCGGACTCATAGTCATACTCTTCATCATTTTCCTCCTCTTCCGAGTCATCATCCGACACAAAGTCTTCTTCATGGAGCTCTCTTGTTACAATGTTTCTAGCACTTTTTCTAGGCTCTAGCATTTCATCCGCTCCGGTTGCTTCCCAAACCATCTCCCAAGTAAGATCCGAACCAGGCTCAACTTCATCATCATCACATTCAACAATCCATGATTGTCCAGCGAAGAAAACACGTTTTTGGACAAAACGTTAAAAAATAAAATAGAAAAGGAAAAAAAATCTGGACAGATGGAAAAAAAATCTGGACAGAAAAGAAAACCTAGGACCCGCCTAGCCCGCCTAGGACCCGCCTAGCCCACCTAGGACCCGCCTAGCCCGCCTAGGACCCGCCTAGCCCGCCTAGGACCCGCCGAGCCGCCTAGCAGAACCGCCTAGGGGGTAGTCGGGGCGGAGGGCCACCTTCTAGCGCCTAGGCGGCGCCTAGGCGGCCGCCTAGGCCGCTTTTTAGAACACTGATCAAGCTTTTGGAAATTTTCCGGTCGTTACATTATGCTTCAAATCAGGTCTATTGCAAAACTAATTTAACGCTTCTCTTTACTTGGTTGTATCCTTTGTTTTTCCGGGAACATTCATCACAGTATTGAACACATTATCAAACACATTCTTTTCTATGTGCATGACATCCAAGTTATGAAGGATTAATAATTTGCTCCAATAAGGCAAATCCCAAAAGATACTTCTTTTTTTCCATCCACAAAGAGCACGATTGGAAGGTCTATTACTTGATTCCTCATCATCTATGTTAGTAACCTTCTTCGACCCTAATAGCTCTATTTCTTTCAAAAGATCTTCTCCGGATCTCATTTCGGGCGGTGGCGTATGAATCTCTTTATTCTTTGTGAAAGCTCTTTTATTTCGACGAAATGGATGATCAATCGAAGAAACTTTGGATGGTTGTCAAACCAAGATTGCTTGCCACTACATGTGTTGTTGCCCAAAATATTTATCCGAAGATTAATACTGCTGGAAGACGGACAACAAACAAATGCGGGAGCACTTCCGAGAGAAGATAAATAAAACAAGATTTGCCGGGTTTGTTAGGCCCGGGCTTGAATGCTCTCGCGAGATGTTATTAATACGAATATTCGTGGATACAAGTATTAATGAGAGAAATCTAAATACAATGAGTGTAAAAAGACTCTGTTGATCCGGCTCTTGAGCGAAGCTCGGTGTTCTTCGTCCCGCCGGTAATCTGCTCGAGGAGAAAAGGCCGGGAGAAGTAAGACCGAAAGAAAGCCGTTGCCAAGAGTTGGATGTTTGCCAAGTGCAAGTGTTGTTTCTGTATTGAGTGCTTTGAATCGTGAAGTTGCAGAGGAATTTCGGTCCCTTTTACAAGTGAAGGCTGCCTTGTATATATAGAGGCTGAGGGGCCCTGTCCCCTAGTGGGCGATCGCCTTTCGGCATTTAATGTAACGGGGCGATCGTCCTAAAGGGCACGTGGGCTGCCTGCCAAAAGTCCAAAGCTACAGCTGGTGGCCAGCCGTGCGGTCCAATGAGGATCCAGCACGCGTCCGGAAGCACTGTCACAGGAGGTCCCACGTTGTTGCTTTCGGCGGACTTTGTCAGGGTAGGTGACAGGCTGTAGTCACATGTCTTGTCCGCCAACTCCTTTCGCAGGTCTGGGCCATGCTGGTAGGTGAGGTAGGTGATGTTTGTCGCCGCCTTTGGGATCTCGCACGTGGGCCGGGCCAGACTTGGTCTTTGCCGACTGGATGGTCATCGGTCGAGATCGATATGAGGCGATCGTCTCTAGCTGATCATCCGAGGATCGTTCTCGGCCAGTCACTGAAGGTCGGCAATGGTCGGGCACCAAGGGTCGATCGGCAGATGCCCAGAGAGGATCGTCCGCTAGTCGATCGCCAGGAGTCGGTCGCCGAGTGCCGAGTGATGATCGTATCTGAGGTCGATCGCCGCATCGGACTTGTCCCGGGACCTTCCTTCGCCGATTTAGCCGTCCATTGGCCGAGGCTCGCCGCTCGTCGCCGCTCGGCAGACCGCCGCCGCCGGCAGCAAGCCTGGCCGCTCGGCCTGAGGCGATCGGCCTAAGGTGTTAATTCTTGACACAACAATTGCCCCAGCCTTTCTCCTATGTTGAAGACATGGGGCGAGGTGGCTCTTCCGGTGATCGTGTCCGGATGAGGACGAGCGATCCGAGCCGACTTAGGACTCGGACTGGGCTAACATAGTCGATCGCTTAGCTATCTTTCGGTCTCAGACCGCAAAACAACATCGCCGATCCCCACTAAACTTGGTGGTTTCGCTTTGTTTGAGGAATCGTGCACGCGCGGAGATCGATGGACCGACCTCATGACCGTGTCTTGGTGCACAAAGACAATGAGTGCCTCGTGACTCACTTTATTATGAGGGTCCTCTGTTAGCCGCGCCGCCTTGTTTTTAAACGAAAGGCGTGCGGTCTCGCCTAGAGGAGTCCTTGCGGGCGCGTCGGATGAATCAACTCCACGCCCGCGGCTTGTTAGCTCGCTTCCACCTCGGCCACCACGGAGACGGCCGACCTCGACGGCACGTTGAGACGGGGTTGTGGAATGAGTCCACTGACACGTTCGAGGGCCCTCCGACTACGCCGGCCTCGTATTTAAACGAAGGGCGGGCGATCTCGGCCGAAAGGGACTCAGACGGCCGAAGCGGCCCATCGATCGCCAGGCCATGGCTTTATGATGTGCGGTGGAGGCGATCTTACGCCTTAGTCCGTCATGTTATATGGCCGGATCAGATGGCGATCGTGTCCACCGGTTCTTGATGATGTTGCGATCCGGCCAAGATCGCGATCGTCGCTGGCGGCCGATCGCTTTATTCGTAGGTCGAAATTGGCGATCGGGCGCGGCTAGTCACTCATGTTAGAATGGATCAGGCGGGATCGAGTCCTCCGGCCTGGGTAGTAGCGACGGGCCGAGACTGAGGTCGCCGCGGGTGCCGATCGTTCTACTCCTGCCAAGAAGAAGCCTTTGCACTCGACAGAAATCTGCGGCTCGCCCTAAGGCGCCGCGTAGTCGTCGGTAGGGTCTTCGTGAGATGCCCGAACATAGGCGAAACCCCGAAAACCTCCTAGACAGCGTAGAGGGCGGTCTCATCGCTACGGCTCGCTGAGGATGATCATGTCAACCTGGCCGATGTAGTCCGAGTCGGACTCGTTCTCTTGCTCGATCCGCCACATGCGATGGGGACCTTCCGCCGAGCGGCCCGGTGGCGAAGTATTCCGTGAAGACGTGCGCCACTCGTTAAAGGAGCCATGGACCGAGGTGGCAATGAGGTGTACCACCGGTGGGCGAGGTCGTCTAGTGTCGAGGGAACATTCGGCAACGGTCGCGTCCGATGCCCTACACCCGGCCATGTAGATGTTGAACTTGCAGTGTGTGCTTGGGGGTCCGATCGCCCGGTACACGGTGTCTTAGAGGGGCGATCGTGTGCCGCACCGGGCGAGCTCGATGTCGATCGCGAGCGGCTCGCCGGCGGCGATCGCCCTCACGCGCGCCGCCGGATTGCAGGAGCGCCTTCATGTCGCCGATCCGACGCCAGATTGCGGCGATCGCCGCGGCTCGGCCGCTTGCGGATCGGCTTTGGGAGCGGGGCCGAGGCGATCGTACCGACCTCCGACCCCACCGCCGCCGACTCGGGAATCGGCGAGCGGAGCCAGCGGCTGGATCGCCTTGTGGGAGCCGGCAGCCGAGCTCGGTGACGGACACCAACTCCGCTGCCTCGTAGCCGGGCCGACCGCCTTGGCCGCTGTGTCGGTCCGCCTGTGCGATCAAGACAGACGTGCCCCGGCCGCCGAGCGCCTCTTCTGGGGCGAGAGCCTCCCGGCGCTTGCTCGGCCAAGAAGTGCCTTAAGCTTCCGCTTGATCTTCCGGCGAGAGACCGGGGGCGGCAGCAGGAGGCGCGTCGAGAGCACTCCGTCGTTCCCGGCGGCGGCGGCGGCCTCTTCGATATGTTCATTGGTTCGAATCGATCGAGCGAGAGGCTCGCCGCCGCCCCGGACGGATCGAGCGTCTCGATCACGGCCGCCTTCCACCATCGGGCCGCGCTGACCGGGACGGAACAGGGGTCCGCCTACTGCCGGGCCGGCTTTCTTCGACGCGAGGCTAAGACATGTTTTCTCAAGGATTTCTTTGAAGTGCGTAAGTGTCACTTCAGATCTCGCCCGAGAACATGAGTGTTCTTCGACGTAGGTATAAAAATCGAGGGTCGATGCCCTCCTTCTAGCGCCAATTGTTGTTGCCCAAAATATTTATCCGAAGATTAATACCTGGAAGACGGACAACAAACAAATGCAGAGCACTTCCGAGAGAAGATAAATAAAACAAGATTTGGGTTTGTTAGGCCCGGCTTGAATGCTCTCGCGAGATGTTATTAATACGAATATTCGTGGATACAAGTATTAATGAGAGAAATCTAAATACAATGAGTGTAAAAAGACTCGTTGATCCGCCTGAGCGAAGCTCGGTGTTCTTCGTCCCGCCGGTAATCCGCTCGAGGAGAAAAGGCCGAGAAGTAAGACCGAAAGAAAGCCGTTGCCAAGAGTCGATGTTTGCCAAGTGCAAGTGTTGTTTCAGATTGAGTGCTTTGAATCGTGAAGTTGCAGAGGAATTTCGGTCCCTTTTACAAGTGAAGGCCGCCAGATATATAGAGGCCGAGGGGCCCTGTCCCTAGTGGGCGATCGCTTTCGGCATTTAATGTAACGGGCGATCGTCCCTAAAGCGGCACGTGGCCGCCCGCCAAAGTCCAAAGTTACGGTGGTGGCCACCGCGGTCAATGAGGATCCAAAGACGCGTCCTAAGCATCACAGGAGGTCCCACGTTGTTGCTTTCGGCGACTTTGTCGTGGTAGGTGACAGTCGTAGTCACATGTCTTGTCCGCCAACTCCTTTCGCAGTCCTGGGCCATGCCGGGTAGGTGAGGTAGGTGACAGTTTGTCGGCCGCCTTTGGGATCTCGCACGTGGGGCCGGGCCAGACTTGGTCTTTGCCGACTGGATGGTCATCGGTCGAGATCGATATGAGGCGATCGTCTCTAGCTGATCATCCGAGGATCGTTCTCGGCCAGTCACTGAAGGTCGGCAATGGTCGGGCACCAAGGGTCGATCGGCAGATGCCCAGAGAGGATCGTCCGCTAGTCGATCGCCAGGAGTCGGTCGCTGAGTGCCGAGTGATGATCGTATCTGAGGTCGATCGCTCGGTACCGGGACTTGTCCTGGGACCTTCCTTTGGCCGATTTAGCCGGGTCCATTGGCTGAGGCTCGGTCGCCTGGTCGCTGCTCGGCAGATCTGCCTTGGCCGCTCGGCAGTAAGTCGGTCGCTCGGCCTCGGAGGCGATCGCCGGTCGGAAGGTGTTAATTCTTGACACAACAACATGTAAAGTAAATGCATCAGATTCTTCCATACAATATGAGCATGCCAGTTTCCCTACAATACTCCACCCGGACAACATAGAGTATGCCTGAAAGTCACTAATTGTCCAAAGCAATGCCGCTCGCAATTGAAAATTTTGCTTTGAGAAAACACCATATGTTTGCACTCCCACTTCCCATAGATGTATCAATTCTGATATCATAGGCTGTAAATAAACATCAATTTTATATTTGGGATTACGTGGGCCAGGTACTAAGACTGTGAGAAATATATGTTGCTCTTTTATACACATCCATGGTGGAAGATTGTATGGAGTTAATAAGACAGGCCAAGAAGAATATTGTTGTCCTGACATGCCAAATGGCTGAAAACCATTTGCTGAAAGTCATAACCTTATGTTCTGAGTTTCTAAGGCAAAATCAGGATAGAATTCATTCAAGTGCTTCCAAGCTGGCGAATCTGCAGGATGATGAAGAACTCCATCTTCGACTGATGATGCATGCCACTGCATATCTTCCGCTGTAGCAGTAGATGCTCGATTCACATTCTTGAAATGCGGATGTCTACAAAACTTACATTGGTCCAATGAACTATCTTCTTTCCAATAAATCATACAACTATTTGAGCAAGCATCGATATTTTCTACTGGCAAACCCATGCCACGCAAGAATTTCCTTGTGCTATAGAAGTTATCAGTCGCACAATTTTCTTCTGGAACTATCTCCTTCGTTAGTTCCGTGATCTGATCAAAACACTTCTCTAACATGTTGTTCTCAGATTTCAAGGTCATAAGACGTGCAACAAGTGATAGTTCTGAGTGGTTCTTACAACCAGGTCACAACTCTTTATCTGTATAATTCAACATGTCGTAAAATTTCTTTGCTTCAGGATGTGGCTCCTCTTCTGTGTCTTCAACATTATATCGGTGTGAGGTAGCAGCATCCATTACCATATTGTGGTATGTATTAAAATCGCTCCCGCCTCCCAAATTTATCTCAATATCTGATGGGTCCCCCAATTCTCCTTGATAATTCCAAATATAGTAATTCGGAACGAAACCATTCTTGGCAATGTGAAGTCTCAAGGTATAGGGTGGTTGATATGGTATATTCTGACATTTATTGCATGTGCACTTAATTTTTTCTCCATCCAAGAATGTTGGCTTACTAGAAGCAAACGCAATGAAAGATTCAAGTCCTTCTATAAATTTTGTTGTTAATAAACCATTCTCATAACGTTTATACATCCATTCTCGACTTAGAGACATTTTCCTGGTAAGATCTTCATAATTAAATAAAAACTTCAATAAGCAAGACATAAAAAGTTTATGATTCTTTTGAGTTGCTTATTTCAAATCAAGAAAAAATTGAGTTGCTTAATTATGGGCATATTTCTTTTGTTATCATTCACTCTAAAGATGGTTAATTCTCATATCTTTTACTTTTCTTAACGTATAGTCATATGTTACCTAGGAACTAAATATCAAGAATTTGGACACTTTTCAAGTTTAATTAAATCATCAAGCGAGTTACGGAATAAATAACATGCATAATGATTAACTCCCATACTCCACTAGATTAGTCTTGATGAGAATCTAATGTTGCAAATAGTTTCACTCCACTAATAAAAGAGAAATCTTGCAAACTGTTTTAAGATCTTAAGAAATGATAGTTATCTATGGTATCTTTACTTAACACACTCAAAAACTTTCTAGGCAGAAACTTTATTGATGGCTATATATTTGATGGCTGACTGCTGAAGCAAGTTTTTGTAATATAGCTTAGGGAATGGGTAAATAACAATGAGAAGAAGCTAGCAGAAGCAAAATCATCCTATTTCATAGAAGATTCCTCAAAGCAGAAGAGGAAAAAAGCAACATATTTTTCGAAAATTAAAATTTGAATATGTTCCTTACCATATGAAACGCAGAGGTTGAGCAATTCAATCGAAGAGAGGGAGCAGAAGGGGGATACAACAACAATTGGTTCTACGGCAGGGGCGGTTGAACGGACGTCGACCACAACAGTTTAAGAAGCGGCAGGAATAAAAAAATTGGGATATCACACAGAGATGGGAAGAGAGAGAGAGAGGAATAATGACCTGAGAAATTATGGAGGAGGGCGGCAATAGAAGACTGGACTGGACGGCGACTGGACTGGACGGGAGGCTGCAAAAGTCGTCAAAATTCGAAATCACAATCAGAGAGAGGGAAGAAGAAGAAGAAGAAGAAGAAGAAGAAGAAGAAGAAGAAGAATAATGACCGACGACAATTGTGGAGGGAGGTGGCGGAACCCAGAGGGAATACGGCGGCTCCAACTTGGCTGAATTGAAGGGGTCGGGTTTACTTTAAGTCCGATCTACTCACAAAGATTTTCGGGTAGCCCTATGCGCAGATGTTGGCCACTAAGTATACAAAATACATCTTGAAAAGTGTTAGTACAACAAGCTATATGATTTTTGAATAAAAGTGCGTAGCGGAAATTTGTTTAAGTGAGTTGCTGTAAATACAACAACTAGGCTTATCTCCTGTTAGCTTGATGCGTACAGGGTTTTCGGTGTATACTTGAGTAAATCACAGTTTACGAAAAACAATTAAGGCAGAAGGTAAATAACAAAGTGTTTAAAGTGGTTCGAGGTAAACCCCTCTACGTCCACTGGTCTCCATACAGGAGTAAAACGTTTATTATAATCACTACGTACACAACTACGTGACTATAACTAAACTTCCCACAGTATCGTTCACAAAGATTGGTACGAGGGCTGAAGCTGTTCGCCGTTCACATAGATTGGCTAAAGATTTAACTTGACTTGCTTCTTCACACACAGTTCCGAAGCTTCGTCTACAATGTTGATCCTTCACACACAGTTCCGGAAGAGCAAGTCTTTCTTCAGTCCATACAGGGCTGATGGTTTTCTTCAAAGGTAATATCACAGGTAGGGTTGCAAACGAATCGAATCGAAGCGAATATTCATGAATTTTATTCGAATTCTGGAAATTTGTCTACTATTTGTATTCGTATTCGATAACAAATCGAATATTATTTCTGATTCGTATTCGATTCGAGTTTAGTTACAAATATATTCGAATATTCGAAATTCGAAAATCACTAGCTTTTTTTTTCCCACTTAATTTTGATTCTATTAATTTTTGTTGTATGATATATTGATATCTGTTCGATATTTCGATTGAAAAAAATAGATAATCAAAAAGTACTATAGAAAGAACATTAGGTAACCAAAAATTTCCACAAAATATTAGATAACCAAAAAATTCCACAAAAATTGTTGAAGGATATTAATAAACTAAACTTAAATACAATATAATCATGAACAACCAAAGCCACACATATGCTTAGATAATCAAAAAGTTCCACAAAACAATAACATTACATAAAGATAATAAAATCCAAAACAATCTTCAACCAGTAAACATCCACAAAAATTACAAAACACCAAGTTTTTGCTGGCAATTATAAAAAAATAATTAGAAAATGGTCTGTGCCAAATCCCTCATGGAAGTGATGCTTTATCAAAAAAAAAAATAGCAAACTTGCTGCTCCCAGACTTGTTATCATCATGCTCCCAGACTTTCTACTATCATGCTCGTAAGATGACCTCGATTGGCTCTTCCTCCTCCTATACAATATTATCATCGCCAACACCAAGCTCGTCTTCCATATTCACGTCTTGCATTTGCAGACCATCATCAACTTCATTTTCCACATCACATTCATCATCATTTATGTTGGTTCTTGGACTCCTCACCTGGTGAATATAGATTATAAATTACGTGATATACAATATACAAAACTTATTGACATATTTAATAAGTTGTATTTACCTCTTCGAGATTTTCCACTATAATATCGTCTTTGTGAGGTGTTTGTATTGCTAGGTTTGAAGGATCCATATTATATTTCCTGTTAAAAATGTAATAACACAAAGTAAAAAAAATGCTTATCAAATGTTTTTAAAGCACATAACTATATTGCAGTTTCAGCACCTTTAAGTACATGGTAAAGCAGTGAAGAAAATTTCTTAATTTTTCAAGTACAAGAAAAAACACATTTAACATTAAAGGTTCCAAATAATATAACTAGGAGCACCAATATTAGAGCAAGTACTAAATATAGTAGATAAGTTATCACCACTACAAGCAGTAATATTAGAGCAAGTAATAACAAAAACAATATTCCAGTCTCAAACTTCAAAACACACACATAGACACTAACTAAACTAAGTAATACATCTTCAGTTTTTCTTAACAAAAAATGAAAAAGAAAAAGAGGTGTGAGAAAGACTTGATGTAGATTAAATTCTCTAGAACAATAAAAGATGATCTAAACCTTGTAAATGCCCTCCATTTTCATTTAAACCACGTTTAACTATAGCAATATAAACGTCGGATTTGATAAAAAAAATTGAAAGAAAAAAAAGAACACTGAAAAAACAGAAAAAAAGCATGAAAGGAAAAAAAAAAAACTGAAAAAAACAGAGAAAGAACAACAACCAACAACCTCCTAAAATTTGTTGTTTTGAGCGTAATCAACAATTGAAAGAATTCAATTTCCAGTCACTAATTTCCGAAAAGAAGAACACTAGGAGAGAAACATACCGTCGTTGGTGAGGGGAGAAACATACCGAGAAAGAAGAAGAATTAAATTTAGGTTCCATCGTACGCGAGAAAGAAAAAGAAGAAGAAGAAGAAGAAGAAAGAAAGTGGAGAGGGGAGAAACATACCGACGTTGGTGGTGAATGCGATGGGAGGCGATGGTGAAGATAGCGTCGTTCTTCTTCTTGCGTCTGATTAGGGCTTGAGAAATGGCTAGGATGGAAAATAAACGGAAGGACAGACGGTTCTTTTTCTAGTTAATGAAACAGCCCCCTCATTCAGCTCGAATTTACTATTTGACCCCTCTTTTTCCTTTTAAATATTTAGTTCACTACCCAATGGGAATTGAAGTCAGGGTAATTTGTATTTCTTTTTCTTTTTGACGTTTCCTGTGTTAGTTAGTGTATTAGAAAAAAGGATTGTTGCACTTTCAAAGTAGCAACTTATCTCATAAATATTAAATAAAGAATATTTACATAAATATAAAATAATATAATATATAAGAGAGAAATAAATAAACGAATCGAATATTCGTATATATTACGAATCGAATATTTCGCTATTCGTATTTGTATTCGAAAACTATACGAATATAAAATATTATTTGTATTTGGATTCGAATTCGGATTATTCGAATACGAATCGAGATAATCGAATACGAATATCGAATCGAATCAAAATTATTTGATTCGTTTGCAACCCTAATCACAGGTTTGAACAACAGCTTGAATGCTTGATGAGCTTAGGCTGATGATGTGTCGTTCAAGTTGAGCACTTGTATATTTCTTCTCTTGATGAATACATTGTATGATCAATGAAATATAATTGCTTTGTAATCACTCAATAGTCAGAGTTTTCTTGTCAAAGCTTTCGCGATTTATAGCTTGTAATTCGTGTGATTCGTTCGTGGTTTGTTGTATGCAATGTCCTCTTGCATGGACTATTTATAGCTTTGTAATAGATCCGTTATGAATATGTATGTTGGCTGGTTGGTGAGCAAAAAGTCCGTTCTGATTGGTTGATTGACTTTCAAGATACTAGATCAGGATTTTTCTCCTTGTCTGAAGATCCTTGTCGGTTGGTATTTAAATACTTTATCCAGTCAGTATTTAAATACTTCTTTCAAACTCTGTCTTGACTTATGAGTAAGGTAGATTCCTTCACAACGGTCTTCAGAACATTATTTATTCAAGCCTATCGGATATGTTTTACTTCTACCAAGTAAAACATCTTACAGCCAATTTGTTGTATCCGACCTATTGTCTTTTGATGTTGCTGTAGGCTCTGATGCTGTAGGCTATCTCCAGTGTTTTTATGGAAGAGGTTGTATGAATGTTCCGGACAGTTACCATACTTGGTGTCATTTCGACTCTTGGACTTCTTGAGATAACTTGTTGTATGTTGGGAAATTATCATCTTGCTGTATGTTCGGCATTTATCAAAGCAAGATACATGATAGTTTATCCCAACAATTTACGATCATCTTCAGGACTGCTTGCTGTATGTTTGGCGATTATCAAAACAGGATTGTTTATCCCAACAATTTCCCCCTTTTTGATAATGCCAAAACCTCTTAAAGATAACATCTTGATCCAGAGAGGTTGACTTCTTGGTCTTCTGTCGAATGATATGGTCTTCAGCACTTGGTCTAAAAATATGAATTGCTCTCAAGCAAGTTCTAAAATGATAGCATCTAACAGGGAAGTGTATTACAACTTTAAACTTATGATTGGCGTGCAAGCGCAATCTTACAGTGCCATCTAGTGTTGAATACAACTTAATCTATGAACTGTTTGCAGACAAGTTCTTACAGCTTTATACTTAACAAATTTGTACTTGTTTGTTTGAAGCAAATAACTTAATTTTGTAATCAAACAATAAACAGTAAACGTAGATTACGAGTTGTAATCTTTCAGACAAAATTGAATATTATTGATAAGATTCAAAGATTACAGGGTTTGAATGAAAAGATAAAAAGAAATAAAATACACATGGGCATACAGGCTATCTCATGTGCTGATCATGCCTCTAAGGCCTTCGGCCGGGATCGTTGTCAGTTCCCCTCCACCAGTTCACAAAGGACTCCTTGCCTCGATTTGGATAAATCACTTTTCCTTTGGATTATTGGTCGAAGGCAAGTATCCAGTCGTCGGGGTGGGTGACCCTTTCGCCTTTCTTGTGCTTAGACTTCATTTGAAGTTGCAAGGGAAGCAGACCTATCTCAAGCATCCTTGCAAACTCTTCTGTAGCTTCCGTCAGGGTTTTGCATTTATTGAACTTGGCAGACTCCCTAATAAGAAATACAAAGTATCCCATTAGCTCATTCTTCCTCCAGTTCTTAACTTCTTCAGGTGTTGGCTGACGGTTGGCAGGCAATTTGATCTCGGTCGGTCTTTGCACCATATTTTTCCATGGATAGTTGGGATCGTGGAACTCAGGGCGAGCTCTAGGTACCCTGACACCATGTGCCAGTAAGGCCAGGTGTCCTATCGTGGCAGCGACGCTTTACTCCAGTGCAGCGTCAAATTCCTTTTCTTTTTCCAATCTCCAGCGTCTTGCAGCCTCTCTTACCTCTTCCCCATTTTTGGCATCATCAAGATAGGAGACCTTAGCATCAATGCTTTCCAGGAGCTTCATCGCACTATCCTGTTTGGTCTCTATACTTGAGATCTTGGTGACCACAGAACTGAGCACCAGTGATATGTCGTCAATCTTAGCATCGTGTCCTGTCAGTCTGGAGTCAGCTACAGTTTTTGCTTCTGAGATGCAGAGATTAGACTATTCTTCTTTGTGAATTTGTTCCTGGCGTTGTTGAAATTATGAAAGAGCTTGTTTCAATACACTCGGCAGAATGCGAAAATCTTCTTCAACCTTTGTAATCTCTCTATTCAGGCCAGTCATCTCATCGATGGCAGTCTCTCGCATCCAATCAAGCTCTTTGCCAACATTATACAGGGCATCCAAAGCATCCTGCATAAACACTGTTTGGCGGCCGATTGCGTGCAATTTCTCAATCGTATCTTCTGTACGAGGAGAGTTGGGGCGCGCTAGTTTTTCTTCTTCATCTCCATTGAGTTGGTGCACGACCACATTGTTACGCGGCCATTGTGATCTATCCTTGGGTAGAAAAATATCATTGGATTACACAGATGAAGATGATGCAGGGGCATCAGGTGCGGGCATGGCTGTTGGTTGTTCAACATGTTTAGTCTCGGCGACAGGGGGACTAATTCCACCTGTTCCGTTTGTGTTTCTGTAGACATAGGTAGAGGAGGGACTGATTCCTCTTGCTGTCTCTTAGCATCTGCCTGCTCCGGCATAGGTACTGATTCCTCATGCGGGATGGAGCGGGTTTCTTCTTGTTCAGCGATGATAGGCTCAGGTGCCTGTTCAGAAACTTTCAATTAATCAGTGACAGGAGGGACTGATTCCACCTGTTCACGAGCAGCTTCCTATTGATGGGTAGGGGATTGATGCTTGTCAGAGGTCCCCTGACCCTGTTGGTCCTGTATTCTAGAAAGTTCCTGTTCTATAGCCTCCTCGTGACTCATTCTCAGACCTGCCTGGAAGGCGTCGTCATTGTTGTCTGAGTCGTGGTCGGATTTTGGGCTATCAGGATCAGTGTCACCTGACTTGGGTTTGCCTTTCAATCGGGCCTTTTCTTTTGCCAGATAGTAACTCGTGATTAGCTCTTGGTAAAGGCTATTGTCCTATTGAATTAGGACTTCCACGGTCTGAGCGTCGGTAACTTCCAGAACGAATTTTTCTTCCACTTTCCTATCCTCCCAATTGTAAAAGATTTCGTAGGGTATAACCCTGTAGGACTTACATTGTACGAGGCGGTCAAAAGCTTGCCCAGTCTACACTGAAAGTAACGTGTTATTAATGAGAGTATCAGGAGAGGGACTCCTTACAGTATTGGGATCTACTGTAGGGATGGGATCCGCAACAGGTATGGGAGCCTGTTTTGGAGAAGGGTCCCGAACAGGGGTTGGTACCCTGATGGGAGAGGGATCCTTTAAGGGTGTGGAATCCCTACAAAAGATGTGGCTTTTTGTTCCGAAGGGGCAACCGAGTCGCCAGAGCCTTATATGTTGGCAAATAGCTATCTATCCGTCGTTGCCACCAAAGGCTCGGGATCTACTGTGTGAACAGTAGCAGCTACTTCTTCTGCAGGGGTTGCGTCCTGTGGGGTAGATACAGCGGGTTGTTTTGGAGAACCTATAGTGACCGCTGTATTCACTACAGCCTTAGATTTAGAAGCCTTTTTCAGCTTCTTCTTCTCCACGAGCAGTGACCTGCTGTCAAACACGCTCTTTTTTCTCTTCTTGGATTTCTCTTCACTCACAGACCTTTGAGTGACATCCCTTGGATCGGTAGATACGGGCATGTGTTGCCCAAAAGGTCTGGTTGTTTTCAGCTCATCTTTGTTGTAAGCAGTGGGCTTACTTCCACCGATGTACTTCCCGGGGCCAATCTTCTTCGCATTCTGCGATTGAGGGACACTACACTTGGTCAGAATGTTGTGCAGGATGAGGCCGAATGACTTTTTCTGAGTTGCAGGCTTAGAGGCCTCTTCCTGTAATCTCTTCAACACAACTTGTAACAATTTACTTTCTCACCAGACATGATGGCGACCATCATTCTAAAGTGCAAGTTCGTGCACATCTCGAATGCACCTGTCCGGTTCTCAATGACACGGCAGCAAAAATCGTGTAAGTAGACGAATGGTAGACAAATCTCTTTTTGTGGCAAGATGGATGGACAGCCTTGTCCGAACCATTGCCGGTAAACAATCCCTAATAAGTAGTAAGAAGTTCTTGTGACCCAAAGGTCTCAAGTTCTTCCATTTTCAGACCATCGGAAGGCAGCCTGAAAAGGTTTTCTAGAAGTTCACGGTTGATGCATATCTCAACACCGCGAACGGTAGCAGAAATGTCAGCGACGTCTCCTTCTCTTTTCAGAGAGAAGAATCTGACAGAAGCGACGAGATAAAACTCTTCGACAATCCTTTCATCATAAACTTCAGCGTGTTGACTTCCAAGGTGGTAGATGCCTTGTTGCTTGATTTTGGAGACAACAAGCTCCATGGCGTTGATGTCATTAGTTTCCGTCTGAACCCTTTCCATGACAACCTTTCTGGCGAAGATTCGCCTGTCGATGATTGAGTCTTTCTTCTTCAGGGACAGAGAAGATGTTTGTGAAGATGCCATTTTTCTATAAAGAAAAGAAAGTGAAGGAACAAAGTATGCAGTGATTAGCAGAAAACTGTGTAGGCTGTATGCTCTTAGACTTGTTTAATATGCAGAAAGCGTAAAGAGTCGATGGAAGCAAGATACAGTCCTTTTATAGTGTGCAGGGAAGATTAGGGTTACAGACAGTGAACAGTCAGATTTAAGGGATGGGAACTGTCTTTTAAATGAACGAACAGAATGAATCGAGTGTAACTAGTACATCTTATCCATCCGATTTTGAAAATGACAACCGCTCCCACTTCTAACAATTCGTCTTCCCTCATTGAACTAAATAGCGGTTTTGAATTTATTAAAATCACATTGTTTGTGATAGTGCAGTCCATATATCGTGTAAGACATTAAATATAAAGTCGTTTGATTTTAAAACAGGGCATGTGGACTTAAAATTGTTTTAAAATGAATAGAATAATAATATACTATTAATTGATGTCCCATAGTATGTACTGTATCCGCGAAAATACAGCGTTCCCCCATAAAAGGTACATACGGGATTCAATTCTTACAGCAATGCTTGGATTAATACTGTATTCATGGGTCATACTGTATTGCCCATTAATTAATGAACACGTTAGCTGTAGGAAGATTTCGTGTCTTCTTTGTCCTACAGTACTGTCTGACTGTCTGAGTGTACAGTTAATTAATGGTGGATACTGTATTCTTGGGTCTTACAGCATTCCCCCTCAATTTGATGAGAAAGCATAAAAACTTATAGGGAGTCGGGCTATAGCATTCCTAATTCTTGTCGAAGCATACAGAATCTGGCTGTACTGAGAGGCTTTGTAAAGATGTCGTCTAACTGGATGTCTGTATGAACTTTCTCGATCCGAACATCCTTATTCTCAACATGATTCCTTATGAAGTGATGCTTCATATCAATATGCTTAGTTCGCGAGTGCAATACAGGATTGTGCGTTATTGTAATTGCACTCGTGCTATTGCACATGATCGGTGTTTTCTTGGCAATAATTCTATAATCTAACAGTTGCTGTTGCATCCAGAGAATCTGCATACAGCAACTTCCAGCGGCATAGTATTCCGATTTAGCTGTTGAAAGCGAGTTGGCTAATTGGTTCTTACTAAACCATGACACGAGTCTAGGTCCAAGAAAGTGACAAGTACTACTTATACTCTTCCTATCTTGCTTGCAGTCTCTGAGATCCGAGTTGTTGTAGCCAATTAAATCGAATCCGCCTTTCTTAGGATACCATAGTCCTGCATTGACTGTTCCTTTGACGTACTTAAGGATTCATTTGACTATTGTAAAGTGTGATTCTTTAGGTGCTACTTGATACCGAGCACACACTCCTACAACAAACTGGATATCGGGCCTGCTAGCTGTTAGGTACAGGAGTGAACCAATAAGCTTCCTGTAAAGTGATTGATCAACTGGTCTTCTAGCTTCATCAGCACTAATTTGCACGGAAATGCTCATGGGGATTGACGATTATTTAGAGTTATTCATCCCAAATTTGTTGAGTGGCTCCTTGTTGTACTTCTCTTGGTTGATGAAGATTCCTGTAGGCAAGTGCTTTACCTGCAATCCTACGAAATAACTAAGTTCCCACATCATACTCATTTCAAATTTACTTTGAATGAGATGAGAGAACCTTTGACATAAAGTAAGGTTAGTGGAGCCAAATATAATATCATCTACGTATATTTGAACCATCAATAGATCGTCACCTTCCTGTATTTTGAATAGAGTCTTGTCCACAGCACCTTTCTCAAATTTATTATTAGTTAAGTACAGGGATAGGGTTTCGTACCACGCTCTAGGTGCTTGCTTAAGTCCATATAGAGCTTTCCGTAGTCTGTATACAAGGGACCTTCCGCCTTCTGTGTTGACAAACCCTGGTGGTTGTTCAACATAGACTTCCTCGGCAATGTCTCCATTCAGGAATGCTCTCTTGACGTCCATTTGATATACAATAAAGCTCTTATGGGCGGCAAAGGCTAGAAATATCCTAATGGCTTCTAATCTGGCTACAGGGGCAAATGTCTCATCGTAGTCTATGCCTTCTTCCTATCTGCAGCCTTATGCGACTAGAGGGGATTTGTTCCTGATTACTAGTCCATTCTCATCCTTCTTGTTTCTGAATACCCATTTAGTTCCAATAACTGCTTGATGATCTGGTCTGGATACAAGATATCATACATTGTTTCTTTCGAAACCATTAAGCTCTTCTTCCACCGAAGTAATCTAATGCGAGTTATCCAGAGCTTCATCGGTAGAAACAGGTTTGGATTGAGCTAAGAATACAGCGAGGGTGCACATTGCTAGTCTCCTAAGTTCAGCTTGAGATTTCCATACTGGAAATGGAGATTTCACAGATTCGGTTTCTTCTTGCTCATACAGTACAGTTCCTTGTGTATTCTGTATTCTCCTGCGGGTAGATGCTCCAGCATTTATGTGTCCTATGATCAACTCTTGTGGGTGATCTTTCAACCCTCTTCCGTTAAGTTCTAGTTCGGCATCCCGTACTGTATCTTGTGATGCTGTAGTTTCAGCATCAGCTTGTACAACATCAACTTGAACTACCTCTGTTCTTACAGCTGCGGGGTTAATCTCTAAGTCAACGATAGGTTCTGTTGGAGTTTTAGGGTCATTAATAGAGAGAGTTTGGATATTCTGAGTCAAGTCTTCTACTCATGTAGGGTCATGATGAGGCTCATCGAACACTACATGGACATATTCCTCGATTGTCAGCTTCCTTTTGTTAAAGATTCTAAAAGCTTTGCTGACATAGGAATATCCTATGAATCTCCCTTCATCCGACTTCTCATCAAAGGTTCTAAGTTGATCCTTCCCATTGTTTTGAACATAAAATCTGCATCCAAATATGTGGAAATATGAAACTAATGGAGTTTTGTTGTTCCATACCTCGTATGTTGTTTTGTTGCTTGTTGATGATACAGGAGTTTTGTGTATAGCACGCTGTATTTGTTGCTTCGCCCCAGCACCGCTGCGGCAACTTGCTTGTGGCGATCATGGTTCTTGTGGCTTCTTTAAGTGTTCTGTTATTTCGCTCGGCAACACCATTTTGTGAGGAGTTCGGGATACTGAGTATTCGTGTTGTATTCCATTGTCCGAATAGTATTGCTCTATAAAGCGGTTAGTGAATTCAGTACCTCTGTCGGAATGAATGGACACGATACTCAACCCTTTCTCATTCTGAAGCTTTCTCAGGTGCTCGGGTAGCTTTGTTGTTGTTTCCTTCTTCTTGCTCAGGAATATTATCCAAGCATACCTGGAATAATCATCAACAATAACTAAACAATATTTCTTACCTCCCAAACTTACAGGGTCTACAGGACCGTAGAGATCCAATGTATCATTTCCAGAACTCTGTAAGTGGACATGTTTGATTTGCTTTTCAGGGTGGATTTGACTTGTTTGCCTTTCTGACAGGGTCCGCAGACGCTATCTTTTTGGACTGACACATCGGGCAAACCTCTAACCATTCCCTGTCTGGCAAGCTTGTTGATCGTCTTGAAGTTGGTGTGCGACATCCTCTTGTGCCATAGCCAGCTTTGATCTGTAGTGCATTTGGAAACAAAACAAGGAATTGTGGAGCTCGTAGGCATCCACTCAGCAATATATATTACCTGATCTTCTTCCTGTGAGCACAACTTCTTGCGTCAGAATGTTCTTGACTCTACAATGATCTATATAGAATTTCACCAAGAACCGTTTGTCACAGAACTGGCTAATACTAAGTAGATTATACTGTAAGCCTTCAACATAAGCTACATCGATAACTTTGAATTTTCCAACAATGAGGTTTCCTTTCCTCTTGTTCTTCCTTTGGACTTGTCATCGAAGCGTACTTTCAGACCACGACCTTCTACAAAATCTGACAGCTTGCTTCTATCTCCTGTCATGTGCCGAGAACATCCGCTGTCAAAGTACCAGATGTCATTTTCCATGATGTCCTGTAAGCAAGGAAATTAGGTAGATTTAGGTCCCCTTTGATTGTTGGGTCCTGGTACGTTAGTGCCTTTTGGTATCCAAATTTGCCTGATAGCAATTGGCTTGTTGTAGGTTACTTTTGGTCTGTTCTTGCGATGTCTACGTGGGGCAGGCATGTAGTCGTTGTAACCATGATAAGGATGCATGTAAAAACAAGGGTTATTTATTTCTCCAGTATGATTGTCGTCTTGGAGGTGGAGCTATTTTCTTAGATCTTACAGCTTGTCTTCTGGGTCTCCAGTTGGATTCCCAAAGCTGTTGCTGATATTGCACGACGACCTGCTTTCTCGAAGGATAACGGGGCTCCTGTATCCAATATCTAGGCATACTGTATTATTGGAAGTACTAATGTGCATGCCTTTGATATCTAGGTACAACCTTCTTTCTGAACGGCTGTTGGCGCTTTTGATATGCTCGGTGAGCATACTGTAGGTTATGCCTTACAGGTCTGGATAGCTGAGGTTTCTGCTGTTGATGATATGAACAGAGTGGTGGAACCGCAGCCTTTGCTGTACGCGGTGCAGCAGGTACCTTTACAGGACTTGGGGTCTCCTCAGGTACAGGAATGGGTTCCACACCCCTGACGAATACCGTACTAGATTTTTCCTTATTGGAGAATGAGTTATATCCCAAGCCACTTTTATCATGAGCATGTTGCCCAGTGCTTAGAATTTCTTCCATCCTTTTTGATGATTTCTCGAAAGATTTTAAGATGGTATCTAATTCTCCTTCTCGTTTTCGAGCGTTTTTACTTTGGCTTCGAGTAGAGCGTAATCATTTGTCTTGCTCTCATTACGAGACTTGGTCTCATTTAGATCATGGGCAATTTGATGATTGCTCTCCATGAGTTTTTCAAGATTGACTTTGCTGTTTTCACAATCGACAGACATATTTTCGTAATTATTTTTCAGCAAGTCATTTTCTTCTTTCAGCTCTAGGTTAGAAATTTGGAGCTATATGTTTTTTTTAACGTCTTATGGGCCTTTTGAATGTTCTTAAATTCATTCATCATATTTTCAAATGTATGAGATGTATTTACAGGTGTAATTGATGTTGAGCTTACCTCATCATTGCTATCTTCGTCGTCCGGTATATCTTTGGCCATAAAGCACATATAGGCTTTATCTTCGAATTCATCATCGGACGAGTCACTGTCAGTGACTGCCTGAAGACATTCCTCGATCTTAGTTGATGCGGGTGAGGCTTCTGATTCGCCGATCATGGCCTTGAGCTTGTTTCTCCAAGCACGTCTTCTTTCATCTTTCTCTTGTTGCTCGGCTTCCGGCAAATTTTGGACTTTAATGTGAGGACATTTATTTGCATAGTGTCCAGGTTTCCTACAGTTGTAAAATAGGTTAGCTCACCAGAAGAAGTAGATTCAGAACTTACTTCGTTAAAAGGCTTGGGCCTGTAGGGAGTCTTTCCAGACTGTTTGATGAACTTTTTGAATTTGTGCATGAGAAGAGCCATTTCATCTTGTGACAGGATATCATCATCACTGTCAGCAGTATTGTGGGCAGACTTGGATGTGTTGGGCATGCTATGTCTCCTGTTAGATACAGCGGCTAACGCTGTAGTCTTAGCAGGTGACTCTTCAGCCTTCTCTCTCCTGTCAATATCATACTCGAATGCTTTTAGGTCAGTGAAGAGTCAAAAGTAGAAATGTCATTAAGATTACATGACACACGCATGGTTGTGGTCTTAATGTCCCATCGGGCAGGCAGAGATCTGAATTTTTTTAAGTTTTTCTCCTTTTGGGTATAAACTTTGCCCAACGCTTCAAGTTCAGCAACAATGTCAGTGAATCTGAGGTCAAGTTCCTCAAGAGTTTTAGTAGATTTCATTTCAAAAGATTCAAATTGCTGAGTAAGTTTTGAAATCTTGTATTCTTTTGAGAGCTCAATTCCCTCACAAATCATCTTGAGTTTTTCCCAGATTTCCTTGGCTGTCTTACAGCTCTTTACCTTCGAGAACGTGCCTTTGTCAAGAGTGAGAAATAGCGCATTCTTAGCTATGTTGTCGAGGTTGGCGCGCTTCCGATCATCAGTTGTCCACTGTTCGCGCTCTTTCTCGAGCATCTCGGCATGAGCTTGGCCTTCAATCCTTGCGGCAGGATTTACCTTCCACTACAAAAAGATTAACTTTTTGCGACATGTAAAATGTGTCGCTAACCCTTGTTTTAGTGTCGCAAAAGCAAGTTTGCGACATTTTCGGCGTCATTGCAAATTTTGTGCCACACTAAATTAATTGTCGTATAAAATTGGTGACACATTACGCGTCATTAGTCGTAGTGACGCATGTTATTTTTGAGTCACATTTTACGACATTAGTTAAAATGAAGCATCTTTATTTGTGACACTAGCATGCGACTTTAGAATCAATGTGACATTTTATTTTTACGATATTTTTCTGTTTGTGTCGCACGATATACGATTTTTTGTGTCACTAAATAATTTGTCGTATAAAATTGGCGTCACATTACGCGTCATTGTTCGTTTTGACGTATGTTAGTTTGCGTCAAAATTTACGACATTAATGGAATCATGCTTCCTTAGTTGCGACACTAGCATGCAACATTAAAACGAATATGACATTTTATTTTTACGACACTTTTTCATTCGTGTAGCAACATATACGACATTTTTATGACACGCCAAATCAATTATCATATTAAATTGACATCACATTACGTGTCATTAATCGTAGTGACAATTTTTAGTTTGCATCATGTTTTATGACATTAGTTTGCGATATATGGCACGTTGTCACGTCGTTTTTAAATCACTATTTTTTTTGGAACACCTAGAATTTGTTGCATATTTTAATATTTAGTTGCAAAAGTATATGATACTTTTTACATCACGTACACATCATATATATGACAAAATTTACATGGATGGTGAATATGATCAATTAATTAAATGTTGTACAAATAATAAAACAAATTGGAAATTACAAAATGCACGCAATAATAATTCAACTAGTTATCAGTTCAATGTATAATAAGTAATTTCTCCCTTGCAACATCCTCTTCAGCACTCTGATCGCCTGCTTCCTCCCCTAAACAATCAAACCACCAACTCATAAAAGTCGAACCTCTTTCACAACAAATTAGCCAATTCGATTATTGTGAGGTCAATAGGGAAATGAGATCAATCCTTTTATGAAAGCTACAAAGCTCTCCTTCAGGCTTCTGAATCATAATTGATTGGCTTCTTGGCAATTGAAGCAAGTTGAAGCAATTGCAAGTCGAAAATCATGACAAATAATTGCCCTCATCCATCATCTCCTTTGTAGTTGATTTCTTCCAATCAACACTTCCCTCTGATTAGTGAGCCAAAAGGATATATATATATATATTGGAATGAATTTCAAGATTAATTAGCTACTAACCGTTGCATCCAAAAGGTTGGAGAAAGAGCTAAGGTTAATGCCCTGATTTGTAGTGAGCGATGAAGGCGGAAGTGTGTTGTTCCTTCGAGCAAGAAGGGGCGACCACCAGTGCAGCGGAAGCACTGCTCGTTCCGATAGGCTGTCGTGGAGACGGTTTGCCGCCGAAGTGCAGAGAGAAGGAAGAAGAGGGGAGGAGGCGGTAAGAGTCGGAGAGATTTTTTTAATTAAGGCTTTGTGGCCTAATTAGATATTGGTTGATTATTATTAAATTGGACTCATCATCATCAACAACACCTTAATCCCAACTATGTTGGGGTCGGTGGCATGAAGATTATAGTTTCGTTTAATTGTCTAAAATTAGTTAACACCATAACTCATGCAAATAACAAAGTCAAGAAAGTTTTACGCTGACGCCTTCTTCGCCGCAACCTTCATACGGAAGGAGAAATAACGAATTCCAAAACCGTCAACATCATAGGTTTTTCCATTTATATGGAAAATATCATGAGACGGCGATGAGTTTGAGATAATTGCTATTGTCATGTCACAATACGTGATTGATATTGTAAAATCAACACATACATCATGGAACATGACTCTATTATTAAATTGGACTATTTTAATTAATTTTGGGCTGAAATTAAATAAATTTTTTAATTTAATTTATATTAATTTGATTGATTAAATAATAGGATTTAATTGATATAAGGAGGTACATAATGTTGGGGTTGCAAACCCAAGTCCCACTTGGAAAGAGAAGGAAGTGAAGTCTTCTATATAAGCAAGTCCACCACTCCATTAGTATGAGACCTTTTGGAAAGAAGCCCAAAAATAAATCCGTGCGGGCTTGCCCAAAGCGGACAATATCATACTAATGTGACAGAGTGGTGGTGGTGCGGTCCTAACAAGTGGTATCGGAGTCGATGGTTCGGCTGGGCCCAGTGGTGGAGCCTAAGGTGAGACTGCCTTTACGATGGTGGAGAAGCCCCCGGTGTGACCTCGCAACATCTGTGGTGGTGCCTTGTGTCGAAAGTCTTCCTGATATTGTGGTGATTAGGCGGCGTGTCCCGTTCAGTGATGAAAACGGCGGTGCAAGATGTACAGATTATAGCTCGAGGGGAGGACAATGATGGTCCTTGGTTTGAGGGGAGGTTTGTTGGGTTGCAAACACAAGTCCCACATTGGAAAGAGAAGGAAGTGAAGTCTTCTATATAAGCAAGTCCACCACTCCATTAGCATGAGGCCTTTTGGGATGGAGCCCAAAAATAAATCCGTACGGGCTTGGCCCAAAACGGACAATATCATACTAATGTGACAGAGTGGTGGTGGTGGCGGTCCTAACACATAATGCCAAATAATTAAATCGATTTTTTTTTGTACGTAGCTACTCAAAGTAGTAATAATTCACTAGTAAAGTTGGGTATGTAAATATTATAATATTAATTGTTGAAGTCTAATTTATCAATTAACAAAATTACATGATAAGTATTTGTTGTGCGGTGATTTATACGCCTCGACGGCGATCGGTATGAGGGCCAAGCGACCAAAGACAGCATCAAATAAATCCAAGGCAGACTTGCTAAAGCAAAGAGTCCAGACCGAAATCAGGTACCGAGCGATCGACGTCTGCGGCGACCGCCTTTTGGCACCTAGCGATCGACTCTGGTGCCCGACCAAGGACGACCGTCCTATGCCACGGATAAGGGCATCGTCCGTCAAGTCTACAAAGACTGGATCACGAAGCAAGGACCCATGTGCAGATCCGCGAATGGCGCCTCAGAACATGGATTGTTGACTCCAGCCCATCAGCAGCTGTCAGTGACAAGGACTGCCTCACCTACCGACAGATCCACCGAAAAGTCCTAAGTGGGGCCTCCCAAAGCAGCGACATGGACGCGTGTTAGCCTCTCATTGGTTTGCACATCCGGCTGCCGGTAGCTGCTGCGGATTTTAAGGAGACCAACTCATGTGCTAAAGACGATCGCCCGCTTATTATAATACAGCAGAGGCGATCGCCCAGCAACTCCCAGTCCTATAAATAGTGATCCTTCAACAACTGGAAAAGGGTTCAGAAATTCTCTCCTCTCGGCTTTCTCTCTTGAATCTATTTTCGGATTTCTCTCTCAGTACCTCTTAACAAAAAGACGGCTGGCAGAAACGAGATCTCCCTATAGTTCAGATTTGAAGAGATTCACAAGTTCAGAAGCTCAGACATTCAGCTAATTCACACACTGATAGACCGTCGATTTCTCACAGTCAGCACAACACTCCATCGTTGTTACAAGAACTCACAGAGCATCATCTCTGGTTCTTCCGGCAATCTTCAGCACTCAAGAGCTAAGATAACTAGGGTCTTTACACTCATTGTAATTGTACTCTAACATTAATATTTGTACTCCTAAGTATTTGTATTAATAATATCTCGCGAGAGCATTCAAGCCCGGGACTAACAACCCCGGCAAATCTTGTGTTATTTACTTTCCCCACGGACATGCTCTCGCATTTGTTTGTTACTCGTCCATTCCAGCATATCATCTCCGGATAATATTTTGGGTAACAACAATCTCCGGAAAACAACCAAAGCTTACCTCTCGGCTTTCTCGGGGTCGCGCCGAAGAACGGTTTCTCGCGAGGGGTCTCGGCCTCAGCAATCGCCATGGCCTGCAGGAAAGCGGACGAAGGCGTAGGCTCATCCACCAAGGGGACCGCGGTGAGTGGAGGCGCGGCGACCGGCGGCTCACCAGCAGGGGCAGAGACTGTGGGTTCCCCCAACCTCTGTCGCTTGTGGTTCAGCTGGAGTCCCTCCTCCCGAACCTTCCCCTCCGCTGCGATCGGCTCCACATGAGGCCTCACCTCCGGGATAAGAGGTAGCGCCACCGGGGGAACTCGACTCGACTTCTTCTGGCGCAGGCGACTCAAAACTCCGAGGTTCGACATGGCAATCTCTGGTGGAGGCTCCAGGAAGCGAGGGAAACGGACCTCTACAAAAAAAAAAGAAACGATCAAACAATGGTTAGACACATTCCTCAAACAGGACGATCGCCAAGCAAAAGGAGATCGTGGAAATTCATACCCAGGACCGAAAGGTGTCGCGGAAATGGAATAACCGAGCAGACAACCAACGGCTCTCTTTGTTAATCCGGCGAGCGTCTATATCGTCGTCCGAAAGACTGCGTATCCGCTCTGAGACGACCAGAAAGTCAAAAGATAGCTCGTCAGCCGCCGGAATATGGAAACCTGCAGAAGGAAGACCAAATTAGATCAGTTCAGAACATATCCGAACAAAGGGAGAGTCAGAACCCTTACTCGGATTCCTCTCCCGAAATCTGTTGGGAATGTCCAGCTCGCTAGTGGGATTGTCGCTCGCAGAAGCTTTCCATGCACCACCGACCCAGAACGATTTCTCCGGATTGCCCCGCACCTTGTTCGGGACCCCAAGGATCACCCGGCCAGAACGGCCTTGGATATGGTAGCCACCGACGGACCCCTTCTGAACCGTCAGTTTGAATAGGTGGTTCATCTCCAACGGAGAGGTAAGGCGGTATAGTCGGTGACCGTCGAACAAGGTGAGGGCACAGACGATCTGGAGCCAGGCGTTCGGCGTTAGCTGAAGTGGCGCCACATTCCAAGTGACCAGCAAATTGGAGACGGCAAACGACAGAGGGAACCGCAGCCCGGTCTCCATTATCTCCTCATTCACGGCGACCACACCCTCTGGAGGTTGGTCGGCTCGCTCGTTCTCGGCAGGTGCGAAAAGGTCCACATCTGAAGGGACATGGTCCCTCGCCCTCCAGATGGCCAGGTCCTTCCTGGTCGCCGAGCTCCTGATCTGGCCAAGGGACCAAGGAGAGCGCTGCGCGGCCCGGAACAGCGACCGCTTCGCAGATTGATAGGGATGGGCGATCGAGTACTCCCGATAGTCGAACTTGGGACACGGACCGGACAACCTCTCCATGATTTCTGCGAAGGCCAAATAGGCTTGGCCAAAGGCGCTATGTTGCTCCCAGTATGCCCTCACCGCCAAATCCTTCTCCACCAGCAAACGCTTTTGCTCAGCCGCCGCCTCCCTAGCAGCATCGGCCTCGTTGAGTAGTTCCTCGACTTCCGCGGGATTAATGTCGGCGTGGATAGCCTCGGCAGCCGTCTCCATATGGAATTCCGCGGAGGATCCTTCCCGAGCGGTCGAAGTCCCGGCGACGGAGGTGGTGCCCGTTCCAGACGTTGTAGGTACCCCAGACATTCTCAAAAAGAAAAGGGAAAAAGAGGATTGTTTCTTACCGAAGGATTGAGTCGATCGACGATCGGCAGACAAAAGCTTCAGAGAATTTTCGGATATCTCCCTCTCCGATGAAATTGCATAAGGTTTTTAACTCTGTAACCCAGACCCTTTTTATAGGAGAAGGCGGGGGCTTCCGTACAAATAAGGAGAATCTCGAGGGCTGAAGTGCAACCACTAGATAAAGTCGCAATCAATGCCTCCCTTGAAACCCGCGTACGCGTTGTTTCAAGGACACACCAGATGAGGAGTCTTAACTAACCGTCGGACTCCTCCAATCGCATCACGACACGTACCCCCGCGGAGTTTCGAGCCCGCTGTCATTCCCCGCTCATTTCAAACGACCGACCAGGTCGTCCAAATTCAAAACCAATCCGCTCAAAGACGATCGCTTATTCCGTAAAATGCTGAGTCACTCATCTAAGTTAAGCGATCACCAGTAGAACCACCTCACCCCACATATCCAACATCGGAGCGAGCTGGGGGACAATTGTTGTGCGACGATTTATACGCCTCGACGGCGATCGGTATGAGGGCCGAGCGACCAAAGACAGCATCAAATAAATCCAAGACAGACTTGCCAAAGCAAAGAGTCCAGATCGAAATTAGGTACCGAGCGATCGATGTCCGGGGCGATCGCCTTTTGGCACCTAGCGATCGACTCTGGTGCCCGGCCAATGACGACCGTCCTATGCCATGGATAAGGCCATCGTCCGTCAAGTCTACAAAGATTGGATCACGAAGCAAGGACCCATGTGCAGATCAGTGAATGGCACCACAGAATATGGATCGTGACTCCAGCCCATCAGCAGCTGTCAGTGACAAGGACTGCCTCACCTACCGACAGACCCACTGAAAGGTCCTAAGTGGGGCCTCCCAAAGCAGCGACATGGACGCGTGTTGGCCTCCCATTGGTTCGCACATCCGGCTTCCAACATCTGCTGCGGATTTTAAGGAGACCAACCCATGTGCTAAAGACGATCGCCCGCTTATTATAATACAGCAGAGGCGATCGCCCAGCAACTCTCAGTCCTATAAATAGAGAACCTCCAGCAACTGGAAAAGGGTTCAGAAATTCTCTCCTCTCGGCTTTCTCTCTTGAATCTATTTTCGGATTTCTCTCTCAGTACTGTAATATCCGTATTTTTCTTTTCCTTGTATTTTCGTTTTTGGTGTATTTCTCGGTCGTAGTGACCCTCGTGTATCTTTTCAGCGTGTCCTTCCTGTCAAACTGTTGAACTGTATCCTCGTTGTTGTTGTGCGGAACCGCCGTTTCGGGGTTGCCATGGATCCATTGCGTGTTGTTGGTCCCCAAATATTGATTCCCACCGTTTTATTCTCTTTCCGGATCATTTTTATCATTTTGGGACCCAAAATGGGGTGTGGGCCGCGGCACAAGGTGCGTGCGCCGCGGCACACAAATTTCTCCAGATGTTGGTTGGACAATGCACTGTGCCGCGGCACACCCATCTGGCGGTGCACGCAGCCGTGTTGCGGCACAACGCGAAAACCTCGGGCGTAGATTTTCGGCTGGCCGCGGCACACCAAAGTGTGCCTTACTGGTTATTGCGTACTTCGCTCCGAATGGAAATGGGAAGATATATCGATGGATTTCGTTACGAGTTTGCCGAGATCGAGGTCGGGCATGAATATGGTATGGGTGATTGTTGATCGCCCACCAAGTCGGCACATTTTCTCGGGCATCAAGGACACTTGGGGCCCGGAGAAGTTAGCTCGTGTGTTTATTGCGCAAATCGTGAGACTTCACGGTACTCAAGTCTATTGTTTCGGATCGTGACGGCCGCTTTGTATCGCACTTCCGGCAAAGTGCATAAGGCGTTAGGTACCCGGTTGCGTTTGAGCACCTCTTTTCATCCCTGCATGATGGACAATGGAACGCACTATCCAGACGCTCGAGGACTTGTTGCGTGCTGTGCTCTCGATCGAGTAGTGACTGGGAGGAACATTTGCCGCTGATCGAATTCACGTATAACAATAGTTGGCACGCGTCGATTCGGATGGCACCGTATGAGGCACTTTATGGGCGACGATTTCGATCACCGATTTGTTGGAATGAGGCGTCCGATTTGGTCGGGACCGAGCCGGATGTCGTTTTAGAGACGAGGCGGAAGATAGAATTAATTCGGGAACGGATGTTGATCGCCTGAGTCGGCAAGTCGATGCCGACGTCCGTCGCCGACCTTTGGAATTCGAGGTGGGAGACCACGCTTGCTAAAGGTGTCGCCGACGAAGGGAGTTTTTCGCTTGGGAAGAAAGGAAAGTTGAGTCCGAGATTTATCGGCCCTTTGAGATCCTCGAGCGAGTAGGTGGGTTGGCATACCGTTTGGCGTTACCTCCGGCCTTGAGTCATGTTCATAGCATTTTTCATGTTTCCCGATTGAGGAAATATGTTCCGATCCTAGTCACGTCATCGATTATGGCGAGATTGATATCACTAAGATATTACTTTGAGGAGCGTCCTTTGAAGATTTTGGAGCATCGTGAGAAACGATTGAGGCATAAGACCATACCTTTGGTCAAGGTGCAGTGGTCGAGACACGGTGTCGAGGAAGCAACTTGGGAAACCGAGGATAGCATGCGTGCTAGGTACCCGGAGTTGTTTGTTTCTTAAGTTTCGGGACGAAACTTATTTTTAGAGGGGTAGAATGTAATATCCGTATTTTTCTTTTCCTTGTATTTTCGTTTTTGGTGTATTTCTCGGTCGTAGTGACCCTCGTGTATCTTTTCAGCGTGTCCTTCCTGTCAAACTGTTGAACTGTATCCTCGTTGTTGTTGTGCGGAACCGCCGTTTCGGGGTTGCCATGGATCCATTGCGTGTTGTTGGTCCCCAAATATTGATTCCCACCGTTTTATTCTCTTTCCGGATCATTTTTATCATTTTGGGACCCAAAATGGGGTGTGGGCCACAAAGGTGCGTGCGCCGCGGCACACAAATTTCTCCAGATGTTGGTTGGACACCAGACTGTGCCGCGGCACACCCATCCGGTGCCGCGGCACAAGCAAAGCAGCCGCGGCACACCTATCCGTGCCGCGGCACACTCGTGTGTCTTCCGCGACCAAAACTCCGATCAGACCGTGTGCCGCAAGACACGCAGCCGTGCCGCGCACAACGCGAAAACCCGGGCGTAGATTTTCTACCGCGTGCCGCGGCACACTTTGGCCGTGCCGCGCACACGGAGCGCCAATCGTGCAGCTTGCCTTTATTAGGCGAAATCGCCATTTCCATCCCCATTTTTCATTCGCCGCGAGAGAGAGAGAGGGTATAGAGGGGGAGAGTTCTTCATCCGGTCGATTTTCATCATTTCTCTTCGGTTGTGAAGCTCGAAATCAATCTAACGCGCGTTCTACGGATCTTAGTACTCGAATCTTCCAAGGTAATGCTCTAAAACCCTATTTCGATTAATTTGGGGTTTTGGGTTTTTCTTCCGATTCGCTCCGCTTTCGTTGGTGGATTCATGATGTATACGATTGATATTGTTAGTATCTTTAGTTTTCCTACGATTCATGGATATTTTGTGGATTTTTATGGAATCGAGAGGGTTTGGTTGTGGTCCGCCTCGTTGTTATTTTTGTATGAATATACATGAATCGTAGGCGGGTTTCCGGTGTATTCCTTTTCCGTAATCGTCTAGAGTTGGTTGTGATTGTGTTGTTCAATCGTTAGGTTCATCCGCTTCCTCACGGCCGTGCTTGATTCTTCCGCTCCGCTCGCGCCACCGCTTATTAATCGAGGCAAGTATCCTTATGAACTTACAATCTTGGCATAGTAGTTTTGTATGAGAAATTGTGTGTGTGTGTATGCTCACTACGGGTTAGACTCGACGGTCTCGGTAGGGGTCCACGGAGGTGTGGATCGACGAGCTTTGCTTTTAACCACTACGGGTTAGATCCGACGGGTCTCGGTAGGGGTCCACGAGGTGTGGATCGGCGGTTAATTGTGGTGCATTTTACAAATGTGATTTGATATTGGCATTTCCTAAATGAGTGCTTTAACGGTTTTCTTTATCGCATGCATTACTATATGTGTAAGATGTAAGTTGTTCATCTGGTTACTTGTACTAGCGTAATTGCTAACCCCTCTGGGACCCGCTGGGAAATTCGCTTATGAATTTCAGTCGGGTTCATCGAGACGAGCGGCGCTGACCAAGACACGGATGATGGCCGTGCGTGATGATTGTGCACGAGTGATGTTTTAGTGTCTTTTTGTGTCTTTTCGTCTTTTGTGGCTTTTGAACTAATGGTTGTACTCGAGTACTTAAGAGTTCTTGTCCGTCCGGTTGTATTGTTGCCTATATGTTGGTGTTGGTTGATGATGTTATGTTTGACCAGTAAACCGGGTGGATTATTCTGCTTTGCGTCTTTATGACATGGTTTTGGTTTGTCGCTTACGTGAGTCGATGAGTATGATGTCCGTTCACCTGGTGGGTCCCATATAGGGATTCACTACTGTAATATACCTCGAATATCTTGAGGGTGTTAGAAAATGGTATCGAGCTCTAGGTTTATGGATACCTAGGCTTGTCGGTTTATCGGGTCTTGTGGTGTTTGTTTTGCACATCATCGTCACGCCGCCATGATTCCTAGATTACTACCAAAGTGTCCTGTAAGTTTTCCTTCCTCTGCTCATTATTTCCTTGCATCGTACCTTTGATTCTCGACTTGTGATTGTTCTTCTCTCGTACTTACCCTCGTATGGCTTTTGCTACTTATTTAACTCCGTGATGGATGCCGGAAGAGGTCGTGGTCGCGGCCGTGGTCGTGGACGCGCCGGGACGTGGGGCACGGTGGGGCGGCCACGCCACGCTTCGGAGCCGGCAGATCGGCGACCGTCATAGCCATGCTTCTTCTCGTGAGCGTGCCGATCTTGGTATTGCGGCCGTAATGCAACAAATGGTGAACCAAATGGCGGCAATAGCTCAAAGTGTTCGTAACCCGGATCGTGCCCATGCTAATCGGGCGAGCGGACTGGCTCCAAGATGTCATCAAGATGCATCCTCTCGGCTGGAGCTTCGGACCCGATGGGCCGGGAAGGGTGGATTAAGGAGATATCTAAGGTCTTCGTTGCCACTAATCGTCCGAGGAACGAGAGTCCCTATTGCTCAATACTTTCTCACGGGGACGCTACGGATTGGTGGGAGGCCGTTGGGCCCAAAGACCATGCCGCTTCGTGCCGAGTTTCAGGAGTTGATGGAGATCGAATATTGCCCGTGGCGGTCGATGTGCTCTGTACATGCTTTTATGATGCTCAACCACGGATATCCCCGTAGCTCAAGCTATTGCCGATTTTAATAAGGAGTTGGGTTATGTGAAGACCCAAGTTGTCGAGGAGAGTGACAAGATTTTCCATTTCTCCAGACGGATGAAGTTGCCGATTCGGGACTATATGTCGGGGCTCGTATGCACTACATTGAAGGATTATCGAGTAGGGCCCTTGCTTATGATATGTCGGTGACGGCAAGTGAGGCGGCCCGCGAGAGTAAGAAGCGTAAGTCCGGGAACTTTTCGGGCCACAAGAGTGGGGGTCGCAGAGATCCCAATCTGCTACCTTCCCGCCGGCGGTGGTCCACCTCGTTCACTGGGTCCTCGTGGAACTACCAAAGGCTCCTTTTCGTGATGTGAAGTGTTTCAATTGTGGTCGACGGCCACATCACCGTACTTGTTTGAGCCCTTTGTCGACGTGTAATCGCAGTGGCTACCGGCCACAAGGCCGCTTCAGGCCGAGAGGGAGAAAATTCTGGTGCCCGGCTTCCATTCCAGCCTAGGGAACCAAGTGTGAATCGTGGATCGCTTGCTCCTCGCCTCCGCCGAGTTCTAGTCGGGAGAGGTCGGGTCAGCCTCTAAGGGGGAGCTTCTAGTGTTGGCTCCGCCCACCCGCGAGTCTATGAGATGCGGAGAGCCGATGATCCAAATGCTACCGTAGCGGCAGTACCGCTTATATTCTTTCTCATCCCGCTGTGCTTTTCGATCTGGCTACGCATTCGCTTATATCTCTCGGATTGTGTGCGCCGCTTGAGTCTCGACCGCTTGACACCTTGTGAGCCCTTCATCGTTAAGCTTCCTAGCGGTGATAGGATCGTTGGTGATCGTGGAGGTTCGAGACTGCTCGTGCTTATTTGTGAGAGGACTTGGCCCTCTAATCTTATTGTTGTGAGTATCGAGGGTGAGGATTTGATCCTTGGTGATGACTGCTCGAGCGGCATGGTGCGATCATGAACTACCGCACGAGAGTCATCACTATGTTAGCCGAGGACGATTGAGCACTCTTTCGCGGGGCGAAAGAGGGGAAGCGAAACTCGTTATTAACGCCTTGAAGGCGATAAAACTCCCGCATAAGGGATGTACCGGTTATTGGTGCTATGCCTTGAAGGCGGGGATGGTGGAGTCGAGCTTTCGCCGATTCCAGCGTTAATGAATTTCCGATGTTTTTCCCGACGAGTTACCGGATTGCCACCGGATCGTGAGGTCGAGTTCGCTATAGAGTTAGAGCCGGGTGCGGCTCCTATTTCAAGGCACCCTATCGCATGGCACCTTCGAGATGTCCGAGTTGAAGAAGCAATGAGTGAGCTTCTTGAGTCGGGTATGTTCGACCGAGTGCCTCGCCTTGGGGCGCACCGGTCTGTTTGTGCGGAAAAGGATGGTTCACTACGCTTGTGTATCGACTATCGCGAACTAAACAAGGTGACCATCAAGAACAAGTATCCTTTGCCGAGAATTGATGACTTGTTCGATCACCAGGTGGAGCTACGGTATTCTCGAAAATTGATTTGAAATCGGGTACTATCACCGGTGAGAGAGTCCGATGTGCCAAGACAGCTTTTCGGTCGAGATACGGACATTATGAGTTTGTAGTTATGCCTTTCGGGTTAACTAATGCGCCGCGGTGTTCATGCAGTTGATGAACAAAGTTTTTATCGAGTATTTGGATAAGTGCGTCGTCGTCTTTATCGATTTATATTCTTATTTATTCGAAGAATGAGGAAGAGCATGCCTATCATTTGCGGGTAGTATTAAACATTTTGAGGACCGAGCAACTCTATGCAAAGTTCTCGAAATGTGAGTTCTGGTCAAGGAAGTGATATTTTTAGGTCACGTGATTTCACCGAGGGGGTTCGTGTGGATCCGCAGAAGATTGAGGCCGTGTTGGATTGGGCACCGCCCAAGAATGTGAAGGAGCTCCGTAGTTTCTTGGGTTTAGTCAAGCTACTACCGTAGGTTCGCCGAGGGTTTCTCGAAACGGCTCGACCACTTACACAGTTGCTCTAGAAATCTGAGAAATTCGTCTGGAATGACGAGAGGCGGTTGAGTTTTGAGGAGTCAAGAAGCGTTTGACTTCAGCCCAGCTTTGGCGTTGCCATGTGGCAACGAGGGTTTTGCCGCTTATAGCGATGCTTTGGTCGTGGTCTCGGGTGCGTATTAATGCAAAGACGGTAAGACCATTGCCTTTGCGTCGAGACAGCTTGAGGCCGTATGAGCTTAACTACCCTACTCATGATTTGGAGTTAGCGGCAATGCTTTTGCGCTCAAGATTTGGCGTCATTATCTTTTCGGCTCGCATGTCGATTTTTACCGATCATAAAAGTCCAAATACATATTTACTCACGGAGTTGAATATGAGGCAGAGGAGGTGGTTGGAGTTGATTAAGGATTATGACCTCGAAATCCTTTATCATCCGGCAAGGCGAACGTCGTGGCCGACGCCTTGAGCCGAAACCGATTGCACCGCGATCGCTTGAGATCCTTACGCCTCGGTCCGAGCTTCGCGATCTTTAATCGAGTTAGATGTTGAAGTTTTGTTGCTCGAGCCGTCGGGCAACTTCGTGCTTTAGAGGTTTCGCTGCCTTTGATCGATGAAATTAAGCTGAAGCAGTTAGAGGATCCGATGATTACTCAAATCCGAGAGAACGTTCTTAAAGGAAAGTCTCCTGGATTTGTGATTCACGAGGATGGTGTTTTGAGATTCCAGAGCCGGCTTTGTGTGCCGAACGACTCAGAGTTGAGGCGTAATATTTTACGGAGGCCCATGCTACACCTTACTCCGTTCATCCTGGTTCGAGTAAGATGTACAAGGACTTGAGAAGGAATTTCTGGTGGAATGATATGAAGGATGAGGTCGCACAGTTTGTAGCGAGATGTTTGACTTGTCAGCAGGTCAAGATCGAGCATCAGCGACCGGCTGGGTTATTGCAGTCACTTGAAATGGGAAGATATATCGATGGATTTCGTTACGAGTTTGCCGAGATCGAGGTCGGGCATGAATATGGTATGGGTGATTGTTGATCGCCTGACCAAGTCGGCACATTTTCTGGGCATCAAGGACACTTGGGGCCCGGAGAAGTTAGCTCGTGTGTTTATTGCGCAAATCGTGAGACTTCACGGTACTCAAGTCTATTGTTTCGGATCGTGACGGCCGCTTTGTATCGCACTTCCGCAAAGTGCATAAGGCGTTAGGTACCCGGTTGCGTTTGAGCACCTCTTTTCATCCCTGCATGATGGATACGGGAACGCACTATCCATACGTTCGAGGACTTGTTGCGTGCCCGTGCTCTCGATCGAGTAGTGACTGGAGGAACATTTGCCGCCGATCGAATTCACGTATAACAATAGTTGGCACGCGTCGATTCGGATGGCACCGTATGAGGCACTTTATGGGCGGCGATGTCGATCACCGATTTGTTGGAATGAGGCGTCCGATTTGGTCGGGACCGAGCCGGATGTCGCTTTAGAGACGAGGCGGAAGATAGAATTAATTCGGGAACGGATGTTGATCGCCTGAGTCGGCAGGTCGTATGCCGACGTCCGTCGCCGACCTTTGGAATTCGAGGTGGGAGACCACGTTTTGCTAAAGGTGTCGCCGACGAAGGGAGTTTTTCGTTTTGGGAAGAAAGGAAAGTTGAGTCCGAGATTTATCGGCCCTTTGAGATCCTCGAGCGAGTAGGTGGGTTGGCATACCGTTTGGCGTTACCTCCGGCCTTGAGTCATGTTCATAGCATTTTCATGTTTCCACTTGAGGAAATATGTTCCGATCCTAGTCACGCTATCGATTATGGCGAGATTGATATCGCCAAGATATTACTTTTGAGGAGCGCCCTTTGAAGATTTTGGAGCATCGTGAGAAACGATTGAGGCATAAGACCATACCTTTGGTCAAGGTGCGGTGGTCGAGACACGGTGTCGAGGAAGCAACTTGGGAAACCGAGGATAGCATGCGTGCTAGGTACCCGAGTTGTTTGTTTCTTAAGTTTCGGACGAAACTTATTTTTAGAGGGGTAGAATGTAATATCCGTATTTTCTTTTCCTTGTATTTTCGTTTTTGGTGTATTTCTGGTCGTAGTGACCTCGTGTATCTTTTCGCCGTGTCCTTCCCGTCAAACCGTTGAATCGTATCCTCGTTGTTGTTGTGCGGAACCGCCGTTTCGGGTTGCCATGGATCCATTGCGTGTTGTTGGTCCCCAAATATTGATTCCCACCGCTTTATTCTCTTTCCGGATCATTTTTATCATTTTGGGACCCAAAATGGGGTGTGGGTCATGCAAGATAAGGTGCGTGCGCCGGCACACAAATTTCTCCGGATGTTGGTCGACACCAGACTGTGTGCCGCGGCACACCCATCCGTGCCGCGGCACAAAGCTGCCGAGGCCGCGCACACTCGTGTCTTCCGCGACCAAAACCCGATCAGACTGTGTGCCGCGCACACGCAGTCGCGCCGCTGCACAACGTGAAAACCTCGGGCGTAGATTTTCGCCCGTGCCGCGCACACTTTGGCTGCCGCGGCACACGGAGCGGCCAATCAGGCGCTTCGTCTTTATTAGGCGAAATCGGCCATTTCCATCCCCATTTTTCATTCTGGCTGCGAGAGAGAGGGTATAGGGGGAGAGTTCTTCATCCGGGGTCGATTTTCATCATTTCTCTTCGGTTGTGAAGCTCGGGAAATCAATCTAACGCGCGTTCTACGGATCTTAGTACTCGAATCTTCCAAGGTAATGCTCTAAAACCCTATTTCGATTAATTTGGGGTTTTGGGTTTTTCTTCCGATTCGCTCCGCTTCGTTGGTGGATTCATGATGTATACGATTGATATTGTTAGTATCTTTAGTTTTCCTACGGATTCATGGATATTTTGTGGATTTTTATGGAATCGAGAGGGTTTGGTTGTGGTCCGCCCTCGTTGTTATTTTTGTATGAATATACATGAATCGTAGGCGGGTTTCCGGGTGTATTCCTTTTCCGTAATCGTCTAGAGTTGGTTGTGATTGTGTTGTTCAATCGTTAGGTTCATCCGCTTCCTCACGGCCGTGCTTGATTCTTCCGCTCCGCTCGCCACCGTCTATTAATCGAGGCAAGTATCCTTATGAACTTACAATCTTGGCATAGTAGTTTTGTATGAGAAATTGTGTGTGTGTGTATGCTCACTACGGGTTAGACTCGACGGGGTCTCGGTAGGGGTCCACGGAGGTGTAGATCGACGAGCTTTGCTTTTAACCACTACGGGTTAGATCCGACGGGGTCTCGGTAGGGATCCACGGAGGTGTGGATCGGCGGTTAATTGTGGTGCATTTTACAAATGTGATTTGATATTGGCATTTCCGGAAATGAGTGCTTTCGAACGGTTTTCTTTATTGCATGCATTACTATATGTGTAAGATGTAAGTTGTTCATCTGGTTACTTGTACTAGCGTAATTGCTAACCCCTCTGGGGACCCGTTTCAGGGAAATTCGTTTTATGAATTTCAGGTCAGGTTCATCGAGACGAGCGGGCGCTGGACCAGTACACGGATGATGGCCGTGCGTGATGATTGTGCACGAGTGATGTTTTAGTTTCTTTTTGTGTCTTTTCGTCTTTTGTGGCTTTTGAACTAATGGTTGTACTCGAGTACTTAAGAGTTCTTGTCCGTCCGGGTTGTATTGTTGCCTATATGTTGGTGTTGGTTGATGATGTTATGTTTGACCGGTAAACCGGGTGGATTATTCTGTTTGCGTCTTTATGACATGGTTTTGGTTTGTCGTTTACGTGAGTCGATGAGTATGATGCTGTTCAGCCTGGTGGGTCCCATATAGGGATTCACGGCGCTGTAATATACCTCGAATATCTTGAGGGTGTTACAAGTACCTCTTAACAAAAGACGGCCGGCAGAAACGAGATCTCCCTACAGTTTAGATTTGAAGAGATTCACAAGTTCAGAAGCTCAGACATTCAGCTAATTCACACAGTGAGAGACTGTCGATTTCTCACAGTCAGCACAGCACTCCATTGTTGTTACAAGAACTCACAGAGCATCATCTCTGGTTCTTCCAGCAATCTTCAGCACTCAAGAGCTAAGATAACTAGGGTCTTTACACTCATTGTAATTGTACTCTAACATTAATATTTGTACTCCTAAGTATTTTTATTAATAATATCTCGCGAGAGCATTCAAGCCCGGGACTAACAACCCCGGCAAATCTTGTGTTATTTACTTTCTCCACGGACGTGCTCTCGCATTTGTTTGTTACTTGTCCATTCCAGCATATCATCTCCGGATAATATTTTGGGTAACAACAATTGGCGCTAGAAGAAGGGGATCTTAACCTTCATTTTCATTCCTACCGTCTCGAAGAACACTCACTGTTCTTCGGGGCATATACTTGAAGAAACACTCACTGTTCTTCAAAGAAAAACCTTCAGAATCATGGTGTCTGCCATCACAGTGAAGAGAGCCACTCTCAGAACCGCCGGAAGCCATATTCCGGCCCGGTCCGAGCCCCAGCCTACGACAGAGGGTAGCCGCGGCGACGCGAGACTCTGGATCCCGCACCTGTGGGACGGCCCCAGCCTTTTGCTCGACTAGTTCCAAACCGCGGAACAGATCGAGGAGGCTATGGCCATCCTAAGGGAGCGACGGAGAGCATGCGCAGCCCGCTATAACCCCCTCGGCCATACGCCGCGTGGGCAAATGGAAGCTCAAGGGGTTACTGGCCGAGCGATCATCAGAAAGCCCCGATTCGCGAGAAAAGGCTCTCGCGAGGCAGGACGGTTCCGTCTTCAGCCGCTTAGGAAGCGATCCATCATGGCGATCGGGGAATTCTAGCCCCAACCACGAGACGACGGAATCCGAGTCCGTCACCAGGAGTTCGGCCTACCCAACTCCGAACTAAATACAGGTCAGCCGTTTGGCCCCTATCTGCTAAAGAGTCAAGCCTCGCGGCAAGGACATCATCGACAACGGAGCCAGGGGATCAGTTCGATCGCCTCAGTTCTCGCTCCGAACGCCTAGCCGCGAGCAGCCAGACCACGGCGATGGCCGCTATGCAACGCCAGCTCGACGAGATGAAAGCGCTCTTGGAAACTGGGGCAAGCACCAGTAGAAAGATCATCGGACCGACTGAGCCGCTCGCGGTCCACATCGAGCTTTCCCCCATGCAATCAAGGATCTCTCCTCCCAAAAAACCTTTGTATGAAGGGAGATCAGACCCCGAGACTCACCTAAGCAAGTTTCGGATTTACATGACCGGGTATGGGGCATCAGACGCGACCAAGTGCCAAATATTCCCGTTAACGTTGGGCGAGATGGCCTATAGGTGGTACGTCTCACTACCATCGCGATCAATCATTTCCTTTGAGAAACTGGTGAGTGACTTCACGTCATACTTCGCCGCCAAGGTCGCCAGATCAGAAGGCCCCCACCGCATGATAAAAATCAGGCAGGGGGAAGACGAATCCGACGCAGATTACATCGACCGGATGGATGAAATAGTCCTCACCGGCGAGCCCATCAGCGACGAGCTCGCTCTCTACTCGGTCCTGGGGGGATTCTATGGTCATTCACCCATGTTTAGGCACCTCACAAAGGACATCCCCCTGACCTACGCTGTCTTCCGCGCTAAAGTTGCCGATTTTCTGACCAGGCAGAGGCTGCTCACCCTCCGCCTAGGCGAGGGGACGCCGCCTCCCATCCGAAAGACGGCGATCGTCAAAACCAAAAAGGTGGTCACCAAGCCACCCAGTGATTTCAAGGCCTACGAGGATGTGGGAGTCTATCTCCTCCACAAGTTCAACCGAACTCCGGCCCACATTTTTTACGCCATCAAAGGGCGCGAACCGCTAAACAAGCCAAAGGCGATAAGGGACAACGGTCATCTGGACCACAATAAATATTGTGCTTACCACAAGAGTCCCGGTCACAGCACCAACCAATGCCGCGACCTCCTCAGACAACTCTGGAGATTGTTCGAGGAGGGCAAGTTGGACAATTTATTGGCTTAGACGGATCCCCATAAATCTCCTGATACGGTCGCTAGAGTCGAACGCGAACAGGTCGGAAAGCTCATACGAGTCGACCCCTCGATCAACCTCGGCGACCGGGTCCATATGCTTCAATCAAGAGGAGGAAACTTCGGAAGTCTCTCCTCGATTCCCGCCTCGTCAAACCAAAGGCTACTGCCTGAGCAAACGCTTCGAAAAAGAGGATGACTCGCTTGCCCTCTAAAAGTTCGTCATTTAACATGATGGACCTAGGCAGCGATCGCCTCTCCCAACACAACGTATACCGTCGAGGATCGCCAACTAACATGATGGTCCGAGGTAGAAAAGTGCCGCCATGGTCGCGAAGGTCGATGAAACCGACGATCCGTCCATGCAAGGTTCCTTTGGGCAGCGATCGCTCACCCTTAGTTTAAATACGAGGCGGGCGTAGCCGAAGGACCCTCCAAAAACAAATCAGAGGATGACTCGCTCGCCCTCTAAAGTTCGTCATCAACATGAAGAACCTAGGCAAGCGATCGCCTCCCCTCACACAACGTATACCGTCGAGGATCGTCATCTGACATGACGGTCCGAGGTAGAAGAGTGTCGACATGGCTGTGGAGGACGATGGAACCGTTCTCTGTGCCCGTGCAAGGTCCCTTTGGGCAGCGATCGCTCGCCCTTCGTTTCAATACGAGGCGGGCGTAGCCAAAGGGCCCTCCAAAACAGATCTGTGGACACGTTCGCCCGCCCTCAAAGGTCCATCACCTAACATGGTGGATCCGGACAATGCAACGCGTCCCTCCCCCCGTCACAATGTATACCGTCGAGGATCGCCATCTTACATGATGGTCCGAGGTAGAAAAGTGCTAACAAGCCGCGGTCGTGGAGTCGATTAATCCGACGACGCCCCGCGCAAGGACTCCTCCAGACCAAGACCGCACGCCCTTCGTTTATATACGAGGTGGGCGCAGCCTACGGAGGACCCTCACAATTAAGTGAGTCGCGAGAACTTGGCCATCAGACGGAATGTCGCTCGCGCACAAGACATGGTCGTGGAGGTCGGTTCCATCGAACTCCGCGATCGTGCACGGTTCCTATAGACCGGGATGGTCGGCCTTCCTCGAGGAATCTGCAAAATTGAAGACCGCTCACTCAACGATTTATTTTCGTCCCCTTACTTTCACTAAGTAAACAAAAACAAGGGGGAAGGGCGGAGCTATATATACCACAATCATCCCTATCCAATTACATACGGAGATCGGCATTTTTCAGATGTATGTGCAGCGATCGACTTTGTTGTAAAAGTTATCTATACGAGTTTATCAATTCACTTGGAGTTGTACAGGCAACAGTCTTTCCTCACACACTTGTATAAAGTCATGCAAAAGACTCAAAAAGACAATCATTCAACCAATACATCAGAGAAACAAATATTCATTTCATTACTTGGAATGCAAAAGTACAAACACGGTCGCCCGAAGGCAGAAGTACAAGGAAAGCTACAATAATTACAAGCCAAAAACAAAAACAAAAAGAAGAACGTAAAACCTCAGGCTGCCCCTGCCTGGCCTTAACCTTCAACCGCTGGATCATCCCGCGCTCCCCCGCCGGCTTTTGGAGCTGCCTCCCCGTCCTCCGGGGCATTTGGATGAATGAGATTTTTGGGAATCGGGTACCAGCTCAGGTCTACGCCGAGATACGAGAGGTCCAAGATCGGCACGGAGAAGGCAGGATGCAGAGTATGCTCCAGCGCGTAATCCTTGAAGTTTTCATCCAGAGGGCCGACCTCCAGCCCTCCCTTCTTAGCGGCGCGGAGTGAGTCAGCGAACGCCATGTAGTAGGCAAACTCGCTGACGAACTCCACGTTGAGAAAAGGATCGGCCTCGGTTGCCTCCAGCTTTCCTTTCAACTCCGCAACTTCCTGATGCGCACCCTGAAGCTCGGACTCCTTAGCAGCCGTCTCTCCCCTCGACGACGCCAGCTTTCTAGTCAGCCGGGCGACGATCACCTTCAGCTGATCGGCTTTATTTTGAGCAGCCGCGTACGATTGACGGGCCTCTGTCATCTGATCCCGAAGCTGGTCGACCGTCACCCGGGCTCGCTCAGAATCCTATCTCGCCAGCTCAAGATCTTGACTTGCCCGTTTAGCCGCGTCCAAGGAATCCTTCTCCATAGCCACGATCCTGTCGGCAAACTCGGAGTTCTTTTTCCGAGCAGCCTCGAGGTCCGCCTGAAGAGGGGAAGTAGAAGGGCGCCCTTCGAAGTCCTTCACAGCTTGGGCAGCCATCGTCGCCGCCTGGAGGGATAGAGCGAAGGCAGCCTGTATCGTGTTCCCGGATCGATGGCGGGCGATCGCATCCAAATTGGTCGTCCAAGCCTTCGGCAGAGCAGAGACAGCCCGGGCGACATATTGCGGGACGTCACAGGCCTCGCGAGGAGACCGGCTCGCGAGAAAATTCAGTACCATCGACGAGCAAGTCGGGTTAGTGCAGCGGATCCTGCATCAAGAACAGAAGAGTTAGCACATCTCCTACGCAAGTGACAAAACTCGGCAAAACAACCAAAGCTTACCTCTCGGCTTTCTCGGGGTCGCGGCTGAAGAACGGTTTCCTGCGAGGGGTCTCGGCCTCGGCAATCGCCATGGCCTATAAGAAAGCCGATGAAGGCGTAGGCTCATCCACCAAGGGGACCGTGGTGAGCGGAGGCGCGGCGATCGGCGGCTCACCAGCAGGGGCAGAGACTGGGGGTTCCCTCGACCTCTGTTGCTTGCGGTTCAGCCGGAGTCCCTCCTCCCGAACCTTCCCCTCCGCTGCGATCGGCTCCACATGAGGCCTCACCTCCGGGATAAGAGGTAGCGCCACCGGGGGAACTCGACTCGACTTCTTCTGGCGCAGGCGACTCAAAACTCCGGGGTTCGACATGGCAATCTCTGGCGGAGGCTCCAGCAAGCGAGGGAAACGGACCTCTGCAAAGACCCTAGGAGATATTATTCATACAAATACTTAGGAGTACAAATATTAATGTTACAGTACAATTATAATGAGTATAAAGACCCTAGTTATCTTAGCTCTTGAGTGCTGAAGATTGCCGGAAGAACCAGAGATGATGCTCTATGAGTTCTTGTAACAATGATGGAGTGCTGTGCTGACTGTGAGAAATCGACGGTCTCTCACTGTGTGAATTAGCTGAATGTCTGAGCTTCTGAACTTGTGAATCTCTTCAAATCTGAACTGTAGGGAGATCTCGTTTCTGTCGGCCGTCTTTTTGTTAAGAGGTACTGAGAGAGAAATCCGAAAATATATTCAAGAGAGAAAGCCGAGAGGAGAGAATTTCTGAACCCTTTTTCAGTTGCTGGAGGTTCTCTATTTATAGGTCTGGGAGTTGTTGGGCGATCGCCTCTGCTGTATTATAATAAGCGGGCGATCGTCTTTAGCACATGGGTTGGTCTCCTTAAAATCCGCAGCAGCTGCTGGCAACCGGATGTGCGAACCAATGAGAGGCCAATATGCGTCCATGTCGCTGCTTTGGGAGGCCCCACTTAGGACCTTTCGCGGTCTCTGCAGAGGTGAGGCAGCTTGTCACCGATACCGGCCGGGCCGGGAGTCAACGATCCATGTTCTGCGGCGCCATTCGCGGATCTGCACATGGGTCCTTGCTTCGTGATCCAGTCTTCGTAGACTTGACGTACGATGGCCTTATCCGTGGCATAGGACGGTCGTCCTTGGTCGGGCACCAGAGTCGATCGCTAGGTGCCAAAAGGCGATCGCCCCGGACGTCGATCGCTCGGTACCTGATTTCGGTCTGGACTCTTTGCTTTGGCAAGTCTGCCTTGGATTTATTTGATGCTGTCTTTGGTTGCTCGGCCCTCATACCGATCGCCGTCGAAGCGTATAAATCGCCGCACAGCGGTATTATTAAGTGTATTATTTTGTGATAAGTAATAACTCAATTTTTTTAATTATTTCTTAATGTCGTTAAACTTCTAAAAGATATAAATATTCAAATATATATGACCAATTCAATTTAAAGAAACTATTACATTGTTGAAACTATAACTTCTATTATTTGAAATTCAATAATTTATTTATCTCCTTCATCTTTGGATAGTATTCAATCTAACTATTTAAAAATATTAATTACAAATTATATAATGTTATGTAATTGGATAAGGAAATATATATTAACATGTAATTATACAATTGTATTTATAATTATGATTTTGACTTCATCTCAGTTTAATTAAATACTAAAATTAATATTCCTAGTCTTGTATAGCAATTAGGGCTGGCAATTTCCGACACGACACGATAACCCGACACGAACACGCACGAAATTAATGGATTAGTGTTTGGTCTTATCGTGTTCGTGTCCTTATCGTGTCGACACGATAAGGACACGCTAATTTCGTGTCTTGTTCGTGTCGGATTCGTGTCGTGTTCATGTAACACGATAACTTTCGTGTTCGTGTTCGTGTCGTGTCGTGTTCGTGTAACCCGATAATATTTATATATTTTTAGCATTAATTTTATTATCATTTTAAATATTTTAAGTTTATTTTCTAATTTTTTATTTGAATTTATCGATTCGTGTCGTATCGTGTCGTTATCGTGTCGTGTTCGTGTCGTGTCTGTGTTTCAACCTTTCGTGTCGTGTTCGTATTCGTGTCGGGCATATACTTAACGGGTCGTGTTCGTGTTTGGCCTTATCGTGTCGTTATCGTGTCGACCCGATAACGACCCGACACGCACGAATTGCCAACCCGAGGTAGTGGGTAGGGGTTTTTGCGGGTATACGCCTTTTCCAAATTCTGATTGGTCAAGTATGGGTAACTATGACGTAGAAAAAAAAAAGTATGGGTAACTATGAAACGAGTTTGGGGCAAGTATGGGTAGTGAACCAATCCCCGTGACGGGTTTGGATTGAGTTTGGAAAATTAGTTACGAATACCCCTCGTTTATATATAATAGTAATTTTATTATTAACTAAATAATACTATATTAAATTTATATCAAATATCATATGAATGTGTCGCAATTCATCCCACAATTTTGATTGGATTATTAGAAAACTTGAAATCATCCATAGGATAGTTTATTAAATATTTAAATAAAATATTATAAATATTATTTATATTCCTATTTATATATATTTTAGTTATAATATTTCTGAGGAAAGATTATATGATGAGAAGATTCACTAAATTTTTTGAGAAGTTCGAATATCTAGAATATTATTTTAGACTTGATAGATTAAAGTTAAACTGCACAAATTATTATTATTATTATTATTATTATTATTATTATTATTATTATTACTACTGTTGTTATAATAATAACTATTAATTAAAAACTCATAGGATTATAAAAAATTAGTGGGAAGCCTCGAAACTAACTGAGCCCCCACACCTCTAGCAATGGCAAAACCAATCCTATTAAAAATCCTATTAATAACTATTATTATTATTATTATTAATTGAAACTTTTCGAAGATTGCAGAGAGATTATAATTCGAAACTTTCCATTTAGATTAAAAGAGAGATTTATTATGTAATTATTGGATGACTCTTAGTTTTTCATATATCCCTCATAACTTCACGACTCTTGGCTTTTCATATATTCCGCATAAATTCATTCATTTTTTGGCTTTTTATTGCCATTGTAACTGTAATATCCGTACCTTTCTATTTTTATCAGTTTCTATTTTTGGCGCACATGTCTATTTTTAACGACTCGCTTGTAACCGTTTCGAGGTTTTTGTTTTTCCATTTGGACGAGTTTCGGAGGTGTTTTTACATAATTCGCTTTATGTCATGTTTTGTCGCATGTATGTTCGATTCTCATAAAACTCGTTCGAATTCGTTGTTTCTTTGTTTCCATGAGTCCGTATGGTTGAGTTATTCATGTTGTGAGTTTCGATTTGATAATCCGACGCTGTATCGTGATTTTCGGACGTTTGAGCCGTTTTGTAATTTCCTATAAGTTTAGGGAATTTTATCTCCTTTGTCGTATTTCGAATCTCCCGGTAGTCGGAATCGTATTTTCTTTCAGCACTTATCTTTGTCGTCGTGAATACTTGGTATATATGTTTTAGATTCTATCTGTGGTTGCGTTTCGACTTCGTATTTTCTTGAGCAACGATCTGCGTTTAGCAGTGCTGAACTGTTGCATGAATAACGTACGTTATTCATGCTTTCTTGCGTGCGCTATCGGTATGCGTATAACGTACGTTAAACCTTAGTCTTAACGTATGTTATGGTCCTCAGCAGTTTGGCCAGTGGGTTCTGCCAAGTTTCTGTCGAGTCCTTATGTACGTTAATTCATGGATGTTACGTACGTAAGCTTCCTTATAGCGTACGCTAACTGTCTGATGTAGCATCCGCTATCGGCCTCAGCAAAATGGGCAGATTGTTTAGCCGAGCCCTTACGTACGCTAATACATGAGTGTTACGTACGTAAGAGGCATTACGTACGTTAACCTCACCATGTTAATGTACGTAACGAGCAGTCAGGTATATAATACCTGAACAGGTTCCAGTCGCGTCATTTTTTCCTTTCTTCCTTCCTTGTCCGCGGTTGGTGTTCTTCCAGGCGATTTCGAGCGATTCTTCAAGATAAGTCGGTGGTGCCCGTGATAGATTGTTTGTGGTGCTCCCAACGAAGTTTATCATCATCGTAATCATCTTCCTCCATCCGAAATTCGAGGTATTTTGGCTTAGAACCCCAACTTGTCAATTTTGGGGGTTTTTTGGGTTTGGTCTTCCTTAACTCGTATCGTTCATTTGTGTTGCTATATTTCCTATCAATTATTGTTATCAAATGTCTCCCAATACATTTCCATCGTGTTTTGTGATTGTTCGGATAATCGACTCGATTGTATTATCTGTTTGATGACGCTTATCACTTGTTGATTTTATTATGTCTCTACCGGTGGCGTTACGTTAGCCGTCGTGGAGCGTGTTTTCACGCCGTATATTCCTTTGTGTTGCTTGTAAAGTTTCGCCGATGGGCGTAAGTTACGCATTTCTTGTGTATCTCGTTGAGTTTCCTGGCGGGACATTGCTTCCGCCTACTTGTTTTAAGTTTCGGGAAGAAACTTCTTTTAAGGAGGGTAGTGTGTAATACCCGTAATTTCGATTTTCGGTAATTTCTTTTTTCGGCAAAAGTCTATTTTGACGACTCTCTCATGACCATTTCGTCATTTCGAGAATGATTAATTCTGCACTTTTTGTCATCCGAGTTCGTTTCGGTGTCGTTTTGTTGAGTTCCGTGCTTTTTGGCGACTTTTCCGCACTTGAGTTCGATTCTTGCGAATCTCGTTCGAAACTGCTGTTTCGAGTTTCCCGTAAGTCCGTTTAACTTTTTTAGACATGTTGTGAACTTCGGTTTGGTTATTCGATCACGTATCGTGATTTTCGGGCGTTTTGGGCCATTTTGTAATTTACCCAAAGTTGTGGGTATCCGCATTCGTATTTGTTGTTTTGACATTTTTCATAGTCGAGTGCGATAAATTGTTGCATGGTATTTCTTTTCGGATCAATGTTGTTGTCCAAGAGCATTTCGTCGTGTTCGTTTCGTGCGTTTTTGGGAATTCGAGTCGTTGAGTCTTGGCGGCTAAGCACTGGCCGGCCACGTGCGGCAGGGAACTGCCAGGCGCGCACGAGCGTTGCGCACGAGCTGCGCGCACGATCCGGTGCTTGTGCGGCCATAACTGCACACGCACGAGCGAGTGCTCGTGCCCAGTGCTCGTGCATCCCGGCAGTTGGCTGACAGTGGGTGCGCATTTACCCGGCGACCGGCCGCCAGACGCACTCGCCGTAAGGCCGGGCGTATATATGGTCGGGCAGACGTTTTTTTCACCATTTTCTCACTTCGTTCTTCCTCTTCCGCGGCTGGAGACTTCTTGGGCGTGGAGACATGTTGTCATACAACGAATCCATGAAGTTTTGGAGTTCATATCATCAATTGTCAGTCATATATCATCCTTCGATCCAGCGAATCAAGGTGAGATTTCCTAGAACCCTATTTTGAGAAATTTTGGGGTTTTTGCTTTTTTGGCCGATTCGTTCCGTATTGTTGATTAATCCGTGATGGGTATGATTAATCTTAGTATTATTCATGTGTTTAACAACATCTAATCCTTGTTTTTCGTCGAATCAAGGTATTTTGACTTGAACCCTTGTTTTTGAAGATTTTGGGGATTTTCCTTTTGATTTCTATTCCAATCCGTTTTTGTTCAATTAATTGTGGTATAAACGTTGTTTTGAACATGTTCTATGGATTGGATACTCGTATCTTTGATTCGTTCGACCCGAGGGGTGATTTTCTTGTTCTTGGGGGGTCTCGAACATTTAATGTTCGATTAAATGCTCGAATGAGTTCCCTTCGATAGTTTGTTGGGATTTCCGTTGTTTTCAATCTTGATTCTCGTCGTAATCATGTTTTGTTGTTCCTTACGGAGGATTGTAGGTGTTCGATGATTCCGATGTTGAATTCCATTGGTGATTGATGATTCGTGTGGTGTTATTCTCGTAGTAACTGCGGTGTTATCGCGTTCTTGATAGTGTTCGGGAGTTCGGGGCCGTTCGACCTTATTTCATCCGTCGTCTTGTTGCGATCGTGGTTTCGAGGCAAGTACCTTGTTCATACGCTTCTCATTTTGTGGATATTATGATCGATGATCGTCTTGGTGTGTGTATTTGGTTATTTGAAATGAATTTTCAAAAGATTTCGGTTTGGCCTCGTTAAAGGCTCTCTTTCAAAATGCGTGTGTGTTTTGTGAACGGTGTGTTTTGGTAATTGATTATGGTTTGATTATTTTGAACGCTGAAAGCTTTGATGCTACCCCTGTTGTTTAAAGTTATGGAATCGTGTATTCCGTGTTTAATCTTGTTATTGTGTTTTGAAGAGTTTGATAATGGTGTTGGATTAGTGGCCATCCCTAGTGAGTATTCTTGATGAGCTTACATTCTTAGCATATTAGTATTGCATGAGTATTGCGTGTGTGTGTGTATGCTCACTACGGGTTAGATCCGACGGGGTCTCGGTAGGGCTCCACGAAGCTGTGGAACCGTGAGCTTGCTTTTAACCACTACGGGTTAGATCCGACGGGGTCTCGGTAGGGGTCCACGAAGCTGTGGGTCCGCGGTTAATTGTGGTGCATTTTACAAATGTGATTTGATTATGGCATTTCCGGAAATGAGTGCTTTTGAATGGTTTTCATGATTGCATGCATCGACTAAGTGTGTAAGAGGTAAGTCGTTCGTTTGGCTTACTTGGCTAGGATGGCACTAGAGTATTTGTCGTCTGTATTTAAACCTTGGGTTGTGGATTTTGATGTTGGAAAACGAACCTTGTTGTCGTTCTCATGTACTGTGAGTTGATAAAATTTGGGGCTAAAATCCCAACGGTTTTGTAAAGGTCATTTTACGGAAAATAAACTTTAGGGGTGGTGACCCCTTTCGTATTTCGAGTTTTGAAATGAGTAGGATTCAATAAATCCTAAATTGTTTTCTATTAAAACGCTCGATGGCATTTTTAAACCGTTTTATAAATTGTTTCCCTTGATTTGTGATCTTTCGGTTTTGGAATGTTTTACCCAAACTCTTGCCTCGGGAAGTACTTTCTTGTTATGTTGGAATCTTTGAGGATTCTTGATTGTTATTATTCTTGGAACTTGAATTGTATGATCCATATTTTTGCACTTGTACTTGCACTAGCAAAACAGTGGAGTTTTTCCAACCCCCGAGTATTCGGGGGGTGAATGTCTGTTTTTGCATTCAGGTTTTGGGAGCGTAACGCAGGGTTGACACGAAGGATGATGAAAGATGATCGATACTAATTACATGAGGAACCGTACGTTGTGTATTGGTTCAGTTGTACTTTATTTTCCGCTGCTATATATTTTTTCCGTTGTATGGGTGTGGTTGTATTTTGACCTCTGCGTGGGCATGAGTTGTAATTGAGTTGTATATTTTTATTGAAAGGCCAAATCGGTCTACTGAGTCTTTTTAGCCTTAAAGGCATTGTCGAGTTGTTCGTTTGTTGTTACCAGCCTGGTAGATCCTTGAGGAAAGGTTCTACGGCGTGTAATATCCCTGAGCGGATTGGGGGTGTTACATAAATGGTATCAGAGCTTAGGTTGTGGAAACCTAGGCTGTTGGGTTTAGTGGTGTCTGTTGAGTTTTTGTCTCGTCGGATTTTGTCTGACTGAGTCGTGTCTGTTGCGATTTTTCTTGAACGCAAGTGTACGTTATCGTATACAAGTAATAAAGTGATGAGTGAGTATCGTTCCCACGAGGATTGAATCACTAACTACTAATTTTTATGTATTCTAGTTTTATTTGAACAATCGAAATTTGGGTTTGCAATTAATTACTAAAGAAATTAATAAAAGACTAAATAGTAAAAAACGATAGCTTGAAGAAAGGGAATCAAATGATGAATAAGTCTAGGATTCTGAATCCACCTCGGTTTATCCGAATTTACTCTCGATTATCTGAAGTTAATGATTTTCCCAATTTATTGAAGGCGAAGATTGCTAAAATACTCTACCGCCTCTCCCGAGGTCAATAGATTTTTCTAAAGACGAATAACGCACTCTATCCCTAGGTGAATTAATTCGTCAATAGGCAAAAAGCATAAAATCTCCAAAAGGCCACGTAGTTCCTATGAGTATATTCCTATCTCACAGAATAAAACGGTCCTCACCAATAGTTCTTCACCAACTCTCCTCTCCCGATTCGAGTTGAATGATTAAAACAATACAACTATTGGCCAGATAATTGAAAGCATTAAACACGATTGGGAAAACTCAACAAAAAGGGAATTAAATAGATAATCTCAAGCAAATCCGTCAAAACGTAGGTTTCATCAAAATCCTAGATTAGGGTTTTAGCCTGACATGCTAATTAATGAAAATACAGAATTAATAAATAGAAGCATGAAAATCAAACACAGATGAAGCTCGGATTCCTCCGTTCTTCTGACTTCCGCCCTCTGCCCAAGCCTCCAAAGATTTCAAGATTCTCAAATTCCAAGATTTCCAAGCTGATTAATTAGGGTCTTAAACCCTTATTTATAGCTCTGCACAGTCTCCAAATCGCGTCCGTGTGAGTAGGTCGAGAACTGGCTTCAAAACGGCCCAAATCCGCGCGGAGCACACCAAAACCGCCTAGTGTGCCGCGGCTCACTTAATCTGTGCCGCGGCACATGGCGTCCAGGTTAAAACCTGGGCGCTGTGATTTTCTTCTGGGCCGCGGCTCACCTGGACTGTGCCGCGGCACAGAGTACAGTCTACTTTGTGCCCGCTGGTTGCCTTCCTGTGCCGCGGCCCACTTGCCTTGTGCCGCGGCTCACGGCCAAAATTCGCCGTTTTCGCCCGTTTCGCCTCGTTTTAGCTTCCGGACTCCAATCTCCTGACAAACATACAACATTAAGGCATTAAAAGCTCATTTAAGCAAATTTACTCTCCAAAATAATACAAAATAATGATAAATAAGCGTATAAAAATACGCCTAACAAATACCCCCAAACTTAAGTCTTTGCTTGTCCTCAAGCAAAAAGAACTAATTTCAACAAAAGAATCTTGTGAATAATCGTGCAACTCGTAGTGCTCTACCTAATCAATACTATCCTGAAATTCTCTCTGAATAATACGAGTATCGTAATATCAAGCTACACTCAGAACACTGATTCCGCAAAGTAACCAAACTCGGTCCTAATCACTCGTTCATGAAGAAAATCCAGCTCAAAGATTAACAAACGTGAATCAAATCGACCGTCAATATGAAAGGTTAAAATAAACGAGCTAAATTCGCCCCGTTCCACAATTTAATGGCAAAATTTTCACGAGTTTCATAAAAATAATCCTCGGACAGTATTCCCTTTTATATATATGCTCAAGAAATTGATTCGAGCTGACCACTAGGTTCGGATCTCGGGATGTTTCATCGAGATAATCCTAGGGTGGAACTTCCATTCTCATGTACTGGGAAACCGTTTGACGTAAAAGACACTCATGGGGCACATGGATGCTTCTAGTTACTAAGTTCCCCTCCACAGCGGAGAAACAACTCGAATAGCTAATTCCCGCATGTCCGAATTAAGGTCGCTGTTTTACGCGAGAGTAAACAACGGGTCACGCGAGTACCCCCGGTTACTAGGCTCCCTATCATCGGCACATGTGAAATTTCTAAATCACTAGTCAAATCAGGGTCGTCGTTTTACGCGAGAGTAAACAACGGGTCACGTGAATACCCCCGGTTACTAGACTTCCCATCATAGAATAAAAATATCTCGACTTTTGGGAAAAACTGACCGACTCTAAACTCAATCTCAGTGCCAACACGACTTATGTAACTGGACGACTAGCTAACCGAAAAATGTAACCAAACGTATCGACGGTGATTTTAAAACACGTATGTATCCTCTCTTATCCGCCAAGACCTCTACAATCACGAGAAAAAATTTCGGACCTAAATGAACACTAAGCAGAAACAGAAATCACTGACTACAACTCGACTAAAACTCGACCGTTTCTTTAGAGAGAAAAACAGTGTCGTAACATCAGTATTATACAAATAGAAGCACGAAAAATTCACGAATAGAGTAAAATCAAGACAAGCAAGGCTATTGACAAAAAGATAACTAAAAATAACAAAAAGTGCAACGCAATAAGTACAACAATAAATGTAACGACAGAAAGTAAACCCCCCCAAACTTAGGATGTACATTGACCTCAATGGACAGAATATAATATGCAATAGAATAAGAAGGTCAAGTACTCCCCTCCAGTCCTCTCACGAGCTGGTGCCGGCATCATCTGGTGAGGAGGGTGGTATGGCTGGCCGAGCGGGTGCAGTAAATGGCCCGTCTGGGTGCATGATATGGGCCGTCCATGTGGCAAGGTGCTCCTGATGGTAGGCGTCCCTTGCGGCCAGACGCCTCGCCTCACGCCGGTTGGCCCGGCGGGCCTGCTCTCGCATCTCACCCCTAACGGCTGCAATAATGCTCTCTCGCTCCGTCCGCTGCTCCTCTCGCATGGCAGCCAACATACTCTCCCTCTCTCTCCTCATCTCCTCTCTCTCTCTCTCTCTCCTCATATCCTCTCTCTCTCTCTCTCCTCGTCTCCTCTCTCTCTCCTCATATCCTCCCTCAGCCCGTCGAACATCGCCTGCAATCTCTCTCTGTCAGGTGGCGGGCCGGCATCTGCCTGTCCTTGTGTCAGCAAAAGAGGCTCGGGGGATCCCTCGTGGGCCTCATCCAGTAGAAATCCTCTCCCCCGAGCGTGCGCCGGTGCTCCTCCCCACTGGTCAAAATGTGAGATTATGCGGTGGTCGATCGGGGCCTGGGGAGCAAGCATCGGCTCGTCGTCCGACCATGTCAGCCCCGACTGCCGGCACAGAGCGCAGATAAGAGAGGGGTGCTTCAACCCCGTCTTGGCCCCTCCCTGAATGCACTAGAATATAGATCGGACCAAGAGAGGGGCCACAACGAATCGCAGCCCGGATGTGATAGCATATAGTGTCCGGGCGCAGGAGAGAAAAACAGTGCGGATCTGAGATGTGGGGTCTATACGAGCGCAAATAAAATATAGCCAGGCACGCCCGAGCCGACTGAGGCGCGAGCTCTTGAAATGGAAAGTGGAAGAACCCGGTGCGCGCTGCTCCCAGTCAGAGTCGGGCTGCGTAATAGTCTCGAGCAGAGCCTCCTTCGTGAGGCTAGTCATAACTCGGTCATAAGCCGACTCATCTACCATCGGAAGCCCAAACAACGTCCGAATAGCATCTGTGGAAAAATCAACCGTAATACCTCGGACATCAACCTGAGTCCGAGTGTCTGACTGCTGCAACATCTGGCCTGCCCGAATATGCTTCAATAACGCGCTGGCATAGAACTCCTGCACTATCGATATCACCGCTGGCGCGGGGGGTGCAGCGAATCGGGCCCACCCCATCTCGTCTATCATCGTAAGCAGTTTCCCGTCTTGGGGGGCTGGAGTAAATCCCCGAGGTCGCGGCCGAATCTTCTCATTGAAGATTTTGTGGATCTCCGGGTCAGAAAACTGGTGTGCCTCCGACTCGGCGCGACTACGAGAGGTTTCCCCTCGAGTGGGGGATGACTGAGTCCTGGCCCTCTTGCTCAGCTTTTTAGTCCTAGCCATAGTGAGTCCTAAAAAAAATTAAAACACCGAAGGTTACTTACTCACACAATAACGAGAATAATCATCATTCGGCTAAGGATATCCGGCCGTAAATCAAAAATTTTTACGAGATAGCACAACCGCGAGAGAGAAATGAAATTGAGCCATAACGTTTAAACTAGACGTACGGGTTGGGGTTGCTGTAATTCCAGCACGAATACATTGCACACAGATTAAAAATATTGCCTTAATAAAGAATTTTTTTTTCATTTAGACATTTTATCGAACACTTAAAGGGCAAGAGTTCACTTGAAGAACAAATATGGCAATAGCTCCATTAAATCCCCCAAGAACAAAAACACGAATCATTCACCATCAAAACGACATATTCAATTCATTCAATATAAAAAATAATCATGAAAAATCGATCAAAACATCATAGAACTTTTGAAGGAAATAAACATATTCAATCCTCAAATGCATAACACAACTTCAAATTTGAATTCATAGAACAATTTGAGATTAGAGATTTGAACATACCTTGCTTGGTTTGTGAAAAATGCAAGAAAAATCGCGAGAAGAAGAAGGGAAGAGGATGTCGGCCGATCGCGCGCAAGGGAAAGGAAGGGAAGAAAGGGAAGTGTACCTGGGGTGGCCGGCCGAATGCGGGTTATAAGGTACCTGGCTGTTCAAATTCCGCATGGTGTGCCGCGGCACAGCTCAAGTGAGCCGCGGCACCGAGTACAGTCCCTTTTTACCTGTTCGCATGTTTTGTCGTGGGCCGCGGCTCAGGTTTCGTGTGCCGCGGCTCAGGGCTCATGTGTGCCGCGGCTCAGTAATGTTGTGCCGCGGCACAGAGTACAGATTGTTTAGCTCTCCCTTTCGATTTGTGTGTGCCGCGGCTCACAATACTTGTGCCGCGGCTCAGGCATCAGTTTCTCCTCTGGGACTTTTCCTACACAGAATTTTAAGAAGAACATGTCAGGAACGAGAGGTAAAAGCAAATCAAAGCCCAAAATGATGAAAAATAAAAATTCAAGAATGCAATAAAAATACAGAAACGTAAAAATCTACAACTAAGAACTCGGGTTGCCTCCCGAGAAGCGCTAAGTTTATAGTCTTCAGCCGGACCTATTTAAAAATCAGTTCGCTTTTCGCAAACTCCATTTGATCTCCGCCCCGTTCATCAAACCGTGAATATGGTTTTTAAAATTTTGACCATCGGTCATTAACAATTCGATTTTCGGTTTGGACACCCAATGTTGGTTGCGGAAAGGTTTTGATGAGAACAACTTCCCGAAACACCCGTTTTTCTCATGACTAGATGTCCGTTTGATTTCCGGCTTATTTCCCTCTTTCAAAAATGACTTTATGGCAGCAGCAGACTTGTCCGAGTGTGGATGGTCGGATGGCGATGATGGCGTGTTCACATTCTTGAGAAATGCTACTCGTTCCACATCTTTCTTAAAAGTTGGACCATCTGACACGGAATCTGAATTTTTCGACCGACGATGTTTTCGGTGTTTTTCTTTTGCAACGGCCTCCACACTTTCACTTTGTGAGATCTGATCAACACCTCCCGGCCATGAAAAGGATTTGAATACTTGGAACGTAACATGCTCCTCTTGAACCCACAGAGTTAATTTTCCTTATTCCACGTCAATAAGAGTTCTGCCGGTCGCTAAAAATGGTCGTCCCAAGATAATCGGGATATCTTCATCTTCCTCCATGTCGAGAACAATAAAATCCGCTGGAAAGATAAATTTATCCACTTTTACTACCACATCCTCAATCACTCCCCTCGGATACTTAATAGATCGATCCGCTAATTGCAAGGAGACCGTCGTCGGCTTTGCTTCTCCAATTCCCAGCTTCTTGAAAATAGACAGAGGCATGAGGTTAATACTAGCACCGAGATCGCACAATGCCTTATTAAAAGAGAGATCCCCCATGGTGCACGGTATGTTGAAACTTCCCGGATCTTTCAATTTTGGTGGAAGCTTCTTTTGAAGAATCGCGCTGCATTCCTCCGTCAAGGCGACTGTCTCAAACTCCTCGAGTTTTCTTTTCTTTGACAAGATCTCTTTCATGAATTTAGCGTAGCTTGGCATTTGTTCCAACGCGTCGGCAAATGGAAAGTTAATATGAAGCTTCTTGAACACGTCGAGGAACTTAGAGAATTGCTTGTCCGCCTTTTTCTGCTGTAATCTCTGCGGAAACGGGACGGGGGACACATATGCCTTCGGGTTATCCGGAAACATTATCGAAGGTCTCCAATCTTGTGATTCCTCCGTCGCTAAATTTTTCTTCTCCTCAATTTCACTCCTCTTTTCACTTCTCTCGGGCTGGTCACACACCTCCTTCCCGCTTCTCAAACTGATTGCATTTAGACTTTCTCTAGGATTTGTCTCGGTTGTACTTGGCAATGCTCCCTCCGGGCGGGCTGTCAACACATTAGCAATTTGGCCCAGCTGGATTTCCAAGTTGCGAATGGAAGCGGAATGATTCTGCAATGTCGCTTCAGTACGGGTCATGAATTGACTCGTATTCGCTGCCAATTTCGCAATTGCTTCCTCGAGAGAAACTTTTGGGGCGGGAGGGGGCTGCTGTTGGTTTTGAGCGAACGGAGGCTGGTTCGAGTTCTGTCCGTTTCTCCACGAAAAGTTGGGATGATTACGCCACCCCGGATTATACGTGTTGGAGTACGGATTATTTTGCCGGTTTCCGTTTTCTACAAACTGAGCTTGTTCAATTTGGGGCTGCTCGAACGGATTTCCGACTTGACACTCCATGCTAGGGTGAGATCCGTTACACCAATTGCAAGATTCAATGGTAACGGGGGAAGGAGCATGCGAAAATGCTTGGAGCTGCTGCGTCAAGTCTGCGACTTGGGCTGACAATGTAGATATCGGGTCATTACTCGAAATTTCCAAAACGCGCTTCGGCGTTACTCTTTCAGATGGCCATTGATATGAATTTGCGGCCATAGCTTCCAACAACGAGTGTGCCTCGGCCATAGTCTTTCCCATCAAAGACCCACCAGCGGCTGCATCCACGAGAGTGCGTGTAGAGGCACTCAATCCATTGTAGAACGTCTGAATTTGAAGCCAGTCTGGAAGGCCGTGATGTGGGCATCTCCGTAACAAATCCTTGTATCGCTCCCACGCCTCGTGGAGCGATTCCATATCATACTGACCAAAGGTGGTAATCTCGTTTCTCAGTCTCGCCGTCTTAGAAGGTGGGAAGAATTTAGCAAGGAAGGCTTGCACTAACTCTACCCATGCCGTGATCGAGCCCGGCGGTAAGGAATTCAACCAAAATTTCGCTTTATCCCTCAAAGAGAAAGGGAAAATCCGTAATCAGATAGCATCGTCGATGACACCATTGTTCTTGAACGTGTCACAAATCTCAAGAAAAGAAGCAATATGTGCGTTGGGATCATCATTCGGCAATCCACAGAATTGGCTCGCCTGCACCATCTGAATAATAGCAGGCTTGATTTCGAAGTTGTTTGCCTGAATGGTGGGACGCCGAATCCCCAAAAAATTAGTATTAATCTGCGGCATAGCATAATCTCGAAGAGCCATTTTCGGTTGAGCTTGCTGCACAATATTATTTCCTCCTTGAATTTCGATATTTTCGGCCATGGTCACTGTCGTCTGTAACTCTCGCTTCTCCTTCTTGTTCCTTCGAAAAGTGCGCTCGAGTTCGGTATCCAAAGGTAGTAGGCCTTCGTTACCGAGTTTTCTCATGCACTACACGAAAAATCCTGAAAGGAAAAACTAATAAATAAATAAAATTAAATACACAAAAATAAGTAAATAAAACGTTCAAACTAAGACTAGAAATACTGAAATCGATATTAGCAAAAATTTCAGTCCCCGGCAACGGCGCCAAAAACTTGTTGCGATTTTTCTTGAACGCAAGTGTACGTTATCGTATACAAGTAATAAAGTGATGAGTGAGTATCGTTCACACGAGGACTGAATCACTAACTACCGATTTTTATGTATTCTAGTTTTATTTGAACAATCGAAATTTGGGTTTGCAATTAATTCCTAAAGAAATTAATAAAAGACTAAATAGTAAAAAACGATAGCTTGAAGAAAGGGAATCAAATGATGAATAAGTCTAGGATTCTGAATCCACCTCGGTTTATCCGAATTTACTCTCGATTATCTGAAGTTAATGATTTTCCCAATTTATTGAAGGCGAAGATTGCTAAAATACTCTACCGCCTCTCCCGAGGTCAATAGATTTTTCTAAAGGCGAATAACGCACTCTATCCCTAGGTGAATTAATTCGTCAATAGGCAAAAAGCATAAAATCTCCAAAAGGCCACGTTGTTCCTATGAGTATATTCCTATCTCACAGAATAAAACGGTCCTCACCAATAGTTCCTCACCAACTCTCCTCTCCCGATTCGAGTTGAATGATTAAAACAATACAACTATTGGCCAGATAATTGAAAGCATTAAACACGATTGGGAAAACTCAACAAAAAGGGAATTAAATAGATAATCTCAAGCAAATCCGTCAAAACGTAGGTTTCATCAAAATCCTAGATTAGGGTTTTAGCCTGACATGCTAATTAATGAAAATACAGAATTAATAAATAGAAGCATGAAAATCAAACGCAGATGAAGCTCGGATTCCTCCGTTCTTCTGACTTCCGCCCTCTGCCCAAGCCTCCAAAGATTTCAAGATTCTCAAATTCCAAGATTTCCAAGCTGATTAATTAGGGTCTTAAACCCTTATTTATAGCTCTGCACAGTCTCCAAATCGCGTCCGTGTGAATAGGTCGAGAACTGGCTTCAAAATGGCCCAAATCCGCGCGGAGCACACCAAAACCGCCTAGTGTGCCGCGGCTCACTTAATCTGTGCCGCGGCACATGGCGTCCAGGTTAAAACCTGGGCGCTGTGATTTTCTTCTGGGCCGTGGCTCACCTGGACTGTGCCGCGGCACCGAGTACAGTCTACTTTGTGCCCGCTGGTTGCCTTCCTGTGCCGCGGCCCACTTGCCTTGTGCCGCGGCTCACGGCCAAAATTCGCCGTTTTCGCCCGTTTCGCCTCGTTTTAGCTTCCGGACTCCAATCTCCTGACAAACATACAACATTAAGGCATTAAAAGCTCATTTAAGCAAATTTACTCTCCAAAATAATACAAAATAATGATAAATAAGCGTATAAAAATATGCCTAACAGTGTCGCGACGCGTCGTCTGAGTTTGTTGGTCGTGATTAGTATCGTGGGGCGATCATCATCTTCGTGCGACCTGTGGATGTAAGTCTCCCTTCTTTATGTTGTGCCTCGTGTGACACGAGCTATTTTTATGATTATTGTTAAGGGACGGAATCCTCTTATGGATTTTGATTTCTTGATATGTGGTTATTTGACTCTCATATTTCGTTCATATGAGGAGTAGTGCTGCTGGATTGTGCATGTTTGACTTTATTTCTTTTATGCGCTGCGTGAGTTCTTTTGTAATGGCTTTCTGTATTTTACCGACTGAGTTTTATTTCGAAAACCGATTCCCTTAACCGAGTTTGTAGCATTATGGCCTTGATCGTTTCGGCGAAATTCTTATGACGGTATTTAATATTTTGTAAATGGCTTTTGTAAGTTTTTGAAATGTTACCGTCATCGGTCTTTTTGACGTTTTTGTAAATGGTTTTTAGCCTGGTGGGTTCTGGTGTGGGGCCCACGGCGTTATAATGTTCCGTATAATTACCTGAAATTTTTGGGCATTCTAGCCCATTGAATTATCTTTGAAAACCTTGAGTATCTTAGAAAATAAATTTCGAGACGTACTTTAAAAATGAATTATTTTCTCGTGGTACATCCAAGGTGCCACAATATGTTTCAAAATTCTTCTACCTCGAGGACCAAAATGTTTTGAGATATTTTCATTGTTTTAGAAACACTTTTACTAAGACCCGAGGGTCGAATATTCTGAAAATTTTTCACTAAGAGAAAGTGTCCTCATTTTTATCAATGTAAAATGGTTCTCCAAAGTCCCGATGACGATGTTTGTACTACTTCTTTTTATATATGATACTCGAGATCAACTAGTGTTTTCAAATTATTTTCGAAAGTGGTTTTCGTTTTTAAAACCTATTGTTTCTATTTGCGGTCCAGGAATGTATATGTGACGTTAGAGTTATTGTTAGGATGTTGGCCCTATGAGTTGTAGTCGAATTGGCGGTGTGAGCGTGGAGTCGTTTTCCACACATTTGTTGTGTTAACCCTCTGTGAGAGGTGGGGGTATCAAATGTTGTCGCCCCGTGGTGATTTCTACGTTATCGCGCATGTGCGAACTGTTAGAGCTTGGTTTGGTATGACAGTGTGCATCGGTGATTATTCCGTTATGTGTCGGTTGTTTAATGTATTGTTACCTTGCTTCCGTTTTTGTGAATTTCGTGGACGAGGTCGAAGGTAATACCCGTACTATTTTGACTCATGTATTTTCTCTTTCTCCATTCTTTCAACTCGCTCGTGTTCGTTGATACTTTCTGAACTTGTTCTGTATTTCGGTTTCATCGTTCGAACGAGCTGTGATCTTGTTTTGGGTTGATCTGGTATCGCTGTGACTTTTCCGAGTTCGGTTCGATTCTTGTGAACCTTGTTCGGAAGTGACATCATTTGGTTCTATTAACTCTTCTATTCGAAGTGGATCGGATTTTGAACTTCTGTATTTTCGACTCTGTCGACTCGTTTATGTTCGTTGACATTTTCTGAGCTTGTTCTGCCCCTTGCTTTTGTTGATCAAACGAGTGTGGTATTGTTTCGAAATAACTTGTTTGTCGTTGTGACTTTTCAATTGCTATTCCCTTTCCTGTGATCTTATGGGAATGCACATCTTGTTGTTTTCACCAGAACATATATTGTCTCGAGCCGAGACGTGAACCTGGGAGTTGTTGTTTGAATTTTATTATTCTTCATGATTCGAACATGATTATTCGATTTTTGTTGTCTCGATCGTTTGATTGTTCGGTTTTTGTTGATCTCGTGTCGTGATTGTTGAACGTTCAGGCTCTTTCGTAATTCCCTTAAGTTCAGGAAATTAGTCTCGTTTTCGATCTTCCAACCCTTGGGCGGTGGAATTCCGTATTTGTTCAGCGATTGGCTCGCGTTTTGATTGATGTACCGTTGGGTTGGTCAATCATATTGATTTTCGTTCGTTGTGTTTTGTGATTGTTCGGATAATCGACTCGATTGTATTACCTATTTGATGACGCTTATCACTTGTTGATTTTATTATGTCTCTACCGGTGGCGTTACGTTAGCCGTCGTGGAGCGTGTTTTCACGCCGTATATTCCTTTGTGTTGCTTGTAAAGTTTCGTCGATGGGCGTAAGTTACACATTTCTTGTGTATCTCGTTGAGTTTCCTGGCGGGACATTGCTTCTACCTACTTGTTTTAAGTTTCGGGACGAAACTTCTTTTAAGGAGGGTAGTGTGTAATACCCGTAATTTCGATTTCTGGTAATTTCTTTTTTTCGGCAAAAGTCCGTTTTGACGACTCGCTCATGACCGTTTCGTCATTCCGAGAATGATTAATTATGCACTTTTTGTCATCCGAGTTCGTTTCGGTGTTGTTTTATTGAGTTCCGTGCTTTTTGGCGACTTTTCCGCACTTGAGTTCGATTCTTGCGAATCTCGTTCGAAACTGCTGTTTCGAGTTTTCCGTAAGTCCGTTTAACTTTGTTAGACGTGTTGTGAACTTCGGTTTGGTTATTCGATCACGTATCGTGATTTTCGGGCATTTTGGGCCATTTTGTAATTTACCCAAAGTTGTGGGTATCCGGATTCGTATTTGTTGTTTTGACCTTTTTCATGGTCGAGTGCGATAAATTGTTGCATGGTATTTCTTTTCGGATCGATGTTGTTGTCCGAGAGCATTTCGTCGTGTTCGTTTCGTGCGTTTTCGGGAATTCGAGTCGTCGAGTCTTGGCGGCTAGGCACTGGCCGGCCACGTGCGGCAGGGACCTGCCAGGCGCGCACGAGCTGCGCGCACGATCCGGTGCTCGTGCGGCCCTGACTGCACACGCACGAGCGAGTGCTCGTGCCCAGTGCTCGTGCGTCCCGGCAGTTGGCTGACAGTGGGCGCGCACGACCCGGCGCACGACCGGCCGCTCGTGCGTGCCTGCTCGTGCGTCGCTGGGCAGTATATATGGTCGGGCAGACGTTTTTTTCACCATTTTCTCACTTCGTTCTTCCTCTTCCGCGGCTGGAGACTTCTTGGGCGTGGAGACATGTTGTCATACAATAAATCCATGAAGTTTTGGAGTTCATATCATCAATTGTCAGTCATATATCATCCTTCGATCCAGCGAATCAAGGTGAGATTTCCTAGAACCATATTTTGAGAAATTTTGGGGTTTTTGCGTTTTTGGCCGACTCGTTCCGTATTGTTGATTAATCCATGATGGGTATGATTAATCTTAGTATTATTCATGTGTTTAACAACATCTAATCCTTGTTTTTCGTCGAATCAAGGTATTTTGACTTGAACCCTTATTTTTGAAGATTTTGGGGATTTTCCTTTTGATTTCTATTCCAATCCGTTTTTGTTCAATTAATTGTGGTATAAACGTTGTTTTGAACATGTTCTATGGATTGGATACTCGTATCTTTGATTCGTTCGACCCGAGGGGTGATTTCCTTGTTCTTGGAGGGTCTCGAACATTTAATGTTCGATTAAATGCTCGAATGAGTTCCCTTCGATAGTTTGTTGGGATTTCCGTTGTTTTCAATCTTGATTCTCGTCGTAACATGTTTTGTTGTTCCTTACGGAGGATTATAGGTGTTCGATGATTCCGATGTTGAATTCCGTTGGTGATTGATGATTCGTGTGGTGTTATTCTCGTAGTAACTGCGGTGTTATCGCGTTCTTGATAGTGTTCGGGAGTTCGGGGCCGTTCGACCTTATTTCATCCGTCGTCTTGTTGCGATCGTGGTTTCGAGGCATATACCTTGTTCATACGCTTCTCATTTTGTGGATATTATGATCGATGACCGTATTGGTGTGTTTATTTGGTTATTTGAAATGAATTTTCAAAAGATTTCGGTTTGGCCTCGTTAAAGGCTCTCTTTCAAAATGCGTGTGTGTTTTGTGAACGGTGTGTTTTGGTAATTGATTATGGTTTGATTATTTTGAACGTTGAAAGCTTTGATGCTACCCCTGTTGTTTAAAGTTATGGAATCGTGTATTCCGTGTTTAATCTTGTTATTGTGTTTTGAAGAGTTTGATAATGGTGTTGGATTAGTGGCCATCCCTAGTGAGTATTCTTGATGAGCTTACATTCTTAGCATATTAGTATTGCTTGAGTATTGTGTGTGTGTATGCTCACTACGGGTTGGATCCGACGGGGTCTCGGTAGGGCTCCACGAAGCTGTGGAACTGCGAGCTTGCTTTTAACCACTACGGGTTAGATCCGACGAGGTCTCGGTAGGGGTCCACGAAGCTATGGGTCCGCGGTTAATTGTGGTGCATTTTACAAATGTGATTTGATTATGGCATTTCCGGAAATGACTGCTTTTGAATGGTTTTCATGATTGCATGCATCGACTAAGTGTGTAAGAGGTAAGTTGTTCGTTTGGCTTACTTGGCTAGGATGTCACTAGAGTATTTGTTGTCTGTATTTAAACCTTGGGTTGTGGATTTTGATGTTGGAAAACGAACCTTGTTGTCGTTCTCGTGTACTGTGAGTTGATAAAATTTGGGGCTAAAATCCCAACTGTTTTGTAAAGGTCATTTTACGGAAAATAAACCTTAGGGGTGGTGACCCCTTTCGTATTTTGAGTTTTGGAAAGAGTATGATTCAATAAATCCTAAATTGTTTTCTATTAAAACGCTCGATGGCATTTTTAAACCGTTTTATAAATTGTTTCCCTTGATTTGTGATCTTTCGGTTTTGGAATATTTTACCCAAACTCTTGCCTCGGGAAGTACTTTGTTGTTATGTTGGAATCTTTGAGGATTCTTGATTGTTATTATTCTTGGAACTTGAATTGTATGACCCGTATTTTTACACTTGTACTTGCACTATCAAAACAGTGGAGTTTTGCTAACCCCCGAGTATTCGGGGGGTGGATGTCTGTTTGTGCATTCAGGTTTTGGGAGCGTAACGCAGGGTTGGCACGAAGGATGATGAAAGATGATCGATACTAATGACATGAGGAACCGTACGTTGTGTATTGGTTCAGTTGTACTTTATTTTCCACTGCTATATATTTTTTCCATTGTACGGGTGTGGTTGTATTTTGACCCCTGCGTGGGCATGAGTTGTAATTGAGTTGTATATTTTTATTGAAAGGCCAAATCGGTCTACTAAGTCTTTTTAGCCTTAAAGGCATTGTCGAGTTGTTCGTTTGTTGTTACCAGCCTGGTAGATTCTTGAGGAAAGGTTCTATGGCGTGTAATATCTCTGAGCGGATTGGGGGTGTTACACGACAAGGCTATTTATACGCTGAACTATGAACTTTGACCGATAAGATCCAAGTACAATCAAATGGAAGAAAATGAAATGGTACTCAAAACAATATCTAATAAATCCGAATAAAACACATCACGAATCAATACCATGGCAACATAGGCCGAAACATCAAGGAAACCGAAAACAGTACTCGAGTACTCAAAAACCATTCAAGTACAACATCATTGAATGGAGGAAATACAAAACATAACCAGTGACAAGACAAAGCATCACACTTGCCCATCATTTTCATGCCGACCCGGTGCCTATCCGCTCTCCTAGATCCTGTAATACATGAAAGGTATTTCCCCCATAAAGGGGTTAGCCGTCGAATAGCTAGTACAAGTACATCGAATATGAAATACAATACTTCTCGATAATAAAGTAAATATAATCATCATTTCATCAACACAAGACTAGTATTCCGGAATAACTAAATCTCATAGCATCACATTGAATACATACATGATTAACCGCAGAACCGCACCAGAGGCTACGGAACCCTCAGAGGACCCGTCGGTCCGTCCCAGAGTGGTTAACCCAAAATATCCGTGGAACCGCACCAGAGGCTACGGAACCCTCAGAGGACCCGTCGGCCCATCCCTGAGTGGATATATACCATCATACAATTCATATATCTTACTTTCAAAGTCGAGAACATACAATCATAAACATATAGTTGTGATCGGTCAAAAATATATCCTAAAAATAGGAGTTTTTGAGTCGCTCGCAAATATATACGAGGTAGAAGTAGTTGTGGTAAGTTCTACCAAGGTCTTTTCTCTCGAGGATTGTTCAACAGGGCTTCGTATAATATTTTGTTACAAATTGCGAGAAATAAATACTAAAATATTCTAAAATATATTTTTTTGGTTTTTAAATTAACTAAATTAAAATGCACTATTTTTTTTAACCAAACTATTTTTAATAAGACTATTTTATATAAGACTATTTTAATAAGACTATTTTTATACTACAGTATTTATATTAAGACTATTTATATTAAAACTATTTATATTAAACTATTTTTTTAACTAGACTATTTATATTAGACTATTTTTTTTAACTAGTGAAAATGAATAGGATTAGAATGAGTTGGGAATTTATAAAATCTAGGGGTTACGGGTTCATTAAATTAGGTTTTTAATTAAGTATAAGAATTGATTTACACGGATATAAAAGAAAAATGAATGTTTATCGAGTAATCAACTTTTCACCTCATAACTTTCGTATTCAAAGATGTCTTAATCACTTTCGCTTTTTTAAGATGTTGATAACAATATTAACACTTGATAGATTGAAAAGATGTGTTTCCAATACACTTTAACAATAAATCAAGGAGATTTCACTAGTAGAAATAGGATATGATCAATCTCTATTTAAACCAATTAGTCCTTTCATTTCTTTAACTTGACTATTTTTAGGATAAACGATTGTTCATCGAGTAATCAACTTTTCACCTCATAACTTTCGTATTCAAATGTGTCTTAATCACTTTCGCTTTTTTAAGATGTTGATAACAAGATTAACACTTGATAGATTGAAAAGATGTGTTTCCAATACACTTTAACAATAAATCAAGGAGGTTTCACTAGTAGAAATAGGATATGATCAATCTCTATTTAAATCAATTAGTCCTAAAAATAGTGTAAATCAATCAAATACTCAATATATAACCTAATAGAAATCCCCCTTCCCCTAGGAAGAAAGATTAGTTACTCATTGGTTTATACAAACTAAAATTATAATAGAAATAATTGATATATATATATATAATATATATAGAAACTTTTAATTACTAGAACTTAATGACAACAGATAAAACTTACTTGAATATGATGTATCAAAGTGCAAGAAACATACTTCAAAATATAACTTCAAACTTATTCAAAGGTTACAAGCTTACAAAAATTGAAAGTAAAACACTAAGTTAAATACTAAGTGCTTATTGATCAAGCACTTTTCAATTACAAACTAAATGAAAGAAAAACTTCAAACCAAAAATGAAATACAAACTAAAATTGGGAGTTTTTAAGGAAAATATCTTGCTAAAAGAAAGGAGTATTTCTTGGCAAGAAGATGAGATGATTTTGTAATGGATGAAGATGTCCTTTTATAGGTGATTTTCATGAATACAATTGATTATTTAATTTGTGGCATCTTTGACAAGTCTGTAATACCCGGATTTTCAGTATAAATTTTTCGCGTTATTTTATCTGAGATATACTGTATAGTTTGGTATCTATACAGTATGGATAAAATAAATTGAGAACCGAGACAGTTATACTGGTGTGATTATCGTTTTTGATTGACAGATATATTCAGGATATGTTGTATCAGGTTGAACTGATTCGGATATCAGGTATACCGTATGAGAATATCTTTGGATTCAGTATGTGTATTCAGTATGCCGTATGTTTGTATTTTGTACGCCGATACGTTGGACAGGAACAGTTGGATTTTTGGCTAAGTATAAAAGCGATTACGTACGTTAAGCCTTGGAGCTTACGTACGTAAAATGTGTTAGCTTACGTACGTTATATAGTGTACATAACGTACGTAACAAGAGGAATCGGACAGTGGGGCCCGTGGTCGGCAGCTTTCGGCGCAGATGTGGACAGGTGAGTCAACGGATGGAGTTACGTACGTTATACAGGGTGTATTACGTGCGTGTCTGAGTATATCGTAGCAAGTCAACGTCGTATTACGTGCGCAACGGAATAAGTGTTACGTGCGTTACGGGGCGGTGGCCGAGTCGTGGCCGAGAGGACTGTAGTGGCCGAGCATGGTCGCGGTGACTCGCATGGATGGCCGATCGCGGTCGGCGGTGACTCGGCCGGGGCTAGGGATCGCCGATAACGTCGTAAGGTACCCGGCCGATTCTGGCCGTAAGGGACCGTTACGTACGTAAGCCTCGGCGATTACGTGCGTAACGATGCGGCATTTACGGCGAGACTTCGCCATGGCCGGATTACGTGCGTAAGGGCCCGGCCGATTCGTGCGTAAGCGTCCGGATGTCCGGCTATTTAAGGCCTGGACCGAGTCATATCCGGCATTTTCCACTTTTCTTCGTTCCTTCCACGATTTTTCACCATAGATTGATGGATTTGAGTATGAGCAACTTATAACAACATGTTTTGGAAGTTGGAATCATGGATTAACATCATCTTCCACCCGGATCGAAGGTAAGAACACCTAAACACTTGGTTTTGGATATTTTTGAAGTTTCTTGATGTCTTGGCCGATTTGATTCGTTTTAACTCAGATTATTGATGGAATCTTGTTGTATTCTTGAGATTATTCGTTGTTCTTGAAGTTTTGTGGATCGAAATCGAGTATTCCTTTGAATAATCTATTGAATTGGACTATGCCTTCAAAGTGTTCGATGAAATGTCTCAATGAGTAGAACTTGGAAAATTCTACACGTTTTCGTATGAATGATGGTTGAAATGATATTGTTGTGATGATTCTTGGTAATTATGGGAATTTTGTTAAAGAAAGATAATGAATTGGTGGTCAAATGATTCGATTATGTTGTTATGATTGTGGAATCGTAGTATTCTCGATGTTCTTGGTGGTTTGTTGTGATTCATGATGTTATGAGAAGTATATGTTGAAGTACATGATTATATACACCTTGAATTATGATTAAGGGTTGTTTAGATGTTAGAAAACATCGGGTTATGTTGTTTTATGGATTATGAACGTGAATTTGGATAATTCGTGTTCTTAAAGAACTCTTGAGTTACATGTTATGATTTTGGAAGGATTTCGGATAATTTGGAATGTGATTATTCACGATTATAATCGGTAAATTATTTTCTACGAATTTACTAGTATAACAAGAAGGAGTCTTGTTGATTCTAATTTAGAATTAAAGTCGGAATCGAATATGTTATGAAATCCTTAATATCAAGATAAATTGATCATTGATTTGAGGAAGGTGTTGGTGTTTTATATATGAATATGGAATATTCACATTTAGAACTAAGTTATGTATTTGGTACAATATTCGTATAGGAATACGAATATGATTTCGAGTTTGATGAGAATTATTATACATGTTTGAATTTGGAAATTCATACTTATTGAATAAGTGTTCAATTCGGATAATGGAATTATTTGAAACCTTTGGAATATGGTTATTTATGATGTTGAATTAATCGGATCGTCCGGATTGATGATGATAACCGGTAATTGGTTTATATTATGAATTTACAAGGAGGAAATTTGTATCCGTATTTAAGATTGAATTTGGAATCGGTAATGTTGGACCCTTGTTGGTTTAAATTGATTATTGATATGATCTTTCGGATTGTGGAATCGTATTGTGGTTTTGAATTCGTGTTTGATTGGTTCGGGTTGTTTGGATATGTGTTTAATCGGGATATTGTAGAACCGTTGTTGATCGGTTATTGATTGTTATTTGTGATCATCGAGTTACGGCTTGTATCGTGGATATGGGTTCGTATTTGTTGAGTTGGATTATTTGGTATTATGTATATGATCGAAGTTTCGTTGAACCGTTGAGTTTGTTGGTTGAGTATGTCGGTTATTGATTTTTATCGAATGTGTGTTAATGGGTTATTGCTGTAACACCCCCAGATTTAACCGGAAATATTACAGCGCCGTGGGCCCCGAGATGGAACCCACAAGGCTAAAAGAAATTTTCGCAAACATTTACAAATGCCCAAGAGGCCAATGACGGTACTATCTTTAAAAATTCACAAAGACATATAAAATCCATTTATCAAAAACCGTCGTAAAAACTCATTTGAAATCGCAAGGCCAAACAGCCGACACTCAAAAGTTTAGAAAACGATTTCCAGAGTAACCTTAGTTACTAGATACCAAAAGAGCATTTCAAAATACTCACGCAGCGGAAAAAGACCAACCATAAAGATACTCTAGCAGCGGAATACAAGAACCGATCAAGAAACTCAATGCACACAACATGTCCTAGCCAGTATCCTCCGGGAAGCTCATCTCTTCACGACCGCTACAAGCTCGATACTCCGAGAACCTAAAAATAAATCCCACGACGGGGTCATCCATAATATCCAACAATGATATCAATCACATCACATCAATAATACATACCAATGAGAATACAGAATAAGAATACGACCAATGTAATCTTACCGCCATAACTTTGCTTACTCAAGTAATTCTCATCAGAATAACCATTATCACATTTCACATCTCGTACTCGATTAACCAATAAACTCGAACAGAATATCTGTATTGTACCGCAAACAATACTCAAGATTCTCAAACGATCATAACCAACTCACGATACAGAAAATATACCAGTTCTGACCAAAATGATCCATCGAATAACATCATCAAATCCCAAGACGATAACCGATTTTCCATCAAAGACAAATACCAAGGAAATACGGAACATACCTCGAGATATGAAGTGCCACGACAATCATATCAGTCTAATCCGAGATCAGATCAATGCAATACGAACACGGTCCTAACACAAGACCTACAATTGCATACTCATATGACCACGTCAATATGATCACAGCAATAACAATCATGTATACTCAATGGAAATCCGACGATCCAGCGCCCTCAGCATAGATCCCCTTGATGATCCTATCAGATCATCATAAGGTGGATAACCAACAATACACATATGAACAACCACATGATAAAATCAATGATGCGAATTCACAAGATTCCATCAACACAATACTGGTAATCCAACGATCCAGCGCCCTCAGCATAGATCCCCATGATGATCCCGTCGAACCAACGCATGGTGGAAAACCTGTCCAACGATCCAGCGCCTCAGCATAGATCCTCATGATGATCCCGTCGAACCAACGCATGATGGACATTCGATCCAGCGCCCTCAGCATAGATCCTCATAATCCCATTGGATTATTTACACAACATAAACAACACAATATGCATACACATATGCAAATCAACACGTTCATCAACATGAACAACATAACATACACGACAACATGAAAATTTACTAGGACGACTTCATGTTCAACAACATGAAAGAAAGTGTACGAGACCAAAATAAATAACATTAAACGATAATCAATATGGAATACTTGCCCTGAGCCCTTCGGGAGCAACCTCGATGTCCAATCATCACCGACGATTATCCTCAATGCTCGGCGATCCAAACGTACAATGAACTATAGATACTCATATCCTCGTCTTTACCATAATGTAACCTCGATACTCGAACATACCAATAACTGAGATAAAGCATATACATTATGATTTACCTCCCAGAATCGAAAGAACGATATGCGATCCGAATACCCAGAGTTCACAATAATAATCATCGCTATATGCATTATAAACGAAATGAAACTGAAACCATTCATTAAATATTATAACTGAGCAAGTAATAACTTGCCTCGATACCGATACGATGATGATGAAGCCGCTACCAGTCACAATGCCTTCGTCTACGAGCTCCTCGGCCCTGACCATGCAATTCACGAACACGCTCGAACACGACCGCAACATCCGGTTATAATCGCCGATCAATAATCTCAACCTATCGAAGTAATCAAATAACATACATCCGATAACAATCAACAACCGACAAAACTAACTAATCGAACTCAACGGTTCAACACAACCTCGAATAAACGCAGTCAGAACAAACCAAATCAAACCATCACGAATTCATAATCAAAACACAAAAATACTGCACTGTCTGCCTACTTAGCGCACGTTAAACGCATAACGTAGCGTGCGCTAAGTTGTCCCGTTAGCGTGCGCTAGCCAGTAAGCTTAGCGTGCGCTAATGCTGTTCAGTGGCATGCATTCCAAACATCAACTCACCTCTTGCGACTACGAATCCGTATGAAGGGAGACATAAATCTCCATATCTCTTGAAGATAAACGACACCATAACTATCATAAGGATCATATCAATGTCCATATATCAATAATAACATCAACAGTCAAACCGTCTCGATAACAAGGATCATATCATACTCAATCTGGAATTCAACCTAGTATCACGATTCATCTCATCTAAATCGACCAATATAATTACCAAGATTCAGAAATCCATCTTAGATCGGGTTAAATGAATCAACATTCTTATAGTATGAAGAATCTTAACTAACATCCGAAACTCTTATCAAAATTCCATTGAATCTCATATAACATCATCATATGATTATCCAACATGCTCCTTACATGAAATCATCCAAGAAAAACGAACCATTAACAAAGGAATACGAAGATTACCTGGTTTAGACGAACCAAAAAGAAGAACACTAGAACTCCATTCCAAGAATCATGAATAACTTGAAGAACAAGGCTTGAATCCATGCTCTCCATCTTAATCTTGTTAAAGATCACCATCTCTCAGTGTTTGATACCTCAAACCTCTTTCTAAAAACTCTCTCTCTCGGTTGTAAGGAAGGAATGGACGAAATGCTTCATATCACCCTTCTGTCCCTTTTATAATATTCATTATTAGCGTGCGCTAACATCTCATGTTTAGCGTGCGCTATCGCCTTAGCGTGCGCTAACTGACTTTGTTAGCGTGCGCTATCGGCTGCAGGCTACTGCCTTGCTTCGTAAACTAGCTTACGTACGTAATGCCCATGCATTAACGTACGTAAAACATCCTGCCTAGCGTACGCAAGTCATTTACCTTAGCGTGCGCTAATACCAGTTGACTTGCTACAGTCTACACTTACCACGAAGATGCTCGTGACCCCACCAGCCGAAATCAACCAATAAAGCCAAGATTCCCTGTTGACCGATATATAGTTAGCGTGTGCTAATCAATATGCATTAGCGTGCGCTAACACTACATTACAACATCCGTTGACTTATCGAACGTGCGCGAAAGTGGCACGGTCACGTGTAGATTCCTTCCGTCAATTTGTATTAGCGTGCGTTATCTTATATTCGTAGCGTGCGCTAATCTCGCACGCGATAGCGTGCGCTACTCATGATTATTAGCGTGCGCTAATAATGTTACACTTAGCCATTTCCAATCAAGTATACGCTGTCTCGACATACCGAAAACACATATACACTTACCGAATACATATACTGAATCCAATAACATTCTTATACGATATACTCTATATCGAAAGTACGATAACCCGATACACGATATCCTCAAATGTAATCACGACCGGATACGACAATTATACCGATATCGACATCTCGGTCCTTTATTTATTTTATCCCTACCGCATGATTCCACGCTGTACAATATAACTCGGATAAAATAATATCAAACAACAGTAGTAGAAATTCCGGATATTACATTCTACACCACTTAAAATAAGTTTCGTCCTCGAAACTTGCAATCCGTCATAAAACAAACAAACATACCTTTCAACCCAAAATATCCCAAAACCATCACGACAACGATCAATCATCATCACTATAAAATAACCACAACAGCATACTTACAAATACGCAGGTCGACGATCTCCTGAGATACTTAGCAAGCGATTTCACTGTACAGTCTCAATACGCTTACGATCACAATTCCCTGAGTCTCAACAAAATATATCATCTTCGGATGAAACAATCTGCCCGAATCAAATCCTGTCTGCCTGATTCCATAATCAAGTCCCAATTCCGATAAGATGAATAATACACAATACATCTGCGAAACAACTACCCAAAACGACACGAATCCTGAGGCACCAACACAAAATCCGAACGCTCAGATGATCACCAACAATGATCAACAATCAACCGAATTTATCATCGACATGATAAATTCCAATATGACCAACTAGAGGTCAAAACACACTTGAGAATATCATCAACCTGATAAACTCCAATATTACCGACGAACGATCAACGAAAATCGAGAATACCTTCACACGGTAAACTCCAACACGATCAACACAGAACCACAGAAACAGATATACGAAAGAATAACATTCTCAAAATGACAAATCAATCACGTACACTAGATCTCAATAAACATACCCAACTGGCGAACATTTCCCTCGGCATACGAATAACGAATCGCAAATCGACGAACATATCAATTCATACAAGGAGTGGGAACGACCACTCAATATCCAAAACAACCAGCATGGGGTCACCATCCCAAAATTTATACTTACAAAGAAATCATTCAAAGATCACTATGGTAAGATTGCGCTACTACCGCACCCATGGACTCACATAGCACGTATGTCCCGGTTTTACAAAGTCCAAAGTTCCAAATTTACATCCTGCACATGAATCTACAACACGCAGTATATTTCTCTTATCTGATCAAACAACCGATCATCCTTGCATAACCAATCTACCATACTAAACTTCGAATCTCTTCTCCTTGTACCATCGATATGATATGCCCGATGCACTAAATGCGTATGTACATCAATCACATTTTCAAAACCAATTTGAAATCATATATTCTTGTCACGAAGACAATTTTCGAAAGTTCTTTCAAGAGTTTGAAAACTCAAAACATAAATTTTCGTAAGACCACGAAATCAATTTTAAAAATTAAATCGGCTTGCTGGTGCCAAGTTCTCGATAAAAATTCTTTTCGAATACACACGATTAAATAAAATGGAATTTATGAAAATGCTTGTGCATATCCATACTCCTGTATACCACTTCGACTCGTCACCAATATCCACTGATATTCCATCAGAAAACCACACGATAGAGTTCCAAAACCTCAATACATAGACTCCGATAAAAACTCCTTTTCCACACATGACTCGTATCGTCAACCATTTACCCATCCTGGATCACCTCAAATATGATATGACAAAACGTTGAAACAAATCAAGCAAATCAAACACGGCGAAAGACTTCCCGAGAGGTTCCATTTGAACAAGTAAACCAAAACCTCAAAAGGTAGGAACAAAATAAATAAACGATTGATAAAGAGTTTTACAAATCTCGGGAGTTTTAGAAAACAGAAAAACTTTCTTTTGAAACATTTAGGGTCTCAACCCGTATCTTGTTCCGCACTACAAGAAGTTTAAAAAGTAGAAAACTCTTTTCGGACTCCAAGTCCTGAGTTACAAAACTATTTCAAAATCGATTGGGTCTCGGCCCAAAAATCATTTTCCGTAAAACATCCGTAAAACATTCATTTCGAAAGGTATCATTTTCAAATGATCAAAAGCAGTTCATATATCTCAAAATGAATTAACATGCTACATGTTCTTCTCAACCATGCACAATATTTCTCCCCAAATGCACAATTCCGTTCCAAAATCTAACCAACATACTGATTTCCAGAATCATAGTTTCTCAAGATCATCAATCCTGTCTCACTCTGACATCCCATACTGTAACGCATGATATCTGCTGAATCTCAAAACATATCAACTTAGAACTGCAATAAATCTCAATGAAATTCAAAATCCAAATACTTACGGATCGTGAAGCCGACGATTCCCCGTGATATCGCACATGTCTCGACTCTAGAAAATACTCGACATGGATATTATCAAAACACACGTTTGCCAAATCAGTTCGACTCAAGAACACAATACATCTCATTCCAGAGAATCTCGTTAACACCATTTGGAAAAGTTATAACAAGCCCAGTACGATACTGGCAAATCCGATAACGCACAAGCCTGAGTGAACAACAAAGACTCACGGCTCTAATATTTGTCAATCGACAACTCGAATGACGCAACAAAAACACGACCCAACTCGACCCAAATGCCTAGGTTTTCTCAACCTAAGCTCCGATACCATATTCTGTAACACCCCCAGATTTAACCGGAAATGTTACAGCGCCGTGGGCCCCGAGATGGAACCCACAAGGCTAAAAGAAATTTTCGCAAACATTTACAAATACCCAAGAGGCCAATGACGGTACTATCTTTAAAAATTCACAAAGACATATAAAATCCATTTATCAAAAACCGTCGTAAAAACTCATTTGAAATCGCAAGGCCAAACAGCCGACACTCAAAAGTTTAGAAAACGATTTCCAGAGTAACCTTAGTTACTAGATACCAAAAGAGCATTTCAAAATATCACGCAGCGGAAAAAGACCAACCATAAAGATACTCTAGCAGCGGAATACAAGAACCGATCAAGAAACTCAATGCACACAACATGTCCTAGCCAGTATCCTCCGGGAAGCTCATCTCTTCACGACCGCTACAAGCTCGATACTCCGAGAACCTAAAAAGAAATCCCACGACGGGGTCAGCCATAATATCCAACAATGATATCAATCACATCACATCAATAATACATACCAATGAGAATACAGAATAAGAATACGACCAATGTAATCTTACCGCCATAACTTTGCTTACTCAAGTAATTCTCATCAGAATAACCATTATCACATTTCACACCTCGTACTCGATTAACCAATAAACTCGAACATAATATCTGTATTGTACCGCAAACAATACTCAAGATTCTCAAACGATCATAACCAACTCACGATATGGAAAATATACCAGTTCTGACCAAAATGATCCATCGAATAACATCATCAAATCCCAAGACGATAACCGATTTTCCATCAAAGACAAATACCAAGGAAATACGGAACATACCTCGAGATATGAAGTGCCACGACAATCATATCAGTCTAATCCGAGATCAGATCAATGCAATAAGGACACGGTCCTAACACAAGACCTACAATTGCATACTCATATGACCACGTCAATATGATCACAGCAATAACAATCATGTATACTCAATGCAAATCCGACGATCCAGCGCCCTCAGCATAGATCCCCTTGATGATCCTATCAGATCATCATAAGGTGGATAACCAACAATACACATATGAACAACCACATGATAAAATCAATGATGCGAATTCACAAGATTCCATCAACACAATACTGGTAATCCAACGATCCAGCGCCCTCAGCATAGATCCCCATGATGATCCCGTCGAACCAACGCATGGTGGAAAACCTGTCCAACGATCCAGCGCCCTCAGCATAGATCCTCATGATGATCCCGTCGAACCAACGCATGATGGACATTCGATCCAGCGCCCTCAGCATAGATCCTCATAATCCCATCGGATTATTCACACAACATAAACAACACAATATGCATACACATATGCAAATCAACACGTTCATCAACATGAACAACATAACATGCACGACAACATGAAAATTTACTAGGACGACTTCATGTTCAACAACATGAAAGAAAGTGTACGAGACCAAAATAAATAACATTAAACCATAATCAATATGGAATACTTGCCCCGAGCCCTTCGGGAGCAACCTCGATGTCCAATCATCACCGACGATTATCCTCAAGGCTCGGCGATCCAAACGTACAATGAACTATAGATACTCATATCCTCGTCTTTACCATAATGTAACCTCGATACTCGAACATACCAATAACTGAGATAAAGCATATACATTATGATTTACCTCCCAGAATCGAAAGAACGATATGCGATCCGAATACCCAGAGTTCACAATAATAATCATCGCTATATGCATTATAAACGAAATGAAACTGAAACCATTCATTAAATATTATAACTGAGCAAGTAATAACTTGCCTCGATACCGATACGATGATGATGAAGCCACTACCAGTCACAATGCCTTCGTCTACGAGCTCCTCGGCCCTGACCATGCAATTCACGAACACGCTCGAACACGACCGCAACATCCGGTTATAATCGCCGATCAATAATCTCAACCTATCGAAGTAATCAAATAACATACATCCGATAACAATCAACAACCGACAAAACTAACCAATCGAACTCAACGGTTCAACACAACCTCGAATAAACGCAGTCAGAACAAACCAAATCAAACCATCACGAATTCATAATCAAAACACAAAAATACTGCACTGTCTGCCTACTTAGCGCACGTTAAACGCATAACGTAGCGTGCGCTAAGTTGTCCCGTTAGCGTGCGCTAGCCAGTAAGCTTAGCGTGCGCTAATGCTGTTCAGTGGCATGCATTCCAAACATCGACTCACCTCTTGCGACTACGAATCCGTATGAAGGGAGACATAAATCTCCATATCTCTTGAAGATAAACGACACCATAACTATCACAAGGATCATATCAATGTCCATATATCAATAATAACATCAACAGTCAAAATGTCTCGATAACAAGGATCATATCATACTCAATCTGGAATTCAACCTAGTATCACGATTCATCTAATCTAAATCGACCAATATAATTACCAAGATTCAGAAATCCATCTTAGATCGGGTTAAATGAATCAACATTCTTATAGTATGAGGAATCTTAACTAACATCCGAAACTCTTATCAAAATTCCATTGAATCTCATATAACATCATCATATGATTATCCAACATGCTCCTTACATGAAATCATCCAAGAAAAACGAACCATTAACAAAGGAATACGAAGATTACCTGGTTTAGACGAACCAAAAAGAAGAACACTAGAACTCCATTCCAAGAATCATGAATAACTTGAAGAACAAGGCTTGAATCCATGCTCTCCATCTTAATCTTGTTAAAGATCACCATCTCTCAGTGTTTGAGACCTCAAACCTCTTTCTAAAAACTCTCTCTCTCGGTTGCAAGGAAGGAATGGACGAAATGCTTCATATCACCCTTCTGTCCCTTTTATAATATTCATTATTAGCGTGCGCTAACATCTCATGTTTAGCGTGCGCTACCGCCTTAGCGTGCGCTAACTGACTTTGTTAGCGTGCGCTATCGAAGCCCAGAGGCTACTGCCTTGCTTCGTAAACTAGCTTACGTACGTAATGCCCATGCATTAACATACGTAAAACATCCTGCCTAGCGTACGCAAGTCATTTACCTTAGCGTGCGCTAATACCAGTTGACTTGCTACAGTCTACACCTACCACGAAGATGCTCGTGACCCCACCAGCCGAAATCAACCAATAAAGCCAAGATTCCCTGTTGACCGATATATAGTTAGCGTGCGCTAATCAACATGTATTAGCGTGTGCTAACACTACATTACAACATCCGTTGACTTATCAGAACGTGCGCCGAAAGTGGCCTGGTCCACCCGTAGATTCCTTCCGATCGGACTGTATTAGCGTGCGTTATCTTATATCCGTAGCGTGCGCTAATCTCGCATTTATAGCGTGCGCTACTCATGATTATTAGCGTGCGCTAATAATGTTACACTTAGCCATTTCCAACTGTTACCGCCTGTCTCGACATACCGAAAACACATATACACTTACTGAATACATATACTGAATCCAATAACATTCTTATACGATATACACTATATCGAAAGTACAATAACCTGATACACGATATCCTCAAATGTAACTGTCGACCAGATACGACAATTATACCGATACTGACATCTCAGTCCTTTATTTATTTTATCCCTACTGCACAGATTCCACGCTGTACAATATAACTCAGATAAAATAATATCAAACAACAGTAGTAGAAATTCCGGATATTACAATTGCAATAGGTTGATATGTTTTGATCGTGGATTATGACCGTTGAGTTGCGGTTGAGGCTAAAGAGTTCGTAGATTGCTTTTGGTCGGGGCTAAGGAGCTCGTAGACAAAGGCAATGGATTTTGGTAACGGCTTCGTGGTATCGGTATCGAGGCAAGTTTATACTTGTTCAGTTTATAATATTTGATAAATGGTTTCGTTTTCATTTCATTTATAATTCGTATAGCAATGTTGTTAGAAATGTAAGTTGTCGGGATAATGGTTCGTATATCGTACTCTGGTTGTAATAAATCATAAGGTATATGATTTAATTGTGTTCAGGGAAGACGTGAGTTATCTTTGGTCAAGGATATAGAATATCGGATATCGAGGATAGTTATCGTGATGACATAAGTATCGGGATAAAGGTTTTTGGTATTTAATGGATGGTACTTTATTTGAGATTATTTGTATAAATGTGTATTCGTTCAGGGATGTGGTTCGTGGAAAGGATGTTGTCTTCGGCTTCGAGGTAATCTAAGTAATTGTTCAGTTATGTGGATAATTAGCATGTTGAGTTGTTGTGTATGTTGAGGTTTCGTGTAATGAGTTTCGTATCGGTTATTCGTTGAGGGATGTTGATCCCAGGACTATTGTATTGAGATCGTAGATCGTGTTGGTCATTCATTTGGGATGATGATCCCAGGATTGATGTTTTGGATATTGATTAGTCGTGTCGACTTTTCATTGTCAGTCTGTTGTTGTTCACTTCGGTGAGTCTTTTGATCTTTATTGGATATGTGTTTCTTTGAGTTTCGTTGTCATGTTGCATCGTGACATATCTGGAGTCATATCTGCGTGCCGATTGGTTATTGTGTAGGATTTTTAGCCGGGCACATGATGGTTATGCGTGGATATTTCCGCATTGAACCGTGCACACGAGACGTAGTTCATGAGGCTAATTAGGTACAAGACCACACGTGTATTTGATCGATACCCGGGGTGGCTTGTGCACGGACACATTTCCGGATCGGGCGTACTGTGATGTCCATCTTTTGAGCCATATTGTTGGGTCGTTCATAGTCCATGTATGATTGGATATGTTCGACGGTTTGCGACTGGTTGTTCATACGCCCGAGGGGTATGTTCGACAGTCAGAGTTATTTCTTGAGATCCATTATTGTTGATCATTTGGAGTCTACCTTGTTGAGGGTATTCTCGGTTATTGTTGGTCCTTTGTTGATCATTTGGAGTCTACCTTGTTGAGGGTATTCTCGGTTATTGTTGGTCCTTTGTTGATCATTTGGAGTCTACCTTGTTGAGGGTATTCTCGGTTATTGTTGGTCTTTTGTTGATCATTTGGAGTCTACCTTGTTGAGGGTATTCTCGGTTATAGTTGATCCTTTGTTGATCGTGTTTGTAGTTTACCTTGTTGAGGGTACTCTCAGTCATCGTTGATCCTTCGTTGGTCATATTGGAGCTATCATGTCGATGATATTCTCAGTGATGTATTGGTTGATCATTGTTATTGATCGTATGAGCATTCGGACTGTACGTCGATGTTTCGGGATTTGTATTCATTGTCATGTAATAGTTGATCTACAGAAATGTTGTGTATTATTGGTTTATCCAGGTCAAGATTTGATTGTGTAATCCAACGAACAGGATTTGACACAGATTGGATTACTCCGTACTTGAGAGTTATGATAATGTTTTGAGGATTGTTGGTATTTTTGAAATTCAATACAGATAATTGTTGTTAAGTTCATTTCGTCATTCGGGGATGCGAAATGTGGATTATGGTAAGGATTGGATTGTTGGGGATTGGTAAGATTATAACGGTAAGATTACTTTGGTAGTATTCTTACTATATTATTACATTGGTATGTAATTATTTATGATGATGTGATCGATATCATTATTTGAGTATTGTGGCTGACCCCGTCGTGGGCTTTATTTTTAGGTACTCGGAGATTGAGCTAGTAGCGGTCGTGAAGGGATGAGCTTCCCGATGTGATACTGGCTGTGGCTTGTTTTCGGAGAATTGAGTATTCTTTTCCGGTTATTTATTTCCGCTGCAAATGTGTATTTTGAACTGCATTTATCCGCTGCGTGTGTATATTTCAAAATAGATTTTCGGTATCTTTATCCGCTGCGTGCGTATATTTCAAAATGGCTTTTCGGTATCTTTATCCGATGCGTGTGTATATTTCAAAATGTCTCTTTGGTATTTTTACCAACTCGTGTGTGTATTTTAAAATGGCCCTTTTGGCACTTTGCGAACTTGGGTTATTTCGTTAAATCTTTTCCTAAACTATTTTATCGGTACGTTTAAGCGGCGTCTTAACGTACATTTTAAACTGTCGAGTTTTGGCACTTCGCCTTGTATTTCCAAATGGTATTTTATGACGGTATTTGAGAACTATGTTTTTGGAAAATATTTGAGTATTTGCAAAATATTACCGTCATCGGCCTTTTGGCGCTTTTGAATTGGTTTTGTAAACGGTTTTTAGCCTGGTGGGTTTCGGCGCGGGACCCACGGCGCTGTAATATCCCGGATGGTTTTGGGGGTGTTACAGAAGATGGTATCGGAGCTTGGGTTTTGTGAAACCCAGGCGTGTGTGTTATGTGGCTCTACCGGTACGGTAGTAGCGTGGCTTTTGAAAATGAGTTTTTCTGACTTTTGAGTCGAATCGATTTTTGGAGTTTCCAAAATTTTCGTGATTCTTTTCAAACGGCTATTTGTGATATTCGTGTGTTTTGATTGTGTTGAGACTTCGTGTGGGAGTCGTGTGCTAGTATCACGGGAGATCATCGGCTTCACGCACCTGTAAGTATATTGGTTTGGTTATTCGCTTGTGGCGACGCGTGATTGTTTTTGTGATGAGTTGGAAAATTTTGGATTTATTTGTTGTTGGCGATAGGTTGCAAGTTTCGAGGACGAAACTTATTTTAAGGGGGGTAGTATGTAATACCCGGATTTTCAGTATAAATTTTTCGCGTTATTTTATCTGAGATATACTGTATAGTTTGGTATCTATACAGTATGGATAAAATAAATTGAGAACCGAGACAGTTATACTGGTGTGATTATCGTTTTTGATTGACAGATATATTCAGGATATGTTGTATCAGCTTGAACTGATTCGGATATCAGGTATACCGTATGAGAATATCTTTGGATTCAGTATGTGTATTCAGTGTGCCGTATGTTTGTATTTTGTACGCCGAGACGTTGTACAGGAACAGTTGGATTTTTGGCTAAGTATAAAAGCCATTACGTACGTTAAGCCTTGGAGCTTACGTACGTAAAATGTGTTAGCTTACGTACGTTATATAGTGTACATAACGTACGTAACAAGAGGAATCGGACAGTGGGGCCCGTGGTCGGCAGCTTTCGGCGCAGATGTGGACAGATGAGTCAACGGATGGAGTTACGTACGTTATACAGGGTGTATTACGTACGTAATACGAGTATAATACTGTAGCAAGTCAACGTACGTATTACGTGCGCAACGGAATAAGTGTTACGTACGTTACGGGGCGGTTGGCCGAGTCGTGGCCGAGAGGACCTGTAGTGGCCGAGCATGGTCGGCAGTGACTCGCATGGATGGCCGATCGCGGTCGGCAGTGACTCGCTGGGGGCTAGGACTGGCCGATAACGTACGTAAGGTACCGACCGGTTACGGCCGTAAGGGACCGTTACGTACGTAAGCCTCGGCCGGTTACGTACGTAACGATGCCGGCATTTCTGGGCAGAGACTTCGGCCATGGCCGGTTACGTACGTAAGGGCCCGGCCGGTTACGTACGTAAGCGTCCGGCAGTGTCCGGCTATTTAAGGCCTGGACCGAGTCATATCCGGCATTTTCCACTTTTCTTCGTTCCTTCCGCGATTTTTCACCATAGATTGATGGATTTGAGTATGAGCAACTTATAACAATATGTTTTGGAAGTTGGAATCATGGATTAACATCATCTTCCACCCGGATCGAAGGTAAGAACACCTAAACACTTGGTTTTGGATATTTTTGAAGTTTCTTGATGTCTTGGCCGATTTGATTCGTTTTAACTCAGATTATTGATGGAATCTTGTTGTATTCTTGAGATTATTCGTTGTTCTTGAAGTTTTGTGGATCGAAATCGAGTATTCCTTTGAATAATCTATTGAATTGGACTATGCCTTCAAAGTGTTCGATGAAATGTCTCAATGAGTAGAACTTGGAAAATTCTACACGTTTTCGTATGAATGATGGTTGAAATGATATTGTTGTAATGATTCTTGGTAATTATGGGAATTTTGTTAAAGAAAGATAATGAATTGGTGGTCAAATGATTCGATTATGTTGTTATGATTATGGAATCGTAGTATTCTCGATGTTCTTGGTGGTTTGTTGCGATTCATGATGTTATGAGAAGTATATGTTGAAGTACATGATTATATACACCTTGAATTATGATTAAGGGTTGTTTAGATGTTAGAAAACATCGGGTTATGTTGTTTTATGGATTATGAACGTGAATTTGGATAATTCGTGTTCTTAAAGAACTCTTGAGTTACATGTTATGATTTTGGAAGGATTTCGGATAATTTGGAATGTGATTATTCACGATAATAATCGGTAAATTGTTTTCTACGAATTTACTAGTATAACAAGAAGGAGTCTTGTTGATTCTAATTTAGAATTAAAGTCGGAATCGAATATGTTATGAAATCCTTAATATCAAGATGAATTGATCATTGATTTGAGGAAGGTGTTGGTGCTTTATATATGAATATAGAATATTCACATTTAGAACTAAGTTATGTATTTGGTACAATATTCGTATAGGAATACGAATATGATTTCGAGTTTGATGAGAATTATTATCCATGTTTGAATTTGGAAATTCATACTTATTGAATAAGTGTTCAATTCGGATAATGGAATTATTTGAAACCTTTGGAATATGGTTATTTATGATGTTGAATTAATCGGATCGTCCGGATTGATGATGATAACCGGTAATTGGTTTATATTATGAATTTACAAGGAGGAAACTTGTATCCGTATTTAAGATTGAATTTGGAATCGGTAATGTTGGACCCTTGTTGGTTTAAATTGATTATTGATATGATCTTTCGGATTGTGGAATCGTATTGTGGTTTTGAATTCGTGTTTGATTGGTTCGGGTTGTTTGGATATGTGTTTAATCGGGATATTGTAGAACTGTTGTTGATCGGTTATTGATTGTTATTTGTGATCATCGAGTTACGGCTTGTATCGTGGATATGGGTTCGTATTTGTTGAGTTGGATTATTTGGTATTATGTATATGATCGAGGTTTCGTTGAACCGTTGAGTTTGTTGGTTGAGTATGTCGGTTATTGATTTTTATCGAATGTGTGTTAATCGGTTATTGCAATAGGTTGATATGTTTTGATCGTGGATTATGACCGTTGAGTTGCGGTTGAGGCTAAAGAGTTCGTAGATTGCTTTTGGTCGGGGCTAAGGAGCTCGTAGACAAAGGCAATAGATTTTGGTAACGGCTTCGTGGTATCGGTAGCGAGGCAAGTTTATACTTGTTCAGTTTATAATATTTGATAAATGGTTTCGTTTTCATTTCATTTATAATTCGTATAGAAATGTTGTTAGAAATGTAAGTTGTCGGGATAATGGTTCGTATATCGTACTCTGGTTGTAATAAATCATAAGGTATATGATTTAATTGTGTTCAAGGAAGACGTGAGTTATCTTTGGTCAAGGATATAGAATATCGAATATCGAGGATAGTTATCGTGATGACATAAGTATCAGGATAAAGGTTTTTGGTATTTAATGGATGGTACTTTATTTGAGATTATTTGTATAAATGTGTATTCGTTCAGGGATGTGGTTCGTGGAAAGGATGTTGTCTTCGGCTTCGAGGTAATCTAAGTAATTGTTCAGTTATGTGGATAATTAGCATGTTGAGTTGTTGTGTATGTTGAGGTTTCGTGTAATGAGTTTCGTATCGGTTATTCGTTGAGGGATGTTGATCCCAGGACTATTGTATTGAGATCGTAGATCGTGTTGGTCATTCATTTGGGATGATGATCCCAGGATTGATGTTTTGGATATTGATTAGTCGTGTCGACTTTTCATTGTCAGTCTGTTGTTGTTCACTTCGGTGAGTCTTTTGATCTTTATTGGATATGTGTTTCTTTGAGTTTCGTTGTCATGTTGCATCGTGACATATCTGGAGTCATATCTGCGTGCCGATTGGTTATTGTGTAGGATTTTTAGCCGGGCACATGATGGTTATGCGTGGATATTTCCGCATTGAACCGTGCACACGAGACGTAGTTCGTGAGGCTAATTAGGTACAAGACCACACGTGTATTTGATCGATACCCGGGGTGGCTTGTGCACGGACACATTTCCGGATCGGGCGTACTGTGATGTCCATCTTTTGAGCCATATTGTTGGGTCGTTCATAGTCCATGTATGATTGGATATGTTCGACGGTTTGCGACTGGTTGTTCATACGCCCGAGGGGTATGTTCGACAGTCAGAGTTATTTCTTGAGATCCATTATTGTTGATCATTTGGAGTCTACCTTGTTGAGGGTATTCTCGGTTATTGTTGGTCCTTTGTTGATCATTTGGAGTCTACCTTGTTGAGGGTATTCTCGGTTATTGTTGGTCCTTTGTTGATCATTTGGAGTCTACCTTGTTGAGGGTATTCTCGGTTATTGTTGGTCTTTTGTTGATCATTTGGAGTCTACCTTGTTGAGGGTATTCTCGGTTATAGTTGATCCTTTGTTGATCGTGTTTGTAGTTTACCTTGTTGAGGGTACTCTCAGTCATCGTTGATCCTTCGTTGGTCATATTGGAGCTATCATGTCGATGATATTCTCAGTGATGTATTGGTTGATCATTGTTATTGATCGTATGAGCATTCAGACTGTACGTCGATGTTTCGGGATTTGTATTCATTGTCATGTAATAGTTGATCTACAGAAATGTTGTGTATTATTGGTTTATCCAGGTTGAGATTTGATTGTGTAATCCAACGAACAGGATTTGACATGATGGATTACTCCGTACTTGAGAGTTATGATAATGTTTTGAGGATTGTTGGTATTTTTGAAATTCAATACAGATAATTGTTGTTAAGTTCATTTCGTCATTCGAGGATGCGAAATGTGGATTATGGTAAGGATTGGATTGTTGGGGATTGGTAAGATTATAACGGTAAGATTACTTTGGTAGTATTCTTACTATATTATTACATTGGTATGTAATTATTTATGATGATGTGATCGATATCATTATTTGAGTATTGTGGCTGACCCCGTCGTGGACTTTATTTTTAGGTACTCGGAGATTGAGCTAGTAGCGGTCGTGAAGGGCTGAGCTTCCCGATGTGATACTGGCTGTGGCTTGTTTTCGGAGAATTGAGTATTCTTTTCCGGTTATTTATTTCCGCTGCAAATGTGTATTTTGAACTGCATTTATCCGCTGCGTGTGTATATTTCAAAATAGCTTTTCGGTATCTTTATCCGCTATGTGTTTATATTTCAAAATGGCTTTTCGGTATCTTTATCCGATGCGTGTGTATATTTCAAAATGTCTCTTTGGTATTTTTACCAACTCGTGTGTGTATTTTAAAATGGCCCTTTTGGCACTTTGCGAACTTGGGTTATTTCGTTAAATCTTTTCCTAAACTATTTTATCGATACGTTTAAGCGGCGTCTTAACGTACATTTTAAACTGTCGAGTTTTGGCACTTCGCCTTGTATTTCCAAATGGTATTTTATGACGGTATTTGAGAACTATGTTTTTGGAAAATATTTGAGTATTTGCAAAATATTACCGTCATCGGTCTTTTGGCGCTTTTGAATTGGTTTTGTAAACGGTTTTTAGCCTGGTGGGTTCCGGCGCGGGACCCACGGCGCTGTAATATCCCGGATGGTTTTGGGGGTGTTACAAAGTCTTTGTTGTTTGATTCACACTTGATCTTCCTTGCATGTTTTGATTTTCAGAGCATTGACTTCCTACATAGTTGTTGAGCTCACAAGATGCTAAATGTGGAAAATTCCACAAATATCAGCCTAAAAACGGCGATGAAAAACGGCCCAATTTGCCCCGTGTTGTGCGTCGTTTTGTGGTGACTTGGCCTGTTCCGGAATACGCGCGAGGACACGGCGCTAAATGCCGGCCGTGTGTGAAACGGCCCAAGACACGGCCCTTGTTGCGCCATATGTGAAACGGCCTACATAACACGGTCCTTTTTGCGCCGTGTTGAATGGTCGTTTTGCCTTGAAAAATTCCCGGCGTTGATTTTGATCTTTTTTCCGTCCTTTTTGACGTTTCATGTCAGTAATCTGTAAAATAACCATTTTTAGCTCATGTTTGGACATATATGTAAAATATGTATTTTTAATCACAAATCAATACGATTATGCCCGTAAAAGGAATATTTTGTATATGAATTTTTAGATCAATCATGCACTAATCAAATACCCCACACTTGAATTCTTGCTAGTCCCGAGCAAGACTCTTTATTATTCATACTCAAAATAAAATAAGGGTAAAATATAAGACACAAATTAAAATAATATATAGACAAATTAAGAACAATACTTATATATATATATATATATAAAGAGAAAAAAAGAGATTAAAATGCCATCTACACAACAACCAGCTCTATACAGTAGATAAAAATGAATCAAGATTCAAAATAAATCTACAAATAATTTTGAAGTTAAAACACGGTTTTATTTTTTGTAATTCCAAAATGCAAGGTTACCCCTCAAAAGATTGATTATTTCTTTCCCACTCATGACACACACAAGTCCCTTTAAAGGTTGCTCTCGATCACTCGTTTATTTTTCGACTCAATATGAAGAAGAATTTCATCGGCGTCATCAAATATTGTGATTGTTCACGAAATTGAGTGTATTGAAAATCAGCCACTAATTAAGTCAAATCTGCTCATAATCTACATCCCTTTTGTAGACTTAATAACTCGAACTAGTAGGTGATAGCTTTCACACCATTATTTGCTAACGTGTAGCTCTTTTCACCAACACATTTTCCATCTTTTTTTTAGGTGATAGCTTTCACACCATTATTTGCTAACGTGTAGCTCTTTTCACCAACACATTCTCCATCTCTTTTTTTTAGGTAATAGCTTTCACACCGTTATTTGCTAACGTGTAGCTCTTTTTACCAACACATTCTCCAACTCTTTTTTTTTTAGGTGATAGCTTTCACAGCGTTATTTGCTAACGTGTGGCTCTTTTCACCAACACATTCTCCATCTCTTTTTTTTTAGTCCTTTTTAGGTGATATAGAATTTTTGCAGAAAAATCGTTTATTAGATAAGCATGAAAAATCAAAAACTCCTCAAATTAAGTAAATTTCAGTTCTATTTTTCATCAACCGACTTATTCTTGTTTTCTCAAGGTAACGAATGACTCGATTTTAAATGATAATTACAAGGCTTGGAAAGATAGATTAAGGGTCAAAAATTCTGGAATATACAATTTTTTTACCGGTTAAAATGAATTTTGAAACTTGTATATAGCTAACTTATTGGTGTTATGGCCAGATCTAGAAATCTCACAAATAAACAAAATATATATATATATATATAAATATACATTAAAAAAAATCAAAGCCAAATAACAAAAATAATTAAAACACACCACAATAATCAAAGCTAAACACACCAAAATACCAAACACACCAAAAGAATCAAAACACACTGTAATATCCGGGGGTAATTTTTTTTTTCGTGTTACTGTTGAGTTGTACGTATTCATTTGGAATTGTACAAGTGTTGTTGTTTGGACCGATACAATGTATATTGTATTAGAATATTTCGGGATCGAAATATTTATACTGGTCGTCGGTTTGGTTTCGTCGTTTGGTTGTTGTTTGGCGAGTTTGGAATTTTGGCTAAGTTTATAGCCATAGCGTACGCTATCTGTATAGCATTACGTACGCTAATTTGTTGCGATTACGTACGTTACGTCCTGAGGTTTTCGTACGTAATGCGTGGTAGGTGGTGGGAACCTTCCTCGTGTTCAACTTTCGGGGCGAGGGTATCTTTAGGGTATCATTTATATATGTATATATATATATATATATTATATATATATATATAAATATATTATCTCTCATCTCACCTTTGTCATTTCTCCTCTCCCTCACGTGAATCCCTCTCTCACTCCCTCATGCTATATATATATATATTATCATCACTATTATATCCCTCACTCATCTCACATTTCTCTCTCTCGCCAACCTCTCTCTTTCTCTTCATCTCTCCCATTTTTTTCCGGCGAGGTAGAGCTTGAGGACGGGCAGCCGGCTTCTCCATTTTCCGGCGACGGACTGGAGTTGACGACCGGAGGTAGGACTGACGTCTCCGGCGACGACTGAAGTTCGGCGACGGCAGGCGGATCACGACCGGAGCTCGGCGGCGGCCTGGTCGGAACCGAATCAGAAGGCTGCAAATCCGGTCGAGTTGTTCCAATTTCCGGCGAGACGGAGCTCAGGCACCGACGTTCTTCATGGTTTCCGGCCATGGATGCGGTTCCATTGATTCCGGCGACCGGAGGTGGTTTTTGTCCGGAACGGACGGCGGAACGGAGGCTTGACAGATTTCCGGCGAGGAGTTGCAGGCGGAGTGGTGAAAACCGGCCATAGACGGAAACGGGCTGGAGTTGGACGAGGTCCGGCGGGTCAGTTTTTACGGCGGCCGAGTTTTGTTTTCTGACCGGATTCCGGCGAAGGTTGCCCGGCCGATCGATTTTTCCGGGTAAGTCCTTGTGTTGTGTGTTCTGTGTATATATATAATGTATATAAAGATGTGTTATATATATATATATGTAACGTGCGGTGTGTGTGTGTGTGTTGTAATGTGCAGTGGTGTGTGTGTGTTGTAATGTGCAGTGGTGTGTGTGTGTGTTGTATAAGAATATATATATATATATATGTGTGTTGTGTATATATATATAAATTGTGAGTGCATGTGCAGTATATATATATATATATATATATATATATATATATATATAAATATATATATATATATATATATATCTATATATTATGTAGTGAGTGTGTGTTAGTAATGTGTGTACCGTATGTATATTATACATATATATATATATGTATATTATATATATGTGTGTGTATACGGATAAATACGAGTATAGTATGTGTTCGTGTTGGAATCGGAATTATCTATTGTGTCGTTTTCGGTCAATATCGTGTTATCGAATGAATTGTATTTCATTCAAGGTTGTTCGAGTGCTTGTGATTGACGGAGGACGCGTTGATTGATTCGTGGTAGGACGTTGATCGTGGAAGGACTTTCTCGCCTTCGGTTTGAGGCAAGTTTTATACTTGTACTGGTCAATGAGATTAATGTTATCATGTATGTGTATGAATGTGTGTATCATTTCGAGACTTGGTCTCTTTATGATTTTGTTGATATCGGGGGATTGTTTGATACGATACCCTTCGGCAAATTATGCCAAATATTATTGTTGTTCGTAAATGGCCGATTTAAGGCATTGCGATACTTGTTGGTAATATTGTTGTCGATAGCCGGTTCGCGGTATCGACATATCGATTGTTATTGTTGATTGATATTTCTTTGAGATATTGTTGTCGATAGCCGGTTCGCGGCATCGACGTATCGATTGTTATTATTGATTGATGTTCCATCAAGATATTTTTTTTGTGAATCGTCGTTATTGATATCAGTGTTTTTCTATTGATGTCGTTTTGGCCGATTGAAGGCATTGACGTATTCGATTATCATCTTCGTTATCGGTAACCGATTAAAGGTGCCGAGACATCCGTTGTATAATTATTATCGATTGTCCGCTCTAAAGGTAATCGATATATTGAATTGGGATTATCAAAGATAATTCCCATCCGTTGTCAAAAGGATAATTCCCATCCGTTGTATAATTATTATCGATTGTCCGCTCTAAAGGTAATCGATATATTGAATTGGGATTATCAAAGATAATTCCCACCCGTTGTCAAAAAGATAATTCCCATCCGTTGTATAATTGTTATCGATTGGCCATTCTACGGTAATCGAAGTATTGAATTGGGATTATCAACGATAATTCCCATCCGTTGAATTATTATTGTCGTGTTGACCGATTCAAGGCAGCACACTATTATTCTTGTGAACTCGGTAATTTTGTGATCTTTGAAGGTTGAGGATTTCCCGAACTGTTGTGTTGTGATCGTTGTTCGTGTTAATCGGTCCTTAGGGATTTTGATCCCAGAATGGTTGTTTTGAATATTGTTGGTCGTGTCGATCTTTCATTATTCGTGTGTCATCGTTCATTTGGTGAGTCTTATGATTTGTATTGGATGTGTTATCCTTTGAGTTTCGTTGTCATGTTGTATCGTGACATATCCGGAATCATATCTGCGTTCCGATTGGTTATTGTGTAGGATTTTTAGCCAAGCACATATATAGTCATTGGTGGATATTATTCCGCATTGGACTGTGCACACGAGACGTAGTTTCGTGAGGCTAATTAGGTACATTGTCCCACGTATATTCTGGATTCAATATACGGGGCGGACATGTGCACGGACACATTTCCGGATCGGGCGTACTGTGATGTCCATCTTTGAGCCGTACAACTTTGATCGTCCATAGTATTGGATGAGTTTGACGTTTTGTGATTGAGCGTTCATACGCCTGAGGGGTATGTTCGACAGTCATGTTTGTTTCTTTGAGATCTGTATTGTGATGATTTACGACTTGGGCATTCGGCTTTCGAGCCATCGTGATATTTTGGCTTGGTGAGGGCTTTCAGGCCATTGTGATGTAACGGTATTTCCGTTGGAGCCTTCGGGCATTGTGATCCTTATTTATTTCAGCGTTGGATTGATTTACCTTCGGGTAATGTATTGTTGTGTTCTATATTGATGATTCGCCGTTGGGCACTTATGTTCTAACCTATTGAGCAGGTATTGATCGTATGCCATGGGCATAGTATTCCACGAATGCTCGATTCTTACTTTGGTTTGTGAGCATCTCGTACTACCATTGTTGTACTGTTTATTCTGCCTTTGGATGCATATCATGTTGTGCATGTATTTGATATTCATTAATCTGGATGACTGACCCCGTGGGGGCGGAACATATTTTCATGTTTTAGGTACTTGCGAGGAGAGGGTTGAGACACAGGGGCATGACGATGGCGACGAGGCATTCGAGCGATACTAGTCCGAGATATTTTGGTGTTCATGTTGGTCAGACAGTCGGAGTACTCCATTTTTGTTCAGTCGTTGTCGTTTTGTATTATCCGAGCAAGGCTCGTGGATGTTGTTGTATTTTTATTTTGGCCATGTAGGCCCATTCTTGTCATTGAAATTCCATATCGGGATAGTATGTCGGACGTCATATTAGGGTCTGTGATTTCCTATTTTGGTCAGTTTGTTGTATTTTAGTCGTGTTCGCCTGGTGGATCACCTGATGTGGGGTCCACGGCACTGTAATAACCCAATGGGATTTGGGGGTGTTACAGAGGATGGTATCAGAGAATTGGGTTGTGAGATACCCTGGCGTGTGTGTTATGTGGCACTACCAAGGCGGTAGTAGCGGGAACAAAGTTATGACAACACAGGCGATCGGGTTTTGTGAGTCGTGATAGTTGGACGACTGTATGAGTCATTCTTTCATCGAGTCGTCGTCAGTGAAGACTAGTATCGCAAGACCTCGAAGCTTCGTATGACCTGTGTAAGGACTCTATTCTCTTTTATGTGCATACATTCATTATGTTATTGATTATACATGTTTTGTTGACCCTTGTATGTGACGATCGGGTGCGATTGATTTATGATTATTTGCTTTGGAGCGTGTGGGCTCTGTATCGGCTATGATTAGCGCGATCGATGTGATCATTTATCTGTTGAGTATGTATACTCATGTTTGGCGTTGACCTAGCATTCTGGCCGTTGAGGCGTAATTGTGTTGTGGTCATGATTAAACGTTATTCTTTCAGTCTGGAAAGAGGACGTAACAGAGAGGGGTAGAGGCCGCAGAGTGGGCCAAAACCCGAAACCTCGTACCAATATTTGGTGGCTGACGAATCATTTTCGGAGTTGTGCTCGAGAACCCACCGATCGTGATTGTGTTTGGATCGAGTTCAAGACTCTCATGTTAGAGAGGTATTATCCGGCTCCACTTCGTGAAGCCAAGTTGTCGGAGGTTTTGAACCCCGAATCCGTCGAGAACGAGGGTGTTATTGTTATTGCTGAGAAGTTTCAAGGACTTATTCGGTTTACTTCATCTGTTATCCGTACCGAGGCGGATAAGATCAAGTATTTTAACAAGAGGTTGAACCCGCGGTTGAGAATGCAGTTGTTCAATCACAATTGTAGTTCACTTGGCGAATTCATCGAGAAGGCTCTTGGAGCAGAGCTTTCGATCGAGGATCTTACTTAGAAGGATCCTTCAGTTTCTTCTGGTGAGAGGACTAGGATGCCGATTCGTTCAGAGGGACATCGAGCTCCGACGTCCAAGAGGTCATTTCCTAGCCGGCTTCGTACTGGGAAAGCAATTTCTTCTCAGGCGACGAGTTCGACTGTTATCTGTTTTAATTGTGATTCAGCGGGGCATGTTAGTACTCGATGTACGGTTCCAACTATTATTTATTTTCTGTGTGGGAGGCAGGGACACCTTCAGAATACTGCAGGAGTTCTAGTGCCAGTAGGTCTCGAGAGAGCTCACGGGCCTCGAGAGATTTTGTTGCTTCAGTCCGTACTTCATCCAAGGGGTCATATCGGGCTTCGGGAGCCAGAGGTATGGACACCAGAGGGGGAGTAGCGAGTTGAGATTTGGGTTTTCCTCGAGTCGATGGGATCGAGGAGCTCGATGATCTGGAGAATGTTGATTTCGGGTACATTTGAGATGTAACCTTGATTTATATTTTCCTTGTCTTTCGGATTGATGTTTGACTTGGTCTGTATTTTAGTATTGTGGTTGCGAACCATTTATGGTTGATCTATCTTATAATCATTGTATCTGAGAATCTTGACACTTGAGTCATTTGATGTGATTTTCTTTCCTTTTGGTCCTGTACCCGAGATTTTTGTGATGATCTGGGTAATTGTTCATTATGATTCGAGACGTCAAGTCGTGAGGACTTGGGTGCGCGGTTGATATGGTCCCGAGGACTATTCGTGCGTTGTTATTTTCTTTTGTGGTGCGAGTCCGTGTTTGCATGGGCGTCCGATGCTGACGAGAATGGGGAAGTGTACACCGATGACCGTAGACATGTACAATGGGCGGTATTCGCGGGGCGTGTACGCCAGTGTTATGAGTCATGCAGTTAGTACGACTTCCTGGCTAGTCTCTAGCAGGAGAGTCATGATTCGGCTAATCTCGCATTTGGTTGAGTGTCTCTATCACTTGATTTTTTCGCCTTGTTCAGGGAGAGGAGACGTGGGAACCCGTGGGGTCGGCCCAGTTACTCAGGCGGAATTGCTCGTATTGATGAGTATTCTTGGAGATGTTATTTTCTTATCCCGATGGATAGTCCGTGCCCCGACTTGTGCACCCTGAGTTTCGAGGACGAAACTATTTTTAAGGGGGGGAGTATGTAATATCCGGGGGTAATTTTTTTTTTTTCATGTTACTGTTGAGTTGTACGTATTCATTTGGAATTGTACAAGTGTTGTTGTTTGGACCGATACAATGTATATTGTATTAGAATATTTCGGGATCGAAACATTTATACTGGTCGTCGGTTTGGTTTCGTCGTTTGGTTGTTGTTTGGCGAGTTTGGAATTTTGGCTAAGTTTATAGCCATAGCGTACGCTATCTGTATAGCATTACGTACGCTAATTTGTTGCGATTACGTACGTTACGTCCTGAGGTTTTCGTACGTAATGCGTGGTAGGTGGTGGGAACCTTCCTCGTAGTCAACTTTCGGGGCGAGGGTATTTTTAGGGTATCATTTATATATGTATATATATATATTATATATATATATATAAATATATTATCTCTCATCTCACCTTTGTCATTTCTCCTCTCCCTCACGTGAATCCCTCTCTCACTCCCTATATATATATATATATATATATATATATATATATATATTATCATCACTATTATATCCCTCACTCATCTCACATTTCTCTCTCTGGCCAACCTCTCTCTCTCGCCAACCTCTCTCTTTCTCTTCATCTCTCCCATTTTTTTCCGGCGAGGTAGAGCTTGAGGACGGGCAGCCGGCTTCTCCATTTTCCGGCGACGGACTGGAGTTGACGACCGGAGGTAGGACTGACGTCTCCGGCAACGACTGAAGTTCGGCGACGGCAGGCGGCTCACGACCGGAGCTCGGCGGCGGCCTGGTCGGAATTTTCCGAATCGGAAGGCTGCAAATCCGGTCGAGCTATTCCGATTTCCGGCGAGACGGAGCTCAGGCACCGGCGTTCTTCATGGTTTCCGGCCATGGATGCGGTTCCATTGATTCCGGCGACCGGAGGTGGTTTTTGTCCGGAACGGACGGCGGAATGGAGGCTTGACAGATTTCCGGCGAGGAGTTGCAGGCGGAGTGGTGAAAACCGGCCATAGACAGAAACGGGCTGGAGTTGGACGAGGTCCGGCGGGTCAGTTTTTCCGGCGGCCGAGTTTTGTTTTCTGACCGGATTCCGGCGAAGGTTGCCCGGCCGATCGATTTTTCCGGGTAAGTCCTTGTGTTGTGTGTTCTGTGTATATATATATATATATATAATGTATATAAAGATGTGTTATATATATGTAACGTGCGGTGTGTGTGTGTGTGTTGTAATGTACAGTGGTGTGTGTGTGTGTTGTATAAGAATATATATATATATATATATATATATATATATGTGTGTGTGTGTGTGTGTTGTGTATATATATATATAAATTGTGAGTGCATGTGCAGTATATATATATATATATATTATGTAGTGAGTGTGTGTTAGTAATGTGTGTACCGTATGTATATTATACATATATATATATATATTATATATATATGTGTGTGTATACGACTAAATACGAGTATAGTATGTGTTCGTGTTGGAATCGGAATTATCTATTGTGTCGTTTTCGGTCGATATCGTGTTATCAAATGAATTGTATTTCATTCAAGGTTGTTCGAGTGCTTGTGATTGACGGAGGACGCGTTGATTGATTCGTGGTAGGACGTTGATCGTGGAAGGACTTTCTCGCCTTCGGTTTGAGGCAAGTTTTATACTTGTACTGGTCAATGAGATTAATGTTATCATGTATGTGTATGAATGTGTGTATCATTTCGAGACTTGGTCTCTTTATGATTTTATTGATATCGGGGGATTGTTTGATACGATACCCTTCGGCAAATTATGCCAAATATTATTGTTGTTCGTAAATGGCCGATTTAAGGCATTGCGATACTTGTTGGTAATATTGTTGTCGATAGCCGATTCGCGGTATCGACATATCGATTGTTATTGTTGATTGATATTTATTTGAGATATTGTTGTCGATAGCCGGTTCGCGGCATCGACGTATCGATTGTTATTATTGATTGATGTTCCATCAAGATATTTTTTTTGTGAATCGTCGTTAGTGATATCAGTGTTTTTCTATTGATGTCGTTTTGGCCGATTGAAGGCATTGACGTATTCGATTATCATATTCGTTATCGGTAACCGATTAAAGGTGCCGAGACATCCGTTGTATAATTATTATCGATTGTCCGCTCTAAAGGTAATCGATATATTGAATTGGGATTATCAAAGATAATTCCCACCCGTTGTCAAAAAGATAATTCCCATCCGTTGTATAATTGTTATCGATTGGCCATTCTACGGTAATCGAAGTATTGAATTGGGATTATCAACGATAATTCCCATCCGTTGAATTATTTTTGTCGTGTTGACCGATTCAAGGCAGCACACTATTATTCTTGTGAACTCGGTAATTTTGTGATCTTTGAAGGTTGAGGATTTCCCGAACTGTTGTGTTGTGATCGTTGTTCGTGTTAATCGGTCCTTAGGGATTTTGATCCCAGAATGGTTGTTTTGAATATTGTTGGTCGTGTCGATCTTTCATTATTCGTGTGTCATCGTTTATTTGGTGAGTCGTATGATTTGTATTGGATGTGTTATCCTTTGAGTTTCGTTGTCATGTTGTATCGTGACATATCCGGAATCATATCTGCGTTCCGATTGGTTATTGTGTAGGATTTTTAGCCAGGCACATATATAGTCATTGGTGGATATTATTCCGCATTGGACTGTGCACACGAGACGTAGTTTCGTGAGGCTAATTAGGTACATTGTCCCACGTATATTCTGGATTCCATATACGGGGCGGACATGTGCACGGACACATTTCCGGATCGGGCGTACTATGATGTCCATCTTTGAGCCATACAACTTTGATCGTCCATAGTATTGGATGAGTTTGACGTTTTGTGATTGAGCGTTCATACGCCTGAGGGGTATGTTCGACAGTCATGTTTGTTTCTTTGAGATATGTATTGTGATGATTTACAGCTTCGGGCTGTTCGGCTTTCAGGCCATCGTGATATTTTGGCAGCTTCGGCTGAGGGCTTTCAGGCCATTGTGATGTAACGGTATTTCCGTTGGAGCCTTCGGGCATTGTGATCCTTATTTATTTCAGCGTTGGATTGATTTACCTTCGGGTAGTGTATTGTTGTGTTCTATATTGATGATTCGCCGTTGGGCACTTATGTTCTAACCTATTGAGCAGGTATTGATCGTATGCCATGGGCATAGTATTCCACGAATGCTCGATTCTTACTTTGGTTTGTGAGCATCTCGTACTACCATTGTTGTACTGTTTATTCTGCCTTTGGATGCATATAATGTTGTGCATGTATTTGATATTCATTAATCTGGATGACTGACCCCGTGGGGGCGGAACATATTTTCATGTTTTAGGTACTTGCGAGGAGAGGGTTGAGACACAGGGGCATGACGATGGCGACGAGGCATTCGAGCGATACTAGTCCGAGATATTTTGGTGTTCATGTTGGTCAGACAGTCGGAGTACTCCATTTTTGTTCAGTCGTTGTCGTTTTGTATTATCCGAGCAAGGCTCGTGGATGTTGTTGTATTTTTATTTTCGCCATGTAGGCCCATTCTTGTCATTGAAATTCCATATCGGGATAGTATGTCGGACGTCATATTAGGGTCTGTGATTTCCTATTTTGATCAGTTTGTTGTATTTTAGTCGTGTTCGCCTGGTGGATCACCTGATGTGGGGTCCACGTCACTGTAATAACCCAATGGGATTTGGGGGTGTTACACACAGCACCCCCAAACTTGAAAAAGAAACTGTCATCGGTTTTAAAAAAAATAATAATAATAAAAAGCAAGAGAACAAAAAACTCACTATTATGAAAAATGATGCTTGAGCTATGCCTCTTTGGATCTGCATGAAAAAATATACGAGGCAAACAACAACAACAAAAAAATACTCGGAAGTATAACACAATTTTTAAGATGCGCTTCAGGAAAGTCCGAAGAGTCGCCTTACGCTGCCATCAATGATTTTATTAAAAAAAAAATTACGGCAATAAAAATAACAATACATAAATCGCGACTAGATGCGCGTCAAGAGATCAAAAAGAAACTCCTTAAGCTGTCATCATTTAGCACGATTTTTACACAGGACAGAAAGTAAAAATAACAAGAGGTCTGATATGGGGTATCAAAGGGAGAGGAGTGAATCCGCTTTTCGTTTTCTCACGGTGAGAGCTTCCATCCAGACAATATTAGCTAGAGCTGGATCTGGTTGAGGAACAAATTCAATGAGTTTTTTGATTAGCTCTTCTGGTGTTGTTGCAACGACTATGAATCGTTTAGCACGCTCGGAAATAAAACCTTTTTCAGCAGAGTAGTCGATGAAAGATGGTAAACCATCAAAGAAACCATTGACATTAAGCAGACCTATTGGTTTTTGATGAACATTTAGCTGGGCTCTGGTAACCACATGAAAAAGTTCCTCAAGGGTGCCAAAACCACCGGGAAGGGTGATAAAGGCGCCAGAATTATTTATCATGTGCGTTATGCGATCTTGCATATTTACAGATCTAAACTCATCTCCAATAGTTGCCCCGGTGATTTTAGTTTCAGTCAGAGGTTTTCGAATTATTCCCAACACTCTTACTCCTTCCATATAGGCAGAAGCAGCAGCTTGTCCCATTAATCCTAGACTTCCTCCTCCGTACACTACATGAATGCATTTTTCTCCTAAAGTACGACCAAAGTTGTGGGCTGCTTCAGTAAAGCATGCCTCTTTTCCATAACTAGTTCCACCAAAAATACAGACTGAGTTAAATCTTTTTGTGGAAGATGATGATTCCATTTTTGAAAAGAAATTTATTTGAGAGAAAAAGGAAAAAAAAAGTACAAGTTTGAGGGATGAATAAAAGAAACAAGCACAATGTTTATTTATAAGAAAAATGAGGAAAAATTGTTTAACAAGTTTGTCATTGCGTTGATTGCGCTTCAACTACTCAATAGAATAATGAATGCATTTATCGCGTATCACATTTTTTTATTAGGAAAATCTCACTATACGACAAAAATAAAAGATACGCGTATGTACAGTAGTTGTGATTGTGGCTCACATCTTCCTCTGATTTTACGTTCAGAAACGGCTTAAACGCCTTCTATGAGTCGGGGAGAAGCTTCCCATCCAATTTTCTTACAAATTGGCAAACAAGGTCTTTTAACGTCAGATTCCCAAGACGTTGTTCATATTCTGGTTTGAATTTATTGTAATATCCGGATTTATTACGGTGTATTTCATCTGTATTCAAACCCTGTATTATTCGGATTGGTGGTTGTGATTATTGGAGTATGATATTTCTTGCATTGATATCATTGTACATAAGTATAGAAACATGCAAAATTTCTCATGCAAACTCGTGATAGCGCACGCTAAGAATGTAGCTTAACGCGCGCTATCGGGCTACTATTAGCGCACGCTATGCAGATACGAGTTGCGTGCGCTAAGAACTCAATTATTGAGCGGGACAGCTAGCACATGCGCCAGCCGGGACATGGGTCCGGATAAGATTCCCGCGGATGAGCCCGGACAATTCCGAAGTCAACCATTATTAGCGCACGCTAAGGAATGCTTAGTAGCGTGCGCTAACTTGTTAAAATGCAGAATATTATAAATGGGACAACAACCGTTTTGGCTTTCATTTCTTTCGCCTATTCTTCATCCTTGAGAGTTCAGAGAGCTGAAATAATCCTCCTACATACTTAGAACACATCTTGTTGGTGTTTATATATTGGTTATCACTTGGGAGTATTCATTGAAGTGGAATAGCACCTTGGAGTGGCATACAACCAACTGACACGCTTTTAGTGTAACTATCGCAAGTGCACGATATCGTATTAAGTAGTAAAGTGGACTTTTTGAGTCCGGTTTATCGATCCCACAAGGAAGTTTTGTTATAATTTGAATTATACACTATTAGTCTATTTTTATAGATACTTAAGATGAGTGAAACACACAATTAAAAAGTTTGGTTTAATAATTGCAAAGAAATTGTAATAATAGTTCTAATATTATAAGGAAATAAAAAGATAGCAATAATAATAGATTGATTATCGATAAAATGAAATAGTTGGGATTACAAACTTAGTTCGTCATTAGTTATAAAAGATGTATTGGAGATCATAAGATGAATTACTTATTATGTTGTGTAGATTCGATTTTCCTTAAAAAGACGGTTTCTCTTCGAACTATAAACGCCCTTACATATTGAATCAATCCACTATATTTCTATGTTGATTGGCTTCAATACATAGCATTAGGATTTGTGAAAATAACTCAATGAATCATCTAAGGACTAGGGGTATATTTCTATCCCCTAGAACAACTTAGAGTGAAGATCATTTGATCTAATCAAACATATTTTCTTTCGAAACATATGAAGACCATAAATATCTTCATTAATTGGCCAAATAAATAAAGATTGTTAAAACAATGAAAATCACACACAATAATAAGTAATTCACAATAGATCTTTTATACAAACATAAATAACATGACTAACCTTGTTTATAATCCCAACTAAAGATTACTTAGCCCATGAAGGGTTTATTACACATATTACAAGCTTTGGTGGTCATGTTTAGTTGAATCAAGAGAAAGAATTGATCCTAACTCCCTTAGTAGATAAAGGAGATAGAAGCAATAAACTCTTTGAACAACATATACTATACCACACTTACAAAGATCACTCAAGAACACAAGTGTGTTCTTCACACAAAATGAAAAGTTTACAAAAAATGGAAAATTATAAGATGAATGGTGAATGATGAAGGATCTAAGGGGTCTATTTATACACCTAAAGTCATCTAATAGCTCCAAAACTCCAGCATTATTACATTATATCGGATCAATGCCAGCCATCCCCTCAATAATACACAAAAAGTATAAACAATTAGACAAATCATAGCAATCTGTCAAGAGTTACGGTCGTAACATTCAGGAGTTACGGCCGTAACTAGGGTGACTTACGGCCGTAACCCCTGAATGTTACGGCCGTAACGTGGCTTCGTAAATTTGCTCATTTGAAGCTTTGATAGTTACGTTTTTAGCCCGAATTCCTCAAACTTTGCGTTTTTGCCCTGCATCTTCTTCGGATGATAACTTTTGATATATAACTCGATTTTGAATCCGGAAAGACCGCCGAATTCGTCTCGGAAAGCCCTACAACATGAATATATCAAAATTCAATAAATAGAATATTTATTAAACATGTTGTTTCTTGAGTAATTCAGTTATTTAATCCGATCATCATCCAATAAAAATAAAATTATTAAAACTAATAAATTAAAAGCAAAAATCGAGTAGACTAGCTCAATTATGGGTGAATTTTATCGATACAAACCATGGATAAGTGTACAAAACTGACACTTATCACACCCCCAAACTTGAATTCTTGCTAGTCCCGAGCAAGACTCTTTATTATTCACACTCCAAAAATAAAAATAAAAATCACTAAAATAAGAAAATTAATACACACATAAATTAAAATATAAAAAGAGAAAAGGAGATCAAAATGCCATTAATAAACAACAACCAGCTTTATACAGTAGATAGAAATGAATCAAGATTCAAAATAAATCTACTAATGTTTTTGAAGTTAAAACACGGTTTTTATTTTGTAATTCCAAAATGTAAGGTTTTCCCCCCAAAAGGTTGATTATTTCTTTCCCACTTGTGATACACACGACTCCCTTTAATGGTTGCTCTCGATCATTTGTTTATTTTTCGACTCAATATGAAGAAGAAATTCATTGGCGTTATCAAATATTGTGATTTTTACAAAATTGAGTGTATTGAAATTCAGTTGCTAATTAATTCAAATCTGCTCATAAACTACATCCCTTTTAGTGATAGCTTTCACACCGTTATTTGCTAACGTGTAGCTCTTTTCACTAACACAATTTCAATCTCATTTTTTTTTCGTAAAAAGGTGATAGCTTTCACACCGTTATTTGCTAACGTGTAGCTCTTTTCACCAATTTTTCTGAGACGGCAGCTACGCACCAACAATGGTTAGTCCTTTATTTTTCGCAAAATTTAAGACTTCCAAAATTAGCAAATTCTTTGCTCAACACTTCTCCTTTTCGTCATTTATTTTTTTAGGTGATAGCTTTCACACCGTTATTTGCTAACGTGTAGCTCTTTTCACCAATGACTACTTTTTTTAGGGAATAGAATTTTTGCAGAAAATCATTTCTTTGTTAAGCATGAAAAATCAAAAACTCCACAAATTAAGTAAATTTCAGTTTTATTTTTCATCAACCAATTGATTCTTCTTTTCTCAAGGTAACGAATGACTCGATTTTATATGATAATTACAAGGCTTGGAAAGAGAGATTAAGGCTCAAAATTTTTTGGAATATACAATTTTTTATTTTACCGGTTAAAACGATTTTAGAAGCTTGTATATAGCTAATTTATTGATGTTATGGCCAGATCTAGAAATCTCATAAATCAAAGTACTATATATATATATATATATACTAAACCTAATCAATGACAAATAATAAAAACACACCACACAATACACTAATCAAAACATACCACAATGAAAATCCAAATAAAAATCATAGTTCAAAAACCACAAAATAAACACACAAGTACGAAAACATCACCCCCAAACTTATAAGTAAAACTGTCCCAAGTTTTAAAAAAATATAATAGCAAGCAAGAAAACAGAAAACTCCCTAAAATTTCAGCTTTTTGATCCTCCAGGAGTGTCGTCAGGGATGTTTAGAAAACGGAAAAGCTTTTCAAAGCGCTTCTCCGTTTCTAATTGTCGCTCGAGTATTTCATTTTGATTTCTCATAATTTCAGCCTGGGATGTTTCTAATCCCTGAACTCTTTCAAGCAAATTTTCCTCAAAAGGCGTCAACTCATAACCGGCATACTCCTCGGCCTCATATTCCTCCTCCTCGCTACTATCCCCTTCCGGTTCCAAACGTGCCCGTTTGCTTCTCAATTGAGTACTTCGAAAAATACTACTCCGGCCGTTCAGTCGATCCCCATGTGTTAAAATATCACCCCCTGCCGAAATTTTGACTCTCTGGCTCCTGCAAATACCGGTGATAAGGCAGGGGTATGACATCTTCTGCCTAGTCGGGACCATGCCGGCATAGTGACAAATAGTAGTGTAAATGTGAGTACCCAAATCCATTTTTACCCCCCGGCGGATAGCAAATAAACCTCGCAGGTGGCCAATAGAAACCGTCGTCAGAGTCGAAGTCGGGTAAATACTCCCGGCTGCCCACATCCATAAATACCAAGCATCATCCATTAGGTCCGCCTGGTTGTATCGGGGTTTGATCATCCCAATACTTTCATGCAACTCGCTCACTAACGCCCAGCGTAAAACTCTACCATCCGACACCTCTTCATTAGGTAAGATAGAAATGTCAACCGCGTTAGTACAATTAACCCCCAAAAACTTGTTAATGACATCCGGTGAAAAATTAATCGATTTCCCATTCACAGTAGTCTGATGATAAGTAGGTGACCCTACCTGCCCAATGGACTTGTTGAAAGAATTGTAAAAGTTCAGGGTCAATGTCGGGTTACCATTTGGGAGATCGGAAACGAACTTTTCCCAGCCGTTGTCTAAGAATTTTTGGATGAAAGGGGTAGTGATTGTGTCTCTATCCGCATGGCCGATGAAATCATCAAGATTGAACAATCTTTCCTTAATGCACTTCGTGTTTTGCTTTCTTTGTGGCGGTGCCGGACCTTGAGATGACGAACCGACCTTTTCTTTTCCTTTTGTTGATTTCTTCGGTGCCATCCCTGAAATTGAACAAAATCAACTTCTTTTCATCATACGACTATAATCATCAAGCAAAACTAATAAAAACATTAAAAAAATTCAAAGATTTTCGTTGTGGCATTTCGTCGGACACCTTGAGTTCATAGTTTTTTAACAAGTTTTTCTTATTCAAACTCAAATCCATAAAGCCACCACAAATCAATGAATCTAATAAACACACAAATATCAACAATACTCACAAATGAGCAAGATTTAATCATCGAATCCAACGGAAATAAGAATCGAAAAACAAATATGAAGTGAAAAACTAACTACTAAAACTCAAAAATATAAAAATTGAAACAAGGATCGAAAGAAAACCTGATGATTATGTGTTAATGTTGATAAGTTAATGAATTGATTTGAGGAATTTTGAGTTTTTTTAGCAAGTAGGGATTGATAGGGGAAAAAGAAATCGCACTCCCGGCCGCTGTGTCTCGTCTGGTTTGTGAAAGTGTTGTAAGGGCGGTTTTTTTTTTAATACAGACTACTAGTTACGGCCGTAACCTATACAAGTTACGGCCGTAAGTTGCTTTCGTTTTTCAAACAGGTTTTAAGATACGGCCGTAACATGCAGCAGTTACGGCCGTATGTAACGTTCGTTTTTTTTTTCTTTTAGAACCTGTTTTAAGATAAGGCCGTAACATGTAGGAGTTACGGCCGTATAAACCATACGTAAAAAAATCCTGATTCTACTTACGGCCGTATTATTTTGGATACGGCCGTATATATATATATATATATTATATAATTTTTTTTTTTATGTGTGAGAATAATGAAAGAAAGACTCCCTGGATTTTATGAACGATCTGATCCTTGCTGTTGTTGTTGAATCCTTCCGTGTTACCCCCAAACTTATTTGCGAAATAATAGAGATTGGGTTGCCTCCCAATAAGCGCTTTGTTTAACGTCCTTAGCTTGACTTCTCGCCGATTAATTAGGTATTTCCAGATTATGATTGATTTTCTTTGTCGAGAATTCTCCTCCCAGATATGGCTTTAACCGTTGACCGTTTACTTTGAAACTCCTGTCGGTTGTATTATAAATCTCCACAGCTCCATGAGAAAACACCTCTTTGATCGTGTAAGGGCCTGTCCATCGTGATCGTAACTTACCCGGAAACAGACGCAGTCGTGCATTAAAAAGCGTAACTTGGTCTCCTGTTTTAAAATCTCTTCTTAGAATTTTGTTGTCATGCCATCTTTTCGTTTTTCTTTGTAGATTTTGGCATTTTCATATGAGTCGAGTCGGATTTCATCCAACTCATTTAATCGCACAACCTTTTCTTTCCACCAACCTGTTCGTCAAAGTTTAATTTTTTTATAGCCCAAAAAGCTCGATGTTAAAGTTCTACCGGCAGTGACAGCTTTTCCAAAACCAGACGAAATGGAGACATGCCTATCGGTGTCTTATAGGTCATTACGTAAGCCCGTGAGCGCATCATCCAGCCTTTTTCGACCAATCTTTTCGAGATGAGTCGATGTCATCTCAAGTATACGTTTGATTCACGATTGGAAACTTCGACTTGTCCACCGGTTTTTGGGTGATAAGAGGTAGCGACACGGTGTTTTACTCCGAATTTGGTCAATAGAGCCTTAACACGGTGATTGCGTAAATGAGATCCGCCATCACCGATAATAACTCTGAGTTCAAGCGAGTGAATATATTTTTCTTTAGAAAATTTACCACGACCTTAGCTTCGTTTGTTGGTAATGCAATGACCTCCACCCATTTGGATACGTAGTCAACAGCTACAAGGATGTATTCATTAGAGAATGATGATGGAAAGGGTCCCATGAAATCAATTCCCCAAACGTCGAAGTTCAACTTCAAGGATGAAATTCATTGGCATTTCATTTCTTTTTGACATGTTTCCATGTCTTTGGCACCGGTCACACTTCGAGACAAGTGTATGTGCATCTTTGAACAGAGTGGGCCAATAGAATCTCGCTTTAAGAATTTTTGTCTTGCTTTTGAACCCCCAAAATGTCCTCCATAGTGAGAGGAATGACATCTTTCTAATACCTTCTCCATTTCTTCTTCCTAGATGCATCTCCGGATGATTTGATCAGTCCTCGTCCCGAACAATGAGGGTCTTCCCAGTGATAGTATTTCAACTCGGAGAAGAATTTTTTCTTTTGATGATGGGAAAAATTTGGGTGAATTATTCCACTAACAAGAAAATTAACGATGTCAGCATACCATGGTGCATTTTGTTTTTCCTGGATATTAGAGATTTGGAACAGTTGTTCATTCGGAAATACTTCATTTATTTCTTTCTCTTGAGCATTGTTTTGGTCGAGTCTAGAGAGATGATCCGCCACTTGGTTTTCTGTTCCCTTTCTGTCTCTGATTTCTATGTCGAGTTCTTGCATAAGTAGAACCCATCGGATTAGCCTTGACTTTGCATCTTGCTTTGTCATTAAATATTTCAAAGATGAATGATCAGTATAGACTATGACCTTTGATCCCAATAAGTAGGATCGAAATTTGTCAAAGGCATAAACCACTGCAAGCATCTCTTTTTCAGTTGTTGTGTAGTTCAGCTGAGCATCATTCATAGTCCTGCTAGCATAATGGATCACTTGCATCATTTTGTCCTTCTTCTGGCCCAGTACGGCCCCTACGGCATAATCACTTGCATCGCACATTAAAATGAAAGGAATAGTCCAATCTGGAGAAATGATGATTGGAGCTGATGTAAGCTTATCCTTCAAAGTTGCAAAGGCCACGTGGCATTCATTTGTGAAAAGGAATGGTGTATCTTTCTCAAGCAAAGAACAGAGAGGTTTTGCTATTTTTGAGAAATCTTTTATAAACCTCCGATAGAATCCTGCATGTCCGAGAAAACTCCTTACTCCTTTCACCGAAATTGGTGGAGGAAGTTTTGCAATCACTTGGATCTTTGCCTTATCGACTTCAATTCCATGTTGTGAGATTCTATGGCCAAGTACGATTCCTTCCTGGACCATGAAGTGACATTTCTCCCAATTGAGAACTAGATTTGTGTCTTCACATCTTTCCAAGACCATGCCTAAGTGAATGAGGCATTTATCAAATGAATCTCCGAAAATCGAGAAATCGTCCATGAAAACTTCAATGAATTTTTCAACCATGTCTGAGAATATTGACATCATGCATCTTTGAAATGTGGCTGGAGCATTGCACAATCCGAATGGGATTCTTCTATAGGCAAATGTTCCATAAGGGCATGTGAATGTTGTTTTCTCTTGGTCTTCTGGGGCTATTACGATTTGGTTGTACCCTGAATAGCCGTCGAGAAAACAGTAGTAAGAATGTCCCGCCAATCTATCTAGCATCTGATCAATAAATGGGAGTGGAAAATGATCTTTTCTTGTCGTCTTGTTTAGTTTCCTGTAATCAATGCACATTCTCCATCCTGTGATCGGTCGTGTTGGTATAAGTTCATTGTGCTCGTTCTCAATGATCGTGATTCCACTCTTTTTGGACACCATATGTACAGGGCTCACCCATGGACTATCTGAGATTGGATAAATGATACCTGCGTCAAGTAATTTAAGAATCTCTGCCTTCACAATTTCCTTCATGTTTGGATTCAAATGTCGTTGATGTTTGCAGTCATCTTCCATCAAGATTTTGTGAGTTCATATAGAGGGGCTTATTCCTCTAATGTCTGCAATAGTCCATCCAATTGCTCTTTTGTGATTCCTCAATACCCTTAGTAATTTCCCTTCTTCAAGTTTGGTCAATATGTTAGATATGATGACCGGAAGTGTTGAGGAAACGCCCAAGTAAGCGTATCTCAAATGTGTGGGTAGAGGTTTGAGATCAAGTGTTGGAGCTTCTTGTAAAGAAGGGAGGGGTTTAGCGGAGCTTGTCCCTAATTCTTCAAAATGTGGATGCTTTCTTAAGGTTGGTAGTGCTTCTAGATAGTTAATCAAGCTGCCAAGTGATATTCTTCTTCCATCTTTGGTTAGAGAATTTGCTATACATGTCTCAAGAGGATCTTTAGATAGAATTTTCTCTAAAGACTTGTTCACCATGGCTTCAATTGTGTCTATTTTTAGACAATACTCATCTGTGGAGGGTTGATTCAAAGTTTTTAAGACATCGAAGATGACATGTTCGTCTTCCACTCTGAGGATTAGCTTTCCTTCATAGACGTCAATAAGAGCACGTCCGGTTGCGAGAAATGGTCGTCCCAAAATAATGGGAATATCCTGATCTTCTTCCATGTCGAGGATGATAAAATCTGCTGGAAATATGAATTTATCAACTTTGACGAGCACATCTTCAACTATCCCACGTGGATATTTGATTGACCGATCGGCTAATTGTAGTGAAAATGTTGTTGCTTTTGCTTCTCCCAAGTTCAATTTGTTGAAAATTGACAGGGGCATCAAGTTGATACTTGCCCCTAAATCACAAAGAGCTTTTCCAAAATTCACTTCACCAATAGTACACGGGATTGTGAAAGTTCCCGGATCTTTTAGCTTGGGTGGCAGCTTCTTTTGTAGTATTGCGCTACATTCCTCTGTTAACATGACAGTTTCGTATTCTTCAAGCCTTCGTTTGTTGGAAAGAATATCTTTCATAAATTTGGCATAGCTTGGCATTTGTGCTAGAGCATCGGCAAAAGGAATGTTGATGTGTAGCTTTTTGAAGATTTCTAAGAATTTCCCGAATTGAGCATCGAGCTTGTGATTCTTCAACCGTTGAGGAAATGGGATAGGTGGAACATAAGATTTTGTAGCAATTGGACCTTTTTGAGATGAAGGTCCTGTATCAGATTCTTTTTCTGATTCTTGATTTTGTTTATTTTTTTGTTTTTCCATATGGTTTTCCATAGAAATTTCGGGCAACTACACTCCACTTCTTGTTGTGATGGCTTGGACATTTTCCCTTGGATTTACCTCGGTATTGCTAGGTAACATGCCTTGAGATCTTTCTGAAAGTATTTTGGCCATTTGGCCAACTTGTGTCTCCAGATTTTTAATTGAAGCATCATTGCGTTGTTGATACTTCAGTTGTTGTTCAGCTAGCTTCGTGATTGCTTCTTCCCATCCGGGCTTCTTTTCTTGATGCGTTGGATTCAACACATTGTTGTTATTTGCATAAGAAAAATTTGGATGATTTTTGTATCCTGGATTGTATGTTGGCCCGTAAGGATTGTATGCTTGCCTTTGGAAATTCTGAGCATACGCCACTTGTTCTCAGTGGTGGTGGTGACTGTTCTTGTTGCACTAAGGGACGGATAGTCTTTGTTGTGAGTTGCTCCACAAATTTCACATGAAAAAGCTGAAATTTGTGGAGTTTGCACCGTCTTCACAGAATGAGGAGAAGTAAAAGACATTTCATCGAATTTCTTTGATAGAGCTTCAATTTTTGCCAACATAAGAGAATAAGAATCCACTACAAAAACACCATTTGGTTTCTTTTGGATATTTTTGTCTGGACATCTTGCACTTTGTTCACTTATAACCTCAAAAAGATTATAAGCCTCTTTCATAGTTTTGTTTCCCAGTGAGCCATTTGATGATGAATCGACATTGGCTCGGCATGAAGGTAAAATTCCGAATAGAAGTAATTGACTTGTGCTCCCAAATTGAAACCATGGTTAGGACATTTTCGTAGCATATCTTTGTATCTCTCCCATGCTTCGTGGAATGATTCTGAATCTTGTTGACGAAATGTAGAGATTTCGTATTTGAGTTTCGCCACTTTTATTGGTGGAAAGTATTTAGTGGTGAATTTCTGGACAAATTCGGGCCAATTTGTTATGCTTCGTGGTGGCAAAGTATCTAGCCACTCTCTTGCTCTGTCCTTCAAAGTGTGCACGAAAAGTCTCATTTTGATTGCCTCGTCATTTACATTTGGATATTTGAAATTTCCACATATTTCCACAAAACGGTTAATATGGAGATATGGATTTTCGTCGGTTCTTCCATAGAATGAGTTGTTGTTGGAGAAGAGATTGATGACATCTGGGCGAATTTGAAAATTGTCCACTCCAAATGGTGGATAGATTACACTTGATTGAACGCTCAAAGATGGGGGGTTCATGAATTCCCCAAAGAGCATGTTGTCTTCATCTATTTCCGGTACAATAGAATATTGTTGATGTTGAATGTTTTGAACATTAGGTATTCCCCCCACCGGAGGAATTCTTTCGTTATCATTTCCTTGGGGGAGACGTGGATTTAGTTCGTCCGCCATTGATGGTGAAGAAATAATGTTTTTCTTTTGTTCTCTTCGCCTTCTTCTGAATGTGGCTTCGATCTCGGGATCTAGTAAAACTAAATCGCGATTGTATGTCCTTCGCATAGACAAGGGAATCTACAAAAAAAAAAGTTGTATTTATAACAATAGTTAATAATGTAATTTTTTCAAATATAACTTATACTTCCCCAGCAACGGCGCCAAAAACTTGACACGCTTTTATTGTAACTATCGCAAGTGCACGATATCGTATCAAGTAGTAAAGTGGACTTTTTGAGTCCGGTTTATCGATCCCACAAGGAAGTTTTGTTTTAATTTGAATTATACACTATTAGTCTATTTTTATAGATACTTAAGATGAGTGAAACACACAATTAAAAAGTTTGGTTTAATAATTGCAAAGAAATTGTAATAATAGTTCTAATATTATAAGGAAATAAAAAGATAGCAATAATAATAGATTGATTATCGATAAAATGAAATAGTTGGGATTACAAACTTAGTTCGTCATTAGTTATAAAAGATGTATTGTAGATAATAAGATGAATTTACTTATTATGTTGTGTAGATTCGATTTTCCTTAAAAAGACGGTTTCTCTTTCGAACTATAAAACGCCCCTTACATATTGAATCAATCCACTATATTTCTATGTTGATTGGCTTCAATACATAGCATTAGGATTTGTGAAAATAACTCAATGAATCATCTAAGGACTAGGGGTATATTTCTATCCCCTAGAACAACTTAGAGTGAAGATCATTTGATCTAATCAAACATATTTTCTTTCGAAACATATGAAGACCATAAATATCTTCATTAATTGGCCAAATAAATAAAGATTGTTAAAACAATGAAAATCACACACAATAATAAGTAATTCACAATAGATCTTTTATACAAACATAAATAACATGACTAACCTTGTTTATAATCCCAACTAAAGATTACTTAGCCCATGAAGGGTTTATTACACATATTACAAGCTTTGGTGGTCATGTTTAGTTGAATCAAGAGAAAGAATTGATCCTAACTCCCTTAGTAGATAAAGGAGATAGAAGCAATAAACTCTCTGAACAACATATACTATACCACACTTACAAAGATCACTCAAGAACACAAGTGTGTTCTTCACACAAAATGAAAAGTTTACAAAAAATGGAAAATTATAAGATGAATGGTGAATGATGAAGGATCTAAGGGGTCTATTTATACACCTAAAGTCATCTAATAGCTCCAAAACTCCAGCATTATTACATTATATCGGATCAATGCCAGCCATCCCCTCAATAATACACAAAAAGTATAAAAAATTAGACAAATCATAGCAATCTGTCAAGAGTTACGGCCGTAACATTCAGGAGTTACGGCCGTAACTAGGGTGACTTACGGCCATAACCCCTGAAAGTTACGGCCGTAACGTGGCTTCGTAAATTTGCTCATTTGAAGCTTTGATAGTTACGTTTTTAGCCCAGAATTCCTCAGACTTTGCGTTTTTGCCCCAGATCTTCTTCGGATGATAACTTTTGATATATAACTCTGATTTTGAATCCGTAAAGACTGCCGAATTCGTCTCGGAAAGCCCTACAACATGAATATATCAAAATTCAATAAATAGAATATTTATTAAACATGTTGTTTCTTGAGTAATTCAGTTATTTAATCCGATCATCATCCGATAAAAATAAAATTATTAAAACTGATAAATTAAAAGCAAAAAACGAGTAGACTAGCTCAATTATGGGTGAATTTTATCGATACAAACCATGGATAAGTATACAAAACTGACACTTATCACCAACCGGAGTCGGATTCTACCTTACGGTTCAGTGATTTTCATCATATTAAGGTATGTTCAATCTATCTCCAGACTTAGAGTTGGATTCTAACGATTTGGATGATCATAGTAATGAGATATTGATTTTCATAAGTGAATTATCTAAAGTACATCATGTTTGGAATATTGAGATGAATAAGCCTTAAGTACCTGGATTATGCTCTTCATGATTCGAATCTTATTACATTGAATATGTAAATGAAGCTTCTATCATTGGTAATCCGAATCTAGTAGATGACTTCATAGCAATCTTGGACTTGACTTTAACATCATTATTGTTAGATAAATCTAAAGGATTGATCATGGAAAGATTTATCTAGTATAGATGGAACGTTTAACAACTTCAGCATGATAATATTGATTGATATAAAGGTGTTGATATCAACCGTTAAGCCTTTCGAATTGTCGTATGAAGATTTGTAGTCGAAATGGAATATGGTTTTATATTGGTATGCATATCCTTGAATCCGAAGTTGTCATATCCGTAAAATCATTCATAAGGGTATGAACATGGTATTCATGGAGGTAACATGAATTATCACGGAAGATTTCATTGTTTCGATCATGGCGAGAACAGTTTACTGCTCAGCAGTAAACTGCCATGCACAGATAGCACATGCTATGCTATGAATATTAATGTGCGCTATCGAGCACGAGTTAGCGTACGCTACGTTTGGTACGTAACGTACGCTAGACCATCAGACGAGTTAGTCGGCTGGTTAGTGAAGTACTGACCATGCATAGTTAGCGTACGCTAGGCTTTGTTGTTTGCGTGCGCTATCGAGCAGACTTAACGCACGCTACACAGAGCACTTAGCGTGCGCTAAGCAGTTCAGACAGATTTCATTTTATGAACTTTTGGCCGTAAATCGAATTGTTAAACATTCGTACGACGTGAGATAAATCCTATATCATTTCTTTTGTTAAGGTTTGATCTTGTTGCGTGATTGATTGAGGAGGACGACCTTCGAGTGTTCGTTTTCGTGGAAGTATTGTTCTTGTCTTCAAATCGAGGCAAGTACCTTAATTGTTTTATGAATTGTTGTTATACATATTGTCGTGCATGTATGTCGTTATTGTATGTCCACCTCGTGTTGGTCCGATGGGATCTATGCTAGCGTGCGCTGGATCATCGGACGGGTTTTTCCACCACGGGTTGGTCTGACGGGATCATCGTGGGTTCTAGGCAGTGAATGCTGGATCGACGGAATTACCATGTGTATGTTATGATATCATGTTGTGATTATCAGTTGTGTATGTCATTTTTGAGTTTCTCGTAGGAGAAGACTCGTTGGTACTTTTCTTGTCGTTTACATTATTCGTGAGATATGAATAATATGTTGTGGTACTTGTACTAGCATCGTTGTGCTAACCCCTTCGGGGGTGAACATTTTGTTTATGTTCAGGATCCAGGAGAGCGGGAAAACAACCACTGGAGCTGCATGACGACGAGGGTGCAGAGTGATGTTTCGGCCGGGTTTATTTATCTGCTGTTTATTCGTTATTTCAATAAGTACTCGAGTACGAAGTCATTTGTGATGGATTTGAATTTGGTGATGTATTATTGAGTTCCTGTTGAACAATTGTACTTTCAGTATTTGGTGAGAACTGTTGTATCTTAATTCCGTTATTTCCATTCGTTAGTACCTTTTAATGTCTGTTCAATTCTTCAGCCTTGTAAATCCTTATGTAAAGGATTTACGGCGCTGTAATATTTCTGAATATATCGGGGGTGTTACAGAATATGGTATCAGATCTAAGATTATGGATATCTTGGCCGTTGGGTTAGAATAGGGGTCATTTATATCTTTTGAGGTAACCGGCCGTGAATGACATCACTGCACTGCCTACGTCTTCATGCGAACGGTGGTTGTAAGTTCCTAAACTCTATCTCGTTCTTTACATATTGTGTCACTTTATACTTGAATATTGGAACGATGTTGTTTCCTGTATATTGAGTGTTTATGCTTACAGTATGTTGAGAGGCAGACGTGGACGTGGTCGCGGTCGTGGACGCGGACGGAGAAATGCCGAAAGGGAAGCGTCGCCTTCTAACCGAGCGCCATAGCTCAAAGTAGCCGCAACAATCTATTAATAACGAACCAGATCCTGCTGTACCAGAGATTCTTCGTCAAGTGGTGAACCAGATGACTCAGTTCGCCCAAGTCATGGACCGAATGCAAGTGGCGGTGGGACTACAGCAGGGAGAGAGACAACAAGGGATCCCAGACATGGGAAATCGAGGTGACCGGTGGCTGCAAGAGGTGGCGAAGATGCAACCACCTAAATTCGACGGTATTTCTGAGACTCCCACCTGGGACCATTGGTTGAAGGAACTGGAGAAAATATTTGCCGGAATTAACTGCCCAGATGACCGGAGAGCCTCTATCGCGCAATATTTTCTGATAGGGGAAGCGTCCGAGTGGTGGGAAGCCATCCGGCCTGTAGACCATGATGCTGATTGGACAGAGTTTAGATTGATGATGGAAGCTCAGTATTGCCCTCGTCCTGTGAGGGAAGCCAAAGTTCGGGAGTTTTTCTCCGCTCAGCCTTCTGATGTGCCAGTATCCCAGGCGATTAAGACGTTTAACCAACAGCTGGCATTTGTTCGACATCTGGTCAGAACAGATGCAGAAATGATGATCCATTTAGATATGAGAATGAAACCAGAAATCCAGAGGTACATGTCCGGATTTGAATGTACCACACTTCGTCAATACCAGGATAAGGCGTTGGCATACGAGATCAAGGAAGCAGCCATGGAGAAATTTTCGGAATCCAAGAAACAGAAAGTCTCTGGTACTTTTACAGCGCACAAGAACAGCGGGCCCCGTAAGTCCCAGTCATCCTTTCACTCTTTCAAGAAACCTCCTCACCCAGTTAGGAGCGGAAAGAACTTCGGAGCGACATCAACTATTACTGATGTTATCAGGAAATGCTTTAACTGCGCCCAGATGGGGCACTATCGACGGAATTGCCCCCTTCCTGCCGTGACTTGTTTTGATTGTGGATGAGAGGGACATCGGGCAGTGTTTTGTGAAGAGGCTGCATAGTCTTTTAGAGCCCGGACACCACAACCAGTCTAGAAGGAAGCCAGTATCCAACAGACGCAGCAAAGTGTCCAGATGCCTCAGAATTTTGTCCGCGGACGAGGCAGAAGACAATGGGACCGAAAGGGGACATCGAGTGCCAGATTTGCTCCCCCACGTCTGTACGAGATGAGGAGGACAGACGATCGGGATGCTTTGCCGCATCGCATCTTGCCCGAGATCCTTTCCCAGCCAGTTAGAGTTTTATTCGATACAGGAGCTACACATTCTTTCATATCTTTGTCTTGTGTAAATCGTTTGAATATTTCCGGTTTTCATACTTGTGAACCTTATGTTGTTGGTTTACCGAGTGGAGAAAGGATTGTCGGAAATTTAGAAACTAGAAATTTCCCTGTATCATTTGGAGGTAGAGAGTGGCTCTTAAATCTGATCGTGATAGAAATGTAAGGAGATGATCTGATACTCGGAGACGATTGGCTTAATCGGTATGGAGCAATTGTAAACTACCGAAAGAGGAATATCTCGCTGATCGCTGACGACGGTTCCGAAATTCTGTTTGAGGGATGGAAACCGGGAAGCTCAGGAAAATTGATCAAAGCGATGAAAGCTGTCAGATTGTTGAAACAGGGTTGTACCGGATATTGGTGTTATGCAATGAAGAAAGAAGACGAAATTGTGGAACTTTCATCCATTCCTGTTGTGAACGAATTTCCAGATGTATTTCCTGACGAATTACCTGGACTACCTCCACGAAGGGATGTGGAATTTACCATTGAGCTGGAACCCGGAGCTACACCAATTTCTAAGGCGCCGTATCGTATGGCACCTACTGAGATGTACGAACTGAAGAAGCAGCTGGAGGAGTTACTGGACAAGGGCTATATTCAGCCAAGCGTTTCACCCTGGGGAGCGCCAGTTCTTTTTGTCCGAAAGAAGGATGGATCGCTCCGACTGTGTATTGACTATCGAGAGCTGAACAAGATGACGATTAAGAACAAGTATCCGTTGCCACGGATTGATGATCTGTTTGACCAGTTGCAAGGGGCAACAGTATTTTCTAAAATCGATCTGAGATCAGGGTATCATCAGCTGAGGATTAAGGAATCTGACGTTCCGAAATCAGCGTTCAGAACTCGCTACGGACATTATGAGTTTGTAGTGATGCCGTTTGGTCTCACTAACGCACCTGCTGTATTTATGCAATTGATGAACCGTGTGTTCATTGAATTTTTGGATAAATTTGTGGTCGTGTTCATTGATGACATTCTAGTATATTCTAAGAGTCCGGAAGAACATGTGAAACATTTGCGGATTGTATTGGAACTTCTGAGAAACGAGCAATTGTACGCCAAACTTTCTAAGTGCGAATTCTGGCTAGAGGAAGTAATGTTCCTCGGCCATGTGGTGTCAGCTGAAGGAGTCCGAGTAGATCCTCAGAAGATCGAAGCAATTATGGATTGGAAGCCTCCAAAGAACGTGAAAGAAGTCCGAAGCTTCTTAGGACTTGCTGGATATTATCGTCGATTCGTGGAAGGGTTTTCTAAAATCTCCCGCCCACTTACTCGACTCCTGCAGAAAACTCAAAAGTTTGAGTGGAATGAGTTGTGTCATATTAGCTTTGATGAATTGAATAAGAGATTGACGACGGCACCGATTCTATCACTTCCACAGGGAACTGGAGGATTTATAGTTTACAGTGATGCTTCGAACCAAGGACTCGGGTGCGTATTGATGCAGAATGATAAGGTGATCGCTTATGCGTCACGACAGCTGAAACCTTATGAAGTGAATTACCCGACACATGATTTGGAGCTAGCAGCAGTAGTTTTTGCTTTGAAGATCTGGAGGCATTATCTCAGACGGACTCACTGTCAGATCTTTACGGATCATAAGAGTCTCAAGTACATATTCAGTCAGAAAGAATTAAACATGCGGCAAAGAAGATGGTTAGAACTGATTAAGGACTATGACTTGGAGATTTTATATCATCCAGACAAAGCAAATGTAGTGGCCGATGCACTTAGCCGCAAGCCTGTTTCTATTCAGATGCTGGAGACGCTGACATCCCAACTTAGCCTTCAACGAGAGATGATTCGTGAAGGAATTGAAGTATGGTTACAAACAGTCCAAGGACAACTGTGCGTGATGGAGATAACTTCATCATTAACCGAAGGAATCAAATCTAAACAGGCAGATGATCCTCTGATGATTCGGTTACGTGATGAAGTGATCAAAGGAAAGGCCCCCGGATTCATAATTCATGATGGTGGAGTTTTGAGATTTCAGAACCGACTCTGTGTTCCCGATGTTGATGTTCTGAAACAGATGATTTTGAAGGAAGCTCACAGTTCGCCCTATTCTATCCACCCAGGCACCAGTAAAATGTATAAGGACTTGAAGCAGAATTTCTGGTGGGGCAACATGAAGAAAGATGTAGCGGACTATGTTTCGAAATGCTTGACTTGTCAGCAGGTTAAGATCGAGCATCAACGGCCTGCCGGAATGTTGAAGCCACTCCCGATTCCTGAATGGAAGTGGGAGGACATATCGATGGACTTTATCACTAATATGCCGAGAACCAAGACGGGAATGAACATGATTTGGGTGATAGTTGATCATTTAACCAAATCAGCTCATTTCCTAGGCATTAAGGATACGTGGGGACCAGAGAGGTTGGCACGAGTATTTATTTCAGAGATAGTTCGATTGCATGGTACGCCGAAGACCATTGTTTCTGATCGAGATGGCCGTTTTATGTCTCACTTTTGGAAAGCAGTTCATAAGGCCTTGGGGACCGAATTGAACTTCAGTACAGCTTATCACCCGTAGACTGATGGACAATCCGAGAGGACTATACAAACGGTGGAAGACATGCTAAGGGCCTGTGCCTTAGATTGGTCAAACGATTGGGAAGTTCATCTACCGTTGATTGAATTTACCTACAACAATAGTTGGCATGCATCCATTAAGATGGCACCGTTTGAGGCATTATACGGGAGGAGATGCAGATCGCCCTATCTTTGGGACGATTCGCCGACTTGATCGAATGCAACCGCGAGTTGATCGTACAGACTCTAGAGAAGATAGCCTTAATTCGTGAAAGGCTGTTGACCGCCCAGAGTCGCCATAAATCCTATGCGGACGTATGCCGTCGCCCATTGGAGTTCAATACTGGAGACCATGTACTTTTGAAGGTTTCTCCTACTCGGGGAATCTTTCGTTTCGGAAGGAAAGGAAAGCTGAGTCCGAGATATATCAGACCATTCGAGATCCTCGAGAGAGTTGGGGAGTTGGCATACAGATTGGCATTGCCGCCGTCATTGTGCCATGTTCATAACGTGTTGCACGTATCCCAGTTACGGAGGTATATACCAGATCCCAGTCATATCATTGATTTCGGCGAGATCGAAGTCGCGCAGAATGGGACGTTTGAAGAAAGACCGGTCATGATACTCGAGAGTCGAGTTAAGCAGCTGAGGAACAAACCAATCGTTTTGGTGAAAGTTCAATGGTCACTTCATGGAATGGAAGAAGCCACCTGGGAAACGGAAGCTGATATGAAGTCTAGATATCCCGAATTATTTTCATCTTGAGTTTCGGGACGAAACTCCTTTTTAGTAGGAGAGTATGTAATATCCGGATTTATTACGGTGTATTTCATCTGTATTCAAACCCTGTATTATTCGGATTGGTGGTTGTGATTATTGGAGTATGATATTTCTTGCATTGATATCATTGTACATAAGTATAGAAACATGCAAAATTTCTCATGCAAACTCGTGATAGCGCACGCTAAGAATGTAGCTTAACGCGCGCTATCGGGCTACTATTAGCACACGCTATGCAGATACGAGTTGCGTGCGCTAAGAACTCAATTATTGAGCGGGACAGCTAGCACATGCGCCAGCCGGGACATGGGTCCGGATAAGATTCCCGCGGACGAGCCCGGACAATTCTGAAGTCAACCATTATTAGCGCACGCTAAGGAATGCTTAGTAGCGTGCGCTAACTTGTTAAAATGCAGAATATTATAAATGGGACAACTACCGTTTTGGCTTTCATTTCTTTCGCCTATTCTTCATCCTTGAGAGTTCAGAGAGCTGAAATAATCCTCCTACATACTTAGAACACATCTTGTTGGTGTTTGTATATTGGTTATCACTTGGGAGTATTCATTGAAGTGGAATAGCACCTTGGAGTGGCATACAACCAACCGGAGTCGGATTCTACCTTACGGTTCAGTGATTTTCATCATATTAAGGTATGTTCAATCTATCTCCAGACTTAGAGTTGGATTCTAATGATTTAGATGATCATAGTAATGAGATATTGATTTTCATAAGTGAATTATCTAAAGTACATCATGTTTGGAATATTGAGATGAATAAGCCTTAAGTACCTGGATTATGCTCTTCATGATTCGAATCTTATTACATTGAATATGTAAATGAAGCTTCTATCATTGGTAATACGAATCTAGTAGATGACTTCATAGCAATCTTGGACTTGACTTTAATATCATTATTGTTAGATAAATCTAAAGGATTGATCATGGAAAGATTTATCTAGTATAGATGGAACGTTTAACAACTTCAGCATGATAATATTGATTGATATAAAGGTGTTGATATCAACCGTTAAGCCTTTCGAATTGTCGTATGAAGATTTGTAGTCGAAATGGAATATGGTTTTATATTGGTATGCATATCCTTGAATCCGAAGTTGTCATTATCCGTAAAATCATTCATAAGGGTATGAACATGGTATTCATGGAGGTAACATGAATTATCACGGAAGATTTCATTGTTTCGATCATGGCGAGAACAGTTTACTGCTCAGCAGTAAACTGCCATCCACAGATAGCGCACGCTATGCTATGAATATTAACGTGCGCTATCGAGCACGAGTTAGCGTACACTACGTTTGGTACGTAACGTACGCTAGACCATCAGACGAGTCAGTCGGCTGGTCAGTGAAGTACTGACCATGCATAGTTAGCGTACGCTAGGCTTTGTTGTTTGCGTGCGCTATCGAGCAGACTTAACGCACGCTACACAGAGCACTTAGCGTGCGCTAAGAAGTTCAGACAGATTTCATTTTATGAACTTTTGGCCGTAAATCGAATTGTTAAACCTTCGTACGACGTGAGATAAATCCTATATCATTTCTTTTGTTAAGGTTTGATCTTGTTGCGTGATTGATTGAGGAGGACGACCTTCGAGTGTTCGTTTTCGTGGAAGTATTGTTCTTGTCTTCAAATCGAGGCAAGTACCTTAATTGTTTTATGAATTGTTGTTATACATATTGTCGTGCATGTATGTCGTTATTGTATGTCCACCTCGTGTTGGTCCGACGGGATCATCGGGGGATCTATGCTAGCGTCTTGTTGGATCATCGGACGGGTTTTTCCACCACGGGTTGGTCTGACGGGATCATCGTGGGTTCTAGGCAGTGAACGCTGGATCGACGGAATTACCATGTGTATGTTATGATATCATGTTGTGATTATCAGTTGTGTATGTCATTTTTGAGTTTCTCGTAGGAGAAGACTCGTTGGTACTTTTCTATCAAGGTCTTTTCTCTCGAGGATTGTTCAACAGGGCTTTGTATAATATTTTGTTACAAATTGCGAGAAATAAATACTAATATATTCTACAATATATTTTTTGGTTTTTAAATTAACTAAATTAAAATGCACTATTTTTTTTAACCAAACTATTTTTAATAAGACTATTTTATATAAGACTATTTTAATAAGACTATTTTTATACTACACTATTTATATTAAGACTATTTATATTAAGACTGTTTATATTAAACTATTTTTTTAACTAGACTATTTATATTAGACTATTTTTTTAACTAGTGAAAATGAATATGATTAGAATGAGTTGGGAATTTATAAAATCTAGGGGATTACGGGTTCAACAAATTAGGTTTTTAATTAAGTATAGAAATTGATTTACACGGATATAAAAGAAAAACGAATGTTTATCGAGTAATCAACTTTTCACCTCATAACTTTCGTATTCAAAGATGTCTTAATCACTTTCGCTTTTTTAAGATGTTGATAACAATATTAACACTTGATAGATTGAAAAGATGTGTTTCCAATACACTTTAACAATAAATCAAGGAGGTTTCACTTGTAATATCCGCAATTTTCGATTTTCGGTAAATTTCTTTTTTTCGGTCGGAGTCCATTTTGACGACTCGCTCATGACCGTTTCGTCATTCTGAGAATGATTAATTCTACACTTTTTGACATCCGAGTTCGTTTCGGTGTCGTTTCGTTGAGTTCTGTGCTTTTTAGCGACTTTTCCGCACTTGAGTTCGATTCTTGCGAATCTCGTCCGAAACTGTTGTTTCGAGTTTCCCGCAAGTCCGTTTAACTTTGTTGGACGTGTTGTGAACTTCGGTTTGGTTATTCGATCACGTATCGTGATTTCCGGGCGTTTTGGGCCATTCTGTAATTTCTTGAAAGTTACGGGTATCCGTATCTGTAATTGTTGTCTCGACCCGTTTCTTGGTCGCGTATGACTAATTATGGTATTACGCTTTCATTTCGAGTCGTTTATGTTGTCCGCGAACTTTTCGTCGTGTTCGTTCCGTACGTTTTCGGAAATCGGGTCGTCGAGCCCTGGCGGTGGCGGGACTGGCCGGACGGTGGCGAGACTGGCCGGACGATTGCGGGCACCGGCCGGACGGGTGTGGCAGGAACCGGCGTAGCGCACGCTACGGCCGGAAGGCTGCGCGCTAACCGGCAGGTGTAGCGCCTGTGCCGTGGCCTAGCGACGCTATCGGCCTCGGGCGATGGGGTTTCGAGGTTACGACTCGGTCGAGATCGGCAGTAGCGCACGCTACGCGAGCGTAGCGCGCTAGTCGGCAGCGTAGCGCCGCTGTCGGCCGGCTAGCGTCGTTACCTGGCCGGGCGATTCGATGGCTACCGGATGTGCCAAGCGCGCGCAGCATCCGGCCGTAGCGCACGCTAGCGGGAGTTGGGTCGGCAGTTCGGTCGGCGGGGTTGGTCGGTGATGCCGGGTGTTGTAGGCCACGGCCGAGGGTACTCGGCCGATACTGGCCGATAGCGCACGCTAGTCCGGAAGGCTAGCGCACGCTAGGTGGCGATATAAATATGGTGACGATCACATTTCACTTCGTTTTTCATTTCCTTCCTTCTCCATCCGCGAGTGGCGATTCATGGGCGACGAAGCCATGCTGTTTAACAACAAATCCATGAAGTCCTTGGGTTCATAACATCAATCGATCGTCCTTTATCAACCTTTGATCCAGAGAATCAAGGTAATCTTCCTTAGAACCCTAATTTCGTGAATTTGGGGATTTTTGCATTTTCGTCCGATTCGTTCCGTGTTGTTGATTAATTCATGATGGGTATGATTAATCTTGATAGTATTCTTGTGTTTAACATCATTTAATCCATTGTTCTTCGTCGAATCGAAGTATATTTCTTGATTTCCTTCGAATTGACTTTTTGGGGGATTTGTCCGGATCTCGTTTTCATCCGTTTTCGATGGATCGATTATGGTTAAATGATGTTGTTAAACATATTCTATGGATTGTATATCCATATTTCAACTTGGAATTCCGTTTTCGGGTTTTGACGGAACGAATCGTGTTCTTAGCCGTTTTGGGAAATCCGTGAACTTTCGTCATTCGTTCTTTGAATTCAACGGCTTTGAGTCGTGTTATGGAATTCATTTCATTGTTATTATTTGTCCTTCGTAGTTTATGAACGTGAGTTGGCGTTCGGTGGAGTCGGCGGGTTCGTAGTCGGTTCGGGCCAACCTACTTGGTCGATTCTCCGCGTTGTTCTTATTCGAGGCAAGTACCTTGCCCATACTTTTCTCGTTTATGGATATGATGATCGGTGGTCGTCTTGATGCGTTTGTTTGGTTATTTGAAACGAAGTTTCAAAGGATTTCGGTTTGGCCTCGTTAAAGGCTTTCTTTCAAAACGAGTGTGATTTGTGAACGGTGTTTTGAGAATTGATTATGATTTGATTATTTTGAACGTTGAAGGATTTTATGATGGTACTCCTATTGTTTAAGTTATGGAATCGTGTATTCCGTATTTAATCTTGTTATTTATTTTTGAAGAGTTTGATAATGTTGTCGAGTTAATGGCCATCTCTAGTGAGTATTCTTAATGAACTTACATTCTTAGCATGTTAGTTTTGCATGAGTAACGTGTGTGTGTGTATGCTCACTACGGGTTAGATCCGACGGGGTCTCGGTAGGGGTCCACAGAGACGTGGATCGACGAGCTTGCTTTTAACCACTACGGGTTAGATCCGACGGGGTCTCGGTAGGGGTCCACAGAGACGTGGATCGACGGTTAATTGTGGTGCATTTTACAAATGTGATTTGATAATGGCATTTCCGGAAATGAGTGCTTTCGAACGGTTTTCATGATTGCATGCATTGACTAAGTGTGTAAGAGGTAAGTGTTCGTTTGGCTTACTTGGCTAGGATGGCACTGGAGTATTTTGTTGTTTGTTTTAAATCCTTTATTTGTGGATTTTGATAAATGGTATCAGAGCTTAGGTTGAGGAAACCTAGGCTGTCGGGTCAAGTCGTGTTGTTTGAGTCTTGTTTCGTCGGATTTTATCTGACTGAGTCGTGTCGCGACGCGTCGTTTGAGTTTGTTGGTCGTGATTAGTATTGTGGGGCGATCATCATCTTCGTGCGACCTGTGGAAGTAAGTCTCCCTTCTTTGTGTTGTGCCTCGTGTGACACGAGCTATTTTTATGATTATTTGTTAAGTGGTGGAATTTTATGTGAATTTTGATTTCACGATATGTATTTAGTCGACTCTCGTATTTGATTTATACGAGGAGTGTAAATCGTTTGTGATGTCTTTTTATTGTTGTTTTTGTCCGTTGTTGATGATTTTCGAATCGATTTGCACGCTTTACAAGTCTCTTGTGGAAGCTTTGTGCTTATACGCGTTCGACTTGTTCACTAGCTTGATGGGAGGGTATTTTATCGGTGGTTTTGTTCAATGTGGTATTTTATCGTTTATTTTCGTTTAAAGACATGTATTGTCTTGATTTTAAACGCTTTGATGCGTGTGCTAGGAGTTGTTTTAGTGAACGTCGATATGTGTGAGTTTTGGGCATTCGCCTATTGGAATTTTGAAAACCTTGAGTATCATAAAAAAATAAACTTCGAGACATACTTTTCAAATGACTTATTTTCTTGTGGTACATCCTAGGTGCCACAATATATTTCAAAAATTTTCTACCTCGAGGACCAAAATATTTTGAGATATTTTCAACACTTTTATTTAGACCCGAGGGTCGAATATTTTGAAAGTTTTCACTAAGAGAAAGTGTCCTCATTTTTATCAAATGTGATATGGTTCTCCAAAGTCTCGATAATGATGTTTCACGTTTGTACTTTTTGAAAGGTGATACTCAAGATCAACCAGTATTCTTCTAAATTATTTTCAAAATGAGGTTTCCATTTTTTTTAAAAAACCTATCCATTCCCGTTTGAGGGCTGGGTATGTACGTGTGATATTCGCGTTGTCATTTTGATACTTTCTCCCGAGTATAATCGAATTGGCGGTGTGAGCGTTGAGTCGCTTTCCACACATTGGTTGTTCTAGCCCCTGTGAGAGGCGGGATGTTGGTGTTGAATATTATCGCCTCGTAGTGATTCCTGCGTTGTCGCGCATGTGCAAGCTGTTAGAGCTTGGTTTGGTATGGTCGTGTGCATCGGTGATGGTTCCGTTATGCGTCGATTGTTTAATGTCTTGTTACCTTGCTCCCGTTTTTGTGAATTTCGTGGACGAGGTCGGAGGTAATGCCCGTACTATTTTGACTTCTGTGTTTTCTCTTCCCCAGTCTATCGATTCGCTCATGTTCGTTGGTACTTTATGAACTTGTTCGGTATTTCAGTTTCATCGTCCGAACGAGCTGTGATCTTGTTGTGGGCCGATCTGGTTATCGGTGTGACTTTTTCGAGTTCGGTTCGATTCTTGTGAACTTTGTTCGGGAGTAACATCATTTGGTTCTACTAGTCCTTTTATTCGAAGGGATCGGATTTTGAACTTCTGTATTTTCTACTTTGTCGACTCATTTATGTTCGTTGACATTTGAGCTTGTCCTGCCCTTGTTTCGTTTATCGAGCGAGTGTGATATCATTTCGAATAACTTATTTGTCGTTGTGACTTTTCAATCGCTATTCCCTTTCTGTGGATCTTATGGGAATGCATGTCTTGTAGTTCTCACCGGATCATCACAGGAGTTATTGTTGAATTTTATTATCCTTCGTGTTTCGGACATGATTGTTCGATTTTTGTTGTCTCGATCGTTTGTTTGTTCGGTTTTTGTTCGTTTCGTGATTATTGAGCATTCGAGACTCCTTCGTAATTCCCTTGATTCGGGAAATTAGTTTCGTTTTCGATCTTCCATCCCTTAGGCGGTGGGATTCCGTGTTTGTTCAGCGGTTGGCTCGCGTTTTGATTGATGTACCGTTGGGTTGGTCAATCATATTGATTTTCGTTCGTTGTGTTTTGCGATTGTCGGATAATTGACTTGGCTATGTTATCCGTTTGATGACGCTTGTCATTTGTTGGTTTTATTATATCCCTAACAGCGACGTTGTGTTAGTCGCCGTGGAGCGTGTTTTCACGCCGTATGTTCCTTTGCGTTGTTTGTAACATTTCGCCGTTGGGCGTTAGTTACGCATTCTTGTGTGTCTCGTTGAGTTTTCCTGGCGGAATATTTCTTCTCCCTACTTGTTTTAAGTTTCGGGACGAAACTTCTTTTAAGGAGGGTAGAATGTAATATCCGCAATTTTCGATTTTCGGTAAATTTCTTTTTTTCGGTCGGAGTCCGTTTTGACGACTCGCTCATGACCGTTTCGTCATTCTGAGAATGATTAATTCTACACTTTTTGACATCCGAGTTCGTTTCGGTGTCGTTTCGTTGAGTTCTGTGCTTTTTAGCGACTTTTCCGCACTTGAGTTCGATTCTTGCGAATCTCGTCCGAAACTGTTGTTTCGAGTTTCCCGCAAGTCCGTTTAACTTTGTTGGACGTGTTGTGAACTTCGGTTTGGTTATTCGATCACGTATCGTGATTTTCGGGCGTTTTGGGCCATTCTGTAATTTCTTGAAAGTTACGGGTATCCGTATCTGTAATTGTTGTCTCGACCCGTTTCTTGGTCGCGTATGACTAATTATGGTATTACGCTTTCATTTCGAGTCGTTTATGTTGTCCGCGAACTTTTCGCCGTGTTAAAATGCGTTTTGGAAATCGGGTCGAGCCAGCGGTGGCGGGGCCGGCCGGACGGTGGCGAGATCGGCCGGACGATTGCGGGCACCGGCCGGACGGTGCGGCAGAACCGGCGTAGCGCACGCTTCTGGCCGGAAGTGCGCGCTAACCGGCAGTGTAGCGACGCCGCCGGTGGCTAGCGACGCTTATCGGGCCCGGGCGATGGGGTTTCGAGGTTCTCGACTCGGCCAGATCGGCAGTAGCGCACGCTACGCCGAGCGTAGCGCGCGCTAGTCGGCAGCGTAGCGCCCGCTGTCGGCCGGCTAGCGTCGTTACTGCCGGGCGATTGATCCCAAAGGCTATCGGACAGTCGGCTAGCGCGCGCAGTATCCGGCCGTAGCGCACGCTAGCGGGAGTTGGGTCGGCAGTTCGGTCGGCGGGGTTGGTCGGTGATGCCGGGTGTTGTGGGCCCTGGCCGAGGGTACTCGGCCGATACTGGCCGATAGCGCACGCTAGTCCGGAAGGCTAGCGCACGCTAAGTGGCCCGGTATAAATATGGCCGAGCAATCACATTTCACTTCGTTTTTCATTTCCTTCCTTCTCCATCCGCGAGTGGCGATTCATGGGCGACGAAGCCATCTTGTTTAACAACAAATCCATGAAGTCCTTGGGTTCATAACATCAATCGATCGTCCTTTATCAACCTTTGATCCAAATAATCAAGGTAATCTTCCTTAGAACCCTAATTTCGTGAATTTGGGGATTTTTGCATTTTCGTCCGATTCGTTCCGTTGTTGATTAATTCATGATGGGTATGATTAATCTTGATAGTATTCTTGTGTTTAACATCATTTAATCCATTGTTCTTCGTCGAATCAAGTATATTTCTTGATTTCCTTGAATTGACTTTTGGGGGATTTGTCCCGATCTCGTTTTCATCCGCTTTCGATGGATCGATTATGGTTAAATGATGTTGTTAAACATATTCTATGGATTGTATATCCATATTTCAACTTGGAATTCCGCTGGGTTTTGACGGAGCGAATCGTGTTCTTGGCCGCTTGGGGAAATCCGTGAACTTTCGTCATTCGTTCTTTGAATCCAACGGCTTTGAGTCGTGGTATGGAATTCATTTCAGTGTGATTATTTGTCCTTCGTAGTTTATGAACGTGAGTTGGCGTTCGGTGGAGTCGGCGGGGTCGTAGTCGGTTCGCCAACCTACTTCGGTCGATTCTCCGCGTTGTTCTTATTCGAGGCAAGTACCTTGCCCATACTTTTCTCGTTTTATGGATATGATGATCGGTGGTCGTCTTGATGCGTTTGTTTGGTTATTTGAAACGAAGTTTCAAAGGATTTCGGTTTGGCCTCGTTAAAGGCTTTCTTTCAAAAGCAGTGTGATTTGTGAACGGTGTTTTGAGAATTGATTATGATTTGATTATTTTGAACGTTGAAGGATTTTATGATGGTACTCCTATTGTTTAAGTTATGGAATCGTGTATTCCGTATTTAATCTTGTTATTTATTTTTGAAGAGTTTGATAATGTTGTCGAGTTAATGGCCATCTCTAGTGAGTATTCTTAATGAACTTACATTCTTAGCATGTTAGTTTTGCATGAGTAACGTGTGTGTGTGTATGCTCACTACGGGTTAGATCCGACGGGGTCTCGGTAGGGGTCCACAGAGGCGTGGATCGGCGAGCTTGCTTTTAACCACTACGGGTTAGATCCGACGGGGTCTCGGTAGGGGTCCACGAGACGTGGATCGACGGTTAATTGTGGTGCATTTTACAAATGTGATTTGATAATGGCATTTAGGAAATGAGTGCTTTGAGCGGTTTTCATGATTGCATGCATTGACTAAGTGTGTAAGAGGTAAGTGTTCGTTTGGCTTACTTGGCTAGGATGGCCTTTGGAGTATTTTGTTGTTTGTTTTAAATCCTTTATTTGTGGATTTTGATGTTGGGATACGAACCTCGTGGTCGTTCTTGTGTCTTGTGAGTTGATGAGATTTGGGGCTAAAATCCCAATGGTTTTGTAAAAGTCGTTTCTGGATTTGGGGCTAAAATCCCAACGGTTGGTTAATGTCATTTTGAAAGTAAACCCTTGGGGCGGTGACCCCTTTTGTCTTTTGGTTTTGAAAAGTAGGATTTGATAATCTGAATTGTTTTCTATTAAAACTCTCGATGGCCTTCTAAACCGTTTTATAAATTATTCCCATTGATTTATGATATTTCGTTTTTGAAATGTTTTCTCAAACCCTTGCCTCGGGAAGTACTTTTCGTTTCGTTTGGATCTTTGAGGATCCTCGGTTATTGTTATTCGTGGAATGTGAATTGTATGGCTCGTATTTGCACTTTTTATTTGCACTAGCAAAACAGTGGAGTTTTTCTAACCCCGAGTATTCGGGGTGGATGTCTGTTTTGCATTCGGGTTTTGGAGCATAACACCGGGTCGGCACGAAGGATGATGAAAGATGATCGATACTAATCACATGAGGAACCGTACATCGTGTGTTGGTTCGATTGTACTTTATTTTCCATTTTGTATTGTTCCCGTTGTACGGGTATAGTTGTATTTTGTCCCCTGCGTGGGCATGAGCTGTATTTGAGTTGTATGTATTTGTGGAAAGACCAAATCGGTCTACTGAGTCACTGTAGCCTTGAAGGCATTGTCGAGATGTTAAATGTCGTTACCAGCCTGGTAGATCCTTGAGGAAAGGTTCTACGGCGTGTAATATCCCTGAGCGGATTGGGGGTGTTACATCACTAGTAGAAATAGGATATGATCAATCTCTATTTAAACCAATTAGTCCTTTTATTTCTTTAACTTGACTATTTTTAGAATAAACGATTGTTCATCGAGTAATCAACTTTTCACCTCATAACTTTCGTATTCAAATGTGTCTTAATCACTTTCGCTTTTTTAAGATGTTGATAACAAGATTAACACTTGATAGATTGAAAAGATGTGTTTGCAATACACTTTAACAATAAATCAAGGAGGTTTCACTAGTAGAAATAGGATATGATCAATCTCTATTTAAACCAATTAGTCCTAAAAATAGTGTAAATCAATCAAATACTCAATATATAACCTAATAGAAATCTCCCTTCCCCTAGGAAGAAAGATTAGCTACTCATTGGTTTATACAAACTAAAATTATAATAGAAATAATTGATATATATATATAATATATATAGAAACTTTTAATTACTAGAACTTAATGACAATGAATAAAACTTACTTGAATATGATGTATCAAAGTGCAAGAAACATACTTCAAAATATAACTTCAAACTTGTTCAAAGGTTACAAGTTTACAAAAATTGAAAGTAAAACATTAAATAAAATACTAAGTGCTTATTGATCAAGCACTTTTCAATTACAAACTAAATGAAAGAAAAACTTCAAACCAAAAATGAAATACAAACTAAAATTGAGAGTTTTTAAGGAAAATATCTTGCTAAAAGAAAGGAGTATTTCTTGGCAAGAAGATGAGATGATTTTGCAATGGATGAAGATGTCCTTTTATAGGTGATTTTCAAGAATACAATATTATTTAATTTGTGGCATCTTTGACAAGTCTTTGGTGTTTGATTCACACTTGATCTTCCTTGCATGTCTTGATTTTCAGATCATTGACTTCCTACATAGTTGTTGAGCTCACAAGATGCTAAATGTGGAAAATTCCACAAATATCAGCCTGAAAACGGAAATGAAAAACAGCCCAGTTTGCCCCGTGTTGTGCGCCATTTTGTGGTGACTTGGTCTGTTCCGGAATACGCGCGAGGACACGACGCTAAATGTCGGCCGTGTGTGAAACGGCCTAAGACACGGCCCTTGTTGCGCCGTATGTGAAACGGCCAACATAACACGGTCCTTTTTGCGCCGTGTTGAATGGTCGTTTTGCCTTGAAAAATTCCCGGCATTGATTTTGATCTTGTTTTCCGTCCTTTTTGACGTTTCATGTGAGTAATCTGTAAAATAACCATTTTTAGCTCATGTTTGGACATATCTGTAAAATATGTATTTTTAATCACAAATCAGTACGATTATGCCCGTAAAAGGAATATTTTGTGTATGTATTTTTAGATCAGTCATGCACTAATCAAACACCCCACACTTGAATTCTTGCTAGTCCCGAGCAAGACTCTTTATTATTCATACTCAAAATAAAATAAGGGAAAAATATAAGGCCCAAATTAAAATAATATATAGACAAATTAAGAACAATTCTTATATATATATAAAGAGAAAAAAAGAGATCAAAATGCCATCTACACAACAACCAGCTCTATACAGTAGATAGAAATGAATCAAGATTCAAAATAAATCTAAAAATAATTTTGAACTTAAAACACGGTTTTATTTTTTGTAATTCCAAAATGCAATGTTACCCCTCAAAAGATTGATTATTTCTTTCCCACTCATGACACACACAAGTCCCTTTAAAGGTTGCTCTCGATCACTCGTTTATTTTTCGACTCAATATGAAGAAGAATTTCATCGGCGTCATCAAATATTGTGATTGTTCACGAAATTGAGTGTATTGAAAATCAGCCACTAATTAAGTCAAATATGCTCATAAACTACATCCCTTTTATAGACTTAATAACTCGAACTAGTAAGTGATAGCTTTCACACCATTATTTGCTAACGTGTAGCTCTTTTCACCAACACATTTTCCATCTTTTTTTAGGTGATAGCTTTCACACCATTATTTGCTAACGTGTAGCTCTTTTCACCAACACATTCTCCATCTCTTTTTTTAGGTAATAGCTTTCACACCATTATTTGCTAACGTGTAGCTCTTTTTACCAACACATTCTCCATCTCTTTTTTTAGGTGATAGCTTTCACACCGTTATTTGCTAACGTGTAGCTCTTTTCACCAACACATTCTCCATCTCTTTTTTTACTCCTTTTTAGGTGATATAGAATTTTTGCAGAAAAATCGTTTATTAGATAAGCATGAAAAATCAAAAACTCCTCAAATTAAGTAAATTTCAGTTATATTTTTCATCAACCGACTTATTCTTCTTTTCTCAAGGTAACGAATGACTCGATTTTAAATGATAATTACAAGGCTTGGAAAGATAGATTAAGGCTCAAAAATTCTAGGATATACAATTTTTTTTACCGGTTAAAAAGAATTTTGAAACTTGTATATAGCTAACTTATTGGTGTTATGGCCAGATCTAGAAATCTCACAAATAAACAATATATATATATATATACATTAAAAAAAATCAAAGCCAAATAACAAAAATAATCAAAATACACCACAATAATCAAAGCTAAACACACCAAAATACCAAACACACCAAAAGAATCAAAACACACCACCCCCAAACTTGAAAAAGAAATTGTCCTCGGTTTTAAAAAAAATAATAATAATAAAAAGCAAGAGAACAAAATACTCCCTGTTATGAAAAATGATGCTTGAGCTATGCCTCTTTGGATCAGCATGAAAAAATATACGAGGCAAACAAAAAAAAAAATTACCCAGAAGTATAACACAATTTTTAAGATGTGCTTTAGGAAAGTCTGAAGAGTCGCCTTATGCTGCCATCAATGATTTTATTAAAAAAAGATTACGGCAATAAAAATAACAATACATAAATCGCGAATAGATGCACGTCAAGAGATCAAAAACTCCTTAAGATGTCATCATTTAGCACGATTTTTACACACGACAGAAAGTAAAAATAACAAGAGGTCTGATATGGGGTATCAAAGGGAGAGGAATGAATCCACTTTTCGTTTTCTCACGGTGAGATCTTCCATCTAGACAATATTAGCTAGAGTTGGATCTGGTTGAGGAACAAATTCAATGAGTTTTTTGATTAGCTCTTCTGGTGTTGTTGCAACGACTATGATTCGTTTAGCACGCTCGGAAATAAAACCTTTTTCAGCAGAGTAGTCGATGAAAGATAGTAAACTATCAAAGAAACCATTGACATTAAGCAGACCTATTGGTTTTTGATGAACATTTAGCTGGGCTCTGGTAACCACATGAACAAGTTCCTCAAGGGTGCCAAAACCACCGGGAAGGGTGATAAAGGCGCCATAATTATTTATCATGTGAGTTATGCGATCTTGCATATTTACAGATCTAACCTCATCTCCAATAGTTGCCTCAGTGATTTTAGTTTCAGCCAGAGGTTTTAGAATTATTCTCAACACTCTTACTCCTTCCATATAGGCAGAAGCAGCAGCTCGTCCCATTAATCCTAGACTTCCTCCTCCGTAAACTATATGAATGCATTTTTCTCCTAAAGTACGACCCAAGTTGTGGGCTGCTTCAGTAAAGCATGCCTCTTTTCCATAACTAGCTCCACCAAAAATGCAGACTGATATAAATCTTTTTGTGGAAGATGATGATTCCATTTTTGAAAAGAAATTTATTTGAGAGAAAAAGGAAAAAAAAGTACAATTTTGAGGGATGAATAAAAGAAATAAGCACAATGTTTATTTATAGAAGAAAAATGAGGAAAAATTGTTTAACAAGTTTGTGATTGCGTTGATTGCGCTTCAACTACTCAATAGAATAATGAATGCATTTATTGCGTATCACATTTTTTTATTAGGAAAATCTCACTATACGACAAAAATAAAAGATACTTACGTGTATGTACATTAGTTGTGATTGTGGCTCACATCTTCCTCTGATTTTACGTTCAGAAACGGCTTAAACGCCTTCTATGAGTCGGGGAGAAGCTTCCCATCCAATTTTCTTACAAATTGGCAAACAAGGTCTTTTAACGTCAGATTCCCAAGACGTTGTTCATATTTTAGTTTGAATTTATTCCACAAACATCGAATTCCGTAATGTACGAGTCCACTAGGATGCGTGTCAAGAGAAATTTCGATATTATCTAAATTCTCTTTATTCAGACCATCCTTAATGAACTGAATTTTATCTTCTCTGTTTGTAGATGGAATTCCTAAAGATCGACATTTTAAATTACAGTTCCATCTAACATATTTATAGCAAACGGCTATTATCTTTGCTCGTCGTTTCTTTGCATATGAACTTTTCCAAGCCCTGGTAAAAATCTAGTAGGTGTTTCCGTGAATTCACCTGCTATTCTCACTTTTGCTTCAATAATGAATCTAATGTCAAAAGGTATGCTTTTATTCATAAGCAACCTCATCCTTTCAAGTCTTGTCTTGTAAATTTTTAAAATGACTTTTTTGCTAAGAAAGGGAAATCTCTTTTCAATACTACTCAAAATTTCTTCCATGATAAATAAAATAAAATAAAAAGAGAAAATATTAACAAATATTAGTTGTTGTGGGAAACTGAAAAATCCGACTTTGATAGTCACGGAGTACCGTTATCCGCCACTTGACCGGACAGAAGAATAAAATATGCAGAAATAAAGAAAGGTAAAATAACAAGATATAAACAAAAGTATAGAGAAAATTATATTTGGCCTAAAACTCCTATTTTTAGGAAACTCCTAATACACAATTCGTTGTGGTTCTACCAATTAGTTTCCTAATCACCAAATATATCATCCCGACAACGGCGCCAAAATTTGATCGGTCAAAAACTTATCCTAAAAATAGGAGTTTTTGAGTCGCTCGCAAATATATACGAGGTAGAAGTAGTTGTGGTAAGTTCTACCAAGTTCTTTTCTCTCGAGGATTGTTCAACAGAGCTTCATATAATATTTTGTTACAAATTGCGAGAAATAAATGCTAAAATATTCTAAAATATATTTTTTGGTTTTTAAATTAATTAAATTAAAATGCACTATTTTTTTAACCAAACTATTTTTAATAAGACTATTTTATATAAGACTATTTTAATAAGACTATTTTTATACTACACTATTTATATTAAGACTATTTATATTAAGACTATTTATATTAAACTATTTTTTTAACTAGACTATTTATATTAGACTATTTTTTTTAACTAGTGAAAATGAATAGGATTAGAATGAGTTGGGAATTTATAAAATCTAGGGGATTACGAGTTCATTAAATTAGGTTTTTAATTAAGTATAGGAATTGATTTACACGGATATAAAAGAAAAACGAATGTTTATCGAGTAATCAACTTTTCACCTCATAACTTTCGTATTCAAAAATGTCTTCATCACTTTCGCTTTTTTAAGATGTTGATAACAATATTAACACTTGATAGATTGAAAAGATGTGTTTCCAATACACTTTAACAATAAATCAAAGAGGTTTCACTAGTAGAAATAGGATATGATCAATCTCTATTTAAACCAATTAGTCCTTTCATTTCTTTAACTTGACTATTTTTAGGATAAACGATTGTTCATCGAGTAATCAACTTTTCACCTCATAACTTTCGTATTCAAATGTGTCTTAATCACTTTCGTTTTTTTAAGATGTTGATAACAAGATTAACACTTGATAGATTGAAAAGATGTGTTTCCAATACACTTTAACAATAGATCAAGGAGGTTTCACTAGTAGAAATAGGATGTGATCAATCTCTATTTAAACCAAATAGTCCTAAAAATAGTGTAATCAATCAAATACTCAATATATAACCTAATAGAAATCCCCCTACCCCTAGGAAGAAAATTAGATACTCATTGGTTTATACAAACTAAAATTATAATAGAAATAATTGATATATATATATATAAATATAATATAGAAACTTTTAATTACTAGAACTTAATGACAATAGATAAAAACTTACTTGAATATGATGTATCAAAGTGCAAGAAACATACTTCAAAATATAACTTCAAACTTGTTCAAAGGTTACAAGCTTACAAAAATTGAAAGTAAAACACTAAGTAAAATACTAAGTGCTTATTGATCAAGCACTTTTCAATTACAAACTAAATGAAAGAAAAACTTCAAACCAAAAATGAAATACAAACTAAAATTGAGAGTTTTTAAGGAAAATATCTTGCTAAAAGAAAGGAGTATTTCTTGGCAAGAAGATGAGATGATTTTGCAATGGATGAAGATGTCCTTTTATAGGTGATTTTCAAGAATACAATTGATTATTTAATTTTGGCATCTTTGACAAGTCTTTGGTGTTTGATTCACACTTGATCTTCCTTGCATGTCTTGATTTTCAGATCATTGACTTCCTACATAGTTGTTGAGCTCACAAGATGCTAAATGTGGAAAATTCCACAAATATCAGCCTGAAAACGGCGATGAAAAACGGCCCAGTTTGCCCCTTGTTGTGCGACGTTTTGTGGTGACTTGGTTTGTTTCGGAATACGTGCGAGGACACGGTGCTAAATGACGGCCGTGTGTGAAAAGGCCCAAGACACGGCCCATGTTGCGCCGTATGTGAAACGGCCTACATAACACGGTCATTTTTGCGCCGTGTTGAATGGTCGTTTTTCCTTGAAAAATTCCCGGCGTTGATTTTGATCTTGTTTTCCGTACTTTTTGACGTTTCATGTCAGTAATCTGTAAAATAACCATTTTTAGCTCATGTTTGGACATATCTGTAAAATATATATTTTTAATCACAAATCAGTACGATTATGCCCGTAAAAGGAATATTATGTATATGAATTTTTAGATCAATCATGCACTAATCAAGTTGCCTTTGAGACATCGAGAATCGGAACGAAAAGAGTATAAGTTGGGTAGGTCCAAGAATGCACTTTCGGCACCTAAAAGATTCGTAAGGGATACAATAATCAATAATCTATACTCAAATCACATGAAAAAACTCCCGAAACCCGCCTATGATTCACGAAACTACAAGGATAATCACCTAGAGGTTTGAAAATCACCCAAACCTTCTCAAGTCCGAACAAGGTACAAAACCATCCATATAATCGTAGGGAAAACATGGGTACGGGATAGATACATCATAATCTCAAAGATCTCAAGCTCCAAAATGGATAAATCGGACGAATCTAAGAAAATCCCCAAAAATTTTCAAAACTAGGGTTCTAAGGAATTTACCTTGATTCGGAAGATAGAAACGGATTACATGTTGTGTAATCTTTGTTATTCAACCTAAGATGATGATATATGGTGATAGATGATGAGTAGCCGCCCCAAAATCGCCTCGAAGTCGCCCCTTTCGTCGGAAGTGAAAGAACTGGAGAAGAAATGACGAACAACAGGGCTAACTGCCCTTATATACTGCATTTGTCTAGCGTGCGCTAAACCTCAAGATTAGCATGCGCTAACGAGGTCACCCAGTAGTCCAGCGGCTTCTGTCCTGAGACGTTAGCGTGTGCTAACTGGTATCCTGCAAAAATTTCCAACTCACTGCCCAAACCCGCAAGCGTGCGCTACATCTGGGCACTAGCGCGCGTTACGCAACACCTATAGCGTGCGCTGGCTAAGGCCTAGCGTGCGTAACCTGTTAGTCCAGAAAGTAGAAATACCTCACTACCTCTGCCGACTCAGCTCATTAGCGTGCGCTATGGGTGATGTTAGCGCGTACTACCTAACACGAATAACGTGTGCTAGCTACTGCCTAGCATGCGCTAACTGCTACTCTAGAGGGCAGAATCAGCTACTGCCTCTGCCAAGCCCGAACCGCTAGCGTGCGCTAAGACTCAACGCTAGCGTGCGCTACTCAATCAGAGATAGCGTGCGTTAGCTTGGCCTAGCGTATACTATCAGACTACCTCAATACACCGCCGAAAGGTCCACACAATACAAACATGATCCGAAGGGTATGAAACTCTAAAATCAACATTGACAACATCTCAATAAGTGTTTACAAAGTGACAAAAGTGAAAGAACGGCGAGGTTAATAATTCAATCAAAAGTACAAGTATTACATTCTTCCCCTCTAGAAAGGAGTTTCGTCCCGAAACATAAGAAATAAAAAGTTCGGGGTATTCCGATTGCATCTTCTCTTTTGTCTCCCAAGTCGCCTCCTCGACTCCATGTCTCGACCATTGCACTTTCACCAACGGGATGGTTTTGTTCCGAAGCTATTTCTTACGACGTTCAAGCATCTTCACCGGCCTTTATAGAAAGGTAACATCCTCAGCTGCATCAATCTCACTATAGTCGATAACATGATTTGGATCCGGCACGTACTTTCTCAATTGAGAAACATGAAAAACGCTATGGACATTACTCAAAGCTGGGGGCAACGCCAAGCGATAAGCTAAATCTCCAACCCTGTCCAAAATTTCAAATGGTCCAAAATACTGCGGACTAAGTTTCCCTTTTTTTCCCAAAGCGAAAAAATCCTATGGTCGGCGACACCTTGAGTAGAACATGGTCTCCTACTTTGAATTCCAAAGGTCGATGACGAGTACCGGTATAAGATTTCTGATGGCTCTGGGCAGTCAACAACCGGTCCCTGATAATGGAAATCTTCTCCTTAGTCTCCATCAACATATCCGGTTCCGTTCCGACTAGCTCCGAAGCCTCGTCCCAACATAATGGCGATCTACACCGCCTACCATAAAATGCCTCAAAAGGTGGCATTTTGATCGATGCATGTCAACTATTATTGTAGGCAAACTCGATCAACGACAAGTGAAGTTCCCAATCATTACTCCAGTCTAGGGCACAAGCCTCCAACATATCCTCCAACGTCTGAATCGTCTGCTCTGTCTGACCATCCCACTGAGGATGAAAAGACGTGCTTAATCTCAACTCGGTGCCCAAAGCCTGATGAACGGCCTGTCAAAAATGCGATACGAAGCGAACATCTCGATCGAAAACAATGGTCTTAGAGGCACCATGCAATCTCACGATCTCAGCTATAAAAGTTTGAGCCAATCTCTCCGGTCCCTAAGTATCCTTAATACCCAGGAAGTGTACAGACTTGGTCAACCGATCGACGATTACTCAAATCATATTCATTCCGGCTCTGGTTCTCGGCATCCCAGTGATAAAATCCATAGAGATATCTTCCCACTTCCACTCAGGGATGGGAAGCGGCTTCAACAACCCCATCGTTCATTGATGCTCAATCTTGACTTGTTGACACGTCAAACACCGCAGTACAAACTCTATGACATCCTTCTTCATATTATTCGACCAAAAATTCTGCTTCAAGTCTTTGTACATATTACTCGTTCTGGGGTGGATAGAGTAAGGCGTAGCATGAGCTTCTCGGAGAATTTTCTGCCTCAACTCTAGATCATTCGGGACACAAGGCCTGTCTTGAAATCTCAGAATACTATCCTCATGGACCATAAAACCAGGAGCTTTTCCTTTAATTACATCTTCCTTCAGTTGAGAGATCATCGGGTCACTCCACTATTTCCCGTTTATGTCGTCAACCAAGGACAAAGTAATTTCGAGAGTGCATAACTATCCTTGCACTCTTTGAAGCCAGTCTTCTATTCTTTGCTTGATTAAATCCTGACGAATCTTCATCTGAGATGTAAGAACCTCGAGCATCTGAAGCGATGCCGATTTGCGGCTCAAAGCATCCGCGATGACATTGGCCTTTCCCGGATGGTAAAGAATTTCCAAATCGTAATCCTTGATTAATTCCAACCAAGGTCTCTGCCTCATATTCAGCTCTTGCTGGCTGAAAATATACTTCAAACTCTTGTGGTCGGTATAAATCCGACACGGGGAGCCATACAAATAATGCCGCCAAATCTTAAGTGCGAAGACAATAGCGGCTAACTCCAAATCGTGAGTAGGATAGTTCATCTCATCGGCTTCAACTGCCGTGACGCAAAAGCTATCGTCTTATCATGCTGCATAAGCACACATCCAAGCCCTTGTCCCGAAGCTTCGCTATAAACTGCAAATCCTTCACTACCCTGTGGTAAAGCTAAAATCCGCACTGAGGTCAAACGTCTCTTCAGCTCATCAAAGCTCTATTGTCTCTCGGCAGTCCAAACAAACTTATTTGTCTTCTGGAGTAATTGCGTAAGCGGCCGAGCGAGTTTCGAGAACCCCTTGACAAACCGACGGTAATACCCAACAAGATCCAAAAAGCTACGAACTTCTTTAACATTTTTAGGCGGTGCCCAATCTAGCACTGCTTCAATCTTCTGCGGGTCTACACGAACCCCTTCAGCCGAAATCACATGGCTAAGAAACTTAACTCCTTCCAACCAGAACTCATATTTAGAGAATTTTGCATAGAGGTGCTCGGATCTCAACACATCTATTATCAAACGCAAGTGCCGGGCATGTTCCTCCTTATCCCGACAATAAATTAAGATGTCGTCAATAAAGACGACCACAGATCTGTCCAGGTATTCGATGAATATCTTGTTCATTAGTTGCATGAATACTGCTGGTGCATTATTCAATCCAAAAGGCATGACCACAAATTCATAATATCCGTACCTCGTTCGAAACGCAGTCTTCGGAACGTAGGACTCTTTCACCCGGAGCTAATAGTATCCTGATCTTAAATAAATTTTTGATAATACTGCGGCTCCCTGCAACTGATCAAATAAATCATCTATACGAGGCAAATGATACTTGTTCTTGATGGTCACTTTGTTTAGTTCACAGTAATCAATGCAAAAACGTAGTGAACCATCCTTCTTCCTCACAAAAAGAAGAGGCGCGCCCCAAGGCGAAGCGCTCGGTCTGATGTACCCTTTCTCCAATAGTTCTCCCAGCTGACTCTTTAACTCTTGCATCTCGAAAGGTGCCATCCGATACGGCGCCTTAGAAATCGGAGCCGCGTCGGGCTCTAAGTCCATAGAAAATTCTATCTCTCGATCTGGAGGTAATCCCGGGAGGTCATCTGGAAAAACGTCTGGATACTCATTAACAACTGGAATCGAAGATAATTCGACTTCGTTTCCTTCCGAATTCAAAGCATAACACCAATGGCCCATGCAACCTTTTATTCAAGAGTTTTACGGCCTTTATGGTGCTGATAAGCAACTTAGGTTGGCCCGATTTATGTCCCATAAATGAGTACTCGGAACCGTATTTAGTCATCATAGTGATAACCTTAGTGTGGTAATTCATAATCGCTTGGTGGCTATCAAGCCAATTCTCGCCGAGGATTACATTCTCGCCCTCCATATCAACCACAATCAAATTCGATAACCAATCAATATCGGCTATGCTCACCGGAAAATCTCTAATCTCCTAATTCCCCACGATTCTATCCCCGCCAGGTAGTTTTACAATGAAAGGATCGCAAGCAGTCATACAAGTTATATTCAAATGGCGTACACACTCCAAGTAAATGAAAGAATGTGTAGCACCTGAATCAAAAAGTACACGAAGTGGATGAGATAGGATATGAATGGTACCTGAGGCCACCACCGCATTGGGTTCGTCTGCACGATGCATCTCATAGACTCGCGGGTGTGCCAAACCGACGCTAGAATCTCCCCCTCTAGCATTCTGACTCCGTCCCCGCCCCTGCCGTAACTCTATTGTGACTGTCCAACTGGTTTCCGCTGATTCATACTCTGATCTATAGGTGCTGGGGCCGAAGCTCGAGTGTCCAAAGTCTGATCTTGTTCGGGGCAATAAGCTGCCCTATGCCCCATTTGTCAATAAGTGTGACACTTCAGAGGTGGGAAGTTGCACTCCATATTGATGTGTCCTGGACGACCACAATTAAAACAGGTCACCGAGCGAGTTGAGGTGCCCGGAGCAGAACAAAAACTCTTCTTCCCTCTAACAGAACGTGACGACTGCCTGGCAGAACGTTTAGTCGCCTGAGGTCTCTGGAAGTTGCCACCTTTAGATCCAGAAAAGTTACCAGCGATCTTCTGCTTCTTTGATTCTTCCGTGGTATCATTGTGGGGACTCAACATGTCATAGGCCAAAGCCCTGTCTTGATATTCCTTCAAGGTAGTACAAGCAAACCCGGCCATATAACGCCGTAAATCCATATTCATCCGCATATCAAAGTAACGGATCTTGTCATGCTCATTCCGTACTTGGTTCTTCACGTGGATCAGCTGTTGGTTATACTCTACTATCGCCTGCGAGACTGGAATGTTCTGCGGCTTAGCCTCGAAAAAGGCTCGGATTCTGCCTTCTTGTACTGGCCAAGGACAAAACTCAGCCTCCAGCAACTATTTAAATTCTCCCCATGAAGCAGCATGATCCTGTGGCTTGATAACTTTCCACCAAGTCGCGGATTCCTTGGTAAGGAAGTACTGAGCAATCAGTACCTTCCTCACTTCCGGACAATCAACTGCTTCAAACACTTTCTCTAACTCCACTAACCAATTCTCCCAACCCATCGGGTCTGTAGCACCGCTGAACTGCGGAGGGTACATACAGATCACATTTTGAAGCAAGGCATCCAATGTCGGGTTCGGATTGTTCAGCTGAACGGCTTGGGCCAGGATAGTCATCTGGTTAACCAATCGTTGAAGGACATTCGTAACTCCAATGTCTGCGTTATTCCCTTGGCCAGTCGACTCGTCGTGTTGACCCTCGGTATCAGGAGGCATAGAGTTATATAAACTAGGGGTGGTCGACCCCGCAACAGTACTGAGGGAAGCGGCAGCGCCACGTCCTCGTCCGCGTCCACGACCACGGCCTCGCCTCTGTCCCCTATCAGCAGACATTCTGAAGGATACATAAAGCACGTAAGTATAATTCAAATCGCACATCATCTATGTGACTGATTCCCAAAAATACCAAATCAGAAGCAAAGCGATTAATGAAACACTAGGAGAGTAAGAGGTCTTACAAGTACCGATCGCACTGTGATGATGGCAAAGTAGTGATACTGTAGACAAACGATGACTCAATCAACCCAAAAGACCGACAAACTAGGTATCCATAAACCTAAGCTCTGATACCATATTCTGTAACACCCCCAAGTTATTCAGGGAATATTATAGCGCCGTGAGCCCCACCATAAGACCCACAAGTCTATTTATATACGGAACTATGAACTTTGACCGATAAGATCCAAGTACAATCAAATGGAAGACAATGAAAATGGTATTCAAAATAATAACCAAATAAATCCGAATACAACACATCACGAATCAATACCATGGCAACGTAGGCCGAAACATCAAGGAAACCGAAAACAGTACTCGATTACTCAAAAACCATTCAAGTACAACATCCTTTAATAGAGGAAATACAAAACATAACCAGTGACAAGACACAACATCACACTTGCCCATCATCTTCATGCCGACCCGGTACGTGTCTATCCGCTCTCCTGGATCCTGAAATACATGAAAGGTATTTCCCCCCAAAAAGGGTTAGCCGTCGAATAGCTAGTACAAGTATATCGAATATGAAACAAAATACTTCTCGATAATAAAGTAAATTTAATCATCATCTCATCAACACAAGACTAGTATTCCGGAATAACTAAATCTCATAGCATCACATTCAATACATACATGATTAACCGCAGAACCGCACCAGAGGCTACACAACCCTCAGAGGACCCGTTGGTCCGTCCCAGATTGGTTAACCCAAAATATCCACGGAACCACACCAGAGGCTACGTAACCCTCAGAGGACCCGTTGGCCCATCCCAGAGTGGATATATACCATCATACAATTCATATATCTTACTTTCAAAGTCAAGAATTTACAATCATAAATATATACTTGCCTTTAAGACATCGAGAATCGGAAGGAAAAGTGTATAAGTTCGGTAGGTCCAAGAACGCACTTCCGGCACCTAAACAATTCGTAAGGGATATAATAATCAATAATCCATAATCAAATCACACGAAGAAACTCCCGAAACCCACCTATGATTCACGAAACTACAAGGATAATCACCTAGAGGTTTGAAAATCACCCAAACCCTCTCAAGTCCGAACAAGGTACAAAACCATACATATAATCGTAGGGGAAATATGGGTACATGGTAGATACATCATTAGATCAAAGATATCAAGCTCCAAAATGGATAAATCGGACGAATTTAAGAAAATCCCCAAAAATTCCCAAAACTAGGGTTCTAAGGAATTTACCTTGATTCGAAAGATAGAAACGGATTACATGTTGTGTAATCTTTGTTATTCCACCTAAGATGATGATAAATGGTGATAGATGACGAGTATCCACCCAAAATCGCCTCGAAGTCGCCCCTTTCATCGGGGTTATGGGCGTATTCCATTTGATTATTGTTATCGGTTAGGACTGAGTGGTGTTAACCTTTCTCCTAGGAATGGACATTGTCACTCCGGGTCATTCCTAATCGTCGTTTAATTTCCGTCTCGTCGAAAATGTCTCAAAGGCAAGTACTTTATATTTGCTTGCGTGTTCTAGTATTTGAATTATGGCTTCTCGTGTATGTTGTGGATGAGAATGGGTATGTTCACCCAGGGATGGTGTAACACCCCGAGATGTTCGGAATAATTACAGCGCCGTAAACCCTTTAAGTAAGGATTTACCAGGCTGATTAAAAGAAAAATGAATATAATCCAACTGTACAACTGAATTTCAAACATAGAACTTATTCAACTGATCCAAAGAGTTAAACTTTTACAACCATATCGAATATGACACTTATTACATCAGACGTGCTCGAGTACTAAGTAGACCAAGGAAACACATCATAATAACAATAACATCAACCACATCACTGAGCCATTTCATCGTCCTGTCGGTACTGTGGTTGCCTTCCCGCTCCTCGGCTACCTGAACATCAAAACAATGTCCACCCCCGAAGGGGTTAGCAAAACAATGCTAGTACAAGTATCATAATTCATAATCGTCAATACATCATAAACAAGCAAAACGGACTTCCGTCATCGGAATCCAACGATGCGAATCCTCACGATTCCATCAACATAATACAGGGTAATCCAGCGATCCAGCGCCCTTGGTATAGATCCCCATGATGATCCCGTCGGACCAACACATGGTGGAAAACCCGTCCAACGATCCAGCGCCCTCAGCATAGATCCCCATGATGATCCCGTCGGACCAACGCATGGTGGACATTCGATCCAGCGCCCTCAGCATAGATCCTCATGATCCCCTCGGATCATTTAAACCATAAATCAATCAACTGTGCATACACATATGCACTTCAATACGTTCATCAATACGAACGATTAACAACGAATATCACGAGAATTTCAGAAATACATCTCATATTCAACAATATGAATAAAACCACAAGCATGATCAACGTTTCAATATAAATCGAACTCGACATATGATACTTGCCTCGGAAATGGCGAGAATGTAATACTCCGACAAACGTCACGCGTCCGTATGTCACCGCCCCACGATCGACCCCTATGCAAGGCTCGCACCTTGTTCAAAAAGAGATACAAGGAACTTAACATACCACTCGGCACTAACATACGCTCACCGAATACTAATATTAAGATCGTAAAGTAGTGACACTAGGTTGGTTCACGGTTAGAACACTAAGTAAGAACTAAACCGAGAACGATAAGGTACTCTATAAGGGCTGAACGATCGTTTCGAAAATGAAGTACCGTTGTTTAAAAGTTCATTGTTTCACAAGGTGTTGAGGGTTTTGTGTTAAATAAGGAAATGAATGTCAAATCCCCATATGATCGGCCAAGATGATTCGACCCCCAATATTACTCAAGACGACAAGCATGCTTAAATATTTCGCAAGGAAAACGACACTACGGTGATTCGGTTTAAGTTCAAGGACCTAGTCGATACATATATGTATTACCTCAAGAACATGGAGGACATTGTCATAACAATTTCTTCTAACATATATGAATTTCTCCAATGGAAACATAAAAAGGAATCGGAGAGTATAACTGAAATCATGCTTATTACTCCCATGAATTAAGGATGCTACAAGTTAAGGTTTCATCCACCGAGGCTAAATCAAGACTCTACGTAATGAAAGAAAGATAAGGTATAATCGGGTTCTAAACTACAAAGCATGGTGCTGGACTCAAAAGATCATTATCTAGTCCAAATATTTCCAAAACAAGCTCAAAGTATAGTTTAAGAATGTAAACTCTAGCTTGGTGAATCGTAACATACCTTAAGAGATGAAAGAATAAGAAAATCTTCAATAAACTCTTCACCGGAAGCTTGATCACCAACTCACCCGGCCTAAGCTTCCCAAATTCGGAGGCAATTGATGATATGAGGGATATGAGGTGAAGGATAGTCTCAAGAACGCAAAAATCGGCCAAGGCAAAAGTGGGAAATGAAGTGAGGGTCATGTTCTATAAATAGATTTCTAAGTATTACGTACGTTATGCAATAACCCCTTACGTACGTAACAAGCTTAACGTACGTTATACCCTAGCCTTAACGTACGTAATCGCCTGACCAGAGTTCCCTGGACTGATTTCGCCATTCCTTTACGTACGTAGTCACGCGGGTTTTACGTACGTAATACTCATGTCTATAGCGTACGTAACACATGTACCATAGCGTACGTAACGCCTATGTCCAGGTTCATGCGGGAATCACACGAATCTTCCCCGGCCCTCTCTTCGGCCCCCACAAGCCGACCCTTATCCGAACCCAAGTTGACTTAGCTTACGTACGTTAAGGACATCAGATAACGTACGTAACACTGAATCCTTAGCGTACGTTATGAACGTCTGTTAACGTACGTTAGTACGTGCAAAATCATGCATGCAATGCTTAAAGATATAAAAACATAAGGGCACAAATACGGGAAACCAATCTACGATTTATAACATCACGAAGTCGAAATAATACAAGGTTGAGTACAAGGTAAATACACCATTTATTCGGGCATTACATACTACCCCTCTAAAAAGAAGTTTCGGCCCGAAACTTAAGACGAAAATAATTTCGGGTATCTCGACTTCATACTCTCCTCCGTCTCCCAAGTTGCTTCTTCGACTCCATGTCGAGACCACGAACTTTTACCAAGGCGATCGGTTTATTCCTCAAGCTGCTTGACTCGACTCTCGAGTATCTTTATTGGTCTCTCTTGAAGGTGCCGTCATTAGCTATCTCGATCTCGTCGAAATCAATAATATGACTGGATCCGTACATACTTCCGCAATTGGGATACGTGAAACACGTTGTGAACGTGACTCGGCGATGGCGGTAAGGCCAACCTGTATGCTAAATCCCCAACTCTCTCGAGGATCTCAAACGGTCCGATATATCTCGGACTTAGCTTGCCTTTCCTCCCAAAAGCGGAAAATTCCCGTGTAGGAGACACCTTCAATAGTATGTGATCCCCAATGTCGAACTCCGGAGGGCGACGACGTACGTCCGCATAAGACTTCGCCGACTCAGGCGGTCAGCAGTCTTTCTCTAATCAAAGCTATTTTCTCTTGAGTCGAACTATCAATTCCGGTTCCGTCCGATCAAATCCAAGAATCATCCCGGACAGGGTGATCGACATCTCCTCCGTACAAAGCTTCAAACGGTGCCATCTTAATAGAAGCATGCCAACCGTTATTGTAGGTGAATTCAATCAATGGCAAATGGACTTCCCAATCGGTCGACCAATCCAAAGCACAAGCTCTAAGCATGTCTTCTCATGCAGTATAGTCCTTTCGGATGGCCGTCCGTCGAGGATGATAAGCCGTGCTAAAGTTTAGCTCGGTCCCCAAAGCCCGTGAACCGCCTTCCGGAAGTGCGACACGAAGCGACCATCTCGATCCGAAATAATGGTCTTCGGCGTTCCATGCAACTCCGACTATCTCGCAATAAATACTCGCGCCAACCTCTCGGGTCCCCATGTATCTTTAATTCCCAGAAATGAGCCGACTTGGTTAGTCGATCAACTACAACCCAAATCATGTTCATTCCCGTCCTAGTCCTTGGCATACTAGTGATGTAGTCCATCGAGATATCCTCCCACTTCCATTCGGGGATCGGAAGCGGTTTTAACATTCCTACAGGTCGTTGATGTTCAATCTTAACTTGCGACAAGTTAAACACTTCAAACGTACTCCGCTACGTCCTTCTTCATATTCCCCCACCGAAGTTTTGCTTTAAATCCTTATACATCTTACTACCGCTGGGTGAATAGAATAGGCGCGCCATGAGCTTCCTTCAAAATTGTCCGTCTCAAATCATCATCCTCGGGACGCAAAGTCGACTCAAATCTCGAACTCCATCGTCTTGTACCACGAATCCGGGCTTTTCCCTTCTTTACTTCATCACATAATCGAAGGATCGGAGAATCGCTCAATTGTTTAGACTTGATCTCCTCGACTAGTGATGAAGTCGGTTCCATCACATAAAGTTGCCCTTGGATTCCTGGTGCCCATACTTGATCCCTTCGCGGATCGGTTCTCGTTGAATCTTTGGTTTGGGACGTAAGTGCTTCCAACACTCGAAGAGAAAGCAGTTTCGGCTCAAGGCATCGGCTACTACGTTTGCTTTCCCGGATGATAGAGAATCTCCAAGTCGTAATCCTTGATCAATTCCAACCACCTTCTCTGCCTCATGTTTAATTCTTTACATTGAAAATGTACTTGAGGCTCTTATGATCGGTAAAGATCGACAATGAGTGCCGTACAAATAATGTCTCCAAATTTTCGGTCAAAGACTACACCGCTAACTCCGGATCATGAGTCGGGTAATTAACCTCATACGGCTTCAATTGCCGAGAAGCATAAGCAATCACTCTATCCTACGCATCAATACACAACCTGCACCACGATTCAAGCGTCAGTATACCATGAATCCATCGGTCCCTCGGGCGGTGCTAATATAGGTCTTGTCGTCGGCCTCCTCTTAAGTTCGTCAAAACCCGACTGGCACTTCTCATTCCACATGAATTTTGAGTTTTACGTAATAACCGAGTGAGTGGACGAGCAATTTTGGAAAATCCTTCTACAAAGCGGCGATAATATCCAAGAAGACCTAAGAAGCTTCGTACTTCCTTCACGTTTTAGGAGCTTCCCAATCCAAGATTGCTTCGACTTTCTTCGGTCCACTCGAACTCCGTCGGTGATATCACATGCCCAAGGAAGGTTACTTCCTTAAGCCGTAACTCGCATTTTGAAAATTTTGCATCTGTTTGTTCCTTCCTCAAGGTGCTCAAAACCACACGCAAATGCTAGGCATGCTCCTCTGCGTTCTTCGAATATATCAGATGTCATCAATGAAGACGACCACAAATTTATCCAAGTATTCCAAGAATACCCGATTCATCAATTGCATGAATACTGCAGAGCATTGGTAAGTCCAAACGGCATCACTATGAATTCATAATGCCCGTCTCGGATCTCAAAGCGATTTCGGTATATCCGATTCCTTAATCCTCAACCGGTGGTATCCCGATCGCAAGTCAATCTTCGAGAATACCCTTGCCCCTTGCAGTTGATCAAACAAGTCGCCGATCCGAGGTATAGGATACTTATTCTTGATCGTCATCTTGTTGAGCTCCCTGTAATCAATACACAATCGGAGGGATCCGTCTTTCTTCCGGACAAAGAGAACGGGCGCTCCCCAAGGAGAAACGCTAGGTTGGATATAGCCCTTCCGTAACAATTTCTCCAGTTGCTTCTTGAGTTCATACATCTCGGTTGGCGCCATGCGGTATGGTGCTCTGGAAATAGGAGCCGCTCCTGGCTCTAATTCGATAGTGAATTCCACTCCCCTTTGCGGAGGTAACCTGTAGTTCGTCAGAAATACATCGAGAACTCATTCACAATCGAAATAGACGAGCTCTACTCCTTCCTCTTTCCTCATGGCATAGCACCAAAGTCCTTGACATCCCCGCTTGATAATTTCACGGCTTTCATTGCCTTGATCAATTTTCCCGAGCTTCCGGTCTCCATCCTCGGAATAAGTGTTCGATCCGTCATTAGCAATGATGGAAATGACTCTCTCTCGGTAATTCGGACAGACTCCATAACGGTTGAGCCAATCATCCCGAGAATTAAATCATCACCGTAGATGTCAACTACAATAAGATTCGATGGCCAATCTCTTCCTTCTATAGATCTTTGGGAAATCCCTAGCTTCTAGGGTTCCCACAATTTTCTCTCCGCTCGGTAATCCCACAACATAAGGTTCACGATTATACAAGCACGAGATTTTCAAACGATTAACACGGTTCAAAGATATAAAAGAATGCGTGGCTCTGAATCGAACAAGACACTAGCTGGTTGCAAAGGATCGAATCGTACACGATGCAATGTGTGTTCGATCCTCGATTTCCTCATTTCGTGCAGCGCGGAGGAACGGACCCGGCCTTTGGATGCCTCTCTCTTCCCGGCGTTCTGCTGCTGAAATCCACTCTGCGTGTCTGGTTCACACTCGTCTCCCTCGGGAGCTGGAGTACGAGTACCAAAAGATAGGGTCGCATTCCCACAAAATTTTGCAAGATGTGCTTCCCCGCCCACACTCGAAACAGGTCACAGCAGGCGCGAAACAATCACGTCGAACATGTCCCGCCTTGCCACAGTTATAGCACTTCTTCCCTGTGTCTGAAACAGTTGGTGCTGCCCGGAACTTCTTTCCACCTCGAGAAGGATGCGGAGGTCTCCTGGATGAATGAAAAGAGGACTGACCCCTGCGAGGCCCTCTGCTCTTATCCTCCGTGAAGTTGCCAGACACCTTCTGTTTCTTTGCTTCCGTCGATTTCTCTACTGCTGCCTCTTTCATATCATAGGCTAACGCCTTGTCCTGATACTGTCGCAAGGTGGTACATTCAAATCCGGACATATACTGCTGAATTTCCGGCTTCATTCGCATGTCAAAATGAAAAATCTTCTCCGCCTCGGTCCTGACCAAGTGGCGCACATAAGTTAGCTGGTGATTAAAAGTCTTAATCACGTCCGTCACAGATGTTCCCGAATCTTGTGGTGAGAAAAACTCCCGAACTCGGGCTTCTCTAACTGGGCGAGGACAATACTGCGCCTCCATCATCAACTTGAATTCCGTCCAGTCAACATTGTGCTCCTCCGGTCGAATGGCTTCCCACCAGTCGAAAGCATCCCCTGTCAGAAGATACTGGGCGACCGGAACCTTTCTGTCGTTGGGACAGTTAATCCCTGCAAAAATCTTCTCCAACTCCTTCAGCCAGTGATCCCAAGAAAGCGTCTCAGCCGAACCATCAAATTTCGGAGGATGCAATTTGATCACCTCGGTAAGCCATCTATCTCCTCGATTATCCACGTTATGCTGTTGTCCCATCGCCGTCTCGCATGCGATCCACAACTTGAGCAAACCGGTTTATCTGGGCAACCACTGTGAAGCACTCCCGGCACGTTAGGATCTGCATTATTATTTGCCGATCCCTGCCGTCCCCGGAATCGGAATCCGTTAGACAAGCGGTTATCACTGTCGTAGATACCGACTCTTCTTGTCTCGCATTTCCACGTCCGCGTCCACGACCGCGTCCGCGTCCACGACCTCCTCTCAACATACTGTAAACATAAATATTCAATATCCAGGGCAAACATTCTAAAAATACATCCATCAATGCTCACAAAACATGAATTAAATAAAACGGTAGTATTTGAGATTAGGAAGCTTACAACCATGGTCCACACGACGATGCTGGCTCAGCAGTGATGTTACGAACGACCAAAAATCAAATAACGTAAACAGACCCAACTAACCCGACTGCCAAGATATCCATGAATCTTAGCTCCGATACCATATTCTGTAACACCCCGAGATGTTCGGAATAATTACAGCGCCGTAAACCCTTTAAGTAAGGATTTACCAGGCTGATTAAAAGAAAAATGAATATAATCCAACTGTACAACTGAATTTCAAACATAGAACTTATTCAACTGATCCAAAGAGTTAAACTTTTACAACCATATCGAATATGACACTTATTACATCAGACGTACTCGAGTACTAAGTAGACCAAGGAAACACATCATAATAACAATAACATCAACCACATCACTGAGCCATTTCATCGTCCTGTCGGTACTGTGGTTGCCTTCCCGCTCCTCGGCTACCTGAACATCAAAACAATGTCCACCCCCGAAGGGGTTAGCAAAACAATGCTAGTACAAGTATCATAATTCATAATCGTCAATACATCATAAACAAGCAAAACGGACTTCCGTCATCGGAATCCAACGATGCGAATCCTCACGATTCCATCAACATAATACAGGGTAATCCAACGATCCAGCGCCCTTGGTATAGATCCCCATGATGATCCCGTCGGACCAACACATGGTGGAAAACCCGTCCAACGATCCAGCGCCCTCAGCATAGATCCCCATGATGATCCCGTCGGACCAACGCATGGTGGACATTCGATCCAGCGCCCTCAGCATAGATCCTCATGATCCCCTCGGATCATTTAAACCATAAATCAATCAACTGTGCATACACATATGCACTTCAATACGTTCATCAATACGAACGATTAACAACGAATATCACGAGAATTTCAGAAATACATCTCATATTTAACAATATGAATAAAACCACAAGCATGATCAACGTTTCAATATAAAACGAACTCGACATATGATACTTGCCTCGGAAATGGCGAGAATGTAATACTCCGACAAACGTCACGCGTCCGTATGTCACCGCCCCACGATCGACCCCTATGCAAGGCTCGCACCTTGTTCAAAAAGAGATACAAGGAACTTAACATACCACTCGGCACTAACATACGCTCACCGAATACTAATATTAAGATCGTAAAGTAGTGACACTAGGTTGGTTCACGGTTAGAACACTAAGTAAGAACTAAACCGAGAACGATAAGGTACTCTATAAGGGCTGAACGATCGTTTCGAAAATGAAGTACCGTTGTTTAAAAGTTCATTGTTTCACAAGGTGTTGAGGGTTTTGTGTTAAATAAGGAAATGAATGTCAAATCCCCATATGATCGGCCAAGATGATTCGACCCCCAATATTACTCAAGACGACAAGCATGCTTAAATATTTCGCAAGGAAAACGACACTACGGTGATTCGGTTTAAGTTCAAGGACCTAGTTGATACATATATGTATTACCTCAAGAACATGGAGGACATTGTCATAACAATTTCTTCTAACATATATGAATTTCTCCAATGGAAACATAAAAAGGAATCGGAGAGTATAATCAAATCATGCTTATTACTCCCATGAATTAAGGATGCTACAAGTTAAGGTTTCATCCACCGAGGCTAAATCAAGACTCTACGTAATGAAAGAAAGATAAGGTATAATCGGGTTCTAAACTACAAAGCATGGTGCTGGACTCAAAAGATCATTATCTAGTCCAAATATTTCCAAAACAAGCTCAAAGTATAGTTTAAGAATGTAAACTCTAGCTTGGTGAATCGTAACATACCTTAAGAGATGAAAGAATAAGAAAATCTTCAATAAACTCTTCACCGGAAGCTTGATCACCAACTCACCCGGCCTAAGCTTCCCAAATTCGGAGGCAATTGATGATATGAGGGATATGAGGTGAAGGATAGTCTCAAGAACGCAAAAATCGGCCAAGGCAAAAGTGGGAAATGAAGTGAGGGTCATGTTCTATAAATAGATTTCTAAGTATTACGTACGTTATGCAATAACCCCTTACGTACGTAACAAGCTTAACGTACGTTATACCCTAGCCTTAACGTACGTAATCGCCTGACCAGAGTTCCTGGTGATTTCGCCATTTCTTTACGTACGTAGTCACGCGGGTTTTACGTACGTAATACTCATGTCTATAGCGTACGTAACACATGTACCATAGCGTACGTAACGCCTATGTCCAGGTTCATGCGGGAATCACACGAATCTTCCCCGGCCCTCTCTTCGGCCCCCACAAGCCGACCCTTATCCGAACCCAAGTTGACTTAGCTTACGTACGTTAAGGACATCAGATAACGTACGTAACACTGAATCCTTAGCGTACGTTATGAACGTCTGTTAATGTACGTTAGTACGTGCAAAATCATGCATGCAATGCTTAAAGATATAAAAACATAAGGGCACAAATACGGGAAACCAATCTACGATTTATAACATCACGAAGTCGAAATAATACAAGGTTGAGTACAAGGTAAATACACCATTTATTCGGGCATTACAGATGGTCCGACGGGGCCTCTGGGGATACGTAGTGTCGTGTGTATGCATATCATGAACTAGGGTAAACCATCCAGGGATGGTCCGATGGGGCCTCTGCGGGGTCCGATGGCCGTGAGTCTCGTACCAACGATTAACCTTTGAAATGTTTTGTTGGAGAACTATGTTTTGTGCTTGTGCATGTAATATTCCGGAATATAAAAAAATGTTTTCTAAAATGATTTTGGCGCATATTTCATCTGATTAGAATGGTAGTTCAAATGGATTGTACTTGCATTAGCTGTTGTCGCTAACCCCTTAAATGGGGGAAATTCTTTTGTATTTCAGGTACAGGTCTTGGAGGCGAACGAGCATGCAGACAGTACGAGGATGATGGGCAAGGGTGATTCTATTCAATGGTCATTCTTTGATTTCATGTCTATTAAATTTTATTAATAATGTCGTTTGTTTCAGTTCTCGAGTACTTATTGCTTTTAAACATTGTAATTGTTGTGTACTCGTTTTGGGATTGGTTTTGACGTTGATTTTGTTGGAACAATATTTTTTAAATCATTTTATACATTTTGATGATGAGTTATTTAACCAAAATTTATTTAACATATTTTTCCTTCAAACGTACGTAAACAAACCTTCTATAACGTACGTAACACTCACAGTTTTTGCAAAAAAATTTATATAGGTAACGTACGTAACACACTCAGTATAATATACGTAATGTTTGAACATTCTGCCCATTGCAAAAAGTCATTAGCCGTTACAACAAGTCTTCACATTCAACGGATCTCTGACTGGAAGTTAACGTACGTAAGCCTATCTTGCGTAACGTACGTTATGGATTTTTATCGGATGTCACTGGAGTAATTCTCACACTTCGTCACGGCCGCTACACAAGATATATAACGTACGTAGAAGACATAACGTACGTAATCCAGGCTGCATAACGTACGTAAGTTGTGCAACTGTTCCAACGGGAAATTCAGCTCATGAAGGCTATAAATAGCACACTTCAAGGATTTGGAAATTACACAAGTTATCTGAGCTTACAAGCATACTCAAGCTATTTCAAGCAAATATTTCGAGAGATATACATATTCCATATTGTGATACGAGAAGATTTGCTCTATTATTTCTAATCTACATTCTTGTATCAAAGAGCAATATATCGTGTAAAGTCGAGTTCCTACTCGCATTTGTTTTACTGTAAAGGTTATCTTGTACCCGGAAAAACAAGAGAGTTTTTAGTGAGGTTGTTCTTGAGCCTGGAAATCAAGAAATTGTAAGAGTTGGCACTAAACTAGAAAGTGCATTCTAAGTTTCTAAGAAAAGTCCTAGTCGATAAAACTAGGTAGGGGACATAGGCTTCGTTAATAGCCGAACCTCTCTAACAATTTCTTGTGTTCTTTCTTTTCCGCATTTTACTTACTCCTTTAGCTTCCGCACAAAAAGAGTTCAAAACTCTTATCCCCACTATTCAACCCCCCTTCTAGTGGCGGTACCAATCTAACAATTGGTATCAAAGCGGTCTCTTTATCACCGGATTAACACCCGCTATTGAAAAGATTCGGAAATGGCATTTATCCACTCCTCCCTTGAAGGCAACGCTCTTAATCGCCCTCCCTTATTCGATGGCTCAAACTTTATGACATGGAAGAAGAAAATGTCCATCTTCATCCGAGCTCATGACACTAAAATATGGAAGGTCATTGCTCTTGGACCTACCATTCCTAAGAAGCCAAATGGCTCGATCAAAAGCTTTGAAGAATACGACGATGCTGACTGGAAGAACGATCACTTCAATAGTAAAGCTACTCAACTGCTTTACTATGCTCTCAACCCAGAGGATCACAACAGAATATCTTCTTGCAAGACGGATAAAGAGATCTGGAAAATGCTCGAAATTACCCATGAAGGTACGAGTCAAGTGAAGGAAATAAAAATCAATATGCTTCTTCACGATTATGAACTCTTCACTATGAAAGAAGAAGAAAGCATTACTACTATGCTTGACCGCTTCTCGGCTATCACAAATGGGTTAGCTCCCTTCGGGAAACCTATATCAAGTAGTGATAAAGCCAAGAAAATCCTTCGATCTCTACCAAGAGAATGGGACACTACCGTTACGACTATCATGGAGTCGAAAGATCTCAACACCATTGAATTCAGCGCTCTCATTGGATCTCTCATCAATTATGAGATTGTCATTAAATCTCGAAGTTCGAAACCAAAGCCCAAAGAGAGAGAAAGGATGATCGCCTTCAAAGCAAAATAAGATAGCGATCTTGAAGATGAACCTATCGAAGAAGAGGATGAAGAAACCGCCTTTTATGCCAAAAACATAAAGAAAATTCAAAAATCTTCTACAAAGGCGCCGGAGGGACATCAAACAAGAACCAAGGGATGAATCCAAGAAGACTCACTTCCCACAAAACAAAAGTTTTGACAATACTTGTCGTAGGTGCGGCGTTCCAGACCATTTTTCTAAAGATTATCGTGCTGCTGCTCCAATGAGTTTATCTAAACCACCTCACGAAAAGTTCAAAAAGAAGGAAGTCTATGTCGCTACATGGAGCGATGATGATGAGGATGATGAACCTCAAGTTCAAACAAATCTTGCTCTAATGGCTCGCGCATCCGAAGATAGCGATGAAGAAGTCGAGGTTAGTGATTCTTCTCATGAAGAACTTCTTGATGCTTTAGAATCTTTAAACAATGAATACGAAAAAGTTTGCAATAGTAATAAAGAGTTGAAAAAGAAAATAAAATCTCTTGAAAGTGAAAATTCAAAATTATTGAAAAACAAAGATATATCAATTGATCATTCAAATTGTTTGGAAACCAAGAAAATTCTGAGAGATGATTTACACAAAACTCAGAAAGAATTGAAACTTTACGTGTAACACCCCCAAGACATTCAGGGCATATTACAGCGTCGTGGACCCCACACTGTGGAATCCACCAGGCTAACGTACCAAACAAGACATTCGACGACGACAAACCATCATAAATAAAACGACAAGCTAAATAAAAGACTATAACTGACAAATAAAATCTGACATCAAATCCATTTTCCCAAAACGGGAACACGACATTAACAATTTCAAACCGGAAGTACTCGAGTACTTAAACCAATTTATATTACAGAAATCCCAAAATCAGACATCAATAGTAATTGACAGACAGAACACCAATAATCAACCACTGGACAATATCATGCTTGCCCCTCATCTTCATACGGCTCGGGTGCTCGCTTGTCCCCACGATCAATACCTGAAATACAAAAAGTATTTCCCCCATTTAAGGGGTTAGCGACAACTGCTAGTGCAAGTACAATCCATTTGAACTACATTCTAATCAGATGAATAATGCGCCAAAAATCATTTTTGAAAACGTTTTATATTCCGGAATATTTACAATGTACAATCACAAAACACATTATCTCCAACAATCATAATTCAAAGTTAACCTTGGTACGAGACTCACGGCCACCGTACCCCGCAGAGCCCCGTCGGACATCCCTGGGTGGTTAACCACAATTAATGATACGCACACACACGACAATACTTATCCCTAGAGGCCCCGTCAGACCGTCCCTAGGTGAACATACACATATCCGTCCACAACAACCACGATACAGCCATAATTCAAATACTAGAACATGTAAACAAATGTAAAGTACTTGCCTTTGTGACATCTTTGAAGAATCGGAAGTGAAAATGACTACGGGTGATCCGAATGGAAAACGACGGTTCCTAAACGAAGAATTAGCATAACTCAGTCCCGACGGACATCAATAATCGAAAGGAATACTCCCAAAACCCCGACTACAAATCACGACAATAGACGTTCAATCGATACGGGCGAGGGTTTATGCAAAATCTCCCCGTATCAACAATACATGGATTAATTCGAGGAAAAACGGATTGGGAATCACCCAATAACAACAATCGATAAGAAGTTTCGCAACATACATGAATAATTCGGACTCAATCACGAAAAACCCGAAAAACCCCCAATTTATACAAGTTAGGGTTCCTGAAGAAGATACCTCGGATTCGGACGATGGAGGATGATTACGCTGATGGTGATATGTTACTACGATTCTACGGTGATGGAACACGAAAAATTCTTCAATCAAAACTGAAGAAATCGCCTCTGGAGTCGCACCGTGAAGAAAAAACGAGAGAAAGGATAGGAAATGAGGTATTGGACCTCTGCCCGCTGTTTTAAAACAGCGGGCTGTTACGGCCGTAACAGGGGACACTTACGGACGTAACATGGCCAACTTACGGCCGTAACTTATAGGTGTTACGGCCGTAACACCCCTACTGGACAGCAGTACTGGCAGCTGCTGTCCAAACGATCCCGGATGACCCCGAAACCCGGACCTGCTATCGAACCAAAAATACGACTACGAAGAATATTCGATGACGAGTCTAACCATCATAAGAAAACATCAATCCGACTACCCGGGAATCCGAAATACGAAAACGAATATGAAATTCCCTAAACTTATAGGAAATTACGAAAATGGCCCAAGTGCCCGAAAATCACGAAACGACGTCGGATTTACAAACCGAAAGTTTCAACATGACCAACTCAACCATACGAACTTGTACAAACCATGAAACCACGAAAATGAATGAGTTTTACGAGAATCGAGCGTTCATACGGCAAAAATATCATAAAATGGAATCACGTGAAAACTTCACCAAAACTCGTCCAAATGGAAAAACTCCAAGAACAAAGTAGATTCGAAACGTCGAAACGGTCACAAGCGAGTTGATAAAAATAGACATACACCAAAAATGGAAACTTCTAAAAATGGAAAATTACGGATATTACATTCTCCCCCTCTAAAATAAAGTTTCGTCCCGAAACTTAAGAATCAAAAAGTTCGGGATGCCTCGAATGCATATCCTCCTCTAACTCCCACGTCGCTTCTTCTACTCCGTGCCTCGACCATTGCACCTTAACCAAAGGGATGGTTTTGTGCCTTAACTGTTTGTCTCAATGCTCCAAAATCTTAACGGGCCTCTCCTCAAACGTAACATCCTTCTCGATCTCCACGTCTCCAAAATCAATAAGTGGGATGGGTCCGGAACATACTTCCTCAGCTGGGAGACGTGAAATACGCTATGAACATGACTCAACGATGGAGGTAAGGCCAACCGGTACGCTAACTCGCCCACTCTCTCTAATATCTCGAAAGGTCCAATTTATCTCGGGCTGAGTTTCCCTTTCTTCCCAAAACGGAAAACTCCCTTCGTCGGAGACACTCTCAACAGAACATGATCTCCCACCTCAAACTCCAAGGGTCGATGCCTAACATCCGCATAAGACTTTTGTCGACTCTGAGCAGCCAACATTCTCTTTCTAATCAATTCAACTTTCTCCCTCGTCTCTAACACAAGGTCTGGCTCGGTACCGACTAGATCGGACGGCTCATCCCAACATATTGGCGATCGGCAACGTCGTCCATAAAGTGCCTCATATGGTGCCATCTTAATCGATGCGTGCCAGCTATTATTATAAGTAAACTCAATCAAGGCCAGATGTTCCTCCCAGTCACTACTCCAATCTAACGCGCACGCGCGCAACAAGTCTTCGAACGTCTGAATGGTACGTTCGGACTGTCCGTCGGTCTGAGGGTGGAAAGATGTACTCAAACGCAACCGTGTCCCCAATGCCTTATGTACCGCCTGCCAAAAGTGCGATACAAACCGGCCATCTCTATCTAAAATAATGGTCCTCGGCGTACCATGAAGCCTCACTATCTGTGCGATAAAAATACGAGCCAACTTTTCTGGACCCCAAGTATCCTTGATGCCCAGAAAATGTGCCGACTTAGTCAGTCGGTCTACAATCACCCACACCATATTCATACCAGTCTTCGTCCTCGGCAAACCCGTGACAAAATCCATAGAGATATCCTCCCACTTCCACTCCGGGATGGGAAGTGGTTTCAACAACCCGGCTGGCCGCTGATGCTCAATATTGACTTGTTGACAAGTCAAACACTTAGCCACAAACTGAACTACCTCCTTCTTCATGTCGTTCCACCAGAAATTCTTTCTTAAATCCTTATACATTTTACTCGAGCCTGGATGACTGAGTAAGGTGACGCATGAGCCTCTCGCATAATACTCTGTCTCAATTCCGAGTCGTTCGGAACACACAACCGACCACGGAATCTCAACACTCCGTCCTCATGAATAACGAATCCCGGGGCTTTCCCTTTCCCTACACTCTCCCGAAGCTGAATAAACATCGGGTCCTCCAACTGTCCCGATTTAATGTCCTCGACCAGAGGTGAAGAAATCTCAAGAGTGCGCAACTGCCCGGAACTCTCTGGCAGTACAATCTCAATGCTAAACCTCATAAACTCTCGCTGAAGTCCCGACTGGGCCGTGAGTAACTCGGCGCCCGAAGCGATACCGATTTCCAGCTCAAGGCATCTGCTACCACATTAGCCTTGCCCGGATGATAAAGGATCTCGAGATCGTAATCCTTAATTAATTCCAACCATCTCCTCTGTCTCATATTAAGCTCCTTCTGCGTGAAAATGTACTTCAAGCTCTTGTGATCGGTGAAAATCTGACACGACGAGCCATACAAGTAATGACGCCAAATTTTCAACGCAAATACAACTGCGGCCAACTCAAGATCGTGCGTAGGGTAATTCAACTCGTACGGTTTCAACTGACGGGAAGCATAGGCAATCGTCCTCCCGTGCTGCATAAGTACGCATCCGAGCCCTTGGCCCGAAGCATCACTATAAACTGAGAAACCATCATTACCACTCGGTAAAGCCAAAACGGGAGCGGTCGTCAACCGCTTCTTCAACTCCTCAAAACTATTCTGCCTCTCATCGGTCCACACAAACTTCTCTGACTTCTGTAACAACTGAGTCAGCGGTCGAGCGAGCTTAGAGAACCCCTCGACGAATCTACGGTAATACCCGGCTAATCCCAGAAAACTGCGGACCTCCTTCACATTCTTGGGCGGCGCCCAATCCAACACTGCCTCTACCTTATGTGGGTCCACACGAACACCCTCGGCCGAGATCACATGACCGAGAAACATAACCTCCCGTAACCAAAACTCGCACTTTGAGAACTTCGCAAAAAGATGCTGAGTTCTCAAAATATCTAATACGAAATGCAAATGACGGGCGTGCTCCTCCTCGCTCCTCGAGTAAATCAGGATGTCGTCGATAAAAACGACTACACACTTATCGAGGTACTCGATAAAGACTTTGTTCATAAGCTGTATGAACACTGCTGGTGCGTTGGTTAGCCCAAAAGGCATAACCACAAACTCGTAGTGTCCGTATCTCGTCTGAAAGGCCGTCTTCGGAATATCGGTATCCTTCACTCGGAGCTGATAATACCCCGATCTCAAATCAATATTCGAAAACACAGTTGCCCCTTGCAACTGATCAAACAAATCATCAATCCTCGGGAGCGGATACTTGTTTTTGATGGTCACTTTGTTCAACTCTCGGTAGTCGATACACAAACGAAGTGACCCATCCTTCTTCTTCACAAACAAGACCGGTGCGCCCCAAGGTGAAGCGCTCGGTCGAATATACCCCATGTCTAGAAACTCTCCCAATTGTTTCTTCAACTCCAGCATTTCGGCAGGCGCCATACGGTATGGCGTCTTAGAGATCGGTGCTGCACCCGGCTCTAAATCGACGGTAAACTCAACTTCTCGGTCCGGCGGCAAACCCGACAACTCGTCTGGGAAAACATCAGGGTACTCACACACTACCGGAATAGACGAGAGCTCGACTCTCCCTTCTTCTGATCTCAAAGCGTAACACCAATAACCCGTGCAACCTCCTCGAAGAAGTCTCACCGCCTTCAAGGCGCTGATCAGAAGTCTCTGTCTACTCCGCTTACGCCCCACAAAAGAATGCTCGGTACCGTCAGAGGCTAACATCGAAACCGTCCTCGTTCTATAATTCATGATCGCCCCATGACGGTCCAGCCAATCCTCACCCAGAATCAAATCCTCAGCTCTAATATCTACCACAATCAGATTGGAAGGCCAAACCCTCCCCGCGATACTCACTGGAAAATCTCTAACCTCATGATCCCCCATGATGCTATCCCCACTAGGAAGTTTAACAACAAAATGCTCACAAGCAACAAGGCAATCAACATGCAGAAGACGCACACAATTCATAGATATAAAAGAATGCGTAGCATCGGAATCGAACAATACGGAAACAGGATGATCAAGGATGTGGATGGTACCTGTAGCCACCGTCGCGTCAGGATCTCCTGCTCGTCTCATATCGTACACTCGGGGCGGAACAGACCCCGCACTAGAAGCTCCCCCTCTAGAAGGATGACCACGTCCTCGACCTCTCCCAAAACTCTGCTGCGGCTGAGGAACTGTCGGTGCCTGATTCACACTTGGCTCTCCCGCAGCTGGGGCTGATATCTGAGTAACTGGAGCCCGAGCTGCATCCGTACAAAACTTAGCACAATGACCCATTCGACCACAAGCAAGACACTGAATCGGAGGCCTATCACACTCACTCATCATGTGGCCCGGACGACTACAGTTGAAGCACGTAGGACCACGAACGGAACCAGCAGGAGCAGACCTATAACCGTTTCCTCGACCAACTGATGGCGACTGACTCCCGAAGACTCGCGAACTGCATCGAGTCTTCGGATACCCTCTGACTTGCCTCCGAAACCGACCAGCTTTATGTTTCTTTCCTTCTGGTTGCCGTCTCGCCGCAGAAAATGACATCTCATAAGCCATCGCCTTATTCGATATTCTTTCAAAGTCGTGCACCCTGACCCGGACATGTAGTGGCGCACCCTCGGTTTCATCCGCATATCAAAGTGGCAGATCTTATCAAGCTCATCTCGGACTTGGTTCCTCAAATAATGCAGCTGTTGATTGTAGTCCTTGATAGCTTGAGAAATAGGAACATCTTGGGGCTTAGCCTCAAAGAAGGCTCGGATCCTCCTCTTTCACCGGCCAAGGACAATTCATCTTCCATCGATCTCGAAACTCGCCCACGTAGCTGCCCGGTCACGCGGTTTTACCGCTTGCCACCACGTTCTTGCCTCCTTGGCGAGGAAGTCTTGAGCAATGGGTACTTTCCTCTCCTCGGAACAATTAGCACCTCAAATACTTTCTCCATCTCGAATAGCCAATTCTCCCAACCGGAAGGGCTCAAGCACCATCAAACCGTGGAGGACGCATACGAATCACGCCTGAAGTAACTTATCACCGCCGGATCCAGAGGGCGGAACCGGGTTGGCATTCGCTTGGCCGACTAGAACGGCTGAGTCGATAGCGTCATCCGGTTCGCTACTTGTTGCAAAATGTTGGCCACTCCAACATTCTCATGTGCATTACGGAGCTAGCAGATCCTCTCGCCGACTGGAACTAGGGGGAACACTGCTCGACAAGGAAGGCATCGCGAATCGGTTCCGAGAGATCGGACATGGCCGCCCCACCGGCCGCGCCACGTCCCCTACCGCCCGCGATCAAGGCCCGCATCCTCTACCAGCAGGAATTCTGAAGAAGCAACGGGTAAGTACAATTCAAACGCAAAACGCAACAAGTTACTAAGACAGGAATATAACATAACAGTGAAACGAGTCAAGTTAGGAAAAACTTACGAGCACCGGCGTACCGAGATGATGGCATAGCAGTGATACTGTCCCAAAAACGACACTTAACTAGACCCAAATAACCGACAGCCTAGGTATCCATAAACCTAAGCTCTGATACCATATTCTGTAACACCCCCAAGACATTCAGGGCATATTACAGCGCCGTGGACCCCACACTGTGGAATCCACCAGGCTAACGTACCAAACAAGACATTCGACGACGACAAACCATCATAAATAAAACGACAAGCTAAATAAAAGACTATAACTGACAAATAAAATCTGACATCAAATCCATTTCCCCAAAACGGGAACACGACATTAACAATTTCAAATCGGAAGTACTCGAGTACTTAAACCAATTTATATTACAGAAATCCCAAAATCAGACATCAATAGTAATTGACAGACAGAACACCAATAATCAACCACTGGACAATATCATGCTTGCCCCTCATCTTCATACGGCTCGGGTGCTCGCTTGTCCCCACGATCAATACCTGAAATACAAAAAGTATTTCCCCCATTTAAGGGGTTAGCGACAACTGCTAGTGCAAGTACAATCCATTTGAACTACATTCTAATCAGATGAATAATGCGCCAAAAATCATTTTTGAAAACGTTTTATATTCCGGAATATTTACAATGTACAATCACAAAACACATTATCTCCAACAATCATAATTCAAAGTTAACCTTGGTACGAGACTCACGGCCACCGTACCCCGCAGAGCCCCGTCGGACATCCCTGGGTGGTTAACCACAGTTCATGATACGCACACACACGGCAATACGTATCCCTAGAGCCCCCGTCGGACCGTCCCTAGGTGAACATACACATATCCGTCCACAACAACCACGATACAACTATAATTCAAATACTAGAACATGTAAACAAATGTAAAGTACTTGCCTTTATGACATCTTCGAAGAATCGGAAGTGAAAATGACTACGGGTGATCTGAATGGAAAACGACGGTTCCTAAACGAAGAATTAGCATAACTCAGTCCCGACGGACATCAATAATCGAAAGGAATACTCCCAAAACCCCAACTACAAATCGCGACAATAGACGTTCAATCGATACGGGCGAGGGTTTATGCAAAATCTCCCCGTATCAACAATACATGGATTAATTCGAGGAAAAACGGATTGGGAATCACCCAATAACAACAATCGATAAGAAGTTTCGCAACATACATGAATAATTCGGACTCAATCACGAAAAACCCGAAAAACCCCCAATTTATACAAGTTAGGGTTCCTGAAGAAGATACCTCGGATTCGGACGATGGAGGATGATTACGCTAATGGTGATATGTTACTACGATTCTACAGTGATGGAACACGAAAAATTCTTCAATCAAAACTGAAGAAATCGCCTCTGGAGTCGCACCGTGAAGAAAAAATGAGAGAAAAGATAGGAAATGAGGTATTGGACCTCTGCCCGCTATTTTAAAACAGCGGGCTGTTACGGCCGTAACAGGGGACACTTACGGCCGTAACATGGACAACTTACGGCCGTAACTTATGGGTGTTACGGCCAGAACACTATCGATGCCAAAGATCGCATTTCCGTCCAAACGATCCGGACGACCGAACCCGGACCTGCTATCGAACCAAAAATACGACTACGAAGAATATTCGATGACGAGTCTAACCATCACAAGAAAACATCAATCCGACTACCCGGGAATCCGAAATACGACAACGAATATGAAATTCCCTAAACTTATAGGAAATTATGAAAATGGCCCAAGTGCCCGAAAATCACGAAACGACGTCGGATTTACAAACCGAAAGTTTCAACATGACCAACTCAACCATACAAACTTGTACAAACCATGAAACCACGAAAATGAATGATTTTACGAGAATCGAGCGTTCATACGGCAAAAATATCATAAAATGGAATCACGTGAAAACTTCACCAAAACTTGTCCAAATGGAAAAACTCCAAGAACAAAGTAGATTCGAAACGTCGAAACGGTCACAAGCGAGTTGATAAAAATAGACATACACCAAAAATGGAAACTGCTAAAAATGGAAATTTACGGATATTACATTACGTTAGAAAATTCTCGTGTGGTAATGACAAATTCGAGCAACTATTATTTGGTCAAAAATTTTCTCTTTCAAAACAAGGACTTGGGTATAATTCATTTCTAATGAAAAAGTCCTTAGAAATTACCACAAAAGATTCGAACACTTTAAAAACGGGAATTCCATCATGTCCAAAATGTTTAAAACCAGGACATACCGAAACATACTGTAGAATTTCTAGACGAACTATAAGGGTCAAGCAAATTTGGGTACCAAAAAGGACTGTTGTTAAGAATCAAGTTTTTATGTCTAACTTCTCATGACCCAAATTTGCCCGGGTACCTATAAAACAGAAGAAAATTGTTTTTGTAGGTACAAGCAAGGAAGACAACATTATCAAATAAATGGTATGTTGATAGTGGATGTTGAAATCACATGAGTGGGAATGAACATCTCGTCACGGAGCTGAAAAGGAAGATCGTGGTTGTGTAACCTTTGGCGATAATAAAAATGGCCAAATAAAAGGGACAGGTAAAATCGGTAAGAAACCTTTACCTACCATTGAAAATATTCTATTCGTTGATGGTCTTTGCCATAATCTTCTAAGTGTTTCCCAACTTTGTGACACCGGTCTTAAATTAATTTTTGAAAGTGCGCATTGCACTGCAATGAGAAAAGACCAAATCGTTTTTATTGGATTACGTTATGGAAATATTTATATTGTTGATCTCCAAGATGAATCTTCTTTCAATGAAAAATGTTTACTTTCATACGATGAAAATGCCGTTATTTGGCACCGAAAATTGGGACATGCCTCTTTACCATTTCTTTCAAAATTGGCCAAAAATGATATTGTCCGTGGTCTACCAAAATTAAATTTCAGAAAAGACCACATTTGTGAGGCCTGTATTAAAGGTAAACATGCTAGAGGCTCGTTTAAACCAAATATGGAAATTTCCACTAGTCGCATTCTTGAATAATTCATATGGATTTGATTGGTCCGTCTCGACATGCTAGTTTAACAGGTAAACTTTATACTTTAGTTCTTGTCGATGATTTTTCGAGATTTACTTGGGTAAAATTCTTGGAAAATAAAGATGATACATTTAACGAGTTTGTTAAGTGGTGTAAGGTTACCCAGAAGGAAAAAGAATTACCAATTATCGCCATCCAAACCGATCATGGTGGCAAATTTGATTCTAATATTTTTGAAGATTGGTGCGATAATTATGGTATTGGGCAAAATTTTTCTGCACCTCGGACACCTCAACAAAATAGAGTTTTCGAGAGGAAGAATCGCTCTCTATAAGAAATGAGCCGAACAATGCTCAATGAATATGGTCTTCCTAAATATTTCTGGGCCGAAGCCATTAACACCGCCTGTTATGTTATTAATCGAGTCCATCTCCGGAGAGACAAAATGATGACTCCATATGAGATATTTAAAGGTAAAAAGCCCAATTTATCTTATTTTCATCCATTTGGTTGTAAAGTGTTTATTCATAATAATGGTAAGGATAATTTGGGTAAATTTGATTCAAAATCAGACATTGGAATATTTCTTGGTTATTCAACTAACAGTAAAGCATATCGTGTATTTAATTGTAGAAGAGGCTCGGTAGAAGAGTCAATTCATGTAAAATTTGATGATACAGTTTTACCCCCGAGAAAGGTTGTTTTTGATGATGATGCATGTATGGTTCCAGCTAAAGAAATGTCAGAAGTATCAAAGGAATTGGAGAAACTCGATGTAAGCTCGATGTCAGATGTACCAGGAGGAGAATGCTTACAACCTTCCTAAAGATCGGGCAAATGTGAAAGACCATCCGATGGAATAAATTCTCGGAAAAATCGATGAATGTGTACGAACTAGGAGAAATATAAATGATTGTATTAACAATATTGCGTTTATTTCTCTTACAGAACCAAAGAATATCGATGAAGCCATAAATGACGAGAATTGGGCTATTGCTATGCAAGAAGAGCTAAACCAATTTGAAAGAAATAATGTTTGGGAATTAGTTCCGGGACCGGTAGACAAATCAATCATTGGTACCAAATGGGTTCATAAAATTAAAACCAATGATGATGGTCTCCCAATTAAAAATAAATTGAGGTTGGTCGCCCAAGGTTATAATCAAGAAGAAGGATTGGATTATGAAGAAATGTTTGCTCTTGTTGCTCGTCTTGAGGCAATTCGTCTTCTCTGTGCCTTTGCCGCATACAAGAAAATCAAACTCCATCAAATGGATGTAAAAAGTGCGTTCCTAAATGGAATCATCCAGGAGGAGGTGTATGTCAAGCAACTGCCGGGTTTTGAAGATTATGATCATCCAGATCATGTGTACAAGCTCCATAAAGCTCTCTATGGATTAAAATAAGCTTCGAGAGTATGGTATGATCGTTTAAGAACTTTTCTTATTTCAAATGGGTATAAAAGAGGTAATGTTGATAATACCCTATTTATTAAGAATTTAGGTGATGATATGCTTATTTGTCAAATTTATGTGGACGACATTGTTTTTGGTGCAACTAACGAATCTTTGTCCCAGGAATTTTCAAATCTTATGAAGGGAGAGTTCGAAATGAGCATGATGGGAGAGTTGAAAAACTTTCTCGGACTCCAAATTAGGCAACTCAATGACGGAATATTCATTCACCAATCCAAGTACGTCAATGAGCTCCTAAAGAAATTTAAGATGGAAGATTGCAAAGAAATATCTACTCCTATGTCTTCCACTCTTAAACTCGACAAAGATGAAAAAGGTAAGTTTGTTGACCAAAAACAGTATCGAGGTATGATCGGCTCTTTACTTTATTTAACTGCATCTAGACCCGATATAATGTTTGCTACTTGCTTATGTGCTCGTTTTCAAGCGAATCCTAAAGAATCACATTTCATTGCATGCAAAAGGATTTTTCGGTATTTAAAATATACTGCTGGCTTAGGTCTGTGGTATCATTCTAGCATTGATTTTCAACTTTTTGCATATAGTGATGCCGATTTCGGTGGATGTAAAATTGATAGAAAAAGCAGCACTGGAACTTGTCATTTTATGAGTTCATATTTGATTTCATGGGGGAGTAAGAAACAGACTAGTGTCGCTACTTCCACAGCTGAAGTAGAATATGTGGCTGCGGGAAGTGCATGTGCACAAGTCCTTTGGATCAAAAATCAATTGCTCGATAATGGCATTGAGCTTAAAAATACTCCTATTTTTTATGACAATACAAGCGCCATTAATTTAAGCAAAAATTCCATTTTGCATAGCAGGACAAAACATATAGAAATTCGTCACCATTTTATTCGTGACCATGTCCAAAACGGGAATGTACGTCTCCAGTTTGTTGGTACTAATGAACAATTGGAGGATATTTTTACAAAACCATTACCCGAAGAAGCTTTCAATTTATACGCATAAAATTAGGAATGGGACATGTTGATCATTTTTAAGTGTTGCATATTCATCAGAGTTACATTAAATGGTCATTAAAATTGGAACATCATCGAAAGAAAAACACTGCTCATTTGGTCATGCTTACGGATGTTAAGAGAGGGATATTACGTATGTAATAGGACATTACGTACGTAACAGGTGTTTGGGCAATGTACATTACGATATGCAGGTTTTAGTACAGGGAATTTGGGATTTTTCGCTACGTACGTTACCGAAACGGTATAACGTACGTAATCAGCTATTTACCATGCTACTTAAATATCCAATTCGACAGTTTCCTTTTCATTTCTTCCTAAATCCCTAAATCGGGTGCGACGAACTCGATTCTTCTCCTCACAAAATTCGACCAAACTCTCATAACCTCCGTACATCTTCAACAATGGCGTCCAGAATCAGCAAGAAACGTAGAGGCGAGACCTCTCAATCAGCTTTCTCGCCTTCAGGAGAACCTACCTTTTGAAATGCTCAAGCTTCCAAAATCTTCAACGAAGTGCTTATCGATGAAGAGGTAACTCCAAGCCATCACTTCGATTTAGAATCTCTGAATTCTATCGGTATTGGAATCGAAGAATTTTTCGACATGCTCGGTATTAACTGTTTTGTTAGTCTCGCCCGACATGTTTTTGTGGATTGCGTAAAAGAATTCTACACGAATTTTTTCGTGACTTATGATTCTGACAGTTTAGCCGTAGTTAACTCGCTAGTCCATGATAAACCAATTTTATTCGATGCTGCTAAATTATCTGAACTCTTTGGTCTCCCTAATAAGGGATTTCGTTGTAAAGGAGAATTTGCCGCTCCTGATGAAGTTATTGACTATTCTCTTTACAACGATGAAAATCATCGAATTCACGAGTCTGAGGTCCGTGATTTCTTGATGGACAAAGCCGTAATTGATGTTCATTCGAGACGTTTTGAAAATAATGATTTCGGGATAAATATTCGTCTGCTTCACGATGCTATCACTCGTTGTCTCATGCCTAAAGTGAATGCTCAGCATCGTTTGGTAAACATAGACATGGAAATCATTTATCATGTCTGGAAGGATCATTAGGTTAATTTTGCTTCAATCGTGCTCAAGTGGTTTGTGGAAAAAGGTCTCATCTTCCACAAAAAGAGCTATGCCAAGGTTGATCGACAAAGGAAATCCGGAATGCCATTTGGATCAATTTTGACTGAAATATTCGAGAACGCCGGTGTCTATCTCATAGGGCTTCACGGGGTCCCCATCTCGAGGGGGAGCCTCATTACTGAAGGGACCATCCGAACCATGAGGTATCTCCGTACGAGAAACCGTGGGTGGATCTACTTTACATCAAGGATGACAATCGCCTAGTTGATGGTGGTGTCCTTTCGATACCGGAGGAGAAGATCACGTCTCGAGGGATTGCTCATACTCAGTCTCGTCCTTTGTCTCAGCTCGGTCCATCTCGCCCGAGACAAGAAAGCTCCTCATCCCAGATGGTCACTCGAATGGATAAATTAGAGAAAGAGATGAGCGAGATAAAACTTATGGTCAAAAGCATTTGCACTCATTTCGGGATCCCGCCGACACCTCCGGAAGCGAACCTTGATTAGAGTTTTCTCTTTCCTATGATGATGTTTCCATTTTGTTAGACCAAACATTCCATGCATAATTATTGTCATAAACTATTACTCTCTTTATTTTTTAATGAATGTGTTTGTTGTTTTGACTATCTCTATTCCTATGTATTATTACTCGTGGTTATTCGTTAATACTCGTTATCTTGAAATTTGTTGACTATTTTGTGTTTCGCTTGCTTTTACAGAATCTCTCGACTTTTTGTTAATGACAAAAAGGGGGAGAAAAATATGTCTCGTTTTTTAAATAACCCTTGTTCGATTCAGGGGGAGTCTTACTCAGGGGGAGAGTTTCTTAAAATTTTTTCGATCTTCCAAAACTTATGTTTTTCAAAAACTCCCATACATAAATTTTGTCATCATCAAAAAGGGGGAGATTGTTGGATCAATATTTTTTAAATCATTTTATACATTTTGATGATGAGTTATTTAACCAAAATTTACTTAACATATTTTTCCTTCATTTAACGTACGTAAACAAACCTTCTATAACGTACGTAACACTCACAGTTTTTGCAAGAAAATTTATACAGGTAACGTACGTAACACACTCAGTATAACGTACATAACGTTTGAACATTCTGCCCGTTGCAAAAAGTCATTAGCCGTTACAACAAGTCTTCACATTCAATGGATCTCTGACTGGAAGTTAACGTACGTAAGCCTATCTTGCGTAACGTACGTAATGGATTTTATCGGATGTCACTGGAGTAATTCTCAAGTTCGTTACGGCCGCTACACAAGCTATATAACGTACGTAGAAGACATAACGTACGTAATCTAGGCTGCAAAACGTACATAAGCTGTGCAACTGTTCCAACAGGAAATTCAGCTCATAAAGGCTATAAATAGCACACTTCAAGGATTTGGAAATTACACAAGTTATCTGAGCTTACAAGCATACTCAAGCTATTTCAAGCAAATATTTCGAGAGATATACATATTCCATATTGTAATACGAGAAGATTTGATCTATTATTTCTAATCTACATTCTTGTATCAAAGAGCGATATATCGTGTAAAGTCGAGTTCCTACTCGCATTTGTTTTACTGTAAAGGTTATCTTGTATCCGGAAAAACAAGAGAGTTTTTAGTGAGGTTGTTCTTGAGCCCGGAAATCAGGAAATTGTAAGAGTTGGCACTAAACTAGAAAGTGCATTCTATGTTTCTAAGAAAAGTCGTAGTCGATAAAACTAGGTAGGGGACGTAGGCTTCGTTAATAGCCGAACCTCTTGAACAATTTCTTGTGTTCTTTCTTTTCCGCATTTTACTTACTCCGATATTTTAGCTTCCGCACAAAAAGAGTTCAAAACTCTTATCCCTACTATTCAACCCCGATTCTAGTGGCGGTACCAATCTTACAGATTTTCGCTGTTGGGTTCGGACTATTTATTTAGTATGTATTGGATTGAGAAGTCGTTCGTATGTTGATGATGTTTATCACTATCGTAATGTCGAGTTTGTGTGTTAGCCTGGTGTATTCCAAAGGGTGGGGTCCACAGCACTGTAATATGCCCTGACCGTCTTGGGGGTGTTACAGATAATGTTATCAGAGCCTAAGGTTGTATGGATACCTAGGTTGTTCGTTATTGTAATAACCGTAATTTCGATTTCCGATAATTTCGTTTTTTTGGCGGAAGTCCGTGTTGACGACTCGCTCATGACCGTTTCGTCATTCTGAGAATGATTAATTCTACACTTTTTGACATCCGAGTTCGTTTCGGTGTCATTTTGTGGAGTTCCGTGCTTTTTAGCGACTTTTCCGCACTTGAGTTCGATTCTTGCGAATCTCATTCGAAACTGCTGTTTCGAGTTTCCCGTAAGTCCGTTTAACTTTGTTAGACGTGTTATGAACTCCGGTTTGGTTATTTGATCACGTATCGTGATTTTCGGGCGTTTTGGGCCATTTTCGTAATTTCCCAAAGTTTAGGGTAATTACTTTCCGTTGTCGAATTCCGAGCCTTCGGATGGTCGGAATCGTGTGTTCTCTTAGTGCTCGGATTCGTCTTTGCGAGTATTTTGTAACCGTATCTTCGATTCGTATTCAGGTTCGGGTTTCGAGGTCGTTCGGGCCGTCGGAGTTGGCCCCGGCCGAGTCATGGCCGGGCAACCTGGCCTGTGCCAGATCGCCGAGTTACGGCCGGTAGTGCTCAGCGATCTTACGGCCGAGCAGCCGTGGCCGCGGCACCCTCGTGTCACATTTTCGCCAAACCCCCTACTGACGGGGGTGCCGCGGCACACGCCGGCTGGGCCGCGGCACACTGCCGATCACTGGGCGCAGTTTTGGCCCTGTGCCGCGGCACACTCCCGCTGGGCCGCGGCACACTGTGCAGCCTATTTAAGGTCCTGTAGTCGTTTTTTGGCCATTTTTTTCTCCTCCTTCTCCTTCTCTTCCGCGGCTGAGGGTATGCTCATCATGGAGGCATGTTGTTTAACAACAAATCCTCGAAGTTATTGAGGTTATATCATCAATCAATCATCCTATATCGTCCTTTGATCCAGCGAATCAAGGTAATCTTTCTTAGAACCCTAGTTTCTTGAATTTTGGGGTTTTTGCGTTTTTGTCCGATTCGTTCCGTATTATTGATTAATTTATGATGGGTATGATTAATCTTGGTAGTATTCTTGTGTTTAACATCATTTAATCCATTGTTCTTCGTCGAATCGAAGTATATTTCTCGATTTCCTTCAAATTAACTTTTTCGGGATTTGTTCTCGATCTCGTTTTTTCATCTGTTTTGAAGGATCTATTGTGGTTAAATGATGTTGTTAAACAAATTCTATGGATTGTATATCCATATTTAAACTTGGAATTCCGTTTTCGTGTTTTGTCGGGACGAATCGTGTTCTTGGCCGTTTTGGGGGAAATCCTTGAACTTTCGTCATTCGTTCTTTGAATTCAACGGCTTTGAGTCGTATTATGGAATTCATTTTCGTTGTTATTGTTTTCGTTCATAGTTCATTTTTGCGGATTGTCGTTCGATGGAGTCGGCGAGTTCGTAGTCGGATCGTGCCAACCTACTTCGGCCGATTCTCCGCGTTGTGGTTATTCGAGGCAAGTACCTTGCCCATACATTTCTTATTTTATGGATATGATGATCGGTGATCGTCTTGGTGTGTTTTTTTTGGTTGTTTGGAATGAAGTTTCAAAAGATTTCGGTTTGGCCTCGTTAAAGGCTCCCTTTCAAAACGCGTGTGTGTTTTGTGAACGGTGTGTTTGGGAATTGATTATGATTGATTATTTTGAACGTTGAAGGCTTTAATGATATTCCTATTGTTTAAAGTTATGGAATTGTGTATTCCGTGTTTAATCTTGTTTTTGTGTTTTGAAGAGTTTGATAATGTTGTCGGATAAATGGCCATATCTAGTAAGTATTCTTGATGAACTTACATTCTTAGCATATTAGTATTTCATGAGTAACGTGTGTGTGTGTATGCTCACTACGGGTTAGATCCGACGGGGTCTCGGTAGGGCTCCACGAAGCTGTGGGACCGCGAGATTGCTTTTAACCACTACGGGTTAGATCCGACGGGGTCTCGGTAGGGATCCACGAAGCTGTGGGTCCGCGGTTAATTGTGGTGCATTTTGCAAATGTGATTTGATATTGGCAATTCCGGAAATGAGTGCTTTGGAACTATGTTTTCATGATTGCATGCATCGACTAAGTGTGTAAGAGGTAAGTGTTCGTTTGGCTTACTTAGCTAGGATGGCACTAGAGTATTTTGTTGTTTGTTTTAAATCCTTTATTTGTGGATTTTGATGTTGGGAGACGAACCTTGTGGTCGTTCTTGTGTACTGTGAGTTGATGAGATTTGGGGCTAAAATCCCAATGGTTTTGTAAAAGTCATTTTACGGATTTGGGGTTAAAATCCCAACGGTTTGGTAGAGGTCATTTTTCGGAAAGTAAACCTTTGGGGCGGTGACCCCTTTCGTATTTTGGGTTTTGAAAAGTAGGATTTGATAATCCTATATCGTTTTCTATTAAAACTCCTGATGGTATTTCAAATCATTTTATAAATTGTTTCCCTTGACATTTTGATCTTGAAATTTTGGGAAGTCTTTACTCAAACTCTCGCCTCGGGAAGTGTTCATCTTGTTGTATTTGAATCTTTGAGGATTCCGAATTATTATCGTTCGTGGAATGTGAATTGTATGACTCGTATTTTTGCACTTGTACTTGCACTAGCAAAACAGTGGAGTTTTGCTAACCCCCGAGTATTCGGGGGGTGGATGTCTATTTTTGCATTCAGATTTTGGAGCATAACACAGGGTCGGCACGAAGGATGATGAGAGATGATCGATACTAATCACATGAGGAACCGTACATTGTTTATTGGTTCGGTTGTACTTTATTTTCCGCTGCTATATTTTTCCCGTTGTACGGTTGTGGTTGTGTTTTGACCCCTGCGTGGGCATGAGTTGTATTTGAGTTGTATGTATTTATTGAAAGACCAAATCGGTCTACTGAGTCATTTTAGCCTTAAAGGCATGGTTGAGTTGTTATATGTTGTTACCAGCCTGGTAGATCCTTGAGGAAAGGTTCTACGGCGTGTAATATCCCTGAGTGGATTGGGGGTGTTACAAATATGGTATCGGAACTTAGGTTGAGGAAACCTAGGCTGTCGGGTCAAGTCGTGTTGTTTGAGTCTTGTTTCGTCGGATTTTATCTGACTGAGTTGTGTCGCGACGCGTCGTTTGAGTTTGTTGGTCGTGATTAGTATCGTGGGGCGATCATCATCTTCGTGCGACCTGTGGAAGTAAGTCTCCCTTCTTTGTGTTGTGCCTCGTGTGACAAGAGCTATTTTTATGATTATTCGTTAAGTAATGGAATCCTTATGTGAATTTTGATTTCACGATATGTATTTAGTCGACTCTCGTATTTGATTTATACGAGGAATGTCGTCGCTTGTGATGTCTTTTTATTGTTGTTTTTGTCCGTTACTGATGATTTTCGAATCGATTTGCACGTTTTACAAGTTCTCTTGTGGAAGATTTGTGCTTATACGCGTTCGAATTGTTCACTAGCCAGTGTGGGAGGGTCCTTAGAGGCCTTGAATGGGGTCAGTGGTTTTATTCTGAATCCTAGGCGGTCTTCAACTGTGGTATTTTATCGTTTATTTCCGTTTAATGACATGTATTGTCTTGATTTTAAACGTTTTGATGCGTGTACTAGGAGTTGTTTTAGTGGACGTCGATATGTGTGAGTTTTGGGCATTCTGGCCTATTGGATTTTTGACAACCTTGAGTATCTTAGAAAATAAATTTCGAGACATACTTTTCAAATGAGTTATTTTCTTGTGGTACATCCAAGGTGCCACAATATATTTCAAAAATTTTCTACTTCGAGGACCAAAATGCTTTGAGATATTTTCAATGTTTTAGAAACACTTTTATTTAGACCCGAGGGTCGAATATTCTGAAAGTTTTTGCTAAGGGATAGTGTCCTCATTTTTATCTAATGTGAAATGGTTCTCCAAAGTCTCGATGATGATGTTTCACGTTTGTACTTTTTTTTGAAAGGTGATACTCAAGATCAACCGGTGTTCTTCTAAATTATTTTCAAAATGAGGTTTTCGTTTTTAAAACCTATCCATTCCCGTTTGAGGGCTGGGTATGTATGTATGATGTTCGCGTTGTCATTTTGATGTTTACTCCCGAGTATGATTGAATTGGCGGTGTGAGTGTTGAGTCGCTTTCCACACATTTGTTGTGTTAGCCCTCTGTGAGAGGTGGGATGTTGGTGTTGAATATTGTCGCCCCGTAGTGATTTCTGCGTTATCGCTCTTGTGCGAGCTGTTAGAGCTTGGTTTGGTATGGCCGTGTGCATCGGTAATCGTTCCGTTATGTGTAGGTTGTTTAATGTCTTGTTACCTTGCTCCCGTTTTTGTGAATTTTGTGGACGAGGTCGGAGGTAATACCCGTACCGTTTTGACTTCTGTATTTTCTCTTTCTCCTTTCTTGCAACTCGTTCGTGTTCGTTGATACTTTCCGAACTTGTTCTGTATTTCGATTTCATCGTCTGAACGAGTTGTGATCTTGTTGTGGGTCGATCTGGTTATCGCTGTGACTTTTTCGAGTTCGGTTCGATTCTTGTGAACCTTGTTCGGGAGTGACATCATCTGGTTCTATTAGTTCTTTTATTCGAAGTGGATCGAATTTGGAACTCTTGTGTTTTCGACTTTGTCGACTCATTATGTTCGTTGACATTTCTGAGCTTGTCCTGTCCCTTGATTTTGTTGATCGAACGAGTGTGGTATTGTTTCGGAATAACTCATTTGTCGTTGTGACTTTTCAATCGCTATTCCCTTTCCTGTGGATCTTATGGGAATGCATGTCTTGTAGTTCTCACCAGATCATCCTGGGAGTTGTTGTTTGAGTTTTATTATCCTTCGTGTTTCGGACATGATTGTTCGATTTTTGTTGTCTCGATCGTTTGTTTGTTCAGTTTTTATTCTCGTTTTGTGATTGTTGAGCGTTCAGGCTCCTTCATAATTTCCTTATGTTCGGGAAATTAGTCTCGTTTTCGATCTTCCAACCCTTGAGCGGTGGAATTCCGTATTTGTTCAGCGATTGGCTCGCGTGTTGATTATCTGTTTGATGACGTTTGTCACTTGTTGGTTTTATTGTGTCTCTAACGGCGACGTTGTGTTGGTCGTCGTGGAGCGTGTTTTCACGCCGTATATTCCTTTGCGTTGCTTGTAACATTTTGCCGATGGGCGTAAGTTACGCACTTCTTGTGTATCTCGTTGAGTTTTCCTGGCAGGATATTTCTTCTCCCTACTTGTTTTAAGTTTCGGGACGAAACTTCTTTTAAGGAGGGTAGAATGTAATACCCGTAATTTCGATTTCCGGTAATTTCTTTTTTTCGGCGGAAGTCCGTTTTGACGACTCTCTCATGACCGTTTCGTCATTCTGAGAATGATTAATTCTACACTTTTTGACATCCGAGTTCGTTTCGGTGTCGTTTTGTGGAGTTCCGTGCTTTTTAGCGACTTTTCCGCACTTGAGTTCGATTCTTGCGAATCTCGTTCAAAACTGCTGTTTCGAGTTTCCCGTAAGTCCGTTTAACTTTGTTAGACATGTTATGAACTTCGGTTTGGTTATTCGATCACGTATCGTGATTTTCGGGCGTTTTGGGCCATCTTCGTAATTTCCCAAAGTTTAGGGTAATTATTTTCCGTTGTCGAATTCCGAGCCTTCGGATAGTCGGAATCGTGTGTTCTCTTAGTGCTCGGATTCATCTTTGCGAGTATTTTGTAACCGTATCTTCGATTCGTATTCAGGTTCGGGTTTCGAGATCGTTCGGGCCGTCGGAGTTGGCCCCAACCGAGTCATGGCCGGGCAATCTGGGCCCAGGCCGGTACTGGCCGAGTTACGACCGGTAGTGCTCGGCAGTCTTCTGGCCGAGCAGGCCGTACCGTGGGCCGGGGCACACTCGTGTGACATTTTCGGCCAAAACCCGACTGTACCGGGTGCCGCGGCACACTACCGACCACTGGGCGCAGTTTTGGCCTTGTGCCGCGGCACACTCCCGCTGGGCCGCAGCACACTGTGCATCCTATTTAAGGTCCTGCAGTCGTTTTTTGGCCATTTTTTTCTCCTCCTTCTCCTTCTCTTCCGCGGCTGAGGGTATGCTCATCATGGAGCCATGTTGTTTAACAACAAATCCTCGAAGTTATTGAGGTTATATCATCAATCAATCATCCTATATCGTCCTTTGATCCAGCGAATCAAAGTAATCTTTCTTAGAACCCTAGTTTCTTGAATTTTGGGGTTTTGCGTTTTTGTCCGATTCGTTCCGTATTATTGATTAATTCATGATGGGTATGATTAATCTTGGTAGTTTCTTGTGTTTAACATCATTTAATCCATTGTTCTTCGTCGAATCGAAGTATATTTCTCGATTTCCTTCAAATTGACTTTTTGGGGGATTTGTTCTCGATCTCGTTTTTTCATCCGTTTTGATGGATCGATTGTGGTTAAATGATGTTGTTAAACACATTCTATGGATTGTATATCCATATTTCAACTTGGAATTCCGTTTTCGTGTTTTGTCGGGACGAATCGTGTTCTTGGCCGTTTTGGGGGAAATCCTTGAACTTTCGTCATTCGTTCTTTGAATTCAACGGCTTTGAGTCGTATTATGGAATTCATTTTCGTTGTTATTGTTTTCGTTCATAGTTCATTGTTGCGGATTGTCGTTCGGTGGAGTCGGCGAGTTCGTAGTCGGTTCGTGCCAACCTACTTCGGCCGATTCTCCGCGTTGTGGTTATTCGAGGCAAGTACCTTGCCCATACATTTCTTATTTTATGGATATGATGATCGGTGATCGTCTTGGTGTGTTTGTTTTGGTTGTTTGGAATGAAGTTTCAAAAGATTTCGGTTTGGCCACGTTAAAGGCTCCCTTTCAAAACGCGTGTGTGTTTTGTGAACGGTGTGTTTGGGAATTGATTATGATTGATTATTTTGAACGTTGAAGGCTTTAATGATATTCCTATTGTTTAAAGTTATGGAATCGTGTATTCCGTGTTTAATCTTGTTTTTGTGTTTTGAAGAGTTTGATAATGTTGTCGGATAAATGGCCATCTCTAGTAAGTATTCTTGATGAACTTACATTCTTAGCATATTAGTATTGCATGAGTAACGTGTGTGTGTGTGTATGCTCACTACGGGTTAGATCCGATGGGGTCTCGGTAGGGCTCCACGAAGCTGTGGGACCGCGAGCTTGCTTTTAACCACTACGGGTTAGATCCGACAGGGTCTCGGTAGGGATCCACGAAGCTGTGGGTCCGCGGTTAATTGTGGTGCATTTTGCAAATGTGATTTGATATTGGCAATTCCGGAAATGAGTGCTTTGGAACTATGTTTTCATGATTGCATGCATCGACTAAGTGTGTAAGAGGTAAGTGTTCGTTTGGCTTACTTAGCTAGGATGGCACTAGAGTATTTTGTTGTTTGTTTTAAATCCTTTATTTGTGGATTTTGATGTTGGGAGACGAACCTTGTGGTCGTTCTTGTGTACTGTGAGTTGATGAGATTTGGGGCTAAAATCCCAATGGTTTTGTAAAAGTCATTTTACGGATTTGGGGTTAAAATCCCAACGGTTTGGTAGAGGTCATTTTTCGGAAAGTAAACCTTTGGGGCGGTGACCCCTTTCGTATTTTGGGTTTTGAAAAGTAGGATTTGATAATCCTATATCGTTTTCTATTAAAACTCCCGATGGTATTTCAAATCATTTTATAAATTGTTTCCCTTGACATTTTGATCTTGAAATTTTGGGAAGTCTTTACTCAAACTCTCACGGGAAGTGTTCATCTTGTTGTATTTGAATCTTTGAGGATTCCGAATTATTATCGTTCGTGGAATGTGAATTGTATGACTCGTATTTTTGCACTTGTACTTGCACTAGCAAAACAGTGGAGTTTTGCTAACCCCCGAGTATTCGGGGGGTGGATGTCTATTTTTGCATTCAGATTTTGGAGCATAACACAGGGTCGGCACGAAGGATGATGAGAGATGATCGATACTAATCACATGAGGAACCGTACATTGTTTATTGGTTCGGTTGTACTTTATTTTCCGCTGCTATATTTTTCCCGTTGTACGGTTGTGGTTGTGTTTTGACCCCTGCGTGGGCATGAGTTGTATTTGAGTTGTATGTATTTATTGAAAGACCAAATCGGTCTACTGAGTCATTTTAGCCTTAAAGGCATGGTTGAGTTGTTATATGTTGTTACCAGCCTGGTAGATCCTTGTGGAAAGGTTCTACGGCGTGTAATATCCCTGAGCGGATTGGGGGTGTTACAAATATGGTATCGGAACTTAGGTTGAGGAAACCTAGGCTGTCGGGTCAAGTCGTGTTGTTTGAGTCTTGTTTCGTCGGATTTTATCTGACTGAGTTGTGTCGCGACGCGTCGTTTGAGTTTGTTGGTCGTGATTAGTATCGTGGGGCGATCATCATCTTCGTGCGACCTGTGGAAGTAAGTCTCCCTTCTTTGTGTTGTGCCTCGTGTGACACGAGCTATTTTTATGATTATTCGTTAAGTAATGGAATCCTTATGTGAATTTTGATTTCACGATATGTATTTAGTCGACTCTCGTATTTGATTTATACGAGGAGTGTCGTCGCTTGTGATGTCTTTTTATTGTTGGTTTTGTCCGTTGCTGATGATTTTCGAATCGATTTGCACGTTTTACAAGTTCTCTTGTGGAAGCTTTGTGCTTATACGCGTTCGACTTGTTCACTAGCCAGTGTGGGAGGGTCCTTAGAGGCCTTGAATGGGGTCAGTGGTTTTATTCTGAATCCTAGGCGGTCTTCAACTGTGGTATTTTATCGTTTATTTCCGTTTAATGACATGTATTGTCTTGATTTTAAACGTTTTGATGCGTGTACTAGGAGTTGTTTTAGTGGACGTCGATATGTGTGAGTTTTGGGCATTCTGGCCTATTGGATTTTTGAAAACCTTGAGTATCTTAGAAAATAAATTTTAAGACATACTTTTCAAATGACTTATTTTCTTGTGGTACATCTAAGGTGCCACAATATATTTCAAAAATTTTCTACTTCGAGGACCAAAATGCTTTGAGATATTTTCAATGTTTTAGAAACACTTTTATTTAGACCCGAGGGTCGAATATTCTGAAAGTTTTTGCTAAGGGATAGTGTCCTCATTTTTATCTAATGTGAAATGGTTCTCCAAAGTCTCGATGATGATGTTTCACGTTTGTACTTTTTTTTGAAAGGTGATACTCAAGATCAACTGGTGTTCTTCTAAATTATTTTCAAAATGAGGTTTTCGTTTTTAAAACCTATCCATTTCCGTTTGAGGGCTGGGTATGTATGTATGATGTTCGCGTTGTCATTTTGATGTTTACTCCCGAGTATGATTGAATTGGCGGTGTGAGTGTTGAGTCGCTTTCCACACATTTGTTGTGTTAGCCCTCTGTGAGAGGTGGGATGTTGGTGTTGAATATTGTCGCCCCGTAGTGATTTCTGCGTTATCGCTCTTGTGCGAGCTGTTAGAGCTTGGTTTGGTATGGCCGTGTGCATCGGTAATCGTTCCGTTATGTGTCGGTTGTTTAATGTCTTGTTACCTTGCTCCCGTTTTTGTGAATTTCGTGGACGAGGTCGGAGGTAATACCTGCACTGTTTTGACTCGTATTTTCTCTTTCTCCTTTCTTGCAACTCCTTCGTGTTCGTTGATACTTTCCGAACTTGTTCTGTATTCGATTTCATCGTCCGAACGAGCCGTGATCTTGTTGTGGGTCGATCTGGTTATCGCTGTGACTTTTTCGAGTTCGGTTCGATTCTTGTGAACCTTGTTCGGGAGTGACATCATCTGGTTCTATTAGTTCTTTTATTCGAAGTGGATCGAATTTGGAACTCTTGTGTTTTCGACTTTGTCGACTCATTATGTTCGTTGACATTTCTGAGCTTGTCCTGCCCCTTGATTTTGTTGATCGAACGAGTGTGGTATTGTTTCTAATAACTCATTTGTCGTTGTGACTTTTCAATCGCTATTCCCTTTCCTGTGGATCTTATGGGAATGCATGTCTTGTAGTTCTCACCAGATCATCCTGGGAGTTGTTGTTTGAGTTTTATTATCCTTCGTGTTTCGGACATGATTGTTCGATTTTGTTGTCTCGATCGTTTGTTTGTTCGGTTTTTATTCTCGTTTTGTGATTGTTGAGCGTTCGGGCTCCTTCATAATTTCCTTATGTTCGGGAAATTAGTCTCGTTTCGATCTTCCAACCCTTGAGCGGTGGAATTCCGTATTTGTTCGGCGATTGGCTCGCGTGTTGATTATCTCTGTTTGATGACGCTTGTCACTTGTTGGTTTTATTGTGTCTCTAACGGCGACGTTGTGTTGGTCGTCGTGGAGCGTGTTTTCACGCCGTATATTCCTTTGCGTTGCTTGTAACATTTTGCCGATGGGCGTAAGTTACGCACTTCTTGTGTATCTCGTTGAGTTTTCCTGGCAGGATATTTCTTCTCCTACTTGTTTTAAGTTTCGGACGAAACTTCTTTTAAGGAGGGTAGAATGTAATACCCGTAATTTCGATTTCCTAATTTCTTTTTTCGGCGGAAGTCCGTTTGACGACTCTCTCATGACCGCTTCGTCATTCCGAGAATGATTAATTCTACACTTTTTGACATCCGAGTTCGTTTCGGTGTCGTTTTGTGGAGTTCCGTGCTTTTAGCGACTTTTCCGCACTTGAGTTCGATTCTTGCGAATCTCGTTCAAAACTATTGTTTCGAGTTTCCCGTAAGTCCGTTTAACTTTGTTAGACGTTTTATGAACTTCGGTTTGGTTATTCGATCACGTATCGTGATTTTCGGGCGTTTTGGGCCATTTTCGTAATTTCCCAAAGTTTAGGGTAATTATTTTCCGTTGTCGAATTCCGAGCCTTCTGATAGTCGAATCGTGTGTTCTCTTAGTGCTCGGATTCATCTTTGCGAGTATTTTGTAACCGTATCTTCGATTCGTATTCGAGTTCGGGTTTCGAGATCGTTCGGGCCGTCGGAGTTGGCCCAACCGAGTCATGGCCGGCAACCTGGGCCTAGGCTCAGACCGCCGAGTTACGACCGAGTGCTCGGCAGCCTTCTTGCCGAAAGGTGCCATACTGTGGCCGCGGCACACTCGTGTGACATTTTCGCCAAAACCCGATCAGACTGGTGCCGCGGCACACTACCGACCACCGGGCGCAGCTTTGGCCTTGTGCCGCGGACACTCATTGGGCCGCAACACACCGCGGCTATTTAAGGTCCCGCAATGCGTTTTTGGCCATTTTTTTCTCCTCCTTCTCCTTCTCTTCCGCGGCTGAGGGTATGCTCATCATGGAGCCATGTTGTTTAACAACAAATCCTCGAAGTTATTGAGGTTATATCATCAATCAATCATCCTATATCGTCCTTTGATCCAGCGAATCAAAGTAATCTTTCTTAGAACCCTAGTTTCTTGAATTTTGGGGTTTTTGCGTTTTTGTCCGATTCGTTCCGTATTATTGATTAATTCATGATGGGTATGATTAATCTTGGTAGTTTCTTGTGTTTAACATCATTTAATCCATTGTTCTTCGTCGAATCGAAGTATATTTCTTGATTTCCTTCAAATTGACTTTTTGGGGGATTTGTTCTCGATCTCATTTTTTCATCCGTTTTGATGGATCGATTGTGGTTAAATGATGTTGTTAAACACATTCTATGGATTGTATATCCATATTTCAACTTGGAATTCCGTTTTCGTGTTTTGTCGGGACGAATCGTGTTCTTGGCCGTTTTGGGGGAAATCCTTGAACTTTCGTCATTCGTTCTTTGAATTCAACGGCTTTGAGTCGTATTATGGAATTCATTTTCGTTGTTATTGTTTTCGTTCATAGTTCATTGTTGCGGATTGTCGTTCGGTGGAGTCGGCGAGTTCGTAGTCGGTTCGTGCCAACCTACTTCGGCCGATTCTCCGCGTTGTGGTTATTCGAGGCAAGTACCTTGCCCATACATTTCTTATTTTATGGATATGATGATCGGTGATCGTCTTGGTGTGTTTGTTTTGGTTGTTTGGAATGAAGTTTCAAAAGATTTCGGTTTGGCCTCGTTAAAGGCTCCCTTTCAAAACGCGTGTGTGTTTTGTGAACGGTGTGTTTGGGAATTGATTATGATTGATTATTTTGAACGTTGAAGTCTTTAATGATATTCCTATTGTTTAAAGTTATGGAATCGTGTATTCCGTGTTTAATCTTGTTTTTGTGTTTTGAAGAGTTTGATAATGTTGTCGGATAAATGGCCATCTCTAGTAAGTATTCTTGATGAACTTACATTCTTAGCATATTAGTATTGCATGAGTAACGTGTGTGTATGTGTATGCTCACTACGGGTTAGATCCGACGGGGTCTCGGTAGGGCTCCACGAAGCTGTGGGACCGTGAGCTTGCTTTTAACCACTACGGGTTAGATCCGACAGGGTCTCGGTTGGGATCCACGAAGCTGTGGGTCCGCGGTTAATTGTGGTGCATTTTGCAAATGTGATTTGATATTGGCAATTCCGGAAATGAGTGCTTTGGAACTATGTTTTCATGATTGCATGCATCGACTAAGTGTGTAAGAGGTAAGTGTTCGTTTGGCTTACTTAGCTAGGATGGCACTAGAGTATTTTGTTGTTTGTTTTAAATCCTTTATTTGTGGATTTTGATGTTGGGAGACGAACCTTGTGGTCGTTCTTGTGTCTTGTGAGTTGATGAGATTTGGGGCTAAAATCCCAATGGTTTTGTAAAAGTCATTTTACGGATTTGGGGTTAAAATCCCAACGGTTTGGTAGAGGTCATTTTTCGGAAAGTAAACCTTTGGGGCGGTGACCCCTTTCGTATTTTGGGTTTTGAAAAGTAGGATTTGATAATCCTATATCGTTTTCTATTAAAACTCCCGATGGTATTTCAAATCATTTTATAAATTGTTTCCCTTGACATTTTGATCTTGAAATTTTGGGAAGTCTTTACTCAAACTCTCGCCTCGGGAAGTGTTCATCTTGTTGTATTTGAATCTTTGAGGATTCCGAATTATTATCGTTCGTGGAATGTGAATTGTATGACTCGTATTTTTGCACTTGTACTTGCACTAGCAAAACAGTGGAGTTTTGCTAACCCCCGAGTATTCGGGGGGTGGATGTCTATTTTTGCATTCAGATTTTGGAGCATAACACAGGGTCGGCACGAAGGATGATGAGAGATGATCGATACTAATCACATGAGGAACCGTACATTGTTTATTGGTTCGGTTGTACTTTATTTTCCGCTGCTATATTTTTCCCGTTGTACGGTTGTGGTTGTGTTTTGACCCCTGCGTGGGCATGAGTTGTATTTGAGTTGTATGTATTTATTGAAAGACCAAATCGGTCTACTGAGTCATTTTAGCCTTAAAGGCATGGTTGAGTTGTTATATGTTGTTACCAGCCTGGTAGATCCTTGAGGAAAGGTTCTACGGCGTGTAATATCCCTGAGCGGATTGGGGGTGTTACAAATATGGTATCGGAACTTAGGTTGAGGAAACCTAGGCTGTCGGGTCAAGTCGTGTTGTTTGAGTCTTGTTTCGTCGGATTTTATCTGACTGAGTTGTGTCGCGACGCGTCGTTTGAGTTTGTTGGTCGTGATTAGTATCGTGGGGCGATCATCATCTTCGTGCGACCTGTGGAAGTAAGTCTCCCTTCTTTGTGTTGTGCCTCGTGTGACACGAGCTATTTTTATGATTATTCGTTAAGTAATGGAATCCTTATGTGAATTTTGATTTCACGATATGTATTTAGTCGACTCTCGTATTTGATTTATACGAGGAGTGTCGTCGCTTGTGATGTCTTTTTATTGTTGGTTTTGTCCGTTGCTGATGATTTTCGAATCGATTTGCACGTTTTACAAGTTCTCTTGTGGAAGCTTTGTGCTTATACGCGTTCGACTTGTTCACTAGCCAGTGTGGGAGGGTCCTTAGAGGCCTTGAATGGGGTCAGTGGTTTTATTCTGAATCCTAGGCGGTCTTCAACTGTGGTATTTTATCGTTTATTTCCGTTTAATGACATGTATTGTCTTGATTTTAAACGTTTTGATGCGTGTACTAGGAGTTGTTTTAGTGGACGTCGATATGTGTGAGTTTTGGGCATTCTGGCCTATTGGATTTTTGAAAACCTTGAGTATCTTAGAAAATAAATTTTGAGACATACTTTTCAAATGACTTATTTTCTTGTGGTACATCTAAGGTGCCACAATATATTTCAAAAATTTTCTACTTCGAGGACCAAAATGCTTTGAGATATTTTCAATGTTTTAGAAACACTTTTATTTAGACCCGAGGGTCGAATATTCTGAAAGTTTTTGCTAAGGGATAGTGTCCTCATTTTTATCTAATGTGAAATGGTTCTCCAAAGTCTCGATGATGATGTTTCACGTTTGTACTTTTTTTTGAAAGGTGATACTCAAGATCAACCGGTGTTCTTCTAAATTATTTTCAAAATGAGGTTTTCGTTTTTAAAACCTATCCATTTCCGTTTGAGGGCTGGGTATGTATGTATGATGTTCGCGTTGTCATTTTGATGTTTACTCCCGAGTATGATTGAATTGGCGGTGTGAGTGTTGAGTCGCTTTCCACACATTTGTTGTGTTAGCCCTCTGTGAGAGGTGGGATGTTGGTGTTGAATATTGTCGCCCCGTAGTGATTTCTGCGTTATCGCTCTTGTGCGAGCTGTTAGAGCTTGGTTTGGTATGGCCGTGTGCATCGGTAATCGTTCCGTTATGTGTCGGTTGTTTAATGTCTTGTTACCTTGCTCCCGTTTTTGTGAATTTCGTGGACGAGGTCGGAGGTAATACCCGTACCGTTTTGACTTCTGTATTTTCTCTTTCTCCTTTCTTGCAACTCCTTCGTGTTCGTTGATACTTTCCGAACTTGTTCTGTATTTCGATTTCATCGTCTGAACGAGCTGTGATCTTGTTGTGGGTCGATCTGGTTATCGCTGTGACTTTTTCGAGTTCGGTTCGATTCTTGTGAACCTTGTTCGGGAGTGACATCATCTGGTTCTATTAGTTCTTTTATTCGAAGTGGATCGAATTTGGAACTCTTGTGTTTTCGACTTTGTCGACTCATTATGTTCGTTGACATTTCTGAGCTTGTCCTGCCCCTTGATTTTGTTGATCGAACGAGTGTGGTATTGTTTCGGAATAACTCATTTGTCGTTGTGACTTTTCAATCGCTATTCCCTTTCCTGTGGATCTTATGGGAATGCATGTCTTGTAGTTCTCACCAGATCATCCTGGGAGTTGTTGTTTGAGTTTTATTATCCTTCGTGTTTCGGACATGATTGTTCGATTTTTGTTGTCTCGATCGTTTGTTTGTTCGGTTTTTATTCTCGTTTTGTGATTGTTGAGCGTTCAGGCTCCTTCATAATTTCCTTATGTTCGGGAAATTAGTCTCGTTTTCGATCTTCCAACCCTTGAGCGGTGGAATTCCGTATTTGTTCAGCGATTGGCTCGCGTGTTGATTATCTGTTTGATGACGCTTGTCACTTGTTGGTTTTATTGTGTCTCTAACGGCGACGTTGTGTTGGTCGTCGTGGAGCGTGTTTTCACGCCGTATATTCCTTTGCGTTGCTTGTAACATTTTGCCGATGGGCGTAAGTTACGCACTTCTTGTGTATCTCGTTGAGTTTTCCTGGCAGGATATTTCTTCTCCCTACTTGTTTTAAGTTTCGGGACGAAACTTCTTTTAAGGAGGGTAGAATGTAATACCCGTAATTTCGATTTCCGGTAATTTCTTTTTTTCGGCGGAAGTCCGTTTTGACGACTCTCTCATGACCGCTTCGTCATTCTGAGAATGATTAATTCTACACTTTTTGACATCCGAGTTCGTTTCGGTGTCGTTTTGTGGAGTTCCGTGCTTTTTAGCGACTTTTCCGCACTTGAGTTCGATTCTTGCGAATCTCGTTCAAAACTGCTGTTTCGAGTTTCCCGTAAGTCCGTTTAACTTTGTTAGACGTTTTATGAACTTCGGTTTGGTTATTCGATCACGTATCGTGATTTTCGGGCGTTTTGGGCCATTTTCGTAATTTCCCAAAGTTTAGGGTAATTATTTTCCGTTGTCGAATTCCGAGCCTTCGGATAGTCAGAATCGTGTGTTCTCTTAGTGCTCGGATTCATCTTTGCGAGTATTTTGTAACCGTATCTTCGATTCGTATTCAGGTTCGGGTTTCGAGATCGTTCGGGCCGTCGGAGTTGGCCCCAACCGAGTCATGGCCGGGCAACCTGGGCCCAGGCCTGTACTGGCCGAGTTACGACCGGTAGTGCTCGGCAGTCTTCTTGCCGAGCAGGCCGTACCGTGGGCCGCGGCACACTCGTGTGACATTTTCGGCCAAAACCCGACTGTACCGGGTGCCGCGGCACACTACCGACCACTGGGCGCAGTTTTGGCCTTGTGCCGCGGCACACTCCCGCTGGGCCGCAACACACTGTGCAGCCTATTTAAGGTCCTGCAGTCGTTTTTTGGCCATTTTTTTCTCCTCCTTCTCCTTCTCTTCCGCGGCTGAGGGTATGCTCATCATGGAGCCATGTTGTTTAACAACAAATCCTCGAAGTTATTGAGGTTATATCATCAATCAATCATCCTATATCGTCCTTTGATCCAGCGAATCAAAGTAATCTTTCTTAGAACCCTAGTTTCTTGAATTTTGGGGTTTTTGCGTTTTTGTCCGATTCGTTCCGTATTATTGATTAATTCATGATGGGTATGATTAATCTTGGTAGTTTCTTGTGTTTAACATCATTTAATCCATTGTTCTTCGTCGAATCGAAGTATATTTCTTGATTTCCTTCAAATTGACTTTTTGGGGGATTTGTTCTCGATCTCATTTTTTCATCCGTTTTGATGGATCGATTGTGGTTAAATGATGTTGTTAAACACATTCTATGGATTGTATATCCATATTTCAACTTGGAATTTCGTTTTCGTGTTTTGTCGGGACGAATCGTGTTCTTGGCCGTTTTGGGGGAAATCCTTGAACTTTCGTCATTCGTTCTTTGAATTCAACGGCTTTGAGTCGTATTATGGAATTCATTTTCGTTGTTATTGTTTTCGTTCATAGTTCATTGTTGCGGATTGTCGTTCGGTGGAGTCGGCGAGTTCGTAGTCGGTTCGTGCCAACCTACTTCGGCCGATTCTCCGCGTTGTGGTTATTCGAGGCAAGTACCTTGCCCATACATTTCTTATTTTATGGATATGATGATCGGTGATCGTCTTGGTGTGTTTGTTTTGGTTGTTTGGAATGAAGTTTCAAAAGATTTCGGTTTGGCCTCGTTAAAGGCTCCCTTTCAAAACGCGTGTGTGTTTTGTGAACGGTGTGTTTGGGAATTGATTATGATTGATTATTTTGAACGTTGAAGGCTTTAATGATATTCCTATTGTTTAAAGTTATGGAATCGTGTATTCCGTGTTTAATCTTGTTTTTGTGTTTTGAAGAGTTTGATAATGTTGTCGGATAAATGGCCATCTCTAGTAAGTATTCTTGATGAACTTACATTCTTAGCATATTAGTATTGCATGAGTAACGTGTGTGTATGTGTATGCTCACTACGGGTTAGATCCGACGGGGTCTCGGTAGGGCTCCACGAAGCTGTGGGACCGTGAGCTTGCTTTTAACCACTACGGGTTAGATCCGACAGGGTCTCGGTTGGGATCCACGAAGCTGTGGGTCCGCGGTTAATTGTGGTGCATTTTGCAAATGTGATTTGATATTGGCAATTCCGGAAATGAGTGCTTTGGAACTATGTTTTCATGATTGCATGCATCGACTAAGTGTGTAAGAGGTAAGTGTTCGTTTGGCTTACTTAGCTAGGATGGCACTAGAGTATTTTGTTGTTTGTTTTAAATCCTTTATTTGTGGATTTTGATGTTGGGAGACGAACCTTGTGGTCGTTCTTGTGTACTGTGAGTTGATGAGATTTGGGGCTAAAATCCCAATGGTTTTGTAAAAGTCATTTTACGGATTTGGGGTTAAAATCCCAACGGTTTGGTAGAGGTCATTTTTCGGAAAGTAAACCTTTGGGGCGGTGACCCCTTTCGTATTTTGGGTTTTGAAAAGTAGGATTTGATAATCCTATATCGTTTTCTATTAAAACTCCCGATGGTATTTCAAATCATTTTATAAATTGTTTCCCTTGACATTTTGATCTTGAAATTTTGGGAAGTCTTTACTCAAACTCTCGCCTCGGGAAGTGTTCATCTTGTTGTATTTGAATCTTTGAGGATTCCGAATTATTATCGTTCGTGGAATGTGAATTGTATGACTCGTATTTTTGCACTTGTACTTGCACTAGCAAAACAGAGGAGTTTGCTAACCCCGAGTATTCGGGGTGGATGTCTATTTTGCATTCAGATTTTGGAGCATAACACGTGGTCGGCACTAAGGTTGATGAGTGATGATTGTTTCTAATCACATGAGGAACGGTACATTGTTTATTGGTTGATTGTACTTTATTTTCCATGCTATATTTTTCCCGTTGTATGCGGTTGTGGTTGTGTTTTGACCCTGCAAGGCATGAGTTGTATTTGAGTTGTATGTATTTATTGAAAGACCAAATCGGTCATCGAGTCATTTTAGCCTTAAAGGCATGGTTGAGTTGTTATATGTTGTTACCGGCTGGTAGATCCTTGAGGAAAGGTTCTACGGCGTGTAATATCCCCGAGCGGATTGGGGTGTTACAAATATGGTATCGGAACTTAGGTTGAGGAAACCTAGGTCGCCGGGTCAAGTCGTGTTGTTTGAGTCTTGTTTCCGGATTTTATCCGATCGAGTTGTGTCGCGACGCGTCGTTTGAGTTTGTTGGTCGTGATTAGTATCGTGGGCGATCATCATCTTCGTGCGACTGTGGAAGTAAGTCTCCTTCTTTGTGTTGTGCCTCGTGTGACACGAGCTATTTTTATGATTAATCGTAAAGTAATTGAATCCTAATGTGAAATAAGATTTCACGATATGTATTTAGTCGACTCGTATTTGATTTATACGAGGAGTCGCCGCTTGTGATGTCTTTTTATTGTTGGTTTTGTCCGTTGCTGATGATTTTCGAATCGATTTGCACGTTTTACAAGTTCTCTTGTGGAAGCTTTGTGCTTATACGCGTTCGACTTGTTCACTAGCCAGTGTGGGAGGGTCCTTAGAGGCCTTGAATGGGGTCAGTGGTTTTATTCTGAATCCTAGGCGGTCTTCAACTGTGGTATTTTATCATTTATTTCCGTTTAATGACATGTATTGTCTTGATTTTAAACGTTTTGATGCGTGTACTAGGAGTTGTTTTAGTGGACGTCGATATGTGTGAGTTTTGGGCATTCTGGCCTATTGGATTTTTGAAAACCTTGAGTATCTTAGAAAATAAATTTTGAGACATACTTTTCAAATGAGTTATTTTCTTGTGGTACATCCAAGGTGCCACAATATATTTCAAAAAATTTCTACTTCGAGGACCAAAATGCTTTGAGATATTTTCAATGTTTTAGAAATACTTTTATTTAGACCCGAGGGTCGAATATTCTGAAAGTTTTTGCTAAGGGATAGTGTCCTCGTTTTTATCTAATGTGAAATGGTTCTCCAAAGTCTCGATGATGATGTTTCACGTTTGTACTTTTTTATGAAAGGTGATACTCAAGATCAACCGGTGTTCTTCTAAATTATTTTCAAAATGAGGTTTTCGTTTTTAAAACCTATCCATTCCCGTTTGAGGGCTGGGTATGTATGTATGATGTTCGCGTTGTCATTTTGATGTTTACTCCCGAGTATGATTGAATTGGCGGTGTGAGTGTTGAGTCGCTTTCCACACATTTGTTGTGTTAGCCCTCTGTGAGAGGTGGGATGTTGGTGTTGAATATTGTCGCCCCGTAGTGATTTCTGCGTTATCGCTCTTGTGCGAGCTGTTAGAGCTTGGTTTGGTATGGCCGTGTGCATCGGTAATCGTTCCGTTATGTGTCGGTTGTTTAATGTCTTGTTACCTTGCTCCCGTTTTTGTGAATTTCGTGGACGAGGTCGGAGGTAATACCCGTACCGTTTTGACTTCTGTATTTTCTCTTTCTCCTTTCTTGCAACTCCTTCGTGTTCGTTGATACTTTCCGAACTTGTTCTGTATTTCGATTTCATCGTCTGAACGAGCTGTGATCTTGTTGTGGGTCGATCTGGTTATCGCTGTGACTTTTTCGAGTTCGGTTCGATTCTTGTGAACCTTGTTCGGGAGTGACATCATCTGGTTCTATTAGTTCTTTTATTCGAAGTGGATCGAATTTGGAACTCTTGTGTTTTCGACTTTGTCGACTCATTATGTTCGTTAACATTTCTGAGCTTGTCCTGCCTCTTGATTTTGTTGATCGAACGAGTGTGTTATTGTTTCGGAATAACTCATTTGTCGTTGTGACTTTTCAATCGCTATTCCCTTTCCTGTGGATCTTATGGGAATGCATGTCTTGTAGTTCTCACCAGATCATCCTGGGAGTTGTTGTTTGAGTTTTATTATCCTTCGTGTTTCGGACATGATTGTTCGATTTTTGTTGTCTCGATCGTTTGTTTGTTCGGTTTTTATTCTCGTTTTGTGATTGTTGAGCGTTCAGGCTCCTTCATAATTTCCTTATGTTCGGGAAATTAGTCTCGTTTTCGATCTTCCAACCCTTGAGCGATGGAATTCCGTATTTGTTCAGCGATTGGCTCGCGTGTTGATTATCTGTTTGATGACGCTTGTCACTTGTTGGTTTTATTGTGTCTCTAACGGCGACGTTGTGTTGGTCGTCGTGGAGCGTGTTTTCACGCCGTATATTCCTTTGCGTTGCTTGTAACATTTTGCCGATGGGCGTAAGTTACGCACTTCTTGTGTATCTCGTTGAGTTTTCCTGGCAGGATATTTCTTCTCCCTACTTGTTTTAAGTTTCGGGACGAAACTTCTTTTAAGGAGGGTAGAATGTAATACCCGTAATTTCGATTTCCGGTAATTTCTTTTTTTCGGCGGAAGTCCGTTTTGACGACTCTCTCATGACCGTTTCGTCATTCTGAGAATGATTAATTCTACACTTTTTGACATCCGAGTTCGTTTCGGTGTCGTTTTGTGGAGTTCTGTGCTTTTTAGCGACTTTTCCGCACTTGAGTTCGATTCTTGCGAATCTCGTTCAAAACTGCTGTTTCGAGTTTCCCGTAAGTCCGTTTAACTTTGTTAGACGTGTTATGAACTTCGGTTTGGTTATTCGATCACGTATCGTGATTTTCGGGCGTTTTGGGCCATTTTCGTAATTTCCCAAAGTTTAGGGTAATTATTTTCCGTTGTCGAATTCCGAGCCTTCGGATAGTCAGAATCGTGTGTTCTCTTAGTGCTCGGATTCATCTTTGCGAGTATTTTGTAACCGTATCTTCGATTCGTATTCAGGTTCGGGTTTCGAGATCGTTCGGGCCGTCGGAGTTGGCCCCAACCGAGTCATGGCCGGGCAACCTGTGTAACACCCCCAGATCAAACCGGGAATATTACACGCCGCAGACCCTCTCCGTGAGGATCCACCAGGCTAGACATCAAAACAACACATTACATTACATACCGACGAATCAAAATAACGGACCAATAGACCGATTTGGTCTTTCGTCACTGACTTACAAATCAAAATACATAAACTCATCCAGACTCATACCCACACAAGGGTAAAATACTTGCAACAACGAACAATAAGACAGCGGAAAAGACAATACAATGGACTCCGACTAACTGAACCCAAAACTGGCCTTCGTGTGATTAGTATCATTCGTCTTTCATCATCCCTCGTGCCGATCCTGTGTCTTGCTCCCGAAAACCTGCATGTACCTGGACACAATACAGATATCCACCCCCGATTACTCGGGGGTTAGCAAAACTCCACTGTTTCGCTAGTGCAAGTATAAAGTGCAAATACGAGCCATACACAACACATTCCGAGAATATAACGAAAGACTTCCCGAGATATATTTAGTTAAAAATAGTTCAAGTCTTGAAAGCAGAAACGAAGCAAGTAAGCATTTTGAAAACATTTCCAAATCTCGGGAGTTTTGAAAACATCAAAAATTGAAAATGTTCTTAATTCCTCGAAAGCCATTTAGGGTCACAGCCCCAAAGTTCATTTTTTCAAAATACAAATCCGTTTAACAAAACACGGGGTCCACGACCCAACCATTCCGGTCACAAAACACAGGGTCCACGACCCGATCATCCACTTCAATTCACTTACAAGGACACATTACACATAACACATTAATCTCATGCCATTCTAGTCAAGCACCAAGACTCGATATATAATGTCTCTCGACCCCGAGCACAAAGCATTGTGATACTCCGGACAATATCACAATCAACGAAAACATCAACATCATCCTCAAGATGAAAACCGCAACTGGTAACCCGCGGCCGTACCCCTTAGTATCGACCCCCAGACATCCCGTCGGACACTCCGGGTGGGAAACCACTTCCGCGGCCGTACCCCTTAGTATCGACCCCCAGACATGCCGTCGGACACTCCGGGTGGAAGTTCATCCACACACGCACCCAAGTCCACTTCCGTGGCCGTACCCCTTAGTATCGACCCCCAGACATCCCGTCGGACACTCCTGGTGGAAGGAACAACACACACACGTTCCAAAATCACAGTTGCAAACCACAAGCCTCGAAGGTCAATCACAGTATATATAGTCGAGGTACCTTACTAGTGTAATACCCGAGATTTCTATGTAATTGGAACTTGTGATATTGTAATGATTGTACTTGATTTGAGTATTATTTTCCGTATTTCATAATCCGATGTTGTCGAGCGTTTTAATTCCGCGATTGTGATTTAAGGATTGTAAATCTGCGCATGTAGCGCACGCTATCAGCTATGTTTAGCGTGCGCTAACGTGGGTTCATAGCGCACGCTACTGAGTGTCCTTAGCGCACGCTATGCGCGGTCAAATTGATTGAGACGTGCGGTAGGTGAGAGCTGGCCGGGGGACCCCTGTCGGATAGTGTCGGGATGTACCTGGACGGCTTTCGGGGAAAAGCCGAGTCAACGCCTTAGCGCACGCTACAGGTATATGCGTAGCGCACGCTAAGTGCCGAGTACAGTTTAGACTGTGAGCCGTTAGCGCACGCTACGAATGTGGTCTAGCGTGCGCTAATAGCCATTTATTATAAATAGACAAGATCCTATTCGTGATTTCAGTTCTCTCTACTCTCATTACCCGAATTTCCTACACTCAGAACATATCTTCCTTCATCCTAAACATTTCATATCAACATCCTGATTCGTGATTGAAGATCGTTTATCATTGGAGATTGGTGTCCAAAACTTTCGGTGTCGGATTGCTTCATTTTCCTCCGTGTTCTTCACTACTTGAGGTAGGTGATTCTTCACCAATGTTAGTAATGTTCTTAAGGACGTCTGATCATGCTTAGATAGCCAGTTATTTCGTTTATGATCGGTCATCACATGTTAGAAGGATACTTTGACGTATCGGCACTATTTATCTTAGGAACCTTTGAACCATCTTAGTAGAATAGACTCCTAAGCGTTTTCAAATCAATTTATGATCAGTAATCGGATTTTACCCAGTTGCTACGTTGTACACTTTGGAATCATGTGTTTTGGGACTTGGAATAATCGGAACTTAGAATACTTCTTGAAGATCTTAGAAAAGATATGTTGATGAGAGGACTATCCGTATATTTGTATTTCACGATCACAAATCTTCCACAAACCTTATTAGCATGATTTGCCCGAGGATAACTTGTATTATCACGGTAGGATTCATGAGTTCTTCACCATTCAACCCAGTTTTCGGCTTGCAGTATTCTGCCATGCAATATTAGCGCACGCTAACACGTGTGAGTTAACGTGCGCTATCGGGTCGATCGCCCGAAACGTACGTAGCGTACGTTATGAGACCAGCCGAGTCAGACTGCCAGACTGTGGCTAGCGCACGCTAGTCTTATACGATAGCGTACGCTAACAGTCCGTCTTAGCGCACGTTACGTAGAGTACGTAGCGCGCGCTAAGCAGTCCAGGCAGATTGGTTATTTTGAGCTTTTCGGCCGTAGACCGAATTGTTAGACCATCGTTCGACTTGAGATGATTTGTATATCGTTCCTTTTGTTAAGGTTCGAGCTTGTTACGTTGATCGAAGGAGGCGGCCTTCGAGCGTGTCGAGAACATTGAAGTGTTTCGTCCTTGCCATTTTCGAGGCAAGTATCATATGTCGAGTTCGATTTATCATGCTTGTGGTTTTATACATATTGTTGAATATGAGATGTATTTCTGAGAATTTTCGTGATATTCGTTGTTGTTTGTTCGTATTGATGAACATATTGAAATGCATATGTGTATGCATAATTGTTTGATTATGGTATAAATGATCCGAGGGGGTCATGAGGATCTATGCTGAGGGCGCTGGATCGAATGTCCACCATGCGTTGGTCCGACGGGATCATCATGGGGATCTATGCTGAGGGCGCTGGATCGCTGGACGGGTTTTCCACCATGCGTTGGTCCGACGAGATCATCATGGGGATCTATGCTGAGGGCGCTGGATCGCTGGATTACCATGTATTGTGTTGATGGAATCGTTAGGATTCGCATCGTTGGATTCCGGTGGCGGAAGTCCGTTTTGCATGTCTTATGATGCATTGATGATTTATTGTATGATGATACTTGTACTAGCATTGTTTTGCTAACCCCTTCGGGGGTGGACATTGTTTTGATGTTCAGGTAGCCGAGGAGCGGGGAGGCAACCACACGATGCAAACGGAGACGATGAAATGGCTCGGTGATGTGATTGGTGTTATTGTTGTTGTGATTGGTCTTCTTGGTTCGTTAGTACTCGAGTACGCCTGCTTTAATAAGGTCAATTCGATATGGTTGTATAAGTTAACTTATTTGATTGGTTGAACCAAATCGTATTTGAATTCCAGCTTGTTCGATTGGTTTATTTGTATACTTCTTTTAAAAATTAGCCTTGTAAATCCTTATCTAAAGGGTTTACGGCGCAGTAATTATTCGAATATCTCGGGGTGTTACGAATATGGTATCGGAGCTAAGATTTATGGATATCTTGGCAATCGGGTTAGTTGGGTCTGTTTACGTTATTGATTATTGGTCGTTCGTAACATCACTGCTGAGCCAAAGATCGTCAATTCGACCGTGGTTGTAAGTTTCCTAATCTCGAATACTACTGTTTTATTTAATTCTTGTCTTGTAAACGTTGATGGATGTACTTTTAGAACGTTTGCCTGGATATTGAGTATTTATGTTTACGGTATGTTGAGAGGAGGTCGTGGACGCGACGCGGTCGTGGACGCGACGTCGAAATGCGAGGCAAGAAGAGTCGGTATCTACTCCCGAGATAGCCGCTAGCCAAACGGATTCACATTCCGGGGACGGCGAGGATCGGCAAATAATAATGCAGACCTTAACGTGCAGAGTGCTTCAGCAGTGGTTGCCCAGATAAACCAGTTTGCTCAAGTTGTGGATCGCATGCAGACGGCGATGGGGCAAAGCAGATAACGCGGATAATCGGGAGATAAATGGCTTATCGAGGTGGTCAAATTGCATCCTCCGAAATTTGACAGCCTCACGAGACGCTTTCGTGGGATCATTGGGTCAAGGAATTGGAAAAGATTTTTGCGAGGATTAACTGTCCCAACGATAGGAAGGTTCCGGCCGCCCAGTATCTTTTGACCGGGAGGCTTTCGACCGGTGGGAGGCCATTCGACCAGAGGAGCACAATGTTGACTGGACGGAATTCAAAGTGATGATGGAGGCACAATATTGTCCTCGTCCGCTTAGAGAAGCCCGAGTTCGGGAGTTTTTCTCACCACAAAATTCGAAGTATCTGTGACGGACGTGATTAAGACTTTTAATCACCAAATGACTTATGTGCGCCACTTAGTCGGGACCGAGGCGGAGAAGATTTTTCATTTTGACATGCGAATGAAGCCGGAAATTCAGCAATATATGTCCGGATTTGAATGTGCCACCTTGCGACATTGCCAGACAAGGCGTTGGCCTATGACATGAAGGAGGCAAAGCGGAGAGAAATCGATGGAAGCAAAGAAACAAGGTGTCCGGCAACTTCACGGAGAATAAAAATAGCGGGCCCCGGGCCGGTCCTCTTTTCACTCATCCAGAGACCTCCGCATCCTTCTCGAGGAGGAAAGAAGTTCCGGCAGACCGATCAAGCTTCGATGCCGGAAAGAAGTGTTACAACCGTGGCAAGGCGGGGCATGTTCGACGTGATTGTTTCGCGCTGCGTGACTGCTTCGAGTGTGGACAGGAAGGACATCGCGCAACATTTTGTGGGAATGCGACCCGATCTTTTGGTACTCGCGCTCCGGCTCCAGTCGAAGGAGACGAGTGTGAACCAGACGCAGCAAAGTGGATTCAGCAGCAGAACGCCGGGAAGAGAGAGGCATCCAGGCCGGGTCCGTTCCTCCACGCCCGTACGAGATGAGGAAATCGATGATCGAACACACTGTTGCATCGTGTACGATTCAGATCCTTTTGCAACCAGTTAGTGTCTTGTTCGATTCAGAGCTACGCATTCTTTTATATCTTTGAACCGTGTTAATCGTTTGAACATCTCGTGCTTGTATAATTGTGAACCTTATGTTGTGGGATTACCGAGCGGAGAGAAAATTGTGGGAACCTTAGAAGCTAAGGATTTCCCAGTATCTATAGAAGGAAGAGATTGGCCATCGAATCTTATTGTGGTTGACATCTGCGGTGACGATTTAATTCTCGGAGATGATTGGCTCAACCGTTATGGAGTCCGTGAATTACCGAGAGAGAGTCATTTCCATCATTGCCGATGACGGATCGAACACTTATTCCGAGGATGGAGACCGAAGCTCGGGAAATTGATCAAGGCAATGAAAGCCGTGAAATTATCAAGCAAGGATGTCACGGACTTTGGTGCTATGCCATGAGGAAAGAGGAAGGAGTAGAGCTCTCGTCCATTTCAGTGGTGAATGAGTTCTCCGATGTATTTCCTGACGAACTACCTGAGTTACCTCCGCAGAGGGGAGTGGAATTCACTATCGAACTAGAGCCTGGAGCAGCTCCTATTTCTAGAGCACCATATCGCATGGCGCCAACCGAGATGTATGAACTCAAGAAACAACTGGAGGAATTGTTGCAAAAGGGTTATATTCAACCGAGCGTTTCTCCTTGGGGAGCGCCCGTTCTCTTTGTCCGGAAGAAAGACGGATCCCTCCGACTGTGTGTTGATTACAGGGAACTCAATAAGATGACAATCAAGAACAAGTATCCTATACCTCGGATCGACGACTTGTTTGATCAACTGCAAGGGGCAAGGGTATTCTCGAAGATTGACTTGCGATCAGGATACCACCAGTTGAGAATTAAGGAATCGGATATACCGAAATCTGCTTTCAGATCCCGGTACGGGCATTATGAATTCGTAGTGATGCCGTTTGGACTTACCAATGCTCCTGCAGTATTCATGCAATTAATGAATCGGGTATTCTTGGAATACTTGGATAAATTTGTGGTCGTCTTCATTGATGACATCCTGATATATTCGAAAGACGCAGAGGAACATGCTGAACATTTACGTGTGGTTTTGAGCACCTTGAGGAAGGAACAACTATATGCAAAATTTTCTAAATGCGAGTTCTGGCTTAAGGAAGTAACCTTCCTTGGGCATGTGATATCAGCCGATGGAGTTCAGGTGGACCCGAAGAAAGTCGAAGCAATCTTGGAATGGGAAGCTCCTAAGAACGTGAAGGAAGTCCGAAGCTTCTTAGGACTAGCTGGATATTATCGCCGTTTTGTAGAGGGATTTTCCAAAATTGCTCGTCCGCTCACCCAGCTGTTGCAGAAAACTCAAAAGTTCATGTGGAATGAGGAGTGTCAGGCTAGTTTTGACGAACTTAAGAGGAGGCTGACGACAGCACCTATATTAGCGCTGCCAGAAGGAACTGGCGGATTTATGGTATACAGCGACGCTTCGAATCAGGGTCTGGGTTGTGTATTGATGCAGAAGGATAAAGTGATTGCCTATGCTTCTCGGCAATTGAAACCATACGAGATTAATTACCCGACTCATGATCTGGAGCTAGCAGCTGTGGTCTTTGCCTTGAAAATCTGGCGACATTATTTGTACGGCACTCATTGTCAGATCTTTACAGATCATAAGAGCCTCAAGTACATTTTCAGTCAGAAAGAGTTAAACATGAGGCAGAGAAGGTGGCTGGAATTGATCAAGGATTACGACTTGGAGATTCTCTATCATCCGGGAAAAGCAAACGTAGTAGCTGATGCTTTGAGCCGTAAGCCTGTTTCTCTTCGAGTGTTGGAAGCACTTACGTCCCAAACCAGTATTCAACGGGAACTGATCCGCGAGGGGATTGAAGTATGGGCACCGGGAATCCAAGGGCAACTTTATGTGATGGGACTGACTTCATCACTAGTCGAGGAGATCAAGTCTAAACAACTGAACGATCCTCTGATTCTTCGATTATATGACGAAGTGAAGAAAGGAAAAGCCCCAGGATTCGTGATATAAGATGATGGAGTTCTGAGATTTCAGAGTCGACTTTGCGTCCCCGAGGATGATGATTTAAGACGGACAATTTTGAAGGAAGCTCATAGCACGCCCTATTCTATTCACCCAGGCAGTAGTAAGATGTATAAGGATTTAAAGCAAAACTTCTGGTGGGGAAATATGAAGAAGGACGTGGAGCACGTTTGAAGTGTTTGACTTGTCGTGAGTTAAGATTGAACATCAACGACCTGCCAGAATGTTAAAGCCACTTCCGATCCCTGAATGGAAGTGGGAGGATATCTCGATGGATTTCATCACTAGTATGCCAAGGACTAGAACGGGAATGAACATGATTTGGGTTGTAGTTGATCGACTAACCAAGACGGCTCATTTCCTGGGAATTAAAGATACATGGGGACCCGAGAGATTGGCACAAATATTTAATGCGGAGATAGTCAGATTGCACGGGACGCCGAAGACCATTATTTCGGATCGAGATGGTCGTTTCGTGTCACACTTCTGGAAAGCAGTTCACAGGGCTTTAGGGACTGAGCTCAACTTTAGCACAGCTTATCATCCCCAAACGGATGGTCAGTCTGAAAGAACTATACAGACAGTAGAAGACATGCTTAGAGCTTGTGCATTAGATTGGTCGACTGATTGGGAAGTTCACTTGCCCTTGATCGAGTTCACCTATAATAACAGTTGGCATGCTTCTATTAAGATGGATCCATTTGAAGCTTTATACGGGAGAAGATGCCGATCACCCCTGTGTTGGGATGATTCTTCGGATTTGATCGGGACGGAACCAGAATTGATTTTTCAGACTCAAGAGAAGATAGCTTTGATTCGAGAGAGACTGTTGACTGCCCAGAGTCGACAGAAGTCTTATGCAGATGTACGTCGTCGCCCTATAGAGTTCGACGCTGGGGACCATGTACTATTGAAGGTGTCTCCTACACGAGGGATTTTCCATTTTGGGAGAAGAGGCAAGCTTAGTCCGAGATATATCGGACCCTTCGAGATCCTCGAGAGAGTGGGATATTTAGCATACAGGTTGGCCTTACCGCCATCGCTGAGTCATGTTCACAATGTGTTTCACGTATCCCAATTGCGGAAGTATGTACCGGACCCCAGTCACGTCATTGAGTTCGACGAGATCGAAATAGCTAATGATGGCACCTTCGAAGAAAGACCAATCAAGATACTTGAGAGCCGGATCAAACAATTGAGGAATAAACCAATACGCTTGGTTAAAGTACAATGGTCACGACATGGAGTCGAAGAGGCCACTTGGGAAACGGAGGACAGTATGAAGACTAGATATCCGGAGTTGTTTTCATCTTAAGTTTCGGGACGAAACTTCTTTTTAGGGAGGAAGGATGTAATACCCGAGATTTCTATGTAATTGGAACTTGTGATATTGTAATGATTGTACTTGATTTGAGTATTATTTTCCGTATTTCATAATCCGATGTTGTCGAGCGTTTTAATTCCGCGATTGTGATTTAAGGATTGTAAATCTGCACATGTAGCGCACGCTATCAGCTATGTTTAGCGTGCGCTAACGTGGGTTCATAGCGCACGCTACTGAGTGTCCTTAGCGCACGCTATGCGCGGTCAAATTGATTGAGACGTGCGGTAGGTGAGAGCTGGGGGACCCCTGTCGGATAGTGTCGGGATGTACCTGGACGGCTTTCGGGGAAAAGCCGAGTCAACGCCTTAGCGCACGCTACAGTTATATGCGTAGCGCACGCTAAGTGCCGAGTACAGTTTAGACTGTGAGCCGTTAGCGCACGCTACGAAACAGGTCTAGCGCGCTAATAGCCATTTATTATAAATAGGACAGATCCTATTCGTGATTTCATTCTCTCTACTCTCATTACCCGAATTTCCTACACTCAGAACATATCTTCCTTCATCCTAAACATTTCATATCAACATCCTGATTCGTGATTGAAGATCGTTTATCATTGGAGATTGGTGTCCAAAACTTTCGGTGTCGGATTGCTTCATTTTCCTCCGTGTTCTTCACTACTTGAGGTAGGTGATTCTTCACCAATGTTAGTAATGTTCTTAAGGACGTCTGATCATGCTTAGATAGCCGCTATTTCGTTTATGATCGGTCATCACATGTTAGAAGGATACTTTGACGTATCGGCACTATTTATCTTAGGAACCTTTGAACCATCTTAGTAGAATGGACTCCTAAGCGTTTTCAAATCAATTTATGATCAGTAATCGGATTTTACCCAGTTGCTACGTTGTACACTTTGGAATCATGTGTTTTGGGACTTGGAATAATCGGAACTTAGAATACTTCTTGAAGATCTTAGAAAAGATATGTTGATGAGAGGACTATCCGTATATTTGTATTTCACGATCACAAATCTTCCACAAACCTTATTAGCATGATTTGCCCGAGGATAACTTGTATTATCACGGTAGGATTCATGAGTTCTTCACCATTCAACCCAGTTTTCGGCTTGCAGTATTCTGCCATGCAATATTAGCGCACGCTAACACGTGTGAGTTAACGTGCGCTATCGGGGTCAGTTAACGCCCGAAACGTACGTAGCGTACGTTATGAGACCAGCCGAGTCAGTCTGCCAGACCGTGGCTAGCGGACGCTAGTCTTATACGATAGCGTCGCTAACAGTCCGTCTTAGCGCACGTTACGTAGAGTACGTAGCGCGCTAAGCGATCGAGCATTGGTTATTTTGAGCTTTTCGGCCGTAGACCGAATTGTTAGACCATCGTTCGACTTGAGATGATTTGTATATCGTTCCTTTTGTTAAGGTTCGAGCTTGTTACGTTGATCGAAGGAGGCGGCCTTCGAGCGTGTCGAGAACATTGAAGTGTTTCGTCCTTGCCATTTTCGAGGCAAGTATCTTATGTCGAGTTCGATTTATCATGCTTGTGGTTTTATACATATTGTTGAATATGAGATGTATTTCTGAGAATTTTCGTGATATTCGTTGTTGTTTGTTCGTATTGATGAACATATTGAAATGCATATGTGTATGCATAATTGTTTGATTATGGTATAAATGATCCGAGGGGGTCATGAGGATCTATGCTGAGGGCGCTGGATCGAATGTCCACCATGCGTTGGTCCGACGGGATCATCATGGGGATCTATGCTGAGGGTTTGGATCGGCTGACGGGTTTTCCACCATGCGTTGGTCCGACGGGATCATCATGGGGATCTATGCCGAGGGCGCTGGATCGCTGGATTACCATGTATTGTGTTGATGGAATCGTGAGGATTCGCATCGTTGGATTCCTGGCGGAAGTCCGTTTTGCATGTCTTATGATGCATTGATGATTTATTGTATGATGATACTTGTACTAGCATTGTTTTGCTAACCCCTTCGGGGTGGACATTGTTTTGATGTTCGTAGCCGAGGAGCGGGAGGCAACCACAAGATCGACTGAGACGATGAAATGGCTCAGTGATGTGATTGGTGTTATTGTTGTTGTGATTGGTCTTCTTGGTTCGTTAGTACTCGAGTACGTCTGTTTTAATAAGGTCAATTCGATATGGTTGTATAAGTTAACTTATTTGATTGGTTGAACCAAATCTGTATTTGAATTCCAGTTGTTCGATTGGTTTATTTGTATACTTCTTTTAAAAATTAGCCTTGTAAATCCTTATCTAAAGGGTTTACGGCGCTGTAATTATTCCGAATATCTCGGGGTGTTACAACTAGAATGGCCAGTTCATCCAACATATACTCACGACCAAGTAATGATACGATTCACAAGGAAGCACAAGATTTCAACAGCACCGAACGACACAACTAATATCACTCAAACTCACATATTCATCCATAAACACGTGACTCCAAGTACATAATTTGACAAAAGAATTACACTTTACATTTACCAACGACATAATCATACGCAGTGACATCACAAGAAAGTAAGGTGATTCTATACTCGACACTAGCTCGCATATTCAACTAAACACATTAATTCCCGACAGACACGGGTCACCTTTACAAAAAGCATGATGGTAAATATTTCGATTCTTTTGAAAAATGGTTATTAATATTTATTTAGCACATATCGACGATTAACAACCATAATATCCACAAAACACGTAATGTATGGGCAAGATACTTGCCTCGACAATCGATACCGGACACTCCTACAATCACGGCTCAGTCGGGACACCTCGAACACCTACGATTCCCCGGCGAAGGAAAAGAATACACCCACGATCGAGAAGCTTGAAGAAAACGACGAACGGAAGGGTTCCGACTCGAGTTCTCCACAAGAATTCGACCCTAACAACATATAATCAATAAATCATCGATCATACGAGGAAGAATAATCGTAAAACGCCCGAAAACCCCTCTAAGACATTTTACCGGACACCTTCAAGGCATCGATCAAGAACTCGACCAAATCGACGAATCGATACGATCCGACCATGGAATAATAAAGGAAATGATATAATATATCTAAATTATCATCAATCCATCAAAATCCTAAGTTAAATCGGATTAAACGGACGAAAACGAACAAAATACCCAAAATCCCCAAAATTAGATTTCTAGAAAATCTGACCTGATTCGGTAGATCGGAGGATGTTATAGGATGGATGATTGATGATATGAACTCCAAAACTTCATGGATTGATTGTCCAACAACATCTCTCCATGATTAACCAAGCTCCAGCCGCGGAAGGGAAGAAAACGAGTGAGAAAAATGGCCAAAACCCGTCTGCAGGGCCATAAATAGTGCCACAGTGTGCGCGGCCCAGCCGAGTGTGCCGCGGCACAGTCCAAAAATGGCTCCCGGTGGTCGGCGGTGTGCGCGGCTCGGCCGGAGTGTGCCGCGGCACCCGATACGATCGGTTTGGCGAAAAATGCCACGAGTGTGCCGCGGCTCGGCCGAGTGTGCCGCGGCACCCGTCTTGCTCGGCCAGAGCTGCCGAGCACCGCCGCCGTGACTCGGCAGAGCCGAGCACTACCGGCCGTGACTCGCCAGCCGGCCTGCCTGGCCGTGACTCGGCCGGGGCCAACTCCGACGGCCCGAACGACCCCGAAACCCGAACCTGAATACGAATCGATGATACGGTTACGACGTAATCGCAAAGACGAATCTAAGAGCTAAGAGAACACACAATTCCGACCACCCGAAGGCTCGGAATTCAACAACGGAAGTAATTACCCAAAACTTTGGGAAATTACGAAAATGGCCCAAAACGTCCGAAAATCACGATACGCGATCGAAACGCCAAACCAAAGCTCGCAACATGAATAATAACATTAAATGAACTTACGAGAAACTCGAAACGACAGTTTCAGACGAGATTCGCAAGAATCGCACTCAAGTGCGGAAAAGTCGCTAAAAAGCTCGGAACTCAACAAAACGGTACCGAAACGAACTCGGATGACAAAAAGTGCAGAATTAATCATTCTCGAAATGACGAAACGGTCATGAGCGAGTCGTCAAAACGGACTCCGGCTGAAAAAGAAATTTACCGAAAAATCGGAAATTGCGGATATTACATTCTACCCTCCTTAAAAGAAGTTTCGTCCCGAAACTTAAAACAAGTAGGGAGAAGCAATATCCCGCCAGGAAAACTCAACGAGATACGCAAGAAAACGCGTAACTTATGCCCATCGGTGAAACGTTACAAGCAACGCAAAAGAATATACGGCGTGAAAACATGCTCCACGACGACCAACACAACGCCGCCGTTAGGGATATAATAAAACCAACAAGTGACAAGCGTCATCAAATGGATAATACAATCAAGTCAATTATCCGAACAAACACAAAACATAACGGACGAAAATCAATACGATTGACCAACCCAACGGTACATCAATCAAAACGCGAGCGAATCGCTGAACAAATACGGAATTCCACCGCCCAAGGGTTGGAAGATCGAAAACGAGACTAATTTTCCAAACTTGAAAAGGTCACAACGATATATAGATCAATTTGGGACAATATCAGAACTCGCTCGAATGACAAAGGTGAGAAACAACACTGTGTCAAGCATCAACGAACACAATGAGTCGATACGATTGGACGAAACAGAAGAGAAAGAAAGAAAAATGCGGGTATTACATCATATCACCTTTAAAAGAGGTTTCGTCCCGAAACCTAAACAACGAGAACGAAGTTCTGGAATAGCAACCTTCCCGACCATATCCTCTTGGTCCACATCCGATCTTCATGGCCATTAGTATCGTGGTCACGACTGCGTCCTCTGCCCATCGGCATACTAAGCGGATTCCCACTCAATACGATTGCACAACTTCGCAAAATATTATACTAAGGTACCAACTCAGCACGACATATCACATGAGGTAACCAATAACAACTCGAAAAGAAAATCCACGAGGTATCCTTTTAAAGGAAATCTTTTGAAAATCCTTGGATTTGTATATCTATTTAAAATAAACTTTAAAAGTACTTTTGGTACCTCGGGTTGTTTCATCAAAACTTGCAAACAACATACTTTAACCGTCTCATTTGAAATCATTTGAAGTCATCATGCCTCTACGTATCATCATCGCCGTTAACAACTAACAAGTTAACCATGCAAGATCATCAAATCATTCTTACATACTCTAACATTTCCGAATCCGAGTTTGAACTTTACATCGAGTGAGATTTCTCATCTTTCACTATATATTTTTGAAAATAAAAATCGCATTGGTTTTTGAAATAAGATATTTTTATGGTGTGAAAGATTTTGAAAATCATTCACTCGAATTATTTGAAAATGCAACAATACGTTAAAATCATTTTCAAAATTCTCCCAACACTTCACAAACATCAACGACGGTAAAATTTTTGAAATGTTCAAGGTACTTTAAAACAACTCTTTCAAATACCGTCGAGGTTTTATTTGAGAATCCTAGGCCGGCTCGCAAATTTCAAACAATTTCCAAAGTTCATACGCCGGCTAATCGCACTTGCACAAACTTATGAAAGTTTTAGAAAAGCGTGTTCGAACACACTCAAGGACATAATTTATCAATTCATCAAACACAATCAAAAATCACCAAGAAAAACAAAAATCTTAACACACATTCACGCATGTGATTGTTATCACTAGACACCACGTAGAGAATACAACTACAGTGATTGGCCGCAAAGTTAGACCTAACGGCTATAATGCGGTTCCATAGCCTCTGCCCAGACTGACTAACGCTCGCTACAACACATATTTAGCGTGCGCTACCCATGCTGCATTAGCGCGCGCTAGCCTTACACTTAGCGTGCGCTAACGGTTCTATTTTAGCAACATGATTGCGAACATATATACGACATTACTGGAATCGAAGGTCACAATTAAACAACAACAATATTCGAATCTCAAAGCCATCGATTCACATAATTACAACACATCATGAGCAACCATCAAAAGGCAATTGTCATTCAAAACCGAAAAGTTAAAAGCAAGGATCACGTCTTGAGTATATTTTGAAGAACTCATTTGAGTTCAAAACTCGTGTTTTGAAAACTTATAGTACACAGTGGAAAAGAATTATCAATAATTCGAGTTTTCAGAACTTTCAGCCTTGTGGTCAACATACGAAAATCAACTTTTTCCTCCCTTGGAGGGCATTTTAAAAATTTTACGTGACTCCCCGAAAGGATTCGAAAACTTAAAATTCCAAGGTTTATACTCTTGCAAGAAAAATGATTTATACAAGGATACATTCAGCAATATCATTCTACATTTTAGCGCAAGACGAGAATCAACAAATATATGTCACTTACTCACGATGCACCTTCAAATATTAACTACATAACACAAAATCACACAAGCTCGTATAGCTCGTGGTACAACCTGTAGTAGGGAGACTTACATCCACAGACCGCACGAAGATGATGGCTGCACCCTGATACTAATCACGACCGACATTCCAAACGACGCGTCGCGACACGACATCAGTCAGACTCAATCTGACAAGACAAGACCCAACAATACACGACTAGACCCGACAGCCTAGGTTTCCGCAACCTAAGCTCCGATACCATAAATGTAACACCCCCAGATCAAACCGGGAATATTACACGCCGCAGACCCTCTCCGTGAGGATCCACCACGCTAGACATCAAAACAACACATTACATTACATACCGACGAATCAAAATAACGGACCAATAGACCGATTTGGTCTTTCGTCACTGACTTACAAATCAAAATACATAAACTCATCCAGACTCATACCCACACAAGGGTAAAATACTTGCAACAACGAACAATAAGACAGCGGAAAAGACAATACATTTTTCTCCGACTAAATGAACCCAAAAGCGGCCTTAGTGTGATGTGTATCATTCGTCTTTCATCATCCCTAGTGCCGATCCGTGTCTTGCTCCCGAAAACCCGCATGTACCGGACACAATACAGATATCCACCCCGATTACTCGGGGTTAGCAAAACTCCACTGTTTCGCTAGTGCAAGTATAAAGTGCAAATACGAGCCATACACAACACATTCCGAGAATATAACGAAAGACTTCCCGAGATATATTTAGTTAAAAAATAGTTCAAGTCTTGAAAGCAGAAACGAAGCAAGTAAGCATTTTGAAAACATTTCCAAATCTCGGGAGTTTTGAAAACATCAAAAATTGAAAATGTTCTTAATTCCTCGAAAGCCATTTAGGGTCACAGCCCCAAAGTTCATTTTTTTTAAAATACAAATCCGTTTAACAAAACACGGGGTCCACGACCCAACCATTCCGGTCACAAAACACAGGGTCCACGACCCGATCATCCACTTCAATTCACTTATAAGGACACATTACACATAACACATTAATCTCATGCCATTCTAGTCAAGCACCAAGACTCGATATATAATGTCTCTCGACCCCGAGCACAAAGCATTGTGATACTCCGGACAATATCACAATCAACGAAAACATCAACATCATCCTCAAGATGAAAACCGCAACTGGTAACCCGCGGCCGTACCCCTTAGTATCGACCCCCAGACATCCCGTCGGACACTCCGGGTGGGAAACCACTTCCGCGGCCGTACCCCTTAGTATCGACCCCCAGACATCCCGTCGGACACTCCGGGTGGAAGTTCATCCACACACGCACCCAAGTCCACTTCCGTGGCCGTACCCCTTAGTATCGACCCCCAGACATCCCGTCGGACACTCCGGGTGGAAGGAACAACACACACACACACACGTTCCAAAATCACAGTTGCAAACCACAAGCCTCGAAGGTCAATCACAGTATATATAGTCGAGGTACCTTACTAGAATGGCCAGTTCATCCAACATATACTCACGACCAAGTAATGATACGATTCACAAGGAAGCACAAGATTTCAACAGCACCGAACGACGCAACTAATATCACTCAAACTCACATATTCATCCATAAACACGTGACTCCAAGTACATAATTTGACAAAAGAATTACACTTTACATTTACCAACGACATAATCATACGCAGTGACATCACAAGAAAGTAAGGTGATTCTATACTCGACACTAGCTCGCATATTCAACTAAACACATTAATTCCCGACACACACGGGTCACCTTTACAAAAAGCATGATGGTAAATATTCCGATTCTTTTGAAAAATGGTTATTAATATTTATTTAGCACATATCAACGATTAACAACCATAATATCCACAAAACACGTAATGTATGGGCAAGATACTTGCCTAGACAATCGATACCGGACACTCCTACAATCACGGCTCAGTCGGGACACCTCGAACACCTACGATTCCCCGGCGAAGGAAAAGAATACACCCACGATCGAGAAGCTTGAAGAAAACGACGAACGGAAGGGTTCCGACTCGAGTTCTTCACAAGAATTCGACCCTAACAACATATAATCAATAAATCATCGATCATACGAGGAAGAATAATCGTAGAACGCCCGAAAACCCCTCTAAGACATTTTACCGGACACCTTCAAGGCATCGATCAAGAACTCGACCAAATCGACGAATCGATACGATCCTGTAATACCCGGTCGTAATTCATTTATTTTCATTCAGTAATTATCAGCCTGTAATTGTCACTCAGTGTATTTCACTCAATTATAATCATTCATCAATCATATTCATTCACCGTGTTCACCGTTCGGAAAAACTTCGAGTTGTGTATCATTATTGTTCATTGTTTCAACTTTCATCATATGAATTCGACTTTGTTAGATCACCATTAATTTTTGGTAACTCCAAAAATTCTAAATCCTTGCAATATTATAGAGCATCGAATTAGCTTTCCAATGGTTCAAACGGTGAGTCAATCGGAGTCCGGACGAGAGAGTTATGGTCGTTTTAGCTCACCCGCTCATTTGGCGATCACGCCGACGGACTCGGCCGTGTCGTGCAGCACGGCCGTGCCGTACTCGTCCGGATAAGCCAGAATCGACTGCCGAGAGGCCCGACCGTGTTCCGTGACACGGTCGAGTCAATGCCGAGCGCCCCTTCGCGACACGACCGTGTCATGCGGGACACGGCCGAGTCCCTGCCGGCCGATTGCGCGCCACGACCGTGTCATGTCGGACACGGCCGAGTCTGTCCGCCCTATAAATTCGTTTTCTCGGCATTTCAGCTCATTTTTCCCTTTTCTTCACCTGCAACCGAGAGAGAGAGCCGGAGGGAGGGTTTTTACTTCACAAATCATTTGAGTGTTTTATTTTCTTCATCCTCCTTCGATCGTGTAGCTCGGATTGTGGATTTAGCACTTGTTCTTCGGATTATAGGGCTTGAATCTTCAAGAGGTAAGAACTCCTTCAACCCTAGTATGTTTTTGGGAGGGTTTGGTGGTGATCTTGTGTTTTAATTGAATTTACCGATGTTGTTGTTAGATTTTGATAGTATACTCGTAACCCTTGGTTTTCTTGTTATTGGTTGGGATGAAATCCCGTTATTCCACCGTTACCGATTTCTTTTCCTTATGCACGCGTAGTGTCCGATGAATTGTCCCAACGGGTAGAACTAGGGTGAATTTCTTCGTATTCATGGTGTTGAGATTGGTTTTATACCGTTATTGTGTTAGGAACGGATTTGGGAGGATTGTTCGGACCGAAACCTATTCCGTCGTCGTTTCCTTCGTTTCGTTTCATTCAAGGCAAGTACATGTATTACATTTCGTTATGTATATTGTGATTTTTCGAAATGAATGATGAATGGTGATTTTTGAGTGCGTGAGTTGTGTTCCTTCCACCCGGAGTGTCCGACGGGATGTCTGGGGGTCGATACTAAGGGGTACGGCCGCGGAAGTGGACTTGGGTGCGTGTGTGGTTGAACTTCCACCCGGAGTGTCCGACGGGATGTCTGGGGGTCGATACTAAGGGGTACGGCCGCGGAAGTGGTATCCCACCCGGAGTGTTCGACGGGATGTCTGGGGGTCGATACTAAGGGGTACGGCCACGGGATACCAGTTGTGATTTTGTGATATCGTGATGACTGAAAATCGATGTGATTGCCAATGTAGTATTCCGGAATATATATGTGGCAAATGACTTACATTTGGGATGATTGTGTAAAAACTGTATTTTGTATATAATGTTGTGTAATTGTGTACTTGCACTAGCTATTCGAATTGCTAACCCCTTAAATGGGGGAAATGCGTCTTATGCATTTCAGGTACCGGGAGAGCTGAGGAGCAGGCACGGGGCACGCACGCGAAGGATGGGATGGCTTGATGATAGTGGCTCGAGTCTGTATTGTTCTTTTTATGTTTTGTCATTGCATTTGTTGAGTATTGGAGTTAAACTGCTTACTTCCGAATTTGGTTTAAGTCCCCTGCGTGGGCAATGAATTGATATTTACATTATGTTTCATGTACTCCGTTGAAATGTTTTGGCCGAGGCCACGGCCCTGTTTACTTTTGAGTGCATCTTTTGGGTTTTTCATTGTGGTTATGTGTCTTGTGTTAGCCTGGTAGACCTCACGAGGTTTCTACGGCGTGTAATGTCCCCTTTGTGAATTGGGGTGTTACATTTATGGTATCAGAGCCTAGGTTTTGAATACCTAGGCTGTCGGTTAATTTTGGAGTGCATTATTGCGTCATTAGAGTCAGTCGTTGAGCCTAATATCATCATGCTACCGTCTTTTCGTGCGACCCGTGGCTGTAAGTCTTCTCAAACTCTTATACTCTGTATTCGTTTTCTTGCGTTGTTCGGAATTGAGAATTATGATTACCAACCTTGTAAATTGTGAATCTTTCTGATCTTGTTCTTTTCTTATTTTCCTTCAGTATGTTGAGAGGTCGTGGTAGACCGGCTAGGGGACGCGACCGAGGCCGTGGTCGTGGTGCTGATAATGAGGAGGGCTCACTTTCCCAGTCCTCTGCGGACTCAGCCTCTCACTCAGTGCCGTCGGGTAATAATGCCGACACCGGGGCTACTGCCGTACTTCAGCGATTGGTAGCCCAACTTACTCGAGATAGCTCGGGGTGGACGTCGAATCCGCCCGACACCGGAAGAGAAGGCTAGTAAGTGGCTTGAGACGGTAACTAAGATGCACCCTCCTCGTTTCTCCGGATCTTCTGACTCCCTCGGATGGGAGAATTGGCTCTTTCAGTTGTCCAGGCCCTTTGATGCCGTAGCTTGTCCCGAAGACAGGAGGGTACATATTGCCCAGTACCTCCTGGATAAGGAAGCTGCGGAGTGGTGGGAGGCCGTTGCGCCCAGAGATCGTCGGGCCACTTGGGAGGAGTTCTGGGCTGCTATGGAAGCAGAATATTGTCCACCGCCAGTTAAGGAGCGCAGAATTGTGGAGTTTTTCACCGCTACACCTCAGGATGTGCCTATTTCTCGTGCCATCATTTCTTACAATCAGCATTGGGCTTCGTGAGGGATCAAGTGAAAACGGAGGCCGATAAAATCGATACTTCAATATGCGCATGAAGCCGCATATCGTGCAGTATGGCACCGCTCATGTGTGCCACCTTGAAGGAATACCGGGATCGCGCTCCGCGATCGAGATGGCTAACCCGGAATCAGTCGGTTTCGGAAGCTAAGAAGCGAAGACTACGGCGGGTTCTCGGCCAGTAAAGGTGGTCGATGCCAAGTCTCGTTCTGCTCCTACACCCGGGAAGAGACCGTTTCAGCCGGCTGGGGGATCTCAGGGTAGTCGTTCAGTCCAGTCCGTTGCTTCTGGTGGCAGGGTTTGTTTTAACTGCAACCAATATGAGCATTTGATGAAGGATTGCCCTTCCCCTCCAGTTATTTGTTTTACTTGCGGGCAGACCGGACATCGGGCAGTTCATTGTGAGAGGGCCACCAGGGCCACTAGAGTTCCGACTACCACTACCGATCAGAAGGATCACAGCACTCCAGCTACTCATATTCCGCAGAGTTCGGGTCGTGGTAGAGGACGGGGTCAGCCGGATCGCCGTGCAGCCTCGAGTTGTGTTCAGTTCACCCCCGAGTGTATCAGATGAGGCGCACAGAGGAGGCAGACATTCCGATGGCGTCAGGTACCACTCAGATCCTTACTCATCCGGTTTCCGTGCTTTTTGATTCGGGTGCTACCCATTCCTTTATTGCATCGGATTGTGTGAATCGTATTGGCTTTAACTGCTTGTTTGAGTGTGAACCGTTTGTGGTGGGTACGCCTAGCGGGGATCGTATGGTTGGGGACCGGGAAGTTAGGGATTGCCCAGTGAGGATCGGGAGCCGAGATTGGCCCTCAAACCTCATTGTTATCGACCTCAAGGGTGAGGATTTAATCCTCGGGGACGATTGGTTAGAGCGTCACGGTGCTATCATGAACTATCGGACTCGTACTATCTCGATCGTGGCCGAGGATGGCACATAGCATACTCTCGTCGGCTGTAAGCCGGGTAAATCGGGGAGCGTGATTAACGCCTTGAAGGCGATGAAACTTCTGAACCAAGGTTGTGTCGGCCATCGTGTTTCGCGCTACAGCGGAAGATGGTGGAGTTGGCATGTCGTCAATTCCAGCTTGTTGGTGAGTATCCCGATGTTTTCCCAGACGACTTGCGGGATTACCACGCGGCGAGAGGTGGAGTTTCCTATCGATCTTGAGCCGAATGCACCCCTATTTCTCGAGCACCGTACCGTATGGCACCGTCGGAGATGTTAGAGTTGAAGAATCAGTTGGGAGAATTGTTAGATAAAGGGTATATTCGACCGAGCGCATCGCCTTGGGGTGCGCCTGTACTCTTTGTTAAGAAGAAGGATGGGTCGCTTCGTTTATGCATCGATTTTCGAGAATTAAACAAGTTGACCATCAAAAATAAATACCCTTTGCCCAGAATTGACGATTTGTTTGATCAGCTTCAGGGGGCGACAGTCTTTTCGAAGATTGATTTGCGATCGGGCTACTACCAGTTGAGAATTCGGGACGTCGATATTCCGAAAGCTGCCTTTCGGACGAGATATGGCCATTACGAGTTTGTGGTTATGCCTTTCGGGCTAACCAATGCCCCAGCAGTGTTCATGCAGTTGATGAACAAAGTTTTTATTGAGTATCTGGACAAATTCGTAGTCGTTTTTATCGACGATATTCTTATCTATTCATGGAGTCGGGAGGAACACGCCTTACATCTCCGAATTGTATTAGACACTTTGAGGGCTGAGCAGTTGTACGCGAAGTTCTCTAAGTGTGAGTTTTGGCTCGAGGAAGTGACGTTCCTCGGGCATGTGATTTCAGCAGAGGGAGTTCGGGTAGATCCGCAGAAGATAGAGGCAGTGATGGCTTGGGAGCCGCCTAAGAATGTGAAGGAGGTGAGGAGTTTTCTGGGTCTCGCCGGCTACTACCGTCGATTTGTTGAGGGATTTTCTAAGATTGCTAAACCGCTCACTCAGTTGCTTCAGAAGACTCAGAAATTCGAGTGGACCGCATGCATGCAGTAGTTTTGACGAGTTGAAGAGACGATTAACTACCGCACCCGTGTTAGAATTGCCTCAGGGGAACGAAGATTTTATGGTATATAGTGACGCTTCGGGCCTCGGGCTCGGATGTGTTTTGATGCAGAGAGATAGAGTCATTGCTTATGCGTCCCGCCAGTTGAAACCTTACGAGGTAAATTATCCCACGCATGATTTGGAGTTAGCTGCGGTCGTTTTCGCCTTAAAGATCTGGAGGCATTATCTCTATGGGTCGTCGTGTAAGATTTTTACCGATCACAAGAGCTTGAAGTATATCTTCAGTCAGAGGGAGTTAAATACGAGACAGCGTAGGTGGTTGGAGCTAATTAAAGATTACGACCTCGAGATACTTTACCATCCGGGTAAGGCCAACGTAGTGGCTGATGCGTTGAGCCGAAAACCGATGGCTTTGCATATGTTAGAGGTACTTACACCGCAGAGTAGGATCCAGCGAGATTTCATCTGTCAGAATATTGAGGTTTGGGTTCAGAGAGTTCAGGGCCAGTTATGTGCGTTAGAGATCACTTCGTCCTTGACTGATGATATCAAGGCGAAGCAGTATGACGATCCGTTTTTGGTCCAGTTGAGGGAGGATGTGAGGAAAGGGAAAGCCCCCGGATTTGTGGTTCACGATGATGGAGTTTTGAGATTTCGCGGCAGATTATGTGTACCGGATGTTGTTGATCTGAGACAGAAGATCTTGAGTGAAGCTCATACCACACCTTACTCCATACATCCTGGTACGAGTAAAATGTACAAGGATGTGAGGAGCAACTACTGGTGGAGTAATTTGAAGACAGACGTTAGCGAGTTTGTGTCGAAGTGTTTGACCTGTCAGCAGGTTAAGATCGAGCATCAGCGACCCGCGGGGCTTTTGCGACCACTTCCTATTCCGGAGTGGAAATGGGAGGACATTTCTATGGACTTCATTACTGGTATGCCTAAGACTCGGACGGGAATGAACATGATTTGGGTCGTTGTTGATCGACTAACCAAATCAGCTCATTTTCTAAGTATTAAGGACACTTGGGGGCCGGAGAGGCTTGCACGAGTGTTTGTTGCGGAAATAGTGAGATTGCATGGGACCCCTAAGAGCATTGTTTCGGATCGTGATGGCCGGTTCATATCACAGTTGAGACTTAGTACATCCTACCACCCTCAGACAGACGGACAGTCTGAGCGGTCGATACAGACGCTAGAGGATATGTTACGAGCCTGTGCTTTAGATTGGAAGGATGATTGGGAGACACACTTGCCATTGATCGAGTTCACGTACAACAATAGTTGGCATGCCTCGATCAAAATGGCACCATTCGAAGCGTTGTATGGGAGGAGGTGTAGATCGCCGTTGTGTTGGGATGATGCGTCTGAGCTAATCGGTACCGAGCCTGACATGATAGCTGAGACGAGGGAGAAGGTTACCCTGATTCGTGGTAGATTGCTGACGGCCCAGAGTCGGCAGAAGTCTTATGCCGATACACGTCGCCGACCGTTGGAGTTTGAGGTGGGAGATCACGTCTTGCTTAAGGTGTCGCCGACACGGGGAGTTTACCGCTTCGGTCGGAAGGGTAAACTTAGTCCGAGATATATCGGGCCGTTTGAGATTTTAGATAGAGTTGGAGAGCTTGCGTATCGGTTAGGTTTGCCGCCGTCCCTGAGCCACGTGCATAATGTATTTCATGTTTCCCAGCTTAGGAAGTACGTATCGGACCCTAGCCATATTATTGATTTTGGAGAGATCGAGTTGGGGCCCGACATTACCTTCGAGGAGAGGCCGATTCAGATCTTAGAGCGTCGAGTGAAGCAACTCAGGCACAAAACCATTCCTTTGGTCAAAGTACAGTGGTCGAGGCATGGATCCGAGGAAGCCACGTGGGAAACGGAGGAGAGTATGAGGTCGAGATACCCCGAGTTATTCGTGTTGTAAGTTTCGGGACGAAACTTATTTTTAGGGGGAGATAATGTAATACCCGGTCGTAATTCATTTATTTTCATTCAGTAATTATTAGCCTGTAATTGTCACTCAGTGTATTTCACTCAATTATAATCATTCATCAATCATATTCATTCACCGTGTTCACCGTTCGGAAAAACTTCGAGTTGTGTATCATTATTGTTCATTGTTTCAACTTTCATCATATGAATTCGACTTTGTTAGATCACCATTAATTTTTGGTAACTCCAAAAATTCTAAATCCTTGCAATATTATAGAGCATCGAATTAGCTTTCCAATGGTTCAAACGGTGAGTCAATCGGAGTCCGGACGAGAGAGTTATGGTCGTTTTAGCTCACCCGCTCATTTGGCCGATCACTGCCGACCGGACTCGGCCGTGTCGTCTGGCACGGCCGTGCCGTACTCGTCCGGATAAGCCGGTAGCAGCGCGAGGCCCGACCGTGTTCCGTGACACGGTCGAGTCAATGCCGAGCGCCCCTTCGCGACACGACCGTGTCATGCAGACACGGTCGAGTCCCTGCCGGCCGATTGCGCGCCACGACCGTGTCATGTCGGACACGGTCGAGTCTGTCCGCCCTATAAATTCGTTTTCTCGGCATTTCAGCTCAATTTTCCCCTTTTCTTCACCTGCAACCGAGAGAGAGAGCCGGAGGGAGGGTTTTTACTTCACAAATCATTTGAGTGTTTTATTTTCTTCATCCTCCTTCGATCGTGTAGCTCGGATTGTGGATTTAGCACTTGTTCTTCGGATTATAGGGCTTGAATCTTCAAGAGGTAAGAACTCCTTCAACCCTAGTATGTTTTTGGGAGGGTTTGGTGGTGATCTTGTGTTTTAATTCGAATTTACCGATGTTGTTGTTAGATTTTGATAGTATACTCGTAACCCTTGGTTTTCTTGTTATTGGTTGGGATGAAATCCCGTTATTCCACCGTTACCGATTTCTTTTCCTTATGCACGCGTAGTGTCCGATGAATTGTCCCAACGGGTAGAACTAGGGTGAATTTCTTCGTATTCATGGTGTTGAGATTGGTTTTATACCGTTATTGTGTTAGGAACGGATTTGGGAGGATTGTTCGGACCGAAACCTATTCCGTCGTCGTTTCCTTCGTTTCGTTTCATTCAAGGCAAGTACATGTATTACATTTCGTTATGTATATTGTGATTTTTCGAAATGAATGATGAATGGTGATTTTTGAGTGCGTGAGTTGTGTTCCTTCCACCCGGAGTGTCCGACGGGATGTCTGGGGGTCGATACTAAGGGGTACGGCCGCGGAAGTGGTATCCCACCCGGAGTGTTCGACGGGATGTCTGGGGGTCGATACTAAGGGGTACGACCACGGGATACCAGTTGTGATTTTGTGATATCGTGATGACTGAAAATCGATGTGATTGCCAATGTAGTATTCCGGAATATATATGTGGCAAATGACTTACATTTGGGATGATTGTGTAAAAACTGTATTTTGTATATAATGTTGTGTAATTGTGTACTTGCACTAGCTATTCGAATTGCTAACCCCTTAAATGGGGGAAATGCGTCTTATGCATTTCAGGTACCGGGAGAGCTGAGGAGCAGGCACGGGGCACGCACGCGAAGGATGGGATGGCTTGATGATAGTGGCTCGAGTCTGTATTGTTCTTTTTATGTTTTGTCATTGCATTTGTTGAGTATTGGAGTTAAACTGCTTACTTCCGAATTTGGTTTAAGTCCCCTGCGTGGGCAATGAATTGATATTTACATTATGTTTCATGTACTCCGTTGAAATGTTTTGGCCGAGGCCACGGCCCTGTTTACTTTTGAGTGCATCTTTTGGGTTTTTCATTGTGGTTATGTGTCTTGTGTTAGCCTGGTAGACCTCACGAGGTTTCTACGGCGTGTAATGTCCCCTTTGTGAATTGGGGTGTTACAGATCCGACCATGGAATAATAAAGGAAATGATATAATATATCTAAATTATCATCAATCCATCAAAATCCTAAGTTAAATCGGATTAAACGGACGAAAACGAACAAAATACCCAAAATCCCCAAAATTAGATTTCTAGAAAATCTGACCTGATTCGGTAGATCGGAGGATGTTATAGGATGGATGATTGATGATATGAACTCCAAAACTTCATGGATTGATTGTCCAACAACATCTCTCCATGATTAACCAAGCTCCAGCCGCGGAAGGGAAGAAAACGAGTGAGAAAAATGGCCAAAAACCCGTCTGCGGGGCCATAAATAGGTGCACGCAGTGTGCGGCCCCGGCGGGAGTGTGCCGCGGCACGAGCCCAAAAATGGCTCCCGGTGGTCGGCGGTGTGCATGGCTCGGCCAGTGTGCCGCGGCACCCGGTACAGTCGGTTTGGCCGAAAAATGCCACAGAGTGTGCCGCGGCTCGGCCGGAGTGTGCCGCGGCACCCGGTACTGCTCGGCCAGAAGCTGCCGAGCACTACCGGCCGTGACTCGGCCAGAAACTTTGGGAAATTACGAAAATGGCCCAAAACGTCCGAAAATCACGATACGCGATCGAAACGCCAAACCAAAGCTCGCAACATGAATAATAACATTAAATGAACTTACGAGAAACTCAAACGCAGCTTGGATGAGATTCGCAAGAATCGCACTCAAGTGCGGAAAAGTCGCTAAAAAGCTCGGAACTCAACAAAACGGTACCGAAACGAACTCGGATGACAAAAAGTGCAGAATTAATCATTCTCGAAATTAGTAAACGGTCATGAGCGAGTCGTCAAAACGGACTCCGGCTGAAAAAGAAATTTACCGAAAAATCGGAAATTGCGGATATTACAACCTGGGCCCAGGCCGGTACTGGCCGAGTTACGACCGGTAGTGCTCGGCAGTCTTCTGGCCGAGCAGGCCGTACCGTGGGCCGCGGCACACTCGTGTGACATTTTCGGCCAAAACCCGACTGTACCGGGTGCCGCGGCACACTACCGATCACTGGGCGCAGTTTTGGCCTTGTGCCGCGGCACACTCCCACTGGTCAGCCTTGTGCATCGGCTATTTAAGGTCCTGCAGCCGTTTTTTGGCCATTTTTTTCTCCTCCTTCTCCTTCTCTTCCGCGGCTGAGGGTATGCTCATCATGGAGCCATATTGTTTAACAACAAATCCTCGAAGTTATTGAGGTTATATCATCAATCAATCATCCTATATCGTCCTTTGATCCAGCGAATCAAAGTAATCTTTCTTAGAACCCTAGTTTCTTGAATTTTGGGGTTTTTGCGTTTTTGTCCGATTCGTTCCGTATTATTGATTAATTCATGATGGGTATGATTAATCTTGGTAGTTTCTTGTGTTTAACATCATTTAATCCATTGTTCTTCGTCGAATCAAAGTATATTTCTCGATTTCCTTCAAATTGACTTTTTGGGGAATTTATTCTCGATCTCGTTTTTTCATCCGTTTTGATGGATCGATTGTGGTTAAATGATGTTGTTAAACACATTCTATGGATTGTATATCCATATTTCAACTTGGAATTCCGTTTTCGTGTTTTGTCGGGACGAATCGTGTTCTTGGCCGTTTTTGGGGAAATCCTTGAACTTTCGTCATTCATTCTTTGAATTCAACGGCTTTGAGTCGTATTATGGAATTCATTTTCGTTGTTATTGTTTTCGTTCATAGTTCATTGTTGCGGATTGTCGTTCGGTGGAGTCGGCGAGTTAGTAGTCGGTTCGTGCCAACCTACTTCGGCCGATTCTCCGCGTTGTGGTTATTCGAGGCAAGTACCTTGCCCATACATTTCTTATTTTATGGATATGATGATCGGTGATCGTCTTGGTGTGTTTGTTTTGGTTGTTTGGAATGAAGTTTCAAAAGATTTCAGTTTGGCCTCGTTAAAGGCTCCCTTTCAAAACGCGTGTGTGTTTTGTGAACGGTGTGTTTGGGAATTGATTATGATTGATTATTTTGAACGTTGAAGGCTTTAATGATATTTCTATTGTTTAAAGTTATGGAATCATGTATTCCGTGTTTAATCTTGTTTTTGTGTTTTGAAGAGTTTGATAATGTTGTCGGATAAATGGCCATCTCTAGTAAGTATTCTTGATGAACTTACATTCTTAGCATATTAGTATTGCATGAGTAACGTGTGTGTGTGTGTATGCTCACTACGGGTTAGATCCGACGGGGTCTCGGTAGGGCTCCACGAAGCTGTGGGACCGCGAGCTTGCTTTTAACCACTACGGGTTAGATCCGACGGGGTCTCGGTAGGGATCCACGAAGCTGTGGGTCCGCGGTTAATTGTGGTGCATTTTGCAAATGTGATTTGATATTGGCAATTAGGAAATGAGTGCTTTGGAACTATGTTTTCATGATTGCATGCATCGACTAAGTGTGTAAGAGGTAAGTGTTCGTTTGGCTTACTTAGCTAGGATGGCACTAGAGTATTTTGTTGTTTGTTTTAAATCCTTTATTTGTGGATTTTGATGTTGGGAGACGAACCTTGTGGTCATTCTTGTATACTGTGAGTTGATGAGATTTGGGGCTAAAATTCCAATGGTTTTGTAAAAGTCATTTTACGGATTTGGGGTTAAAATCCCAACGGTTTGGTAGAGGTCATTTTTCGGAAAGTAAACCTTTGGGGCGGTGACCCCTTTCGTATTTTGGGTTTTGAAAAGTAGGATTTGATAATCCTAAATCGTTTTCTATCAAAACTCCCGATGGTATTTCAAATCATTTTATAAATTGTTTCCCTTGACATTTTGATCTTGAAATTTTGGGAAGTCTTTACTCAAACTCTCGCCTCGGGAAGTGTTCATCTTGTTGTATTTGAATCTTTGAGGATTCCGAATTATTATCGTTCGTGGAATGTGAATTGTATGACTCGTATTTTTACACTTGTACTTGCACTAGCAAAACAGTGGAGTTTTGCTAACCCCCGAGTATTCGGGGGGTGGATGTCTATTTTTGCATTCAGATTTTGGAGCATAACACAGGTTCGGCACGAAGGATGATGAGAGATGATAGATACTAATCACATGAGGAACCGTACATTGTTTATTGGTTCGGTTGTACTTTATTTTCATTGCTATATTTTTCCCGTTGTACGGTTGTGGTTGTGTTTTGACCCCTGCGTGGGCATGAGTTGTATTTGAGTTGTATGTATTTATTGAAAGACTAAATCGGTCTACTGAGTCATTTTAGCCTTAAAGCCATGGTTGAGTTGTTATATGTTGTTACCAGCCTGGTAGATCCTTGAGGAAAGGTTCTACGGCGTGTAATATCCCTGAGCGGATTGGGGGTGTTACAAATATGGTATCGGAACTTAGGTTGAGGAAACCTAGGCTGTCGGGTCAAGTCGTGTTGTTTGAGTCTTGTTTCGTCGGATTTTATCTGACTGAGTTGTGTCGCGACGCGTCGTTTGAGTTTGTTGGTCGTGATTAGTATCGTGGGGCGATCATCATCTTCGTGCGACCTGTGGAAGTAAGTCTCCCTTCTTTGTGTTGTGCCTCGTGTGACACGAGCTATTTTTATGATTATTCGTTAAGTAATGGAATCCTTATGTGAATTTTGATTTCACGATATGTATTTAGTCGACTCTCGTATTTGATTTATACGAGGAGTGTCGTCGCTTGTGATGTCTTTTTATTGTTGTTTTTGTCCGTTGCTGATGATTTTCGAATCGATTTGCACGTTTTACAAGTTCTCTTGTGGAAGCTTTGTGCTTATACGCGTTCGACTTGTTCACTAGCCAGTGTGGGAGGGTCCTTAGAGGCCTTGAATGGGGTCAGTGGTTTTATTCTGAATCCTAGGCGGTCTTCAACTGTGGTATTTTATCGTTTATTTCCGTTTAATGACATGTATTGTCTTGATTTTAAACGTTTTGATGCGTGTACTAGGAGTTGTTTTAGTGGACGTCGATATGTGTGAGTTTTGGGCATTCTGGCCTATTGGATTTTTGAAAACCTTGAGTATCTTAGAAAATAAATTTCGAGACATACTTTTCAAATGAGTTATTTTCTTGTGTTACATCCAAGGTGCCACAATATATTTCAAAAATTTTCTACTTCGAGGACCAAAATGCTTTGAGATATTTTCAATGTTTTAGAAACACTTTTATTTAGACCCGAGGGTCGAATATTCTGAAAGTTTTTGCTAAGGGATAGTGTCCTCATTTTTATCTAATGTGAAATGGTTCTCCAAAGTCTCGATGATGATGTTTCACGTTTGTACTTTTTTTTGAAAGGTGATACTCAAGATCAACCGGTGTTCTTCTAAATTATTTTCAAAATGAGGTTTTCGTTTTTAAAACCTATCCATTCCCGTTTGAGGGCTGGGTATGTATGTATGATGTTCGCGTTGTCATTTTGATGTTTACTCCCGAGTATGATTGAATTGGCGGTGTGAGTGTTGAGTCGCTTTTCACACATTTGTTGTGTTAGCCCTCTGTGAGAGGTCGGATGTTGGTATTGAATATTGTCGCCCCGTAGTGATTTCTGCGTTATCGCTCTTGTGCGAGCTGTTAGAGCTTGGTTTGGTATGGTCGTGTGCATCGGTAATCGTTCCGTTATGTGTCGGTTGTTTAATGTCTTGTTACCTTGCTCCCGTTTTTGTGAATTTCGTGGACGAGGTCGGAGGTAATACCGTCTGCGTTTTGACTTGTATTTTCTCTTTCTCCTTTCTTGCAACTCCTTCGTGTTCGTTGATACTTTCCGAACTTGTTCGTATTTCGATTTCATCGTGCGAGCAGTGTGATCTTGTTGTGGGTCGATCTGGTTATCATTGTGACTTTTTGAGTTCGGTTCGATTCTTGTGAACCTTGTTCGGGAGTGACATCATCTGGTTCTATTAGTTCTTTTATTCGAAGTGGATCGAATTTGGAACTCTTGTGTTTTCGACTTTGTCGACTCATTATGTTCGTTGACATTTCTGAGCTTGTCCTGCCCCTTGATTTTGTTGATCGAACGAGTGTGGTATTGTTTCGGAATAACTCATTTGTCGTTGTGACTTTTCAATCGCTATTCCCTTTCCTGTGGATCTTATGGGAATGCATGTCTTGTAGTTCTCACCAGATCATCCTGGGAGTTGTTGTTTGAGTTTTATTATCCTTCGTGTTTCGGACATGATTGTTCGATTTTTGTTGTCTCGATCGTTTGTTTGTTCGGTTTTTATTCTCGTTTTGTGATTGTTGAGCGTTCAGGCTCCTTCATAATTTCCTTATGTTCGGGAAATTAGTCTCGTTTTCGATCTTCCAACCCTTGAGCGGTGGAATTCCGTATTTGTTCAGCGATTGGCTCGCGTGTTGATTATCTGTTTGATGACGCTTGTCACTTGTTGGTTTTATTGTGTCTCTAACGGCGACGTTGTGTTGGTCGTCGTGGAGCGTGTTTTCACGCCGTATATTCCTTTGCGTTGCTTGTAACATTTTGCCGATGGGCGTAAGTTACGCACTTCTTGTGTATCTCGTTGAGTTTTCCTGGCAGGATATTTCTTCTCCCTACTTGTTTTAAGTTTCGGGACGAAACTTCTTTTAAGGAGGGTAGAATGTAATACCCGTAATTTCGATTTCCGGTAATTTATTTTTTCGGCGGAAGTCCGTTTTGATGACTCTCTCATGACCGTTTCGTCATTCTGAGAATGATTAATTCTACACTTTTTGACATCCGAGTTCGTTTCGGTGTCGTTTTGTGGAGTTTCGTGCTTTTTAGCGACTTTTCCGCACTTGAGTTCGATTCTTGCGAATCTCGTTCAAAACTGTTGTTTCGAGTTTCCCGTAAGTCCGTTTAACTTTGTTAGACGTGTTATGAACTTCGGTTTGGTTATTCGATCACGTATCGTGATTTTCGGGCGTTTTGGGCCATTTTCGTAATTTCCCAAAGTTTAGGGTAATTATTTTCTGTTGTCGAATTCCGAGCCTTCGGATAGTCGGAATCGTGTGTTCTCTTAGTGCTCGGATTCATCTTTGCGAGTATTTTGTAACCGTATCTTCGATTCGTATTCAGGTTCGGGTTTCGAGATCGTTCGGGCCGTCGGAGTTGGCCCCAACCGAGTCATGGCCGGGCAACCAGGCCCAGTCTTGGCGAGTTACGGCCGTAGTGCTCGCGATCTTCGGCGGCGAGGCCGTACCGTGGGCCGCGGCACACTCGTGTGACATTTTCGGCCAAAACCCGACTGTACCGGGTGCCGCGGCACACTACCGATCACTGGGCGCAGTTTTGGCCTTGTGCCGCGGCACACTCCCGCTGGGCCGCAGCGCACTGTGCAGCCTATTTAAGGTCCTGCAGTCGTTTTTTGGCCATTTTTTTCTCCTCCTTCTCCTTCTCTTCCGCGGCTGAGGGTATGCTCATCATGGAGCCATGTTGTTTAACAACAAATCCTCGAAGTTATTGAGGTTATATCATCAATCAATCATCCTATACCGACCTTTGATCCAGCGAATCAAAGTAATCTTTCTTAGAACCCTAGTTTCTTGAATTTTGGGGTTTTTGCGTTTTTGTCCGATTCGTTCCGTATTATTGATTAATTCATGATGGGTATGATTAATCTTGGTAGTTTCTTGTGTTTAACATCATTTAATCCATTGTTCTTCGTCGAATCGAAGTATATTTCTCGATTTCCTTCAAATTGACTTTTTGGGGGATTTGTTCTCGATCTCGTTTTTTCATCCGTTTTGATGGACCGATTGTGGTTAAATGATGTTGTTAAACACATTCTATGGATTGTATATCCATATTTCAACTTGGAATTCCGTTTTCGTGTTTTGTCGGGACGAATCGTGTTCTTGGCCGTTTTGGGGGAAATCCTTGAACTTTCGTCATTCATTCTTTGAATTCAACGGCTTTGAGTCGTATTATGGAATTCATTTTCGTTGTTATTGTTTTCGTTCATAGTTCATTGTTGCGGATTGTCGTTCGGTGGAGTCGGCGAGTTCGTAGTCGGTTCGTGCCAACCTACTTCGGCCGATTCTCCGCGTTGTGGTTATTCGAGGCAAGTACCTTGCCCATACATTTCTTATTTTATGGATATGATGATCGGTGATCGTCTTGGTGTGTTTGTTTTGGTTTTTTGGAATGAAGTTTCAAAAGATTTCGGTTTGGCCTCGTTAAAGGCTCCCTTTCAAAACGCGTGTGTGTTTTGTCAACGGTGTGTTTGGGAATTGATTATGATTGATTATTTTGAACGTTGAAGGCTTTAATGATATTTCTATTGTTTAAAGTTATGGAATCGTGTATTCCGTGTTTAATCTTGTTTTTGTGTTTTGAAGAGTTTGATAATGTTGTCGGATAAATGGCCATCTCTAGTAAGTATTCTTGATGAACTTACATTCTTAGCATATTAGTATTGCATGAGTAACGTGTGTGTGTGTGTATGCTCACTACGGGTTAGATCCGACGGGGTCTCAGTAGGGCTCCACGAAGCTGTGGGACCGCGAGCTTGCTTTTAACCACTACGGGTTAGATCCGACGGGGTCTCGGTAGGGATCCACGAAGCTGTGGGTCCGCGGTTAATTGTGGTGCATTTTGCAAATGTGATTTGATATTGGCAATTCCGGAAATGAGTGCTTTGGAACTATGTTTTCATGATTGCATGCATCGACTAAGTGTGTAAGAGGTAAGTGTTCGTTTGGCTTACTTAGCTAGGATGGCGCTAGAGTATTTTGTTGTTTGTTTTAAATCCTTTATTTGTGGATTTTGATGTTGGGAGACGAACCTTGTGGTCGTTCTTGTATACTGTGAGTTGATGAGATTTGGGGCTAAAATTCCAATGGTTTTGTAAAAGTCATTTTACGGATTTGGGGTTAAAATCCCAACGGTTTGGTAGAGGTCATTTTTCGGAAAGTAAACCTTTGGGGCGGTGACCCCTTTCGTATTTTGGGTTTTGAAAAGTAGGATTTGATAATCCTAAATCGTTTTCTATTAAAACTCCCGATGGTATTTCAAATCATTTTATAAATTGTTTCCCTTGACATTTTGATCTTGAAATTTTGGGAAGTCTTTACTCAAACTCTCGCCTCGGGAAGTGTTCATCTTGTTGTATTTGAATCTTTGAGGATTCCGAATTATTATCGTTCGTGGAATGTGAATTGTATGACTCGTATTTTTGCACTTGTACTTGCACTAGCAAAACAGTGGAGTTTTGCTAACCCCCGAGTATTCGGGGGGTGGATGTCTATTTTTGCATTCAGATTTTGGAGCATAACACAGGGTCGGCACGAAGGATGATGAGAGATGATCGATACTAATCACATGAGGAACCGTACATTGTTTATTGGTTCGGTTGTACTTTATTTTCCACGCTATATTTTTCCTTGTACAGATTGTGGTTGTGTTTTGACCCTGCGTGGGCATGAGTTGTATTTGAGTTGTATGTATTTATTGAAAGACCAAATCGGTCTCATCGAGTCATTTTAGCCTTAAAGGCATGGTTGAGTTGTTATATGTTGTTACCAGCCTGGTAGATCCTTGAGGAAAGGTTCTACGGCGTGTAATATCCCTGAGCGGATTGGGGGTGTTACAAATATGGTATCGGAACTTAGGTTGAGGAAACCTAGGTACCGGGTCAAGTCGTGTTGTTTGAGTCTTGTTTCGCCGGATTTTATCCGATCGAGTGTCGCGACGCGTCGTTTGAGTTTGTTGGTCGTGATTAGTATCGTGGGGCGATCATCATCTTCGTGCGACCTGTGGAAGTAAGTCTCCCTTCTTTGTGTTGTGCCTCGTGTGACACGAGCTATTTTTATGATTATTCGTTAAGTAATGGAATCCTTATGTGAATTTTGATTTCACGATATGTATTTAGTCGACTCTCGTATTTGATTTATACGAGGAGTGTCGTCGCTTGTGATGTCTTTTTATTGTTGTTTTTGTCCGTTGCTGATGATTTTCGAATCGATTTGCACGTTTTACAAGTTCTCTTGTGGAAGCTTTGTGCTTATACGCGTTCGACTTGTTCACTAGCCAGTGTGGGAGGGTCCTTAGAGGCCTTGAATGGGGTCAGTAGTTTTATTCTGAATCCTAGGCGGTCTTCAACTGTGGTATTTTATCGTTTATTTCCGTTTAATGACATGTATTGTCTTGATTTTAAACGTTTTGATGCGTGTACTAGGAGTTGTTTTAGTGGACGTCGATATGTGTGAGTTTTGGGCATTCTGGCCTATTGGATTTTTGAAAACCTTGAGTATCTTAGAAAATAAATTTCGAGACATACTTTTCAAATGAGTTATTTTCTTGTGGTACATCCGAGGTGCCACAATATATTTCAAAAATTTTCTACTTCGAGGACCAAAATGCTTTGAGATATTTTCAATGTTTTAGAAATACTTTTATTTAGACCCGAGGGTCGAATATTCTGAAAGTTTTTGCTAAGGGATAGTGTCCTCATTTTTATCTAATGTGAAATGGTTCTCCAAAGTCTCGATGATGATGTTTCACGTTTGTACTTTTTTTTGAAAGGTGATACTCAAGATCAACCGGTGTTCTTCTAAATTATTTTCAAAATGAGGTTTTCGTTTTTAAAACCTATCCATTCCCGTTTGAGGGCTGGGTATGTATGTATGATGTTCACGTTGTCATTTTGATGTTTACTCCCGAGTATGATTGAATTGGCGGTGTGAGTGTTGAGTCGCTTTCCACACATTTGTTGTGTTAGCCCTCTGTGAGAGGTGGGATGTTGGTGTTGAATATTGTCGCCCCGTAGTGATTTCTGCGTTATCGCTCTTGTGCGAGCTGTTAGAGCTTGGTTTGGTATGGCCGTGTGCATCGGTAATCGTTCCGTTATGTGTCGGTTGTTTAATGTCTTGTTACCTTGCTCCCGTTTTTGTGAATTTCGTGGACGAGGTCGGAGGTAATACCCGTACCGTTTTGACTTCTGTATTTTCTCTTTCTCCTTTCTTGCAACTCCTTCGTGTTCGTTGATACTTTCCGAACTTGTTACGTATTTCGATTTCATGCCTCGAACGAGCCGTGATCTTGTTGTGGGTCGATCCGGTTATCTTGTGACTTTTCGAGTTCGGTTCGATTCTTGTGAACCTTGTTCGGGAGTGACATCATCTGGTTCTATTAGTTCTTTTATTCAAGTGGATCGAATTTGGAACTCTTGTGTTTTCGACTTTGTCGACTCATTATGTTCGTTGACATTTCGAGCTTGTCCCGCCCTTGATTTTGTTGATCGAACGAGTGTGGTATTGTTTCTAATAACTCATTTGTCGTGACTTTTCAATCGCTATTCCCTTTCTGTGGATCTTATGGGAATGCATGTCTTGTAGTTCTCACCGGATCATCCCGGGAGTTGTTGTTTGAGTTTTATTATCCTTCGTGTTTCGGACATGATTGTTCGATTTTGTTGTCTCGATCGTTTGTTTGTTCGGTTTTTATTCTCGTTTTGTGATTGTTGAGCGTTCAGCTCCTTCATAATTTCCTTATGTTCGAAATTAGTCTCGTTTCGATCTTCCAACCCTTGAGCGGTGGAATTCCGTATTTGTTCGGCCGATTGGCTCACGTGTTGATTATCTGTTTGATGACGCTTGTCACTTGTTGGTTTTATTGTGTCTCTAACGGCGACGTTGTGTTGGTCGTCGTGGAGCGTGTTTTCACGCCGTATATTCCTTTGCGTTGCTTGTAACATTTTGCCGATGGGCGTAAGTTACGCACTTCTTGTGTATCTCGTTGAGTTTTCCTGGCAGGATATTTCTTCTCCCTACTTGTTTTAAGTTTCGGGACGAAACTTCTTTTAAGGAGGGTAGAATGTAATACCCGTAATTTCGATTTCCGGTAATTTCTTTTTTTCGGCGGAAGTCCGTTTTGACGACGCTCTCATGACCGTTTCGTCATTCTGAGAATGATTAATTCTACACTTTTTGACATCCGAGTTGGTTTCGGTGTCGTTTTGTGGAGTTCCGTGCTTTTTAGCGACTTTTCCGCACTTGAGTTCGATTCTTGCGAATCTCGTTCAAAACTGCTGTTTCGAGTTCCCCGTAAGTCCGTTTAACTTTGTTAGACGTGTTATGAACTTCGGTTTGGTTATTCGATCACGTATCGTGATTTTCGGGCGTTTTGGGCCATTTTCGTAATTTCCCAAAGTTTAGGGTAATTATTTTCCGTTGTCGAATTCCGAGCCTTCGGATAGTCGGAATCGTGTGTTCTCTTAGTGCTCGGATTCATCTTTGCGAGTATTTTGTAACCGTATCTTCGATTCGTATTCAGGTTCGGGTTTCGAGATCGTTCGGGCCGTCGGAGTTGGCCCCAACCGAGTCATGGCCGGGCAACCTGGGCCCAGGCCGGTACTGGCCGAGTTACGACCGGTAGTGCTCGGCAGTCTTCTGGCCGAGCAGGCCGTACCGTGGGCCGCGGCACACTCGTGTGACATTTTCGGCCAAAACCCGACTGTACCGGGTGCCGCGGCACACTACCGATCACTGGGCGCAGTTTTGGCCTTGTGCCGCGGCACACTCCCGCTGGGCCGCAGCGCACTGTGCAGCCTATTTAAGGTCCTGCAGTCGTTTTTTGGCCATTTTTTTCTCCTCCTTCTCCTTCTCTTCCGCGGCTGAGGGTATGCTCATCATGGAGCCATGTTGTTTAACAACAAATCCTCGAAGTTATTGAGGTTATATCATCAATCAATCATCCTATATCGTCCTTTGATCCAGCGAATCAAAGTAATCTTTCTTAGAACCCTAGTTTCTTGAATTTTGGGGTTTTTGCGTTTTTGTCCGATTCGTTCCGTATTATTGATTAATTCATGATGGCTATGATTAATCTTGGTAGTTTCTTGTGTTTAACATCATTTAATCCATTGTTCTTCGTCGAATCGAAGTATATTTCTCGATTTCCTTCAAATTGACTTTTGGGGATTTGTTCTCGATCTCGTTTTTCATCCGTTTTGATGGATCGATTGTGGTTAAATGATGTTGTTAAACACATTCTATGGATTGTATATCCATATTTCAACTTGGAATTCGCTGTGTTTTGTCGGGACGAATCGTGTTCTTGGCCGTTTTGGGGGAAATCCTTGAACTTTCGTCATTCATTCTTTGAATTCAACGGCTTTGAGTCGTATTATGGAATTCATTTTCGTTGTTATTGTTTTCGTTCATAGTTCATTGTTGCGGATTGTCGTTCGGTGGAGTCGGCGAGTTCGTAGTCGGTTCGTGTCAACCTACTTCGGCCGATTCTCCGCGTTGTGGTTATTCGAGGCTAGTACCTTGCCCATACATTTCTTATTTTATGGATATGATGATCGGTGATCGTCTTGGTGTGTTTGTTTTGGTTGTTTGGAATGAAGTTTCAAAATATTTCGGTTTGGCCTCGTTAAAGGCTCCCTTTCAAAACGCGTGTGTGTTTTGTGAACGGTGTGTTTGGGAATTGATTATGATTGATTATTTTGAACGTTGAAGGCTTTAATGATATTTCTATTGTTTAAAGTTATGGAATCGTGTATTCCGTGTTTAATCTTGTTTTTGTGTTTTGAAGAGTTTGATAATGTTGTCGGATAAATGGCCATCTCTAGTAAGTATTCTTGATGAACTTACATTCTTAGCATATTAGTATTGCATGAGTAACGTGTGTGTGTGTATGCTCACTACGGGTTAGATCCGACGGGGTCTCGGTAGGGCTCCACGAAGCTGTGGGACCGCGAGCTTGCTTTTAACCACTACGGGTTAGATCCGACGGGGTCTCGGTAGGGATCCACGAAGCTGTGGGTCCGCGGTTAATTGTGGTGCATTTTGCAAATGTGATTTGATATTGGCAATTCCGGAAATGAGTGCTTTGGAACTATGTTTTCATGATTGCATGCATCGACTAAGTGTGTAAGAGGTACGTGTTCGTTTGGCTTACTTAGCTAGGATGGCACTAGAGTATTTTGTTGTTTGTTTTAAATCCTTTATTTTTGGATTTTGATGTTGGGAGACGAACCTTGTGGTCGTTCTTGTGTACTGTGAGTTGATGAGATTTGGGGCTAAAATCCCAATGTTTTTGTAAAATTCATTTTACGGATTTGGGCTAAAATCCCAACGGTTTGGTAGAGGTCATTTTTCGGAAAGTAAACCTTTGGGGCGGTGACCTCTTTCGTATTTTGGGTTTTGAAAAGTAGGATTGATAATCCTAAATCGTTTTCTATTAAAACTCCCGATGGTATTTCAAATTATTTTATAAATTATTTCCCTTGACATTTTGATCTTGAAATTTTGGGAAGTCTTTACTCAAACTCTCGCCTCGGGAAGTGTTCATCTTGTTGTATTTGAATCTTTGAGGATTCCGAATTATTATCGTTCGTGGAATGTGAATTGTATGACTCGTATTTTTGCACTTGTACTTGCACTAGCAAAACAGTGGAGTTTTGCTAACCCCCGAGTATTCGGGGGGTGGATGTCTATTTTTGCATTCAGGTTTTGGAGCATAACACAGGGTCGGCACGAAGGATGATGAAAGATGATCGTAACTAATCACATGAGGAACCGTATATTGTTTATGTTAGGAATATGCCCTCGAATGCCACTCAGAGGATGAGAGAGTGAGAGCAATTGTATTGTAATTATGAATATTATATTTAATAAGGCAATTATTATTTCTATATTATTGTATATCACTGGCATTGTGATTTGGTATATAGAATAGTAGTCCTTGCATTTGAGAGTGAACATTCTACTCCTTATAGAGATAAGGAGATAGGCACTAGAAGTGTTTAGAGCTCGAATGCTTAACTAGTTCGCAAGTCGATAAAACTTAACAGGACATTAAGTTTTTAATAAGACTTGTATAACTGATGCTAGGACGTGTGCACGTCTTGATAGCATAGTTATAAGTATATTGGTGGGACCAGTATACTCGAACACGACTCATACTCGATTCACACGGTATTCACTCTCGAAGAGTCGATGATGAATCGAAAGGTTGTGATAGTATACGTGGACCTTTGACTTGAGGGTTCAGTAGAAGATGTGTCTGTGACGTTTAGTTTGTCATTAGAGTAGTTAGACTCATTTGCTTAATTGCTGAGTCGACCTCGAAGTGCGGACTATACGGGCAGTAGCGCCTTTGTCAGACGCCAAGAAAGGATTCTATCTCTGTTAGTGAGCAGCGAATGTCCTATACGGTTAATGGCAAATAAGATCATAAGTCTTTGGCCAAAGCATTCGATATAGTCGTATTAGATACACTATTAATCACTCGGTCTTGATTTGCATTAACACATGTATAGAGTTTAGTCAATGATAGGGTTTGACTTTACCGTGACCCAAGACTTGACCGGGACATCCGATGAAGGGTCTATACGTATATAGTATTCACGACATAATGGTTACGGAATGATTCGTTCATTCGTTCTCGATCGGGTTTACAGGCGGCCCGCTAGTGGCTAAGTGTTGCCCGCACTCATTGGTTCCTCCCAATGCCGGCCGAGACGAACCTACGAGTCGCGCAATAGGATCATTGATGGATAAATGTGAATTAATAATCTCTCTTATAATGTTAGATATTAGATATCTAATTTTGATTTATCGGATAACTCAAATAGCGGTCTAAAGAAATGTAAGTAGTTCTTGGGTGATTTCTTTATTTCATAAATTATAGTTCTTAGATAAATTTTTTTTTGTGTTTGTTATATTTTATTTTTTGGTTTATTTAATTTGTCCTAACACTTTGGATTTAACACGGATTCGTTTGACGTACATCCGGGACACGAGGGATTCGTTTTGACGAACATCCAATTACACGAGCCGAGTAAATTCGACCCGTCTTCTTGGAAATTTCCCTTAAGGCCAACCCTCCATCTTTTGTCTCTTATATACTTATTTTATGTCACTAGGTGACATATGTGAGGTGTATTTGATACCCTCAATCATGTGTTAAAGGAAGACTTTCATTTTTATAAATAAAAGTCTTTAAAATGGAGTTATGACTACTTCTTCTTTCTTTAACTCATAATCACGAATTTGAGAGAGAGAATAAGGTAGATAACTTCATCTTGTTCTTAGAGACAAGATATAAGAAGAATACATTGAGAGAGAATATTCCTACAAGCTTCCCTAGCCGCATTCTTGAAGAAAGGAAGCTTGTCGATTTTTCCATCAAGTTCCGCGTGTGAAGTAGAGGCATCTTGCTTTAGGTGCTTGGAACGAAGGGCTCTTCATCATCATCATCATCATACGAAGGTTTTTCAGAGACATCATAGGTATGGGACTTTGATTCCTTGATCTTCGTATTTTCTTTTCGTATATACGTTACTTGATCGATCCTCTTAGGGATTCCGTTTATTCTTCCGTTGCGTTTATTTTCCGAGGAATCCCAACGGTGGTATCGGAGCGAGGTCAAATATATCGTATATACGATCATCTTTGCATTTGGAATGTTATTTGATGATGTTTATGATTTAGAATCATAATAGATATAATCGAAGAAATTTAATCGTTCGTAGTAAGTCAAGTTTCGACTATTTTATGTGAATTATAAATCTGAAAAATTTGATTTTTGTTGATTTATAAGTTCTTCATGAAGTTAAGAAACTTTTTCGCTTTGTGTTTAGTCGAAAAAATGAGAAAAACGGGGTTAAACACGAATACCGCACGAAGACGCAGTGCCGGCAGCAGCTTATCGGATCGCCGCTGGCCGCCGAGAGTGACTCGCTAGCTATCAGAGCCGCCGCCACTGCCGGGCAAAGGGGCCGAGAGTGACTCGTCCGGGCGGTTTCGGGTTTTCGGCCCGATTTTGAATCGGGCCGTGGGTCAGCCTCGATAGGATTTTCCGACTCCATTTTTGTGTTTATATTTCGTTGTAATAATTTCAAATTTAAATTGGATTTAATTAGATTTAATAAAATATTTGGAATATTTTTTAAGGGAAATTATTAGACGAGAATATTATTTTGGCGGATTACTTTGAGCGGATTAAAATGACGATTATAAATATTAATTTGATTAATATTGTAGAAATTAAATAAATTAATTTTTATATTAATTGGATTAATATATTAATTGATTATTTAATTTTATTTACCGTTACATGTTGTATTAAATGCCTTATGTGATGGTGATATAGCTCATGGACTTAGTTGTTGATTTGTTCGATTCGATATGGTTGTAAAGGCCATTTTGAGCCTATTTATTTTTACTAGAAAATATGTATAAAAGGATGTATTGTTCAATGATGTAATTATTCATATGGCTATGACGAAGACCGAAGACGACCGACTGGAAGACGAAGAATCAATACTGAATTTTTCTTTTCGTTATTTGGCTTGGCCCAATACTTAAGAAAAAGTCCATGAGCTATATGTTGGTAGTAACTAGGTTGCTATTTATTGTTTTTCATTTTGAATGATTGACAAACCACAAACCGCGCTTATAAACGGATTAATGTGCAAAGTGTAACATATAATCGCGTTAATACTCCCACTTACAAACACTAAGTTATAAAGGTTACGAGGTTTCCTACCCTCCGTCAAACTCATGGAAAATTGAAATCTAAACCGGAATATTATTCTTCCGAGTATGTCGGGGTAATATTTTTGGGGAAAGTTGATAAATTCCTAGAGTGCATTAGATGCCTTTGGTTGTGACAAATCAAACCCCTATAAACCGTATGGGTTGCCGGGTAAGATTCAACTGTCAGACTAATAGGAGTTGACGGTTTAAACTTAGATAGTTCAGCGAGCCATAGAAACCGAATGGGTTGAGGGCAAGTGAACTAGGGGTAAAAGAAGATCGAATCATCCATTAGATGGGTTGGTATTAGACACCACTTTATAAAGAATAATAGAATATAAACCGTATGGGTTGCCCTCTATTAAACTTTGTAAAGAAATCGATCACCACTATGAAGTCACCCAAGACTTAGGATTTAACATGGGAGTGTGTAAATGCCGATAAAATAGTGGGAGCCGAGTTATGAATAAAGAAAGTCCTTAAATTCTTTACTCGGATCATAATTAAACAATCACTAATGAATCTCAAATTATTCTCTCAGATTAACAAAACTCTCAATATGACAATGAACCCACTCGCTATAATAAATGAAAAGAACGTCTGATCGGTCCGAACTATGTGGGTGCCGGAACTTGAGGATTGTCCTAACTATGGAAATCTTTGGGATATGTCTTGGAGGCGGACATCCCGGCTCTCCTGCAAGAACCCGAGCCAATCAGGAAGATGTCGATGCCCATGAGAAATGGGTAAAAGACGACATAAGAGTGCGAGGGTACATGTTAGGCTCAATGACCAATGAGCTTCAACGTGCCCATGAAAAGATGACGTCTTCACGAGCCATCTTAGCGCACTTGGCTGAGCTCTATGGAGAGCATAGCCGAACTGCTAGATATGAGATATCAAAGCAATTATTCGGCGCCAGGATGAAGGAAGGAGAGAAGGTTGGGGACCATGTCCTCAAGATGATCTCGATGATTGAGAGATTGGAAGCTCTTGATTTTCAGATGCATGCATCTCTCCAAACTGACCTTATCCTGCAGTCACTTCCTGACTCCTTTTCCCAATTTGTCATGAACTTCAACTGCAATGAGATTGCATGTAACTTAGCTGGGCTAATGAACAAACTGACGACTGCCAGTCTCAGATGAAGACAAAGGGAAAGGAAGCTGCACTTGTGATTTCTTCTAAGACTTGGAAGTCCAAGAATAAGAAGAAAAAGAACAAGAAGCAGTTAGGTCCGATAGCCAAGATCGACAAGGGAAGGGGCAAGGCCCCAATGGTTCAAAAGAGCAAAGGGGCCAAGAAAACGGATGTATGCCTCAACTGCGGTGAGCTAGGCCACTGGAAGAGGTATTGTCCAAAGCTTGACCGTAATGCGCCTTGAGGTACGGTACTATTGGTTTTAGAAACAAATTGTTCTGAATCGTATATTCTACTTCTTGGATACTTGATTCCGGTGCGAGTTCTCACATTTGTACAATGAATCGGGATCTGGAACGAAGTAGGAAGTGGATTCGGGGAGGTGATGGTCACCGTCGGAAGTGGGCATAGTGTCGAGGCTTCTGATATCGGATCCCTTATGTTGGATTTAGAATCTGGTTTTATTCTCACTTTAGATGATGTACTTGTTTTGCCCAAGGGGCACAAGAATATTGTATCAATTCCGGTCATGGACCGAAAGGGATTTCACTTCTTTATTGGAGATGGGTCCTGTCGTATTTATTTCAGAAATAAATTGGTTGGTACTGCTACATTATTAAATGGTTTATACCATTTAAAGAATAAGACAACTGTGAACACTATAACTAGGAAGCGTGGTAGGGATGAAACGAACCAAGCACTTAAGTGGCATCTTAGACTTGGTCATATCGGTCAGACCAAGGTTCATAAAATGGAGAAAGATGGGCTTACGGGTCCATTGGGATCAGATTCCTATCCAACTTGTGAATCTTGCCTTCAAGGCAAAATGACTAAGTTACCCTTCGCAGGGACTTTTGAAAGAGTCAAAAAACTGGATTGATCCATACCGACGCGTCGTGGCCCTTTTGAAGTGGCACGAGACGGCTTTCGATTTCATTACATTCACCGATGACCATACCGGATATGGATTCGTACTTAATGAAACATAAGTCAAGCTTTTGATAAATTCAAGGAATTTAAAGCCCTAGTTGAAAATCAAGCAGTAACCGTGTTAAGACTCTTGGTCGACCGGGGTGGTGAGTACATGAGTACCGAATTTGATGAGTTCTTAAAAGAACTAGGAATAGTGTCACAATTCACTCCTCCGGCTACTCCACAATTAAATGGTGTATCGAAAGAAGGAACCGAACCTTGTTGGACATGGTTCGCTCCATGCTTAACTATCTTGATCTACCGATTTATCCGTGGGGTTACGCGCTTCTCACTGCTGTGCATATCTTGAGCAGATGTCCTTCCAAATCCGTTCCTAAGACTCCCATGAGATGTGGAGAGGTAGGAAACCAAGTCTTAATCACATTAGGATTTGGGGATGCCCCTTATGTCAAGAAGACTAAAGTAGAGAAATTGGAAACTAGGTCAGTGAAAGGTCGTTTCATAGGATATCCAGGATTCCATGGGATATCTATTCTACATGCACGAAGATCATAGGATCATCGTTGCTATACAAGCACACTTCTGGAAGATCGGTTTATTCGGGAAGGAGGGGCGTAGAAATATTTCTTTGGAAGAAATAAAAGAAACACCAAATGAGGCACCTATGCAAGATACAAGAACCGAACCTTCGAAATACAAATACAACCTCGCAAGTCTAGTAGAATTTCTCAATTACACGAGAGGTATGGCTATCTGCATCAAGAGGAACCGGGTGTCCATGAGATGACAGAAGTAGTCAAGAGAAAGATCCTTCTACATACGACCAAGCGATGGTAGACGTTGACTCCACCAAGTGGCAAGAAGCTATGGAAGCCGAGATAAACTCAATGCATGCTAATCAGTGCGGACTTTAATAGATCGTCCTAAAGGCATAGTGCCTATTGGAAACAAATGGATCTATAAGAGAAAGACTGATGGAGATGGCAAGGTTGATACCTATAAGGCCAGGCTTGTGGCAAAGGGTTATTCCCAAAGAAATGGAATCGATTACTTCGAGACCTTCTACTTTGTAGCTATGATTAAGACTATTCGCATGATGCTTCCTATAGCAGCCCACTTAGATTATGAAATATGGCAAATGGAAGAGAAAACGGCATTCCTAAATGGATTCCTCGAGGAGGAGATTTATATGGAACAGCCTAAGGGATTCATATCTCAAACCAATATTCATAAAGTATGCAAACTTCAGCGTGCCATTTATGGACTGAAGCAAGCTTCAAGGAGTTGGAATCTTCGTTTTAACGAGACAGTCAAAGAGTTTGATTTTGTCCAAAACGAAGAAGAGCCCTGTATTTACAAGAAGGTTAGTGGGAGAAAAATTGCGTTCTTAATACTATATGTAGATGACATTCTACTTATAGGAAGCAGCGTAGGAATGCTCGATTACGTGAAAGCTTGGCTTTCTAAAGAGTTCTCAATGAAAGACTTGGGAGAAGCTACCTATATTTTGGGTATTCGTCTCTACCGGGATAGAGCGAAAAGAATGTTAGGTCTTTCCCAAGCCCTCTACATAGAAAAGATCCTGAAGTGATTTAGGATGGAAGATTCTAAAAGAGGGTTTCTACCTATGCAACATGGAGCAAAACTTTCCTTAGAGATGTGTCCTCAAAGTGAGGAAGATAGAAAGGAAATGAGCAAGGTACCTTATGCTTCAGCAGTAGGTAGCCTTATGTATGCAATGATTTGCACTAGGCCGGACATTGCTTATCTTGTGAGCGTAGTAAGTCGGTTTCATCAAATCCAGGCGGGAACATTGGATCTGTAAAGAACATTCTTAAGTACCTAAGGAGGACTAAAGACTTGGTTCTTACATACGGCGGTGGAGAACTAAGAGTGATGGGTTATACGGACTCGATTTTTCGGGGGACATGGATGCTCGGATGTCCACATCGGGGTATATCTTTACTCTGAATGGTGGGGCGATTTCTTGGAGAAGAGCCAAGCAAAGTTCGATTGCTATCTCCACATGTCAAGCCGATATCAAAACACGGAGGCTGCTAAAGAAGCTTTTTGGATAAAGAAGTTCACTGAGGAACTTCAAGTGGTTCCTAACGCAGAGAAGCCCGTGACACTGTTTTGTGACAACGACGGAGCTGTTGCACAGGCTAAGGAGCCTAGGGCTCACCACAACACCAAACACATTGCGAGAAAATATCATTTTGTTAGAGAAATGGTTCGGGATGGGAATGTTACACTACAGAGAGTAGACACAGCAAATAACGTTGCTGATCCACTTACCAAGCCACTATCTCAGAAGGTCTTAGAGAGACATCTGGAGAGTATGGGTATTAGATACCATAGTTTGTGGCATTGAGTGCAAGTGGGAGATTGTTAGGAATATGCCCTCGAATGCCACTCAGAGGATGAGAGAGTGAGAGCAATTGTATTGTAATTATGAATATTATATTTAATAAGGCAATTATTATTTCTATATTATTGTATATCACGGCATTGTGATTTGGTATATAGAATAGTAGTCCTTGCATTTGAGAGTGAACATTCTACTCCTTATAGAGATAAGGAGATAGGCACTAGAAGTGTTTAGAGCTCGAATGCTTAACTAGTTCGCAAGTCGATAAAACTTAACAGGACATTAAGTTTTTAATAAGACTTGTATAACTGATGCTAGGGCGTGTGCACGTCTTGATAGCATAGTTATAAGTATATTGGTGGGACCAGATACTCGAACACGACTCATACTCGATTCACCACACGGTATTCACTCTCGAAGAGTCGATGATGAATCGAAAGGTTGTGATAGTATACGTGGACCTTTGACTTGAGGGTTCGGTAGAAGATGTGTCTGTGACGTTTAGTTTGTCATTAGAGTAGTTAGACTCATTTGCTTAATTCTTGAGTCGACCTCGAAGTGCGGACTATACGGGCGGGTAGCGACCTTTGTACGCCAAGAAAGGATTCTATCTCTGTTAGTGAGCGGCGAATGTCCTATACGGTTAATGGCAAATAAGATCATAAGTCTTTGGCCAAAGCATTACGATATAGTCGTATTAGATACACTATTAATCGTCGGTCTTGATTTGCATTAACACATGTATAGAGTTTAGTCAGTAGGGTTTGACTTTACCGTGACCGAAGACTTGGCCGACATCGATGAAGGGTCTATACGTATATAGTATTCACAACATAATGGTTACGGAATGATTCGTTCATTCGTTCTCGATCGGGGTTTACTGATGCGGCCGCCAGTGGCTAAGTGTTGCCCGCACTCATTGGTTCCTCCCAATGCCGTGAGACGAACCTACGAGTCGCGCAATAGGATCATTGATGGATAAATGTGAATTAATAATCTCTCTTATAATGTTAGATATTAGATATCTAATTTTGATTTATCGGATAAATCAAATAGCGGTCTAATGAATTGTAAGTAGTTCTTTGGTGATTACTTTAATTCATAAATTATATTTCTTAGAGAAATATATATTTGTGTTTGATATAATTAATTAATTGGATTAATTAATTATTCCAAACACATTGGAAATAAAGCAGATTCGTTTGTGAACATCCGGTACACGAGGGATTCGTTTTTAACATCCAGTACACGAGCCGAGTAAATTCGACCCGTCTTCTTGGAAATTTCCCTTAAGGCCAACCCCCCTCCATCTCTTGTCTCTTATATACTTATTTTATGTCACTAGGTGACATATGTGAGGTGTATTTGATACCCTCAATCATGTGTTAAAGGAAGACTTTCATTTTTTTATAAATAAAAGTCTTTAAAAAGGAGTTATGACTACTTCTTCTTGCTTTAACTCATAATCACGAATTTGAGAGAGAGAATAAGGTAGAAAACTTCATCTTGATCTTAGAGACAAGATATAAGAAGAATACATTGAGAGAGAAAATTCCTACAAGCTTCCCTAGCCGCATTCTTGAAGAAAGGAAGCTTGTCGATTTTTCCATCAAGTTCCGGCGTGTGAAGTAGAGGCATCTTGCTTTAGGTGCTTGGAACGAAGGGCTCTTCATCATCATCATCATCATACGAAGGTTTTTCAGAGACATCATAGGTATGGGACTTTGATTCCTTGATCTTCGTATTTTTCTTTTCGTATATACGTTACTTGATCGATCCTCTTAGGGATTCCGTTTATTCTTCCGTTGCGTTTATTTTCTGAGGAATCCCAACAGTTTATTTGTTCGGTTGTACTTTATTTTCCGCTGCTATATTTTTCCCGTTGTACGGGTGTGGTTGTGTTTTGACCCCTGTGTGGGCATGAGTTGTATTTGAGTTGTATGTATTTATTGAAAGACCAAATCGGTCTACTGAGTCATTTTAGCCTTAAAGGCATGGTTGAGTTGTTATATGTTGTTACCAGCCTGGTAGATCCTTGAGGAAAGGTTCTATGGCGTGTAATATCCCTGAGCGGATTGGGGGTGTTACAGTTATTTGGGTCTAGTCGAGTGTCGTTTCTGAACAGTATCACTACTACGCCATCATCTCAGTAAACTGGTGCTCGTAAGTTTTTCCTAACTTGACTCGTTGCATGATCCAGTGTTGTCCCTTTCTTAATATTGTGAAGTGTTTTGCATTTGAATTGTACTCACTAGTTATTTCTTCAGAATGTCTGCTGGTAGAGGACGCGGTCACGGACGCGGTAGGGGACGTGGCGCAGCCGGTGGGTCGGCCATGTCCGATAGTTGTGGGGCTGGTTCGGCAACACCTTCTTTGTCGAACAGTGTCCAGCCTAGTGCCGAAGGTCAGCATGATCAGTCTGCTAGCTTCGGTAATACTAATGATAACGCCGGGGTGGCAAATATTCTGCAGAAAGTTGCGAATCAGATGGCGCTACTAACCCAGGCGGTCCTAGTTAATCAGGCCAATGCTAATCTGGTTCCGCCTACTGGTTCTGGTACCGACAAGTTACTTCAGGATGTGATCCGCATGCGTCCTCTGCAGTTCGATGGTACTTCCGACCCTTATTCGAGATAGAGAAAGTGTTCGAGGCAGCAAACTGCTCTGAGGAGAGGAAAGTACCAATTGCTCAGTACTTCCTCGCCAAAGAGGCAGCAATGTGGTGGCAAGTAGTGAAACCGCGTGACCGAGCGGCTACATGGGAAGAGTTCCGAGATTTGATGGAGGCCGAATATCATCCTTGGTCGATGAAAGAGGGAAGGATTCGAGCCTTCTTTGAGGCAAAACCTCAGGATGTTCCCATCTCACAGGCTATCAAGGACTACAATCAGCAGCTACATTATGTGAGGAATTAGGTCTGAGATGAGCAAGATAAGATCCGCCACTTCGACATGCGGATGGAGCCGAGGGTTCGCCACTACATGTCAGGCCTTGGGTGTACAACTTTGAAAGACTATAAGAACAGGGCGATGGCCTATGAGATGTCTTTTTCTGCGACAGAGGTGGCAACAGAGGGTAAGAAACAGAAGACATTCGGTCAGTTTTTGGGGGTTAAGTCTGGTGGGCATCAGAAGACGCAGTCAGGTTCGCGAGCCTTCGGGAATCAGTCCTCATCATTTGGGCGAGGAAATGGTTCCAAGTCTGCTCCGACTGTTCCTGTTCGTGATCCTAACTGTTTTAACTGTGGTCGTCCCGGACACATGATGAGTGAGTGTGACAGGCCGCCACTACAGTATCTTACTTGCGGTCATATGGGACATCGTGCTAAGTATTGTGGAGATGCGAGTCGGGCACCAGTTTCTCAGGTGTCAGCCCCGGCTACGAGAGAACCGAGTTTGAATCAGGCGCCGATAGCTAGTCAGCCTCGGTAGAGTTTCGGCAGAGGTCGAGGGCGTGGACAGTCTTCTAGATGGGGAGCTTCTAGTGCGGGTCTGTTCCACCCCATGTGTATGAGATGAGATGAGTGGGAGATCCTGACGCGATAGTGGCTACAGGTACCGTTCACATTCTTGACCATCCTGTTTCCGTGTTATTCGATTCTGGTGCTACGCATTCTTTCATCTCTTTGGATTGTGTGTGTCGTCTGCATGTTGATTGTCTAGTTGTATGTGAACCGTTTGTTGTTAAACTTCCTAGTGGAGATAGTATTGTGGGGGGTCGTGAGATTAGAGATTTTCCGGTGAGTATCGCGGGGAGGGCTTGGTCTTCTAATCTGATTGTGGTAGACATTAAGGATGAGGATTTGATTCTTGGTGAGGATTCGCTGGATTGACATGGGGCGATCATGAACTATAGAGCGAGGACCATTTAGATGTTAGCCAATGACAGTACTGAACACTCCTTTGTGGGGTGCAAATGGAGTAGTCATAGATTCTTGGTCAGCGCTATGAAAGTGGTGAAACTTCTTCGAGGAGGTTGCACTGGTTACTGGTATTACGCTTTGAGATCGGAAGAAGGGGGAGTCGAGCTCTCGTCTATTCCGGTAGTGAGTGAGTATCCTGACATCTTTCCAGATGAGTTGCCGGATTTGCCACCGGACCGTGAGGTTGAGTTCACCGTTGATTTAGAGCCGGGTGCGGCTCCAATTTTGAAAATGCCGTACCGCATGGCGCCTGCCGAGATGCTTGAGCTGAAGAGACAGTTGGGAGAGTTGCTAGACATGGGTTATATTCGACCGAGCGCTTTGCCTTGGGGCGCACCGGTCTTGTTCATAAGGAAGAAGGATGGGTCACTACGTTTATGCATCGATTACCGAGATTTGAACAAGGTGACCATCAAAAACAAATATCCGCTCCCGAGGATTGACAACTTGTTTGACCAATTGCAAGGAGCGACTGTGTTCTCGGAGATTGATTTGAGATTGGGGTATTACCAACTCCGAGTGAAGGATTCCGATATTCCGAAGACGGACTTTCGGACGAGATATGGCCACTACGAGTTTTTAGTTATGCCGTTCTGGCTAACTAACGCCCCAGTCGTGTTCATGCAGCTGATGAACAAGGTTTTTATCGAATATCTCGATAAGTGTGTAGTTGTATTTATCGACGATATTCTGAATAACTCTAGGAGTGAGGAGGAGCATGCACGTCATCTACATATCGTGTTAGGAATCTTGAGAACTCAGCGTCTTTATGCGAAGTTCTCAAAGTGCAAGTTTTGTCTGCAAGAGGTTATGTTTTTCGGTCACGTGATCTTGTCCGAGGGTGTTTGTGTGGATCCACACAAGATAGAGGCAGTGTTGGATTGGGCACTACCCAAGAATGTGAAGGAAGTCCGTAGTTTTCTGGGTTTGGCAGGGTATTATCGAAGGTTTGTCGAGGGGTTCTCTAAACTCGCTCGACCGCTCACTCAGTTGTTGCAGAAGTTAGAGAAGTTTGTGTGGTCAGACGAGAGACAGAGGAGTTTTGAAGAGTTGAAGAAGCGGTTGACTACCGCTCCCGTCTTGGCCTTACCGTGTGGTAATGAGGGCTTCTCAGTTTATAGCGATGCCTCAGGCCAAGGACTGGGATGCGTACTCATGCAGCGCGGAAAGACTATCGCCTATGTTTCACGTTAGTTGAAACCGTACGAGTTAGATTATCCTACCCACGATCTTGAGTTGGTTGCAGTTGTGTTTGTGTTGAAGGTTTGGCGTCATTACTTATAAGGCTCGTCGTGTCAGATTTTCACCGATCACAAGAGCCTATTTTCACACAGAAAGAACTGAATATGAGACAGAGGAGGTGGCTGGAGTTAATTAAGGATTACGATCTCGAGATCTTTTATCATCTGGGCAAGGCAAATGTGGTGGCAGATGCCTTGAGTTGAAAATCAGTATTGCTTCGGACACTTGAATTACCCACGCCTCAGTCAGGGCTCCAACGAGATTTGATAGGGTTGAGTATTCAAGTTGTGTTACCAGGGAATGCCGGACAGTTGTGCGCCCTTGAGTTTTCTTCGTCCCTGGTCGACGACATTAAATCGAGACAGTTAGAAGATCCGATGTTTATTCAACTCCGTGAGAATGTGGTGAAACAGAGAGCCCTGGGATTCGTGATTCAGGAAGACAGTGTGTTGAGATTCCAAGGTCGGATGTGTGTTCCGAACGACTTGGAATTGAGGCAGGGCATTATGCGAGAGGCTCATGCGTCGCCTTACTCATTCCATCTGGGCTCGAGCAAAATTTATAAGGATTTGAGGTCGAATTTTTGGTGGAATAACATGAAGAATGAGGTAGTGCAGTTTGTGGCTAAGTGTTTCACTTGTCAGCAAGTCAAAATCGAGCATCAGCAGCCAACCGGGTTGTTGAAACCATTTCCCATTCCGGAATGAAAGTGGGAGAAGTTTCTATGGATCGACTAACTAAGTCGGCACATTTTCTGGGCATCAAGGACATTTGGGGTCCAGAAAAATTGGCTCGTATTTTTATTTCGCAGATCGTGAGACTTCATGGTACGCTGAAGACTATTATCGAACAAAGATGGTCGGTTTGTATCGCATTTTTGGCAGGCGGTACATAAGGAACTGGGGAAACATTTGCGTTTGAGTACATCTTTCCATCCTCAAACCGATGGACAGTCCGAGCATACCATTCAGACATTCGAGGATATGTTGCACGCGTGTACGCTAGACTGGAGTAGTGATTGGGAGGAACATCTGGCCCTGATCGAGTTCACTTATAATAATAGCTGGCATGCGTCGATTAAGATTGCACCGTATGAGGCGCTTTATGGCCGACGATGTCGATCACAGATATGTTGGAATGGACCATCCGATTTGGTTGGCACCGAGCCGGATCTTGTGTTGGAGACTAGGAAGAAAGTCGAGTTGAATCGAGAGGGAATGTTGGCAGTTCAGAGTCGACAAAAGTCTTATGCGGATGTTAGGCGTCGACCCTTGGAGTTTGAGGTAGGAGATCATGTCTTGTTGAGAGTGTCTCCATCGAAGTGAGTTTTCCGTATTGGAAAAAGGGGAAGCTTAGTCCAAGATATATTGGACCTTTCGAGATATTGGAGAAAGTTGGCGAGTTAGCATACCGTTTGGCATTACCCCCATCGTTGAGCCATGTGCATAGTGTTTTTCATATTTCCCGATTGAGAAAATATGTTCCAGACCCGACTCACGTTATTTACTTCGGGGATGTGGAAATCGAGAAGGATGTTACGTTTGAGGAGAGGCCAGTTAAAATTTTGGAACGTCGGGATAAACAGTTAAGGCACAAAACCATTCCTTTGGTTAAGGTGCAATGGTCGAGGTATGGAGTGGAGGAAGCGACAAGGGAATTAGAGGAGGATATGCGTGCGAGATACCCCGAGCTTTTTTATCCTTAAGTTTCGGGACGAAACTTCTTTTTAGAGGGAAGAATGTTCTATTTTTATCAGTTTCTAGTTTTGGCGCATGTCTATTTTTAACGACTCTCTTGTAACCGTTTCGATGTTTTGAATCTATTTTGTTCTTGGTGTTTTTCCATTTGGACGAGTTTCGGAGGTGTTTTTACGTAATTTTGCTTTATGTCATGTTTTGTCGCATGTATGTTCGATTCTCATAAAACTTGTTTGAATTCGTTGTTTCTTTGTTTCCATGAGTCCGTATGGTTGAGTTATTCATGTTGTGAGTTTTAGTTTGACAATCCGACGTTGTATCGTGATTTTCGGACATTTGGACCGTTTTGTAATTTCCTATAAGTTTAAGGAATTTTATCTCCTTTGTCATATTTTGAATCTCCCAGTAGTCGGAATCGTATTTTCTTTCAGCACTTAGCTTCGTCGTTGCGAATACTTCGTATGTATGTTCTAGATTCTATCTTTGGTTGCATTTCGACTTCATATTTTCCTGAGCAACGAACTGCATTCAGCAATGCTGAACTGCTGCATGAATAACGTACGTTATTCATGCTTTCTTGCGTGCGCTATCAGTATGCGTATAACGTACGTTAAACCTTAGTGTTAACATACATTATGATCCTAAGCGGTTTGGACAGTGGGTTCTGCCAAGTTTCTGCCGAGTCCTTACGTACGTTAACTCATGGTTGTTACGTACGTAAGCTTCCTTATAGCGTACGCTAACTGTCTGATGTAGCGTCCGCGATCAGCCTCAGCAAACTAGGCAGATTGTTCTGCCAAGCCCTTACTTACGCTAACTCATGAGTGTTACGTACGTAAGAGGCATTATGTACGTTAACCTCACCATGTTAACGTACGTGACGAGCAGTCCGGTATATAATACCTGAACAGGTTCCAGTCACGTCATTTCTTCCTTTCTTCCTCCTTGTCCGTGGTTGGTGTTCTTCCAGGTGATTTTGAGTGATTCTTCAAGATAAATCGGTAGGGTCCATGATAGATTGTTTGTGGTGCTCCCAACAAAGTTTATCATCATCGTAATCATCTTCCTCCATCCGAAATCCAAGGTATTTTGGCTTAGACCCTAACTTGTCAATTTTGGGGGGGTTTCGTGTTTGGTCTTCCTTAACTCGTATCGTTCGTTTGTGTCGCTATATTTCCTATCAATTATTGTTATCAAATTTTTCCCAATCCGTTTCCGTTGTGTTTAATTCGTGGATTGTTGATTCGAGGAGGTTTTGTGAAAACCCTCGCCCGTATTGAACGTATATGTATTGTTAAGGCTGTAATCGGGGTTATGGGCGTATTCTGTTTGATTATTGTTATCGGTTAGGACTGAGTTGTGTTAACCTTTCATCTAGGAACGGACGTTGTCACTCTCGGCCATTCCTAATCTTCGTTTAATTTCCGTCTCGTCGAAAATATCTCAAAGGCAAGTACTTTACATTTGGTTGTGTGTTCTAGTATTTGAATTATGTCTTCTCGTGTATGTTGTGGATGAGAATGCGTATGTTCACCCAAGGATGGTTCGACGGGGCCTCTGGGGATACGTAGTTCCGTATGTATGCATATCATGAACTGGGGAAAACCACCCAGGGATGGTCCGACGTGTAATATCCGACAGAAATTCTTACTTGCTGTTGTACTATTCGGATAATTTAATACTGTTGTACTCTTGTTGCATTTGTGTATGGTTATTGGAATATATCATAAATAAACATAATAATAATGATCACTCGCATTATGTTCGAATTTTCAGTGTTATAGAGATAAGTGCTTATTGAACTATTAAAAACCTGAGCCTAACGTACGTTAATCGTTAGGCATAGCGTACGTTACTTTGAGGCCTTTACGTACGTAAAGGGGGTACCTGTTACGTACGTAACCAGTGCAATCGTATCCGATCCCAACTTTCGGCGTGTGGGGCCGGGTAGGATTTGAATATCTGATCTTTTGGAGCCAATCTAGTTGACCTATCTTACGTACGTAATGCTACGATAGGTAACGTACGTAACGAAGTTCGTATTTCAGTCCAGTAGCCTCTGGACTTATCTTACGTACGTAATACTTTCCTTATAGCGTCGTAAAGCACTTAACGTCGTTATCCTCTTGTGATAACGTATGTAACTATCTTTGTTATAAAAAGAGAGCTTGTGTCTTTCATTTTGCGACCAAACTCGAATTTTCACCTAGATAATCATCCTCCTGCACCCCTAGATCAAATTACCTTCTTCCAATTTGTGGTTGAGCTTTACATTTCGATTTTGGAGCTTGTTGTTTGGAACTTGGAGACATTCTTGAAGCTTATATTGTGTTCTTGTGGTTTGGTGTATTGTTCTTCATTTACAAGGTATGTTCTACGATTTAACCCTATAATCTCATAGTTATAATGATAGTGATTAAGTATAATCCACCTAGTGATGATTTAATCAAGCTAAAGCTAAACATGTTCATAGTTAGACTTCCAAAAACTTAATGATGAATATGATAGTTAAGGGTTTGTAAGGTTGTGTTTTTAGTATCTTCAAAGATGATGATCATGTTTAGTTAAACCAAACTCTTACTACGGACTAATAACACCAATAGACTATTAATAATCTTTGTTTCATTATGATGTAAATAACCTCTTAGAATAATTACCATAAAATGTTTTGAGAACCCTTGTTGATCATTAGAAGTTTGGAATAACCTTCTTGAACCTAAGCTAAGTGAATCCAGAGGATAAATGCTTGAACCTCCAAGTTAATTAAAAGATTATAAAGAAGGTGTTGAACTTGTAGTGGTCTTCATAATCATAATATGGAATTGCAACTACTTAACTCAACATAAGTAGTTGATGGAAGTGCAGATTTTCTTTTTGATGTCCTTGATGAGTTTAAGGAGTAGGAAATTATTGTTAACACATCTTAATCCGACAAACAGTTGGTAAACATCTTGTAATCAATTGTAAGATTAGAATGGCATTGAATAGGATTCTTGGAGTAAACCCTCAACATCTTAATAAGTTGAACTACTCAAATGAGAATTAGGATGTTGTCTCGTTGAAGTTTGGTATAGATGATTATATGAACGTATTATTAAGTGAAATATACTTCATTCAAGGTTGATTGTCCGAGTAACCGATTTTGAATCGAGGGCCGGCTGTTCGTTCGACAAAGAAGGACTTTACTCGCCTCCGTATTGAGGCAAGTTATCTTGCTTGGTTATAATGATGTGTGGATTCTTATGATGATTATGCATTTCGTGTATATAAAACACTTATGAACTTGTGTCTTGTGATCTGATGTTGCTCTTAATGATGTCCCGTTTTTCATCGTGGGATTGTATTCCCAAGTTCGTTACTTTTGGTCCCTTGATATTGTTGATCTTGTTGTCATCTCGGTGAGTCCTCGATCCTTATTCGGATTTTGTGAAATTCTTGAATTCGTTGTCATGTTGCATCGTGACATATCCGGAGTCATATCTACGTTCCGATTGGATATTGTGTAGGATTTTTAGCCGGGCACATATATAGTCATGCGTGAATATTTTTCCGTGAAAGGCTGTGCACACGAGACGTAGTTCGTTGAGGCTAATTAGGTACATTGTCCCGCGTATATCCTGGATTCCGTATACGGGGTGGACATGTGCACTGACACATATTCGGATCGGGCGTACTGTGATGTCCCTCTTGAGCCGTACTATCTTAGTCGCTCACAGTCTATTTTTTTATACGTGGATGTGTTCGACGTTTTGTGACTGAGCGTTCATACGCCCGAGGGGTATGTTCGTTAGTCGGGGCGTTATTCTTGAAATCTCATATGCGTGAATTGTATACTATCTTGAGAATCATTTATCATGTATATCTGACCCTGTATTGGGCGAAATACTTGTGTTGTATTTTAGGTCGAGGAAAAGGCAAGGCACGGGAAGATCAAGGTGATGACGAAGGGTTCGAAGGATACTAGTTCTGGGGCCCCAAGACTTTCGTGTTAAATGCAGTGTAATGTTATCTTTTCGCTTTATTTTAAGTTTGAACAAATGTATTGTTATTTTAAGGTATAATTCATCTCCATATGGATTATACTTATGTTTTGGATCCTGTGTGTAATAAGGCCGTAGGCCATACTGTTGTAAACTCCAGATCGGAGTAAGTACCTTGTTTTGTGGTTCGGCATCACATGTTTTGCGTATTTAATCTGTACTTTGAGTATCGCCTGGTGGATCCTAGTGTGGGGTCCACGGCACTGTAATGGCCGACTTATCGGGGTATTACACGACGGGGCCTCTGCGGGGTGCGGTGGCCATGAGTCTCGTACCAACGGTTAACCTTTGAAATGTTTTGTTGGAGAACTGTGTTTTGTGCTTGAGCATCATAATATTCCGGAATATAAAAAAAATATTTTCTAAAATGATTTTGGCGCATATTTCATCTGATTAGAATGGTAGTTCAAATGAATTGTACTTGCACTAGCTGTTGTCGCTAACCCCTTAAATGGGGGAAATACTTTTTTATTTCAGGTACAGGTCCTGGAGGTGAACGAGCATGCGGACAGTACGAGGATGATGGTCAAGGGTGATTCTGTTCAATGGTCGTTCGTTGATGTCATGTCTATTAAATTTTATTAATCATGTCATTTGTTTCAGTACTCGAGTACTTCTTTCTTTTGAATATTGTGATTGTTGTGTACCCATTTTGGGATTGGTTTTGACGTTGATTTACACTGTTGGGTTCAGACTATTTATTTAGTATGTCTTGGATCGAGAAGTCATTCGTATGTTGATGATGTTTATCACTGTCGTAATGTCGAGTTTGTGTGTAGCCTGGTGGATTCCAAAGGGTGGGGTCCAGGGCACTGTAATATGCCCTGAACGTCTTGGGGTGTTACAGTAACATACATTTAGATGGCATATATATAGACTTACTTGTACCTTGATTTTCATATGAGTAAAATGATATTCTCTCTTATTCTCTCAATTTTAAAGTCTACTTTTATTCTCTAACTCTTCTTTATTATTTGTTACATAACACGTTATCAGCACGAATGACTCTTTTGATCAAAGATGGAAGATCTTTTGTGTATCCACGATCCCTAATACATCGTAGAAAGAAAGTTGAACACACTCATCGGCGCAAATCTCTCCGGTAACATATTCCGTTTAGTAAATAAGAATTAAAAAAAACATTCACATTCAGGTACGAATTTCATATATTGATTCAATAATTTTGAAGTTGATTTGTTGAATTATGGATGAATTCTTTCTTGTTTTTCATTATGCTTCGAAAATTCAGTTTTTGGCAGCCCTATTCATAAATTCATAGTAACTTGAATATGATTCATAAACTATTGGTTCATATATGCTTGGAAAGATATTTTCATTATCTACAACTTTTGTGTTTTGGGTTTTCTCATAACTAACTTGTAATTATGACTTATTTGGTATTTTATACAGCTGATGTATATATCTACGTACGGGATTAGCTTTCAAGATTGATACAAAATTGAATATAAATAATAAATTTCAAACCATATCATGGAAAGATAATTTTGAACCCTACGAATTTTGTTTACAGTTTATTCTCAAATTCTATTTTCTATTATTTTTAAAAAATATTAAAAACACTCCTGGTCAAAGATTTACTTATTTGAAAACTAGTCGTCTATATTTTATTATTTTCAGAATTCATTTCATTTTCGTTTTTGAGGAGGTCTTGTATTATGAAAACCTTGTTGAATAAATTTGCTCATCTTTTAATAGATCTGTGCATATCTATGCACAAAACTAAATATTATATTATTTTAAAAGTGCAAATGTTACTAGCATATATGTACTACATAAATGATATCAATAAGTTACGACCAGAAGTGTTACAACTAAAAAACAAAGGATCATGAAAACACAAAAAGTCTTAGTAGAAAAAAAGGACTTTTTAATACATATACACACACATATAATATAATTCTTCCAAATGTTATCTTACCCAAAAAATTAGAATATACTACATATTATGCATGCTCCAAGTAAGTGATAGTTTAATATTGTGAAGTCTTGCATGTGATGTTTATGATACTTGATAATATTTCAATATCACTATGTGCCTTATAAACTTATAATTAATTTATAATACATTATATATTAGCATTTGCAAATGAGAATCTTTACTGCGCGAGTTAAATGCTAGAATTTTTACCACTCGAGTTAAATGCTCTTGATATCGTTAGCAATAATTATTTGACATTGTTTTTAATAAAACAAAAAAATACACAACCAGAAGTTGTGTGATAGATAACAACCAGAAGTTGTGCGAATAAGAACATAAAATTTTCTGAGATAACACATATTTATGACATTGAGGGATTTGATAGAGCAAATATCATGTGTTTAATGGTCAAATTTTTATAAAAACACTCTAGAAGAATGGTAACATTTTTATATATTCCTGAAGGATGTATCCATAAGATAATGAAATTTTTAATCTTCGGATATAATAAAATTTTAGTACAAAGAGTTAATATTGTGATGATAAAATATATCCTGCATATACAATATTTTGAAAAGGGTTATTAATAAAATTATGAGTTGTTATCTTGTCCAGTTTTGGTCGATTAATATATGAATTTTTTTATGAAGGATAATGAATTTCAAGAATGATATACACTCCATTCCCTGAAGTGAATGTGATAGTGATAAGAAACTAAAGGATATAAACCATACCCTTGGTGATGGTTATGATCTCGCAATCATGAATACATTCGATTCTATTCTTATCACGTGTATAAGAAATGTTTATCTTGATAAAAAAAAATTGAGGATGACTACTCAAGTACTATACATCAAATATAAGTCACCCAAAGAGGGAGTATTGGATAAATTGGATATCTTGTCATATTTTTATTTATAGAAGGCTCCAGAAGAGCATGATTATTATTACCATAGTATTGCCTAAAAAAAGGGTATCCAATACTAAAGTTATAATTATACTCTCCCAAGCAAAAAAAAATAGTTGATATATAATCGACCACGTAGAGACACTATATGAAGAAAATACTTTCAAGTTCTAAGTTCACTCAAGGCACTCAAAGTATTTTGGAGATATTCATCGATATCTTCCAGTAATTTATACTGCATGAAAAAAAATTATTGAAATATATATTAAAAGTAAACCAGAAGTTTACTAATAACTTCATAATTTGGCATTACCGTCTAAGCCATCCCAATTTCATAAAGATGCGAATAATAATTGAAACCTTATATTAACGTTTGTTGAAGAACCAGAAGATTCTTCTCAATTAGATATATGTTCTTTTGCTTATAAAGTCAATTGATCAACAACAAAGATATATTATAAGTCTATCATCTTTGAGAATGAAGTACTACAGATATGCATGAGAAAATAAATATCCAAGGGGATCACTAAGATATTTAATAATTGATGCATGAACTATATAGTTTGATGCCTAATTGTTATGAACTCGCAACCTAAAGTTTGTGAGGTAGATTATTTATCATCAAGAATATATATTTATATGATGTTGATGAGTCTACTACTCAAATGATCAATGAGTATTATCGTCCACTGAAAATTGTTGAATATCTCGTTGCACATATTTATTGATTCGCATCAAATCAATAAATTATCATAATTTCTCCCTGTCATAAATTAATTTTGGTCAGCTCTAGTTATTCCACCATAACAATAAGATAGATTGTTAAATTGTATATACATTACATATGATTGGTTACCAGTCATTATATATTTGGAACCCTCTATGTGTATTGGTTCATGACTCAATTTTATGAGTCTGTTTTCTTAAAATCAGAGGGAGAAAATAAATAGCTGGTGAACATATTAGTAGAATGAATTATCATTGCCTCATCTTGATCCTCATGGTAAACAATATGAACCAGAAGTTAATAAGAGAATTCATTTATATGTTAGACATATATGCGGACCTAAAAGAGTGAATATGTCACATATGCCAGCTATAAATGCTCCAATGAAATCTAATGCCCGGAAGGACAACCTCAAGATGCTAATGTGTCTAAAGAACGCTTGAAGCATGATAGACCAGTAGGTTCCATAACAAAAGAAAATCCTCAAATGCAAAAAGGACCAGTGGTTGATGATGGCTAAATCGAGGAGTCGATAACTGTTGAATGATCTCCAGAAGAGACCGTAGACATGAAAAAATAAAGATGAAATGAAGATACCTGAAAATTTTGAGATCTCACTATTGTGTCATGTCTAGAATAAATTGGAACCATTGATTAATCGACGTCGATGATATTTATATGAAATTTAACACTTGAGGTAATAAATGATAATAAGGATCGAAAAACAAACTCTACTGAATGTAGACAAAATTGGCCAAAGATAAATCTAAAATAAATGAGGCAAAATCTCTTATAAAAGGAAAATTTATTTGGACCTGTAGTCCACACACCTGAAGTTGTGAAAGTAACACGCTATAAAAATATTATCACTTAAAAAATAGAGAAATATTTTAGAACTTCAGTTCATACACCTAAGGGTGTCAAGTCAGTGGGATATGAACGAATATTTATGTAATACCCGTAATTTCGATTTCCGGTAATTCTTTTTTTTCGGCGAAAGTCCGTTTTGACGACTCGCTCATGACCGTTTTGTCATTCCGAGAATGATTAATTCTGCACTTTTTGTCATCCGAGTTCGTTTCGGTGTCGTTTTGTTGAGTTCCATGCTTTTTGGCCACTTTTCCGCACTTGAGTTCGATTCTTGCGAATCTCGTTCGAAACTGCTGTTTCGAGTTTCCCGTAAGTCCGTTTAACTTTGTTAGACGTGTTGTGAACTTTGGTTTGGTTATTTGATCACGTATTGTGATTTTCGGGCGTTTTGGGCCATTTTCGTAATTTCCCAAAGTTTTGGGATGTTTGCCTTCGTATCGTCTTTTCAACCTCCGGGTTGTCGGAACCATGTTTTTTTTAGTGCTTCACTCGTGTATTAAATGTTATACTATTCATCGTGTTCGTTCCGTATGTTTCCGGGAATTCGAGTCGTCGAGTCTTGGCGCTGAAGCAGGCCGCCACGCGTCGGCGAGGACTGCCAGTGCGCCTGGCGTGGCGCACGAGCTGCGCGCACGATCCGGCACTCGTGCGGCCCTGACTGCACACGCACGAACGAATGCTCGTGCGTCTGGCGATTTCTTGACAGTGGCGCGCCTGACCCGCGCACGCCGGCCGCTCGTGCGTGCTGCTCGTCGGCCCAGGCAGTATATATGGTCGGGCAGATGTTTTTTTCACCATTTACTCACTTTGTTCTTCCTCTTCCACGGCTGGAGACTTCTTGGGCATGGAGACATGTTGTCATACAACAAATCCATGAAGTCTTGGAGTTCATATCATCAATTGTCAGTCCTATATCATCCTTCGATCCAGCGAATCAAGGTGAGATTTCCTAGAACCTTATTTTGAGAAATTTTGGGGTTTTTGCGTTTTTGGCCGATTCGTTCCATATTGTTGATTAATCCATGATGGGTATGATTAATCTTAGTATTATTCATGTGTTTAAGAACATCTAATCCTTGTTTTTCGTCGAATCGAAGTATTTTGACTTGAACCCTTGTTTTTAAAGATTTTGGGGATTTTCCTTTTGATTTCAATTCCAATCCGTTTTTGTTCAATTAATTATTGTATAAACGTTGTTTTGAACATGTTCTATGGATTGGATACTCGTATATTTGATTCGTTCGACCCGAGGGTTGATTTTCTTGTTCTTGGAGGGTCTCGAACATTTAATGTTCGATTAAATGCTCGAATGAGTTCCCTTCGGTAGTTTGTTGGAATTTCCGTTGTTTTGGCCTTGATTCTCGTCGTAACCATGTGTTATTGTTCCTTCCGGAGGTTTATAGTTTCTCGAGGATTCCGATGTTGAATCTCGTGGGTGATTGATGATTCGTGTGGTGTTTACCCCTAGTAATTTCGGTGCTATCGCGTTCTTGATAGTGTTCGGGAGTTCGAGGCTATTCGACCACTTTTCCATCCATTGTCTTGTTACGATCGTGGTTCCTAGGTAAGTACCTTGTTCATACACTTCTCGTTTTGTGGACATTATGATCGGTGATTGTCTTGCTGTGTTTGTTTGGTTATTTGAAAGTAGTTTTCAAAAGATTCGTTTTGGCCTCGTTAAGGGCTCTCTTTCAAAATGCGTGTGTGTTTTTGTGAACGGTGTGTTTGAGAATTGATTATTTTTTTTGAACGTTGAAGGTTTTAATGATACCCCCGCTTGTTCATTATTGTGGAATCGTGTTAATCGTGTTGTGGTATTGTGATGAGTATGATAATAGCGTCGGGTAAGTGGCCATATCTAGTAAGTATTCTTAATGAAGTTACATTCTTAGCATATTAGTATTGCATGAGTAATGGGTGTGTATGTATGCTCACTATGGGTTAGATCCGACTGGGTCTCGGTAGGGGTCCACAGAGGTGTGGATCGACGAGCTTTGCTTTTAACCACTACGGGTTAGATCCGACAGGGTCTCGGTAGGGGTCCACGGAGGTGTGGATCGACGGTTAATTGTGGTGCATTTTACAAATGTGATTTGGATTATTGGCGTTTCCGAAAACGAGTATTTTGAACGGTTTTCATGATTGCATGCATTGACTAAGTGTGTAAGAGGTAAGTTGTTCGTTTGGCCTACTTGGCTAGGATGGCACTAGAGTATTTTGTTGTATGTGTTAAATCCTTTCATTGTGGAGTTTTGATGTTGGAAGACGAACCTTGTTATCGTTCTCGTGTACTGTGAGTTGATGAGATTTGGGGCTAAAATCCCAACGGTTTGGTAAAAGTCATTTTACGGAAAGTAAACCTTTGGGGAGGTGACCCCTTTCGTCTTTTGGGTTTTGAAAAGTAGGATTTGATAATCCTAAATTGTTTCTATTAAAACTCCCGATGGCATTTCAAATCATTTTATAAATCGTTTCCCTTGATGTTTGGTCTTGAAATTTTGGGAAGTTTTTACTCAAACTCTTGCCTCGGGAAGTGTTCATCTTGTTGTATTTGAATCTTTGAGGATTCCGGATTATTATCGTTCTTAGAACTTGAATTGTATGACTCGTATTTTTGCACTTGTACTTGCACTAGCAAAACAGTGGAGTTTTGCTATCCCCCGAGTATTCGGGGGTGGATGTCTGTATTGCATTCAGGTTTTGGAGCATAGCACAGGGTCAGCATGAAGGATGATGAAAGATGAACGATACTAATCACACGAGGACCCGTTGATGTCGTATTGGTTTAGTTGTATTTTATTTCCGCTGTAGTATTCTTTCCCCGTTGTACGGGAGTGTGTTGTATTCGACCCTGCGTGGGCAAGTATTGTAATTGAGTTGTATGTATTTATTGAAACACCAAATCGGTCTACTGAGTCATTTTAGCCTTAAAGGCATTGTCGAGATGTTTAATGTTGTTACCAGCCTGGTAGATCCTTGAGGAAAGGTTCTACGGCGTGTAATATTCCTGAGCGGATTGGGGGTGTTACATCAATGGTATCAGAGCTTAGGTTGTGGAAACCTAGGCTGTCAGGTCAGTGGTGTCTGTTGAGTTTTGTCTCGTCGGATTTTGTCTGACTGAGTCGTATCGCGACGCATCGTCTGAGTTTGTTGGTCGTTATTAGTATCGTGGGGCGATCATCATCTTCGTGCGACCTGTGGATGTAAGTCTCCATTCTTTGTGTTGTGCCTCGTGTGACACGAGCTATTTTTATGATTATTAGTTATGTGATGGAATCCTTCTGTGGATTTTGATTTCACGATATGTATTTAGTCGACTCTCGTAGTTGGTTTATACGAGGAGTATCGTTGCTGTTGATGTCTTTTTACTGTTGTTTTTGTCCGTTGCTAATGATTTCCGAATCGATTTGCTCGTTTTACAAGTTCTCTTGTGGAAGCTTTGTGCTTATACGCGTTCGACTTGTTCACTAGCTAGTGCGGGAGGGTCCTTAGAGGCCTCGAATGGGGTTAGTGGTTTTGTTCTGAATCCTAGGCAGTCTTCGACTGTGGTATTTTACTGTTTATTTTCCATTAAAAGACATGTATTGTCTTGATTTTAAACGTTTTGATGCGTGTACTAGGAGTTGTTTTAGCGTACGTCGATATGTGTGAGTTTTGGGCATTCTGGCCTATTGGATTTTTGAAAACCTTGAGTATCTTAGAAAATAAATTTTGAGATGTACTTTTAAAATGAATTATTTTCTCGTGGTACATCCAAGGTGCCACAATATGTTTTAAAATTCTTCTACCTCGAGGACCAAAATGTTTTGAGATATTTTCATTGTTTTAGAAACACTTTTACTTACACCCGAGGGTCGAATATTCTGAAAGTTTTTCACTAAGAGAAAGTGTCCTCATTTTTATCAAATGCGAAATGGTTCTCCAAAGTCTCGATCACGATGTTTCACGTTTGTACTTTTTGAAAGGTGATACTCAAGATCAACCGGTGTTTTTCTAAACTATTTTCAAAAGGTGGTTTTCATTTTTAAAACCTATCGTTCCTATCGTGGTCCATGAATGTATATGTGACGTTAGCGCTGTTGTTAGGATGTTGACGTCTTGTGGTGATTTCTGCGTTATCGCACATGTGCGAGCTGTTAGAGCTTGGTTTGGTATGACCGTGTGCATCGGTGATTATTCTGTTATGTGTCGGTTGTTTAATGTATTGTTACCTTGCTTCTGTTTTTGTGAATTTCGTGGATGAGGTCGAAGGTAATACCCGTACTATTTTAACTTCTATATTTTCTCTTTCTCCATTCTTTCAACTCGCTCGTGTTCGTTGACACTTTCTGAACTTGTTCTGTATTTCGGTTTCATCGTTCGAACGAGTTGTGATCTTGTTTTGGGTCGATCTGGTTATTGCTGTGACTTTTTCGAGTTCGGTTCGATTCTTGTGAACCTTGTTCGGAAGTGACATCATTTGGTTCTATTAACTCTTCTATTCGAAGTGGATCGGATTTTGAACTTCTGTATTTCGACTCTATTGAATCGTTTATGTTCGTTGACATTTTTTGAGCTTGTCCTGCCCCTTGCTTTTGTTGATCAAACGAGTGTGGTATTGTTTCGGAATAACTCGTTTGTCGTTGTAACTTTTCAATTTCTATTCCCTTTCCTGTGGATCTTATGGGAATGCACATCTTGTTATTTTCACCAGATCATATATTATCTCGAGCCGAGACGTGAACCTGGGAGTTGTTGTTTGAATTTTATTATTCTTCGTGATTCGAACATGATTATTCGATTTTTGTCGTCTCGATCATTTGTTTGTTCAGTTTTTGTTGATCTCGTTTCGTGATTGTTGAACGTTCAGGCTCCTTCGTAATTCCCTTAAGTTCGGGAAATTAGTCTCGTTTTCGATCTTCCAACCCATGAGCGGTGGAATTCCGTAGTTGTTCAGCGATTACTCGTGTTTTGATTAATGTATCGTTGGGTCGGTCAATCATATTGATTTTCGTTCGTTGTATTTTGTGATTGTTTGGATAATCGGCGTGATTGTATTATGTGTTTGTTGACGCTTGTCACTTGTGGGTTTTACTATGTCTCTACCGGTAGCATTGTGTTGGTCGTCGTGGAGCGTGTCTTCACGCCGTTTGTTCCTTTGCGTTGCTTGTAACGTTTCGCCGATGGGCATAAGTTACGCGTTTCTTGTGTATCTCCTTGAGTTTTCCTGGCGGGATATTGCTTATCCCTACTTGTTTTAAGTTTCGGGACGTAACTTCTTTTAAGGAGGGTAGTGTGTAATACCTGTAATTTCGATTTCCGGTAATTCTTTTTTCGGCGGAAGTCCGTTTTGGCGACTCGCTCATGACCGTTTCTTCATTCCGAGAATGATTAATTCTGCACTTTTTGTCATCCGAGTTCGTTTCGGTGTCCTTTTGTTGAGTTCCGTGCTTTTTGGCGACTTTTCCGCACTTGAGTTCGATTCTTGCGAATCTCATTCGAAACTACTGTTTCGAGTTTCCCGTAAGTCCGTTTAACTTTGTTAGATGTGTTGTGAACTTCGGTTTGGTTATTCGATCACGTATCGTGATTTTCGGACGTTTTGGGCCATTTTCGTAATTTTCCAAAGTTTTAGGATGTTTGCCTTCGTATCGTCTTTTCAACTTTCGGGTTGTCGGAACCATGTTTTTGTTTAGTGCTTCACTCGTGTTTAGAATGTTATACTATTCGTCGTGTTCGTTCCGTACGTTTCCGGGAATTCGAGTCGTCGAGTCTTGGCGGCTAGGCACTGGCCGGCCACGTGCGGCAACGACCTGCCAGGTGCATACGAGCGTCGCGCACGAGCTGCGCGCACGATCTGGCACTCGTGCGGCCCTGACTGCACACGCATGAGCGAGTGCTCGTGCCTAGTGCTCGTGCATGCCGACAGTTTGCTGACAGTGGGCGCGCACGACCGGCCGCTTGTGCGTGCCTGCTCGTGCGTCGCTGAGCAGTATATATTGTCAGACAGACTTTTTTTCACCATTTTCTCACTTCGTTCTTCCTCTTCCGCGTCTGGAGACTTCTTGGGCGTGGAGACATGTTGTCATACAACAAATCCATGAAGTCTTGGAGTTCATATCATCAATTGTCAGTCTTATATCATCCTTCGATCCAGCGAATCAAGGTGAGATTTCCTAGAACCCTGTTGTTACCCAAAATATTATCCGGAGATAGTATTGCTGGAACGATCGAGTAACAAACAAAATGCGAGAACACTTCCGTGGGAAAATGGATAACACAAGATTTGCCGGGGTTGTTAGTCCCGGGCTTGAATGCTCTCGCGAGATGTTATTAATAAATATACTGTCGAGTACAAATATTAATGTTAGAATCTAATACAATGAGTGTAAAAGCTTCTAGTTATCTAGGCTTTAGAGCGCGCAGATTGCCGGAAGAACCAGATGGATGAATCTGTGAGTTCTTGCTTGGAATTTATGATGAATGTGTATGAATGTCACTATGAATCTGTTAGTGCTTGCCAAAAGAGCCTTTTGTTCTCTCTTTAGTGTGTATTTTGCACTTAATCCGTAGTAGAATTCCTCCCTCTGGCCGCAACAGTGAGCCCTCTATTTATAGGGGACTAAGTAGTTGGGATCCCTTCGGCGATCGCTGGCGATCGCCGTTTTCTATATTTAAAATATACGGCCGATCGTCCCGTCACGTGGGCCTGTTCCCTTGAGGTCCGAGGTTGCAGTTGGAGGCCAGCTGGGTGAACCAATGGGAAGCCGGCCAGCGTCGAGTCATTGTCGAGGAGGGTCCACTTCGTACCTTTCGGCGGCCTTGTCGGTAGGTGTGGTAGGTGACAGTGGGGTCGATGATCCTTTTTGTTGGTATCCTATGAAGATCCGCGGGTGGGCCATCGTCCAAGATTCGGTCTTGGCGACTTTGGCGGATCTTTGGATCCCCACGTGGCATGAGATGATCGCCTCGATCCGTTAGACAAAGGCGATCGCGGTATCAAAAAGGCGATCGCGGGTTACCAAAAGACGATCGCTATATTATGCCGGACTTGGTGTTCGTCGGAGTTTGGCTTCTATGTTTGACTTTTCGGGGAGGTCGCCGATCGCCTATCGTGGCGAATTAATCGTCGCACAACAATTGCCCCCAGCTCGCCTTGATGTTGAAAACACGGGGTGAGGTGGCACCGTTAGCGATCGCCGATGTTTAGGCGACGGCCGATCTGAATTCAAATATGGGCGACCTTCTTTCGCGTCGGGAGCGGCGGGAAAAGAAGGCGGGCCTTTCACTGGCGGCAGGACACGCGTCGTCTTTGCCGTTGGGGAATCCGACGGTTTGTCGGACTTGTCGGTGGCATGCCCTCGAAAAGACGCGTATGCGGGATTCGAGGGCCGCATTTAATGCGTCCCCACGTGACGGTTGCGCTTCAGCCCCGAGGTCTCTCCTATTTGCACTTAGGCCCTCGTCTCCATCTATAAAAAGGAGGGCTTCTTCTCCTTCACTTTTTACGCGCCCTTAGCATCCATGGCGAATTTGCGAGAAATTTACGGAGCTTTGTGTGCCGATCTTCTTCTTTTTCTAGGTAAGATTAAATTTAAACTTCTCCTTATCTTTACTTTCTAATATGTCGGGAGGATCGAAAACCTTCGAGACCGGAAGTTCTTCCACGCCGCCGCGTTGCCTGAGCGGGAGGAGGTTCCCGTTAGAGTGGATATGGAGGCGGCCGAAAGCTATTCGAGCGGGGATTGCACCGAAGAACTCGAAAAACTTTTCAACGAGGCCGAGGTGGCGGGACGGCGGATACGGCGGAGCGGGGGTTCGCCCGGTGGATGAAGACGATGCAGTGCGGGAGGCACAGGAAAGAGAGAAGCGGTCGGCCCCTCTATGTGGCTTTTGCTCGGATGATGGAAAGCGATCATTTGGACCTTGCCGGAGTCGATTTGAGGCCTACTCCGCCGCTCACCCTTACAAACATGTGAATCGGACGGTCTTTCGGGCCCGTCCCGTCTCCGTGGACTCTCGGCCGGATCCGAGATCTGGCGACCAAGAATGACCTGAGCATTTGGAGGGCCAAATATCACATCCCCTCGGCGTTTCCCTTCACGTGCCTTTGGAGAATGAGCGCGCCCGACCAACCGCCCGAGGATATGGTCGCCGTCAGCGAGATGATTATGGAGGAGTGCGATTCCCGTTGCCACTCGCCGTCTCCTATTTCTTTGATCGCTGGAATTTGGCGCCTCTTCAACGGCGCCGAATGCTTGCTGAGATCATCTGCACGTTGACCTTGTTTGGCGGTCACCGGTTATTTCGTCACCTTACTGCTGGAGATGAATTATTTGTTTAAATTGGGCTGTGAAAGGGACGATCGGCGGTTATCATATCCGGGGCGATTCGGGAGAGTGGTTCTTGGCGTGCGAATAAGACCAAGGCGACACAGCAAAATGGTGTTAGTCGGCGGGGCATGGCGATCGGCGTTGAGTGAAGGGCTGAATGAAGAGTTGGAGATTCCCACTATTTTAGGGAGAGGAATCCGAGTAAGGATTTAAACTCTCCCCTTGATTGAGCTTGTCTTGGGTGATCTAATTTTGTTTTCTTTTTGCGGGACCTCTCGTGCGGCGACCGGCGACCTCCCATTTGATTTCTTGATCGTTTGGGAGCGTATTCGTGCGTTGCGAACTCCTTTATTGACGTTCGATCGCTTGGTACTGAAGCTCATGGGTTGGGGGCTCGTTTGTTTTGCTACCCTCGTCACTTGTAAGTTCAAGGTATGAGTTTAAGTGGTGTTTCCTTTCTTTGACGATCGTCTCCAAGAGTTTGTTTTATTTTATCTAACTTGTTTGCACCTTTTCTTTGTGAGGCTTATTTTCCCCGAATCGCGAACCTCGCGAGAGATAGCTATGTCGGACTTGGGAGTTCTTGGTCGCCTTAATTTGGGCAAGCGGTGAGTCGCGTTCTGCGGCGACGTCTCACCTGCCCGGTGGCGAGACCGGCCCGGCGCGGTCGCCAAGCCGGTGGTCGAGGAGAGGAACAGCTCAAACGCCGCAAGGCGGAGGTCGGAGTCCCCGTCGATCTCGAGGCGGGCGTATCGATTCTTGAGCCTCCCGTCGCTGCGGCTCCTATCTCCGCCATCCCGATGATGGAGCGATCGCGCCAAGCCCACGGTCACCGGACCCGGTCATCAGCGGCTCGGCGAAGAAGATGGCGATCGCCGATGCGGAGACACCCGGGGCAAGCCTTTTTTGACGCGACCCAGTGGTCAATAGGTAAGAGTGGGTCAAAAATTTTTACGAGTTAGGCATTAGAGCATGGTATGGGCTAACTCCTTGATTTCCTTGGTTTTGCGGCTGCAGGTTCGCCTCGCCCAGGCCGGACGTCGCCCCCATGGTCTTTGGATTTCTGTCGAGCAAGGCTCCACAAGGTTACGTCGAAGTCCCGCTTACGTTCGCGGGCAATCACTTCCTGCCCAAGGCTTGGGCGGCCAAACCTTGGCGCGATCGCTCGTCGGCGATCTGGAGATGCCATGCGGCGGCCGTTGCCACAGCTCTTGACGGCGGCGATGGCCGTCAGTGCTCGGGATTTTGAGGGCGACCCTCACTGCTCATCTCCATCGCGAGCTCGAGACCGCCGGAGCAATATCGAGGATGCCAACCGGATCGGTCGATGGAGAAAGAGTATGAGGAGACCGCCAAGCGGGCTAAGCGGGGCGTGGATCGATTGAAGCGAGGCTGAGTCGCTCCAAGGAAGGCTGCCGATCGATCTGTAATAAGGAGAAGGAGACTCGCGAAGCTCGAGGCTTCGCGCGGGAGGAGCGGCCAGGTGAAAGGCTGCGGAGGATCGGCTCGGTGGTGAGGCTGGAGCGGCGAAGAGAGGCTGGAGAAGGCCGGGCGAGAATGTTGCCAAGGCGGCCGAATCGGCGGAGGTCGAGAAAGGCGGCGGATCGAAAGAGCGGTGAAGGCGATCGAGGTCGATCCCTACCTTAACGTCGGGCACGTCGGCGAGTTCGCTTACTATTTGGCCTATCTTGTGGCTCCAGAGTTGCTAAAGGCGAGTCGAGACCGGTCCCACGATGGAAAGCTTCGGATCCTATGTCTCCAAGCATCCTCTGCATCCAGAATTCTCTCTGCCGATCCTTGACTTGGTCGACCTCGGGATTGACTTGAGTTGGTATACGGCAAACTCATTCATCCCGAGGCCGATGGGGTGCCAAGCCGATCCGCAACCCGAGGCGGGGCTTTGAGAGGCTTTTGTTTTCCTTCGTAACTTGTACTTTTTGTTGTAAGGCCTTGGGCTTGAAATGTATGAAGCTTGTGTTTATGAATAAAATACTCCTTTTCTCATTCCGCGTCTTGCATTATATGCGATCGCCTTTGGTATTTGTGTGCAATTTTTACGAGTACGCGTATATTTGCTTTCGATTTTTTGTTCGTCCGGCCGATTGTCTGAGTGTTGAAAGTATTGACATGTTTTGAATTGGAATTCTTACTTGTAATTTTTGTCGGACGACCTCGATCGCTCTGCATGTTTTTTAGCGAAGCCGATCGAGTATGGTTCCTCTTTGTTCGATCGTATCTGAGATTAGCTCGACCTATCCTTGCCCCCTTGTCTTTGTTCACTTATAGTAAGTAAGGAAACAAAGACTAGTCTATCTGGCGAGCTATCTTCATTTTGCCGATTCTGAAGAGTAATGTGTGGTTGCGGTGTTCGATGGACCGATCTCCCCAATCGTGTCTTCGTGTGCGCGGGATATTTAGTATCCTGCGACTCACTTTTTGTGAGGGTCCTCCGTTAGGCTACGCCTGCTTTGTGTTAAAACGAAAGGCGGGCGATCTCGGTCTGGAGGAGTCCTTGCGCGGAGTGTTGTCGGCTTATTCGACACCACGTCCGCGGCTTGTCAGCTCTGTTTCCACCTCGGCCCGCCATGAAGATGGCGATCCTCGACGGTGTACGTTGAGGCAGGGGGTAGCGGCACGTCGCATTGTTCGGGTTCACCATGTTAGATGATGTACCTTGAGAACGTGCGATCGCGCCTCTGCGACTATTTTGGAGGGTCCTTCGGCTACGTCGGCCTCGTATTTAAACGAAGGCGGACGATCTCAGCCCAAAGGAACCTTGCATGGGCGAAGGCTGTCGGTTCCATCGACCTCGAGGACCATGGTTGCAATAATTTTACCTAGGATCGTCGTGACCGGCGATCGTCGGTGATATGCGATGCACAGTGGGCGATCGCCATAAGATGGGATAACAAAAATCTCATTATATTCCTTGTACATCATTGAAATCGAATACAAATTTATCACCGATAGTATTTTTGGATGCACGGCGTTCGAGGTATTGGTCAGATGCACGTCGGGATGTTCGATTCGTAGGCTCCTTTAGTTAACCATCTGGATACTGCGAAAGGTCCTTCCTGATTTGGACCAAAGGCGCTGTATGGGTTTGGATTTTCTTGAGGACGAGATCGCCCACTTGAAATCTTCTCTCTCGACCTTTGAATTGAAGAACTTCTCGGCTCTCCTTTTGTGGATTGTGTTCTTCATTTACGAGGTCGCCGTCTTTCTTCAAGCATGTCTAGGTCGATTCGCCGGGCTACATCGTTGTCGGTCGTCATCTCTGTTCGGTTCGATGGCGAGACGGCGATCTCCGAAGGAATCACCGCTTACATTCAAGGTAAGGGCGACGGGGTTTCGCCGGTTGAATTGCGGGTCGTCGTTCGGTAGGACCATAAAAGCGTCTGGGAGCTCGCTCGCCCATCTTCCTTGCACGGATTCGAGTCGTGCTTTGATCGTGTGTTTGAGGATCTTATTCACGCCTCTACACCTGCCGTTCGTCGAGGGTGATAGGCGCCGAGAATAACCTTTTGACTCCCCACTTTTCACGAATTGCATGACTTCTAAGCCGTCGAATTGTTTCCGTTGTCGGAGATGATGGCACAGGGGCAAACCGAATCGGCATATTATGTTTTTCCATATAAACTTGATCACTTGCTCTTGGCCGATCTTATTGGCGGTTCGGCCTCAGCCCATTTGGTGAAATAATCGACCCCAACGATGGCGAACTTACACTGGGCCGTCGGTAAGGGACCTATAAGGTCGATGCCCCATTGCGCAAATGGCCAAGGGCTATACATGGAGGTGAGTGTTCGGGTGATAGTTTAATGTTGGGGCCCATTATCGACATCTATGACAAGATCGGCATAAGCGATCGCATCTTTCCGAAGTGATGGCGAGAAAAATCCTTGTCAGTCGTCTTATGGAGGAGGGCTCGCGCCGCGTGGTTCCCACAAATCCCGTCATGGATTTCGGCTAAAGCAGGCCGACCTTCCTCGGTGTAATACACTTGAGGAGGAAGGTGAAGGCTCGCTTGTAAAGCCGATCGTCGATAGGGTATACCCAGTCGCACGGCCGGAGTTGGTTGGCGAGCTTTAACACGGTCGTCGGGGACCGTTCCGTCTTTAAGTATTTGATGAGCGGAGTCATCCAATTCTCTTGGCGATGGCGGCGACCGTGGTAACCAAATTCACTGTCGATCGCGGCCTTGCGACTTTGTGATTTGGATGTTGGAGAAGTGGTGCCCCATCCGATGATGCTAGTTTGGAAAGTGCATCGGCACGGGAGTTGTGCTCTCTCGGGACTTGCTCGATTAGTACTTCTTCAAATTTTGTGCACATTTCGGCGACCGGCTCTTGGTATTTGACCATCTGCATTCGCGCGTGCCTCATATTCCCCCTTGACTTGGTTCACGACCAAAGGGAGTCCATGTAGATATGGAGGCGTCGAACATCTAGGGCGAGGGCTAGATCAAGCCCGCCTACGAGCTTCGTATTCGGCTTCATTGTTGGTCGCACGAAAACCGAAACGCACGGCATTTGTGAAACTCGACCGTCAGGCTAATGAGGACAATCCACCTTTGCTCTCGCATTGGTCGTTGAGCCATCCACGTATAATTTCCGAGTGGTCGGCCGACTGGTGGTTGTGAGGGAACGTTAATTCCACCACGAAGTCCGCGAGCTTGGCCTTTGATCGCCGTGCGGGCGTAAGTGATACCGTATTGTGCGATCTCCAGCGACCACTTGAGGAGTCGCCCGTTGGTGTCCGGTCGGTGCGGGACTTGTCTTAGAGGTAGAGTGGTTAGGACCTCCACAGTGATCGAAGAAGTAAGCTCTCGGTTTCGTACACTCATGACAAGGGCATGGCGATCTTCTCGATGGTGTGTAACGTGTCTCGGCGTCGTGGGCGCTGGCTAACATAGTAGATCGGCAAGTGGGCTTGCCCCTCTGCTCGCACGAGCGGCACTCAGTGCGACCTCCGAGGCCGCTAAGTAAAGGAATAATTTTTCACCGGGGATCGGCTTTGCCAGGATCTGGGGGTTGGATAGATATTCCTTTATTTTGGCGAATGCTATCTGGCTTTATTTCGTCCATGCGAACTTCTTGTTCTTGATGGTCGCGAAGAAAGGCTTGCTTTTATCGCCGAGCCGTGATATGAAACGGTTGAGGGCGGCTAGACAGCCTGTGAGGCGTTGCACCTGTTTGATGTTTCGCGGTTCCTGCATGTCAAGGATCGCTCGTATCTTGGTGGGGTTCGCCTCGATCCCCCTTTGGCTCACTATGTGCCCCAAGAACTTCCCGGAGCCCACCCCGAAGTTGCATTTCTTGGGGTTCAGCTTCATGTTAAACTTCTCAAGGATAGCGAACGTCTCGGCAAGATCGTTGAGGTGATCTTCCTTCTTGAGGCTTTTGACTACGATATCGTCAATGTAGACCTCCATGGTCTTGCCGATCTGATCGGCGAACATCCTGTTGACTAATCGCTGGTAGGTCGCCCCTGCGTTTTTCAAGCGAGCGGCATTCGACCCAAAGTATATGTCTTTTTACGTGTGGAAAGATGTGTGTTTTATGTCTTCCTCTGCCATTGGGATTTGATGATATCCGTGAAGGCATCCATAAACGACATCATTTCGCAACTTTGCCGTGCTATCGACCGGATGATCGATATGAGGCATTGGGAAGTGATCTTTTGGACATGCCGCGTTGAGGTCGGTGAAGTCTATGCATAATCTCCGAGGCGATCGGCTTTTTGGCGAGCACCGCGTTGGCGACCCGTGGTTCGTCGGTTGCTACTCCGTCGATGCATTGTCGAGTAACTTCGGACTTCTATGTCGGCGCTGCGTATTTCTCGGGACCGAACTTCCTACGCTTCGGTGAACGGGTTTCATCGCCGGTCGATCTTCGAGATAATGGCGGGCGTGTTCGGGACTTATGCCAACCATATCTTGATGCGACCGAGGCAAAGACACCGATGTTCTTACGTAGCAAGTTGATCGGATCTCCCTTTAATTCGCGGTCGATGCTTGCGCCCGATCTGTACCTCCCGTTACGGATGATCCGGATCCATCGTAATGCTTTCCAACTCTTGGCGAGGCAGTCGCCTCTCGTTTAATGCGATCTCGGACTCGGTCCTTGGATCGATGTCGAGACTTGGCTCGAAACCGATCCTTGGCTCGATGTCGTCCGTCGATCGATGAGAGATGGCGTCCCCAGTCGGGTTGGTACGAAGTCTCGAGCTCGTCGATCTCCATGGGTTGATCGTCGGTCGCTTCAATGTTACATACGATGCAGGAAGTATTGAAAGAATTAACAACATAGGAGTAACTCAAACATCTCTTTGCCATTAGGCGATCTCCTTTTACGATCCGACCGTCCCATCGGCGGTGGGAATTTGATACGATAAAGAAAGATGAGGCGACCGCCTCAAAGGTTTCTAAAAAGGGCGACCTAGGAACCCATTATAGATCTTTGGGCCTATCTATGATTACAAAGCTTAGGTTCCTAGTAATCCTAACCTTGGGATCATAAAAACATATTAGCTCGACGGAGAGCTTGATCCTCCGTAGGCTTGGGTGTTATCGCCGAACCCTTGGAGCACGGTGTCGAAAGGCTTGATGAATTTGATCGGGTTGCGAGTTGGTCTAGGCGGATTTGAATATGATGTTGCAAAAACTCCCATTGTCGACCAACACGCGATCGGCCGTCTTCCCAAGGATGCAAGCGGAGATCACTAGTGCATCCTCTTTGGGACATTGCACTCCTTCCCTGTCCTTGTTGGAAAAGGTGATGAGCGCGTCTCTAGAGATGGTCGGCTCCGGAGGTACTACAACATGGACTTCGGAGAAGGCCCTCGGTTCGGCTTTTCGCTTCTGTTTGACAGGTGGAAACCGGGAAAGGCCCCGAGGCTCCCACCTCCTGCTTGGAGCATGTTGATCCGACCGCCGGGGTTGATCGGAGGATCGACTCATCAGTACTCCGGTTCATGCTCGATCCTGGCGATCGGACTGGGAGGAATTCTCTCGCTCGGTCGGCGTTCGCGCCCTCCGGCTCTTTCCGTCCTGAGTTACGGCTTGGTGATCAAATTATCTAGTTTGCCTTCCTCAAGCAGTCGCGAGGGTATGCGAGGAGGTCGCGGCATTGGCTAGTGTTGTGGCGGGACTCTTATGATAGGCACGGGAATTTCTTTGCGGTCTAGATGGCCGTGGTCCCTTATCGGCTTTGGCTTGAAAGCCACTCGCGACCCTTGATCGCGTTGAAGATGTGGGCCGGAGATAAGTTGAGGTTGTGAAGAAGGTGGACCTCTACATCCTCGAAGGCTTTGAACTCGCCAGCGGCTTGGCGACCGCCTTTCTGGGCTTGGCGGCCGTCTTCTTCTGGACATGGGAAGGTGCTTTCCCTTCTTCGGACCGTCCCTCGTCCGGGCGGAGTGAGCATCTTACTGGCCGGATAATCGGCGGCTCGGCGGAACAGCTGTATAGGTCGGTGGAAATCTTTTGTGAGTGCACGAACATGGGCGATCGTCCGTGGAATCCGTTCGGATCTGCGTGGTGGCGATCTCGTCGGCGGGCTCACCGGTGAGGACTATCTCGTCCACCCGGTCGATATAATCCTCATCCGATTCATCCTTCCCCCGATTTTCATCATGCGGTGGAGACCTTAGGCGGCGACTTTGGCGGCGAAGTATGACGTGAAGTCGTTCGCCGGCTTCTCAAAGCAATTGATTGAGCGAGATGGTAGCGAGATGTACCACTGTGGCGAGATCGCCCCGAGTTAGCGGAACATACGACATTTCGTCGCATCCGAAGCTCCGCATCCGTCATGTAGATCCGAATTTGCTTAAGTGGGTTCCCGGATCCGTTCTCCCTCGTATAGAGGTGTTTGTGGGGATTGATCGTTGATTGGGTGGAGCGATCTCGTCTGGACCGCGAGTGGCTCATTTAGCCCGATCGGTCTCTGGCGTTTGCCCCAATTTCTAGGAGCGTCTTCATCTCGTCAGTGGCGTTGCATAGCGCGATCGGCTGTCGCTGTGCTCGCCGATTGGCTCTCAGACTGCGAACCAAGGCGATCGTGTACTGATCCCCTAGCTCCGTGGTGAATGACGATCTCCCTGCCAGAGGGTTCCCTTCTTGGGCGAGCAGGGGCTCGTTGCCCGGTCTGTCTCTTGGGAGTCGGATACGCCGAACTCACAGTAAAGGATTCGGATATCGATGTCTCATTTGGGGCTGAGTGCCAGTCGCCATGAGGATCGCTCCTGGCGGCTGAAGACGGAATCGTCCCGCCTTACGAGAGCTTTCCCCTGCGGCTCGGGACTTTCTGTTGATTTCTCAACATAGATCCCCTTGAGCTTCCTTTTGCTTGCCCGGCGGTTAGCCGACGGGGTGATGGTAGGCGTATCGCGGGCCCTCTGCCGTTCCCTGAGGATGGCTATAGCCTCCTCAATCTGTTCCGATGTCTGGAACTGGTCGAGTGAGAGGCTAGAACCGTCCCTCGGGGGCGGGAGCGAGAGCCTAGCGTCGCCACGCTCGCCCTCCGCCGTGGTGGGACTCGGTCCTCGCGGAATAAGATTTCCGTGGATCTCGAGTGGCCCTCTTGGAGGTTGTTGCTGATGTCATTTTCTGATGGTTTTTCTATTGAAGAACAGTGAGTGTTTCTTCAAGTATATGTCCGGAGAACAGTGAGTGTTCTTCGAGACGGTAGGAAAAAATGAAGGTTTAGATGCCGCCCTCCTTCTTCTAGCGCCAATTGTTGTTACCCAAAATATTATCCAGAGATAGTATTGCTGGAACGATCGAGTAACAAACAAAATGCGAGAACACTTCCGTGGGAAAATGGATAACACAAGATTTGCCGGGGTTGTTAGTCCGGGCTTGAATGCTCTCGCGAGATGTTATTAATAAATATCTTATCAGTACAAATATTAATGTTAGAATCTAATACAATGAGTGTAAAAGCTTCTAGTTATCTAGGCTTTAGAGCGCGTAGATTGCTTAGGAAGAACCGGATGGATGAATCGAGTTCTTGCTTGGAATTTATGATGAATGTGTATGAATGTCACTATGAATGCATAGTGCTTGCCAAAAGAGCCTTTTGTTCTCTCTTTAGTGTGTATTTTGCACTTAATCCGTAGTAGAATTCCTCCCTCGCCGCATAGCAGTGAGCCCTCTATTTATAGGGGACTAAGTAGTTGGGATCCCTTCGGCGATCTGGCGATCGCCGTTTCTATTTAAAATATACGGCCGATCGTCCGTCACGTGGGCTGTTCCCTTGAGGTCGAGGTTGCGATTGGAGGCCGGTGGGTGAACGATGGGAAGCCGGCCGCGTCGCGATCATTTGTCGAGGAGGGTCCACTTCGTACCTTTCGGCGGCCTTGTCGGTAGGTGTGGTAGGTGACAGGCTGGGGTCAATGATCCTTTTTGTTGGTATCCTATGAAGATCCGCGGGTGGGCCATCGTCCAAGATTCGGTCTTCGACGACTTTGGCGGATGCTGGATCCCCACGTGGCATGAGATGATCGCCTCTGATCCGTTAGACAAAGACGATCGCCAGGTATCAAAAGACGATCGCTGGTTACCAAAAGACGATCGCTATATTATGCCGGACTTCAGGTGTTCGTCCGGAGTTTGGCTTCTATGTTTGACTTTTCAGGGAGGTCGCCGATCGCCTATCGTGGCGAATTAATCGTCGCACAACAAACCCTATTTTGAGAAATTTTGGGGTTTTTGCGTTTTTGGCCGATTCGTTCCGTATTGTTGATTAATCCATGATGGGTATGATTAATCTTGGTATTATTCATGTGTTTAACAACATCTAATCCTTGTTTTTAGTCGAATCAAATTATTTTGACTTGAACCCTTGTTTTTGAAGATTTTGGGGACTTTCCTTTTGATTTCAATTCCAATCTGCTTTTGTTCAATTAATTGTTGTATAAACATTGTTTTGAACATGTTCTACGGATTGGATACTCGTATCTTTTATTCGTTCGACCCGAGGGGTAATTTCCTTGTTCTTGGAGGGTCTCGAACATTTAATGTTCGATTAAATGCTCGAATGAGTTCCCTTCGGTAGTTTGTTGGGATTTCCATTGTTTTGGCCTTGATTCTCGTCGTAACCATGTGTTATTGTTCCTTCCGAAGGTTTATAGGTGCTCTAGGATTCCGATGTTGAATCTCGTGGGTGATTGATGATTCGTGTGGTGTTTACCCGTAGTAATTTCGGTGCTATCGCGTTCTTGATAGTGTTCGGGAGTTCGAGGCTATTCGACCACTTTTCCATCTGTCGTCTTGTTACGATCGTGGTTCCTAGGCAAGTACCTTGTTCATACACTTTTCGTTTTGTGGACATTATGATCGGTGATTGTCTTGGTGTGTTTGTTTGGTTATTTGAAAGGAGTTTTCAAAAGATTCGTTTTGGCCTCGTTAAGGGCTCTCTTTCAAAATGCATGTGTGTTTTTGTGAACGGTGTGTTTGAGAATTGATTATTTTTTTTAACGTTGAAGGTTTTAATGATACCCCTGCTTGTTCATTATTGTGGAATCGTGTTAATCGTGTTATGGTATTGTGATGAGTATGATAATAGCATCGTGTAAGTGGCCATCTCTAGTAAGTATTCTTAATGAACTTACATTCTTATCATATTAGTATTGCATGAGTAATGGGTGTGTGTGTGTATGCCACTACGGGTTAGATCCGAAGGGGTCTGGTAGGGGTCCACAGAGGTATGGATCGATGAGCTTTGCTTTTAACCACTACGGGTTAGATCCGATGGGGTCTCGGTAGGGGTCCACGGAGGTGTGGATCGACGGTTAATTGTGGTGCATTTTACAAATGTGATTTGGATTATTGGCGTTTCCGGAAACGAGTAGTTTGAACGGTTTTCATGATTGGATGCATTGACTAAGTGTGTAAGAGGTAAGTTGTTCGTTTGGCCTACTTGGCTAGGATGGCACTAGAGTATTTTGTTGTATGTGTTAAATCCTTTAATTGTGGAGTTTTGATGTTGGAAGACGACCCTTGTTATCGTTCTCGTGTACTGTGAGTTGATGAGATTTGGGGCTAAAATCCCAACGGTTTGGTAAAGGTCATTTTACGGAAAGTAAACCTTTGGGGCGGTGACCCCTTTCGTCTTTTGGGTTTTGAAAAGTAGGATTTGATAATCCTAAATTGTTTCTATTAAAACTCCCGATGGCATTTCAAATCATTTTATAAATCATTTCCCTTGATGTTTGGTCTTGAAATTTTGGGAAGTTTTTACTCAAACTCTTGCCTCGGGAAGTGTTCATCTTGTTGTATTTGAATCTTTGAGGATTCCGGATTATTATCGTTCTTAGAACTTGAATTGTATGACTCGTATTTTTGCACTTGTACTTGCACTAGCAAAACAGTGGAGTTTTGCTATCCCCCGAGTATTCAGGGGTGGATGCCTGTATTGCATTCAGGTTTTGGAGTATAGCACAGGGTCAGCATGAAGGATGATGAAATATGAACGATACTAATCACACAAGGACCCATTGATGTCGTATTGGTTTAGTTGTATTTATTTCCTCTGCAGTATTCTTTCCCCATTGTACGAGAGTGTGTTGTATTCGACCCCTGCGTGGGCAAGTATTGTAATTGAGTTGTATGTATTTATTGAAAGACCAAATCGGTCTACTGAGTCATTTTAGCCTTAAAGGCATTGTCGAGATGTTTAATGTTGTTACCAGCCTGGTAGATCCTTGAGGAAAGGTTCTACGGCATGTAATATCCCTGAGCGAATTGGGGGTGTTACAATTTATGTGAATGCAAAATAAAAATATAGCATTTATGAAATAAAAATGTCACATAGTTGTACAAAGACCTTGTATTGATTATGAAGAGAAAAATATCTCGCGGTGGATATGATTATTTGATTGTTGTATAGTCTGACAATATAGAAATGATTAGATTTAAATTTTATATGACCCATTGACAACATGTATCCTGGAAGGATCTATACTGTCAGAAGCAGTGAATTAAATTCTCGAGAACATTGCCCCCTCAAATTAAAAAGGGGTCTTGGACCGGTAGTCCAACACAAAATTATTCCGGAATAAAATAGCTATTATTTTTGTACATTGAATTAGAGGTGACAACTTATAAAATCTCTGGCCAGAGTAGATGGAAATTAGAATGTGTTCCTGATTGACATTGAAATGAGTTGCACCTCATAATCAAAGTACATGAATTTAGAGATATTATTTTTGTTATAAAGTGTTTCTTAGTGTTTAAAATTTTCCCGAAACAGGATACATTGAAAGGAAAATATACTCCTGAATGGATGCTAATTGTTATAGCTAAATATTCAAAATCCTAGAGGGATTATATGGAATACATTTTTGTGACTTCCTTTCTAAATAATACATGATATCCTAGTACAGATTGAAATAAATCTTTCACCTGAAGAAATATAATATACTGATCTTTGTGAACAGTTAAAGATAGAAATTCTTGATCCTGAAGTACCATACTTAATTAAACTAAATATGTTTTACTAATTATACATGTCCCGACCTAATTTATAAATTTATTATGAAAAGCAGGTCTTATCTGAAGGCATGTGAATCATGAAGGGACATAAAGAGAATTTTATTCGATCTCCACTAACCTATTTAGAAAAAGTTTAAGTTGATTTTGCAGGTGCAAAGTGTTTACTCCACTTATGATAATGTGAGATCGAAAATTGAATATGTACATACAATTGGAGATTTTTGTTTTGCTATGAAGTAAATTATTGTAGGAGCTTGTTATAACAAAATTTTGACTTCTGCAATTCAAGATGATATATGTGGCTTAAGTTGGAAATTCAATATAGCACGACGAGATTGTGATCTTTCACCTGGATAGAAGCTCCACCGACTGTATATGACAATAGATACACAACTCAAAGAAGGATACACCAAAGATCTATTTGCTAAAGCAATCCGAACATCTACATTTGAGAAGTTTCACAGCATTAGATCTAGCCAACTCAAAAATGTTATGTGAGGGGGAGAAAATACGCGCTGCAGTTTTGTTTTCCTTAACCATGTTTTTTCCCAGTGGGTTTTCCTGGTAAGTTTTTAACGAGGCAGCATCACATGCGTATTATGAAATAATATTTTTTGATGCTGGATATCGATCGGACCCCCACAAAGAAAGATCACAAACAGAAGTTGTTGACCCTTCATGAAGCAAGTCGAATATGTGTATGAGTTAGATCCTTGGTGCACCATATTCGGGAATCATACGCTCTTCGAGTTAATAAGAAAAGTCCAATTGTCCTGTACGAAAAATAATAAAGCATGTATCGCTCAAATTAAAGAAGGTTATATCAATGGAGACAGGACGAAGCACATTGCTCCAATATTCTTCTTTACTCGAGAGCTTCAACAAAGAGGAGAAATCAATATTCGTCAAATTAGTTCATACGATATTCCAGCTGACTTGTTTACAAAGGCACTTCCTACGACTCCTTTCGAGAAATTACTACACAAGATTGGGATGCGCAGATTTCAAGATATATGTTAATATTTATAGTAATGTTAAAATAAGGAGGAGACATGATATTTTACTTTTTGTACAACACATGTACCCTTTTTCCTTCACTGAGGTTTTTCCCACAGGGTTTTTCCTAGTAAGGTTTTAACGAGGCATGATGTTTGTATGAGTCATCTAAGGGGAAGTATTATGTAATTATTAGATGACTCTTAGTTTTGCATATATCCCTCATAACTTCATGACTCTTGGCTCTTCATATATTCCTCATAAATTCATCCAACTTTTGGTTTTTTATTGCCATTATAACATACATTTAGATGGCCTATATAAAGGCTTACTTGTACCTTGATTTTCATATGAGTAAAATGATATTCTCTCTTATTCTCTCAATTTCAAGTCTACTTTTATTCTCTAACTCTTCTTTATTATTTGTTACATACTAATATTATAATTATCAATTAAAAAAATTTGAGAATGCGACTTATGATTAATGAATGAGGTGACATTAAGTTTTACTAACCGTTTGATATATAAGATACTATCACTTAGAAAACCAAACCAAACCAAACCAAACATACCCGGTATATTCCGCTCAGAGCAGGGTCTGGGGAGGGTAAGATGTACGCAGACCATACCCCTACTTATTACGGTAGGGAGGCTGTTTCCGTGAAGACCCCCAGCTTAGTGCACAGCAGAATCTTGTGTGATAAATACAAAGGAAAACATATGATTCGATAATGCTCGAGACAATACCTGAGCCCATGGCTTGATCCACATGGGACTTACCTAAGCGGAATATGGCTACTTCACTCCTGATGAACGCTGCTCTAACAAAAGAGAGGTTGGCTCTCCGCATAGCTCCCTGTAAAAAATACACCACACGTAAAGACAATATGATAAAATATACAATAAAAGTAAAAATGCAATGCTCTAGGTCAAAGCTAACTGAGACAACCCAACCCTGAGGCTCTCAACTACAGCACCGCTCCCTACAAAATAATCCACAACTCTGATCTGGCGCCTCCAAGCGCACCTATCAACAGTCATGGCCTCGGAAAGTTTTAAGGCCTTCAAATCTAATCTCAGTTGCTCCTCCCACGTCCTCCTCGGTCTGCCTCTCCTCCTCTCCCCGACAACCATTAAACTCTCGACCCTCCTCACCGGAGCAGATGCCTGCCTCCTGCGGACGTGGCCAAACCATCTCAATCTCCCTTCCCTAACTTTCGCTGAAATGGGCGCCACTTCCAGCGCGTTCCTGAAAACCCCGTTCGCAATTCTATCTAACATAGTGCGACCACACGACCAACGTAACATTCTCATTTCACCCACCTCCAACTTGCTCTCAAGCGACTTCTTCATCTCCCAACATTCGGAGCCATACAATATTGCAGGTCGGATTGCCGCTTTATAGAATTTACCCTTCAACTTTAGAGGGACTTTCTTGTCGCACAGGACCCCTATCGCTGCTCTCCACCTTAGCCACCCCGCCTTGATGCGATGCGTGACATCTTCTTCACACTCACCTTCCTTCTGAATGATCGAACCCAAATACTTGAACTTATCCGTACGGGCTACGATCTGATCCGTAATCATTACCTCAACATCTTCCTCGTTGGCCTCACCACTAAAGTTACACCAGAGATACTCGGTCTTAGACCGGCTCACACGCAATCCCTGAGATTCTAACTTAGCCCTCCAAAGGTCCAATTTCGAGTTCACCTCCCTCCTCGACTCCGTCACTAACACAATGTCATCAGCAAAAAGCATGCACCACGGGATGCCATCTTGAATCCCTCATGAAATGACGTCAAGGATTAGAGCGAAGAGAAGAGGGCTTAGCGCCGACCCCTGGTGTAGTCCTATCTCAACCGGAAAAAACTGGGTGTCACCAACTGAGGTCCAAACGCACGTCCTAGCTTGGGAGTACATGTCTTGGATCGCCCTAACGAACGGCAACGACACCCTCCTCTCTACTAGGCTCCTCCAAATAACATCGCGCGGAATGCTATCATAAGCCTTTTCTAGATCAATGAACACCATATGGAGGTCCTTACGCCGCTCTCTAAACTTCTCCATAAGGCGTCTGACGAGATGAATGGCCTCAGTCGTGGACCTCCCCGGCATGAAGCCAAATTGGTTCTCTGAGATCTCAACTTCTCTTCTAACCCTGCATTCCACCACTCTTTCCCAAAGTTTCATAGTATGACTGAGGAGTTTAATACCCCTATAGTTACTACAACTTTGAGCATCGCCTTTGTTCTTGAAAAAAGGCACGACAATACTATGCCTCCACTCTGTCGGCATCTTAGAGCCTCTGAGGAGGATGTTGAACAGCTCTGCTAGCCACTGAACTCTGACTTCCCCCAGACAAAGCCACACCTCAATAGGGATCGATCCGGCCTCTGACCTTAGCTCTACCCATTTTCATTAGGGCACCCTTAACTTCCTCCTTGCTGATGCTCTCACAGGAACTAAACGAACGAGCAGAAGATTGACTAACTCCTGGCACCACCGAGTCACTACCTCTAGCCTCATTAAAAAGTTCGAAAAAAACATTTTCCACCGTTCCTTAATAGCCACATCGTTCACTAACACTCGACCCAAATCATCCTTAATAAACTTAACGGGACCCAGGTCACGCCGCCCTCTTTCCCTAGCTTTCGCTAGTTTAAAAATAGCATTCACTCCTTCTTTGGTGTCTAGGCGCTTGTACATCTCCTCGTAAGCCTCACATTTAGCCTTAGCCACTGCCTTCTTAGCCTCTCTTTTCGCCACCTTGTACGCTACAATCTTCAAGATTCTCTCCTCCCCAGCACTAGCCGACAAAAGCTCCTTAAATAGCGCTTGTTTTGCCTTAACCTTGTTTTGGACCTCCTCATTCCACCACCAAGCCTCCCTAGGTCCACTACACCTTCCCGATACTATCACTTAGAAGTAAAATATAATTTTTTTTTAAATTCATACTTGTACTAAAACATAAAAGTTTCCGTTGAAATTTGATTGGTTCCCGCTAATAATAATTCATCGTGTCTAATAAGCCGATTATTAATTTATGAAAAACTAAAATATTGATTGGGGTGTCTTTAATAAATTATCGCAATTTTGATACATAAAAATGAGTGTCACATCTGTGTCGCTATACAACGACACAATACGTAGGTGACGCACAAATGACGTAAATAAGTGACACTAGATGCAACACTATTCTAAATGTATGGTATAGTTATGACATTTGATTGAGGTGTCTCAAATAAATTATCGCAATTTTAAGACATAAACATGAGTGTCGCGTCTGTGTCGCAAAACAACGACACAATACGTGGGTGACACACAAATAACGTAAATAAGTGACACTGGATGCAACATTATTCTAAATATGTGGTATAATTGTGACATTTGATTGAGGTGTCGCAAATAAAATGTCATAATTTTGATACATAAAACGAGTGTTGTATCTGCGTCACTAAACAACGACACAATATATAGGTGATTCACAACTGAGGTAAATAGGCGACACTATATGCAAAAGTGTGGTAGTTTTACGACACATACGTGTAATGATGCGTGTGGGTATGTCACAATAAGTCTGTTTTCTTGTAGTGTTCATGATCTTTATGGGGCCTTCTTGGATTACATAAATCAACTCCTCGTACATGGCAGCAAGATGAGCCTCCATCCTAATTCTCCAATCATCAAACTCGTTAATAGAAAATATAGGCACCTTATTGATCAGTGAGGTATCCATGTATAAGATTAGAAAAGATAAAGAAGTTTTCAAAAATAAGTGATTTAAGGATCTGATTCGGTTAAAAATACGACTGATTCTTTTTAGAATCAACCGCTCCGATACCACTTGTTGGCCACTAAGTATACAGAATACAGCTTGAAAAGTGTTAGTACAACAAGCTGTATGATTTTCGAATAAAAGTGCGTAGCAGAAGTTTGTTTAAGTGAGTTGCTATAAATATAGCAACTAGGCTTATCTCCTGTTAGCTTGATGCATACAGGGTTTTCGATGTATACTTGAGTAAATCATAGTTTATGAAAAACAATTAAGGCAGAAGGTAAATAACACAGTATTTAAAGTGGTTCGAGGTAAACCCCTCTACGTCCACTGGTCCTCCACACAGGAGTAAAACGTTTATTATAATCACTACGTACACAATTACGTGACTATAACTAAACTTCCCACAGTATCGTTCACACAGATTGATACGAAGGCTGAAGCTATTCGTTGTTCACACAGATTGGGTAAAGCTTTAACTTGACTTGCTTCTTCACGCACAGTTCTAAAGCTTCGTCTACAATGTTGATCCTTCACACACAGTTCCGGAAGAGCAACGCTTTCTTCAGTCCACACAGGGCTGATGGTTTTCTTCAAAGGTAATATCACAGGTTTGAACAACAGCTTGAATGCTCGATGAGTTTAGGCTGATGATGTGTTGTTCAACTTGATCACTTGTATATTTATTCTCTTGATGAATACGTTGTATGATCAATGAAATATACTTGCTTTGTAATCGCTCAATAGTCAGAGTTTTCTTGTCAAAGCTTTCGCGATTTATAGCTTGTAATTCGTGCGATTCGTTCGTGGTTCGTTGTCAATGTCCTCTTGCATGGACTATTTATAACTTTGGAATATATCTGTTATGAATATGTCCGTTGGCTGGTTGGTGAGCAAAAAGTCCGTTCTGATTGGTTGATTGACTTTCAAGATACTAGATCCGAATTTTGCTCCTTGTCTGAAGATCCTTGTCGGTTGATATTTAAATACTTTATCCAGTCAGTATTTAAATACTTATTTCAAACGGTGTCTTGACTTATGAGTAAGGTAGATTCCTTCACAACGGTCTTCAGAACATTGTTTATTCAAGCATGTCGGATATCTTTTACTTCTGCTAAGTAAAACATCTTACAGCCAATTTGCTATATCCGACCTATTGCCTTTTGATGTTGCTATAGGCTCTGATGCTGTAAGCTATCTCCAGTGCTGTATGGAAGAGGCTGTATGGATGTTCCGGACAGCTTCCATACTTGGTGTCATTTCGACTCTTGGACTTCTTGAGATAACTTGCTGTATGTTGGGCAATTATCATCTTGCTGTATGTTCAGCATTTATCAAAGCAAGATACAGGATAGTTTATCCCAACAATTTATGATCATCTTCGGGACTGCTTGTTGTATGTTTGGCGATTATCAAAACAGAATTATTTATCCCAACAGTAGAGAAGAGAGACCAAGACACGACGGAACCAATTCGATATAACAACCAATTTTATTTGAAAAGGGATTGAAAAAAGTAATTATAATATCACGCTATTAACTAAGACACAGCGGAACCAATTCGATACAACAATCAATTTTGTTTGAAAAGGGATTGAAAAAGATAATAATAATATCACGCAATTAACGACCGAATAATTCAGTCGTTAGATCTCACGACCGAAATTTTCAGTCATTAGATATAACGACCGAAATTCAGTCGCAAATCAGTCGGTACAATTTGCGGCTTTTATTTTTGCGCCACTTTCAGTCGTTAGACCGTTACAAAATCGGTCATAAAACTATGAAACTACGATAGTCGTTGTTCAGTCATTATTCGGTCGGTTACTAACGACCGAAGTACTTCGGCAAAAAATCAATTGTTATAACGCGAGTTTTTTGTAGTGATACTTACACGACCAAAATTGACATTTTCTTAATTGAGAATTAGAGCAGTTTTGCAAAATTGACATCTTTCATATTAAAATGGAGTACTTTAAGTTTTCCGACGTCCATTCGTCAAGTTTGAGACAAACTTTAAAACGATAAAACTCAATTCAAGTCCCAGCGTACTAAAGGCTTAGGATTTTTGAAATAGGTGGAACCCTAGTTGAGATAGGGCTACACGAGGGGTCGGAGCTAATCTCTCTTCTCTTCGCTCTAATCTTTGACGTCATTTCGCGGGGGATACAGGATGGCGTCTCATGGTGCATGCTTTTTACTGACGACATTGTGTTAGTGGCAGAGTCGAGGAGGGAGGTGAACTCGAAGTTGGAGCTATGGAGGTCTAAGTTAGAATCTCAGGGCTTGCGTGTGAGCCGGTCTAAGACCGAGTATCTCTGGTGTAACTTTAGTGGTGAGGTCAACGAGGAAGAAGTAGAGGTAATGATTGCGGATCAGGTCGTACCCCTACGGATAAGTTCAAGTATTTGGGTTCGATCATTCAGAAGGAAGGTGAGTGTGAAGAGGATGTCACTCATCGTATCAAGGCGGGGTGGCTAAGGTGGAGAGCAGCAACAGAGGTCCTGTACGACAAGAAAGTCCCTCTAAAGTTGAAGGGTAAATTCTATCGAGCAGCAATCAGATCTGCAATGTTGTATGGCTCCGAGTGTTGGGCAATGAAGAAGTCGCTTGAGAGCAAGCTGGAAGCGGCTGAAATGAGAATGTTACGTTGGTCGTGTGGTCGCACAATGTGGGATAGAATCTCGAACGGGGTTTTCATGAACGCACTAGAAGTGGCGCCCATTTCAGCGAAAGTCAGGGAAGGGAGACTGAGATGGTTTGGCCACGTCCGCAGGAGGCAGGCTTCTGCTCCGGTGAGGAGGGTCGAGAGTTTATTGGTTGCCGGGGAGAGGAGGAGAGACAGACCGAGGAGGACGTGGGAGGAGGAGCTGAGATTAGATTTAAAGGCCTTAAACCTTTCCGAGACCATGACTGTTGATAGGTGCTCTTGGAGGCGCCAGATTAGAGTTGTGGATTCGTTTGTAGGGAGCGGTGCTGTAGTTGAGAGCGTCAGGATTAGGTTGTCATGGTTATCTTTGACCTAGAGCATTGCATTTTTTTACCATGACAACCCAACCCTGACGGAAGACCCCCAACTTAGTGCTTCTTTGTATATATCACTCATTACTTTGCTGTGCACTAAGTTGGGGGTCTTGAGCTTTTTCGTATCGTATGCATCTTTGTATATATCACTCATTACTTTGTTGTGCACTAAGTTGGGGGTATTCACGGAAACAGTCCCCTACCGTAAAAAGTAGGGGCATGGTCTGCGTATATCTTACCCACCCCAAACCTTATTCTAAGCGGGATATACTAAGTATGTTTGGTTTGATTTAATTTTTTTGGAACCCTACTGCATATAAAGGCTAGGTCCCACATTATCTACCTATTAATGAACGGTATTTAGAATACAGTGATGGTGGAGAAGGAAGAGGAAGATCTCATGGCGACAACTTCTACAGTTGTGCAGATCAGTGGCGGTTCTAAGGGGCATGGGGGCCAGGGGCTATCTCCTGGTTCGTGCGCTGCACCGCTGAGTGGTGAATGGAGCATAGCGTAGCTCCATCTTGTTGGGTCCCACTCATGTGGTGGCTATGTATATGTGTATAAATATAATGTGGTATATTATTGAAAAACAAGAAAGAAACAGACAGCCGATTTCCTTGAAGAGAAAAAGGCATAAACCAACTTGCAAGCAAAGTTGATTCTTATTGGCCAATTACTAATCATTTGGACGGTCAAATGGTTCCTATGAATACAGGCTCTCTTCGCCATTCTAAAACACACCAACAGCTACCATTGAAAATAGAGAGTTTTGGTAAAAGGAAAAGAGACAAGAGTATTTTTATGTCTCCCTCAAAAAAGAATGTTTTTTATTTTTATTGTTATTTCAAGCTAAATATTTAAAATATATATGTTCAGAGAGATATTCTCTTGAAAGTTTGTATTACCCTTAATTATTTAGGAAGAATTTTCTAAGCATACTACAGTCATAGTGAAAGTTTTTCGAACTAAGGTTCAACCGTGATTTTTTTCAATTTGGATTTTCCATTAAAAATTCTCGTGTCTTGCTTATTTTTAATATTCCATTTTAAATCCAACGAATGAGAAAATATTTATCATAATTCCGTTGTGCAAGTGCCATTTATATTGACACTACTTTTCTAAACAAGTGTTTTTTCTGGTACCAGAGATTAAGAATGCGGATTAAAAATGGAGGAATCGTCTTCTCCTGGCAGTATTTTCAAATTGAACGGATCCAATTACTCAAGTGAAAACCAAGCATGTTGGATCTTCTCTACTGTAAGGATCTCTATTTACCTTACATGGTGATAATGCCAAATGAAAAGATGCGAATGATGTTGAATAGAAAATCATGCACAGGAAGACTGTTGGCTACATTCGGCGCTTCATTGAACATAGTATTTTCCATCATTTTCTAATGAAGAGAAAACTGATGTTTTTTTGAAGAAAACCAAAGCTACGTTTGAGAGGAAACATGCCTTAAATAAAGCTTCAATCATCAGAAGAATTGTTCGATTACGATATGCGGAAGGTTCCAACATGACGGAGCACCTGAATGCATATCAAGGCCTTATCAGTCAATCCATCAATACGAAGAGTTCTATTAATGACGAAGTTGTAGTTTTATTGCTACTCAGCTCATTGCCTGGTACTTGGTACACTCTTTGTGACAATTAGAAACTCGGCTACAAATGGATCATTGTCTTTACAGATGGTCAAAGATTATATCCTCAGTGAAGAATCTAGAAAGAAGGAGCAACATTGTTCTTTTGAGACAAAGGCGATGGTTGCTGAATATTGATTGTAGGAAAAATAAAAATAATAATTTTAAACATACGAGAGAAAAATCCAGGGAGAAGTCTAAACCTAGAAAAGACTTCAACTGCCATTATTATGGTGGTCTAAACCACTATGAAAGAGACTGTAGAAGGAAGAAAAGTAAACAAAAATATGGAAATAATAAAAATACCGAAAATGATATGACAACAATTGCAGCTGATGGGGATATCATCATGGTCTGTGATGACACCCTTTTGAGTATGTCATGCCATCAAACAGCTGGATCGTAGATTCGGGTGCATCTTATCACATTACACCATATTGTGATACGTTTGTATCCTATACTGATGGAAGCTTTAGAAAAGTCAGAATGTCCAATCAAGGCGTGACTGAAGTTGTTGGTATAGGAGACATTGCCTTACTTACTGATACTGGAAGTTAGCTTATCTTAAAAGATGTACGATATGTTCCTGATATCAGACTTAATATTAATTCTGTTGGCACGCTCGATGATGATGGTTACGTCAATCATTTCGGCGAAGGAAAATATAAGTTCATCAAAGGCTCCCTTATTGCAGCAAGAGGTAGAATAGAAAATTCTCTCTACTTGATGCATGCAAAATTGTCTAATTGAGAGGTGAATATAGTCATTAAAAATCTCTCTATTGAGTTATGGCATAAAAGGCTTGGATATTTGAGCCAGAAAGGTTTAGAAGATTTGGCAAGAAGGAACCTCCTTACTAAAGTAAAAAACGTGCACTTAGAAACCTGTATTGATTGTTTAGCTGGAAAACAACACAAAGTTGCATCAAAATCTTCTCTCCCTCAAAAAGAGCTCAGCCTCTTGATTTGGCTCACACAGACCTGTGTCATATGAAAGACAGGACTCTTGGCGGTGCATTGTACTTCGTTACATTCATTGATGATTTTCCGAGAAAAGTCTGGTGTTTTTCTTTAAAAACAAAAGACCAAACACTGGAGATCTTTATGCATTTTCAAATAAAAATTGAGATAGAAATGGGAAGGACACTGAAGTTGTAATACCCGAGATTTTCACTTCAGGTTACTTTGAATTATTTGTCGGTTGTGCCGGTTATTTTGTTTCGTTGATGATTATTTGAGATTTTCCTATGTTGTGTACGGTATGATGAACCACGTTGTGGCGTTCGTCAAGTACGACTTGTTGTTGTGCAAGTCATGCAGATCGTGTGTATGCATGTGTGACATGGCATATTATTTTCCGTTGTCATTTTGTCTTCTTGAGGACGTTGTGAGCTCTTGTTTTCGTTCCCTTTCGAGTTGGTTATATCCTGGGTGCTTTTGGGGCCTTGTCAGGCTTTATGTTAGCCTTCGATTGTAGCACATGAGCAGGCCACACAAGCACGTGCTCGTGTGTGGTGCTCGTGCATGTTGTCAGTGCTCGGCAGTGAGCTTCAGGGACGCACGAGCAGGACACACGAGCAGCTGGTCGTGCGCTGTGCTAGTGCGTGGTGGCATTAGCTGGGCAGTGTCCTAGTGCACGACCAAACGCACGAGCATTTGGTCGTGCGTGATGGTCGTGCGTCTCTGATGTATATAAGGGGACAAACGGGGTTTTAACCTGATTTTTGTCCCCTTCTTCTCTTCTCCTTGCGGTTACCGGATGTGTAAGACTAGGGTTCGAATCCTTGGTCGATTCTACTCAATTCCAAGGTGTTTTGGAGATTTCTAGGTGATTGTAACATCACCTAATCCATTGTTCTTCGTCGGATCGAGGTATTTTTTTCTTGATTTTCCTAGAGTTGACTTTTTGGAGGTGTTTTCTTGATCTCGTATTCAATCCGATTTTGATGAATCGATTGTTGTTAAATGATGTTATTGAACATATCCTATGGATCGTATATCCATATTTTGGTTTCGTATATTCCAAATCATGATTGTTATGTTCTAGAAGAGTCTTGAGTATTTAAAGTTCGATTAAATGTCTCAATGGGTTTCCTTCGGTTGTTGGGGGCGATTTCCATTGTTATTAGTCTTGATTCTCGTTGTGATCGTGATTTCGTTGTTTCTTGTGGAGGTTGTAGGTGTTCGAGGCTTCCGGTCGAGCCGTGTTCGTCGGAATTGTCGGTATCGATTGTCGAGGCAAGTATCTTGCCCATACCTTTCGTATTTTATAGATGTGATAATTGGTAATGAAATATGTGTGTTATTTGAGTAATCATGACGAATGTTCAAAAAGGATTGATATAATCCCTTTAATGACTTTCTTTCAAAAACACTCAAGTACTTTACGAACGAATGAGTTCTATGGATATGTGCATTATGGATGCGAATTGATACATATGCCTTCGTACTATGTGATTACAAAAGCACATTTCCCTTATTAAGGGTTGAATGTTCGAATGTGTATTCGTTTGATGAGTGCGAATTGTTGTGTTTGTAATGTTTATTGGTAAAAGGTGGTATTATTCGGTATTGTTCGAGAAGTATATCTCCTCTAGTATGTGATCATTTGTAAGTGATGTTCTACTGGGTAGGGTTCATTGAGACCTCTGGGATCCATCCTTGTTAGTACAGATCGAGTTTTACCATAGGTTTATCCAAACCGAGTATGTCTCGAGGAGACTCCGAGGTTCGTGCTTGCTAGAACGATGCCATGATAACTTATGGGCGTATATTTGGATATGTTGCATACTCGTCATGAGTTATCAAAAACGGGTATGTCGTCGTGAGGCTCCAAGGTTCGTGCTTGCTAGCACGATGCCAGGATAACTATGAGTGTATGTCATATGTCCGTTGTGGGATTCTAATGATTTTGTTGTTTGTGTGACCCTTGTTATGGTGATGTGTGTTAACCACTCAGGGATAGGACTTCGAGTCCTCTGAGGGATCGTAGCTTATAACGCGAATTCACAGTTAATCGTGAGGTATGGATCTTCCGTTTGATTACCATTGGTTTATTCACTCGGGTACGCACGTAGAAGCTCCGAGGTTCATGCTTGTTAGAATGGGACGAGAATAACTTTTGGGTGTATGATTGAGATGGACGTTTGGGTCGTGGACCCCGTAATTTATTATTATGATTGATATGGATGTTTGGATCGTAGACCCCGTAATTTATTGTCGGATTATTAATTGGGAAAACAAATCTTTGGGTTGTGACCCTAAAGTGATTTTTGAAAAGATGAGGATTCTTAAATCCTAAATGTATTCTTCTGAAAACTCCCAAGATCTTTAAAACGCATTACAAGCTGTTTACTTGTTTTATTACTGCCTTTCAAGGCTTTGGATTATCTCTTTCAAAGGAAACATCTCGGATAGAATTTCGCTGTTTTTTGATTCGGTGATTATTTAAATTACTATATTCTTGGAATATGATGTGTGGCTCGTAATTGCACTTTATACTTGCACTAGCAAAATAGTGGAATTTTGCTAACCCCCGAGTAATCGGGGAGTGGATGTCTATATTGCATTCAGGTACATGCAGATTCTTCGGGAGCAAACCACAGGATCGGTACGAAGGATGATGGAAGATAAATGATACTAATCACATGAGGGCCAGTACTGGGTATTCGACATGGTCGAATTGTATTATTTCTTTCCACTGTATTGTTCTCCCATCTTATGCGAGTGTTGTTATATTTTGACCCCTGTACGGGCATGAGTTTCTTGATAGAGTTGTATATGATGTTACGTTGTATGTATTGATGAAAGACCAGATCGGTCTACTATTTCATTTGTTTAGCCATGTTGGCATTAGATATGTTGTCTTGTGTTGGTATCCAACCCAGTAGATCCTCTTAAGGGGGTCTGCGGCGCTGTAATATTCCCAAATGGGTTGGGGGTGTTACAGAAGTGTGTTCGTGCAGACAACATGGTGAATACCAAGGCCCGTTTGATCAACATTGTATAAACCATGGTATCAAGCTTGAGAAAAGCGTCCCAAGAACCCTCAACATAATGGAGTTGCCGAAAGGATGAACATGACAATTTGTGAAAGAATTTTATGTATGTGATCACATTTAAAATTGCCAAGATCATTTTGGGGTGAAGTTATGGGGACTGCAGTCAACTTAATCAATATTTGTCCATCAACTACTCTGGATGGTGATGTTCGAGATAGAGTGTGGTCAGGGAAAGACGTTTCTTACAAACACTTGAGATTGTTTGGTTGTAGGGCTCCTGTACATATTCCGAAAGATAGAAGATCCAAGCTTGATGATAAAACCAAACTATGTATCTTCATAGGATATGGCCATGAAGAGTTTGGTTATAGATTATGGGATCCAATTAATAGGAACGTTAGAAGTAGGGATGTTGTATTTCTTGAAGATCAAGTTCCTGATGTGTCAAAGAAAAACCTAAATCTAATTTAGAAGTTCATGTCAGCATAGATCCAGTTCCTTCACCGACGGTTCAGAATTACGGGAGTGATATCCAACCAGAGTATGGTGATGCCGTTGATGTGGAAGCAGGTTACAATCAAAATCCACCTATACAAGATGATCTCCCTCCAGTTAGAAGGTCAACTAGATATAAACAACCTTCTAGGTAATGCTCACTCATGGAGGAGAGCTAAAGAGTTTCATATATGCCATGGAAAATGATCAAAACATAACATGGTCAGAGGTCATGGAAAAAGAAATGAAATCCTTGGAAGACAAGCACACCTACGACCTAGTTGAGTTGCTAGTTGGAAAAACAGCACTGAGGAACAAATGGGTCTACAAGCTAAAGAACCTAGCTCACAACCATGGTACAAGGCGAGACTCGTTGTGAAGGGTTTCAGTAAAAAGAAGGGTGTCGATTTTGAAGAGAATTTCTCACCAGTGCTGAAGATATCCTCAATCAGAGTTGTTCTGTCAATTGCTGCCAGCTTAGATTTGGTGATTAAAATGTGAAGACCACATTTGTGCATGGATATTTAGATAAGGAAATCTACATGGATCAACTTGAAGATTTCAAAGTTCAAGAAAAAGAGAACCTTATATGCAGATTGAAGAAGAGTTTGTATGGCTTGAACAAGCTTCTAGATAGTGGTACATGAAGTTTGAATAATTCATGTGTAACCATGGCTACAACAAAACCACCCCAGGTCATTGTGTTTTCATAAAAAAGTTCATAGGAGGTAGGTTTATCATACTCCTACTCTACGTTGATGATATGCGGATTGTAGGCCATGATGCCAGCAAAATTGACAAACTGAAGAAAGATCTAAGGCGTTCTGCTACGAAAGACTTAGGCATAGCTAAACAAATCCTTGGAATGAATATATTCATGTATAGGAAGACCAAAAAGCCCTGGTTATCTCAAGAACAGTACATTGAGAAAGTTCTTGAAAGATTCAATATGAGCAAGTTGAAGATGGTCAACACTCCACTCGCGGGTCATATGAAAATTAGTTCAACGCAGTTCCCAACAACTGAGACAGAGAAGAAGAAGATGCAAAAGATACTGTATCCTTCTGCAGTGGTAGTCTAATATATGTTATGGTATGCACTAGACCTAATATGGCTCATGCAATTGGAGTGGTCATTTGTTTTCTTTCCGAACCACGAAAGGAACATTGCGCAACAGTGAAATAGATATTACGATATCTTAGGGGCACTTCTAGATATGACTGGTGATATTAATTCTAGGAAATCCACTAATGAGACTTGCAGGAGGAGCCATCTCGTGGAAATCAAAACTTCAAAAATGTGTGGCATTGTCTACAATAGAAGTTGAGTACATAGACGTTACTGAAGCTTTCAAAGAGGTATTGTGGTTAAATAAGTTTTTATTAGAGTTAGGCTTAAATCAAAAGAAGTATGTAATGTACTGCAATAGTCAAAGTGCAATTCACTTGAGTACACATTTGAGTTTCCACTCAAGGTCGAAACACATTGATGTGAGATACCATTGGATCCGAGATGTGCTTCACGATAAGTTGATACAACTTGATAAAGTGCATACGGTTGATAATATCCCTAATTATTTAGGGAGAATTTTGTAAGCCTACTACAGTCATAGTGGAAGTTTTTTAGACTAAGGTCGTGTTGGTCACAATATATAATTATACAGCTTAGAAGGGGAGTTGAATAAGTTGTATTATTTGAATATCTTGGTGCTTACAGGGTTTTCAGGATAAGTATACTAAAATCACATAGGCACTAAGAAAATAATAAAGACAGTAAGTAAAGACACACGACTGAATGTGGTTCGGGATAAAACCCTCTACGTCCACAGGTCCTCCACATAGGAGTAAATAGTTTATTAAAATCAAGGAATACACAACTGTATGATTTTAACTAAACTCGTCGCTCTATCGTTCAAATAGATTGATACAGCCGATAGTAGCTTTGGCCGTTCACATAGATTGGCTTGGGTTTCTTAGACTTGCTTCTTCTCACACATATTGAAGCTTCACCCTGAACTCTATTTATCCCACACAGGTCAGAATAACATTCCTTAGTCTACACAGGGCTAATTATCTCAACAGTAAGTATTTGAATTATCACGAGTCGAACAGCAACTGTAGGCTTGGTAAGCTTTTGCTGTAGATGTGTTGTTCATTGTTGTGGACTTGTATATTTCTTCACTCAAGATATCATTGTATGCTTGAATAAATATATTGCTCTTTTAGCTTGATGTCCGCTTTCGGTTCTCAGTAGAGTTCTTCAGTATTTTTGTGTGTGAGCAATGTCCTCTTTCTTGGGCTATTTATAACCTTGGAAATGGATCCATTATAAATATAATCATTGGCCAATTGGTGAGATTGAGACAACTCTGATTGGTGGCTTCAGAATGTTTGAATTAATGGTGATTCGCATTTAATGCTTCACACATTCTCTTTGAGTTGCATTAAATGCTCTTTTGTCTGTAGTCTCTTCGGCCGCATTAAATGTTGTCCTATTAGCACTAAATGCTACTTTAGAATCATGAATACTTTATCAATAAAAAAGATTTGTTTCACAACGGTTTAAAGTTCCTTCTCAGTCCTGTTGGTTTTGTGTTTTTTCCTAAGTGAAACACCTACAACATTATTTGTTGTAGCCAATGTCACCTCTTGCTGTATCATGAAGGCTTAGCTGTAGGATTTGACTCTAGGCTCGGTGTATGATCTTACACTATATGGACAGGCTGTATGGACAGGTTGTATGCTGCATTTACCAAAACACGATTTTTGCCAACAATTTCCCCATTTTTGATAATGTCAAAACTCATAACAACACGAGGCTGTCTTCAAGTCTTCTGTCGAATGATTTGATATTCGAGACATAGACTAAAAGTTTGAACTGCTCATAGGCAAGTCCTAAAATTATAAATCCTACAGGACACTAAGTGTATTACAACTTAAATTATGATTGGACAATCAAATGTTTCTTTTAATTTGTACATAAAAAACTTCCACAACTCATCACACTCGAAGTCATTAATCCCAGATTGTTACCATATTTTATAACAGAAACAAACAATACTCCTAGATACTTACCCTTCAGGTTTGTCCCATCACCAACAATGATTGGTCTAGCATAACGAAATCTAGATTTGAAGCCTCCAAAGCATAAAGGATGTATTTGAATTTCCAGTGTTAGCATCAACCACGTAATCAGTTATGGTACCTAGATTCGTCACCCTCCAACATATGCAAGTAGGAAGGAATCATTCTGAAAGAATCTTGGTGGTCTATATATCACAGGAATAGCATGGTTGCGAATTCTCAATGCCAAGCCATAATAAATTGTCAAATAATGCTCTGCTTTAAGTTGAGCCATCACTAGTTTAAGAGTCATAATTTGCCCATCCACTAACAATTTATTGGGCATGTATTCACCGAGCATCTTAGAATGCAACTGCTTAGGTGCCTTGCAATTTGGTTCAAAATGGCAGGTATGTTCGTTTAATGATTTCACTCTCCAAAATTCGTCCCTCCATGAGGCGCTTAATAAAAAACTACATGTTTCGTCTGTACAAGCGGTAGAATAGCGGTTCTTAACAAATTTCAAAGTAGTCAGTTTTGTTTTCCAAATAATACCGCTCAACAACGTTCTTCAGTCTATCTTTTGAGCGAAATACAGAGGAAGATATTGCATTTATTGGATAAAATGTTTCACCCATATCATCATCAACTCCATAAGATGACACATATGGAGGTTTGCCTGGAGTTTTCCATCTAGAGCTATAGGGAGAAGCTGGAGCACCTTCTTCGGCTACTATGTAACACACCCAAATCCCATTGGGTTATTTAGTGTCGTCGACCCCACACCAGGAGATTCACCAGGCGAACACGAATAAATTACATAGAACTAACCAACAAGGGAAATCACACTCCCTACTATGATATCCGACATAATATTCCGATAAGGAATTTCAATGACAATGAAGGGCCTATATGGCCAAAATAAAAATACAACAACATCCACGAGCCCTGCTCGAATAACACAGAATAAACGACAACTGACAAACTGGAGAATACTCCAAACTGACTGCCCAACACGAACACCGAAACAACTCGGGACTAGTATCGCTCGAATGCCACGTTGCCATCGTCATGCCCCTGTGTCTCAACTCTCTCCTCGCAAACACCTGAAACATGAGAACATGTTCTGCCCCCACGGAGTCAGTCATCCAGATAATGAATATCAAATACATGTACAACATGATATGCGTCCAAAGGCAAAATAAACGGTACAACAAAGATAATATGATATGCTCACAAACCAAGGTAAGAAGCGATCATTCATGAACATTATGCCCACGGCATACAATCAATACCTGCTCAACAGGTTAGAACACAAGTGCCCAATGACGAATCATCAATATAGAACACAACAACGAATTACCCGAAGGTAAACCAAACCAAAGCTGAAACAGATATGCATCACAATGCCCGAAGGCTCCAACGAAAACATCAATACATCACACATGGCCTAAAAGCCCTCAGCCGAAGCTGCAAAATATCACAATAGCCTGAAAGCCACTCAGCTGAAGCTGCAAATCATCACAATGGCCTGAACCCAAACAGCCCGAAGTTGTATCACATGAGGGGCCGAAGCCACACAGCCGAAGCTGTATCATAAGGAGGGGCCGAAGCCACACAGCACAAAGTTATATCACAATGAAGGGCCGAAGCCACACAACACGAAGCTGTATCACAATCAGGGTCCGAAGCCATAAAGCACGAAGTTGTATCACAATGAGGATCCGAAGCCACACAACACGAAGCTGTATCACAATGAGGGGCCGAAGCTACACAGCACGAAGTTGTTTCACAATGAGGTCATCCAATGACCATGACCTAATGAATTGTTGGTGTTAGGAAACCAACCGCGAAGGTTCAAGCCCTAAACTTACCCATAATGAGATCACCCACTGACCGTGACCTACTGAATTGTAGGTGTCGGGAAACCAACCGCGAAGGTTCAAGTCCCAAACTTACCCATCAAGCACTAGCCGAGACTAGCCTCCAAACATAAACAATCATAGCCGGCAACGATCACAAAATTACCGAATTCACAAGAATGATAGTGTGCTGCCTTGAGTCGGCCAACACGACAACAATAAATCATGGATGGGCACTGTCCTCGGCAGTCCCAATTTACTTACCTCGATCGCCTTGGAATGGCCAATCAATAACAATGACACAACGGACGGAAACTGTCCTCGACAATCCCAATTCAATACCTTGATTGTCTCAGAATGACCAATCGATAACAACGACTCAACAGACGGGAATTATCATCGACAGTCCCAATTCAATACCTCGATTGCCTTAGAACGGCCAATCGATAACAACTACGATAATAGATACCTCGACGCCTTTAATCGGCCACCGAAGATAGAGATGATAATAGAATACGTCAATGCCTTCAATCGGATAATACAACATCAACAGAAAACACCGATATCAATAGCAACGATCACAAAAATTTCTTAATGGAACATCGGTCAACAATAACAATTGATACATCAATACCGCGAACCGGCTACCGACGATAACAATAACAACAAGATGATCAACAATAACATTTGGCATAATTACCTAAGGCTATCGTATCAAACAATCCCCTGATATCAACGAAAATCATGAAGAGACTATGTCTCGAAATGATACAACACATTCAAACATATATATGATAACATTAATCTCATTGACTAGTACAAGTATAAAACTTGCCTCAAATCAAAGGCGATGAAATCCTCCAACGAGCGATGAATGGCATCCTCCGACGATCACAAGTACTCGAACAACTTTTAATGAAATACAACTCATTCAATAACGTAATATCAATCGAAAACAACACAATAGATAACCTTGATTCAAACACGAATCGAACAAGCCACAAAAACGAACATCATAGTCCTCAACTATGAATTCTAACGTCCTCCGACACCTCAATGATCAATATGATCACAATGTTATTAACACTTATGAAAACAATTCAACAAGAATCATTAAGAACAACATCATATTAATCATCCCAAAATGATCATATCACCAATATCATCACTATCACCTCAAGAACATCATCAACTGTACTAACATGATGTCTAAACAATAATCATCCACCAATTCATCATGAATTCGGATTAATCAACAAGATTAAATCAACCATTTCAAGATTATGACAATCATCACATAATTCATCATGATTCTATACTAAAATGGTTAGAATCTCCCAAGAACACAAACAAAAACAATAATCATCACAAAGCTATGTTAATTATATAACAATCTTAACATAACTCTTCCTAGATATGACTATAACCTCCAAGTATTCTAAAATATTAAGAAAACTCCTCCTCAAGACATACTCATCATGTTCTTAATATAGGTTATAAAACTCATCAAGAATCATGCTATCCCCCAACAATCACTAACTACACGAGGTAAACAACAACAACAACAACAACATCATACTCGAAAATCACTTGAAGAACAAGAGACTAAGAGAACTTACCCAAGAAGAACAAGATGAACTCTCCAAACACCAAATGAGCATAAAAAGCTTCCAACCTTAAGTCTCAATCCAAGCTAGGATGACCAAAATTACGTTGGAATAGTCTAAGTATCAAGAACAAGTCCAGAGGGACGATTCCATAGAGAGAAAATTGGTTTTTGGTTCGTGAATAAATGAAATACGAAACCAAGATTTATAATCTGACAACCTCATAATGTACGCTACAACCTGTGTTTAACGTACGTAAGGTCCTATTATGTACGTTACGACATCGACTTAAAGTACATAAACCTTGTCCAGAGTTCTCTACCTCATTTTACGAAAGATATTACGTACGTAATCATGAACTACTAACATACATTATCTAGCCACAGCCCTAACGTACGTAAATCCCCCTCCATAGCATACGTAAGCCCCCGTTAACCGCAATAGTGAGATCCAATCAAAGATACCCGGCCCTGACAGTCAAAAGTCGACCACGAGGAAGGGTCCCCCTGTCTGTACCCCTTTACGAAAGTAACATGACAACCATAACGTACGTAAGCTTAGTCATAGCTTAACGTATGTTAAGATGTACTCGTAGCGTACGTAAGTAGCACAATGAGAACACAAGGAAGTTCCAACACGTTCAACCCGAATGAACGAACACGATCTAAGCACCTTAACAATCACGAATAATACAACATGTATAATGTTGAAGATGAGGTAAAAACAGTACGAGTATAACAGTGTAATTAAATCTAAAAATGAAAAAAATATCCCTGGATATTACATACTTCCCCCTTTAAAAAGAGTTTCGACCCCGAACCTAAGAATTATATCTGCATGGTTAGAGGAATTAGCAACCAGGGTCTGCTTGGTAGATCTCCAAGATATCGTCGTATTCCCAATGGTGAACAAATAACCAGTTTGGGAACGTCCTTTATGCGGGTCAAAGAGATAACCGGAATCAGCAAATCTAACTAACATATTGTTGGGATTATATACATTGGGAACAAGCTTGCTTATATTAGCACCTATAATAGTCAAGCTGCCATGCTTAGCTGCAATATCAGAGGAAGATCGATGGTCGGTATGCATCGTCTTAACCTCAACAATCTCTTTCAGAATATCGTTCTCTCTTGCATAGGGAAAGAATAATCCAAGACTACTGGGGGCCTTCAAGTATCGAAAGACGTGTTTTACTCCATTCCAATGCCTTATCATCGGAGCGGAGCTGAATCTCGCTAACTGGTTTACATAGAATGCGATGTTTGGGCAAGTACATTGATCCAGATACAACAACGTACCTATTGCGATAAGATACGGTGTTTCTGCTACAAGGACCTCTTCATCCTCCATTTTAGGATGAAAAAAATCCTTGTTCATTTCTAGATTTTGACCAACCAAGGGGTAGCAAGAGAATGTGCCTTGTCCATGCTAAATCGCCTGAGCATCTTATGCACGTAGGCAGATTGATGAATGAGTATACCATCATCTCGATGCTCCAGCTCTAACCTCAAGCAGAATCGAGTCCTCCCTATGTCTTTTATCTCAAATTCGGACTTAAGTTAGCGAGCCGTTTCATCGACCTCATCTATGGTACTGATAAAATTCATGTCATCTATATAGACGACTACAATCACGAATTCTGTATCTGTTCTTTTCATTAAAATGCATGGACGAATATCACTGTTCTTGTATCCCTTATTAATCAAGTATTTATGTAGGCGGTTGTACCACATCCTTTTAGATTGGCTCAACCCATACAACGAATGATGCAACTTTACTGCGTAAGCACTCAGTGGTTTAGAGCTACTTGATTCGGGCAATGAAAACCCTTCAAGGACTTCCATATAAATGTCGGTATTTAGATCCCCATAAAGATATACTGTAACTACATCCATAAACTGCACATTCAGTTTTTTGGACACAACCAAATTGACTAGGTAGCGGAAAGTGATGATACCCATAATGGGAGTGTCGGGATTCCGGATACAAAAAATGAGTACGCAGCGGAAAAAAATGAAAAGCAATAAAAGGAATCCCAAACAGGATCAATCAAGCAATGTATATACGAAAATAAAAGACGAAGACAAAAGGATCAAAGTCCCATACCTTTGAAGCATTTGATAATATCTTTGTAATTAGATGATGATCACGATCCCGAGCACGAGCACGAAATCGCTTTGTAGCAAACACCGAAAACTCGATGTCTCTACTTCACACGTGTCGGACTTGACCGGAAAAATCAACGAAACTCTGTTCTTCAAGAGCATTGTTAGGGAAACTCGTAGGAATTTACTCTCAAAGTGAAAAGTGTACAAGTGGTGTTGTTTTTGTCTTCATATATAAGACTTGGTCATTAAAGTAAAGATATGATAAGATGCCCTCTCCTTGCAATAAGGAAACATATTGAGGGTATCATGCCATATCTTATTTAATAAACCAAAAAATCAACACCAAGACCAACAAGGAGGAGAGGGGCGGCTACTAGAAAGGTGCTACGAAATGGGCCAAGTCAATCGGATTGTTTACCGGACGTTCGTCAAACGACTCCATTAAATACACTCTATTTTATCACCAATGTATTTATTCTAATTAATTAATAATATTAATTAACTATATCAAATACAAATATATTTCTCTAAGAAATATTATTTATAAATTAAATTAATTACCTAGTAACTTAATTTCTATCATAAGACCACTATTTGATTTATCCAATAAATCATAATTAGATATCCAATATCTAATATTAATAGAGATATGACAAATTCATATTTATCCATAAACAATACTGATGCGCGACTCTGTAGGTCTGTCTCATCCGGCATTGGGAGGAACCAATGAGTGCGGGCAGCACTTAGCCAGCCTAGCGGGCCGCACTGTAAACCCTGACTGAGAACGAATGAAGTGATCATTCCAGAACCATTATGTCGTGAATACCGTATACGTATAGACCCTTCATCAAATGTCCCGGTCAAGTCTTTGGGTCACGGTAAAGTCAAACACTACTGTTGACTAGACACTATACATGTGTTAATGCAAATCAAGACCGACTGATTACTAGTGTATCCAATACGACTAGATCAGAATGCTTTGGCCAAAGAATTATGATCTTATTTGCCATTAACCGTATAGGACATTCGCCTGCTCACTAACAGGAGATAGAATCCTTTCTTGGCGTATAATAAAGACTGCTACCTGCCCGTATAGTACGCACTTCGAGGTTGACCCAGCGATTAAGCAAATGGGTCTAACTACTCTAATGACAAACTAAACGTCTCAGGCACATCTCTTACTGAACCCTCAAGTCAAAGGTCCACGTATACTATCACAACCTTTCGATTCGTCATCGACTCTCCATGAGTGAATACCGTGTGACTGAATCAAGTATGAGTCGTGTTCGAGTACACTGGTCCCACCAATATACTTATAACTATGCTATCAAGACATGCACATGTCCTAGCATCAGTTATACAAGTCTTACTCAAAACTTAATGCCCAATTCAGTTTATCGACTTGCAAACGGTTTACATAAATAAGCTTTAAACACTTCTAGTGTATTTTATCTTATACGATAAAGAGAGTGGAATGTTCGCTCTTATTTACATAGACTTCACTTTAATGTTTACCAAATCAAGAATGCATTTGAAAAAAAATAAACAATGAATGAATCATATTGCCTTTTATAGATTATTCCATAATTACAAGTACAATGCCCCTTCTCTATTCCTAACAATCTCCCACTTGCACTCAATGCCATACATCATGGTATCCAATACCCATGTTCTTCAGATGTCTTTCCAAGACAGCCTGAGATAACGGCTTAGTCAGCGGGTTAGAGACATTGTCTTCTGAGTCTACTCTTTGCAATGAAATATATCTTTTCTCAACCATCTCTCGAATGATGTGATACTTTCTCTCTATATGCTTGGTGTTATGGTGAGCCCTAGACTCCTTGTCTTGGGCAACAACTCCATCATTGTCACAATATAGTGATATAGGCAGCTCCGCATTAGGCACCACTTGAAGTTCTTGCACAAACTTCTGCATCTAAAATGCTTCCTTTCTAGCCTCTGAGGCAGATTGGTACTCTGCTTGGCAGGTGGAATCAGAAACAGCACTTTGCTTAGAGCTTCTCCAAGACACTGCTCCTCCATTCAGAGTAAACAAATACCCAGATGTCGACTTAGAGTCGTCCTTGTCTCCTTGAAAATTAGAATCGGTGAATCTAAACACCTTTAGTTATCCACCACCGTAAGTAAGAACCATATGTTTAGTCCTTCTCAAGTACTTAAGAATGTTCTTAATGGCAGTCCAGTGTTCCCTTCCCAGGTTTGCTTGAAATCGACTTACCACACTCACAGTGTAGGCTAAGTCCGGTCTCGTACACAACATAGCGTACATGAGGCTACCCACTGCCGAGACAAAGGATACCTTACTCATATCTCTTTTGTCTTCCTCACTTTGAGGACACATTTTCCTAGTGAGATGAATTCCATGTCGCATGAGAAGGAACCCTCTTTTAAAATATCCATCTTGAATCTTCTCAGGATCTTTTCTATGTAGAGGGCTTGGGAAAGTCCTAGCATTCTTCGCGATCTGTCTCTGTAAAGACGGATCCCTAGAATATAGGAAGCTTCTCCCAAGTCTTTTATGGAGAATGTGTTAGAAATCCAAGCTTTCACAGTGCCGAGCATTGCTACGTTATTTCCCATAAGTATAATATCATCTACATATAGTACTAAGAATGCAATGTTGCTCCCACTAACCTTTTTGTAAACACATGGATCCTCCTCGCTATCAAAATCCCTGACTGCTTCATCAAATCTAAGGTTCCAACTCCGAGAAGCTTGATTCAGCCCATAAATGGCTCGTTGCAGCTTACACACCTTATGAATGTTAGCTTTGGACACAAAACCCTTAGGCTGTTCCATATAGATTTCCTCCTCGAGGTATCCATTTAGAAAAGTCGTTTTGACGTCCATTTGCCATATTTTATAATCGTAATGGGCAGCAATGGCAAGCATCATGCAAATCGACTTGATCATAGCTACGGGAAAGAAGGTATCATGATAATCAATCCCTTCCCTTTGGGTATAACCCTTTGCCACAAGTCTGGCCTTATAGGCGTCAACTTTGCCATCCCCATCAGTCTTTCTCTTATAGATCCATTTACTTCCAATAGGCTTCATCCCAGTTGGTAAATCTACTAGAGTCCAGACCTGATTGGCATGCATCGAGTCTATCTCAGCTTCCATAGCTTCTTGCCATTTATCGGAGTCCACATCCACTATCGCTTGGTCATAGGTGACAGGGTCGTCCTCATGGCTATCAGGTACATCGTGGAGACCCAGTTCCTGGACATGTGTATAGCCATACCTCTCAGGTAAGTGAGACACCTTATCAGACCTTCGAAGTGGAGGTTGTGTTACAATAGGTTCCGTTCGTGATCCCTAATCAGATGTCTCCTCATGACTTTCTTTGTGCTCTTCCAAAGACACATTTCTACCTGAGCCACCTTCCTGAATAAATTCATCCTCAAGGAAGTGCGCTTGCAAAGCCACAACGACTCTATGGTATTCTGGCATGTAGAATAGATAACCTATCGAGTCATCTGGGTATCCTATGAAACATACCTTGATGGACCTTACTTCCAGTTTGTCCACCTTAGCCTTCTTGACATAGGCTGGACATCCCCAAATCCTTATGTGATTAAGACTTAGTTTCTTACCCTTCCACATCTCACGCGGAGTGATAGGAACGGATTTAGAAGTACATCTATTATAGATATAGGCAATGGTAAGTAATGCGTACCCCCACAGGTAAATCGGTAAATCAGTGTAATTCAACATGGAGCGGACCATGTCCAACAAAGTCCGATTTCTCCTTTCTGAAACACCATTTAACTGTGGGGTTCTTGGCGGCGTGAATTGTGAAACTATTCCATGTTCCTTGAGGAACTCATCAAACTCAGTGCTCATATACTCGCCACCTCGATCTGACCGAAGTTCCTTGATATGACATCCAGTCTGTTTTTCTACTAGGGCCTTAAATTCCTTGAATTTAGTAAAGGCTTCGGATTTATGTTTCATCAAGTACATAATCTCATACCTAGTATGGTAATCTGTGAACGTTATGAAATATTGATATCCGTCTCGGGCTTCTTCTAAAGCACCACAAACATCGGTATGTACCAACCCAAGATTCTCAGCAGCCCTTTAAAATGTCCCTGTGAAGGGGGACTTAGTCAACTTGCCTCTAAGGCAGGATTCACAAGTTGGATAGGGTTCTTCACCTAATGTACTTAGGCCCTGTTCTTTTGAACTTATTTTCGATTTTCATTCGATTCGATTCATTTGATTCGATTCGAGTCCATTCGCCTTCAATTGATTTAGTTTAGTTCGATTCGATTCGATTGATTCTTCTTCTTCTTCTTCTTCTTATTATTATTATTATTAATCTTAATTATTATTATTGTTATTATTACTAATAATATTATTATTATCATTATTGTTGTTGATTATTGTTATTATTATTATTTACCATTATTATTTACCATTAATATATATTTCGATTCGATTCGATTCGATTCGAGTCCATTCGATTCGATTGATTCGATTCAATTGATTCGATTGATTGATTGATTCGATTCAGATTCATTCAGTCCAAAAGAACAGAGCCTTAAAAGTCCATCTTTCTCCATTTTGTGAACCTTGGTCTAACCAATGTGACCAAGTCTAAGGTGCCACTTAAGAGCTTGATTAGTATCATGCCTGCCATGTTTCCTAGTTATAGTGTTTACTGCTGATTTATTTTGTAAGTTCAGATGATATAAACCATTCAACAATGTAGTTGTGCCAACCAATTTATTTTGAAAATAAATTTTAAAACTACCATTGCCAATGAAGAAAGAAATCCTTTACGGTCCAAGACTGGAATGGATACTATATTTTTATGCCCCTTGAGCAAAACCAGTACTTCATCTAACGTCAAAATAAAATCAGATTCCAAACCTAGTAGGAGTGATCCAATATTGGTTTCCTAGACACTTTGTCCGCTTCCGACAGTGACCATCACTTCCCCAGCTTCAAACTACCTACTTCGTTCCAGATCCTGATTCATAGTGCAACTATGAGAAGTTGCACCTGAATCCAGAATCCATGAAGCAGAATATACAGTAGCAGAACAATTGGTTTCAATAACAAAAAGTTTCGTACCTGATGCGCCATTGATCTTGGGACAAGTCCTACGCCAGTGGCACAGGTCACCGCATTCAAGACATTTGTCCGTAGATTTGGGACCGCCTGCCTTCTGGACCATTAGAGCCTTGCCCTTTCCTCTCTGCACCCCTTTCTTTGGTTTATACTGCTCGTAGGTCTTTTTATTTTTGTTCTTGGACCACCGAGGCCCAAAAGAAATCACTAGAGCAGCCTCCCTCGGCTTAGTCTTCATGTTAGAATGTGCCGTCACCAGTTTATTCATTAGCCCAGCTAATGTGCATGAAATCTCATTACAGTTGAATTCATTATAAACAGCGTGAAGGAGTCAAGTAGAGATTGAAGGATGAGATCAATCTGAAGAGATATATCCATATGAAAGTTGAGCACCTTCGAGCCTCTCAATTATATAGATCATCTTGAGGACGTGGTCTCTCACTTTCTCCTCTTTCTTCATCCTAGCACTGAATAACTGCTTCGATATCTCATATCTAGCAGTCCTACTATGCTCTTCATAAAGTTCGGTCAAGTGTGCGAGAATATGCCTAGCAGAAGTTATTTTCTCGTGCGCTCTCTGCAACTCATTAGTCATTGAGTCCATCATAAAGCCACGGACCAGCACATCATCCTTGACCCATTTCTCATGGGTGTCAATTTTTTCCTGATTATCCCTAGTCTGGACTGGAGTCGGTGGAATTTACGCCTTTAAGACGTATCCCAGAGACTCCATGCTGAGCACAATCATCAGATTCCGCAACCAGTCAACAAAGTTGGGGCCAGTTAGGGGATTCTTTTCAAGTAGTATTGCAAGTGGGTTCTTAGCCATTTTTAGAGAGATATAGCTTTGTTTCTCTGCATTGATTTAGACAAGATTGAATTACTGACTTGTTTTATTATGACCGTGTATAGAATTTAAGGGCTTGTATAATTCTTGCTCAGCTCCCACTAATTTTATCGGAATTACACACTTCCATGTTATAACCCGCAAGTCATGGTTAGATCGACTTTTTAGTGGTGATCGAGTTCTTTATAAATTTTAACAGACGCAACCTGTCAGGTTTCTTGCCTATTAATTTTTGTAAAGTGGTGTCCAACACCAAGCTATCTAACGGATGATTCGATCTTCTTTTGCCCCTAGTCTTCATGCCCTCAACCTATTAAGTTTCTTAACAATCCAGACTATCTAAGCTGTTGACCATCAACGTCTATCAGCCTGACTATTTAATCTCGCCTGGCAACCTATCAGGTTTCTTGGGGCTAAATTTATCACCAACCGAAGGCATCTAATGCACTCAAGAATTTATCAACCTCTACCAAATATACTACCCCGATAACTCGGAAGCATAACATACTGGCTCGGGTATCAATTTTCTACGAGTTTGATGGAGGACAGAAAACCTCGTAACCTTTTTCAAACTTAGTCTGTTTGTTTGTCAGGAGAATTTCACAATTAATGTCACACTTTGCACATTAATTCATTTATAAGCGCGTTTGTTGTCAATCATGCAAAATGAAAAATAGTAAATTGCAACCTAGTTACTACCAACATGTAGTTCATGGATCGTTCCTGGAACCAAAAACATCGTAATCTAGTTACATGTCTCGAGTATTGAATCTTCGTCCTCTCGAATGGATCTTCCTCCGGTCTTCGTCATTACATATAAATTTCACATTGAAAATTGCATCCTACATTCAAATATTTCTAGTAAAATAAATAGGCTCAAAACGGCCTTTACAACCCAATCGAAAAACGATTCAAAAAACTAAGTCCATGAACTACATCACCACCACATAAAAATGTCAAACATACAAGTAACGGAAATGGTGTGAATTAATACAATTAACTCAACAATACGACAATTTAATTTTCGTCCATAGTGAACCCTTAAAATATTTTCTTTGAATTTTCCCTTCATCAAAAATTCCAAATTTAATGATTCAATATTGGGAAAATCAATTTACGAAAATATACTGAAAAATGAGACCCAGTGCCCGACAGCCTGGAAGCTACCAAGCAGCACAACGCACCCTGCTGGCACCTGCTTGGACACTGCCTAAGACTTATCGGTAGGATACAATGATAAGAGCTCGAAATTTAGGATACAGCCTCGGCCGTTAGATGCAGCAGCGGCCCTTCGGACGTTGTATGCTAACCTGGCCACAGTATGCACCGCCTGACAAAGATACAGGAACCCGCTCGGTAGCCTACAGGACCCCACTCGGCAGCCTACAGGAACCCTTCGGCAACCTACAGGAACCCGCTCGGCAGCCTACAGGAACCTACTCGGCAGCCTACAGGAACCCGCTCGGCAGCCCTCGGATGTTGTACGATAAATCATCGAACGATGGCATACAGCTCGTTTTCAGGAAGATTTCTAAAATCCCGTTATTCCTGATCTACATATTATTAATATAAATCATATTTTCAAGAAAAAACCTGATTTATATCATAACATAAAATCTCGGAAGAAACGCTACTACGACGAACAATAAAATATCTACGATTATCAAAATGATTCTAAATCACAAATAAGCATTCCAAATACTAAATATCGTATATACGATCGCAAGACCGCGCTCTGATACCACTGTTGGGATTCCGGATACAAAAAACGATTACGCAGCAGAAAAAAATGAAACGCAACAAAAGAAATCCCAAACAGGATCGATCAAGCAATGTATATACGAAAATAAAAGACGAAGACAAAAGGATCATGATCCAGAGCACGAGCACAAAATCCCTTCATCGCAAACACCGAAAACTCGATGTCTCTACTTCACACGTGTCAGACTTGACCGGAAAAATCAACGAGACTCCATTATCTAAGAACACGGCTAGGGAAACTCGTAGGAATTTACTCTCAATTTTTTTCACTATTCTCACTCCTCTAAGATGAAGAATGAAATCAAGAAAAATTTCTCTCTATCTCTCTCCCAAACTCTCTGCCGTATGGTCAGTATCACTCAAAGTGTAAAGTGTACAAGTGGTGTTGTTTTTGTCTTCATATATAAGACTTGGTCATTAAAGTAAAGATATGATAAGATGCCCTCTCCTTACAATAAGGAAACATGTTGAGGGTATCATGTCATATCTTATTTAATAAACCAAAAAATCAACACCAAGACCAAAAAGGAGGGGAGGGGCGGCTACTAGGAAGGTGCTAGGAAATGGGCCAAGTCAATCGGCTCGTGTACCGGACGTTCGTCAAACAACTCTATTACATACACTCCGTTTTATCACCAATGTTTTTATTCTAATTAATTAATTCAAATAATTAATTATATCAAATACAAATATATTTCTTTAATAAATATTATTTATGAATTAAATTAATTACTCAGTAACTTATTTTCTATTCATAAGACCACTATTTGATTTATCCAATAAATCATAATTAGATATCCAATATCTAATATTAATAGAGAGATGACAAATTCATATTTATCCGTCAACAATTCTGATGCGCGACTCTGTAGGTCCGTCTCAGCCGGCATTGGGAGGAACCAATGAGTGCGGGAAGCAGCTTAGCTAGCCTAGCGGGCTACACTGTAAACCCCGACTGAGAATGAATGAAGGGATCATTCCAAAACCATTATGTTGTGAATACCATATACGTATAGACCCTTCATCAGATGTCCCGGTCAAGTCTTTAGGTCACGGTAAAATCAAACCCTGCTATTGACTAGACACTATACATGTGTTAATGCAAATCAAGACCGACTAATTACTAATGTAATCCAATACGACTAGATCATAATGCTTTGGCCAAAGACTTATGATCTTATTTTCCATTAACCGTATAGGACATGCGTCTGCTCACTAACAAGAGATAGAATCCTTTCTTGGCGTACAAAGACTGCTACCTGCCCGTATAGTATGCACTTCGAGGTTGACCCAGTGATTAATCAAATGGGTCCAACTACTCTAATGACAAACTAAACGTCACTGGCACATCTCTTACTGAACCCTCAAATCAAAGGTCCACCTATACTATCACAACCTTTCGATTAATCATCGACTCCCAAGAGTGAATACCGTGTGACTGAATCAAGTATGAGTCGTGTTCGAGTCACTGGTCCCACCAATATACTTATAACTATGCTATCAATACATGCACATGTCCTAGCTTTAGTTATACAAGTCTTACTCAAAACTTAATGCCCAATTAAGTTTATCCACTTGCGAACGGTTTATGTAAATAAGCTTTAAACACTTCCAGTGCATTTTCTCTTATCCAATAACGAGAGTGGAATGTTCGTTCTTATTTACATGGACTTCACTTCAATATTTAACAAATCAAGAATGCATCTGAAATACAATAAACAATGAATGAATCATATTGCCTTTTATAGATTATTCCATAATTACAAGTACAATGCCCCTTCTTTCTCATCCCCTGAGTGGCATTCGAGGGCATATTCGTAATGGGGAGAATACTCTCCTCGTAATCAATGCCAGGGCGCTGCGAGAAGACTTGGGCAACTAGTCTCGCTTTGTAATACATGACCTCATTCTTATCATTGCGTATACGAACAAAAAGTTGAGAGATTATAAACACTCGCTTAAACTGCAGTAGACTCACCAACTGTATGCCCAAGATCAGGTTCAAAAACTAGGCAGAAAAATGCACAGAAAGCACAAACACTACTGTTTAACACAAAATAAAACAAGAAATTTACTTATAAATATATTTTGAATTTTTCTTTTGTGATCTGATTTGCTACAATGTGCAGGGCAATTTATAGTAATAGGCAATTTAGCTAGATACATGAATCTGGACAGACTCGTGTATTAAATATGGATACATAAATTTTCTAATGCATGAACCTATAAAATGGATGATTATCTTTTCAACACTTCTAGAACCTGCACAATATTTCAATACTTCAAGAATCTTTAGAAAATTTGCATAATGATTATTTTCTCAATACTTCTAGAACCTTTAGAAAGTTTGCACAATATTTCGACACTCCCTCTTTGGGTGAGCTTCAGGAACCAAGCTGAGTGGTTCTCTAATAAATCAAACTTTGCCTTAGGCAGTGCCTTCGTAATATATCAGCAAGTTGTTCATTTGTATCAACTTTGATGAGATCAATCTCCTCCTGCAACACATTCTCCCGTATGAAATGATAGTGCACTTCAGTGTGTTTAGTCCCTACGTGAAAAACTGGATTTCAGGCTAGACGAATCGAACTTATATTGTCATAATATAGCTCAATTGGTTCCATTTTAGAATGAGAAATATCCTTGATCAATCTTGTTAACCATACACGCTCCTGTGCAGCGAGTGTAGCAGCATTATACTCTGATTCTGTACTTAATAACACTACAGTAGCTTGCTTCTTGATACCCCATGACACAGCAGAACCAAAGTCAAAAGTATATCCTGAAGTAGATCCTCTAGAGGAGGGATCACCTGCCCAATCTACATCAGTGAAACCACCAAGTAAAATTTCTGTGCCTTATTTATGCATCAGCCCATAATTCATTGTATGCTTAAGATAACGAAGGATCCTATTTGCTGCATCCAAATATGGCTACCTTGGATTTTACATAAACAGACTAACAACTCCGACTGGGAATGAAATATCCGGCCTTGTAATTGTTAAATATATTAAGCTTCCCACCAAAGTGCGATATGCATGAACATTATTCTTGAGCTCTTTCCCAACATTAGCTCTTAGTTTCAAATTCTGCTCCATTGTAGTAGCTGCTGGTCTGCAATTTATCTCAAGAATATTTTTAGCATATTGACCTTGAGAAACCAAAATTCCTTCCTTGCTTGTTGACACCTCCAAACAAAGAAACTGATTCAGTTCTCCCAAAATTTTCATCTCAAAATGAACATCAAGTTCATCTTTCAATCTATTTATTTCTTGCTCATCATTACTGGTTATTATTATGTCATCGACATATAATAACACAAGAATGTGCACTGTCGAATCTTTCTTTATGAATAAACTCGTATTAGCACTGGAGGAATCATAACCACCGAATTGTAAGTATTGAGGAATTTTTACGAACCAAGCCCGTGGAGCTTGTTTAAGCCCATAAATAGCTTTCTTAAGTCGACATAGTCTGGAAATTTCTTTGATTTGAACCCTAAAGGCTGCTCCATATAAATTTCCCTATCAATGTCTCCATAAAAGAAAGCATTCTTCACATCTAATTGCTAAAGTTTCCATCATTTTGAGGCAGCCATAGATAAAGTAGTTCAAACAGAAGTCATCTTTGCTACTGAACTGAAACTTTATTCATACTCCAGCCCATATTTTTTAGAGAAACCACGAGCCACAAGCCTTGCTTTATATCGATCCACACTTCCATCAGATTTACGCTTGACTTTGTAAACCCATTTGGAAGAAATTGGTTTAACTCCTTTAGGTTTGCCTTTTGCATCTTCATATGTTGATGGTTTAGATTCATCAAAAGGACCAGCAATGAAACATTCCGTTATTCTATCATAATCAGCTCCAATAGTGTGGTCCTTGTACCTTTCGTTCCTCCTACGTGTCCTTTGTGATCTTCGAGGCATCTGATCACTTCCTTGATTTTCACTATTTGCTTCATGAGTTTCTTCAGTTTCACTCGCAAAATAATCATGAGGTACGGTTGGACTTGGAGGACTTGTTTTGTCATGCATATCTTCATCTTCATTGTTAGATGGATTCGCAAGTTATGTTAATATAAGCTGCACATAATAGGATGATATTTTATCAAAAACATCTAGATGTCACAACTTTGAGTGTGTTAGGGTCCATACATCGACATCCCTTTCTATTAGGATCGTTAACAATAAACACGCATTTCTTTACCTTAGCATCCATTTTAGCACGCAACTGATCTGAAACATGGACATAGCATGTAGAGCCAAAAATTCTGAAATATGAAACCAAGGGTTTCTCCTTGTAATAAGTTCATAGGGGGGTTTCAAGTTGATAACTTTTAAGGCAATCTGTTTATTACATGACACGCACATTGCACAGCTTCTGCCTATAGCTCTTGAGAAAGATTTTTAGCATGCATCCAACTTCTAATTACCTCTTGTAAGTGCCTTCATTTCCAGTGAGTAACTCCATTTTGTTGCTGTAATACCCGAGATCCTTGTTCCAGATTCGTTGAGTTTTTAGGGTTTTATCGGATTGCTATTGTCCTCATCGTTGGAATTTTGTGCCATGTTTATGTGTGCCTTGTTGGGACGTGTGTTTGGAGGCGTTTCAGATCACTATGTGAGTTTCTGGATTTTTGTGGTGTAGCGCATGCTAATGCTTGTGGCATAGCGCACGCTACGGCATTGGGGTTAGCGCACGCTACCGGATGTGTAGCGCACGCTAACTGGCAGTCCAGAGGCAGTCCAGGAGCTACTGGACTGGGACTGTGGCTTTGTTAGCGCACGCTAAGGTCGATAACTAGCGCACGCTATCGACTGCTTCGCGCACGCTCTTCCTTCTTTCTAGCGCACGCTGCACGGTAAATCTGGTCTGTCGGGGCCACCGGATCGACCGTGACTCGTTAGCGCACGCTACGCTAATGGGGCTAGCGCCGCCTAACGATGTTACATGCGGAATGTTAGGCGTTGACCTCGTTAGCGGCGCTAATGCGGTCTAGTTAGCGCACGCTAATAAGCATCGATATAAATCTTGGGCCAAGCTTCACTTCGTCATTTCTCTCCCTTCTTCATCCTTTCCGACGGAGTGAGCTCCAGGTGATTTTCAGCGATCTTCTTCATCAAGCTTCATTTTGGAACGGATTTGTAGGTGTTTAACAACACCTAATCATCTTCTTGATCCAAATCAAGGTAATCTCTTCTTAGAACCCTAGTTCTTGAATTTTGGGGGTTTCTCCTTAGTTCTTCGATTTAATCCGAGGATGATGAATCGATGGTGAAATTCTTGTTGTCTTGGCCATGATCTTCGGATTTTCGAACTCATTCATGATTTTATATCACTCGGAACATAGTTCTTGATTTCTTGGAGACACACTTAGATCCTTGTTGTTTTTAGGATCGATTCGGATTCCGTTTAGTGTTATTGATTCATGTTAGTGTTATTTTCGTAGTTCTCGTGGAGTAGTCGAGTTCTTGGTCGGTTTTGGAAGTTCGAGGGCTGCCCAACCTCATCCGTTCGTTGTTCGGTGGTTTGTGGTATCGAGGCCTTGTGATTCATCGTATTTGTTCGCTCGCGGATTCGAGGCAAGTATCTTGCCCATACGTTTCGTATTTCGTAAGTACAATTGTTGATAAATGATTTTATGTGAAATACGAATGTTTAATGAATGTTAAAAAGGATCGGTATGTTCTCGATAAAGGTTTCCTTGTAAATCTACTTGTGTATTGTGAACGAATGTGTTGTTTTGAAAATGTGTGTTAGTCTTGTACATGGAAATATCTTCCTTGTGTGTGGTACTGTTGTGCGTGATTGTGTCAAAGTGGACTTAAGGTTATGTCTTCTTAGAAGAAGAATATATGTGTGTGGATGTGTGGGTCTATTGATGATCTTATGTTGTTACGTAGTATTGGTTGTGGGTATGTGTCGGATATAGTGGCCATTTCTAACAAGTACCTTGAATTACGTTTGATGTACTTTGGGAGAATGCTGTTTTGATGATTGTGATTTGTGCCAATTGTTGATTGAGTGTGTGTGAGCCGAGTAAAGCCAGTGAGGGTCCCCTGGGGTCCGGTAGGCCGCGTATCCCTACGGATCACTCGGTTGGGCTATACACCAGGGAGGGCCTGACGAGGTGTCTCTGGGGTGTGTATCTTGCTGAGAGATACAGGGCCAGTATAGCTCGGGAGGTTGTTTTGTGATGATTTTGGCACGTTGTTGTTTCGATAATTATGATATGTCCGGAATATCATAACGCTTCCATTCTCGGTGTGAGTTATGTCTTATGTAAGGTCTTGGTACTTGGCTAGAATGGCATCATTATAAGTGTCGTATATGATTTGTTTCTTGATGGTGAGGTTTTTGGCATAAGGATGCGGACCCTGGTGATTGTCTCCGTACATTGTGATTTGGTTGTTTATCGGGTGTGACCTTTTGGACTTTCACTCGAGTATGTGATGAGGATGATCGGGTCGTGGACCCCGTGTTTTGTGATCGGATTGGTATTTTGAACTTAAACAAGTCCTTGGCCCGTATCCCTATGTGGTTCTGTTAAGTTGAGGATTTGTATATTCCAAATATTTTCAAAACCCCCGAGATCTTTGATATCTTGTAAAATGTATGTTGGGTTTATTCCCACCTGTCATGATTCGAGCAGTTTTGATTAAATGATTTATCTCGGGGAGTATGTTTTCAATTATCGGATATTGGAGTATGATATGTATGGCTTGTATTCATAATTTTTATACTTGCACTAGCAAAACAGTGGAGTTTTGCTAACCCCCGATTATTCGGGGGGTGGATGTATGTATTGCGTCCAGGTACTTGCAGGTTGCTGGGGAGCAAATCATAGGATCGATACGAAGGATGATGGAAGACGACGATACTAATCACATGAAGACCAGTTGTTGAGTATTTTGTTAGAGTCTCAGTGTTTGGCTCTCCATTGTGTAATTTTCCCATTTTATGGGAACGTTGATGTAATTCAACCCCTGTATGGGTATGAGTTTTGTATGTTTATTGTGTTGTTAGTGGTAAAAGACCAAATCGGTCTAATGGTTCATTATTTAGCCATATCGGCATTGAATTTGATGTATTGTTTTCGTATTTAGCCTGGTAGATCCTCATGGAGAGGGTCTGCGGCGCTGTAATATTCCCAAGTGGTTTGGGGGTGTTACAGTTGCGATGTTCTAGGACACGTCAATTGTCTTCTTATTCTATGCCATTCACAAAAATCAGCAAACTCGTTGTATATAAATTCTCCTCCATTATCAGATCACAAGCACCTGATCCTTCTTCGAAACTCCCCCTCAACCTTTCTTTTGAGTTTATTGAAGAGCGTTGGACTTTTCTTTCATGAAGAACACCCATGAATACCTTGTATAGTCATCAACAATTACAAGCATATAGTGAAGACCACTATAACTTGCTGCATTGCTTGTTTATAAATCAGAATGGATCAGTTGCAAAGGTTTTGTACTTCTTATTGAAGATTTTCCGAATGGAAGACGATGTGCTTTGCCATTTTGGCATCCTTCACAAACAACTTCATGATGAAAACTTCCCAAATTAGGCAGCCCGTTAACAATGTTATTTGATGAAATATTTTTCAGCTTCTCGTAGCTCACATGAGCCAAACGAGCATGCCACAGGGATGCTTTATCTTTTCAGATTGTTTTCTCCACAAAGGCGTCACTTGCCGATAAAACATAAATAGAATTAACTCACTTCCCTTCCAATATTGTATTAGCATCAATGCCTTTGACGTTTTCCAAAATTTTGAAATTACTTGGACCAAATAAAACATACCGACCAAAATTTTCTGGTGTATCTGGAGGCAAATTTGTATCACCTCCATCTACAATATCCTAAAGATCTTATCCTTGGAGATACGCCTTCATGCACATCCTCCAATATTGATAATTGTTATTTGTTAAATTCTCCATTCCAAACTGATTCAATGCTCCACTATTGATATCCATCTCCTGGACTACTAACACCTGCAACAGCAACGGATTTTCTGCCTTACACCAATATTTTGCCTTCCTTTTCACGATCAGCCTCCACCAAGCACAGCAGCTGATACACAACTCCGATACCAAGTTGACAGAATTATAATCACTCTCATAAAATGTAGTAGACACACCAACTGCAGGCCCAAGATCAGGTTCAAGATATTTACTTATAAATATATTCTTAATTTTTTTTTGTGATCTGATTTGCTACAATGTGCAGGGTACAATTTATAGTAATAGGTGAATTAGCTAGATACATGAACCTGGACAGATTCGTATATTAAATGTGGATACATGAATTTTCTATTGCATGAACCTATAGAATGGATGATTATGTTTTCAACACTTCTAGAACCTTCACAATATTTCAACACTTCTAGAATCTTTAGAAAATTTTCACAATGATTATTTCTCAATACTTATAGAACCTTTAGAAAGTTTTCACAATATTTCAACACAAAGACCCATTTATGTCCAACTGGTTTAACGCCCACGGGTACTGGCTTGATACGGCCAGCCATTGAGTCTAGTTCAGCTTGCATTACATCTTTCCACGTCGGCCAATCGGCTCGTCATTGACATTCATTAACCGAGCGCGGCTCAGCACCGCCGTCTTCAATAATTTCTTGAGTGACGTAGTAGGCAAAAGCATCATCGACTAGCGTGGAAGACCTGTACAACATTACGTATTTACTCGTACATTCCATCGAGTCTTTATTCTCTAATCAACAAAATTTCCGACGCGTGCGTTAATCGTTCCATTATTGATTCGAGGACATATCCATAGTGAGAGAGAATCTCGTGTGTTCGAGTCACTGTGTCGATAATGAGATAATTTTGTGCCTCTGTTCCTCTTCTATTTCTAGGTTCAGTTCTACCAACTGGTATCCCCCTCTTTCGAGCAGGGATAAGAGCAGCAAAGCAGCAGTCCCACCACTAAGGTCGATGCCGGGGGCATCATTTCTTTGGGAGGCTGAACCTTGACCTATAACTGGAACTTCTAACCTTGCAGGAACATTCATAGCGGGAATGATAGATCTTGTCACTTTCGCACTATCAGTAAAGATATCGGGCATCGAATCTGCAACTTTCTGAAGACTGCGAATACGTTGCACTTCAAACTCAGATTGAACCGTGCATGGATCTTGATGAGGTAAAGAGGGAGCACACCAGATAATTAACTAGCATTCAACGGGAACCGTTTGATTCATCTCTTCCCTAACGACGGGAAGTTTGTCTCATCAAAGTGATAGTCTGCAAATCTTGCAGTAAACAGATCTCCTGTCAAAGATTCCAAGTAGCAGATAATTTTAGGCGACTCATTGCCAATATATACCTAATCGTCTTTGCGGATCCATTTTAGTATGCAGTTGAGGCGTAATCTGCCCATAGACTGCACAACCAAAAATGCGTAAGTGTGAAATATCAAGCTCATATCCAGTTACCAATTGGTACGCACTAAACGGTTAATTGACAGTGTTCGAAAGCGAATAAGTATAGCTGCATGCAAAATTGCATAACCCCAGGTAGAAATCGGTAAGTTGGTGTGCAATACCAATGCTCGGGTGGTAAGCTGTAACTGCTTAATCATATCCTCAGCAAGGCCATTCCGCGAGTGAATGTGGGTGCCGGTATGCTTAATTTCAGTCCCAATCGACATGCAACAGTCGTCGAAGGACTTTTACGTAAACTCACCAGCGTTGTCCCATCTTAATTACGATATTGAAAATTCAGGGTGGTTAGCCCGTAACTTGATAATTTGTGCCAGGAGCTTAACAAATGCAGTGTTTCTTGTGGGTAGCAGAGCTACATGTGACCATCGCGTCGATGCATCAACCAGAACCATAAAATATCTGAATGGTCCACACTCTGGCTGAATAGGTCCACAAATGTCCCCTTGAATTCTTTGTAACAAGAGAATATTTTGTGTTGAGTCTTTATTGAAGGATGGAGAAGGTATCAACTTTGCTAGTGAACAGGCCTTACAAACTGATTTATGGGCATTGGGAATTGCCACGGAAGCATCGAGACTTGCAGAAGATGCACTGTCAACCTCATCAGGGTGTGGGATCTTCAATCCTGGTGATATGGTCTCAGACTCTCTCACATCAATGCCGATGGCGAGCGATGTTTACAATCATTTACTGAACTCAAAAAATGGATGACTGTGTGAATTTTTCAAAATGCGAATCATCATGTCGCATCCAGGGTGACCAAGTCGGTCATGCCACAGTTGGTATGCTTCGGAATCACAACGTTCGTGACTCACAGCATAGGATTAAATAACCCTTAGTGTTGGTATAAACCACTACTTAGACTCATTAGTTTCTCGAGAATGCGGCGACTTCCGCATTCTACTAGAGTAACACAAAAATTCTATCCCATTCTCACAATGTGTATCAAGGTGATAACTATTGGCACGGATGTCCCTAAAACTTAGCAAAGTTCGGTTTGCTCTAGGGCATAGAGAGCATTTGTGACATTGATATGCATACCACTAGCTAGCAAGAAATGAGCAAGTCCCCTCTCTTAAATTACTTGGGAGGAACCAATCATTGTTGTCACTGAGGATATGCAAGGCACAATATCCCTGAATAATTGCCTATTCTGAAGAATAGTGTGTGTTGTTTCACTATCAGCAAGGCACTCAATTTCGCCACGAGACATCTATAATAAGACATGAAACTCAATTATTCTTGTGTTGAAGGATATAGCGAAAACTCACTAACTTCAAGTTTGGGGAAATTCGACCAAGTTGGTTAGGATCAAAGTTAGCACAATCCTGGAAATAATTCCCGTGCAGCTTGACCTTTATTCACTAAAACAACAATAACTCCTTCAATAAAAAGTGTATGGACGAACTGCCAGTTGTTCTAGAAACTAGACTTCCGTATCTTTCCGTCCATTGGTTGTGCACTTTCTAGATCATTAAACTCAGATCGTAGAGCTCGTTTCTAGTTGCTATTTTGGTATTTCCCTATTTTTGAGTGATAGGGCAAGGTTGACGCCTTTTCAAAGGCATTAACGTTGATAAAGTATGCAATGATGGCCGTAGGTGCGTATAAACGTGATAAAATTCAGTGGGGTGTTCGATTTATATCTCGACTAATGATACTTTCGGTAACTCCAACTTGGTAGATTTGCAGAGAAAGTAGGAATGTCAGTACAACTAAGGCTATTTAAAAACCACTAATTCCGTTTGAACTTTCAAAGCATAAACAACTACCAAAGGGGATGCATCTAGTCGTGATCAAAAGTTTTTGATAAAATCCACCAGTACATCAAATTAACAAAGCAATTCTTACTGAGCAATTATTTTGTAATAAACCAAACCAAACATGCTATTTGAGGGAAAAATAAAATTCGTTTTTGACAATCAAAGCAATTAATAGAATTTTATTCAGCATGGCCAATTTTATTACATTCATTGGAAATCCCAAAGTAGTTCTCAAATGAAAACTAGAAACAAGACAAAAACATAAACCAAAGCGTAAAAACTAGTCAAAATACGATGATCTAGTCAAGGTCAGTAGCATCCAAATGCTGATCTTTGTCCGCAATGGTGAGAGGAGGGATCTCAACATGGTTCACCTCCATATTCTCATTATCTTCCTCCATGTAATTCGACTCTTGAGCCAAGTACGGTTTATACTACTTCTAGTAGGCTTGGATGTTCTCCTTGCAATTGCGGTAAGTATGCTTCTTTGAACTGCAAGTATAGCAATTTCGGCCTTTCTTTGGAGTGGGTCCATTCCCGGTGGCAGAATGTGGTCCATGTGGTTGGGCTCCACTAGGACCGGCGGCCGAGCCACTTTGCCTCTTCCACATATTGAAATTATGACCTCGTCTTTCCCTCGCTTGCTCGAGTCATGCACCTGTGGTGCTTGCATAAACTGAGTAGCATTGACTTTTATATTTTGTTGTGCTGCCTTCCTGTGGGTAGTCTAATTCCTTCCGGAATCAGCTTCGTATGAGCTGGGCACGCATTGCCGTCGAGAATGATCTCATGATGCCTTTCTTTTTTCACAAGGTGGGAGATAAACTCGCTCAAATTTTTAATTCTCCCTTCCTCATAGGCAACGCGTAGCTGATGAGCAATCACACTTTCTCCCACGAGAAACTTTTTTAAGAGTCTTTTCGATCAAGTCTTGACCAGACTTCTTGACACCACAAAAACCAAGATTAGTGCAAAGATCAAGGACGACTTGATTATAGGCTTCCACATTCGTATAATCCAAGAAGCATATTTGCTCTCATTGAAGTAGCAATTCGGAGAAGCGCTGATCATTCACATTATTAAAACGTTGTTCAAGTGTATACCACAGTTCTTTGGGAGTTTGCAAATTCATATAACACTTTTCAACAACGAATGTATATGTCTATGCAAGTACATCAGTGCATTAGCCTTGGTTTCCTCACTACGTTCTTGAGCAACAGGCTCATTAGAGGGAAAGATGTGGTAGTAAATATATTACCGATGAACGCCAAGCGTGTAACACTCCCGATATAATCAGGAATATTATTGCGCCGTAAATCATTTACATAAGAATTTACAAGGCTGAAGAAAAGAAAATACAATAACAGATACCAACATATGAAAGTAAACGAAATAAAATACAACAGTTCTGGGCCAATACCGAAAATACAACATCCAAATGAAGAATATTAATACATCACCAAATTCAACATCACAAACAACGACGTACTCGAGTACTTATTAAAAACAACACAAACAACAGACAATTAAACCCGACCGGAACATCACTCTGCACCCTCGTCGTCATGCAGCTCCAGTGGTTGTTTCCCTGCTCTCCTAGATCCTGAACATAAACAAATGTTCACCCCCGAAGGGGTTAGCATATCGATTCTAGTACAAGTACCACAACATATTATTCAACATCTCACGAAGAATAATAATAACATAAATGACAAAAATACCAACGAGTATCCTCCTACGAGAAACTCAAAAATAACATACACAAATGATAATCACAACATGATATCACAACATATACATGGTGATTCCGATGATCCATTGTTCACTGCCTAGAACCCACGATGATCTCGTCAGACCAACCCGTGGTGGAAAAACTCGTCCAATGATCCAGCGCATGCTAGCATAGATCCCCCGATTATCCCGTCGGACCAACACGAGGTGGACATACAACAACGACATATATGCACAAAAATATGTATAACATCAATACATAGAACAATTAAAGTACTTGCCTCGATTCGATGACAAGAATAACACTTCGACGAATATCAATACACTCGAAGGTCGCCCTTTAGATCAATCATGTTGCAAAGCTCGAACCTTAAACAAAAGAAATAATATAGAATTCATCTCACGTTGTACGAACATCTAACAATCCAAATTACGGTCGAAAGTTCATAAAACGTATCCCATCTCACATGCATAACATACATTACATACCCTTTGTAGCGTACGTTAAACCTACTCGTTAGCGTACGTAAACTACGAAGTCTAGCGTAGGCTAACCATATATCGACAGTATCTTCTCTGATTAGTTAACTAACTCGTCCGATGATATAATATACATTACGTACCAAACGTAACGTACGTTAATTCTGCCCATTAGCGTACGTAAGCTGCAGAGCCTAGCGTACTCTAAACATGCATCCGACAGTCTCTTCCCTGATCAGACAACTGACTTGGCGCACGAAATTTTCAGTGTTAACGTACGTTAACTCCATGCATGATACACTCATGAAAACTTGAATGATCTAAAGGTGTTCAATGTCTTACAACTTCAAGGATAAGCATATCATCATGATGTCATACTCAAATCTTTGATCACAAAGTCTCTTACGTAATTCAGTTATTCTAAGGTTGATAATCTAGTTACCAATATCATCAACATATTCCAGCTTCATCATGAAGATTAATTTACTAAATCAACTTCAACCTTTGGTGATCCTTCATCTAATTCCGTTAAACAAGAGTGATACCAATACTAAATCTACAACCATTATGGCAACACTATTCAATATGGATAATCAATCTCAGAACATTACTCTCATCATTTGACGACACAGGAATCCAACTATGATGTTCTCAACAATGATATCTTAAGCATAATCATCCCAACTTCTAAACATGATGTTTGGTTGAATAAATCATCTATGGAACTTAATATCTTGATAACATGATCATCATATCCTTAAGAACACGAATCCAAGGTTGGAGATAGCATTAACATACCTTAAGATGAAGAAAACACCGAGACAATTGGTAGAATCCAACTCCGGTTGCTTGTGTGTCAATCCAAAATGATTCTCCACTTCAATGATCAAGTATAAGTAATCTCCAATCTTCAATGATCAATAAAAAGGTATTCTAACGGTATAGGAAGTGGCTAGGAACTCTCTAGGGATGAAGTAGGTTGAAATCAAAGTGAAAGAAATGAATGAAATGAAATGGGGTGATGTCTTATTTATAACTTTCTGACCTTAACATACGTTAGCCTTCATGCATAACGAACGTTAGTCGCTTAGCGTACGCTACCCTATACTTAGTGCACGCCATCATCACCGATAGTTAACTATTCTCATTTTGTACTCGATTACGTACGCTACACCATCAGGTTACGTAGGTAAGTAATACCCATTAGCGTACGCTAGACATATTCCTTAGCATACGTTAACACTCGTTGACTTCAAAACTATCCAGGTTCATCCGCGGGAATCTTATCCGGACCCATCGTCCGGCTAGCGCATGTGCTAGCAACCCAGCTCAATTATTGGCCTCTTTACGTACACTACGCTTCATTCGTAGCGTATGCTATATTTGGCGGATAACGTACGTTAAGCTTCCTTCTTAGCGTACGTTATCACATACTTGCATGAGAAAATTTACATGTTGCTATAATCATGCATAAGGATACAAATACGAGAAATATCATACTTCGATTATTGATATCACAAATCCGAATAATTTCCTCACAAGAAAAGTCAATAATTCAGGTAGCCTACAAATTTCTTCAAGTAAGCGTCCGATCTAACCTCAGTCGCTACCGATTGCTGCAACTTCTTCGTCTTCTGTAAGTCCTCATCAATCCAATTCTGTGATCGATCGATCGACAGGCAAGAAGATATTTCTTTCTTCCATCTTTTATTTCCTAGTTTTCTTTTTCTATTTCGGAATTGATGGAGTCCAGGACTCAGCCCGCTGATACTTCCTTCGACATGGGTACCTCCTGCACGCTTTTCTGGGGCAAATGGTGGTGCACGCCAACTTTTTGTTGAAATGCCACCTATTGTTTTAGGATAAATTTTTCCTTTTTTTTCACGGTTTCATCTCGAGACGTGGTTCTTTTTTATTTAGTTGTTATGGCTTCTTCTTCATCCTCGGGTGGCGCATGGCCATGTCCATTTCGTAATTTTCATTGTTGCCCAGATGGGGAAGTGGGGAATAAAGGGACTCCTCGGTTGATTTCTCATATCAAAAGATTGCATCTTTCCTTAGCCGAACGTAGAGATGTGTTGCGAGAGGCTTTATCTGCGGATCATGGGTTGTACATGGCTATGGAGGAAACATTGAATGTTTTTGGTCAATGGATGTGTGGGAAGTGTATGAAATTACAGGCAATTAGTCGGGCATGTCATCACCCTGATGGCCTGGTTCGTTTTACCGATAGTGATAGTGGCCACATTATCGGGATTGTGAAACCCTCTATCATAGTGCCTAAGACCAATGATCATGAGCCATTTGTATTGGATGTTGTACTCCTTGATCGTGTTTTCAAAGCACCTATCGTTAATGTCAAAAGCATCCCACATGGTTGTCGTATGGCTTTCTCACAGGCGTTGAAAACAACTCTAAACGAATTAGTCGCCCAACCGGGATGTATTGGAGCGTCGGTTAAGTTGTTACTTCTTCCTCGTTGCACTTTGCAAGTGTTTAAACCCACAAATAGACAAGAAAGCAGATCTGGGAATCGAGACGCCTTGCAAAATCGTTCAATACTGAGCTCGCTAGCCACGTGGGGGAAAGAGAATGGTGTTGCCATTTTAGTCAAAAATATATTAGATGGATCGGGTCCGGTGCCTCTTAACCAAGGGAGCGTTGATATCCAAAAGGATGAAAATGCTGGTAACACCAACATCAGAGCGTGCCTTCGAAAGGTTGCTGATGGTCACTTTACAGCAGCGGTGAAGGTGTTGTGCTCATCAGGGGTGGCTCCGCATAATGGTGATACTGTGATGGCTTTGGAGGCTAAACATACACACAAACCACCACCATCTATGCCGAGCACTATTTATGCTGAGCCTGCCCTTGTTGTGGAAGTTGATAACGTCATTGGTTGTATTGAATCCTTCCCTAAAGGGACTTCTTGTGGGAGGGACGGCTTGCGGTCACAACACATTTTGGATGCTTTGTGTGGAGATGGGTCTGCTGTTGCCACTGGTTTATTATGTGCTATCACTGTTATGGTTAATTTGTGATTATGGGGGAGATGTCCGTCGGCTCTTGCGAAGTTTGTTACGTCTGATCCTCTTACGCCGCTCTTGAAACCCGACAACGGGATCCGGCCTATTGCAGTGGGTACCATATGGAGGCGTTTGGTTTCCATGGTGGCTATGAAAGGTGTTGGCAAAGAAATGACCAAGTACCTTAATGATTTTCAGTTTGGGGTCGGTGTGTCGGGTGGAGCAGAGGCCATAAGCGTTAACAGGTTGTTAAGTGATCGTCACACTGACGGGTCTCTTGTGATGCTTACAGTGGATTTTTCTAACGCCTTTAACTTGGTAGATAGATCAGCCTTACTTCATGAAGTCAGGATGAGGTGCCCTTCTATTTCTTTATGGGTAGAATTTCTATATAGGCAACCAGCCAGATTGTATCTTGGAGATAATCATATATGGTCCACCACTGGGGTTCAGCAAGGTGACTCGTTAGGACCATTTCTTTTCGCTCTTGTGTTGCATCCCCTCGTGCACCAAATCAGAAACAATTGCAGGCTTCTTCTTCATGCGTGGTATCTTGATGATGGGACGGTCATTGGTGACACTGAGGAGGTGGCTAGGGCTCTGGGCATCATTAGGGCGACGGGTCTAGCTTTGGGTCTTGAATTGAATATTAGGAAAACCGAACTTTTTTGGCCTTCTTGTGATGGTAGGAAGCTTCGTGAGGGTTTATTCCTAAACGACATCGGTAGGCCATCGTTGGGGGTGAAGGTTCTTGAGGGGGCAGTTAGTAGGGATGCTGGTTTCATTAGTAGGTTGGTAAAGAAGAGAGCTTCTAGTGCTATTGATATGATGCGTCTTCTTCCCCAGCTAGGAGACCCGCAGAGTGAGCTCCTCTTGCTTCGATCGTGCATGGGTATTGCTAAACTTTTTTTTGGCTTGAGAACGTGTCAACCCGTATATGTGGAGGAGGCTGCTATGCTTTTTGACAAAGGATTGCGTGAGGCGATCGAGGATATGGTAGTTTGTGGAGGTCCCTTCTTTGGGGACCTCTAGTGGCGACTTGCCTCTTTACCTATTAGGTTTGGTGGTTTGGGGCTATATTCGGCGGTAGAGGCTTCATCTTATGCCTTTGTGGCCTCGAGGGCCCAATCTTATGCAGCAGTGGTGTTTGTGATATGGATTATGATTATGATTGTGCTTTGACTTGTCTTCGTGATATGATTCCAAGTTTTTACTTTGGCAGTTTCACTAAAAAGGACACCGCCCCCCCCTAAAGCCCAACACACATTGGCGAGTGCTCTTTTTACCAAGATTGTCCAGGACATGGAAGTTCACTTTGAGATGACTATTAGACAAAAAGCTGTTTTTGAGTGTCTGCGTGCACCACATGCTCAAGAATTTCTCCTTGCCATCCCTATAGATGGTCTCGGTCAACATATGTCGCCGACTGAGTATCGCACTATCCTTAAATATCGCCTCATGATCCCTATTTTTACGGTTGATGGAATTTGCCCAGTTTGTCACAAACCTTGTTTGGATTCATTCGGAGAGCATGCAATTCATTGTAGAGAGCTTCTGGGGTTCAAATACCGACACGATTTGGTTAGGGATGTTCTTTTTGACATATTCAGGCGGGCTGAGATTTCAGTTAAGAAAGAAGCACCTGTGAATTTCTTTACTGACCCGATAGAAGGAAGATCGACACTTAGACCAGCTGACATTTTGGTCTTTGGATGGATAGGAGGGAAACATGCTTGTGTAGATCTAACGGGGGTTTCTCCACTTATAGGATTGGGGAATCATGCTTTTACGGCAGGTCAGGCTGCTTTGAAAGCCGCTTCATGCAAAGTAACCAAACACGAGAAAGCGTGCCTTGATAAACAACACGCGTTTATACCTTTTGCATTTGATACATTTGGCTTCCTTGCACCTGAGGCTGTGGAGATGCTCAAAAGAGTTCAACGGGTTATGCATGGCAATGTTACGACCCCAAGGTCTCTGAATATAGTTTTTAAAAGACTTAGTTTTGCTATTCAAAAAGGGCTAGCGGCGCAGCTTGTTGCCGGCTTGCCTGTTGTTTCAGTGTAAAATGAGCATTCTGTGAGATTTCTAATTGTTTATTGTTCGATAAACATTATTGGGCTCAATTACATATGAAATACTCAATAATTAATCCGCATATTACATACTCTCCTTCTAAAAAGGAGTTTCGCCCCGAAACTCAAGACGAAAATAACTCTGGATAACTGGACCTCATGCTATCTTCCGTTTCCCAAGTGGCTTATTCCGCTCCGTGGCGCGACTACTGAATCTTAACCAAAGCGATCAGTTTGTTTCTCAATTAGTTAACTCGACTCTCAAGTATTCTGATCGGTCTCTCTTCAAACGTGCCATCTTGAGCGACTTCGATCTCGCTGAAATCAATGACATGACTAGGATCTGGTATATACTTCCGTAACTGGGATACGTGGAATACGTTATGAACATGGCTCAATGACGGCGGTAATGCCAACTTGTATGCCAACTCTCCAACTCTCTCAAGAATATCGAATGTTCCGATATATCTCGGACTCAGTTTTCCTTTCCTCCCAAAATGAAAGATTCCTCGAGTAGGAGAAACTTTTAAAAGCACGTGATCTCCAATACTGAACTCTAATGGATGACGGCGCACGTCTGCATAAGATTTATGTCGACTCTGGGCGGTCAACAGCCTTTCGCGAATCAAGTCTATCTTCTCTCGTGCCTGCACGATCAGTTCCGGTTCTGTCCTGATCAAGTCTGATGAATTGTCCCAACATATGAGCGATCTACATCTCCTCCCGTATAATGCCTCAAATGGTGCCATCTTAATGGAAGCATGTCAACTATTGGTGTAGGTGAATTCAATCAACGGAAGATAAACTTCCCAATCAGTTGACCAATCTAAGGCACAAGCCCTCAGCATATCTTCTACCGTTTGAATAGTCCGCTCGGATTGTCTGTCTGTCTGCGGATGATAAGCTGTGCTGAAGTTCAATTCGGTTCCCAAGGCTTTATGAACTGCTTTCCAAAAATGAGACACAAAGCGACCGTCTCGGTCAGAAATAATGGTCTTCAGTGTACCATGCAATCGGACTATCTCTGAAATAAATACTCGTGCCAACTTCTCGGGTCCTCAAGTGTCCTAAATGCCTAGAAAATGAGCTTATTTGGTTAGACGGTCAACTATCACCCAAATCATGTTCATTCCTGTATTGGTTCTCGGCATATTAGTGATAAAGTCCATCGATATGTCCTCCCACTTCCATTCAGGAATCGGGAGCGGCTTCAGCATTCCAGCAGGTCGTTGATGCTCGATCTTATCCTGCTGACAAGTCAAACATTTTGAGACATAATTCACTACATTTTTCTTCATGTTGCCCCACCAGAAGTTCTGCTTCAGGTCCTTATACATCTTACTGGTGCCCGGATGGATAGAATAGGGCGTGCTGTGAGCTTCCTTCATAATTGTCTGCTTCAGAACATCGACATCGGGAACACAAAGTCGGTTCTGAAATTTCAAAACTTCGTTGTCATGAATTATGAATCCTGGGGCCTTTCCCTTGATCACTTCATCACGTAACCGAATCATCATAGGATCATCTACTTGCTTAGATTTGATTTCTTCGGTTAACGATGAAGTTAATTCCATCACACATAGTTGTCCTTGGACTCATTGCAACCATACTTCAATTCCTTCGCGAATCAATTCTCGTTGAATGCTGGGCTGAGAGGCCAGAGTCTCCAGCATCTGAATAGAAACAGGCTTGCGGCTAAGTGCATCGGCCACTACATTTGCTTTGCCTGGATGATAAAGAATCTCCAAGTCATAGTCCTTAATCAGTTTCAGCCATCTCCTTTGCCGCATGTTCAACTCTTTTTGACTGAAGATGTATTTGAGACTCTTGTGATCCGTAAAGATTTGACAGTGAGTCCCGTACAGGTAATGTCTCCAGATTTTCAAAGCAAAAACTACTGCTGCCAGCTCCAAATCATGCGTTGGGTAATTTACTTCATAAGGCTTCAGCTGTCGTGACGCATATGCGATCACCTTCTCATTTTGCATCAATACACACCCGAGACATTGGTTCGGAGCGTCACTGTAAACTATGAATCCTCCATTTCCCTGTGGGAGTGCTAAAATCGGTGCCGTCGTCAATCTCTTCTTCAATTCATCAAAGCTAGTCTGGCACATCTCGTTCCACTCAAACTTTTGAGTTTTCTGCAGTAGTCGAGTAAGTGGGTGGGTAATTTTGGAAAACCCTTCCACGGACCGACGATAATACCCAGCATGTCCTAAGAAACTCCGGAATTCTTTCACGTTCTTAGGAGACTTCCAATCCATAACTGCTTCGATTTTCTGGGGATCTACTCGGACTCCTTCTGCTGATACCACATGACCGAGGAACATTTTCCTTTAGCCAGAATTCACACTTAGAAAGCTTGGCGTATAATTGCTCGTTTCTCAGAAGGTCTAAAACGATCCGCAGATGCTGTGCATGCTCTTATGGGCTCTTGGAATAAACCAGAATGTCATCAATAAATACGACCACGAATTTGTCCAAATACTCTATGAACACTCGGTTCATCAATTGCATGAATACAGCAGGTGCGTTAGTGAGACCAAATGACATCACTACAAACTCATAGTGTCCGTAGCGAGTTCTGAACGCTGATTTTGGAACATCAGATTCCTTAATCCTCAACTGATGATATCCCGACCTCAGATCGATCTTAGAAAACACTGTTGCTCCTTGTAACTGATAAAACAAATCATCAATCTATGGCAACGGATACTTGTTCTTGATTGTCATCTTGTTCAGCTCTCGATAGTCAATACACAATCGAAGCGATCTATCCTTCTTCCAGACAAAAAGAACTGGTGCACCCCAGGGCGAAATTCTTGGCTGGATATAGCCTTTGTCCAGTAACTCTTCCAATTGCTTCTTCAATTCATACATCTCAGTAGGTGCCATACGATACGGCGCCTTAGAAATTGGTGTAGCTCTTGGTTCCAGCTCGATGGTGAATTCCACATCCTGTCGTAGAGGTAGTCCAGGTAATTCGTCAAGAAACACATCCGGAAATTCGTTCACAACAGGAATGGATGAGAGTTCTACTTTTCCGTCTTCTTTCTTCATTGCGTAAAACCAGTATCCGGTACAGCCCCGTTTTTCAACAATTTGACAGCTTTCATCGCCTTGATCATCTTTCCTAAGCTTCCTGGTTTCCATCCTTCAAACAGTAATTCGGAACCATCATCATGTATCACCGAGATATTCCTCTTTCGGAAATTTACAATAGCTCCATATTGATTAATCCAATCATCTCCGAGTATCAGGTCGTCTCCTTGCATTTCTATCACAATCATATTTGAGGGCCACTCTCTGCCTCCAAATGATACAGGGAAATCTCTAGTTTCTAAGTTTCTCACAATTCTCTCTCCACTCGGTAAACCCACAACATAAAGCTCACAATTATGAAAACCAGAAATATTCAAATGATTTACACAAGACAAGGATATAAATGAATGCGTAGCTCCTATATCGAATAAAATGCTAACTGGCTGTGAAAGGATCTGAACAGTACCTGATGCGATAGTAGCATCCTGGTCGTCTGCCCTCCTCATCTCGTACAGACGTGGGGGAACGAATCCAGCACTCGATGTCCCCTTTCAGTCCAACTGTCCTCTGGCTCGTCCGCGACCAAAATTTTGGGGCAGCTGAACACTCTGCTGCGTCTGCTGAATACTTGCTTCCTTCTGAGCTGGCTGTGACGTACGGGCACTAAAAGATTTTGCAACCTCTTCACAGAACACCGCACGATGTCCCTCTCGACCACAATCAAAACAAGTCAAGGCAGAAAGGGGGCAATTTCGCCGATAGTGTCCTGTCTGACTACAGTTAAAGCACTTCCTTGTCACATCTGTGGTGGCTGATACTGCTCCGAAGTTCTTTCCGCTCTTGGATGGGTGCAGAGGTTTCTTGAAAAAATGAAAAGATGACTGGGCCTTGCGGGACCCACTGCTCTTGTGCTCTGTGAAACTACCAAAGACTTTCTGCTTCTTGGATTCTGCAAACTTTTCCATTGCTTCTTCTTTGATTTCATACGCCAATGCTTTATCCTGATATTGACGGAGAGTGGTACATTCAAAATCGGACATGTACCTCTAAATCTCTGGTTTCCTTCTCATATCAAAATGGATCATCATTTCTGCATCTATTCTGACCAGATGTTGAACAAATGCCAGCTGCTGGTTAAACGTCTTAATCGCCTGAGATACTGGCACATCCGAAGGCTGCGCGGAGAAAAACTCCCGAACTTTGGCTTCCCTCACCGTACGAGGGCAGTACTGAGCTTCCATCATCAATTTAAATTCTCCCCAGTCGGCATCATGATCTACAGGCCGGATGGCTTCCCACCACTCGGACGCTTCCCCTATCAGAAATTACTGAGCAATAGAGGCTCTCCGGTCGTCTGGGCAATTAATCCTGGCAAAAATTTTCTCCAGTTATTTTAACCAATGATCCTATGTCGGTGTCTCAGAAAAGCCGTCGAATTTGGGTGGTTGCATCTTCGCCACCTCTTGCAGCCATCGGTCGCCTCGATTTCCCATGTCTGGGATACCTTGTTGTCTATCTCCATGTTGTAATCCTACTGCCACATGCATTCGGTCCACAACTTGGGCAAACTTAGTCATCTGGTTAACCACATGACGAAGGATTTCAGGCACAGCAGGTTTTGGTTCATTGTTAATAGATCTTTGTGGCTCGCCTGAGCTGTGGCTGGCCTGATTAGAAGGCGAAGCTTCTCTTTCAGCATTCCTTCGTACGCGACCGCGACCACGTCCACCTCTCAACATATTTTAAGCATAAATACTCAATATACAGGAAACAATATCATTTTAATGTTCAAGTATAAAGAGGTATAACATCTAAAGGACAAGATAGAGTTTAGGGACTTACAACGACTGTTCGCATGAAGACGTAGGCAGTACAGTGATATTATTCACGGCCGGTTACCTCAAAAGACATATATGACCCATATTTTAACCCAATGGCCAAGATATCCATAATCTTAGCTCCGATACCATATTCTGTAACACCCCCGATATAATCAGGAATATTACAGCGCCGTAAATCCTTTACATAAGAATTTGCAAGGCTGAAGAAAAGAAAATACAATAACATATACCAACATATGGAAGTAAACGAAATAAAATACAACAGTTCTGGGCCAATACCGAAAATAGAAACATCCAAATGAAGAATATTAATACATCACCAAATTTAACATCACAAACGATGACGTACTCGAGTACTTATTAAAAACAACACAAACAACAGACAATTTAACCCGTCCGGAACATCACTCTGCACCCTCGTCGTCATGCAGCTCCAGTGGTTGTTTCCCTGCTCTCCTAGATCCTGAACATAAACAAATGTTCATGCCCGAAGGAGTTAGCACAACGATGATAGTACAAGTACCACAACATATTATTTAACATCTCACGAAGAATAATAATAACATAAATGACAAAAATACCAAAGAGTCTCCTCATACGAGAAACTCATAAATAACATAGACAAATGATAATCACAACATGATATCACAACATACACATGGTGATTCCGATGATCCAGCGTTCACTGCCTAGAACCCACGATGATCCCGTCAGACCAACCCATGGTGGAAAAACCCATCTGATGATCCAGCGCACGCTAGCATAGATCTCCCGATGATCCCATAGGACCAACACGAGGTGGACATACAACAACGACATATATGCACAACAATATGTATAACATCAATACATAGAATAATTAAAGTACTTGCCTCGATTCGATGACAAGAATAACACTTCGACGAATATCAATACACTCGAAGGTCGTCCCTTCGATCAATCACGTTGCAAAGCTTGAACCTTAAACAAAAGAAATAATATAGAATTTATCTCACGTTGTACGAACATCTGACAATCCAAATTACGGTCGAAAGTTCATAAAACGTATCCAATCTGACATGCATAATGTACGTTACATACCCTTTGTAGCGTACATTAAACCTACTCGTTAGCATACGTAAACTACGAAGTCTAGCGTACGCTAACCATGTATCGACAGTATCTTCTCTAATCAGTTAACTAACTCGTCTGATGATATAATGTACGTTACGTACCAAACATAGCGTATGTTAATTCTGCCCGTTAGGGTACGTAAGCTGCATAGCCTAGCGTACGCTAAACATGCATCCGACAGTCTCTTCCCTGATCAGACAACTGACTCGCCGCACAAAATTCTTAGTATTAACGTACGTTAACTCCATGCATGATACACTCATGAAAACTTGAATGATCTAAAGGTGTTCAATGTCTTACAACTTCAAGGATAAGCATATCATCATGATGTCATACTCCAATCTTAGATCACAAATTCTCTTACGTAATTCAGTTATTCTGAGGTTGATAATCTAGTTACCAATATCATCAACATATTCCAGCTTCATCATGAAGATTAATTTACTAAATCAACTTCAACCTTTGGTGATCCTTCATCTAATTCCGTTAAGCAAAATTGATACTAATACTAAATCTACGACCATTATGGCAACACTATTCAATACGGATAATCAATCTCAGAACATTACTCTCATCATTTGACGACCCAAGATTCCAACTATGATGTTCTCAACAATGATATCTTAAGCATAATCATCCCAACTTCTAAACATGATGTTTGGTTGAATAAATCATCTATGGAACTTAATATCTTGATAGCAAGATCATCATATCCTTAAGAACACGAATCCAAGGTTGGAGATAGCATTAACATACCTTGAGATGAAGAAAACACCAAGACAATAGGTAGAATCCAACACCGGTTGCTTGTGTGTCAATCCAAAATGATTCTCCACTTCAATGATCAAGTATAAGATATCTCCAATCTTCAATGATCAATAAAAAGGTATTCTAACAGTATAGAAAGTGGCTAGGAACTCTCTCGGGATGAAGTAGGTTGAAAGCCAAGTGAAAGAAACGAATGAAATGAAATGGGGTGATGTCTTATTTATAACTTTCTGACCTTTAACGTACGTTAGCCTTCATGCATAACGAACGTTAGTCGCTTAGCGTACGCTACCCAGTATACTTAGCGTATGTTATCGTCACCGATAGTTAACTGTTCTCATTCTGTACTCAATTACGTACGCTACACCATCAGTTTACGTACGTATGTAACACCCATTAGCGTACGCTAGACACATTCCTTAGCATACGTTAACACTCGTTGACTTCAAAACTACCCAGGTTCATTCGCAGGAATCTTATCCGGACCCATCGTCCGGCTGGCGCATGTGCTAGCCGCCCAGCTCAATTATTGGCCTCTTTATGTATGCTATGTTTCATTCGTAGCGTATGCTATCTTTGGTGGATAACGTACGTTAAGTTTCCTTCTTAGTGTACGTTATCACGTAATTGCATGAGAAAATTTACATGTTGCTATAATCATGCATAAGGATACAAATACGAGAAATATCATACTTTGATTATTGATATCACAAATCCAAATAATACAGGGCTCAATTACATATGAAATACTCCATAATTGATCCGGATATTACAAACCGAACGTGTGAGGCACACCTATGGTACTCTTTACCAGCTTGGTCAAGGATTTCGAACACCGGGTGAATATTGGAGATTTGTGCCATCTACAAGATATAAAGAAGATGAAGTTAGTCTTGTTGGATCACTAGTGATAATGTTACCGGTCACAATCGATGCTTTAAAAGCGTGTAACATAAACGTTACTTGATATACTTCCCTTAATTGTTGTTAGTAAAGTCGACAAAAACGGCGATATCAAACCGCACCCTGATACGTGGTGTATGCAAAAACCACAAGTATCTACTTTCAACAATTCCGTGACTCCCCCAAGACCGTCACACAGTTTTCCTCGACACCCAGAGATACCGACTTCGCTCGCACTCTCATCCACCATAAAGTAGCATAGGAGATAAAGAACCCAATAACCCATGTCCCAAAAAAAGTTCCCGAGAGAGAATAGAAATAGGGACTAGTTTAGATAATTACTTCGATTGTAAAATTAGACACGTGATATGGAGCAATAGGTGGTGTTCTCCGATCTATTGATTGCTACAAGATGCGATGACGTAAAATTGGGGGCGCAATTTAGGCTGGTCCAAAAAGCTACAAATCAAATCGGTGTTCGAATCTTTAGACTGAAATTTTGAACCATATCGGACCGGTTGGGCTAGATTGGGTCGCGGCTTCGGGCAGCTGGCGACTGGACTGAAGCTGGTGGGACCGGACGGTAGGAGGCAGCGGTCGGCGCGGGCGATCTAGGTTGAATCGGTTCAGATCCTACGGCGGGAAGCGGAGCGTGGCGCAGGGCTTGCGGGCGGCTGGGTTGGATCGGACAGTCGACCATGGAGGGATCGGTCGGGTCAGACTCGGTGGCCTTGGCACAGCGAATCGGCTTGTGGGTGGCGAGGCTCGGTCAGCAGAGAAATGCAGCTAAGCAAGATGATCGCAAGGGCAATAAGGGGAAGGCACCAGCAAGAGTTTTTGCCTTAGCCAGTCAAAAAACCCCTAACGCAACAGACGTGGTGGTGTAGGTCCCTGAAAATGATGAAGACTATCCTTACTGTACCAACATGAGTCTTTTCTAGCGCGCTTTGTCCTCACTCATGCGCATCTGAGAAACTTCCCAGGGGGTCACCCATCCCATAACTACTCCAGGCCAAGCACGCTTAACTTTGGAGTTTCTATGAGATGGCTACTAGAAAAGAAGATGCATCTTGTTGGTATGAGTACTCCAAATCAATTCATTTAAGCACTTTCTAGTGGCAGCACAGAGCCCCGTACTAAGAGACAGGCGAACATGAGGGGCTGCACCACTAGGGTGCCGCGGGTCGGGTTGTTAAGCCCGGCCAGTGACATTCTCCCGAGTCGAAGGTGGGGACACTGGATGCAAAGCATTCCCAACAATCCCCCCCCAGCGTATGCCAGAAGACTCGAACCCGCGCCTCGCTCTGATACCAATTGTAGGTCCCTGAAAATGATGAAGACTATCCTCACTGTACCAACACGAGTATTTTCTAGTGCACTTTGTCCTCATTCATGCGCACCTGAGAAACTTCCCAGGGGGTCACCCATCCCATAACTAATCTAGGCCAAGCATGCTTAACTTTGGAGTTTCTATGAGATGGCTACCAGTAAAGAAGATGCATCTTGTTGGTATGAGCAGTCCAAATCAATTCATTTAAGCACTTTCTAGTGGCAGCGCAGAGCCCCGTACTAAGCGACAGGCGGACATGAGGGGCTGCACCACTAGGGTGCTGCGGGTCGGGGTGTTAAGCCCGGCCAGTGACATTCTCCCGAGTCGAAGGTGAGGACGTTGGATGCAAAGCATTCCCAACAGGTGGAAGGTACATTTCTCGTGTCAAACCACTCTGCTCATGCATTGTTAGATCCAGGAACATCACATTGTTTTGTTACACCTCATTATGCACAGAAATTGAATGTCTGCATGGAATCACTACCCGTAAGCTTAGAAGTATCCACATCTATGGGTGTGAGCCGAGAAATGGATTATGTATTTAGGGATTGTGAAGTGATAGTTAAGGGTCATTGTTTTCCTGCCGACCTAATTATTCTCCCTATACTTGAGTATGACCTCATACTTGGGATGGATTGGCTATCTAAACACTATGCGCAACTCGATTGCCACTCTAAGATAGTTCGATTCTGAAAACCCGACCACCCAATAATTGAACTACATGGGAATGCATGAGTTACTACGAAGGCGAGAAGGGCTATCACGAAGGGAGCAACGGGATATTTGGCATTTGTCATTAACAAACCCAAGAGCAAGGTGGAGATTGAAGCTATACCAGTAGTATCAGAATACCATGATGTCTTTCCCGTGGAACTTACTTCCCTACCTACTGATAGGGAAGTTGAATTTAACATCGATATCTTGCTAGGAAAGACACATGTGGCTAGGACGTCGTATCGAATGGCCCCATTGGAACTGCAAGAACTGAAGGTTCAATTGCAGAAATTGCTAGAGGTTGGATTATCCGACCGAGCGTATCTCCTTGGGGAGCACTAGTGCTATTCGTAAAGAAGAAAGATGGCACGCTAAGGTTGTGCATCGATTATCGAGAACTTAACAACATTACTATTAAGAACAAGTATCCACTTCCCAAGATCGACGAGCTATTTGACCAACTCTAAGGAGCAACAGTTTACTCAAAGTTCGATCTTCAACAGGGGTATTACCGATTGAGGATCAAAGAGAATGACATACCTAAGACTGCCTTCCAAACTAGGTATGGTCATTATGAATTCGTGGTAATTCCTTTTGGATTGACCAAAGCGCCGACTGTATTTATGGATTTAATGCACCGCGTATTCCAACCATATCTAGAGCAATTCGTAGTAATATTTTATTGATTACATATTCGTATATTCCAAGGCGGATCAGGATCAGGAAACTCACTTGAGGTTGGTGCTAGAAACGCTAAGGAGACATAAATTGTACGCCAAATTCAGTAAGTGTGAATTCTGGTTAAGAGAAGTAGCATTTTTAGGGCACACAATATTTAGAGATGGAGTCAGTAGATCCATCAATGGTGCAAACTATTTTGGACTAGAAGAGGCCAGAAACAGTCACTGGATACGGAGCTTTCTTGGACTTGCAGGTTACTACCACAAATTCATTAAAGACTTTTCCAAAATCGCATAACCACTCACAAGACTAACGCAGAAGCACGTTAAATTTGAATGTAACAATAAGTGTGAGTCGAGTTTCCAGGAACTCAAAAGAAAACTCACCACAGCACCTGTACTAACACTTCCTGAAGGGAGCAAAGGGTTTGTGCTATATAGTGATGCATCAAAGGAAGGATTAGGAGCTGTAATGAGGTAAATCGGCAAAGTAGTAGCTTACGCATCACGAAAGCTTAAAATCCACGAGATGAATTACCCGACTCATGATCTTGAACTCGCCGCAATAGAATTTGCCTTGAAAAAATGGAGACACTACCTGTATGGAGCTACATTCACCATCTTCACCGACCACAAGAGACTCAAATATCTGTTCTCTCAGAAGGAGTTGAATCTAAGGTAGAGACGGTGGATAGAACTTCTTGAAGATTATAACTTCACCATCCAACACCATCTGGGCAAGGCCAATGTCGTAGATGATGCTTTGAGTAGGAAAGTGAGTGTGGCTAGACTAATGATAAGGGAATGGAATTCCACAGGAGAACTAAGCCAACGGAATCCAAGGCAGACTAAGACACATTTTATACGCTAACTTGACCACGAAGCCGGACCTACTTAAGGAAATCCAAGAAGCACAGATACAGGATGGGAAATTGTGTAAACTTAAGGAAAGGGTCGCACAAGGCGAGAAATCTGAGTTTAGCATGTCGGAAGATGGAGCACTAAAATTCAAACACCGAATATGTGTTCTCGACAATGACGAACTCAAGAAGAAAATTCTACCAGAGGCTCAGTGCTCTCGATATACAATTCATCCAAGCGGTAAAAAGATGTGTAAGGATCTGATGAAACACTACTAGTAGGTGAATATGAAAAAACATGTGGCAGGATTCGTAGCAAGGTGTTTAACCTGTCAAAGAGTGAAGGTTGAACACCAAAGACCATCAGGATTGCTACAGCCACTCGAGATTCCAAAATGGAAATGGGAACTAATCACGATGGACTTCGTGACAGATTTACCAACAACCAATGGAGGATATAACAAAATCTGGATAGTCATAGATAGACTTACAAAGTCAGCTCACTTATTACCCATAAGAAAGAATGATAGTCTGCAGAAGCTAGCGAGGACGTATATCCGGGAAATCATTAGACTGCATGGAGTAACTGTAGACATCGTATCAGATCGTGACCCCAGATTTGTCTCAATATTTTGGAAGAGCCTTCATCAGGACCTTGGGACGACATTGAGTTTCAGTACTGCAGCTCACCCTCAAAGAGACGGACAATCCAAGGGAATGATACAAGTCCTTGAGGATATGTTACAGGCATGTGCACTGGATTTTCAGAAGAATTGGAGTCATCACCTATCCTTAGCTGAGTTCGCATACAACAACAACTATCAGGCAACTATCGGAATGACCCCATATGAAGAATTATACGGGAGAAATTGTCGATCACCAATATATTGGGAGATTGACGACTGGGGGCACCAAGGAGTAAGCAGAAGCGAAACTCGATACCGAGATTTGATCTAGTAAAAAATGCCATGGATAAAGTCCGAGTCATTCGGGAATGAATTCGCACCGCTCAGAGCCGACAGAAGAGTTATGCAGACCATAGAAGGAAACAATTGGAATTCGACACAGGAGACAAAGTATTCCTTCGATTATCACCACGGAAGGGATTAATCAACTCGAAGAAAGGAGGGATGCTTTGCCCCAGATATGTCAGGCCTTTCACGATCCTAGAACAGATTGGAAAATTAGAATATTGTCTCGAGCTACCAACCGATCTTTCCGGAATGCACGATGTATTTCATGTCGAGATTAAAGAAATATCATCCGGATCCTGAACATATCATCACACATGACATACCACCGATCAAAAAGGATTTAACTTATGTCGAGAAGCCGATCAGGATCGTGGATCAACAACACGAACTAAGAGACAAGAAGATACTGTTGGTTAAAGTTGTATGGCGGAACCACGACCGAGAAGAAGACACCACATGGGAAGCAGAGATGAAGAAAAATTTCCACAACTATTCGAATAGGAATTTGGGGACCAAATTCTCCCAAGGTGGGGAGGATGGGAGACCCCATTCTTTTGTAAGTAATTAGAATATTAATTTTCAATAAATAAAATAAAGTTTTATAATATTTCATTATCGAATAAATTTAGTTCTTACCTTATGTATAGACACGTTAGCTAAATAAATCCTACAAGTGTTAACAACCTACTTATTGTAATTTCAATTACATAAAATAAAAGAATAAACCATAACTTAAAATGGGCTATCTAAATTGATAATACAACTTAATTATTAGGCATATGGTTTAAACCTTAGGCTTGAAAACACTATGGATATAAGACCACTTAATTAAATAAACACATATCACTTAAAATACTACACTTAGTCCAAAACACTCATGACCCAACCCAACTGAAAATTATTACCTAATACTTAACAAATACAACTAAAATACACTATACATGTATAAATACCTATAAAAACATAGGCCTACACTAACTAAAAGCAAGGAAAAATTTTGAGTTGTCACAAATTCAAGTCCTTTCCAAGATACTTGTTAACCTTTCATACAAACTCACCCCACCTATAAATATTTTCACCTTGTAAACTCCTCCCCATTTTAAAACACAAATAAAAAAAAATCTGTACTTAAAAGTGAGAGAGGGCCGAAGTGAGGAGAGAAGAAGGAAAAAAAAGGAAAAGGGGAGGAAGAAGAAGAGGGAGAAGAAAGAAGGAAGAAAAAAAGGTAATGAGCTATACCTTAGAACATAATGATATTTTACTTTTTTTTCTTTCTAAACTTAGAAACTAACATACAAATAATATCATCATCCATGGCGTGATGATGCATGGCCTAATTGTAGAGGAAGAGGAAGAGAGATCCTTTCAATCTACAAGAAACCATCAAGTGGGTAAAACTTGTTATTCTTTTCATTTTACTCAAAATAATGCAAGTTAAGATTATATTATAGTGCATGCAATATTATGACTTCAATTATCATTGCTTGACTGAAAATAATATTTTGCTACCACGGTTGTAATGATCTTGGTAATTATTGAACCTTTATTTGACATACTTTGATTATGTAAGCAAATTATGTCATATATGGAACATTGGTTGAAAATATCAAATTCTGACCTTTGGGAATTAAAATTCTCAAAAATTATATGAGTATAATACGGTACTAGGGTAGAAGATTGGTTCCGGAAAATCTCATTATTCCGATTAAACTTAAAATAATAGGTCTAGAGTGAATAATTGAAGGATAATTGATAAAACTCTTACTTCTAGACTTGTAACTTAAAAATTTATCTTATGATATCATAAATAAAGTAATTATAAAATCTCACTTAAATCGGAACTCATTAAAAATTGAAAGTCGGGGCAAAAATATAAATTTCAAGAATTCAGGGCTAAAACTGTAATTTTACAGAAACGTACTGTTTGGAAAATAAAATTTCCAGAAACATTGAACTATCTGGAATCCTAATAACATAAAGAGCCTACCGCGAAAATTTGAGGTTAATCCGACAAGAAACGAATAAGATATGACCCGAATACTAAAATATCGATCAAGACAAAATAAAGGGGTGAAATTATAATTTCTAAAAGAATAAAAATTAAAACCGAACAGAATCTGAAAGTATGAATCATAAGGATCAAAACGCAACAGGGTTCATAATTTTCGGAGTTAAAACGAATCCAAACGAACTAATCAAAATTATAAGACAAAAACTAAATAAAAATAATAATAATAATAATACTTCAATTTCGGAAGGGCGGAATTATAATTTATGGAAGGAAAAATTCTCATGCAACTTATGACTTTAATTCCTATATTATAACGGACTTTTAGCAATAAAGTTCTTCATTTTCGTACGTATAATCCATTCGTTCTGAATCATCCAACTTCATATAATTATAATAAAAATAACAATAATATTTAAAAGAGCAGAATTGTAAATTCTGACCGGTAAAAACTTTCATGCAATTTATGATCGTCAATCCTTATGTGATGACGGACTTTTTGCAATAAAGCACATAATTTTCGGATGTATAAATATTCCGTACTGAACTATCAAGTTTATGAATTATTATAAAACATATAAAAATCTCATAAGAGACCATTTGATAACCAACAGGCTGAATTAATTTCTCTAAATTACTAAAATCCAGTTATTATCAAATATAAATATTGACATCTCATAATATGCATGATCATCGTTAATCATGACATTAACTGTTGTTCAATAGAATCGGGAGTAAGTACTGTGCGGAGCTAAGTGCTATGACCTTCGGGTGGAAGCCACCACTAGAGTCCGTACGAATGCTTCTAAAGTCTCTTTTCGATCTATCTTCATTCAAGGGCGGTTAGTCTAAGTCATGAATCTAGCAGCGTGGCTGTAGTTTTAGACAAAGCTACTGTCGTATCCTATTCCCTTGAAGCCGAAGGACGGAGTGTTCCTAAGGTGACTGGGTCGTAGAATTCAGGTATAGTCGCGATTATGATATGATCCGGACATAGACCCAAGGTAAGGACATATCGAGCCCAGATAAGAGATAAGACAGCACGTCACCAAGCGTGAAAGCGATAAGCTCAAAGGCCAATGTTATAGTGACGGTCCGACGAACGCCCAATGCGTCATTAAACCAAAGGTCGTGGCGATAGTCAAATGCCAAACGCTGATAACGGTCTAAGACGTTATAAGAAGGCCAAGGGCCTTAGTCATATAGACGACCTCCCGAAGCTAAATATTCGATGGGCGTTCGACGCTGCACATCATCATACTCAACAGCAATCTACGGAGATTGAATGTACACTCATGTTATGATTCATTGCATTACTTTGAAAACTTGCACCACCTATTAACAATATTATTTTCAAACGTAGGAGAATATATATTATGTTTCAAAATAAATATATACATATAAATTCATAAAATACTCAAATCCAACTCACTGAGAATCCATTATTCTCACCCCATTTTGATTTTTCTAAAACCCCACTAGATGAAGAAGAGCAAGAGGAAGAAGAGGCAGATGTTGACGAGAAGTGAAGTGTGACCTCGAGTATTGCCAACAGGACATAGGAATCGTGGAGCTGTATTATCGTTTCTTTTAATCCTGTGTCGAACTGTACTCTTGTTTCCGATGTAACCTTCTATATTTTGATGTAATAATTCCGTTCTACTCATGAATATTTCTTTTCTATCGAATAATCAGTCTTAGTTCACTGGGCTAAGGCCTGGAACGTGCATGCTTTATTGGAATTTATTATCACAAACGTTATTTTATTACGTTAACTGTCGCGTTCTTGTCCAACACTGGTGTGGGGCGTGACAAAATCCATAAGAAAATAAATAAAAAAGAATATATTTTTATTAACACGATGTAAAAAAAGAAAAAGAAAATAAAAAAAGATTTTTTTTTCGTTTTTTTTAATTTTAAAATGACCTATTTTCTTAAAAATATTATTGATAGAAAATAAATACATAAATAAAAAAAATAAGAAAATAGTTTTACCGTTATTATTTTTGTTTTCAATAGTCTGTTTTAAAGGTTTTTATTAACTGAAAATAAAAACATAAAAAAATAAAAAAAAAAGAATATATTTTTATTAACATGAAATAAAAACAGAAAAATAAAAAAAAGAATATTTTTTTGTTTTTATTTTTCTCAAAATGGACTTAAATGTCCAAAAATAGCATAAGGACTTGTTTGGAGAAGAACATTTCAGAAATTTTAATTAAGTTGGTCAACCCTAAAACTGAACTTTAGAACTAAATGTAATTGTTAGAGTAAGAGGGGCTTTGATGAGAGTGATGTCTCCTGCAGGGGTCCTCATGGTAATAGACCCGTTTATGAAAATGAACATATTTTCTATAATTCACAATAAATGTATATGTCAAAACAGGCGTTACACCAAGCATATTTCGCACTTCGCCATGCTTCACGTGTGTCAAGGCTTTTGTAAAGATGTCCACTCATTGATCCTTTGAGTCAACATATTCCACTACAATTTGTCCTTCCTCAACACATTCCCTTATGAAGTGATAGTGAATATCAATGTGTTTGCTTCTACCATGAAACACGGGATTTTTCATCAACTCAATTGCTGACTTGTTGTCAACATACAATGTGATTGGCATAACATGATGTCCTGTAAGCTCCTTCACGAGATTCCCAAGCCAAATGGCTTGACATGCAGCTGTCCCGGCTGCCATAAACTCAGGTTCACATGTAGACAAAGCAACGGTCTTTTGCTTTTGAGATTGCCATGTCACGGTATTTCTTCCAAGGTAGAAAATCATCCCACTTGTACTTTTGCCAACAACCTTATCACCTCCAAGATCACTATCGCTAAACCCAACTAAGTCTTCAACTTCACGACCCTTTCCATAGTTGAGCCCGTAATCAATGGTTCCTTTGATATATCATAAAATATATTTTACTACTAGGAAATGCAAAGTGCTCGGTTGCTCCATGAAACGACTTGCAATTCTAACCGCGTATGACAAATCCGGTCGAGTGTGTGTCAAGTACCTCAAACATCCCACCACTCGCCTATATTCGGTTGGGTCAACTTTTTCACCATCTTCATCTTTCTTGACCTTCAACTTTGTTTCCATAGGTGAAGTTGCCGGGTTGCAATCTAGCAACCCAAATTGCTCTAAAATCTTCTTTGCATAAGCCGTTTGTCGTAAAAAAAATTCCCTAAGACACTTCTATTCCAAGGTAGTAAGAAAGTAAACCCAAATCACTCATTTCGAATTCTTTTTTAATTTGTTCCTTGAATTCGACAATGCCTTTGTTGTTTGATCTGGTAACGGTCAAGTCATCAACGTAGACACCAACTAAAAGAGTCTTACTTTCGGGTTCCTTTTTGTACATCGCCGTGTCTTGTGAACATTTTGAAAAGCCCAGTCTTTTTAAGCTTTTATCCAAATGAATGTTCCATGCTCGAGGAGCTTGTCGTAAACCATAAGGAGCATTGGAGAGCTTGAGCACCTTGTGACTATGTACTTTGTCAACATATCATTCAGGTTGACTTACATAAACCTCCTCTTCGAGATCGCCATTAAGAAAATCCGACTTGACATCTAAATGGTGGACAACCGACCCATGTTGAGCCGCTAAGGCGAGAATGAGCCTTATGGTGTCAAGTCACGCTACCGGAGCAAAAACTTCATCAAAGTCGACTCCTTGTTTTTGTACATAACCTTTTGTGACAAGTCGAGCTTTATGTTTTATAACGTTTCTAAGGTTGTCTTTTTTCACATTAAATACCCATTTCAAACTAATCGCTTTGTGACCCGATGGCAAATCGGTAAGTTGCCACGTCTTGTTCTTGTCGATTGCATCCAACTCCGTTTCCATGGCCTTCCGCCATGGTTTAGAGGTTAGTGCCCCTTTAAAATTCAAGGGTTGATCCTCTGCAACAATCAACAATTCTCCGGGTTCTCGGATCACATTTTTGGCATCTTCATAGATATCGGCAAGCGAACGGAATCCTCTTGGTCCAACCTCGCTTGAAAGACTTTCCATGTCGGTCAAGAGTGAATAAAATAGAATTGAAGTAGGAGTATATGGGGCTGTTCCGGGCTGGACTGATTCAATATAGGGGCTGTCCGGATTTTGCGGGTTGACTCTGGGGCTGTCCTGCTGCGTCGGGTTGACTCCGGGGCTGTCCGGATTGTCCGAGTTGACTCCAGGGCTGTCCGGCTCGATTATTGTAAAGGTTTTAGGAGTCACATTCTCTTCTTCCTTGTTTTTGTACCAATTCCATCCTTCTTTTTCGACAAAAACATTACGACTAACCCATAATTTCTGGCTTCCCGGATCGAATAATCGATTCCCTTTAGTTCCATCATCTACCCCAAGATACACCATTTTCTTGTTTTGGTCTTCAAGCTTCTTCAAATGACCACCTACAACTTTGGCAAAAACAACACAACCAAAAACCTTTAAATGTTCAAGGTTTGGTTTTTTGTTAAACCAAGCTTCATACGGCGTGATGTCGGGAAGTACTTTTGTAGGTAAAAGATTGAGAAGATAAATTGTATGTCTAACGGCTTCTCCACAAAATTCACCTGGTACATTTCTTCCTTTAAGAAGAATCCTTACCATATCTATAACGGTACGATTTCGCCTTTCTACAACTCCATTTTGTTGAGGCGAATATGGTGTCGTAAGATGCCTTTTTGCTCCATTTCTTCACAAAATAATGAGAATTCTTGTGACGTAAACTCTCCCCATGATCCGTAGGATCTTTAATTCATCGCCCGAACTTTTTCGACCATGAAATTGAAACGTTTGAAAGAACCCAAGGCCTCAAACTTCCCGGATAACGTATAAACCCACATCCACCGACTATAATCATCAATCAAAAGAAGAAGATATTTGCTTCCTCCAATAGAGGTGGGTGTAATCGGACCACATAAGTCCGCATGAACAAGTTGAAGTGGTTTTTGAGCTCGAAACACCGCTTGGTTCGGGAAAGGAATTCGGGTTTGTTTTGCAAGAACACATCCTTCACACACCTAGAACTCCGGTTGCCATATTCTTTTCGGACAAATTCTTTAACGCGGGATAGTTAACGTGACCAAGTCTAGAATGCCATATCCAAGTTGGTTCGTCCTTCGTGGCTAAAAGGCATGTTGGTCTATCGGTTCTCAAAGGAGTTTTATATAACCGGTTTGCGGATATTTGAACTCTCAAAAGTAGAATTTTATTTATATCACATAACATCAAGACCGACCCTCCATAATGACTCGACTTCCTTACGTCATTTGTCCAAGACTAATAATGTTACTTTTTAGACTTGGAATGTAGTATACCTCATTTAGAAGTCTTTGGTCGCTATCTTTGCAATCGAATAAAACCGGCCTTTTTCCCAAAATAGCAACAGTCGAATTGTCGCCAAATCTCACGTGACCCGTAACATTTCCATCTAACTCGTGGAACTTTGAGCCGTCTCCGGTCATGTGGTTGCTAGCACCATTTTCGAGATACCACACCTCGGAACTCAACTCGACTCTCCCCTGATGTAAGAAGATTAACACAAATCTTCTCCTTTAGCGACACCTTTCCGGGTACATATTCTTGTGAGATTGCCATCATTAAGATGGGTTGTTCTTCATTGGCTTGTGTGAGGTTCGCCTCCTCACCGGGGTTCTTTTCCGGGCACTCCGATGTACAATGACCAAAATTTCACATCTAAAGCATTTTACTTTACTTTTATCTTTTTTATTATCATTTCGATTTGCATTGGATTCACGACCACCTCCTCGGCCACGCCCACATCATCGTCCTCTTCCCAGGCCTCGACCACCATGACTGCCTCTTCCCCGGCCTCGGGCACCATGACTATCTCTCTCCTTCGAGGTGTTTGACGAGTTTCCATCGTCGGTTTTCTTGGATCGTGATGCCCACTCGGCATGTGTAAGCAACAAGGAAGGTCCGTCTCCTTGTTCTCCATAACCCCGGAGCCTATCTTCATGGATTTTTAGACGACCTACAACCTCTGCGACAATCATGTTTTTTAAATCTCCAAGTTATTCGATTACGATTTGCATAAATCATAATGGGACGGCTCGAATGAACTTCTTCACCACCGTAATCTCTTCAATTTTTTCTCTTAGAGATCGAATACTGGTCACAATGGTATTTAATCTCATGAAAAAATCATCCACCGATTCATTGTCGTTCAGTCGGATCACCTCGAAATCACTTCTCAAGGTTTATGCTTTAGCCTCCTTTACCAGATCGGCTCCCATGTGCATTGTATTAAGAATTTCCCGTCCTTCTTTAGCCGTGTCCTTCTCAGCTAACATTAAAAGAACGTCCTCCGAAATCGCTTGATAAATACCCGCAAGAGCCATCCGATCTTTTCGTTCTTCCACTTCTGCATTTTGAACTGCATCCCACACCCCTTGTGCTTGCAAATTCACTCGCATTTTTATAGCCCACACCAAGTAATTTAATTTCGTAAGCATCGGATAGTGTAACGTAACACTACCATTCTTCTCGGATTTTTGAAAACGGTCACCTTCAAGATTTGTCATCATTAACCTTCGCATATCCTTCGGCATACACTAACCTCGCTCTGATACCACTTGTTGTAAATATGATCAGGTGTCCTACTGTTTTATGCTCAATTTAGTGGGTGTAAATTGGTTTTAGAAACTGATGAAAGAAGAAAAAAAATAGGGCTGTCAAAAAAGGACTTGAAGAATATGAATACGTAAAGGAGAAATAAGAAAACTTGCTGCATTATCTCCTACTCATTACAACACACTTAAATAGTGAAAAATACAAGGCAAATACAGATTGTAAAGGAAATACAAAGCTGGAAAGGTAAAATAAACAACAAAGAGTTGGTTGTCATGTGAAACCATGTGAAGCTTATTCTTGACAGCAAATAGATTCCAGACAAGGCTGTCAAGGTGAGCTTTAATTATCGCAAAAAGCAGTTTAATTTGGTATTTTTTGGGTTCTTAATTTTTTATAGCGACATGATTTTGTTTTGACTTTGTTTACATATATATAGTGTTGAATCAGCAGAGCCTGGGGTGAAAAAGGTGAAAGTGAAAGCCAAAAATGTAATGAAGACTGATATTTCGAGGTAGAATCAAAATAAACTATAGCAATAGTGTCTGGAACACAGTAGAATAACTAATATTTTTGGTATTTTCTGATATTATATAGTTTGTACATCTTTAGTACTAAGTAATAAACAAGAATTAAGAGATTAACAGAGTAGGATAGAAGAATTGCAGAGATGTGCACAAGGGAGTAGATTGAAGGAAAAGATTTCTGGATAGAGAAAGAGTAGAGAGAGGGAGTGGTGGAATCACTTCCATTTTCAATATAAATTGAACAACGAAAAAAGCCCTTTTTTTTTTGCCAAGTAAAAAAGTACATTATCTCATAGATGATATACTGACTGTAGTAACTAATTCTTACTGATAAGACTATAATATCCTCAGATTCCTTTGAACATGCATTCTATTATTACAACTGTAATACTCTTCCAACTCCACTGCTTATATTCTGACATCTCTTCCCCTTGAATTTCTTCATGTCGTTGTGGAAATTGAAAGAACTCTGGAAAACTACATTAAAGGAGATGCTCATCCTCCCATGTAGCTTCATCAACACTGCACACTTACCACTGTACTAATACCTGATAAACTACCTATTGGTTCCTAAGATTGCTCCTCTGATCTAGCTGTCTTAAGGGCCCAAGGTCAAAAGTGCCTTGTGAAGTAACCTGGGGTAGTTGTTGCTGCACTTATGTTTGACCAAGAGACTTCTTTGACTGTGACACATGAAAGACTGGATATCCCCTGGAGGAGTCTAGTAAGGCCAGTCAGTGAGCAACAGAGCCAATTTTCTTAATGACATCATAAGGACTTTATTAAATAGACAACTCAAAACAAATTTTGGCTTTGTTATTACTATGATTATATATACTAAGTATTATTATACTTCTCAGCAAAATTGTGGGTTGTATAACCTTTAACAACATATAATATACTTTATAAGCAAAATATAAACACAAGTAATAATATTTACACAAGTATTTCAGGAGAATGTAAGAAAGCAGTAAAGATGAATCAATAAAATGTACTCATAACACTGATAGAGGGACCTATATATAGGCATTACAATAAGAGTCCTTCCATACATCGAATTTCTAGTTAAGGTAAGACACCTAATAGGATCCTACTACCTCTAAAAGGATCCAGAACCTTCCATCTATGTATCTTCCTACAACCAATATTAGGCAAGACACCTACAAGGGAAGGATATCCTGAAACACTCCCCTTGTGTCGAGCACTAATACAATCATGGTTTATAAGACGTTGCCTCGGTAAAAAACCTTTCCAAGCCAAACAAAACCACGTGGAAAAAAACAAAGACTTGGTGAGAAAAAAGAGCACAACGCACCAACTACAAATGCCAGAATCATGTGGAGTATACTCCCCATGAAGTATCCACAACAGCTCATTCTGATGGACTATCACTTGTTGAGCTCGGACAATCGACGCATGCCGATGCTCCTCACATGTCTCGTAAATGTAGATTTTGACAGAGACTTAGTGAACTCACTTGTTTCACTTCGATATTCAGCAATTTATGCTGCTGCTGATTGTAGAAGAACTTCGGCGAGATATTCTTGTTATTGTCACCCTTAATGAAATCTAACTTCATCTGCTCAATGCATGTCGCATTGTCCTCAAAGAACAAGTGGGGGTCGTTGTAGTGGACTTTAATCCACAAGTTCCTCGTATATGGTATTTGACTGACCGAAGCCAACTTCACTCCATTACGAATTCATGTAGTGCAATTATCTCTGCATGGTTAGAGGAAGTAGCTGTTGGGATTCCACAGAAAATAAACGCAGCGGAAGAATAACGGAATCCCTAAGAGGATCGATCAAGTAACGTATATACGAAAAGAAAAATACGAAGATCAAGGAATCAAAGTCCCATACCTATGATGTCTCTGAAAAACCTTTGTATGATGATGATAATGAAGAGCCCTTCGTTCCAAGCACCTAAAGCAAGATGCCTCTACTTCACACGCCGGAACTTGATGAAAAAATCGACAAGCTTCCTTTCTTCAAGAATGCGGCTAGGGAAGCTTGTAGGAATTTTCTCTCTCAATGTATTCTTCTTATATCTTGTCTCTAAGATCAAGATGAAGTTTTCAACCTTACTCTCTCACTCAAATTCGTGATTTTGAGTTCTTACAAGAAGAAGTTGTCCTCTCTCCTTTTTAAAGACTTTTATTTATAAAAAAAATGAAAGTCTTCCTTTAACACATGATTGAGGGTATCAAATACAACTCACATATGTCACCTAGTGACATAAAATAAGTTTAAAAGAGACAAGAGAGGGAGGGGGACGGCCTTAAGGGAAATTTCCAAGAAGACGGGTCGAATTTACTCGGCTCGTATCGGATGTTCACAAAACGAATCCCTCGTGTATCGGATGTTCGTTAAACGAATCCGTTTTATTTCCAATGTGTTTGGACTAATTAATTAATCCAATTAATTAATTATATCAAACACAAATATATATTTCTCTAAGAAATATAATTTATGAATTAAAGTAATCACCCAGTAACCTACTTACAATTCATAAGACCGCTATTTGATTTATCCGATAAATCAAACTTAGATATCTAATATCTAATATTATAAGAGAGATTATTAATTCACATTTATCCATCAATGATCCTATTGCGCGACTCAGTAGGTTCGTCTCGGTAGGCATTAGGAGGAACTAATGAGTGCGGGCGGACTTAGCCAAATTTATCGGGCCGCATCAGTAAACCCCCGATCGAGAACGAATGAACGAATCATTCCAGAACCATTATGTCGTGAATACTATATACGTATAGACCCTTCATCAGATGTCCTGGTCAAGTCTTCGGGTCACGGTAAAGTCAAACCCTACTGTTGACCAAACTCTATACATGTGTTAATGCAAATCAAAACCGACTGATTAATAGTGTATCTAATACGACTATATCAGAATGCTTTGGCCAAAGACTTATGATCTTATTTGCCATTAACCGTATAGGACATTCGCCTGCTCACTAACAGGAGATAGAATCCTTTCTTGGCGTTCAGTAAAGACTGCTACCTGCCCGTATAGTTCGCACTTTGAGGTCGACTCAGCAATTAAGCAAATGAGTCTTACTATTCTAATGACAAACTAAACGTCACAGACACATCTTCTACTGAAGCCTCAAGTCAAAGGTCCACGTATACTATCACAACCTTTCGATTCGTCATCGACTCTCCGAGAGTGAATACCGTGTGACTGAATCGAGTATGAGTCATGTTCGAGTATACTGGTCCCACCAATATACTTATAACTATGCTATCAAGACGTGCACACATCCTAGCATCAGTTATACAAGTCTTATTAAAACTTAATGTCCTGTTAAGTTTTATCGACTTGCGAACTAGTTAAGCATTCGAGCTCTAAACACTTCTAGTGCCTATCTCCTTATCTCCATAAGGAGTAGAATGTTCACTCTCAAATGCAAGGACTATTATTCTATATACCAAATCACAATGCCAGTGATATACAATAATATAGAAATAATAATTGCCTTATTAAATATAATATTCATAATTACAATACAATTGCTCTCACTCTCTCATCCTCTGAGTGGCATTCGAGGGCATATTCCTAACAATCTCCCACTTGCACTCAATGCCACAAACTATGGTATCTAATACCCATACTCTCCAGATGTCTCTCTAAGACCTTCTGAGATAGTGGCTTGGTAGCGGATCGGCAACGTTATTTCTTTGTGTCTACTCTCTGCGATGTAACATTCCCATCCCGAACCATTTCTCTAACAAAATGATATTTTCTCGCAATATGTTTGGTGTTGTGGTGAGCCCTAGGCTCCTTAGCCTGTGCAACAGCTCCGTCGTTGTCACAAAATAGTGTCACGGGCTTCTCTGCGTTAGGAACCACTTGAAGTTCCTCATTGAACTTCTTTATCCAAAAAGCTTCTTTAGCAGCCTCCGTGGCTGCCTCATATTCAGCTTGACATGTAGAGATAGCAGTCGAACTTTGCTTGGCACTTCTCCAAGAAACTGCCCCACCATTCAGAGTAATATACCCTGATGTGGACATTTGAGCATCCATGTCCCCCGAAAAATCTGAGCCTGTATAACCCATCACTCTTAGTTCTCCACCGCCGTATGTAAGAACCAAGTCTTTAGTCCTCCTTAGGTACTTAAGAATGTTCTTTACAGCAGTTTAATGTTCCTGCCCTGGATTTGACTGAAACCGACTTACTACGCTCACAGCATAGGCAATGTCCGGTCTAGTGCAAATCATTGCATACATAAGGCTACCTACTACCGAAGCATAAGGTACCTTGATCATTTCCTTTCTATCTTCCTCACTTTGAGGACACATCTCTAAGGAAAGTTTTGCACCATGTTGCATAGGTAGAAACCCTGTTTTAGAATCTTCCATCCTAAATCGCTTCAGGATCTTTTCTATGTATAGGGCTTGGGAAAGACCTAACATTCTTTTCGCTCTATCCCGGTAGAGACGAATACCCAGAATATAGGTAGCTTCTCCCAAGTCTTTCATTGAGAACTCTTTAGAAAGCCAAGCTTTCACAGAACTGAGCATTTCTACGTCGTTTCCTATAAGTAGAATGTCATCTACATATAGTATTAAGAACGCAATTTTGCTCCCACTAACCTTCTTGTAAATACAGGGCTCTTCTTCGTTTTGGACAAAATCAAACTCTTTGACTGTCTCGTTAAAACGAAGATTCCAACTCCGTGAAGCTTGCTTGATCCATAAATAACGCTTGAAGTTTGCATACTTTATGAATATTGGTTTGAGATATGAATCCCTTAGGCTATTCCATATAAATCTCCTCCTCGAGGAATCCATGTAGGAATGCCGTTTTCACATCCATTTGCCATATTTCATAATCTAAGTGGGCTGCTATAGCAAGCATCATGCGAATAGACTTAATCATAGCTACAGGCGAGAAGGTCTTGAAGTAATCGATTCCTTCTCTTTGGGAATAACCCTTTGCCACAAGCCTGGCCTTATAGGTATCAACCTTTCCATCTCCATCAGTCTTTCTCTTATAGATCCATTTGTTTCCAATAGGCACTATGCCTTTAGGACGATCTACTAAAGTCCATACCTGATTAGTATGCATTGAGTCTATCTCAGCTTCCATAGCTTCTTGCCACTTGGTGGAGTCAACGTCTACCATCGCTTGGTCGTATGTAGAAGGATCATTCTCTTGACTACTTTCTGTCATCTCATGGACACCTAGTTCCTCTTGATGCAGATAGCCATACCTCTCAGGTAATTGAGAAATTCTACTAGACTTGCGAGGTTGTATTTGTATTTCAGAAGGTTCGGTTCTTATATCTTGCATAGGTGTCTCATTTGGTGTTTCTTTTATTTCTTCCAAAGAAATATTTCTACCTGCCCCTCCTTCCTGAATAAACTGATCTTCCAGGAAGTGTGCTTGTATAGCAACGATGATCCTATGATCTTCATGCATGTAGAATAGATATCCCATGGAATCCCCTGGATATCCTATGAAACGACCTTTCACAGACCTAGTTTCCAATTTCTCTACTTTAGTCTTCTTGACATAAGCAGGGCATCCCCAAATCCTAATGTGATTAAGACTTGGTTTCCTACCTCTCCACATCTCATGGGGAGTCTTAGGAACGGATTTGGAAGGACATCTGTTCAAGATATGCACAGCAGTAAGGAGCACGTAACCCCACAGATAAATCAGTAGATCAGTATAGTTAAGCATGGAGCGAACCATGTCCAACAAGGTTTCGGTTCCTTCTTTATGATACACCATTTAATTGTGGAGTAGCTGGAGGAGTGAATTGTGACACTATTCCTAGTTCTTTTAAGAACTCATCAAATTCGGTACTCATGTACTCACCACCCCGATCCCGTAGAAGAGTCTTAACACGGTTACTGTTTGATTTTCAACTAGGGCTTTAAATTCCTTGAATTTATCAAAAGCTTGGACTTATGTTTCATTAAGTACACGAATCCATACAGTATGGTCATCGGTGAATGTAATGAAATCGAAGCCGCCTCGTGCCACTTCAAAAGGGCCACAGCGTCGGTATGGATCAATCAAGTTTTTTGACTCTTTCAAAAGTCCTGCGAAGGGTAACTTAGTCATTTTGCCTTGAAGGCAAGATTCACAAGTTGGATAGGGATCTCGATCCCAATGGACCCGTAAGCCCATCTTTCTCCATTTTATGAACCTTGGTCTCGACCGATATGACCATGTCTAAGATGCCACTTAAGTGCTTGGTTCGTTTCATCCCTACCACGCTTCCTAGTTATAGTGTTCACACTTGTCTTATTCTTTAAATTTAAATGGTATAAACCATTTAATAATGTAGCATACCAACCAATTTATTTACGAAATAAATACGACAGACCCATCTCTAATAAAGAAGTGAAATCCCTTTCGGTCCATGACCTAATTGATACAATATTCTTGTGCCCCTTGGGCAAAACAAGTACATCTTCTAAAGTGAGAATAAAACCGATTCTAAATCCAACATAAGGGATCCGATATCGAAGCCTCGACACTATGCCCACTTCCGACGGTGACCATCACCTCCCCCGAATCCAGCCTTCCTACTTCGTTCCGATCCCGATTCATTGTACAAATGTGAGAACTCGCACCGGAATCAAGTATCCAAGAAGTCGAATATACGATTCTGAGAACAATTTGTTTCTAAAACTAGTAGTTCCGCACTAAGGCGCATTACGGTCAAGCTTTGGACAATACCTCTTCCAGTGGCCTAGCTCACCGCAGTTGAGGCATACATCCGTTTTTTTGGCCCCTTTGCTCTTTTGAACCATTGGGGCCTTGCCCCTTTCCTTGTCGATCTTGGCTATCGGACCTAACTGCTTCTTGTTCTTTTTCTTCTTATTCTTGGACTTCCAAGTCTTAGAAGAAATCACAAGTGCAGCTTCCTTTCCCTTTGTCTTCATCTGAGACTGGGCAGTCGTCAGTTTGTTCATTAGCCCATCTAAGTTACATGCAATCTCATTGCAGTTGAAGTTCATGACAAATTGGGAAAAGGAGTCAGGAAGTGACTCCAGGATAAGGTCAGTTTGGAGAGATGCATGCATCTGAAAATCAAGAGCTTCCAATCTCTCAATCATCGGGATCATCTTGAGGACATGGTCCCCAACATTCTCTCCTTCCTTCATCCTAGCGCCGAATAATTGCTTTGATATCTCATATCTAGCAGTTCGGCTATGCTCTCCATAGAGCTCAGCCAGGTGCGCTAAGATGGCTCGTGAAGACGTCATCTTTTCATGGGCACGTTGAAGCTCATTGGTCATTGAGCCTAACATGTACCCTCGCACTCTTATGTCGTCTTTTACCCATTTCTCATGGGCATCGACATCTTCCTGATTGGCTCGGGTTCTTGCAGGAACCGCTGGGATGTCCGCCTCCAAGACGTATCCCAGCATTTCCATAGTTAGGACAATCCTCAAGTTCCGAAGCCAGTCCACATAGTTCGGACCAGTCAGGACGTTCTTTTCAAGTAGTATAGCGAGTGGGTTCATTGTCATATTGAGAGTTTTGTTAACTGCAGAGAATAATATGAGATTCATTAGTGATTGTTTAATTATGATCCGAGTAAAGAATTTAAGGACTTTCTTTATTCATAACTCGGCTCCCACTATTTTATCGGCATTTACACACTCCCATGTTAAATCCGGAAGCCTTGGGTGACTTCATAGTGGTGATCGATTTCTTTACAAAGTTTAATAGAGGGCAACCCATACGGTTTATATTCTATTATTCTTTATAAAGTGGTGTCTAATACCAACCCATCTAATGGATGATTCAATCTTCTTTTACCCCTAGTTCACTTGCCCTCAACCAATTCGGTTTCTATGGCTCGCTAAACTATCTAAGTTTAAACCGTCAACTCCTATTAGTCTGACAATTGAATCTTACCCGGCGACCCATACGGTTTATAGGGGTTTGATTTGTCACAACCAAAGGCATCTAATGCACTCTAAGAATTTATCAACTTTTCCCAAAAATATTACCCCCACATACTCGGAAGAATAATATTCCGGTTTAGATTTCAATTTTCCGTGAGTTTGGCGGAGGGTAGGAAACCTCGTAACCTTTATAACTTAGTGTTTGTAAGTGGGAGTATTAACGCGATTATATGTTACACTTTGCACATTAATCCGTTTATAAGCGCGGTTTGTGGTTTGTCAATCATTCAAAATGAAAAACAATAAATAGCAACCTAGTTACTACCAACATATAGCTCATGGACTTTTTCCTAAGTATTGGGCCAAGCCAAATAAAGAAAGGAAAATACGGATTGATTCTTCGTCTTCTAGTCGGTGGTCTTCGGTCTTCGTCATAGCCATATGAATAATTACATCATTGAACAATACGTCCTATAATACATATTTTCTAGTAAAAATAAATAGGCTCAAAATGGCCTTTACAACCATATCGAATCGAACAAATCAACAACTAAGTCCACGAGCTATATCACCATCACATAAGGCATTCCATACAACATGTAATGGTAAATGAAATTAAATAATCAATTAATATATTAATCCAATTAATATAAAAATTAATCTATTTAATTTCTACAATATTAATCAAATTAATATTTATAATCGTCATTTTAATCCGTTCAAAGTAATCCGGCCAAAACAATATTCTCGTCTAATAATTTCCCTTAATAAAAAGATATTCCAAATATTTTATTAAATCCAATTAAATCCAATTTAAATTTCAAAAATTATTACAACGAAATATAAACACAAAAATGGAGTCCCGGAAAATCCAAGATGTCGAGGCCCACGGCCCGATTCAAAATCGGGCCGAAAACCCGAGAATCGCCGGACCGAGTCACTCTCGGCCCCTGCCGGCAGTGGCGGACCAGCTACGATAACCTACCGAGTCACTCTCGGCGGCCAGCGACAGCCCGATGCTGCTGCCGTATTTGCGTCTTAAATGCGGTATTCGTGTTTAACCCCGTTTTCTCATTTTTCGACTACTTCCAAAACGAAAAAGTTTCTTAACTTCATGAAGAACTTATAAATCAACAAAAATCAAATTTTTCAGATTTATAATTCACATAAAATATTCGAAACTTGACTTACTACGAACGATTAAATTTCTTCGATTATATCTATTATGATTCTAAATCATAAACATCATCAAATAACATTCCAAATGCAAAGATGATCGTATATACGATATATTTGACCTCTCTCCGATACCACTGTTAGGATTCCACAGAAAATAAACGCAGCGGAATAATAACGGAATCCCTAAGAGGATCGATCAAGTAACGTATATACGAAAAGAAACATACGAAGATCAAGGAATCAAAGTCCCATACCTATGATGTATCTGAAAAACCTTCGTATGATGATGATGATAATGAAGAGCCCGTCGTTCCAAGCACCTAAAGCAAGATGCCTCTACTTCACACGCCGGAACTTGATGGAAAAATCGACAAGCTTCCTTTCTTCAAGAATGCGGCTAGGGAAGCTTGTAGGAATTTTCTCTCTCAATGTATTCTTCTTATATCTTGTCTCTAAGAACAAGATGAAGTTTTCAACCTTACTCCCTCACTCAAATTCGTGATTTTGAGTTCTTACAAGAAGAAGTTGTCCTCTCTCCTTTTCAAAGACTTTTATTTATAAAAAAATAAAAGTCTTCCTTTAACACATGATTGAGGGTATCAAATACACCTCACATATGTCACCTAGTGACATAAAATAAGTTTAAAAGAGACAAGAGAGGGAGGGGGACGGCCTTAAGGGAAATTTCCAAGAAGACGGGTCGAATTTACTCGGCTCGTGTATCGATGTTCCAAAACGAATCCCTCGTGTATCGGATGTTCACAAACGAATCCGTTTTATTTCCAATGTGTTTGGACTAATTAATTAATCCAATTAATTAATTATATCAAACACAAATATATATTTCTCTAAGAAATATAATTTATGAATTAAAGTAATCACCTAGTAACCTACTTACAATTCATAAGACCGCTATTTGATTTATCCGATAAATCAAACTTAGATATCTAATATCTAATATTATAAGAGAGATTCACTAGTAGAAAAAGAGTCTTTCTTGACGCGCATTTGGCGTCATAAAGGGCCTTTATGACGCGCAAATGCTGGTCATAGAAGGACCAGTCATAACTCATTATGACTCGCATTTGTTCGTCATTGTACAATGACACGCACTTATGACACCCACTTTATGACGCCCTTTTCTGACAACTATATATGCGTGTCATAAAAGTTATGACCCCTTTTTCTGATTTCAATTTTTGCGTGTCATAACTTCAAAATTATTTATTTTTTTTTCTGGCTTTTATGACCCCCTGCTAAACCTGCAATTATATACCAATTGTACCCAATTCATTACAAAACCTGCTGATCGATTGTACAAAATTAACGCATTTCATATATATCGCAAAACCATGCGTTACCAATTCATTACATGACTCGACTAAACTCGATCATGTCAAAATCGGATTAATATTATCTAGTTTACGATTACTACCAATTGTACCCATTTCTACCAACTGTACCTATTCCTACAAACAGTTTTACTCCCTAAAAATAAAATTCGACACAGTAAAACAAGCATAATTAGACAAGTTAACTAGCCAATAACAGGGACAACCGAGAAACGGCATCTAAACTCTAAAACCAGCTGCCAATTCACAGTCACAACTGCTCCCTGCTCCCTTCATCTCTTTTCTTCTGTTACACAACACATAGGAAAGCCAACAACAACAATAATCAAGATGAGAGCTAGCAAATGTATTATTTGGTAAAAGTAGAAATTGTATTAATGATTCTGATCTCACAGTGGCAGCACCAGCAGCCCAATTTGGATATAACTCGGTAACAATGTCAATGTACTTCTCCATTGCTTCTTCAGGAGGCATGGTGCCCATCTTCTTCCATGCTTGCCTAACACACCAACAAGACAGGTCATTAATTTGGTTAGCGGATAGATCTTCAATCTCACAGGGTAAGTGAAAAGATCCATCATACACGAGCGAGAAAGCCACACAGTACCACAAATTTCTGGTGTCATTAAAATATAACACTTTTTAACACAACAATATGAAGAACATTTGTATATCAAAAATACCGATAACATCACTTCCAGCAACTCAAGGCATACTCTCTATAAAGGGAGAAAGGAAAGAAAATCGATCTAAGAAAATTGCTCGAAGTACTACCGCTTCTGATTTCAAGGAAGAAATAGCGTCTATGGTCTCAACATTTTCTGGGCCATTATGGCCTTGAATGCTTAAAGTTAAAGGCATATGTACGAACAGTCGAATATGAAAACACATAAAAATAATTCATTGTAGGTAGCAGAGGCTAGAGGGTGTTTTAACAACTGAGAGACTGATTTGCAGAAGAATAAATCGGATTGTTATAGATATTTAGTCAAAATAATCCTCAAGTCACATCTAGATATAATATCATAGCATTGAAATAACAGCAAACTGTACGACAGTCTTTTTCGATTATAATGGACTCTCCGTATCAACCTGGCAAATTCCTCAGGGTACTAGCTTGGTCATTTGATACACAAGTCCCACTCGTAGTAAAGTAAAGTACGACTGAGATAAATACAATACAATAAAATAGGATAAAATATCTCGAACATTAAGTCAAGTGTAGCAACGTGTTCTTATGCACAAAAGCTTTCAAGAGTTCAGAGGGGTAAGGTAATGGAGTGGAACTGATCTCATGTGTATCAAGATTGTAGAATAAGCAAGTGCAACTTTTACAATAATAATAAACCAAGGCCAAAACCTCTGGGTAATTAACCCAACCTATGAGTAAAACTACATAGAAAAATGGAACCTTGTGAGCAAAGGGATCTAATGAACCTTATGCATAAAACTAGACAAACCCCGAGATGGACAACAGATTCAACACCACACGCTGCAGCGGCAGCAGCTCCTGAGCTCGTTTGCGCATCATTCCAGCCCTGATACAGGGGTAGAAGAAAACGTTTGCTGCGATCAGGAAATCAGCCCGGCAAATAAAGCAATAATGGATCTCCTACAGTTGAATGGCCTCGATCGATGATAATTGCGGTCAAATGCCGCCGTAAAACAAGACCACATCCATATCCTGCAAACACAATCAATGCCATTATAAGATGGATCCTCCTGAGGTTCTTGAACCACCCCCCCTCATTCCATCACCACCTTATGCATAAAACTACACAAAAAAATCAAACCTTATCACAGAATAATGACACACAGAATTGTTGATCACGAGCCAGTCCTAAAACATGCAACTGAACTCAAGTACCTGGCCAAGAAGAATTTTATATCATCCACGAATACTAAAAACATCAAAAAGCAACTTAACCTCTAAACTACTTCCAAGTATCTTTAAGTTTGAGCCAAAGAAATTCAAAACCCAAAATGCATTTTCCAAAGACAAATAAAGGGTAAAAGTAGGACATGCTCGGAGACCCAAAAATCATAGACATGAGGGAAATGATTTAGCCAGAGAAACATTATGAGGAACACACATTCCTTCACATAGGGAGGAAGGTTTTATTGTGTGGGAAACAAAGAGTAACTTTTGTATCAACGAGTTAGATGCCAGAGACGAGTAATTGTTTGTCTGGATTAATCACGTGGGAGTTGGGGGTGCAGAAAGAGAATGGTTAAGACCTCTTAATTGTGATACAAATGTGCATAAGTACCTTGCAAAATGACAACAAGTCTTAGCGGTATTCAAAGAACACCACACAAAATTGATATCGAGACCATTTTTGCATTGGGTTGGGATACTGGTTCATCTCTTTTCATTTATCAAAGAAAATTTTCACATGATGTTACCGATCTTAATTGACGATCCTAGAAACCTAATATTGATCAGTAGAGTTAGAAAAGTCATAAGCACCTTGATGCCAACAATGGCGTAATTAGGTCTCCTTCGTAGGCAATAGAAACACAATACAAACTTCGTGTAGCCATATCTTCTATTGCTTCTCTCAAAAGTGATAGCCGTAGGAATATACACCAAATATTCAACTGTTTAGAAAACATTGCGAATAGCCCTTTCTGTTGGCGATCCGAATTTCCATAGCTCCACCACCCTATTAAAAACCGGAGAAGTCATACTTCGTTTATAAGTATGGAAATTGGTAGAACATATAACACTATCACGATATTTAATCCTTTGGCGATGAACAGAGAAACTTTAAATACCAAGAGCAGAGAAATGACGCTTGATTATAAATATGGACAATGATAGAACATATGATACTATTATGATAATCCACCCTTAGGCAGTTAACAGAGCAAATTAGCCCCGGTATTCTCTCCGATAACCTAGACCCCAAAAGCATTACAACGTCATTATTAATATATAAAACATAATGGCGGAGCGGTGTATGCATAATAGCAAGGCTATAGTGAGCGATTCCCTATAATCCTTGCATTAAGTCATTAAAATGCACGTAATGAAACGGATTCGAGATAAAATCCAATCGATCAAGAATGATGTACCTATTAGCCACATATAAAAATGTTATGCCTACTATGAGCTAACTAAGAATCATTATTTAACCAAATTTTTATAATGAATTTTTATTTCTAATTACAATCTATGATTTATGCTTTGTCTAATCCTGAAATTTGCCTAGTAAAAAAGGCAAAACAACAGCTTGTAGCTCAATGGTATTCCTTACCTTTATATGGGCCAGTGATGCATGTTCAATCCCCAAGTTCACCTCCACCAAATTATAAATGCAAACTGTTAATGGGATCATTGTTCCAATTCCACTTTATGTTGGTAATTGTGGTTAGTAAAGGAATAGGAAAATCTTTTGAGGATAAAAAGAGTATAGAAGGGGTACAGGTGGTCGTAACCCATCGATCCGCCAACCGCCACACGCCATATCCTTCCAGGCGCAGTCCCTCATATATTCGTTTTTCTCTCTATTTTCTTGTTTTCACACGATCACAACCCATCACACGCGCCCCCTTTATGCACCCACATCTCTTCCTTTTCTCCGTGTCCCATTGAAAACACTCAGGGTACAACTAACGATCTTCTTGCGAGGCTCCAGGATGAAGGAATATATCCCCATGCATCAGCATTTTGCAAAAAAATTAGACAGGCTTTTACACTAAAATCATAACAGCTAAGTCTATGGATGTTTCAGCCTACCCGAGTTTAGTTAGTTCGCTAAGTTACTTGGGGACTGATGGGAACCAAAATAGCCAAGGTTTCTGTGAGGAGAAGGAGAAACAGAAGGAGTAGAGGCGTGCGGCACTGGACATTGATTACTAGGATTTTATTTAGTTTTTACTATATTTCCTTAGTGCTTATTATTTGCTATTGTGATTATTTAATTTTCCTAGTAGGACTGTAATAGTTATTCTTTTACATAAGTATAATTGCACAAATCAGATAGAGTTACATACCCACTCGCTATTCAAAGAACTTGTGCTCGATTGGTGGAGATATTCTAGGACCGGAACTCATTGGCCTGCAAATGATGGAGATATCATTAATGAACATGAAGACCCTCGTTCCACCGCTACCTATGAGTAAAACTACATAGAAAAATGGAATCTTGTGAGAAATTCACCAACAAAACAAAGAAACCTGATGAACCTTATGCATAAAAGTTGATAAACGCCTGGATGGACAATGATTCAACGGACATACAAGCAGCGGCAGTCGAGCTCATCATTCCATCCCCGATGCAGGGGTAGAAGAAGACGGTTGAAAATGTAATAATAATACCATTCTTTTGCTTTACTCAAAACTGGTCATCTACAAGTATGGCTATATTGTGTCTATATATGTATGTTATGTCTATATGCCTACAAATAATGCGTTTTACTCAGACATCTTGTTGGTTGCAGGCACAAAATTAAGACCAAGGTTTTAATTTTTTGTATGAAGTTACTACTGAATAAAGCATAAACAAAAGTACAGTAGATGTAAAATACAATTTTTTTTTTACTTTGAACTGAACATGCGATCAGAATCTCAAATTTTTGCCAAAGACCTCTTAGTCTAATTGAATCACCCGCACTCCCTTTACCAGAGGGAGGGTTCGAGCCTCGTGGAAGGCAAAATCGGTGTGTGAGTGTGTCAACAAAACTAATACGGCAGCTAGAAGTCGATACAAAAAATTTTACGTCTGAAGGAGAAAGTAACAAAAATAACTGCAAGAAGGGTAACTCCACAAATAATTTTTTCCCTTGCTGAGACATTTACAGTTACTCGACAGAAAATGTAATTAAATGTAGGAAATGAGCACAAACACAAACACCATCTATCACCCAAGAACACTTAAATTACACCAAAAAAAAGGAAGAAGAAAAAAGATCATCGAAAGCACGAAACAAATTGAAGAAAAAGAAAAAGTTACTTATCGATTAACACCTGGAAGCAAGAAAAAGCAAGAGAAAAGAAGAAGGTAAAAAGTAGGGAGAGGAACCTTTGATAAATTGAGATGAGTTGAGAAGATAAGTAGAGGGACAAAGCAATAGGTGTCGAGCGAGGACGAGGACGTCAGCACGAGCAGCGGAAGCAGGCAGCTGCAGCAGCGATGTGGACGGAGAAAGTAAGAAGAGAATAAATTAGATAGACAAAGCAGGAGATAGACGACGATGAAGCAGGAGGCGAACGACGAAATAATCGGTCCTTTGGCAAGGGGGCCCCATCAGCAGAAGCAGGGAGGTGGCGGAAACTAACCCTAGAAAATGAAAGAACTGGTGAAAGAGGCAGGAAGACGAAATTTTAAAAGACTGATGTTTCTGGTCATCGATATCAATAAATTTTAAAAGATTATGACTGCCACTTTTTGACACATATAAACTCGCGTCATCGCTAATGGAAATTTTACGCGTTATGACTCTGATTATGTGACTAAGCTATTTGCGAGTCATCTTCGACTGTTGGTCATAAAAAAAGGGTCAAGGAAGGGGCTGTTTCTACTAGTTATTAATTCACATTTATCCATCAATGATCCTATTGCGCGACTCCGTAGGTTCGTCTCAGACGGCATTGGGAGGAACCAATGAGTGCGGGCAGCACTTAGCCAGCCTAGCGGGCCGCACTGTAAACCCCGACTGAGAACGAATGAACGAATCATTCCAGAACCATTATGTCGTGAATACTATATACGTATAGACCCTTCATCAGATGTCCCGGTCAAGTCTTCGGGTCACGGTAAAGTCAAACCCTACTGTTGACTAAACTCTATATATGTGTTAATGCAAATCAAAACCGACTGATTAATAGTGTATCTAATACGACTATATCAGAATGCTTTGGCCAAAGACTTATGATCTTATTTGCCATTAACCGTATAGGACATTCGCCTGCTCACTAACAGGAGATAGAATCCTTTCTTGGCGTTCAAGAAGATCGCTACCGCCCGTATAGTCCGCACTTCGAGGTCGACTCAAGAATTAAGCTAATGAGTCTTACTACTCTAATGACAAACTAAACGTCACACACATCTTCTATCAAGCCTCAAGTCAAAGGTCCACGTATACTATCACAACCTTCGATTCGTCATCGACTCTCCGAAAGTGAATACCGTGTGATCAATCGAGTATGAGTCATGTTCGAGTATACTGGTCCCACCAATATACTTATAACTATGCTATCAAGACGTGCACACATCATAGCATCAGTTATACAAGTCTTATTAAAACTTAATGTCCTGTTAAGTTTTATCGACTTGCGAACTAGTTAAGCATTCGAGCTCTAAACACTTCTAGTGCCTATCTCCTTATCTCCATAAGGAGTAGAATGTTCACTCTCAAATGCAAGGACTATTATTCTATATACCAAATCACAATGCCAGTGATATACAATAATATAGAAATAATAATTGCCTTATTAAATATAATATTCATAATTACAATACAATTGCTCTCACTCTCTCATCCTCTGAGTGGCATTCGAGGGCATATTCCTAACAGTAGCAACCAGGTCTGCTTGGTAGATCTCCAATATATTGTCGTATTCCCAATGGTGAACAAATAACCAGTTTGGGAACGTCCTTTATGCGGGTCAGAGAGATAACTGGCATCAGCAAATCCAACTAACATATTGTTGGGATTCTTTGCATAGGAGACAAGCTTGCTCGTACTAGCACTTTTGGTAGTCAATCTGCCATGCTTAGCTACAATATCAGAGGAAGATTGACAGTCGGTATGCATCATCTTAACCTCAACACTCTCTTTCGGAATATCGCTCTCTCTTGCATAGGGAAAGAATAATCCAAATTACTGGAGCCTTTCAAGTATCAAAAGATGTGTTTTACTCCATTCCAATGCCTTATCATCGGAGCGGAGCTGAATCTCGCTAACTGGTTTACATAGAATGCGATGTTTGGGCGAGTATATTGAGCGAGATACAACAACGTACCGATTGCGCTATGATACGGTGTTTCTGCTCCAAGAACCTCTTCATCCTCCTTTTTAGGACGAAACAAATCCTTGTTCATTTCTAGTTTTCGACCAACCAAAGGGGTAGCAAGAGGATGTGCCTTGTACATGCTAAATCACCTGAGCATCTTATGGATGTAGGCAGATTGATAAATGAGTATACCATCATCTTGATGCTCTAGCTCTAACTAACCCCAAGCATAATCGAGTCCTCCCAATGTCTTTTATCTCGAATTCGGACTTAAGATAGCGAGCCATCTCATCGACCTCATCTATGGTACCGATAAAATTCATGTCATCTACATAGACGAATACAATTATGAATTATGTATCTGTTCTTTTCATTAAAATGCATGGACAAATATCACTGTTCTTGTATCCCTTCCCAATCAAGTATTCACGTAGGCGGTTGTACCACATCCTTCTGGATTGGCTCAACCCATACAGTGAACGATGCAACTTTATAGTGTAAGAGTTCCGTGGTTTAGAGCTACTTGATTCGGGCAACGAAATCCCTTCAGGGACTTCCATATAAATGTATGTATTTAGATCCCCACAAAGATACGCTGTAACTACATCCATAAACTGCATATTTCATTTTTTCGGACACTACCAAACTGACTAGGTAGCGGAAAGTGATTATGTCCATAGCGGGATAATACGTCTCCTCGTAATCAATGCCAGGGCACTGCGAGAAGCCTTGGGCAACTAGTCTCACTTTGTAATGCATGACCTCATTCTTATCATTGCGTATACGAACAACAAGTTGCGAGAATTATAAACACTCTCTTAAACTGCAGTAGACTCACCAACTGCATGCCCAAGATCAGGTTCAAAAACTAGGCACACAAATACACAGAAAGCACAAACACTACTATTTAACACAAAAGAGAACAAGAAATTTACTTATAAATATATTCTGAATTTTTTTTGTGATCTGATTTGCTACAATGTGCAGGGTATGATTTATAATAATATGTAAATTAGCTACATACATGAACCTAGACATATTCGTGTATTAAATATGGATACATGAATTTTCTAATGCATGAAACTATAAAATGGATGATTATCTTTTCAACACTTCTAGAACCTGCATAATATTTCAACACTTCAAGAATCTTTAGAAAATTTGCACAATGATTATTTTCTCAATACTTATAGAACCTTTATAAAGTTTGCACAATAGTTCGACACTCCCTCTTTGGGCGAACTTCAGGAACCAAGCCGAGTGGTTCTCTAATAAACTCAAATTTTGCCTTAGGCAGTGCCTTCATAAATATATCAGCAAGTTGTTCATTTATATCAACTTTGATGAGATCAATCTCCTCTTGCAACACATTCTCCCGTATGAAATGATAGTGCACTTCAATGTGTTTAGTCCTTGCGTGGAAAACTGGATTTCAGGCTAGACGAATCGAACTTATATTGTCATAATATAGCTCAACTGGTTCCATTTTAGAATGAGAAATATGCTTGATCAATCTTGTTAACCATACACACGCATGTGTAGCGAGTGTAGCAGCATTATACTCTGATTTTGTACTTGATAACACTACAGTAGCTTGCTTCTTGATACACCATGAGACAGTATAACCAAAGTCAAAAGTATAGCCTAAAGTAGATCGTCTAGAGGAGGGATCACCTACCCAATCTGCATCAGTGAAACCACTAAGTAAAATTTTTGTGCCTTATTTATACATCAGCCATTCATTGTATGATTAAGATAACGAAGGATCCTATTTGCTGCATCAAAATATGGCTTCCTTGGATTTTGTATAAACTGACTAACACCTCTGACTGGGAATGAAATATCCGGCCTTGTAATCGTCAAATATATTAAGCTTCCCACCAAAGTGCGATATGCTTGAACATTATTCTTGAGCTCTTTCCCAACATTAGCTCTTAGTTTCAAATTCTGCTCCATTGTAGTAGCTGCTGGTCTGCAATTTATCTCAAGAATCTTTTTAGCATATTGATCTTGAGAAACAAAAATTCCTTCCTTGCTTGTTGACACCTCCAAATGAAGGAAGTGATTCAGTTCTCCCAAAACTTTCTATCTCAAAATGAATAGCAAGTTCATCTTTCAAACTATTTATTTCTTGCTCGTCATTACTGGTTATTATTATGTCATCGACATATAATAACACAAGAATGTGCACCGTCGAATCTTTCTTTATGAATAAACTCGTATCAGCACTGGAGGAATCATAACCACCGAACTGTAAATATTGAGGAACTTTTCCGAACCAAGCCCGTGGAGCTTGTTTAAGCCCATAAATAGCTTTCTTGAGTCGACATAGTCGGGAAATTTCTTTGATTTAAACCCTAAAGGCTGCTCCATATAAATTTTCCTATTAATGTCTCCATAAAAGAAAGCATTCTTCACATCTAATTGCAAAATTTTCCATCCTTTTGAGGCAACCATAGATAAAGTAGCTTGAACATAAGTCATCTTTGCTACTGAACTGAAACTTTCTTCATACTCCAGCCCATATTTTTTAGAGAAACCACGAGCCACAAGACTTGGTTTATATCGATCCACACTTCCATCAAATTTATGCTTGACTTTGTAAACCCATTTGGAAGAAATTGGTTTAACTCCTTTAGGTTTGCCTTTTGCATCTTCATATGTTGATGGTTCAGATTCATCAAAAGGACCAGCAATGAAACATTCTCTTTCTGTCATAATCAGCTCCAATAGTGTGGTCCTTGTACCTTTCATTCCTCCTACGTGTCCTTTGTGATCTTCGAGGCATCTGATCACTTCCTTGATTTTCACTATTTGCTTCATGAGTTTCTTCACTTTCACTCGCAAAATAATCATGAGGTACGGTTGGACTTGGAGGACTTGTTTTGTCATGCAAACATTCATATTCATTGTTAGATGGATTCGCAAGTTGTGTTAATATAGGCTACACATAATAGGATGATATTTTATCAAAAACATCTCTAGATGTCATAACTTTGTGTGTGTTACGGTCCATACATCGACATCCCTTTCTATTAGGATCGTGGCCAACAAACACGCATTTCTTTGCCTTAGCATCCATTTTAGCACCCAACTGATCTGAAACATGGACATAGCATGCAGAGCCAAAAATTCTGAAATATGAAACCAAGGGTTTCTCCTAGTAAATAAGTTCATAGGGGTTTTCAAGTTGATAACTTTTGAGGGCAATCTGTTTATTACATGACACACACATCACATAGCTTCTGCTAATAGCTCTTGAGAACGACTTTTAGCATGAATTCAACTTCTAATTACCTCTTGTAAGTGTCTTAATTTCCATTCAGCAACTCCATTTTGTTGCGATGTTCTTGGATACGTCAATTGTCTTCTTATTCCATGCCTTTCACAATATCCGCAAACTCGTTGGATATAAATTCTCCTCCATTATCAGATCACAAGCACCTGATCCTTCTTCGAAACTCCCCCTCAACCTTCCTTTTGAGTTTCTTGAAGAGCGTTGGACTTTTCTTTCATGAAGAACACCCATGAATACCTCGTATAGTCATCAACAATTACAATCATATAGTGAAGACCACTATAACTTGCTGCATTGTTTGTTAATAAATCAGAATGGATCAGCTGCAAAGGTTTTGTACTTCTTATTGAAGATTTTCCGAACGGAAGACGATGTGCTTTGCCATATTGGCATCCTTCACAAACAACTTCATGATGAAAACTTCCCAAATTAGGCAGCCCGTTAACAATGTTATTTGATGAAATATTTTTCAGCTTCTCGTAGCTCACATGAGCCAAACGAGAATGCCACAGAGATGCTTTATATTGTCAGCTTGTTTTCTCCACAAAGGCTTCACATGCCGATAAAACATAAATAGAATTAATTCACTTCCCTTCCAATATTGTATTAGCATCAATGCCTTTGGCGTTTTCCAGAATTTTAAAATTACTTGGACCAAATAATACATACCGACCAGCATTTTCTGGTAAATCTCGAGGCAAATTTGTATCACCTCCATCTACAATATCCTAAAGATCTTGTCCTTGGAGATACACCTTCATGCACATCCTCCGATATTGATAATTGTTATTTGTTAAATTCTCCATTCCAAACTGATTAAATGCTCCACCATTGATATCCATCTCCTGGACTACTAACACCTGCAACAGCAGTGGATTTTCTGCCTTACACCAATATTTTGCCTTCCTTTTCGCGAGCAGCCTCCACCAAGCACAGCAGTTGATACACAAATCTGATACCAAGTTGACAGAATTATAAACACTCTCTTAAACTGTAGTAGACACACCAACTGCAGGCCCAAGATCAGGTTCAAACTAGGCAAAAAAAATGCACAGAAAGCACACACACACTCTGTTTAACACAAAATAGAACAAGAAATTTACTTATAAATATATTCTGAAATTTTTTTGTGATCAGATTTGCTACAATGTGCAGGGTACAATTTATAGTAATAGGTGAATTATCTAGATACATGAACCTGGACAGATTTGTATATTAAATGTTGATACATGAATTTTCTATTGCATGAACCTATAGAATGGATGATTATGTTTTCAACATTTCTAGAACCTGCACAATATTTCAACACTTCTAGAATCCTTAGAAAATTTTCACAATGATTATTTTCTCAATAGTTATAGAACCTTTAGAAAGTTTGCACAATATTTCAATACAAAGACCCATTTATGTCCAACTGGTTTAATGCCCACGGGTACTGGCTCGATACGGCCAGCCATTGAGTCCAGTTCAGCTTGCATTACATCTTTCCACTTAGGCCAATCGGCTCGTCATTGACATTCAGCAATCGAGCGCAACTCAGCATCGTCGTATTCAATAATTTCTTGAGCGACGGAGTAGGCAAAAGCATCATTGACTAGCATGGACGACCTGTCCAACAGTACGTATTTACTCGTAAATTGCATCGAGATTTATTTATTCTCTGATCTCCGATGCGTGCGTCAATCATTCCATTATTGATTCAAGGACATATCCGTAGTGAGAGAGAATCTCGTGTGACGGATTCACTGTGTCGATAATGAGAGGATTTTGTGCCTCCGTTCCTCTTCTCTTTCGATTTTCGGTATCCTTTCTACCAACTGGTCTCCCCCTCTTTCGCGCAGGGGTAAGAGCATCAAAGCAGCAGTCCCACCATTAAGATCGATGCAGGGGGCATCATTCACAGCGGGAATGATAGATCTTGTCACTTTCGCACTATCAGTAAAGCTATCGGGCATCGAATCCGAAACTTTCTACAAATTGAGAATACGTTGCACTTCCAACTCGGATTGAGCCGTGCGGGGATCTTGATGAGGTAAAAAGGGAGCACACCAGATAATTTACTATCGTTCAACTGGAATCGTTTGATTCATCTCTTCCCTAATGACGGGAAGTTTGTCTCATCAAAGTGACAGTTTGCAAATCTTGCAGTAAACAGATGTCCTGTCAAATGTTCCAAGTAGAGGATAATTTTAGGAAACTCATTGCCAACATATATACCTAATTGTCTTTGTGGATCCATTTTAGTACGCTGTGGAGGCGTAATCGGCCCATAGACTGCACAACCAAAAATACGTAAGTGTGAAATATCAGGCTCATATCCAGTTACCAACTGGTACACACTAAACAGTTAATTGGCAGTGGGTCGAAAGCGAATAAGTATAGCTGCATGCAAAATTGTATAACCCCAGGTAGAAATCGGTAAGTTGGTGTGCAATACCAATACTCGGGTGGTAAGCTATAACTGCATAATCATAACATCAACAAGGCCATTTTGCGAATGAACGTGGGGTGCGGGATGCTTAACTTCAATCCCAATCGACATGCAACAGTCGTCGAAGGACTTTGACGTAAACTCACCAGCGTTGTCCCATCTTAATTACGAGATTGAAAAGTCAGGGTGGTTAGCCCGTAACTTGATAATTTGTACCAGGAGCTTAGCAAATGTAACATTTCTTATGGGTAGCAGAGCTACGTGTGACCATCGCATCGATAAATCAACCAGAACCATAAAATATCTGAATGGTCCAAACTATGGCTGAAGAGGTCCACAAATGTCCTCTTGAATTCTTTGTAAGAAGTGAAAATTTTTTTGTTGAGTCTTTAGCAAAGGATGGAGAAGGTATCAACTTTGCTAGTAAACGGGCCTTACAAAATAATTTATGGGCATTGGGAATTGCCACGGAAGCATCGGGACTTGCAGAAGATGCACTGTCAACCTCATCAGGGTGTGCGATCTTCAATCCTAGTGATATGGTATCAGACTCGCTCACATCAATACCGATGTCGAGCGGTGTTTACAATCATTTCCTGGACTCGAAAAATGGATAACTGTGTGAGTTTTTCAAAATGCGAATCATCATGTCGCATCCAGGGTGACTGTTAGGCGTATTTTTATACGCTTATTTATCATTATTTTGTAGTATTTTGGAGAGTGAAATCGTCTAAATGAGCTTTTAATGCCTTAATTTTGTATGATTGACAGGAAATTGAAGTCCGGAAGCTAAAACGAGGCAAAACGGGCGAAAACGGCAAATCTGGACTCTGAGCCGCGGCACAAGGAAGGCCGAGCCGCAGACAGAAGACACCCACCAAGGCAGCGAGTAATTTATACTCGTGCCGCGGCCTGATCCAGGTGAGCCGCGACACAGAAGAATTAATTAACGCCCAGGCATTCAGCTGAAGGCGATGTGCCGCGGCACAGGTTTAGTGCGCCGCGGCACACTTGGCGGTTTTTGTATGTCCGCGCGGATTTTGGGCCGTTTCGGAGCCAGTTTTCGACCGACTGATACGGACGCGATTTGGAGTTGTGCTGAGCTATAAATAGGGTTTAAGACCCTAATTAAATCATCTTTGGATCTTGAATCTTGGAGAGCTTAAGCTTGGAGACGGCAGAAGAAGAGGGAAGCAGAAGACTTCAAGGGCAGAGGGCTAAGTCAAGAACGGAGGAATCCGAGCTTCATCTGCGTTTGAATTCTATGTTTTCATTTATTTATTCTGTAATTTCAATTATTAGTATGTCAGGCTACAGCCCTAATCTAGGGTTTTGATGAAACCTATGTTTTGACGAATTTCTTGAGATTATCCAATTAATTACCTTTTTATTGAGTTTTCCCAATTATGTTTAATGCTTGCAATTATCTGGCCAATAGTTGTATTGATTTAATCATTCACTTCGAATCGGGAGAGGAGATTTGGTGAGGAACTATTGGTGAGGACCGTTTTATTCTGTGAGATAGGAATATACTCATAGGAACTACGTGGCCTTTGGAAGATTTCATGCTTTTCGCCTATTGACGAATTAATTCACCTAGGGATAGAGTGCGTTATTCGCCTTTAGATAAATCTATTGACCTCGGGAGAGGCGGTAGAATATATTAGCAATCTCCGCCTTCAATAAACTGGGAAAATTATTTATTACGGATAATCGAGAGTAAATTCGGATAAACTAAGGTGGATTCAGAATCCTAGACTTATTCATCATTTGATTTCTTTTATTCAAGCTATCGTTTTCTACTGCTTAGTCTTTTAGTAATTCTTTTAGTTATTAATCGCAAATCCTAAATTCGATTGTTCAGATAAAATTGGAATACACAGAAATCGGTAGTTAGAGATTCAGTCCTCATGGGAACGATACTCTACTTATCACTTTATTACTTGTAAACGATGACGTGCACTTGCGTGTAAGGAATATCGCAACAAGTTTTTGGCGCCGTTGCCGGGGACTGAAATTTTCTAATATCGATTTAAGTATTTCCAGTCTTAATTTGAACGTTTTATTTTTATTTTTTGTGTATTTAATTTTGTTTACTTGTTTTTCCTTTCAGGACCTTTCGGGTAGTGCATGAGAAAACTCGGTAACGAAGGCCTACTACCTTTGGATACCGAGCTCGAGCGCACGCTAAGAAGGAACAAAAAGGAGAAAAGAGAGTTGCAGACGACGGTCAACATGGCCGAAACTATCGAAGTCCAAGGAGGAGATAACCAAGTGCGGCAAGTTCAACCGGAACTAGCTCTTCGAGATTATGCCATGCCGCAGATCAATGCTAATTTTTCGGGAATTCGGCGTCCCACTATTCAAGCCAATAATTTTGAGATCAAGCCTGCTATTATTCAGATGGTGCAGGCGAGCCAATTCTGCGGACTGCCGAATGACGACCCGAATGTCCATATTGCTTCTTTCCTTGAGATATGCGACACGTTCAAAACTAATGGTGTCACCGACGATGCCATCCGATTGAGGCTTTTCCCTTTCTCTTTGAGGGATAAAGCAAAATTCAGTTAAATTCCTTACCACGGATCTATTACAACATGGGGGTTAGCGCAAGCCTTCCTTGCCAAATTCTTCCCACCTGCTAAGACGGCGAGGTTGAGAAACGAAATAACCACCTTTGGTCAGTACGATATGGAATCGCTCCACGAGGCGTGGGAGCGATATAAAGATTTGCTACGAAGATGCCCTCATCACGGCCTTCCTGATTGGCTTCAGCTTCATACGTTCTATAATGGTTTGAGTGCGTCTACACGCACTCTCGTGGATGCGGCCGCTGGTGGGGCCTTGATGGGAAAGTCTATGGCCGAGGCACACGTGCTTTTGGAAGATATGGCCGCTAATGCGTACCAATGGCCATCGGAAAGATTGACACCGAAGAGAGTCATGGAAGTTTCAAGTAATGACCCGATTTCCACTTTGTCAGCTCAAGTCGCCGCTTTGACCCAACAGCTCCAGGCATTTTCGCACGCACCAGCCCCCGTTACCATTGAGACATGCAATTGGTGTAATGGATCACACCCGAGCGCGGAGTGTCAAGTTGGAAACCCGTTCGAGCAACATCAGATGGAGCAGGCTCAATTCGTGGGAAATGGGAATCGGCCGAATAACCCGTACTCCAACACTTATAATCCGGGGTGGCGCAATCATCCCAACTTTTCATGGAGAAACGGACAGAACTCACACCAGCCCCGTTCGCCGGAATCAACAAAGATCCCCTCCCGCTCCCAAAGTGTCTCTCGAGGAAGCACTTGCAAAATTGGCGGCAAATACGAGTCAATTTATGACTCGTACTGAAGCAACATTGCAAAATCATTCCGCTTCCATTCGGAATTTGGAGGTCCAGCTGGGCCAAATTGCTAATGTGCTGACAGCTCGCCCGGAGGGAGCATTGCCGTACAACAGAGACAAATCCTAGAGAGAGTCTAAACGCAATCAGCTTGAGAAGCGGGAAAGAGGTGCTGAATCAGCCCGAGCGGTGTGAAAAGAAGAAGAAAATTGAGGAAGAGAAGGATTTAAAGCCACAGGAGTCGAAGGATTTGAAACCTTCAATAAAGTTGCCGGACAACTCGAAGACATGTGTGTCCCCCGTCCCGTTTCCGCAGAGATTACAGCAAAGAAGGGCGGACAAACAATTTTCTAAGTTCCTTGATGTGTTTAAAAAGCTTCACATAAACATTCCGTTCGCCGACGCATTGGAACAGATGCCGAGTTACGTTAAGTTCATGAAAGAGATATTATCGAAGAAAAGAAAGCTGGAGGAGTTTGAAACGGTCGCCTTGACAGAGGAGTGCAGTGCAATTCTTCAAAAGAAGCTCCCACCTAAATTGAAAGATCCGGGAAGTTTCAACATACCGTGCACCATGGGGATTATTTCGTTTAATAAGGCACTATGCGATCTTGGTGCTAGTATCAACCTCATGCCTCTGTCGATTTTCAAAAAGCTGGATATTGGGGAAGCCAAGCCAACAACAGTCTCCTTACAATTGGCAGATCGATCGATAAAGTATCCGAGGGGAGTGATCGAGGATGTATTAGTCAAGGTTGATAAGTTCATCTTTCCGGCCGATTTCATCGTACTCGACATGGAGGAAGATGAAGATATTCCAATCATCTTGGGACGACCATTTCTAGCGACGGGCCAAACCCTTATAGACGTGGAAAAAGGGGAGTTAACTCTGAGGGTCCAAGACGAACAAGTTACTTTTCAAGTATTCAAATCGTTTCCATGTCCCGGAAGTGTTGATAAAAGGTCACAAATTGAAAGTATGGATGTTGTTGAAAGAGGAAAGCACCGAAAAAATCGTCGTTTGGAAAATTCAGATTTTGTGTCAAATGGTCCAAGTCTTAAGAAGGATGTTGAACGAGTGGCGTTCCTCGAGCATGAGGACAAATCTACTGCAGTCTTGAGTGCGTTTGTGAAGGAAGAGAGTAAGCCGAAAGCCCAGCGGACAATTAGTCATGGAAAAACCGGGTGTTTCGGGAAGTTATTCACGTCGAAACCTTTTCGCAAACAACATTTGATGACCGAACCGAAAGTCGAATCACTAACGACCAATGGTCATAATTTTAACAAAAATATGAACGGTTCGATGAACGGGGCGGAAACCAAATGGAGTTTGCAAAAAGCGAACTAATGTTTTCCAATAGGTCCGGCTGAAGACTATAAACTTAGCGCTCCTCGGGAGGCAACCCGAGTATTAGTTGTAGATTCTTTGTTGTTTTCTTGCATTTTTAGAATCTCTCTTTGTATTCTTTCTTCTTTGATCCATCCTTCCCTCTCGTCTTGATGTTTTCGTGTAAAAATTCTGTGCAGGAATCAGCAAAGGGGAGGAATTCAATGATGGGCCGCGGCACAGTCCAGGCGAGCCGCGGCACACACCAACTGATGAAAAAATGGCCGATCAAACTGTACCCTGTGCCACGGCACGATCTTACTGAGCCGCGGCACACCAGGTCGCTGAGCCGCGGCACACTAAACCTGAGCCGCGGCACACTAAATGGCCAAGAAACGCCCAGGGAGCTCAGACTTTGTGCCGCGGCACACTAAACCCGAGCCGCGGCACACTAACACACCGAGCCGCGGCACACGAAAACCGAGCCGCGGCACCCGACGACATTACAAAACGTCCCTGGGCCCATCATTTGGGGCCGCGGCTCACTTTTACTGTGCCGCGGCCCCCGTCGCAAAATAAGAGCAATCAGGTTGGGCTCATTCAATCGATCGGCCTGCACAAGGTATCTTCTTCCTTCTCTTCCCTTCCTTCCTTCCTTCACACAATGAGGTTAGTTGATTCCATTCTATTAGTCTCCTTCTCAAATTCTCCAGGTAATTTTTGATTTCTAAATCATAAGTGATTCTTGATGTGAAAAGATTTGGAGTTTTATATTGCTAGTTGTTCTTCATTGTTGTTTCTAAAATAGAGTTGGAATATGGGGAATTTGATATTGTGATGGAATTGATATTTATGAACGAATTGTTGATGATAGTTGTCGTGATTCAGGGTCATAATCTGTGTTATTATTTTTGGGATTTGGAATTAACTATCAAAAATTCTTGTTCTTCATTTTAACTTGTGCACACAAGGTGTTTAATAAATTGCAGCAATGGAAAATTGGTAAGCTAGGCATTTTCAAAATTATATGCAATGAATCGTGTTATCGAATTACATTATCCCCAACCCATACATCATGTTAAACTTGAGAGCTCGTACTTAACTTCCTACTTGATGATGCAAGATCATTTATTCACACTCTGCATGATGTAGTCAAGAAGCGTGCTTCCTCACCGGACGATGCCGGCACCAGCTCCTGAGCAGACTGGAGGGGAGTACTTGACCTTTTACTTTTATTGCATATCATTTTTGTCCATTGAGGTCAATGTACGTCCTAAGTTTGGGGGGGGGATTTACTTTCAGTTGCTACATTCATTGATGTACTTTATTGCAGTGCTGTACTTTTTTTCGTTGCACTTTTCATTACTTTGCGTTAAATTTTTTTTAGATAGCCTTGCTTGTCTTAGTTTTTCTTTATTCGTGAATTTTTTCGTGCTTCTATTTGTGTGATACTGATGTTACGACACTGTTTTTCTCTCTGAAGAAGCGGTCGAGTTCTAGTCGAGTTGTAGTCAGTTATTTCTGTTCTGCTTAGTATTCATTTAGGTCCAAAATCTTTCGTGATTGTAGAGGTCTTGGCAGATAAGAGACGATACATACTTGTTTTAAAATCACCGTCAATACGTTTGGCTACATTTTCCGGATAGTGAGTCGTACTGTTTCTTTAGTCGTGTTGGCACTTAGATTGAGTTTAGAGTCGGTTAGTTTTTCCCAAAAGTCGAGATAATGTTGTTCTATGAAGGGAAGTCTAGTAACCGGGGGTATTCGCGTGACCCGTTGTTTGCTCTCGCGTAAAACGACGACCCTGATCAGACTAGTGATTTAGATATTTCACATGTGCCAATGAAAGGGAACCTAGTAACCGGGGGTATTCGCGTGACCCGCTGTTTACTCTCGCGTAAAACGGCGACCTTGATTCGGACATGCGAAAATTATACATTCGAGTTGTTTCTCCGTTGTAGACGGGAACTTAGTAACTAGAAGCATCCATGTGCCCCATGAGTGTCTTTTACGTCAAACGGTTTCCTAATACATGAGAATGGAAGTTCCACCCTAGGATTATCCCGATGAAACATCCCGAGATCCTAACCTAGTGGTCAACTCGAATCAAATTCTTGAACATATATATAAGGGAATACTGTCCGAGGTTTATTTGTTATGAAACTCGTGAAAATTGTGCCACTAGACTGTGGAACGGGACGAACTAGCTTGTTTATTTTAGCCTTTCATATTGACGGTCGATTTGACTCACGTTTTGTTAATCTTTGAGCTGGATTTTCTTCATGAACGAGTGATTAGGACTGAACTTGATTAATTTGCGGAATCATTATTCTGAGTGCAGCTTGCTATTATGACACTCGTATTATTTAGAGAGAATTACAGGATAGTATTGATTAGGTTGAACACTATGAGTTGCACGATGATTCACGACATTCTTTTATTGAATTTAATTCTTTTTGCTTGAAGACAAGCAAAGGCTTAAGTTTGGGGGTATTTGTTAGGCGTATTTTTATACGCTTATTTATCATTATTTTGTAGTATTTTGGAGAGTGAAATCGTCTAAATGAGCTTTTAATGCCTTAAATTTGTATGATTGACAGGAAATTGAAGTCCGGAAGCTAAAACGAGGCAAAACGGGCGAAAATGGCAAATCTGGACTCTGAGCCGCGTCACAAGGAAGCTGAGCCGCGGCACAGGAAGACACCCACCAAGGCGAGTAACTGTACTGTGTGCCGCGGCACACCAGTGAGCCGCGGCACAGAAGAATTAATTAACGCCCAGGCATTCAGCTGAAGGCGATGTGCCGCGGCACAGGTTTAGTGCGCCGCGGCACACTTGGCGGTTTTTGTATGTCCGCGCGGATTTTGGGCCGTTTCGGAGCCAGTTTTCGACCGACTGATACGGACGCGATTTGGAGTTGTGCTGAGCTATAAATAGGGTTTAAGACCCTAATTAAATCATCTTTGGATCTTGAATCTTGGAGAGCTTAAGCTTGGAGACGGCAGAAGAAGAGGGAAGCAGAAGACTTCAAGGGCAGAGGGCGGAAGCTGAAGAACGGAGGAATCCGAGCTTCATCTGCGTTTGAATTCTATGCTTTCATTTATTTATTCTGTAATTTCAATTATTAGTATGTCAGGCTAAAGCCCTAATCTAGGGTTTTGATGAAACCTATGTTTTGACGAATTTCTTGAGATTATCCAATTAATTACCTTTTAATTGAGTTTTCCCAATTATGTTTAATGCTTGCAATTATCTGGCCAATAGTTGTATTGATTTAATCATTCACTTCGAATCGGGAGAGGAGATTTGGTGAGGAACTATTGGTGAGGACCGTTTTATTCTGTGAGATAGGAATATACTCATAGGAACTACGTGGCCTTTGGAAGATTTCATGCTTTTCGCCTATTGACGAATTAATTCACCTAGGGATAGAGTGCGTTATTCGCCTTTAGATAAATCTATTGACCTCGGGAGAGGCGGTAGAATATATTAGCAATCTCTGCCTTCAATAAACTGGGAAAATTATTTATTACGGATAATCGAGAGTAAATTCGGATAAACTAAGGTGGATTCAGAATCCTAGACTTATTCATCATTTGATTTCTTTTATTCAAGCTATCGTTTTCTACTGCTTAGTCTTTTAGTAATTCTTTTAGTTATTAATCGCAAATCCTAAATTCGATTGTTCAGATAAAATTGGAATACACAGAAATCGGTAGTTAGAGATTCAGTCCTCGTGGGAACGATACTCTACTTATCACTTTATTACTTGTAAACGATGACGTGCACTTGCGTGTAAGGAATATCGCAATAGTGACCAAGTCGGTCATGCCACAGTTGGTATGCTTCGGAATCAAAAAGTTCGTGACTTACATCATAGGATTCAATAACCCTTATTGTTGGTATAAACCACTACTTAGACTCATTAGTTTCTCGAGAACGCTGCGACTTCCGCATTCTGCCAGAGTAACCATTGGCACGGATGTCCCTAAAACTTAGCAAAGTTCGGTTTGCTCTAGGGCATAGAGAGCATTTGTGATATTGATATACATACCACTAGGTAGCAAGAAATGAGCAAGTCCCCTACCTTGAATTACTTGGGAGGAACCAATCATTGTTGTCACTGATGATATGTATGGCACAATATCCTTGAATAATTACCTATCTGAAGAATAGTGTGGGTTGTTTCACTATCAGCAAGGCACTCAATTTCGCCACGAGACATCTAAAATAATACATGAAACTCGATTATTCTTATGTTTAAGGACATAGCGAAAACTCAATAACTTTGAGTTTGGGGAAATTCGACCAAGTTGGTTAGGATCAAAGTTAGAAAAATCGCTGGAAATAATTCACGTGTAGCTTGACCTTTATTCACTAAAACAACAATAACTCTTTCATTAAAAAGTTTATGGATGAACTGTCAGTTGTTCTGGGAACTAGACCTCCGTATCTTTCCGTCCACAGGTTGTGCACTTTCTAGATCATTAAACTCAGATCGTATTGCTCGTTTCTAGTTGCTATTTTGGTATTTCCCTATTTTTGAGTGATAGGCCAAGGTTGATGCCTTTTCAAAGGCATTAAAGTTGATGCAATATGAAATGATGGCCGTAGGTGCGTATAAACATGTTAAAATGCAGTGGGGTGTTCGATTTATATCTCGACTAATGATCCTTTCGGTAACTCCAACTTGGTAGATTTACAAAGAAAGTAGGAATGTCGGTACAACTAAGGCTGTTTAAAAACCACTGATTCCGTTTGAACTTTCAAAGCATAAACAAGTACCAAAAAAAAAAAATACCAAAGAGGATGCACCTAGTCGTGATCAAAAGTTTTTGATAAAATCCACCAGTGCATCAAATTAACTAAGCAATTCTTACTGAGCAATTATTTTGTAATAAACAAAACCAAACATGCTATTTGAGGGAAAAATAAAAATCTTTTTAGCACAATCAAAGCAATTAATAGAATTTTATTCAGCATGGCCAATTTTATTACATTCATTGGAAATTCCAAAGTAGTTCTCAAATGAAAACTAGAAACAAGACAAAAACATAAACCAAAGCGTATAAACTAGTCAAGCTACGATGATCTAGTCAAGGTCAGTAACATCCAAATGCTGATCTTTGTCCGCAATGGTGAGAGGAGGGATCTCAACATGGTTCACCTCCATATTCTCATTATCTTCCTCCATGTAATTCGAATCTTGAGCCAAGTACTATTTATACTACTTGTAGTAGGCTTGGATGTTCTTTGGCGCCTTGCAATTGTGGTAAGTATGCTTCTTTGGACGGCAAGTATAGCAATTTCAGCCTTTCTTTGGAGTGGGTCCATTCCCGGAGGCAAGAGGTGATCCGTGTGGTTGGGCTCCAGTAGGACCGATGGTCGAGCCACCTTGCCTCATCCACACATTGGAACGACGACCTCATCTTTCCCTCGCTTGCTCGAGTCATGCACTTGTGGTGCTTGCATAAACTGAGTAGCATTGCCTTTTCTATTTTGTCGTGGTGCCTTCCTGTGGGTAGTCTGATTCAATCCGAAATCAGCTTCGTACCAGCTGGGCGCGCATTGCTGTTGAGAATGATCTCATAATGCCTTTCTTTTTTCGCGAGGTAGGAGATGAGGTCGCTAAAATTTTTAATTCTCCCTTCCTCATAGGCAACACGAGCTGATGAGCAATCACACTTGCTCCCACGAGAATCTTGTTAAGAGTCTTTTCGATCAAGTCTGGATCAGACTTCTTGACACCACAAAAACCAAGATCAGCGCGAAAATGGAGGACGGCTTGATTATAGGCTTCCACATTCGCATAATCCAAGAATCGGATTTGCTCTCATTGAAGTTGCAATTCGGGGAAGCGCTGATCATGCACATTATTAAAACGTTGTTAAGTGTATACCACAGGGGAGTTTGCAAATTCATATAACACTTTCCAACAACGAATGTATATGTCTATGCAAGTACATTAGTGCATTGGCCTTGGTTTCCTCGCTCTGTTCTTGAGCAATAGGCTCATTAGAAGGAAAGATGTGGTAGCTGGTCGGACCGGACGGCGGGAGGCAGCGGCTGGGCTAGATCGGACAGCCGACCATGGAGGGATCGGTCGGGTCAGACTCGATGGTCTTGGCACAGCGAATCAGCTTGTGGGTGGCGAGGCTCAATCGGGCAGCGGAGGCGGGAGCCTGGGTCGGATCACGGCAGACGCAGATGGGTCGCGGCGGATTCCCATGGGGATAGTCGGGTCGGACGACAGGCGATGAAGGTCAGGCGAGAACACCGGGCAGGGGTGATCGGAGCTCGGTTATGGCGGTCGATCGCAGCGGAGGCCTAGCAGAGTTGATCACGGCTGATGGACGAGCAACGGAGGCGGGGTCCTGGCTGACAAGATAGGCTCGGCGAAAGGCAGCAGAGTGGGGATGATCGGATCGCGGCGGACGGCGATCGGATCTGATCGGTCACGGCGGCAGGCGGTGGTGGTCGGTGGGGTTTCGGCCGATTTTTTTCGGAATTTGAAAAAATTCTGGAGCAACGTGCTGATAACGTATTTGAGGAGAATGTAAGAAAGCGGAAAAGATGAATCAATCAATTATATTCATAACACTGATAATATAGGCATTATCATTCCATATATAGGATTCCTAGTTAAGGTAAGACAGCTAATGTGATCCTACTACCTCTAGAAGGATCTTAATACATTCCATCTATATATCTTCCTACACCAGTATTAGGCAAAATACCTACTAGGGAAAGATATCCCAAAACAATAAGTTATTGAACAAAGCTATTTGGACTTATATATTTTGTAGTGAATAACAAATACATACTGAGACTCGTACAAACTTTAGTTAAAATGAGTATTTCTCCTTCTTCCCAATACCATACCGTGTTGATAAAATATTATACAAACAAATAATTTCAATGTCATACCGTGTTGATAAAATATTATACAAACAAATTATTTTAGTGATTTAATCTAATATACCATTTATTGAACAAATTTAAATTAAATCAAAATTAATTATTTTGTAACTAATGTTTTAGACAAAATATTGCGTAATTAGGAAATGAAACCAAAACTCTTTTTTAAATAATATAATGAGCACCGGCAATTTTAATATAATAATCAATAAATATTTGATAATAATAGTTGTTTTGAAAATATTACCTTAACATATTTTCTCCAAATAACCAAATAAATGCTTGTTTATAGACATATTTTTATGGTACAAACACAAGGTAATGTTCCATTACTACTAACACACATGCGTGTATATAATAGGCTTTAACTAAATAAATTAATCATTTACCACTCAACTAATCAGTTTGTAGTTTTGTTATAACTAATTAACCAAAAGATAGGTATTCATATTAATTATAAACAATTAATATTTTTGCACAAAGCATAATTGTTGTAAGCCGAATACATACGTACTTATTTTAACTTGCTCCTTAAATAATATTATAAATATAATTCACTGTTTCACATAAATTTCAAGCAGACATATATAGATCATAATTATATAACATGAGAATTTTAATAAGCAAATTTAGAAATTATGTAAAGAAAATTACTATATAAATAGATGGGATCTCTCTTTTTTAGTACCAAAACATAAAAGTAACAAGTTATATATCCCCATTCATAAAACTATAAGTTTTTTATACCAAAATGTGTTAAAAGGCTTTATTACCCTTAAAGTCTACCAATAAGAGAAAAAAAAACTAAAAAAGAAAAAGGAAGATTATTAAAACGAAACAACAATAAAAAAACGGTCCCACAACTCAATATTTTCCTCTGCCAAAAAACTCTCCTCCTCTCTGCAAAAAAAGTCTCCCGTCGTGAAACCCTTCGCCGGCCAGAAAATGTCGACCTCCGACTACCACAGAGAATCTGAAGACGCCAGAAGTTCCGCTAGTGACACTCCATCTGAAGAGCAATTCGTCAATGAGCCGCCGGTTAGTGTATTTTCATTCACACACGATCGTGCCACGACGGTTGTTCATCTTCCCACGATCGTGCTGAAGAAGATGAGACCATCGTGTACACGATGGTCTTTCGTGGGCACGATGGCTACACACGGTCGTCGATCGTGTGTGCCGTCGTGTGCTAGAAGTGCAAAGCTCTGCCTTGCACACGATCGCGAGCACACGATCGTTTCCGTCGTGTGAACCGTCGTGTGGCACACGATGGTCTTCACACGACGGGCATCGATCGTGTGCATGCGATCGTGTGCAAGGCGTAATTTTTTTCGTTCTCTTAAGCATTTTATCATATTCTTATGAGTTGTATGTCCATATTGCAGATGTTGCGTATGGAAGAGACCTACATTGCGTTTTGTTACACGTCAAGTGAATCTTTACATACGGGATGCGGTATTTAAAGAGATCATTGAGACATTAAGGAGTATGGGCCGCAATTCCATTGTTCTTGATCGAGCTATCGAGAGCTTGACCGAGGGGTCTGGGCGCTTGATTAAAGTTAGGAGGAATGGGAGTTCAAATACCGCCCTACATCACTTGATTGCTCGTCAATTGGAGGGTGATCAAATCCCCGGATGAGTCGTGGTTCGGGTTTGCGGGAAGACCATTCGTTTTACGGCCGTGATTTCGCCTTGATCACGGGACTCCATTTGTAAACTCTACCTTCCATCCCGGGCGACCATCTCCTTCCGTCAAGCGGTATTTTCCACAGAATACTCCATGGCAAAAACATTAAGGTTAGTGTTCGGAAGAGGTTCAATGCTCGAGATTTTGGTAGAGACATAAGAGATTATGTCAAGGTTGCCAATTTGCTTATATACTACTACTTTATCCTATGCCGTGACGACATGATGGTCGAGACATGGGCATGGGCATTAGTGGAGGATTTCGAGCGATGGGATATGTTTCCTTGGGGTTCTTATGCCTTTGGGGTTTTATCTTACTACATAGGCAACGTTGCCATGAAGGAGGGACAAGAGCACAAGGACTATCACTTCTATGGTCCTGTTTGGGCTTTACAAATATGGTCGTATGAGATGATTCCCGCATTGGGAGCATTGTGTGGTAGTCGAGATAAAGCTGTCCAAGTCCCCTGTTTGATGTGGACTACGAGGAAGATGTTTTGTGATTTCACTCATTTCTTCGACGATAAGGTACATAAATTTGTAAACGTATTTTCTCCTAACTTCACTCATCTCTTCAACATTATGTGATTGCCCATCTAATGGTATGCTTTAATGACTATTGTTGCGGACAAAGTACTTCCTCTTTACCGCATCCGGAGGAGGATGAGGTGAGTACTACTACCCGAGCTTTGAGAATGGCTCGCCTTATGACGTTAAGTTCATTAAGCTGTTAGAATAGGCCGTGAGGAATAAGGAGGATGAGCTGCGCCGATCCAGGAAGAAAGTTATGGATAGGTTGAAGAAGGTCTTTGGAAAATTGATTACATATGAGTCGGCACATAAAGTGTCGGCGACGGCAGAGTACCCCACCGGTAGATGGTGCAGAGACATCGGACCAGGGAGGCGGCCAGAGAGGGTGTGTTGTGTCCACGGACTTCCTTGTCGGACCACACCTGTGACACGAGCAGGATGAGTACTTCGATCGCCGTTTGAAGGCGATCTTGTACGACGATTCTGAGTCCGGATTTATTGCTCGAGTTTCTCGCCGGTGCTTTCTGGGATCGTGGATTTCTTCGGACCTATGCATAGACGTTCTAGGAGCCCAGACACTACTCACTGGGAGCCATGATAGGCCTCGTCATTACGCATCATTAGTAGCGACCGCGGAGGATTCCCGACCCTCCACGTCACTCGGTCTGGCGCGGCCACACAGTCACCATTCGCATCGTCATCCTAGTCATCATTCTCAGCGTCAGCCGAGTCACCATTCTCAGCGTCAGCCGAGTCACCATTCTCAGCATCCGCCTACCCACCATTCTGAGGTCCAGCACAGTCACCATTCTCAGATTCATCATTCTGTTGAGCGGACTCAGCAGCCCCTTGATTACGAGCATCAGTATGAGCCATTTGAGGCGCCGTTTCAGCAGTATGGGACGATGTTCGACTGGTTTCAGGACGAGCATCATTACAGTGCGATGTTTCGCAGTGAGGGTGGTGGTCCTGAGCAGCAACCTCCATTTCAGATCGAGCAGCCAGTTTTTGAGATCGAGCAGCCGACTATACAGCTCTCTGATCGTTATAGTTGTGAGAGGGATGCTGAGGGTGACGAAAATGGTGAGAGTGCCGGAACGCAGCATTTGGGTGAGCGTAGTCTTCCACCGCGAGTGAGTTGACCATCTGCTGCTCTTCGAGAGCCTTTTGTGGTTGCGCCTCCCGGAGATAGCGAGGCTCAAGAAGTTGTACCTACAGCTTAGGAGGGAGCAAACACGTGATGCTATTGTCCTGTTTGGAGACTGGGCATGCTCTCACCTGTGCGTTATTTGGTGGATAGAGTCTAGCCGTGAAGACTTTGATGCCGAGGTGATAGACTGTTATGTGCTTGCGACTCGGCGAGGCTTCGGAGGAGTCCGTAGTGTTGGTGTCGGTAGAGTTGGCACCGTACTTGCCGGCTCCCTATTTTACGTAAGTTCTATAACCTACTCACTTGTATATCATTGGTTTGATATCGATATTTTTAATTTTGTGGTTTGGCTTTTTGTAGTTAGTTTTGGCCAACGAGTTTGCAAGACTCCATCCGGATGATCCACTTGGCATCAAGGTGACGGGAAGCCGGTTTACAAGGAGTGGAAAATTCCTAAATGCATCGAGGACTACATGACAGTCTTGATACACCACATGCGGTTCCATGGTTAAATTGCAACGAAGTAAGTTTGAAATTTATATTTATAAATAATTGACGATTTGTTGCCATTTGAAATTTATATTTATAAATGATTCGCTATGTTTGATGTGATGATCTTATATGATTACATATTTTGTTTGAACAGATCATTGCCATTTGTTGCCTCGACCAAAGCCACTGGGTGACTATCAAGATTGACATCATAGCATGGACCGTGGAGTTGTATGATTCCTTGTCACACCACCACGAAGATGGTCGTTACCGATTCAACCAACTGCGACCGATTATGCGTCTGATGCCTCGTGTGCTAGCTCAATCCGGGTATTGGATGAACAACCAATCGAAAACGAAGTATGACATGGAGATGAGTTTCAAAATTATGCCACGAGAGCTACAGTTCATACAAAACGACAATCACAGTTGTGGCCCCTTCGCGTGCATGTACTTGGATCGACTCGTCTCTGCAAACCCAGGAGCAAGGCACCAAATCAAGGAACTTAATGAAAAATATATTAAGAAATATCGATATGGTCTAGCCGCTAAAATCTTTATGTTGTCTTTAGACATGTAGAATGGTTTATGTTGTGTTGTACAATATTTATGTTGTATTTAGACGCTTTGGATGAATGTGTCAGTGTTGTTAAATCTGAATGTGTTGGCTCTGTGTTACACACGATGGATGCACACGATCGTGGCCATCGTGTGTTACGATCGTGTGCAACCTACCCACGGTCATGCGTCTGATGCTGTCGTGTGCGCAGGATGGCTGGCATGACCGTGTGCACACGACCGTGAGTACCATCGTGGGAACGGCCGTGCACACGATCGTGTGTTCAATCGTGGCCACGACCGTGTACACGATCGTGTGCATATGAACTTTTGGTATTTTTGCAAATTTGAACTATTGTGTTATCTATAATGATGTTTTGTGATTCAAACATCGCTTGTTCAAACATTAATTACAATATGGCTTCTTATACGAACTCCTATTTGTCATTTCGTTGTAATTCATTAGTATATGAGGTAATTCATCCAGATGATTGAACTTATCCGTACGTACTAATAGAACAATTGGACGACACATGATATGCAATATATTATGGTAATTCAATCAATAACTTTTTATATAAGTGTATCATTAACAAATAATTGTTAATATATAAGTAACAACACCTAAATTGACGAGTAATTTGAGAAATTGGTGAAAATTCTTGATGTTCTTATGCAGACGATCGTGTGTTCAATCGTGGACACGACCGTGTACACGATCGTGTGCATATGAACTTTTGGTATTTTTGCAAATTTGAACTATTGTGTTATCTAGAATGATGTTTTGTGATTCAAACATCGCTTGTTCAAACATTAATTACTATATGGCTTCTTATACGAACTCCTATTTGTCATTTCGTTGTAATTCATTAGTATATGAGGTAATTCATCCAGATGATTGAACTTATCCGTACGTACTAATAGAACAATTGGACGACACATGATATGCAATATATTATGGTAATTCAATCAATAACTTTTTAGATAAGTGTATCATTAACAAATAATTGTTAATATATAAGTAACAACACCTAAATTGACGAGTAATTTGAGAAATTGGTGAAAATTCTTGATGTTCTTGTGCACATGATCGTGCGTTCAATCGTGGACACGACCGTGTACACGATCGTGTGCATATGAACTTTTGGTATTTTTGCAAATTTGAACTATTGTGTTATCTAGAATGATGTTTTGTGATTCAAACATCGCTTGTTCAAACATTAATTACAATATGGCTTCTTATACGAACTCCTATTTGTCATTTCGTTGTAATTCATTAGTATATGAGGTAATTCATCCAGATGATTGAACTTATCCGTACGTACTAATAGAACAATTGGACGACACATGATATGCAATATATTATGGTAATTCAATCAATAACTTTTTAGATAAGTGTATCATTAACAAATAATTGTTAATATATAAGTAACAACATCTAAATTGACGAGTAATTTGAGAAATTGGTGAAAATTCTTGATGTTCTTATGCATTTCAAATAATAATCAGAATACTGAATCAATACATGGTCCATCGAGGATCAAAATATCAACACATGATTGTTGCTAGTAAGTCACAAAATATAAAAATACATAAGCAATTTAAGTTTCACGGTATGGACATCCCCTTATGTCATGGTCATCATTACGGCAAATGCTACACCTCTTCTTCTGCCGGCGCCTTTGCCTCGGTTGTTCATCGATTTCTTGAGTTTCTTCAGGGATATTCAAATCCACACCCCCTATGGGAATGAATGCTTTGCAAGATTTTCTATTGTGGCCGGTTCCTTTACACCTACCGCACACCTGAGGCCGTCCACCTGCGTGCAAATTTTCAACAGCGGACCGTGCGCGACTCATCCTTGGTCGGCCGGCTTGTCGTACCCCCTCTGGTGGTACGCAAACGATGGATGAGATCTCCGGTGGGACATTCCACTCATCAGGATGTGGGATGAGACTAATATGCTCCTTATAAGTCTCTCTAAGGCCTTGTTGCTTGAAATAACGACTAACAAAATCATACACGGACAAACCATTGCCGGCGCGCCTATTACAATAAGCAATTATGTCAAGGATGTTGTATAGGATAATGTATTTTTTATATTGATGAGGTGATAAATCCAGACCATCCCTGTTTTGCAAACGATGGCAAAACACGATCGCGTCGATCGTGTGTTACGATCACGGTGATCGTGGGGTTACGATCGTGCCCATTGGGTTACGATCGTGCCCATCGTGTGTTACGATCACGGTGATCGTGGGGTTACGATCGTGCCCATTGTGTTACGATCGTGCACATCGTGTGTCCCATCGTAGGTTACGATAAGGGCGATCGTGGGTTACGGTCATGGCGACCGTGGGGTTACAATCGTGCCCATTGTGTTACGATCGTGCACATCGTGTGTCCCATCGTAGGTTACGATAAGGGCGATCGTGGGTTACGGTCATGGCGACCGTGGGGTTACGATCGTGCCCATCATTGGTTACATTCGTGCCCATCGTGGGTTACGATCGTGCCCATCGTTGGTTACGATCGTGCCCATCGTGGGTTACGATCGTGCCCATCGTGGGTTACGATCGTGCCCATCGTGGGTTACGATCATACCCATCGTGGGTTTCGATCGTGACCATCGTGAGTTACGATCGTGCCATCGTGGGTAACGATCGTGCCCATCGTGGGTAACGATTGTGCACACAACAGCATAGACATGTACCTTATAGCAGCAGCGGCATGACGACATGGAATCTGATCCAAATCAAACTCACGACAACAACATGTCCATGTTCGAAGGTCGACCTCATAAGAAACTTTGTTTTCTTCGACTTTATAAACAAGTGGGGTGGTAGCTCGAACGGTAAGAGTCAGACTGGCTTGCACAGAGTTAGAAAGCTTTTCAAAAGTGTGCATTGTCAACTCATGGTCTCTTGACGTAGCTTCTCCCCGCTTCTCATCAAACCAATTCTCTAAAATTAGGCGAAATATCTCAAGTAACGAGCAAACAGGTAAACGTCTAGCCCACAACATACGATTATTAAAGCATTCAACAAAGATTGGATGTCAAGAAGTTATAGCGTCGTACGGACACTTCGACCTAGCCCACCTCTCCGGCCCAATTTCGAGAAAGGCGCACATGCGCCCATTAGGCTTTCGATATGTAGTTTGAAAAGTAGTTTTCAAAACTTCTTCTCGATGCGTGTAGGCAGATTCTAAAGAGTCCTATAGCATGCGCACCATAAGAGGTCGATTTTTGCAAGATGGTGATAGCAAAACCCGTGGAATGCATTCGGATAGGCGGCTCGAACGGATTCCGAATGCTCTTATGTTGGTCACTCACAATCGCAAATCTTCCGTCGGATTGTAGCATCTGCGCGGAGTTATACGAAATAAGTCCATGACTCGTCGTTCTCTATCGGACGAGACCAACGGAAGAGGAAAAACTTGCTCGTTCGTCAAATGTGACGGCCGCAAATAGAGTTCCTTTATCCCTTCCCTTTAGGTGGGTCCCATCAACTATAATCACCGAAGGCACGTATCAAATGCCCTAATACTGCATCCGAGTGCAACGAACATGTGGCGAAACACTCCCTCACGAGTCGTCTGCAAATCATAAATTGTCCACTGGATTACGCTGTTTTAACAAATACGGATAAGATGGGAGCCTCGATACGACTCATCGAAGCCGCCATATGTATTCTCTATCGCTATATTCCTCGTCAGGAGAGAAAAAGCGTATAGCATGTCAATGCCATACTCCCTACACATCTCTGCAATCATCTCCTTTGGCCTCAAAGTGACCCCCTCACCCGGTCGATCTTTTAGCAAAATAATGGGCGGCAACCTCGAAGTGACCGATCGTGCGGCGGCAGTTCAAATCGAGTAATTTGTGCTCAATGTCAATTTAGTAATTCTCCAAATAGTTGCACCTCAATAGCACACAACCTAAACCGACAATTTCTTCGCCCACTCTTACAGACAAACACTATACGTTTATCGGCGGAACGATCAGTGATACACTGTAGCATGTTTTCCAAATGATACATTCCTACAGTTATCCTCAACTCTGTCTTCGAACGAAAGGTGGACCCCACCTCTAGCTGATCGGTAACCGATGGAGGCTGCTCGACCCAACCCAAAGTCCCGGCACTAAGTCCTAAATGGAATGATCCGATTCGCATTGATTGTAGATGCTCATGCTCGCTCGCAAATTGATGGTCGGATGAGAAGTTCCGACGACTCATAATCCTATCCATTTGGGCGGTTGGCGAACCCAGCAGAAATTCGCAGATAGTGACTCAAACAAGTCTTTACAACAATCTTCATCTTCGGATGTATGCACCTCTTCATCTTCCTCATCTTCCTCGTCTTCCTCATCTTCCTCGTATTGATACTCTTTGGAAGGCATGTCATAATTTATGTTGTCGGGCTCTACTCTCAGTGCTACATCCCATATTAACCTCGGGAGTGGAGGAGGCTGCTGTTCTCAACATAGACCTCGGGATCCTCCTTGTATTCTACTAATAATCGAAGTATCTCAGTATCGCCCTTAATAGGACTTTTACTTTGTTTCCTTTGACCATGTGTGTCAAGTACCATAATTTGTAATCGGACTCATTTGGACCACCCAAACCCTCTCTCGATAACCCCCACGAGGTTTGCGACTAACTTTGCTCGTGTCGATATAGACAAAAGCAGAGTCCTCGTCTACATATGTCGATCGCTCCCAATGACCACCGTGATGTATCAAAATACGCTGCGACATCGATTACAAAAAGATGAATAACTATTCGAAAAATGAGCGAACAATATTACGCGCTTGGACACGGCCGATGCACACGGCCGTATACTACCGTGTGCAGTGATCGTGTGCAAGTTTCGTCCATGAACACGATCACCGCACGATTTTAGACGATCGTGTTAAGCGATCGTGTACACGTTAGTGTTGCGCCGCGATGTTAAGGTCGTTGCGCCGCGATCGTTGCACCGCGATCGTTGCACACGGTGTCTTCCTATCGTGTGCGGCGATCGTGTCCGTAAACAGTCTGGAATTTTTTTCATCGTTCAAATAATGATACATACCTTCTTTATGAACTCGTAAGACAAATGAAGTCCTATTTCAACGTCAATTTTTATTTTCGAACAATCTTGTGATTTCTATAAGATTTTTTGAGAGACCCTTTGTCAAAAATAAAATGGTTGTGTTGTTTTGATGTATATGTTTGTAGTTGAATTTTGGTTCTTGGACATTAATATCGATCGGAGGAGGAAAGTAAAAAAGAAAAAAGAGAAGAAAAGTAGTTTAAATTAAATAAAAAAAAAAAAGAGAGAAGTCAACAATACAACAAAAAGAGAGGACATTTTAGTCTTTTCAATCAAAATGGTACCAAAAGCTTATAGTTTTATGAATAAGGATATAGAACTTATCAATTTTATGCTTTGGTATTAAAAAATTAATTCCCACTAAATAGATTTATTATATATCAATAATAAGGTGTTTGCCTCAAACAATATTATAACTACGTTGTTAACATCGTGGGTCTGCTCTTCCTTCTCCCGTTTTTACTGCTCACATATCTCCCTTCCTTTTTTTTTAATGGATTGTCTTTTTTATTTGTAAACCAGGTGGGGAATCGGGTAACCCGCAACGTCAGAGAACAAAGGAACCCGGACAGAGGCCGGCAAAGAACGAGAAGAATAAAAAATTACAGCATAATGTAAAGATAAACCATGATAAGCTAAATGATCCGAGACCGAGTTTGCTTCCCTATAGATGTGTAAAATAGACGCATTCCAATTTCTGAGTCGCTCCCGGATGTTAATCAAAGCATTTCTAACTGACCAAGGGAGAGTCGTTCCTGAAGAAGAAGCATATGCAGCCAAGGGTTTCGAATCCACCTATACTAGCGAAGGCCGACGAGCTGAGTAATCACACCAACAAAGAGCATAATCGAGGGCAAAAACCTCCGCATCAAAAACCGTGGAAGCTTCCAAAGGGAAAGAGAGAGCCGCAACCACATTCCAATTTGAGCCTCTCAAAATCGCTCCTCCAGCCGACTTGGAAGGAGTGGAAGCTGTATCCGTATTCAATTTAAGGTGACCTATAAGAGGTAGCATCCATTGAACCATAATAATCTGCGGAGGACGTGCAGGAGCAAACCTTAGTGCAAAACCTGCTGAACTCAGAAGATCCTTCATTGACCGGGGAATACGGATATCCCGAAACAATGAGATCAAGGCGCTTAATGTCCCTAATCAGAATCCCAGCAGGAAGAACTCGCTCATCATATACCACAATATTATACGCTTTCCGCAAATTCCACAAAATAAAACAAGGCATAATTTTAACTAAGAAACCTGCACCAAAGTCGCTGTCAGCAAGAATCCACCATTTGGATCTAGCAATAGAACACACGTGTCCAGCGACATCAAAGAGACTACAAAAATAATTCCAGATCGGTGCAACATGGACACAATCAATTAAACAATGATTTATAGATGCAGCAGCATTCAAACAAAATGGGCACATAGACGGTAGGTGAACACCAAAGCGAATCAGAATATCCGGAAATGGGAGATAATTCCTCATTAATCGCCACATAAAAAATGATATTTTCACCGGAATTCCCCGGGTCCAAATGATTTTTGATGATAAAGTCGTTCCCATATGAACACGTAAGAGATCACATGTGGAAGCCACAATGAGAATACCCAGATTAGAAGGAGCCCATACCTGACTGCCCGCGACTGTAGGCATCTCTGCTTCATTTATATCCGCCACTGCTATCATACGTCTCCAAATCCCCGAATCTAACTGTTTTGCACGAACATCTGCCAGTGTAGTAAAGTGGTAGCGTGCCCTCATAAATATGGCCTAAAGCGAGTCTGAAGTACGAAAATTAAACCAAAGTCGACAAGCGTACGCTTCTTGTAGAGAAGAGAGCGATCTAATTCCGAGTCCACCTTCTTCAGTAGGGAGGCAGAGCTTAGACCAATTAGCCCAGTGATATTTGGCCTTATCTCCGATCGAGCCCCAAAAAAAGTTGGCCACTTTTTGCTCAAACAGATGAATAACCTGTTTCGGGAGTTGCACAGCCGCCAAAGAGTGTAACGGAATAGTGGATAAAACATGTTTTAAAAGAACTAACCTTCCTCCCGGGAGAGGAGTTTTCGCTGTCATCCAGCTAGAAGGGCTTCAACTTTCTCTAGTAAGTGTTGGTAGTAGATTATCTTGTTCCTACCGCGATACAGGTTGACTCCGAGATACAGAAATGGCAAGGATGATGAGTTGTGTATTCCAAGAATGACTTTAATCCTGTTAATGCGAGAAGAGGTGCATTGCGGAGAAGCCACAAAAAACTTTTTGGTAGGCTAATTCGCTGCCCCGAGGCCGTCTCATATGAAGTTAGAAGATTAATTAAAGCACGGGGGAATTTCGTACCGCCATTAAGAAAAATAATAATATCATCTGCGAAAGTGAGGTGTGAGATGGGGGGACAACCCGACGCTGGACAATAAGGAGAAAAATGCCCCTGTTGCACAACCCATTTCAAGGATCTCGAAAAAGCCTCCGCTACTAAAATGAATAAATAAGGACACAATGGGTCTCCTTGCTTTACTCCCGAGTCGGTTGAAAGAAACCACAACTAACACCGTTAACAAGCACAGAAAGACGGGTGGCTTCTAAATACCCATAATGAGATTAACCGGGGTCGGGGTAAAGCCAAATTTGAGCAGAACTGATTGCAGAAATAGCCATGCTACTCTATCAAAGGCCTTCATCATGTCTAGCTTGATCACAATATTGGATCCTCGTGTTCGCCTATTTAAAGAATTAATTAATTCCAAAGCAAGAAGAACATTATCATGAAAATTCTGGCCTTCCACGAAACCGGCTTGTTCCGGAGAGATCAGTTTCGCAAGGAGAGGCCTAATTCTGGTTGCGAGAATACGGGTAAACACTTTACTCATAAAATTGCATAAGCAAATGGGTCTAAAATCGGCAAATGTGTCGGGATTAGGTTTTTATCGCCCTTCTTTCTTTCTAGGGCTGATGGTGGTGGCAATGGTGCCTCATTTATCCCATCTACCCCCACTCCCCACCAATAACATTCTTCCAACTCATCCAACTCCCACTTTACCTCCACTCACCATTTTTTAGTGGCAATGGTGCCTCATCTACCCTCACCACTTTTAATTTTTTTTTTTTTACCTTTTTATATTTAAAATTATATCAAACAATTTAATAAAAACACATAATATTTTATTATTACTTAAAAGGAAATTACAAAACACTTAAAAAAAATTACATAATACTAAAAAAAAAGAAATAATACTTAAAAAAAATTAGATCCTAAAAAAAGAAATAATACTTAAAAAAAACATACTAAAAAACATTTTTAAAAATCGCAACGCCATCCGTATTTCTCCGCAAGCTCACGTTTTTCGGCAAGAGTGACCTCTAGTATATTCAGATCGGTTATGTGATCGTGCGGTGTTTGAAATACTTTCAACGCCCTCAACCTCGTCTTTTGTTCAATGGCACGGATTTTTGACTCCATCATCTTTTCGGTCATCTCATCCTTTTTATTTTTAAACTCCGCCCTCTTCTCCAATATTTCTTTTTTCGTTGATGTGTAATCTTCGAAGCTCATATGAACACTACCCTTTGACGACGTATCGGTTTCGACCTTTTTGCCCTTTCTTTTTTGAATGCGAGGCATCGTGTCGTCATTGAGATCCGGAATCACAAAGTCATCATTACTTGCGGTCTCGTAGTAGCCGGATTCCGCCGACTTTCTTCGTTTGTCGGAATGAGACGAAGATCCTTGCGCTATATCCGGTTGTTCCAACCATTTATCTTCGTTCCTAACAACCTGCCATGTGTCGATATGACCAAACGCCGTTCGATGCTTGGTTTGGTAATCGGCCAATGCATTTGTCATAACGTCAATATCGGCACAACCACTCTCGCGAAGACGATTCTACAACCCATTGAAGACACCCATTTCGGCGTTCAAACTTCTCCACTTTGTGTTCAAGCCGTGAGTCGTACGAGGAGTGTCTCGAATATTTGTCTTGAAATGCTCAAGAATTCTTCTCCAAAAACCTTCTCTACTTTGTTCATTTCCGACTACCTTACATGTCGAGATTTGAACCCAAGCTTGTGCCAACGCCACCTCTTCGGCCGGCGTCCAAGCTTTCCTTTCCGATCTATTCGGCATTCTTCTTCTTTGCACTTGAACTTCTTGAACTTCTTCAACTTCTTGAGCTTCTTCAACTTCTTCATTTTCTTGTCCGCCTATATCGTAACAAATGATAACAAATAAAAATTTTTAAATACAATATTCTAACAAATAAAAGTATAACGTAACAAATAAAATTTTTTAAATACAATATTCTAACAAATAAAAGTATAACGTAACAAATAAAAATTTGTATTTACAATATTCTAACAAATAAAAGTATAACGTAACAAATAAAAATTTTTATTTACAATATTCTAACAAATAAAACTATAACGTAACAAATTATAACAAATAAAAATTTTTAAATACAATACCGATTGGGAGTTGCGTTTCGGGAATAGCAATGTCATCATCTTTGTTGGCCACTTAAGTATACTGGATACAGTTTGGAAAAGTAGTTTAAACAACAAACTGTATGGAATCTAAATCTGAGTGCGTAGCGGAAGTCTTGGATACAGTTAGTTGCCGTGGATACAGCAACAACGTATTAGGTGTATACCTAATATATCACAGTTATTTCAAACAGTAAAAGCAGAAGGTAAATAATACAGTAATTTAAGTGGTTCGAGGTAAACCCCTCTACGTCCACTGGTCCTCCACACAGGAGTAAAAAGTTTATTAAATAATTATTGCGTACACAACTACGTAATTATAAACAAACCTATCCTTGTATCGTTCACACAGATTGATACAAAGAATATCACTTTCAACCGTTCACACAGATTGGTTAAAGCTTCCTTCTTGACTAGCTTCTTCACACACAGTTCCAAAGCTTCGTCCTTATTCGTCCCACACAGGTCAGAATAACTTGTTGAGTTCACACAGAGCTCGGTTTTTACACAGAGGTAAAAGGTTAGGTAACCAGGTAAGAACAGCAGCTTTGAATATCAAGATCTGATGATAGCTGTTCTTGATGTTTTAGCAATGTATATCTCTTTCGTTTTAACTTGCAGTTTGCTCTGGAGATATGTTTGCTTAGATGATAACTTGATAGCTTTGAGAGTTATATTACTTGGGGTAACTGATCTTCAATGTTTTCAAGGATATATATAGCCTCTGAAGAAAGTATCCGTTGAGATGTCCGTTTGAATAAGATTTCCTTCAACGGGAATATGACATGATCCGGATTTGTGGGATTCTCAAGATTCGAAGACCGATGTATTTAAATACTTTATCCTTGAGTATTTAAATACTTCTTTGTTCAACGGAACTTGACTTGTGTTCTTTCTTGTCCTTTTGTGAATCAGTATGGAGAATGATCAGTATTAGGGCATCGAGACAGTTTCCATACTTGGTCTTCTTACAAGTCTTCTTGTCAGCATCGACGAGCTTCCCTTATGCTGATTCGAGGCAGGTCTTCGATACATGATAAATCCTTGACTCCTCGATACAGTTTTCCTTTACTGTATTTGGCATATATGTCAAAACCTTTTCAATAACAAATAACAATCGATACAGGGATCGGGTATCCCGGCTGAATCGATACAGGGTGTTTGTTTTTCCTAACAATCTTCATCATCCGCGCCATATAGCGGTAGTTGTCGTTCGACACTTGATTCACGCCGCGGTGGAGTGTCACGGTACTCGAACGGGTTGAATTCGGGACCGTAATGAGAAGGATTCATAGGTGGTTGATAATATTGTGGTTATTGATAGTATGGCGGAGAAGTCATTGCCGGTGTATAATATTGTGGTTGTTGAGTCATTGCCGGAACGTACGGAGCCGGTTGTGATTGAACACGGGGACGAATTCGTCCACCGCCGCGTGCACCGCCGCGTGCATGTCCCCTCGATGATGAAGAACCGTCTTTGGATTTACGAGGATCCATGATAAAACTATAAAATTTGTAAAAGAAAAGTGTTAAGAAGAAGGAGATATATATGTTTTGTTGTGAGATATGTAAAAATGAAAGATATATATATATATAGGAAATGAAAAGGAAAAAAAATAAAAATAAATAAATTTTCAAACGGCACAAAATTTAGCCGTTGGAGTGCCAACGGTCACCTTTCTCCTCTACCTTCACGCGGGCTTCTTACCCCCATCCACTCTACCCGCAGCGTACCCCCATGGGTGGCGGCGGTGTTCACCGCCCGGGTAGGGGCTAGCCGCGGGTGAACACCGCACCGTTGCCACCACCCTAATGGTTTGTAAATGTATCCAAGTTGACACTTTTTGTTATTCTATGTAGCCAACTTTTTTTTTTCTTATTAAAACACAATCTTCTCAAATTTCGTCTATTTCGTGTACTTTGTGACCTGCTAGCTCGTTAGCCGGTTGCAACTTGCGTTGTATGTTTTTTCCTTATTTCCACATCACCTCCCTTAATTTCACATGTGTGATTAACTTCCACCTCATATCTCCACTAACTTATTAAATAACAAAAGATGACTCAGAAAGCTCCATATCAGTCTTCTTCAATGAATGTCCTGAATAGGATTCGGATCTTTAGCACTACCAATACGATAGCTCAGAAAGCTCCACTCAATTAAGAATATCACGGAAGAAGAAGATTTTAAGTCAAGGAAGGGGAAGGCAGCAAAAAAGAAACCTCCTTAGAGCTAAAGAAGTATCTTTTTCCATTTTTACACAGATCCAAAATACAAAACACAGAAATATTCAGATCCCCTTTAACCCGACCAAAACCACAGTTTTATATTCATCCGAATTGATTGTTCAATCAATTTATAAAATCGATTGCTGTAAAAGGTGCGTTGTACTATATTCTAATGGTCCCCCTCCTATTTTTCTTTGTATTTAATGTTTATACATGCATGTTAGATTAGGATTTTTATTAATAAATTGAATTTTTTATTTTTTATTTTTACAGTATGTCAATATCCTCACCAGATGCTTACTTGTTTGATGTTTATAACAATGCATCTAACATGTCATTTCAAGAGCTTATTGCATGGGCTGAAGAAGAAGTTCTGGTGAATGATGAGTGTATTGAAGAAGTTAGGGTGAATGATGAGTGTATTGAAGAAGTTGAAAATGTTTCTGATAAGGGTAAGAGCAATCTCAATGATGATGACATTCCAATTAAGAAAGCCTTGGATAAGGGAAAAGGCAAGATGTTAGAAGGTGACAATCGTGTTAAAAAACATGTGCGTAGAAATAAGGGAATTGTAATTGAAGAAAATGGGAACCCATCTGCTATGGATAGTGACACAGATAGTGAAAGTGACCCAGTACATGGAATTAACTTCACTTTGTATAGTGACAGTGAAAGTGATTACTCAGACAAATCATTTGACTATTTGTCTGAAGGAGAGGATGAATTGATAGATCTTAGGAAGAGGAAAACTGAGGCAAAGAAGGCCCCTAAAGAAAAGAACATACAACCATTACCTGACAATGTTGGTAGTTCAAGTGGTACTAGGCAAAGGAGGATGTACAAAGTTGGTGATAGTGAAACAGTGATTGAGCATGAAGAGTTCATGGATGACTTAATGAGAAAGTTGAAAGATGTTGGAGATCATATCACTGATCCCTTCAAGATACTTGAGTCTAAAGTGGAAAAGTATCCCATATATGATGTGGACACTCACTGGAGGATGAGAAAACCAAAGGTAAAAATTTAATTTGATATTTCTATTTTACCTTCATTCTGTTATCCTTCTGTTTTGTTTATGTGCCTTCTATTTGTTTATGTTATCCTTCTGTTTTGTAGGTTGGTGAAAAATTTGTGTATGTCGAACAATTGAAAGAGTGCCTCACTTACTATGCTCTGGCAAATGGCTTTTCACTTTGGTTTTATAGAAGCTCAAAGAAAAAGCTTATTTCTAAATGTGGTTTAAGACCAGAAAAGATTAAGGAACCGGAGAAGGGCAAACAGAGAAAATGGAAAAGATACCCAAGTACTGGTGAGAGAGAAGGCTCAAGTTGTCCATTTAGTTGTTATGGCAAGGAGATGACTGATGAGAAATCTTTCCAGGTAATATCAATGATTGATGAACACACATGTGTAAGACATTTTAAGTATGGAACATTAGTCAATTACAAATGGATTGGTAAGAATTTTGGTACAAAGATTAGGCTAAATCCTGAAATTAAGTTACATGAAATAGCAGACTTAGTGATGAAAAAAATACAAGTATATTGTTACCCCAACCCAGTGTAGAAATGCCAAAAGATGGGCTTTGAATGAAGGGGAAACAACCAATGAGGACCATTATGGCTATCTTAGGTCTTATGGTAAGGCAATTTTAGAATCTAATCCTAGTTCAACAGTTAAGGTGGGTGTTACAGTGAATCCAGATGATAAAACTTATTTCGATAGATTCTATGTTTGTTTCAAAGGTTTGAAAGATGGATGGAAAATGGGTTGTAGAAAGATCATTGCTCTGGATGGTTGTTTTCTTAAGAAACCAAATGTGGGGGAAATTCTAACTGCTATAGGTCGTGATGCAAATAACCACATATATCCTGTGGCATGGGCTGTCGTGAATGTAGAAAACAAGGATAACTGGAAATGGTTTCTGGATTTACTAGGAGATGATTTGGATATGCCCACTGGCAATGGACTGACACTTATGTCAGATCAACACAAAGTAAGGTTTAGATTTTAAATTTTCAATTTTGTTATTAATGAATGCTTATAGTATCAGCTAATCAAATGCACTTGAATATGTTTTCATTTAGGGACTCATTGAAGCTGTCAAGGAAGTTATGCCACACGCCGAGCACCGACAATGTGCCAGGCACATTTATGAAGGTTTCCGAAAACAATATAGTGGTGTGGAGTTTAGAAATTTATTTTGGGCGGCTTCTAAGGCAAGCTATCCTGGACTATTCAACAAAATAATGGAGAAGATCAAGAGAGCCAACACAAATGCGTATGAATATCTGTTGAAAAAGGATCCGAAGACTTGGTCTAGGGCTTATTTTGGTATAGGTAGTAACTGTGAAGCGGTCGAAAATGGTTTTAGTGAGTGTTTCAACTCTGTTATCTTAAGGGTGAGGAACAAGCCACTAATAACCATGCTTGAAGCTATGAGGGTTATAGTTTTGGAAAGAATGAATACAATGAGGAGGTTATACGACAGTTCGACTGAAGACATATGTCCAAACATACAGAATAGGTTGGAGTTAACAAAAGATGAGCACAGGTAACGTTTCTTTAAGTTTATTGGCACTTTTAGTGGATAATTATTAATCAGCTAACATTTCTTTACACATTAATTTAGGTTTTGGCATGTAATACCTACCGGTGGACAACTCTTTGAAGTGAGGAATGGATCTGAAGCATTCGGTGTTGATGAACAACGAAGAACATGCACTTGTAGATTATGGCAGCTTTCAGGTTTGCCGTGTCCTCATGCTATAGCTGTTATATTCAAATTAAATAGGAGGGCAGAGGAATATGTTCCTGCATGTTTTAGGCGTCAAAGTTTCCATGCTTCATACCATCAATACTTGACACCAGTAGGTGGGATGAGTTTTTGGCCAGATTGTAGTGATATGTCAAAAATATTGCCACCTAAACCCAAATCAATGCCCGGTAGGCCTAGAAAGAAACGAATTAGGGCTGCTCATGAACACAAAAACACAAATAGGGTCTGTAGGTCAGGCATTACAATGACATGCTCAAACTGTTTTCAAAAAGGTCACAACAAAAATGGTTGTAAAAATGAAACTGTTGTAAAACCACCCAAACCACCAGCTAAGAAAGGCAGGCCAAGAAAGACACAAGTAGGTGAACAAGTTGTAGATGATGAGGCTGTCGTAGAAGAACCAGTAGTAAATGAGCTTGTCGTAGAGGAACAAGTTGTAGATGATGCACATGATGCACCAGTTGTTGATGAACAATCAACTCAGTTTGAGGTTGGGGAGTCTAGTAATGGTACTAGTAACATACATAAGGGCACTAAAAGAGGTAAGAGTAAAACTAAAAGAGGAGGATTTGGGAATAGAGGCAGGGTGGCACATACTCTTAGGTACTCCAGATTGGGTAGATGGTTTGGTATGGGAGAAGCTGAATTGGATTCCGATCCAATTGAAGATCCGGACAATTTACAAGCACAAGAGAATGCACAGAATGCAAACTATGAAGCTACACAAAACAGTCATACACCAACCACCACAGCCTTTGCAGCTACTCAAAGCAGCCAAACTACAAACCAAGAGCATGTTGCAGACCAACAACAAGCAGCACCAAGACCAAGAGCAAGGGTGAACTTCATCAAACTAATAGAAAGGAGCGAAAGAATTCTAAAAAAGAAAGTGGCAAAAGCTGTTCCTGGAATTGGTTCTTCAAAGTCCAATGTTTATGCATTGGACTAACTGTCATTAGAACACCATCTTACGTATGTAACTTTTTAAAAACCCATTTGTGCACTTCTTTTGTTTCATAGTGTTGTGCAGCTACATTATAATGGGTGTATGTAAACAATATTATGTTATGGTTGTTATGTAGTTTAATGTAGGATAAGACTTGTAATTGTGGCTTGTATGCCTAATTTTCAATTTCTTAAGGCTTAGTTAGTAATGAATGTCCTTCCTTATATACTTAGCATTGTGTCTTTCATTGTGTTTTTCATTGTATCTTTAATTTACAGAATGCATAAACTCAAATGGCAGAAACAAATTGGAAGAATGTAGGGTTGTGTGGGGTATTAGTATTGGACAGGGAAGAAAAAAAAAATATTAGGTGACATGAAACCGGCTCCACGTAGGATCAACAAGGCTAGCTGGTCACAGTACACGAAATAGACGAAATTTGAGAAGATTGTGTTTTAATAAGAAAAAAAAAGTTGGCTACATAGAATAACAAAAAGTGTCAACTTGGATACATTTACAAGCCATTAGCCCGAAAAAAATATTACTTGGCATGAAACCGGCTCCATGTAGGATCAACAAGGCTAGCAGGTCACAAAGTACACGAAATAGACGAAATTTGAGAAGATTGTGTTTTAATAAGAAAAAAAAAAGTTGGCTACATAGAATAACAAAAAGTGTCAACTTGAATACATTTACAAGCCATTAGCCCTTCTTTCTATATACTTTGCTCTCTCTCTCTCTCTCTCTCTCTCTCTCTCTCTCTCTCTCTCTCTCTCTCTCTCTCTCTCTCTCTCTCTCTCTCTCTCTCTCTCCCTCGAAAATGGATTTTCATATATTTATATCCATTGCTAGAGTTGGTTTACTAGAGTCGGTGGGAATAAAACTAATGACTTTACTTTCTTACACAGAAAACTATTGTACATAAAATTAGGGAGTCAAGAGCTTTACGTTACCAGTTCTTTTCAACTACTTTATAAACTCGATAAATTAATACTCGATTATTTAATAAACTCTCTAAGATAATATTTTTTGCCGGTCCCGACTCGGGGATAGGATGCTAAATTAATAATTCGCTAAAATTATAAGATAATACATTTTTGATAATTTCTTTAGACACCATATAAAATATAAATTAATAATTCCTTATATATAGCATATTACATGAATGATTTATGAAGGTTTCTTGAAAAATGACTCAATTGTCTTTTGTTTTTTGTTGAAATCAATTTCCCCTTGAATCTCGTCTCTAATTTTCCTTAGCATGATAAGAACTTTTGGTGTTGTTTTCTCATAGCTCAACAAGAAATTGTTCAATGTGATTGCCGCTTTAATAGCTTCGTTTCGCGAAGGGGGCTCCATTGTAGAACTTTCATCATCTTCTTCATCGATATCATCTTTATTAATTCCAATAACACTTCCAATAATTTCTTCATCTGTCAACAACTGTGCAACTACATTTTCTTCTGGGTGAGTCAGAACATCTTCGACATCCATTGCATTGCGATAACCCAACTCTTTGATCAAATTCTGGAGTTCTTGAGTGCTTTCACCACCTTCATCTGAGTTCTCAAAAGTCATGTTATCTGTTGATCGAAGTTTACAATGACGAAAGCAGTTCGCAAGTGTATTTGCACGAACATCCATAGTCCATGCTGAAATTGCAAGATTCATTGCATCTAATACATTTATTTTTGCTGGATTTGGAACCCCTAATTCATAACCCTCCAAAAGACTTCTATAAAATAGACGACGATAATGCATCTTAAAAGCTCGTATGATCCCCGCGTCGCAAGGTTGATTTTTTGAAGTTGTGTTTGGTGGCAAAAAAAATAATTCAACATTTCGTAATCCTTCAATAATTTTTGGATGAGCAGGGCAATTATCCACAATCAAGAGAATTTTTCTTCCAACCATTTTTTTATCAAGTTGGCGAACATATTCTTCAAATAACACACCAGTCATCCAAGCTCGTTTGTTAGCACGGTACTCACAGTTCAGACTCTTCAAGTTTACATTCTTGAAGCACCTTGGTTTAGCATATTTCCCAATAATCCATAAAGGAAGTTTTTCCGAACCGTCCTCATTACAGCAAATAACAACAGTTAGTCTTTCCTTGTCTTGTTTTTTCCCTTCAAGCTGCATGGTTGCAAGGGAATGATCCGGTTGAAGTCTAAAAAACAAACCTGTTTAAGATCAAAACATGTAAATAATTACATCACTAAAGTACAAAATATAAAATAAAATAATAAAAAAAACAAACTTATTTCATCCATATTAAAGATGTCTTTCATCTCAAACTGATCAACTTTGTCTCTTATGGATTTTAATTTGTCCTCCATGCCCTCCATTTCAACATATCCACTCTCTCCGAAACGCCGGAAATTTTTAATTCCATATCTTGCTTTGAACTTTCCAAGCCAACCAATAGAAAAAGTAAAGTCTGGAGTATCCACTGGATACATATCTTTCATGAACTTTTTCGTCTTCTCGATGATTAGTTCAGCTGTCATATTCACATGTTCTTGATATTGAAGAATCCATTCATAGAGAGATTTTTCTAGGTCAGGAAATTTTGCCGGTTTGTGTCGCTTAACATCGCCTCTTTCGGGAGCAAGTCAGAGATACTCTAAAGAACGCTTAACTGTATTCAATATTGTCGCTTGACTCACCTGCAAACCATAGTTACTATGAACCCATTCTTGCAATTGCTTTTGAGTGAGACTTGGATTATCCTTGTTGTGTTTGCATAATGCTCTTCGAATCTCGTCTGTCATTGTTGTTTTTTTCACACCTTTAAGATGGGAAGCCATGTTGTGTGTATGATTTGTTTGTGTTACCCTATTTTGATCTTGTATTTATATAAAAAATATTTTTAATGTCTATAAAGTGATACATTGAACACAAGAAGCATAATAAGGTGGGAGATTGAAGGTTTCTTTCAAATTGGGCCGTTCATTTGATATACATGCATTGTATACAATAATTAAGTGGAAGCTTGAAAGGTGTTTGTAAACTAAGTATTCTACTATAAATTAATAAAATATTAATTAATAATTATTAATTTATCGATTAATTAATAACTCTTTTAATTAATAAATTTTGGTGGTCCCAAGTGTATTATATTATAGAGTTTCTAGTGTAGTACTAATGAGTTGCGCCACCTTGTGTTCATTTTGAAACTCAATCAGTTTACTAACTAATTCAACAGAGCAATATAAAATAAAAAATATCATAATATACATTTAAAATAGTTGAAATATATAATTATTTTGTAATTAGCTAAACAAATTTTCACGAGTTATATTAATAAATAACTCCACTTGATTTACTACAAGACAGAATTAATGAGTTTTATACCAAAATATTAATTATTTTATCGCCTTATTAAATATTATGAGAAAATATATTATAATATAATATGGGATAGTTCGGGTGATATACATACTTTCTCAAAACTGATGCATTAAGAGCGTTATGCCCTCGTGAGGACTGTGGTGGCAAAGCAACTCTGTATGCAATTTCTCCGACTTTTTTAAGAACCTCAAAAGGACCTATGGTCCTTGGAGACTTAGCTTACCCTTGTGGCCGAATCGTGAATTCCTTTCCAAGGTGATACTTTGAGAAAGACTTTATCCCCCACTAACTTATACTCCCGTCTACTTTTATCTGCGTAGCTCTTTTGCCTATACTGAGCTTGTCTAAGCCTCTCCCTAGCTATTGCTACTTTATCGGCAGCCACTTTGACTAATTGAGGATCCTCTAAAAGTTTCTCACCTACTTCATTCTAGCAAATAGGTGTTCTGCACTTGTGTTCATATAGTGCTTCGAAAGGAGCCATTGTTAGGCGTATTTTTATACGCTTATTTATCATTATTTTGTATTATTTTGGAGAGTAAATTTGCTTAAATGAGCTTTTAATGCCTTAATTTTGTATGTTTGTCAGGAGATTGGAGTCCGGAAGCTAAAACGAGGCGAAACGGCAAATTTTGGCCGTGAGCCGCGGCACAAGGCAGCAGGGCCGCGGCACACGCAGAGGACCAGCGGGCACCAGAGTAGACTGTACTCTGTGCCGCGACACAGTCCAGGTGAGCCGCGGCACAGACGTAACACCCAGCGCCCAGGTTTTAAATTACACTCCATGTGCCGCGGCACAGATTTAGTGAGCCGCGGCACACTAGGCGGTTTTGGTGTGCTCCGCGCGGATTTGGGCCATTTTGAAGCCAGTTCTCGACCTACTCACATGGACGCGATTTGGAGACTGTGAGAGCTATAAATAAGGGTTTAAGACCCTAATTAATCATCGAGGGTTGGAATCTGAGAGGCTTGGGAAAAAGGAGGAAGACAGAAGATTATCGCAGACGAGAGAAGCAGAAGAGATCAAAGGCAGAGGGCGGAAGCCAGAAGAACGGAGGAATCCGAGCTCTTCATCTGCATTTGATTTTCATGCTTTTATCTATTAATTCTGTATTTTCATTAATTAGCATGTCAGGCTAAAACCCTAATCTAGGATTTTGATGAAACCTACGTTTTGACGGATTTTCTTGAGATTATCTAATTAATTCCCTTTTTGTTGAGTTTTCCCAATCGTGTTTAATGCTTTCAATTATCTGGCCAATAGTTGTATTGTTTTTAATCATTCAATTCGAATCGGGAGAGGAGAGTTGGTGAGGAACTATTGGTGAGGACCGTTTTATTCTGTGATATAGGAATATACTCATAGGAACTACGTGGCCTTTTGGAGATTTTATGCTTTTTGCCTATTGACGAATCAATTCACCTAGGGATAGAGTGCGTTATTCGCCTTTAGAAAAATCCATTGACCTCGGGAGAGGCGGTAGAGTATATTAGCAATATTCGCCTTCAATAAATTGGGAAAATCATTAACTTCAGATAATCGAGAGTAAATTCGGATAAACCGAGGTGGATTCAGAATCCTAGACTTATTCATCATTTGATCCCCTTTCTTCAAGCTATCGTTTTTTACTGTTTAGTCTTTTATTCATTATTTTAGTAATTAATTTCAAAACCAAAGTTCGATTGTTCAAATAAAACTAGAATATATAAAAATCGGTAGTTAGTGATTCGGTCCTCGTGGGAACGATACTCACTCATCACTTTATTACTTGTATACGATAATGTGTACTTGCGTTCAAGAAAAATCGCAACAAGTTTTTGGCGCCGTTGCCGGGGACTGAAATTTTTGCTAATATCGATTTCAGTATTTCTAGTCTTAGTTTGAACGTTTTATTTACTTATTTTTGTGTATTTAATTTTATTTATTTGTTTTTCCTTTCAGGATCTTTCGCGTAGTGCATGAGAAAACTCGGTAACGAAGGCCTACTACCTTTGGATACCGAACTCGAGCGCACTTTTCGAAGGAACAAGAAGGAGAAACGAGAGTTACAGACGACAGTGACCATGGCCGAAAATATCGAAATTCAAGGAGGAAATAATATTGTGCAGCAAGCTCAACCGGAAATGGCTCTTCGAGATTATGCTATGCCGCAGATTAATGCTAATTTTTCGGGGATTCGGCGTCCCACCATTCAGGCAAACAATTTCGAAATTAAGCCTGCTATTATTCAGATGGTGCAAGCGAGCCAATTCTGTGGATTGCCGAATGATGATCCCAATACAAATATTGCTTCTTTTCTTGAGATTTTTGACACGTTTAAGAACAATGGTGTCACCGACGATGCTATCCGATTACGGCTTTTCCCTTTCTCTTTGAGGGATAAAGCGAAATTTTGGCTGAATTCTTTACTGCCAGGCTCGATCACGACATGGGCAGAGTTAGCGCAAGCCTTCCTTGCTAAATTCTTCCCACCTTCTAAGACGGCGAGACTGAGAAACGAGATCACCACTTTCGATCAGTATAACATGGAATCACTTCACGAGGCATGGGAGCGATACAAAGATTTGTTACGGAGATGCCCACATCACGGCCTTCCAGACTGGCTTCAAATGCAGACGTTTTACAATGGTTTGAGTGCTTCCACACGCACTCTCGTGGATGCAGCCGCCGGTGGAGCTTTGATGGGAAAGACGATGGCTGAAGCACACTCGTTGTTGGAAGCTATGGCCGCTAATGCTTATCAATGGCCATCCGAACGAATAACACCGAAGCGAGTTATGGGAATTTCGAGTAATGACCCGATATCTACTTTGTCAGCCCAAGTCGCAGCATTAACGCAACAGCTTCAAGCATTTTCGCATGCTCCTTCCCCCGTTACCATTGAGTCTTGCAATTGGTGTAACGAATCTCACCCTAGCGCGGAGTGCCAAGTCGGAAACCCGTTCGAGCAGCCCCAAATTGAACAAGCTCAGTTCGTAGGAAACGGAAACCGGCAAAATAATTCGTACTCCAACACGTATAATCCGGGGTGGCGTAATCATCCCAACTTCTCGTGGAGAAACAGACAGAACTCGAACCAGCCTCCGTTCACTCAAAACCAACAGCAGCCTCCTCCCGTTCCAAAAGTTTCTCTCGAGGAAGCAATTGCGAAATTGGCAGCGAATACGAGTCAATTCATGACCCGTACTGAAGCAACATTGCAAAATCATTCCGCCTCCATTCGCAACTTGGAAGTCCAGTTGGGCCAGATTGCTAATGTGTTGACAGCCCGCCCGGAGGGAGCATTGCCAAGTACGACCGAGACAAATCCTAGAGAAAGTCTAAATGCGATCAGTTTGAGAAGCGGGAAGGAGGTGTGTGACCAGCCCGAGAGAAGTGAAAAGAGGAGTGAAATTGAGGAGAAGAAAAATTTAGCGATGGAAGAATCACAAGATTGGACACCCTCGATAACGTTTCCGGATAACCCGAAGGCATATATGCCACCCGTCCCGTTTCTGTAGAGATTATAGCAGAAAAAGGCGGACAAGCAATTCTCTAAGTTCCTCGACGTGTTCAAGAAGCTTCATATTAACATTCCATTTGCCGACGCGTTGGAACAAATGCCAAGCTACGTTAAATTCCTGAAAGAGATCTTGTCAAAGAAAAGAAAACTCGAGGAGTTTGAGACAGTCGCCTTGACGGAGGAATGCAGCGCGATTCTTCAGAAGAAGCTTCCACCAAAATTGAAAGATCCGGGAAGTTTCAACATACCGTGCACCATGGGGAATCTCTCTTTTAATAAGGCATTGTGCGATCTCGGTGCTAGTATTAACCTCATGCCTCTGTCCATTTTCAAAAAGCTGGGAGTTGGAGAAGCAAAGCCGACGACGGTCTCCTTGCAATTAGCGGATCGATCTATTAAGTATCCGAGGGGAGTGATTGAGGATGTGTTAGTAAAAGTGGATAAATTTATCTTTCCAGCGGACTTTATTGTTCTCGACATGGAGGAAGATGAAGATATCCCAATTATCTTGGGACGACCATTTTTAGCGACCGGCAGAACTCTTATAGACGTGGAAAAAGGAGAATTAACTCTGCGGGTTCAAGAGGAGCATGTTACGTTCCAAGTATTCAAATCCTTTTCATGGACGGGAGGTGTTGATAAGAGCTCACAAAGTGAAAGTGTGGAGGCCGTTGCAAAAGAAAAACACCGAAAACATCGTCGGTCGAAAAATTCAGATTCCGTGTCAGATGGTCCAAATTTTAAGAAAGATGTAGAACGAGTAGCATTTCTCGAGCATGTGAACATGCCATCATCGCCATCCGACCAGCTACACTCGGACAAGTCTGCTGCTGTCATAAAGTCATTTTTGATAGAGGAAAATAAGCCGGAAATCAAACGGATGTCTAGTCATGAGAAAAACGGGTGTTTCGGAAAGTTGTTCTCGTCAAAACCTTTCCGCAACCAACATTGGGTGTCCGAACCGAAAATCAAATCGTTAATGACCGATGGTCAAAATTTTAAAAACAATATTAACGGTTCGATGAACGGGGCAGAGATCAAATGGAGTTTGCGAAAAGCGAACTGATTTTTTTAAATAGGTCCGACTGAAGACTATAAACTTAGCGCTTCTCGGGAGGCAACCCGAATTCGTAGTTGTAGATTTTTGCATTTCTATATTTTTCTTGCATTCTTGAATTTTTATTTTCCATCATTTTTTTTGCTTTTATCTCTCGCTCTTGACGTGTTCTTCTTAAAATTCTGTGCAGGAAAAGTCCCAGGGGAGAAATTCATTACTAAGCCGCGGCACAAGGCTTGTGAGCCGCGGCACACACAAATCGAAAGGGAGAGCTGAACTTTCTGTACTCTGTGCCGCGGCACAACATTACTGAGCCGCGGCACACCTGAGTCCTGAGCTGCGGCACACGAAATCTGAGCCGTGGCCCACGACAAAACATACGAGCAGGTAAAAAGGGACTGTACTCGGTGCCGCAGCTCACTTGAGCTGTGCCGCGGCACACCATGCGAAATTTGTAAAGCCCAGGTACCTTATAACCCGCATTCGGCCGACTACCCAGGTAAGTTTACCTTTCCTTTCCTCTCCCTTGCGCGCGCAATCAGCCGATATCCTCTTCCTTCTTCTTCTTGCGATTTTCTTGCATTTTTCACAATCCAAGCAAGGTATGTCCAAATCTCTAATCTCAAATTATTTTATGAATTTAAATTTGAAGTTGTGTTATGCATTTGAGGATTGAATATGTTTATTTCCTTCAAAAGTTCTATGATGGTTATGTGGAGGACATGATGTTTTGATCGATTTTTCATGATTATTTTGGATTACGAATGAATTGAATATGTCGTTTTTGATGGTGAATGATTCGTGTTTTTGTTCTTGGGGGTTTAATCGAGCTATTGCCATATTTGTTCTTCAAGTGAACTCTTGCCCTTTAAGTGTTCGATGAAATGTCTAACTGAAAAATTTTCTTTGTTAAGGCAATATTTTTAATCTGTGTGCAACGTATTCGTTCTGGAATTACAGCAACCCCAACCCGTACGTCTAGTTTAAACGTTATGGTTCAATTTCATTTTTCTCTCACGGTTGTGCTATCTCGTAAAATTTCGATTTACTAGGATATCCTTAGCTGAGTGATGATTATTCTCGTTATTGTTTGAGTAAGTAACCTTCGGTGTTTAAATTTTTTCAGGACTCACTATGGCTAGGACTAAAAAGCTGAGCAAGAGGGCCAGGACTCAGTCATCCCCCACTCGAGGGGAAACCTCTCGTAGTCGCGCCGAGTCGGAGGCGCACCAGTTTTCTGACCCGGAGATCCACAAAATCTTCAATGAGAAGATTCGGCCGCGACCTATTATCCTGGAGAGGGGATTTACTCCAGCCCCCCAAGACGGGGAACTGCTTACGATGATAGACGAGATGGGGTGGGCCCGATTCGCTGCACCCCCAGAGCCAGCGGTGATATTGATAGTGCAGGAGTTCTATGCCAGCGCATTATTGAAGCATATTCAGGCAGGCCAGATGTTGCAGCAGTCAGACACTCGGACTCAGGTCGATGTCCGAGGTATTACGGTTGATTATTCCACAACTGCTATTCGGAGGTTGTTTGGGCTTCCGGTGGTAGATGAGACGACTTATGACCGAGTTATGGCTAGCCTCACGAAGGAGGCTCTGCTCGAGAATATTACGCAGCCCGACTCCGACTGGGAGCGGCGCGCACTGGGTTCTTCTACTTTCCACTTCAAGAGCTCGCGCCTCAGTCGGCTCGAGCGTGCCTGGCTATATTTTATTTGTGCTCGTATAGACCCCACTTCTCAGATCCGCACTGTTTTTCTCTCCCGCGCCCGGACACTATATGCTATCACATCCGGGATGCGATTTGATGTGGCCCCTCTCTTGGTCCGATCCATATTCCAGTGCATTCAGGGAGGGGCCAAGACGGGGTTGAAGCACCCCTCTCTTATCTGCGCTCTGTGCCGGCAGTCGGGGCTGACGTGGTCGTACGACGAGCCGATGCTTGCTCCCCAGGCACCGATCGACCACCGCATCATCTCACATTTTGACCAGTGGGGAGGAGCGCCGGCGCACACTAGGGGGAGAGGATTTCTACTGGATGAGGCCCACGAGGGGTCCCCCGAGCCTCGTTTGCTGACACAGGGGCAGGCAGATGCCGGCCCGCCGCCCGAAAGAGAGAGATTGCAGGTGATGTTCGACGGGCTGAGGGAGGATATGAGGAGAGAGAGAGAGGAGACGAGGAGAGAGAGGATATGAGAGAGGATATGAGGAGAGAGAGAGAGAGAGGAGATGAGGAGAGAGATGGAGAGTATGCTGGCTGCCATGCGAGAGGAGCAGCGGACCGAGCGAGAGAGCATTATTGCTGCCGTCAGGGGTGAGATGCGAGAGCAGGCCCGCCGGGCCAACCGGCGTGAGGCGAGGCGTCTGGCAGCGAGGTACGCCTACCATCAGGAGCACCTTGCCGCATGGACGGCCCATATCATGCACCCAGACGGGCCATTTATTGCACCTGCTCGGCCAGCCACACCACCCTCCTCACCGGATGATGCCGGCACCAGCTCGTGAGAGGACTGGAGGGGAGTACTTGACCTTCCTATTCTATTGCATATTATATTTTGTCCATTGAGGTCAATGTACGTCCTAAGTTGGGGGGGGGGTTTACTTTCTGTCGCTACATTTATTGCTGTACTTATTTCGTTGCACTTTTTGTTATTTCTAGTTACCTTTTTGTCGATAGCCTTGCTTGTCTTGATTTTACTCTATTCGTGAATTTTTCGTGCTTCTATTTGTGTAATACTGATGTTACGACACTGTTTTTCTCTCTGAAGAAACGGTCGAGTTTTAGTCAGGTTGTAGTCAGTGATTTCTGTTTCTGCTAAGTCGTCATTTAGGTCCGAAATTTTTTCTCGTGATTGTAGAGGTCTTGGCGGATAAGAGAGGATACATAAGTGTTTTAAAATCACCGTCGATACGTTTGGTTACACTTTTCGGTTAGCTAGTCGTCCAGTTACATAAGTTGTGTTGGCACTTGCTTTGAGTTTTAGAGTCGGTCAGTTTTTCCCAAAAGTCGAGTTATTTGTGGTCTATGATGGGAAGTCTAGTAACCGGGGGTATTCACGTGACCCATTTTTTACTCTCGCGTAAAACGACGACCCTGATTAGACTAGTGATTTAGAAATTTCGCATGTGCCAATGATATGGAGCCTAGCAACCGGGGGTATTCACGTGACCCATTGTTTACTCTCGCGTAAAATGGCGACCTTAATTCGGACATGCGGGAATTAGCTATTCGAGTTGTTTCTCTGCTGTGGAGGGGAGCTTAGTAACTAGAAGCATCCATGTGCCCCATGAGTGTCTTTTACGTCAAACGGTTTCCCAATACATGAGAATGGAAATTCCACCCTAGGATTATCCCGATGAAACATCCCGAGATCCGAACCTAGTGGTCAACTCGAATCAATTTCTTGAACACATATATATATATATATATAAGGGAATACTATCCGAGGATTATTTTTATGAAACTCGTGAAAATTTTGCCATTAGACAGTGGAATGGGGCGAATTTAGCTCGTTTATTTTAACCTTTCATATTGATGGTCGATTTGATTCACGTTTGTTAATCTTTGAGCTGGATTTTCTTCATGAACGAGTAATTAGGACTGAACTTGGTTACTTTGTAGAATCAGTGTTCTGAGTGTAGCTCGCTATTACGATACTCGTATTTTTCAGAGAAAATTTCAGGATAGTATTGATTAGGTTGAGCACTATGAGTTGCACGATTATTCACGACATTCTTTTGTTGAATTTAATTCTTTTTGCTTGAGGACAAGCAAAGGCTTAAGTTTGGGGGTATTTGTTAGGCGTATTTTTATACGCTTATTTATCATTATTTTGTATTATTTTGGTGAGTAAATTTGCTTAAATGAGCTTTTAATGCCTTAATTTTGTATGTTTGTCAGGAGATTGGAGTCCGGAAGCTAAAACGAGGTGAAACGGGCGAAAACGGCAAATTTTGGCCGTGAGCCGCGACACAAGGCAGCAGGGCCGCGGCACACGCAGAGGACCAGCGGTCACCAGAGTAGACTGTACTCTGTGCCGCGGCACAGTCCAGGTGAGCGGCGGCACAGACGTAACACCCAGCGCCCAGGTTTTAAATTACACGCCATGTGCCGCGGCACAGATTTAGTGAGCCGCGGCACACTAGGCGGTTTTGGTGTGCTCCGCGCGGATTTGGGCCGTTTTGAAGCCAGTTCTCGACCTACTCACATGGACGCGATTTGGAGACTGTGAGAGCTATAAATAAGGGTTTAAGACCCTAATTAATCATCGAGGGTTGGAATCTGAGAGGCTTGGGAAAAAGGAGGAAGACAGAAGATTATCGCAGACGAGAGAAGCAGAAGAGATCAAAGGCAGAGGGCGGAAGCCAGAAGAACGGAGGAATCCGAGCTCTTCATCTGCGTTTGATTTTCATGCTTTTATCTATTAATTCTGTATTTTCATTAATTAGCATGTCAGGCTAAAACCCTAATCTAGGATTTTGATGAAACCTACGTTTTGACGGATTTGCTTGAGATTATCTAATTAATTCCCTTTTGTTGAGTTTTCCCAATCGTGTTTAATGCTTTCAATTATCTGGCCAATAGTTGTATTGTTTTTAATCATTCAATTCGAATCGGGAGAGGAGAGTTGGTGAGGAACTATTGGTGAGGACCGTTTTATTCTGTGAGATAGGAATATACTCATAGGAACTACGTGGCCTTTTGGAGATTTTATGCTTTTTGCCTATTGACGAATCAATTCACCTATGGATAGAGTGCGTTATTCGCCTTTAGAAAAATCTTTTGACCTCGGGAGAGGCGGTAGAGTATATTAGCAATCTTCGCCTTCAATAAATTGGGAAATTCATTAACTTCAGATAATCGAGAGTAAATTCACATAAACCGAGGTGGATTCAGAATCCTAGACTTATTCATCATTTGATCCCCTTTCTTCAAGCTATCGTTTTTTACTGTTTAGTCTTTTATTAATTCTTTTAGTAATTAATTGCAAAACCAAAGTTCGATTGTTCAAATAAAACTAGAATACATAAAAATCGGTAGTTAGTGATTCAGTCCTCGTGGGAACGATGCTCACTCATCACTTTATTACTTGTATACGATAACGTGCACTTGCGTTCAAGAAAAATCGCAACAGCCATACCAATACTTGCCTACCATCTATTGCAAGTAAATTCAACCAACAACATATATTCATCCCAATTCCCAGACCAATCTAATCCACATGAGACTTCTTTAACTGTGACACATGAAAGACTCGATGTACCCTGGAGGAGTCTCGTAAGACCGGTGAGTAAGCAACAGGGCCAATTTTCTCAATGACCTCATAAGGACCAAATTACTTGGCAGCTAGTTTGAGATTCTTTCTTAAAGTTACTTTTACTTGTCTATGAGGTTGTAGCTTCAAATACACCCACTCTCCTACTTGAAATAGTTCTGTTGGCATCTGCATAAGCATTCTATCTTGAGATGCATGTAGTAGTCCTCTAAACACCTTTCATTGTTGTTGTTCGTCTTCTAATAAAATGTCTTTTAGCTTTTGTATATTAGTGTGAGCTTTGTTACACTAGGCAAGGTGCTTGGGTCTACTTCCATACACCACTTGATAGAGAGCGGTAGTGTTAAGGGCAGTGTGTGGTATTATACCACTATTCAGCCGCAACTATCCATGAGGCCCATTGTCTAGGTGCTTGACTCATCATGCTTCTTGAGGACTAATCTAAGCATTGATTGACTCTTTCAATGCTTCCATCTGATTGAGGGATGGTAAGATAAACTCATGTTCAATCTAGTACCACAGATCTTAAACAATCTTTTCGAGAACCCACTTAAGAACAAGCTATCCATGTCACTCACTATGGATTCTGTAAATTTGTTCATAGAAGGTGTGAGATAATACCTTTGCAGTGGTAGGGTGAGCTAAGTCTCTAAAATGGCGATATCTACTAAACCTGTCAATGACTACCCATATGACCTCAAACCCCTTGGATTTAGGTAGGCCAGTTATGAAATCCATGTTTTATGAGGTATGCTCTGTAATACCCGGGATTTTCACTTCTGGTTGCCTTGAATTTTTATCACTTTAAGTGGATTGCATGATGTTTGTGTCTATATGATCATGTGTCGTGCTTTGTCATGTGTTTGTTTGTGACTCGAATTGTTGATGTTGTACGTTAGTGTTTCATCGCATGTTGCGTAATTGTCATTCCATTGAGGAGTATCGTTGTCATGTTGAGGTTTGGTGAGATCCTACTGCCTGTGCAGTAGGTGTAGCGCACGCTACACTGTGTTATAACACGCGCTACTGGTGCAGTTGTAGCGCACGCTAGTGTGCTAGTTAGTGCACACTAACTGGAGATGCAGAAACTGTCCAGAAGCTGCTGGACTGGAATTAGAACTCATTAGCGCATGCTAAGGTTTGTGATTAGCACAGGATTACTGTACTATTGGGCAGAATGTGCTCTGATGTTGCTTTGATAATGGATGCTAATCAGGGTGATTAGCGCACGCTAAGCTATCTAGTATATAAACTGGACGACAGGCGTCTCTACTCATTTTATTTCATTTCTTCTTCCTTTCACGACGGTTGAGATGAGGGTGATTAGGGTTTGAGTTAATGGCTGATTTTGCTGCATACAAAGATGTTTTGGAGAGTCCTTGGTGATTATAACATCATCTAATCTGTTGTTCTTTTTCGGATCGAGGTATTTTCTTGAATTCCCTAGAGTTGACCTTTTTGAGGGTTTTGTTCTTGATTTCGAATTCAGTCGTGTTTTAGTAGATCGATTGGTGTTAAACATTGTTATTGATAATGTTCTATGGATTGTATATCCATATTTTCGATTCGTTCAACCCGGTTGATGGTTTTAGGGTTCTTGAGGAACCGTGAACATTTAATGCTGGATTAAATATTTTAATGAGTTTTCCTTCAGTTGTTGGTCGTGATTCCCGTTGTTATTGGTGTTTATCCTCGTAGTGATCATGTTATCATTGTTTCTTGTGGAGGTTGTAGGTTTCGAGGCACTTTGGTCGAGCCGTGTTCATCGAGGCATTCACATGTTAATTTTTGAGACAAGTATCTTGCTTATACAATTTATATCCTGTAAATAGAGATTGCATGTTGGGTTGTGATGATTGGTTTATCCTCATAAACATAGTCCATATGAATTGCTTATGAATTACTTGTTATGAATGCTTGGCGATGTTTATGTTATTTTGGTATGTATAATGTTGTGGAACTGTGTTAGATTGTGATGATTGTGTTGGATTGGTCGTATACATGGTTGTGTACAGTGTTGTGTATTGATCATGAGATATGTTGAGTGTGTGTCGTTGATGATGATGGTTGGATTGTTGAGATTGTGTTATGTGTGTTGGATGCATAATGTTGTGGTGATTAATGTGATTAATTGACCGTTTCTATTGTTGAAGAAAGCGAACGTGAATGTTGTGTGTTGTAATGATACGTTCACTCGTGTGGGTTCGACGGGACCTACGAGGATTCATTGCAGTGGACCATGGGATATGAACTTAGTATGTAGTGATGTGGTCCAATCGTGCGGGTCTGATGAGGCCTACGATGACAGCTGATAGAAGATCATGGGGTCAGGGCACAGTACGTCCAACCATGTGGGTCCGAAGGGGCCTACAGTGACTCGTGACAGTGGATCGCAAAGTCGAGATTGATTTGTGGCTATTGTGTTTGGTTAAGACCTTGTGGGTTGTTGAACCTACGGTGACTCGTGACAGTAGATCACGGAGTCGAGATTGATTTGGTGATCTGTTGTGTTTGGTTAAGACCGGGTGGGTTATTGAACCTACGGTGACTCGTGACAGTAGATCGCGAAGTCAAGAACATGCTTTGATGAACGAAGTTTTTGAAAGAAAAGTTCTACGAAAATGGAATGATTGGGCTGAGACACAAGCGGTTTTATGGCAATGATTTTATGTTGTAAAACTATTGAGATTTAAAATGAGATTTGGGTTAAGACCCTAACATTTTGAAATAATTCTTAAAATTTAGGACCAATATCCTATAGGCTTTGTATTTCTAAAATTCTCGAAATGATGATTCTATTTTCAAATGCTTCAAGTGCTTTATTTTCTAAACACCAAAACCTATCGGGAATAATTATTGGATGGTTGTCTTTATATGATTCGTGATTGTTGTTTGCTTGCTACATTTCATATGGTTATGATACTTGTAGTGGCAAATTCGATTTGCTAACCCCTTAAATGAGGGAAATGCGTTTCATGCATTTCAGGTATGCTTGGTTTGTGGGAGCAGTCACAGGATCGGCATGGAAGATGATGAGCAGCGATACTAATCAAGAGTTGAAGAGTTTAGTTTGATGTCGTTGTATTATTGATTAATTTTCAGACTTCTGGTGTATTGTGTTAGACCCCTACGTGGGTATATGTTGTAAGAGACTTAGTTTGGTTCGAATTAGTTGTGTGACCTTATCGGTCCGAGTCGTTATATAGTTGACCCCGACCGTTCAACCAGTTGGTCGTTTTGTATTGTTTAGCCTGGTAGATCCTTGTGAGAAGGGTCTATGGCGTGTGATATTCCCGGATGATTTCTGAGGGTGTTACATTTATGGTATCAGAGCTTAGGTTGTGGAAACCAAGGCTGTCGGGTCGAGTTAAGTCGTGTTTTTATCACGTCATTCGAGTTGTCGATTAAAAGTCTAGTTGTGCATTGTCACATCGTGTCGTTCATGTGGTCAAATGAGATTAGTATCGTGTGCGACCGTGATCTTCGTGCGACCTGTGGATGAAGTCTCCTCTTTTATGGCTTGTGTTTAGTGACATTGTTATATGTGTGTTGTGAAATGGAGTTTGTATTTGATATTTGTGGTATATTACGCCTAATGAGCGTGATATATTCATGGATTGGACACCGAGTGGTGTATTGTGTTATGGAACCTTGAATATTCATGTGTTCCGGAAAGTATATCGAGGGTTGAGTTGGTTGAGAACTCAGATAGATGGTTTGGACTTGTGTTTGAATTTGGTATGCATGAGTTATGTTTGTTGAATTGGTGATTTTTGTATGCTGGATGGGCATGTGTTTGGAAATCGATTGATTTCGGATTGTTGTTGTAATTATATACGCTGCGTGTTTGTTTAAAAACGATTTTCTGGAAAGTTCCTAGACTTGCGTATGTTGTGAAAAAAATTATTTTCGAAAATGTATTGATGGTGCGGTCAAAAGGCGATTTAGTGTGGATTTTGGAAGTTTGTTTGGATTTTTGGTGAGCCGGCCTTGTAATTTCAAATTGAACCTTACGACGGTATTTGGAAAATGTGTTTTGAAGTATTTTGGATAATTGTTAAAATGTTACCGTCATTGATTTTTTTTCGTGTTTCAAAGGATTTTGAGAACGATTTTCGTGTATCGGTGTTACTTTCAAATAACATGAGTAATTGATTTTTTTTTAAATCTTTAACATCATAAAATTGTTGTATTTCAAATCAAAATGTGATTTTGTTTTCGAAAGTGGTGAAAGATGAAAGTTTTTTGAATTGGGTCAGTTAGCGTACGCTAATATGCTAATTAGTGCACTGGGCAGACATAATGTTATAGTTAATGCACGCTAATTGTAGTTTTAGCATGCGTTAAGATGCATTGTGTTGTATGGTTTGGTTCTGCTTTGTAGCTTGTACGATGTAATTCGGATGCGATTGTTGATCTGTGGGAATGTTAGTGCGAGTACGAATAGTTTGTTTCACCTGGTGATGGTTCGGTGAAACCTCTGGGGGTCGATGCCAAGGGGGCATGACCGCGAATTACCTTGTGTGTTGTTAATTGTGATGATTCTGCGTGGTAATTTGTTGTTACCTTGTGTGTTGTTATTTGTGAGGATGTTACTTGTGGTGTGACATAACTTTTCAGATTATTGTTTCTCAAGAGATTTCGAATTGGATGTTTTAGTTATCCTGAATGGATATTCGTGTCGTGTTATTATGGGTTGCCATAAATTGTTATGTTGTGCGGTGAAAGTATTGTGGTATGATGATTATGTGATGCTATGTTTTATTGTGTTGAACGATTGTATGTTCAGTATGCCTAGAGGTCGAGGTCGGTCATGGACGTGATCAGGAGCGTGATAGGGTGACTCGTTCGTCTCCGAGCACCAATCGGTCCAGTATACTAGTCGTATGATTAGGGACAAACAGCTGGGGGTATGTTAATGTTGGCGCCGCCACCATCCTTCAGCAGGTGGCAACCCAGTTGGCACAGATGAACTAAGCAGTGCACCGGAATGAGCGCCCAGATGGGGATAACGGAGCTACTAAGTGGTTGCAAGATGTGATGAGATTGCATACATCTCGTTTTGCAGGTTCCTCTGATTCGTTAGGTTAGGAGAACTGGCTCTTCCAGTTGGGAAGAACATTTGATGATGTAGCTTGTCCGGATGAGAGGAGGGTACCCATTGCTCAGTACCTCCTCGATAAGGAAGCTGTGGATTGGTGGGAGGTCATAGCACCTACAGATCGTACATCCACTTGGTCTGAGTTTAAGACTACCATGGAGGCAGAGTACTGCCCGTTGCCTGTCTGAGAGCATTTGATGTCGAGTTTTCTCTGCTACGCCTCAGGATGTGTCAATATCCCAAGCGATAGTCGATTATAGTCAGCAACTGTGTTATGTTCGTGAGCAAGTAAGAAGTGAAGCAGACAAGATTTGTTACTTTGATATGCGCATTAAACCCCGTATACGTTAGAGTTTGGCTCCTCTCATGTGTACTACTCTGAAAGAGTATCAGGATCAAGCTTTAGCCGTCGAGATGACCATTTCTGTGATGGAAAGTAAGACACAGAAGATCGTGGGTAGCTTCTTGAGGGGTCAGAGAAATGAATTCCATGAGCCTGTTATTCCGTATCGTTCTTCTAGGAAGACTCCACGTTCGGTTGGTCAGTCCAATAATCCTACCCCTGTGGTTAGCAACGTGAGCAGTGTGAAAACATGTTTCAATTGCGGTCGTGTGGGCCACATACGACAGAATTTTTTCTTGCCACAGGTGAACTGTTTCAAGTGTGGTCAAGTGGGACACCAAGCAGTGCATTGCGAGACCGTTGCTAAGATGTTTGGGGACTGGGGTTTCGCTCCTACTCCTGGAGGGGCCAGTGGTGCCCAGTGATAGTATTTTGTGTTTTGTATTGTGGACTGTATCTCGTGCGGAGATCTAATTTTTTGATGCTAATGTTTGGTGCTTGATGATCGATGTTTTGGTTCGAATAATTCCGTGCGGGTTGTTGAACCTACGGAAACATATGGAATAAGATCACATTGTCACGAGTATGTTAGATATCTGATGTTTGAACGTTTGTGCTTTTTTATGTGGCACTGTGATTCTCTTGTTTTAAGTTTCGGGACGAAACTTATTTTTAGTGGGGTAGAATGTAATACCCGAGATTTTCATTTCCGGTTGCCTTGAAATTTTATCACTTTAAGTGGCTTGCATGATGTTTGTGTCTATATGATCATGTGTCGTGCTTTGTCATGTGTTTGTTTGTGACTCGAATTATTGATGTTGTACGTTAGTGTTTCATCGCATGTTGCATAATTGTCGTTCCGTTGAGGAGTATCGTTGTCATGTTGAGGTTTGGTGCAATCCTACTGCCTGTGCAGTAGGTGTAGCGCACGCTACACTGTGTTATAGCACGCGCTACTGGTGCAGTTGTAGCGCACACTAGTGTGCTAGTTAGTGCACGCTAACTGGAGATGCAGAAACTGTCCAGAAGCTGCTGGACTAGAATTAGAACTCGTTAGCCCAGCTAAGGTTTGTGATTAGCGCAGGCTTACTGTACTATTAGGCAGAATGTGATCTGATGTCGCTTCGATAGTGTAACACCCCCAGATCCGACCGGGAATATTACAGCGCTGTGGGACCCGGAATGGAACCCACAAGGCTAAAAGAAATTTTCGCAAATATTTACAAATGCCCAAGAGGCCAACGACGGTACTATTTTTAAAAAAATTGAAGACTATATAAAATCTGTTTATCAAAATCGTCGTAAAATATCGTTTGAAAGGACAAGGCCTGAAATGCCATAACTCAACAGTTTAAAAACATACGTTAACCTATCGCTTACACGTACCGACAAAATAGTTTGGAAAACGGTTGCCAAAGTAACCTAAGTTACCAGATACCCAAAGGCCATTTAAAAATACTCACGCATCGGAGAGGACAAACAATTAAAAATACTCTACAAGCGGAATACAACAACTGATCAGGAAACTCAATACACAATTACAAGCCCTAGCCAGTATCCTCCGGGAAGCTCATCTCTCCACGACCGCTACAAGCTCGATATTTCAAGAACCTAAAAAGAAAGCCCACGATGGGGTCAGCCATAATATCCAACAATGATAACCGACACATCACATTAATAATTACATACCAATGAGAATACAAAATAAGAATACGACCAATATAATCTTATCGTAGTAACCTTACTCAAATAATTCTCAATAGAATAACCATTATCCCATTTCACATCTTGTACTCGATTAACCAATAAATTCGAACATAATATCTGTATTGTACCTCAAATAATACTCAAGATTCTCAAACTATCATCACCAACTCACGATATGAAAATATACCAGTTCTGACTAATACGATCCATCGGATAGCGTCATCAAATCCCAAGACTATAACCGATTGTCCATCAAAAGACAAATACCAAAGGAAATACGGAACATACCTCAAGATATGAAATGCCACGACAATCATGTCAGTCTAATCTGAGGTCAGATCAATACCACACATGGACATGGTCCTAACACAAGACCTACAAATGCATACTCATATGACAACGTCAATATGCTCACATCAATAGCGACAATGTATACTTATGGCAACCCATAATATACATATGCATAATAAGAACACATGATAAAATAAATTATGCGAATCCACATGATTCCATCAATACAACACTAGGTAATCCAACAATCCAGCGCCCTCAGCATAGATCCCCATGATGATCCCGTCGGACCAACGCATGGTGGAAAACCTGTCCAACGATCCAGCGCCCTCAGCATAGATCCCCATGATGATCCCTTCGGACCAACGCATAGTGGACATCCAATCCAGCGCCCTCAGCATAGATCTCATGATCTCACCGGATCAACACAACATAAACAATACAATTATGCATACACATATGCAACTCAATATGTTCATCAACATGAACAACATATGAATCAAAACATGAACGACACTATGATGAAACAACCTGGACGACTTCATGTTCAGCAACATGAATGACAACCTGCATGATCAACAACATCAACACTAAACCAAATCAAACTAAGATACTTGTCCCGAGTCCTTCAGGAGAAATCTCGATGTCAAATCATCACCGGCGATTATCCTCAATGCTCGGTGATCCAAACGTACCATGAACTATAGATATTCATATCATCATCTTTATCGCAACATAACCTTGATACCCGAATATGCCAATGACCGAGATAAAGCATAAAAAGTATGATTTAACTCCTAGAATCGGAAAGACAACATATAATCCAAATCTCCAGAATTTGCAGTAATAATCATTGCTATATGCATTATAAACGAAATGGAACTGAAACCATCCATTAAACATTATAACTGAGCAAGTAATAACTTGCCTCGATACCGATCCGATGATGATGAAGCAGCTACCAATCTCATTGCCTTCGTCTACGAGCTCCTCGGCCCTGACCCATGCAATTCACGAACATACTCGAACACGACCGCAGCATACGGTTATAATCACCGATCAATGATCTCAACCTATTGAAGTAATCAAATAGCAATGATCTGATAACAATCAACAATTGCATAGCTAACCAATCAAACTTAACGGGTCAACGATACCTCGATCTTATATAAAACTAAATAATATACTCAAACCATTTTACGAATTCATATCCATCATATGAACTGAAATCCGATAATTACTAATCAATATAACCGATCGACAAACTCAACGATTTCACAATATCTCAATTAGACACAAGTCCGAACAATCCAACTCAAACAATTACGAATTCATAACCAAAATACGATTACAGATACGAATGCAAAGGAAATCATATTCAGTGATCAATCACAATCTTTCCGGATTCCAAATTGATATCATGATTTGTATTTCATCAAGAACATACGAATTCTTCTACTACAATCAACGAACATTCGATCTTCATATCTAAAGATACCGATAATTCAACTTACGATCGTCTTGCTATGTTAAATTCATCAAAAAGTTCATCAAGAACACTAAGTGATTCGAAATCATGTTCATAGCCATAAAAATAACCTAATTCGATATATTCTAACATCTAAACAATCCTCATTCATAATTCAAGGTGTATATTGTCATATTCTCCAATATATGATCCTCCTCACATCAAGAATCGAAATAATTCTACAAAGAACACCAAGAATACTATGATTCTATAATCATAACCAACATAATCAAGACATAAACCATCATATCCTTCAACATATAGTTAATATAACCTCAAGAACCGTAACAACAACATAATCATCTTCATACGAATCATTCATCAGCAACAACATCAAAATCCGGATTGAAAAAGAGGATTATCCAACATACCTCTTAGAAGATGAAATACACAAGAAAATACTTGAAGAATCATCAATATCCTCGTATCCAAGCTTCAATCCCATGTTTCCAAGCTCACACTCGACTTAGGAGAGCTAAAACTCCCTCTCTCAGTGTTTGGAGGCAAAGAACGAAGTGGAACAATGAAGAGAAATGAAACACGGGCATTCACTTATAAAACATTATAGTTCGTTACGTACGTAAAATGCCCATGTTAACGTACGTAACCACCATTTACGTACGCTATCTGACTTTGGTAGCGTACGTAACGACAGGTAGAGTTAACTGACTCATTTCGTTCAATGCCTTACGTACGTAACTCTTGCTCCATAACGTACGTAATACATACGTTGACCTGCTACAGTAACATACTTGTTAACGTACGTAATGATCTGTCCTTAGCGTACGTAATGGTCGGGGTTGACTCGCCTATCCACATCCGCTGCCGACACCAGGTCCCACATTTCTTGGTTTACAAGTCAAACAAGTTGAAACTGGAATCTTGATAAACCAAGCAAAATATACAAGGAAGATGATCAAAAGATTTGGCATGGAGTCAGCCAAGCCCTTGAGAGTATAAAAAATATCTACTTAAGACAATTGAAATCACTTGACAAAAACTTAACGTCTTCAAGTCTGTAAAGCAAAAACTCGAATTTCACTACATTAAAAATTCTCAAAAATCGCAGAATTGGACGTGGCAACATACTTCAAAAACATCAACCTCAGAGTTGTGAAGGAACAAATAATTTTCAGTATCATCGTAGATTTCCTCGGACTCCTGGAGGAGACCAACTCCCTGCAAATGGCGGATTTAATCCTCAGCATGAACAAAAATGGTATTTATCATTATCTGGACATCAACCCCTCAGAGCTTTACAAGGAAGTCGTCATCTGTTACTACAAAGAGGCCGAGGTGACTGAATGGGGCGTCGTAAGCTCCATTTTTGGCGAACCCATCCTCATCACCCAACAAACCATAGAAAATGCTTTCAAATTGAAGAACCTTAGAATAGCGGTTGAAGCCCTGGAACAAAACCCTCTGGAAATCTGGCAGTGGATCAAGCTACCTGATCAACCAATGAAGATGAAGAACACTGCCAGGAATCTGACGTGCAGAAAGAGTTCAGATACATGATGGACATGACCAATAAAATCATTATGGGCATGTCAGGAAGCTTCGATCAGATGTCTTCATCTAAATACAATGCAATAGGGGCCATGATGCCTCCATCAACATATCCGGTTCCGTTCCGACAAGCTCCGAAGCCTCGTCCCAACATAATGGCGATCTACACCGCCTACCATAAAGTGCCTCGAACGGTGCCATTTTGATCGACGCATGCCAACTATTGGCAAACTCGATCAACGGCAAGTGGATCTCCCAATCATTACTCTAGTCTAGGGCACAAGACCGCAACATATCCTCCAACGTCTAAATCATCTTCTCCGTCTGACAGTCTGACTGAGGATGAAAAGACGTGCTCAATCTCAACTCGGTGCCCAGAGCCTGATGAATGGCCTGCCAAAAATGCGATAAAAAATGACCATATCGATCGGAAACAATGGTCTTAGGGGCACCATGCAATCTCATGATCTCAGCTAGTTTACCCGTCATGCTTATTTCAAATTCTCCTTACATGAGATTTGAGAATTTTTAACACAATTCAGGATTTGTTAAGCCAAAAGTGATATCATTCACATATACTTGAACTAGTAATATGTGGTCTTCATTTTCGATTCTGAATAAGGTTTTGTCCACCTTTCCCTTGCATAATCCATTTTTCTGAAAGAATATGGATAGTATCTCATACCAGGATCTTGGAGTCTGTTTGAGTTCATATGCTTTCAATAGCTTGTATACCTTTTCTCCTTTGACGAATCTAGGAGGTCGTTCAACATACACTTCCTCTTCCATTACTCCATAGGGAAAGGCACTTTTCACGTCCATTTGACATACCTCAAATTTCTTGAAGGCTGCATAGGCAAGAAATAACCGGATTGCTTCTAATCTTGCTACCGGTGCATAGGTTTCATCAAAATCTATTCCTTCAAATTGAGCATATCCTTTAGCAACCAATCTGGCTTTATTCGTAACAACAACTCCATATTCATCACATTTGTTCTGGTAAACCCATTTGGTGCCAATGACCTTCTTGTGATTTGGTCTATCAATCAGCTCCCTCACATTGTTCCTTTACATCTGATTCAATTCTTCTTGCATTGTAATTACCCATGTATAGTAATCCAGAGCTTGTTCTGTTGTTTTGGGCTTCATTTGAGACATAAAACAAGAAAGCATTACCATTCCTGTTTATTCTCTTGACTTTCTGGTCTTGACTCCATCAGTTAGGTTCCCAATTATTTGTTGAATGGGATGAGCTTTTAACCATTTGGGAGTATCATGTTCATCTTCTACTTTTGGATGTTGATCATTATTGCTTGTTCCTTCTGGTGGATTAGGCTGAGGATTTGTTGAGTCTGTCTGTCCTTCAGCGAGATTTTGATGGATTTCAGCAGTGTCTAGTTCAACTGTGATTGGTTCATCTTCAGCTGTGGTAGGAGCAGCTAAGATAGGTGGCCCTGTCTGGTCTGCAGTTGGGTCTTCATTAGCTTGGTCCATCAACCTTGTTTCATTGATAATGACTGCTTCTAGAGAGGTGGTTTTGAGCTTTTTCTGAATTTGTTCCACCAATTTCCTATACTCAGCAGTAGATTCATCAAATACAACATGAGGTGTTTCTTCAACAACTAATGCTCTTTTATTAAAGACTTTGTATGCCTTCCTTATCTATGAGTATCCCATAAAGAGACAATCATCAGTTTTTGCATCAAAGCCATTCATTTGGGTTTTGCCATTGTTGTGGATAAAACACTTACAACCAAATATATGAAAATATGAAACAATTGGTAGTCTGCCATTCCAAACCTCATAGGGAGTGTTACAGTGTCTCCCTACTATCATACTTCCTTTTTGAGTATGGCATGCTGTGTTGACAGCTTCAGCCCAGAACCCTTTTGAAAGACCAATCTCAGCAATCATTGTCCTCGCTGCTTCCTTAAGGGCTCTGTTCCTTCTTTCAGCTACGCCATTTTGTTGTGGTGTTCTGGTAGCTGAAACTTCATGTTGAATCACATTCTGATCACAATATTCAGTTAAGGCCTTGTTGAGAAATTCTCCTCCTTTGTCCGACCTAATTTTTATGATTGATAGGAATTTCTTATTTTGAAGTTTTCTCATAAGCTCAGGCAGCCTGGTTAGAGTTTCACGCTTCTTGTAGAGGAAAACTATCCAAGTGTATCCTGAGTAATCATCCACAACTACCAATGCATGCTTCCTTCCACTTATTGTTCTTCGCTTGATAGGACCAAAAAGATCCATGTGAAGTAGATCTAGTACTCTAGTGGTTAGATTGGTAGGTTGTACAAACTGGAATGAGGCTATGGTCTACTTTCCTTTCTGGCATGCATCACAAAGAGTCCCCTTGAAAATTCCTTCTGGAAGACCTCTCACTAGTTTTTGTGAGCTTAATTTGTTGAGAGTCTTGAAGTTCAGGTGACTTAGTCTTTTGTGCCAGAGCCATCAATTTTCAGCTATTGTCTTTAATATGAAACAAGCATTTGGTGTGCATGTTTTCCAATCTATCATATAGACATCCCTTCTTTTGTAGCCTTGGAGTTTCACTTTTTCAGATATGAGATCAATCTCCATACATTTCCATTTAGGGAAAACTATCAGATTGTTCTCATCATAGAACTGGCTTATGCTCAAGAGGTTGTACTTGAGTCCTTTGACATACTGCACTTTTGAAATGACAATGTTCCCTCTATGCAGCTTTCCATAAACTTTGGTTTGTCCACTTGAGCTATCTCCAAAGGTACATCTAGGCCTCTTTCTTTGATATAGCTTTACAGAACTTTCTTATTTCATATCATATTCCTTGAGCACCCAGAGTACATGAACCATTCTTCACCTCCTACTGGTAAATTTGATGCAGCTTGATAGTAATCCTTCCACATTTTCTGCAATCATCAAGAAAGGATTTAGGTACCCAGATTTGATTGGGTCCTCTAGGGTTAGTGGTTTTCTTGGAGAAGTGCTTTCTCCTGTGATTTTTAACCTCATTTTTATATGCATTCTTTTGCTTTCTGTATCCCTGGTTATGCATTCTTTTGCTTTCTGTATCCCTGATTTGGATTGTGCATATTGTATGGTTGGTAACTTTGTTGGTGTCGTCTATTATGATATTTAGAATGATAATTATGGTGGTTCCACACATTTTGAAAGTTTGGATTCCTTTGAGGTTTCCATTTTCGTCTCCCATTTTGAAATCTATTTTGTGGGAGTCTTAACTAGACCGATAATGTCTCAGCTGTTGATTCTATTTTGGCCATTGCCTAGTCCTTTGTCTCAGTTCAGTTCTAAACTGCCTTGGATCCCCCTAGACAGTCTTGGCTGATGCCTAAGCTAACTTGGTTTCCCCTAGGTTGTATAGACTTTTGCTGAGTCTTAAGATGGTTGTTGACCTTTTTGAATTTTCAATTCAACTGGCTGTACACTTGCTTCTCCTTTTACAAATGTATGTTTTAAGTGTAGGAGCTGCATTCGGATAAAAATCAATACCTGATTTTAAATATAATGGTCTTTGGTTTATGCATAGTTCTTCTAAGGTTCTATATGCTTTAGGAGATATAATTTCTTTAGCTTGAACATTAGCTAGTTTTCTAAGTTTTAAAGTTCATCTTCAAGATTTGTCAGTGCACCTGATCTTTCTTTATTAAAAGTTGTTAGTCTATTTACTTCAGCCATGGTCGTGTTATCAGTTTCAGCCTGATTGGTTTTGAAATTTTCTGAGTCCTGGATGAGTTTGTCAAAATCATTTTTCAGCTGAGTTTTATCATTTTTCAGTTGGGTTATCTCAGTTGTTGCATCCAGGTGTGCTTTTTTAAGAATTTCAAAATCTTCTAACAACTGGTTTAATGACCTGTGTAAGTCAAGGTCCTCAGACATATCTGAGCTGAAGCATTCTGGAGTTGGAGGTTTAGATGTTACCTCTTCATCAGCTAGGTTGGCCATGAGGCAGTTGTAGTCATCTTCTTCTTCAGAGAAGAATCCACTGCTTGATTCCATTGTCTCTATCATATGATCTTCTCTAATCAAGGCTTTCCTCTTATCTTCTCTTTTGCTCATATCCTTCTTTTTTTCATCTTTCTTGAGGTCAGGACAGTCATATTGGATATGCCATGTCTTATGACAATTGTAGCATTCCACTTTCCAATTCCGAGGTTTTAGATTTCTTCTGGTATTCTCCTTGTAATTTTTCTTGTACTTCAAGTAACTTTTCCTAAAATTACTGAATATTTACATTATAAATGCCATTTTCTTCCTCAAAGCTTAAAGGACTTGGAGGGATAACTTTATCTAGGTTCTTTGCAGGTGACTCAACTACAAAAGCAATTCCTTTCTCTGCTGGCTCACTAGATGATGAGCAAGAAAGTTTAAACTCAGATGCCTTGAGATCTGAGAATAGCTCTTGGATCTTTAGTTTGTTGAGATCCTTTGATTCCCTCATGACTACTGCGTTCATACTCCAATATGGGGTGAGAGACCCTAGAACTTTTAATCCCATATCTCGGTTGCCATAAGTTTTACCAAGAGGGTTGATTTCATTTATGATTCCAGTGAATCTGGTGTCCACTTTGTCTATGGTCTCTCTATTATTCATCTTGAAATTGTCAAACTTTTGTGTATCTATTGACAATTTGTTTTCCTTGATCAGCTCAGTTCCTTCACACATTACAGCTAATGTGTCCCATATCTCCTTGGCATTCTTGCACTTTTTGATCTTCATCATGATGGCTTTATCAAGAGGTATAATATATCTCTGGCTCGGTTGTCAAGGTTGGCCAGCTTTCTTTCCTCTGAGGTTAGTTCTGATCTTTTCTTGGGAATCTGCTTTGGTTTCCCAGCTGCAATTTCTTCATCTGAATTATCCTTCAGGAAGGTGAAGGGTCCATCTTCTATTATACACCAAATATTGTCATGTATGGATGATAAATGTTCCTGCATTCTTATCTTTCAAAGATCATATTCATCAACATAGAAAACAGGAAGTCTAGAGTGCATGTCTTGCATGTGTTCCATTTTTAATGAGAGATTTAAGAATATACTCAAGTATATATGGATCTGGTTCGGTGTTTTGAACCAACCTCTCTGATACCACTTGTAGGTCACAAGTACAAGTCTAGGGGGTGGATGAATAGACTTGTAAAATCTTTTGCTGAAAATAACTTGTTTAAAACAAACAGCTGTAATACAGAGCAGCTAAGATAACTTGGCTGATTTTAGTGCAGTTAAGTTCAATCTAGATATAAACTGTAAAAATGTTTTGCGGAAGACAACTGACTTTATATGCAACAGTTAAGATGGATGTAACAGTTAAGTATGATGTTAAAAACAGTAAATCACACAATACTTATAGTAGTCTCAAAGGTGGGGTAATCCTCTACTAATCCATTTTTTTCCAATCCACTTGGAGATGAATTCACTATAACTTTAAACCAGTTGCTACAGCTTTCAACCAGTGAAAACTCATGGCCGTTGAAACTCCTTTCCTTGGTTGCTTAACACCTCTTGATCGAAAACCCTTAGATGCCTCAACAACTCTCAAGTTGCCTATCACCTTCCAATCAAGAACCCATGGATGTTTTACAACCTTCTACTCTCAACAACCTTGTTCAAGAGAGTACCCCGTACTCAAACTTAAAGATAAGAGTTTATGTCTTATCCAACTTCAAATAACTTCTGTTGATTTGAATCTTAAAGATATTTGTTCTTTGATGATGCTTTAGCAATGGGTGTATTGCTTGTTTGCTTTCTTTGCTTTGATTGCTTCAAGTATTAATCGCATCGTACTTCTACTCAAGTGTTATTAAGATATTAATAGTATGATTCTTGAGCTTTTCATAGCTGTTGCATCTTGGAACAAATCCATCCGTTGGAGAGTGGACTTCATTGTTTAGCTTTCATTCTTTGCACAACTTTGTCTCTTTTTTCAAATCCGACTATTTTGTAGGATTGTTGTGCCATTTTTCTTTGATTACTATATTAGGAAAGTCTTCAGAGCGCGAATCTCCATGAATATTCTATTCCATAATTTCTGAGAGTTTTGTCTCCTTGGATTTATTTAAATCTGCATGTGATTTGCCGTCTTTGTTGACTTTTCAATGTGTGTTGACGTGGACATAGCTGTTGTCCAAAAACTTGATTGATATTACTTCTTGACTGCTTTTCTGTCTTGGTCAAACCTGGATGATCTGTCGGTCAAACTTGGCTGATATTTCGTCTTGATGAAAGTCGGCTGATATTTGGCTGTCCATACTTGGTAAAAATCCTGTCTTGGAAAGACTTACCTGTACTTCTGAATTAGTAAAACCCGATTGAGATTTTGTTTTTTACAAAAGCCCGGACGATGTTTTATCTAGTCAAACTTAGCTGATATTGCTTTGACCAAAACTTAGCTGATGTTTGACTGTTCTATACTTGGCCAGAATTTAACTGATCAACATCATCAATACATAGCCTAATCATTTTTAAAGGCCTATAGAAGATACTCATTTGGTTATTCTTTACAATTCCAAGTACTTAAGCATACATCTGAAATAAATTTCGAATACAAGGATGACATCATCAAAATCTCAAAAAAGTATTCCTAACATGCATTATCTGTACCTGATGCAACAGTCAGATTCTTCATTTAGCATGTGTTGCTTCTTCCCTTGGCGTGCGTTATCTGCTTTTTGTGTAGGAATAGCAGACAATATTAACTTTTTTCCGCAGCATGCGTTAGGTTGTCCATAGCGTGCGTTATCTGCTTCCATGTAATAATTTCACACCTTACTGACTTGATCCTTTACCGTGCGTTACATGATATGTTAGCGTGCGTTAACGGTCTCCTCAAAGCTTACTGTCATAATCCTTTAGCGTGCATCAGATGATCTTTCAGCGTGTGTTATCTGATTCCTTGTGAATTTGTCAAGCCTTACTATCCTTACTGACTTGATATATTGCGTGCGTTAGAACATCATTAGTGTGCGTTGTTTCCATCTTTTTGTTGAAGCATGTATTCTTTTTGTTTGATCTTTCGTGCGTTGATATTTTGTTTTACTAAATGTTTATCTTTGAGACATTCATCATCAAAAATCAGTTTTGGTCCAACACATTTAATGCTGACGGATAAATATTTAGTGCGGCCGAAGACTGTGAGCTGCAGAGCATCTAATAAAGGCCAAAAGAATGTTTGAAGCATTTAACGCTGGCACTTTAATTCTAACATTCATCAGCCGCCAATATGAAATGTCCACATCTCACCAACCGGGAAACATCTACACTTATAATAGATCTATTTTTGAACTTATAAAAAGTCCAATCATGAGGACTTGCCCATTTACTGATTGAACAACTAATCTTGTGATCTCATAAGATCAAAAAGAGCAAACACTCTCTTCAAAGTCTACAATGCTATTCTTATCGAAGAGACAGCCAATCCTCAACCAAGTGAATAACACATTATAGCAAGGAACATAAATGCATACAACTGTTGTTTGGATACTTGTACTATCCATAATCACGTTGAGAAGATGAGCCTTTTGTGGACTAAGAAAGCGAACTATTCCAACCTGTGTGGGATAAACAGAATTCAAAAGAACGAAGCTTCAATATATATGAGAAGAAGTCAGATTTTAAGTAGCCAACAACCGATCTGTGTGAACGTCTTAAGCTATAGCCAGGTGTATCATTATGTGTGAAATATATAGTAGCTTGTTGAGTTAAAATCATAAAGTTGTATACGTCTTAATTTTAATAAACACCCATGCAGTGTGGAGAACATGTGGGTGAAGAGGACGTTGCCTCGAACCACATTACATATTGTGTCCTTACTTTATCCACTTCCTGCTTACTACCAGTGATCTTTAGTATAGACTTAAGCTAAGTACGGACAACCAGGTAACCGAACTATGATGAGACAACTCAGTTTGACAGCCATGTAACCCAACTGTAAAGAGACAGCCGAGTTAGTCAACTGGGATTGGATAGTCAAGTTAGTCAGCCAGGTATGGACATCCAAGTTAGTCAGCCGAGTATGGACATCAAGGAACGTTTTCTACATAGAAAATTATCAAGTATCAATCATCCATGTCCAAGTTAGCTAAGTCGAAACACTACGCCATAGATGGCCTACGTCAATGGATTTTGTTTGTGTTGCGCTCAAAAATGTTGTAGTAGCTCTAAAATTTTTACCTGCTGCAACATTGCTTTTTTAGTGTTGCTGTATATGTTTACAAAGTGTTGCCTTAGCTATAACTTTATATTTTTAATAAAACATTTAAAATAAATATTTAATTTAGTGTAAAATTATTTAAAATTGGAAAAATAAATTAGTTAAAATTTCAAAACTAACAGTTTGTGATTACAGTCAATAATATCAATTTTGTACAATATAATTTTTTTAATAATTTAAAAATAGAGTAAACTATTATAAATGTAATAAACTCAACCCTAATTTCTTCTTTATCCCAAAATCCAGATCCAGCCACACATACTCGTTTCTTTGTTGTCTTCTTCTGCATGCTACCCACACTCACACAGAAATGGCAGTAGCAGCCGTCTCTAAAATCTCGGTCAGCGACAAGCTCCCCGAAGCCACCCTCTCCTACTTCGACTCCTCCAACGAGATCCAGACCGTCTCCATCTCCGACCTCACCGCCAACAAAAAAATCATCATCCTCGCCGTTCCCGGCGTGTTCACCCCACGTGCTCGCAGAAACAACTCCCCGGATTCGCCTAAAAAGCCGCCGAAAGACACATGCCGACGTGAATAAAACAAGAAAGAGACAAATGGAGTGATTCACACAACTTGCATGAAAACGAGGAACAAAATATTGCTCTAGATTCATACCCAAAAGACATTCTTCATTAGAAAAATAAAATATTGCAGCAGAGATATTTACTATTGAAGGAAGATCCTCAAAGGGGTAGATTTGAAGAAAACAACAAAGCCTTGCAAAGAAGATAATACTAAACAAAGAGTATCTCTCCAATGGACCAATTTGTTCAAGAGATGAAATGGCTGTGAAGAAGATCTCAAGGATCGTACTATAAATATCTGAAGATTTGATGAGAAGAAGTACGATGCGATTAATACTTCTAAAGCAAACAAACAAAATAAATAATATAATCTACGTACTAAGCATCAAGAAGAGTTGAGTTCTAAGATACAAGTTCAAAGAAGCTATTAAAGTTGGAGAAAACAAAACTCTCTTGTGATTTGAGTAAGGGGTACTTTCTTGAATGAGGTTCTTAAAATTTAAGATTGTGCGACAACCACGAGTTCTTGGTTGGAAGGTGATAAACAACTGAAGAGTTGTGAGGCATCCACTGGTTTTTGATCAAGATGTGACAACCAACCAAAGGAAAGGAGTTATTGCGGCCAAGAGTTTCCACTGGTTGAAAGCTGTTGTAACTAGTTCATTGTAACCATCAAAAGTTGTAGTGAATTAATCTGTAAGTGGATTGAAGAAAGGTAGACTAGGAGAGGATTACCCAACCTATGAAACCTCTCTAAGTACTGCGTGATTTACTGCTTTAGACTTTATACTTAGCTGCTGCATTCATCTTAACTGTTACATTAACAAACCTAGTCAGCTAAGTCTTCTACATATTTTTTAGCTGATATCTGAACTGTCGACAACCGAGTTTACCTAGCTGCTGCATATTTCAACTGAGTTTCAAAAATAGTTCATTTAGTAAAAGTTTTAAAAGTCTATTCACCCCCTCTAGATTTTTAACATATGTATTTGTGACCAACAAGTGGTATGAGAGATATTGCTTCATAGACCACCCATTTGGTAGTCACCGAAATGGATCCATATACGCACGTATATTTCACTACTCTCTCACTACAAGATGGAACACATGCACTCTAAACTTCATGTTTTCTCTATTTATGACTATGATCTATGGAAGATAAGAATGCAGTCACACTTATCTTCCATCAACGATGACATGTGTAGCATTATTGAGGAAGTTCCTATCACCTACATGAAGGACAATATTGCTGAGGAGATAGCTAGAAAACCTAAAAGGATTCCTCAGACCATAACCCAGCTGACCACAGATAAAAGAAAGCTTGCAAACCTTGACAACCGGACCAAAGATGTTTTAGACCAAACTCTTGATAAAGCCACCATGGTAAAGCTCAAGAACTGGTAAGAATGCTAAAGGAATCTGTGATACATTAGCAGTAATGTGTAAAGGAACTGACATGATCAAAGAATGCAAGTTATCAATAGCAACTCAAAAGTTTGATAACTTTTAACATGAAGAATGGAGAGACCATTGATAATGTGGATACCAGATTCATAGAGATCATAAATGAAATCGACTCTCTCAGGAAGACCTATGGCAACGAGAGATGGCACTAAAAGTCTTAATGTCTCTTACCCCAAAATGGAGCATGAAAGTTGTATCCATGAGGGAATCAAGGGATCTGAATAAAATAAAGATTTAAGAATTGTTCTCGGACCTCAAGGAATTTAAATTCGCACTCCCGGCTCATCATCTAGTGAGCCAACTGAGAAGGGAATTGTCTTTGCAATCGATTCCCCAGCTAAGAACTCAGCTGACATCATTCCACCAAGCCCTCTAAATTTTGAGGAAGAAAGGGCATTCATATTGCAAAGATACGGTAATTTCAGAATGAAATACTTGAAGTACAAAAAGAACTACAAAGAAAATTCTAGGAGAAATCAGAAAGCTGAGAAATCATCGACAGCGGAACCCTCAACCTCAAGGACATGTAAGGCGTAACCAACAACATACTCCTCGAGCATATCAAAAGCGCCAACAGCCGTTCAGAAAAAAGGCTGTATCTAAATATCAAAGGCCTGCATAGCAGTACTTCCAACAGTATAGTGCGCCTAGATATTAGATACAGGAGCCCTAGTATCCATCCAGAAAACATGTCATCGTGCAGTATAATCAACAACTCTGGAAATCCACCTGGAGACCCAGGAGGCAAGCTGTAAGGCCTACGAAAATGGCTCCACCTACGAGATGGCAATCGTACTGGAATAATAATAATAACCCTCGATTTTACATGCATAATAATCAAGGTTACAATGACTATGCACCTGCCGCACGTAGACATTGCAAAACTGGACCAAAAGTAACCTACAATAAACCAATTGTTGTTAGGCAAATTTGGGTACCAAAAGGAACTAACATTCATGGACCCAACAATCAAAGGGGACCTAAATCTACTTAAATTCTATGCTTACAGGATATAAAAGAGAAGGACATCTGGTACTTTAACAGTGGATGTTCTCGGCACATGACAGGAGATATCAGCAAGCTGTCAGACTATGTAGAAGGTCGCGGTCCAAAAGTGCGCTTCGGCGACAAGTCCAAAGGAAGAACAAGAGGGAAGGGAACCCTACTTGTAGGAAAGTTCAAAGTCACCGACATAGCTTATGTTGAAGGCTTACAGTACAATCTACTTAGCATTAGCCAGTTATGTGACAAACAGTTCTCGGTTAAATTCTATATTGATCACTGTAGAGTTGTTCTCACAGGAAGAAGGTAAAGTAATATGTATATTGCTGACTGGAAGCCTACGAGCTCCACTATTCCTTGTTTTGTTGCCAAAGGCACTGCAGATCAAAGCTGGCTATGGCACAAGAGGATGTCTGATATCAACTTCAAGACAATCAACAAACTCGCTAGACATGGAATGGTTAGAGGCTTGCCCGGTGTGTCATTACAAAAAGACAGCGTCTGCGGACCCTGTCAAAAAGGCAAAAAAGTCAAAACCACCCTGAAAGGCAAATCATACATGCCCACTCACAGAGTTCTGGATATGCTACATATGGACCTCTATGGTCTTATAGACCCTGTAAGTTTGGGAGGTAAGAAATATGATAGTTATTGTTGATGATTTCTTCAGGTATGCTTGGACAATCTTTCTAAGTAAGAAGATAGAAACCACAAAAAAGTTGTCTGAGCACCTGAGAAAGCTTCATAATGAGAAATGGTTGAGTATCGTGTCCATTCGTTCCGACAGGGGTGCTGAATATACTAACCGCTTTATAGAGTAATACTGTTCGGATAATAGAATACAGCACGAATACTCAGTAGTCCGGACTCCTCAACAAAATGATGTTTCCGAGCGAAAGAATAGGACGCTCAAGGAAGCCACAAGAACCATGATTGCCGCAAGCAAGTTGCCGCAGCAGTTCTGGGGCGAAGCAACAAATTCAGCGTGTTATACACAAAACCAACTGTATTATCAACAAGCATCACAACAAACACAAGGCTACAAGCAGGAAGAAGGTATAGACTATGATGAAACATTTGCCCCTATTGGGATATCTCATACTCCGGTCTTCAACAACATCATTCCATTGACTTTGAACTTCAATAAAAAAAGGTATCAATTGCTTTCACTGATTCAACAACAAAGAATAATTTTGAAATCTTACTGCCACGAGGGGTTTTTATGACATCGCCAACAGTTAGAATCCGGGCATCATTTAATCCTGACGATACCAATGCTTTGTAGTTTTCTAACTGATGTAAAGAACAAGCAATAAAGCACTGAGGAAAATCCATGTCATTCACGAACTTAGTGTTAGGAGTATGCCCTCGAATGCCACTCAGAGGATGTTGAGTGAGGGCATTGTACTTGTTATTATGTAAATCATTATCATAAGACAATTGTATGTTTCTTTATTTACTGGTAGTCACTGGTATTCCTGACTCGTAAATATATATATAGAAACTAGTTCATGTATTTGAGAGCAAAACATTACACTCCTTATTATTAGATAAGGGGATTGGCACTGGAAAGGTTTATGGCTCAAATACTTAATCGTTCGCAAGTCGATGAAACTTGACTGGGCGTTAAGTTTAAGTGAAGACTTGTATGACGTGCTCTTTGACTTGGAGAGTGCCTGTCGAACACTAATGGTTAATGGGAGCACACGTTATAGGTATGCTAATTGGGTTAGTATACTCGAACTGACTCACCCTAGATTCGTCACATGGATTTCACTCCGGGACAGTCAATGACGAAATTGAAAGGTTGTTATAGGTATTTGTGAACCTTGGACTTGAGGATTTAGTAGGGATGTGCTTGTGACGTTTAGATTTCATTAGAGTAGTTCGACCCATAAAACCGGAAGGTGGGGGTAAACCTCGACATGCATCTTGACGGGCAAGTAGCAGGTCCTACTAAATACCAAGATAGAATTCTTTCTCCTGTTAGTGAACGGTTTATATGTCCTATGCAATTATTGGCGGATAAGATCATAAGTCTTTGGCTAAAGCATTGGAGCTAGTTGTATTGGATACACGAGAGCTCGATGATCTCAATTTGCATTAACTCATGCATAGCGTCAAGTACAGATAGGGTTTCACTAACCGTGACCCTATAACTTTATCGGGACATTTGTAAGAAGGGTTTATACGTATACTGGTATTCACGACAGAATGGTTTTTGAATCATTCCAATCATTCGTTCTCAGTTGGGGTACAGTGTAGGCCACCAGGCTCGCTAGGTGGTGCTACTACTCTTTGGTTCCTCCCATTGCAAACTGAGACGGACCTACCGAGTCGCGCAATAGGATTGACGACGGAATGAATGGAGCTTATTCTTTCTGTATAAATATTAGATATTGGATATCAAATTTGTTGGACATTAGATGTCTAATTTATTTTGGGATATTGGATGTCTAAATTAATTTATTGGATAAATTAATTTACGTCCTAATGAATTAAAAAAATTACTAGGTTATTAATTTAATTCATGAATATAATTATTTCTTGGAGAAATTAATTATGTTATTTTGTATTTGATATGATTAATTAATTGGATTAATTAATTGATATAAATACATCGGAACAGAATTGGTGTTTATCTGTTTGGACTCACGGGAGTCCGATACGCACCGAACTCGTCTGATTCCTTCTAGATGGCCGCCCCCTTTTACCTACTCCCTCCCTTGGTCTTGCTCCTTACCTTGAAGGGTGGAAGACTTATGGCCACCAAGGGGACAAATATCAAGGGTGATATTTTCTTGGTGATATTGTCTAAAGTAGGTGATTCGGGGAGATTAGAAAAGGAATAAAAAGCAAGACTACTCCACTCTTACCATATAGCATCATCCGTGAGTTTTATATATAGAGAGAGAAAATAGTTTTCTCAAGTCTTCATCTTCTTATTCCTTGTTCTTGAGAGTTTTCTTGTAGAAAAATCAAGAGATATAATTGAGAGATATAGATTAAACGCTTAGAGTGTTGTAATCTTAATTAGAAAGTTTTCATCACTTGATTCTAGTCGTAACCTTGGAGGGTAATTAGGCGATTGTCATTCCGATTGTTCTCCAGCGCGTGGCAAGTAGAGACGTGGTGCTTTCGGCGTTGGATCATCCAAGAGCTTGACGAATAGGATTCATGGGAAGAGCATCTAAATCTTGGGGAATCATCTTCAAGGAGTACACCATTTAATCAACGGACTATGAGGGTATGATTTCTAATCTTCCTTTGTTTCATTTTAATATTCCTATATACGTAGCTTGATCTATCCTCGTAGGGATTCGGGTCGAATTAGATTTGTATATTGCTTCCGCTGCACCTTCGTTTTAGGCACCGAATCCCAACAGTAGTATCAGAGCGTAGGTCTTGCGATCGTATATACGATATTTAGCATTTGGAATGCTTAATTGGATGTTCTTGTGATTTGGAATCATAATCGTATTAATCGTTGATTTTCAATTGTTCATCTAAAAATTAATTTTTTATGATTTTATGTTACAATGTAAATCTATTTTTCTTTTGAAAAACTGATTGTAATATAAAGATTAGAAAAAATATTTTCAGAATCAGGGCAAAAAACGAGCTGAAAACGTAAACGGACCCGGCAGCTTGGAGCTGGCCGGGCACTGCCGTGCGGTCCCATTCTGCGGACCGCAGTCTGGCCCTGTGCCGCCCATGTTCGGAAGCCTGCCGGCCGACTGCCGATCGGTCCCATTCTGAGGACCGCGGTCTGGCCTGTTGGAGCAAGATTGGTCGGTATCTCCGTTTGGAGATAGAGTTATAAAACTTTTTCGCGTTACGGAAGCGATTTAAATAAAGGTGCAAAAATTTAAATCGACACAGGATTTATAGAGGTTCGGCCAAACATGCCTACGTCCTCTCTCAGTATCTTTTTCTATAGGCTAAAGATAAACCTCTGCACCTCTCTTCTATCGGTCGAGGGATAACCGTTACAAGCTCGTCTTCTATTGGTCCGAGTAAACTGTTTAATCAATTGTCTTTATGTCGGTCCAAGTTAAATCGTTTTCCTTTTCTATTGGACAAGGAATCAACCAATCTAGCTTTCTATGGGTACTAGATAGACCTCACTTAGATATCGATTGCGATTCTCACAATGCCGGATCCTCAATCCCAATAACACCGAATCGAATTGTATCCTTTCTTTTTCCTCTATTGTATGATTTTGTGTATAACACTCAATCACTATCAATTCAAGATCAAGTACGACAACTATGATGTTTACAATGATATAACAAGTATATATGATTTTCTCAAGGTTGTTGTATTGTTTGATACAAAGTGGTTTGGTATTTATAGCCATTCTCCTCAAACTAGCCGTTACTGCTAGTTTTACTTAGTGTGCGCTAGCCTCTCTGTATAGCACGCACTATTGCATGTTCTCGCCTGTTACGTACATTATGTACATCATGTAGCGTACGTTATGTGATGATCATTTCAGTCCAGTGGCTACTGTCTCTCTTCGTTAGCGTGCGCTAACATATCTTCTTAGTGTGCGGTAATAACACATCATTGCATGCGTCATATATCCGTTTGTACTTTTGACTTCTGACTTGACTTTCCACCGAATCTCCCAACGTTCATATGTTTGAATTCAAATTCTCTTTAGAATGCGCTAAAGATCACTCATAGCGTGCGCTATATCTTATGTCTGTGCATGCGTTATTCTGTATTGAAAGTCTTCACAATGGTCATATTCCTTCGATAGCGTGTGTTATGCTTCAAGTGAAGCGTGCGCTATCTTCACAGATGACATTGCCTTGAGGTAGCTTTGAACTCATCTGATCTATAGACAGGTATCGTTAGCATGCGCTAACCTTCATTACTAGCGTGCGCTAGCTCTGCAGTTTGATTAGCTTTTTGCGTCTTCGACTTCTTCGTTGTTTTGTTTGCTTCTTTGTTGTTTTACTTTGTTTAACAACTTAATCATCAAAACTTTATATTGAATATTTGGAATAAAATATTACAACAATCTCCCCATTTTTGATGATTACAAAACAACCCTTGAATTGGATAAAACCTCCAAAAAAATAAAATATATATATTTGTACGAATCAAAGTTTTCGGCTTTGATCGTTTCGTTAGATTCACCCATCTTTTCTTTTTCTGTAATTTTCGACTTCTTCGATTCTCCCCCTTTTGTATATTTATTATTTTTCTCCTTTTCGACTTTTTCTTCTTTTTCAACTTCATCGTTTTCTTTTTCAATTTTTCTCCTTTTCATTTTTCGACTCCCCTTTTTACTTTTTATTTTTCTTGTCATTCTTCCATGACGCTTTTTATCCGATTCAACTCCTTTCTCCTCCTTTTTGTATTCAGCAAAAAGTGTAAATCAAAGGATACCAATTTATGATAAAATATGATATGATAAAAAAACAAAGGGTATAACTCCCCCTGGCAAAATTATTCGTTTTAAAACTATAAATATTCCCCCTGAGTAAAATACCAAAGATGAATATTATTTTTTTGATTTTGGGTATCCAACCGAGAGTTTTTTTTTTTTATACATGGACGATGTTAGCAATAACGGTTCCTTTAGGAATCCAAATCTTTTTGATTTTAACCGTCCGTCGTGGTCTTTTGCAATTCGTAAAATGATGCCCAATTTTCAAATATTTTTCACATCGGTGTATCTTCAAATTTAAGGATTCGTTTTTCAAATGTGGTTTGAATCCTAACCCCTGTTTGTTCAGTGTAAATTTTTGAACCGAGAGCATTTGTTCGAATTTTTCATTTCCACACGAATATTTCTTCGTTAAATTTTTAAGCTCGGTTTGAACTTTCAAAAGATCATCCTTTAAAATATTTTCATTTTCAATACAATGAGAATGATCGGTTTCAACAAATTTCCCTTTTCAAGAATTTGGGAAATTTCGGTTTCCAATAATTTATTTTTCACTTGGAGGGATTTAATCTCGGATAAAGTGTTTTGAAAATCCATATGCAATAATTCAAATGCTTCAAATAACTCGTCATGAGAGGATGTACTTACTTGACTTTCGACGTCGCTATCGTCGAATGAGCTTCAGGCCATAAGAGCGAGATTATTTTGATTGATGAAATCTTCATCTTCGTCTTCATCGCTCCATGTTGCTATTAGAACCTCCTTCTTGGGGTTTGCTCGGCAATTTTTTGCAAAGTGGCCTGGTTTACCACAGACTCGACAGTTGTTGTCGAATTTGTTCATTCCGCCTGAGATGTCTTTCTTTCTCCGGTTTAATAAGGTTTGGAACTTATTAATATTCTTGGCATAATATGCCGATTCTTCATCACTTTCGTCCACTGGGATTTCTTCTTTATTTCTCGACATCTTAGCCTTCATGGATATCGTTCTTTCCTTCGGCTTCGGTTTGGCATTCCGAGATTTTAGGACAATCTCGTAGTTTATAAGTGAACCAGTGAGAGCACTAAAATCAAGATTATTTAAATCTTTTGATTCCATTATTGCCATCACCGTTCCGTCCCATTCTCGAGGTAGTGATCGGAGGATCTTCTTTACTTTCTCACTACTCGAAAGATGTGATGACCGAGAATCGGTCGAGCATGATTGTAATGGATTTTTCTTCTCTCATTTGGAATAGCTCATAATCGTGAAGAAGCATGTTAATCTTCATCACTTTGACTTGAGACGTTCCTCCATGTGTGACTTCAAGCATTTTCCATATCTCTTTTGCACTATCACATGATGAGATTCGGTTGTGTTCTTCCGGATTTAATGTACAATATAATAATTGTGTGGCTTTGCAATTATAGTGGTCGTTTTTCCAATCCACATCATCATACTCTTCAAAAGTTTTGAGAGTTCCGTTTGAGTTCGTTGAAATTTTGGGACCAAGACATATGACTTTCCATAATTCGATATCATAAGATCGGATAAAAATAGACATTTTCGTTTTCCAGGTGATGAAGTTCGATCCATCGAAGAATGGAGGTCGGTTTAGCGCAAGACCTTCGACTGGAGCAAATTGAAAAGCCATCAGATCTTTTCTCCTCGGATGTTAAGCCGCTTTTCGGAGTACCGCTCCGATACCAATTTTTGGAGCAAGATTGGTCGGTATTGCCGTTTGAAGATAGAGTTATAAAACTCTTCCGCATTGTGGAAGCGATTTAAATAAAGGTGCAGAAAATTAAATCGACACAGGATTTATAGAGGTTCGGCCAAACGTGCCTACGTCCTCTCTATGTATCTTTTTCTATAGGCTAAAGATAAACCTCTGCACCTCTCTTCTATTGGTTGAGGGATAACCGTTACAAGCTCGTCTTCTATTGGTCCGAGTAAACCGTTTAATCACTTGTCTTTATGTTGGTCCAAGTTAAACCGTTTTACTTTTCTATTGGATAAGGAATCAACCAATCTAGCATTCTATGGGTACTAGATAGACCTCACTTAGATATCGATTGCGATTCTAACAATGCTGGATTCTCAATCCTAATAACACCGAATTGAATCGTATCCTTTCTTTTTCCTCTCTTGTATGATTTTGTGCATAACACTCAATCACTATCAATTCAAGCTCAAGTACAACAACTAGGATGTTTACAATGATATAACAAGTATATATGATTTGCTCAAGGTTGTTGTATGGTTTGATACCAAGTGGTTTGGTATTTATAGCCATTCTCCTCAAACTAGCCGTTACTGCCAGTTTTACTTAGCGTGCGCTAGCCTCTCTGCATAGCGTGCGCTATTGCCTGTTCTCTCCTGTTACATACGTTATGTACGTCATGTAGCGTACATTATGTGATGATCATTTCATTCCAGTGGCTACTATCTCTCTTCGTTAGCATGCGCTAACATATCTTCTTAGCATGCGCTAATAACACATCATTACATGCGTCATATATCCGTTTGTACTTTTGACTTCTGACTTGACTTTCCACCGAATCTCCCAACGTTCATATATTTGAATTCAAATGCTCTTTATCGTGCACTAAAGATCACTCATAGCTTGCTCTATGTCTTATGTCAGTGCATGCGTTATTCTGTATTGAAAGTCTTCACAACGGTCATATTCCTTCGATAGCGTGCGTTATGCTTCAACTGTAGCGTGCGCTATCTTCACAGATGACATTGCCTTGAGGTAGCGTTGAACTCATCTGATATGCAGACAGGTATCGTTAGCGTGCGCTAACCTTCATTACTAGCATGCGCTAGCTTTGCAGTTTGATCAGCTTTTTGTGTCTTCGACTTCTTCGTTGTTTTGTTTGCTTCTTTGTGTTTTACTTTGTTTAACAACTTAATCATAAAAACTCTATATTGAATATTTGGAATAAAATATTCCAACACTGCCATGAGGACCGGCCCTACTGGGCAGGGTGCTTGGCAGTGCCGGGCTTGGCCCGGCCGTGTGTTTTTCGACTCCGTTTTTATTATTCTTTCGGTAATTAATTTCCTATAAATTAAATTGGATTTAATTTGACTAAGATATTATTATGGTAATCTTATTCTTAGGGGAATTAATTTAATGAAATATTTTCTCTTCCGAAACAAGTTTAAATTAATGGTTGTTTGAATTAATTGGATTAATTCGTTTGGATGGATTAATTTATATGGAGTGGATAAATATTTAGATTAATTATGAATTCCATTTATTTTAATGTGTTTGATGCATTAATTTTGAATGGTGATGTGGTTCATGGACCTAGTTTTGAATCGTTCGGTTTTATTCGATTGGGTTGTAAAGGCCGTTTTGAGTCTATTTATTTTACTAGAAATATTTGTATCTAAGATGCAATTTTTCAAATGTAAAATTTATATGTAATGACGAAGATCGGAGGAATATCCGTTTGAGAAGACGCAGATTCAAGACCGAAGACTTGTAATTAGATTACGGAGTTTTTGATTCTAGGAACGGTCCATGAACTACATGTTGGTAGCAACTAGGTTGTGATTGTTTATTCATATGGTATGAATGCTATAAACGTGCTTAAATGAATTAATGTGCAAAGTGTAACATTAATCGCAAAAATTCTCCCACAACAAATTATTAAGTTTAAAAGGTTTCAAGGTTTTCCTTCCCTCCATCGAGCTTTCGGAAAATTGAAATCCAAACCGGATGTGCTATGTTTCCGAGTTATCGGGGTAGTCGTTTGGGGAGGATAAATAAATTACTGGGAGAGCATTGGATGCCTTCGGTTGGAGCAAATTTTATCCCTAGAAACCTATTCGGTTGCCGGATAAGATTCAATTGTGAAACTGATTTGCATCGATGGTATAAACTTAACTTGTTCACGAACCATAGAAACCGTATAGGTTGAGGGGAGTGAACAAGGGGAAAAAGAAGATCGAATCATCCATTAGATGGGTTGGTGTTGGACACCACTTTATAAAAATTAGTAAACTAGAAACCTGTTCGGTTTCCCTCTATTAAGATTTATAAAGAACTCGATCACCACTATGAAGTAATGCGAACGATACTTCTGGATTTCACATGGGAGTGTGTTATTCTGATAAAATTAGTGGGAGCTGTGTTAAAAGAATAAAAAAGACCTTAATTCTATACTCATATCATAATTGAACGAGTCACTAATTAATCTGTCATACTTAATGCAGACGAACATAACTATCAAAATGACAATGAACCCACTCACAATTCTACTCGAAAAGAACACCTTAATCGGACCTAACTTTGTGGATTGGCTCCACAATCTGATGATAGTCCTCAGTATAGAGGCACTGAGATACATCTTGGAGACGGACATTCCGGCGCCTCCAGTGCGGACAAGAGCCAATCAGGAAGAGATTGAAAACCACGAAAAGTTGGTTAAGGATGACGTAAAAGTCCGTGCTTATATGATGGCTTCTATGTTTAATGAGCTTCAGAGAGCTTATGGGAAAATGACTTCTGCTAGGTAGATTTTATCTCACTTAACCGAGCTTTATGGTGAGCACAGTCGAACTGCAAGATATGAGATATCCAAGCAACTGTTCGGTGCTAGGATAAAGGAAGGTGAGAAGGTTGGGGACCACGTCCTCAAAATGAAATCTATGATCGAGATATTGGAGGCTTGTGATTTTAAGATGGATACTTCTCTTCAGACCGACCTTATCCTACAGTCTCTTCCTGATTCATTCTCCTAGTTTGTTATGAATTTCAACTGCAATGAGATTGCTTGCAACTTAGCAGGATTGATGAACAAACTAGTGACTGCTCAGTCTCAGATGAAGACTCCGCGGATGAAGGAGTTTGCTCTTGTGATTTCTTCTGGACCTCGGAGGTCTAAGAATAAGAAGAAAAATACCAAGAAGCAGACGGGACCACAAGTCAAGGACCTTAAGGGTAAGGGCAAGGCCCTGATGGTTCCCAAGAGCAAGAAGAAGGACGCATGTCTCAAATGCGGTGAGCTGGGCCACTGGGCTAGAGACTGTCCGATTCTTCATGGCGCTTCAGGTACAGAACTTTTAGTTTTGGAAACAAATTGTTCTGCTACTGTGTTTTCTACTTCTTGGATACTGGATTCAGGTGCTAGTTCTCATATTTGTAACGTGAATCAGGATCTGGAACAAAGTAGGAAGCTTGGAGCTGGGAAGTGATGATTACTGTCGGAAGTGGGCATAGTGTCAAAGCAACTGAAATAGGATCACTTCTTTTGGATTTGGAATCCGGCTTTGTTTTAACTTTAGATGATGTACTTGTTTTACCCAAGGGGCATAAAAACATGGTATCCATTCCGGTCATGGATCGGAAAGGCTTTTCATTTTTCATTGGTGATAGTTCCTGCAAAATTTATTTTAGAAATAAACTAGTAGGTACTGCTACATTGTTAAATGGACTGTATCATCTTAACCTAAGTAACAAAGTCGCTGTGAATACTATGACTAGGAAGCGTGATTAGACGTGCTGCCGGGCCGAAACTGCCGGTTTCGGGCCTCGAACCGGCGGTCCTCGGTCCCCAAAACACAGGACCGAGCCCGGACCGTAAACTAGCCCGACCACCCGTGTCGGGCTAGAAACCCGCCGGTCCAGGGCCGGGCTAAAACCAGCGGTCCCGGGCCGGGCTGCCCAGTTGTTTTTTTTTTTTTTAACTTTTATTATTATTTTTTTTATTTTATTCTTGTATATTTATTACTTTTATGAATAGAAAATGATAATTCTTAATGTTTTGATTTTTTTTTAAATATTTAAAATCTCATTAAATTGTTGAAAAATGAATAAGGAAAATTATAACAAATAAGTTTGCATTAAGAATGAGGAAAATTACAAATGAATAAGGACACAATAATTTTGCAAATGAATAAGGACACAATAATTTTGCATTAAGAATGAGGAAAATTACAACAAATAAGTTAAGCACAATTTAAGGAGTTTTACACTTGAATTCTTGAAATGAAAAAATAATAATAATAAAGGACTTGAGCTCTCTACTCCACATCCGATCGATCCGTCTCGGTGAAGGCTTCATCTTCGCTCTCATTTGCATCGTCCCATTCTGGTTCTTGAGCTCTACGGTCGGCCCTACACCAATCATCGAGCAACATGGTAGCTTCAATGTTCGCCGGCTTCATCCTTGATCTTCTTTGATCTAGCATAAGTCCTCCGATGCTAAAGGCTTGTTCTACGGAAATGGTGGATGCCGGGACGGCAAATAACTCCTTTGCAATGATGGAGAGTATTGGGTACTCCTTTCTCTTCGACCACCACTTCAACACATCGATCGACGGACCACTATCTTCAACACCAAATACAAAACGAGTTTGCAAGAACATATCTAATTCACTATTACCTTGCCCTATTGGAAGTTCATTGCTTCTATTTTGCATCATTCCATGCATTTGTTGAACTAAAGGATCACTTTCATTCATCTCAAAAGGAAAATCACATGAAGGCATCATAGAAGAAGGCATTGTAGAAGAAGGAAACTCACTACCATGTTTTAATCTATATTCTTGAAAAATAGATCTCAAACTCCTATCAAGATCTATCTTGATTTGTGGCACGGAAGGAAGATCAAAGAAGACCCCTTCACCATCAATTACAACATCACTCAAGTCCATTTGAGAAAAAGCATCATAATAAATACCAAGCATTTGACAAACACCATCATACTTCCATTTAGGATCTAAGCACTTAGCAAGTAAGAAAACCATAGGAATCTCCCTAAAATACTTGAGCCATTTTTGAACCATAAAATAAATCACACCTTGCATGTTTGGCCTACTAAAACAACTCTTAAAAGACAAGGCAATATACATGCAATGTTCCAACACTTTAACGGAAGTACAATAATAAACACCCGATAATTGTTTAGTAGTATTATGAAAAACTTTTAACAAACGATACAAATCCATACATGAATCCCAATGACTCTCATTAAGAACTAATTGCATGTTTGAGAACTCTTTCCTAAAAAAATCGCATAAATAACTCTTATACTCTAGTGTACTATTAATCATCTCATAAGTAGAGTTCCAACGATGAGATACATCTAATTTGAAACAAGTATAAACAATACCCTTTACACGACAATATTTTTGCCATTTTTTCCCAAAGTTTTTGATTTGTGCAAATACTTAACGGCATTTTTAATAGGAACAACGGAATCTTGAAAAATACTAAGCGCATCTTGAACACATAAATTTAAAATATGACAAATGCATCTAGAATGAAAATAGTTTCCTTCAAATGATGGTGCACATGCTTCAACAAGTTCCGGAATACTAGCGGTGTTCGCAGATGCATTATCAAAACCAACGGAAAATACCTTGTTAACCAAACAATACTCATTCAAAACCGTAATAATAATTAAAGCAATATTTTGAGCCGTGTGAGGCTCTTCAAAATCCCTAAAGGCAATCAAACGTTTTTGCATAATCCATTTTGCATCAATCCAATGACAAGTAATTCCCATGTAACTATTTTTATTATAAGCATCGGTCCAAACATCGGCACAAATAGAGACTTTTTGAGACAAACGAACTAAATATTTCATTAAATCTTGTTTTTTGTTAAATCATTGTCTCCTAATTCTCTTAAGCATTTGAGTTCTAGCTGCCTTGCTAACATTGGGCCCCAAACCATCTTTATAAGAAGCTTCATACGTTATTCTATCCGCATAATTAAAAGGTTGTTTTTCCATGGCACAATATCTAGCACAAGCATCTTCATATCGATTTTTTTTCAAATTTAAATAAAGAGGAAGAAGACATACCCGTCGCCGAAGTTGAACTAGTAGTACCTCGAATTTGCATTTGAGTAGTAGATATTCCATACTCAAACGGATGAAACCCCTCCATGTGCCTTTGTAGTGTTCCGTAGCCTCCATTCTCGATCCATTTGTAGTGCTTTGTGCAATAGTTGCAATAAGCAATGAATCTCTTTCGACCATCGGATAAAGGAGGTTCTCCTTCGTTGATAGGAGCCAATTCTCTTTTAAAATGTTTAACGAAGATTTTGGACTTGAGAGGCTTAGGCTTACTTGTTGGCGGAGGAGGAGGTTGGTTTTGTTCGTCTTCTTCGTGCTATTCGTCCTCTTCATGTTCATCATCATTTGTTGAGCCACGAAATTTATATCCCGTGCTCTCCATCGTATGAACCATCTCTTCAAATCGGGCATCTTCTTCGGCTTGAATTCTTTCGGCGACTTGTCTAGAAATTTCCTCCGCCAAATCGGCCCTTCTAGGCCTTTGAGGTTGAAAATTTCCTCCTCTACTTCGTTGGCCAATTTCAATGGCCTTGCCCTTGCCCTTGTTGTTGTTGTTCTTTGAGGTAGACATGGAGATAGTAGAATAGAGAGTATAGTAGAGAGAGTAGAGATTGAATTTTTAGAGAGAATTAGAGTGTGATTATTGGTGAATTTTGAGTTAGGAAGATGTAGTATTTATAGTGGGGATGGGTAGGGAAAAGGGGGGATTAATGGGGAAGTTTGGGGGGTGGAAGGTGGCTGCCAATGGCTATTTTGTGGAAGGAGCCGTTGGCATGGCAGTTGGCAGCAGTCATTGGACTGCTGCCTTTTTTTTTCTAGTTTTCCCGTTAGGCCCGTCGGTCCGACCCGGCCCGGCGGGCCGATGCAAACCGACGGGCCTTTTAGGACCGGCGGGCCCTAACCGCCGGTCCTCGGTCCCAATTCCCCCGACCCTAACCCAGCCCTAGCTTTTCGGTCCCGGGCTAAAACCGTTGACTTAGGGCCGGTTCCAGGCCAAAGAAACTAATCAAGTTTTGAAATGGCATCTTAGACTTGGTCATGTTGGTCACACCAAGGTTTACAAAATGGAAAAAGATGGACTTATGGATCCATTGGGATCGGATCTCTTTCCAACTTGTAAATCTTACCTTAAAGGCAAAATGACCAAGTCCACCTTCACAGGGACTTTTGAAAGAGCTGCTGATAAACTTGGATTAGTCCATACCGATGTATGTGGTGCTTTGGAAGCAGCACGTGATGGATATTAATATTTCATTACGTTTACAGATGATCATACTAGGTATGGTTATGTATACTTAATCAAACATAAATCCAAGGCCTTTGAGAAATTCCAGGAATTTAAAGCCCTAGTCGAAAAACAATCTGGAAATCATATCAAAGCACTTCGGTCGGATCGAGGTGGCGAGTATATGAGTACGGAGTTTGACGAGTTCCTAAAGGAACATGGAATAGTATCACAACTAATACCTCCAGGAACTCCTCAGTTAAATGGTGTGTCAGAAAGAAGGAACTGAACCTTGTTGAACATGGTCCATTCTATGCTAGGCTATACTGACTTACCAATTTACCTGTGGGGGTATGCACTCCTGACTGTTGCTTATATCTTGAACAGATGTCCTTCCAAATCCATTCCTAAAACTCCACATGAGATGTGGGAGGGCAGAAAACCAAGTCTTAATCACATTAGGATTTGGGGATGTCCCGCCTATGTCAAGAAGACTAAGGTGGAGAAATTGGAAGCTAGGTCCATAAAGGGACGTTTCATTGGATTCCCATATGGGACGATGGGTTATCTATTCTACATGCCCGAAGATCGAAAGATCATTGTTGCTTTGCAAGCACACTTCCTGGAAGATGAGTTCATTTAGGAAGGTGGAGCAGGTAGATGTATTTCTTTGGAAGAATACAATGAAACTCCTCAGGAGACACCTGTACAAGAAGTTGGAACCGAACCTTCTGAAACACAAGTACAACCACCTCGTAGGTCTAGTAGGGTGTCTCATTTACCTGATAGGTATGGCCTTGGGCACTTGGAGGAGCTGGGTCTCCATGAGGTTCCAGGTGATAGCCAAGAGACCGACCCAACGACCTATGACCAAGCGATGGTGGATGTAGACTCCGCGAAATGGCGTGAAGCTATGGAAGCTGAGATAGACTCGATGCATGCCAATCAGGTCTGGACTCTAGTAGACCACCCCAAGGGAATAGTGCATATTGGGAACTAGTGGATCTACGAGAGAAATACTGATGGAGATGGCAAGGTTTACACCTATAAGGCCAGGCTTGTGGCAAAGGGTTATACTCAGAAAGAAGGGATCGATTATCACGATACCTTCTCGCTCGTAGCTATGATCAAGTCTATTCGCACGATGCTTGCTATAGCTGCCTACCACGATTATGAGATATGGCAAATGGACGTAAAGACGGCTTTCCTAAATGGATTCCTCGAGGAGGAAATCTATATGGAGTAGCCTAAAGGTTTTGTGTCTGGGGTCGATATTCAGAAAGTGTGCAAACTTCAGCGTTCCATTTATGGACTGAAGCAAGCTTCGCGTAGTTGGAACTTTCGTTTTGATGAGGCAATCAAAGAGTTTGACTTCGTGCAAAATGAAGAGGAACCTTGTGTATACGAGAGGGTTAGTGGGAGCAAGATCGCATTATTAGAACTATATTTATATGACATAGCGAAGAGAATGGTAGGTAATTCCCAAGCCCTCTATGTAGATAAAATCTTAAAGCGATTTTGTTGTGTCAAGATTTAACACCTTCCGACCAGCGATCGCCTCCGAGGCCGAGCGACCGACTTACTGCCAAGCGGCCAAGGCAGATCTGCGAGCAATGACTGTGCGACCGGCCTCAACCCAATGGACTACCTAAATCGCCAAAGGAAGGTCCCAGACAAGTCCCGTGACGAGCGATCGACCTCAGATACGATCATCACTCGGCACTCGGCGACCGACTCCTGGCGATCGACTGGCGGACGATCCTCTCTGGGCATCTGCCGATCGACCTTTGGTGACCGACCTCTCTGGGCATCTGCCGATCGACCCTTGCTGCCCGACCAGTGCCGACCCTTCAGTGAATGGCCGAGAACGATCCTCGGTGTCCAGCTAGAGGCGACCGCATCATGACGATCTCGACCGATGACCATCCAGTCGGCAAAGGCCAAGTCTCAAAGCTGACCCCACGTGCAGATCCACAAAAGGCGCTGACAATCTTGTCACCTACCTCACCTACCAAAGATGGCCTGCACTGCGAAAGGAGTTGGCGGACAAGTCATGTGACTACAAACTGTCACCATCGACAAAGTCCGCCGAAAGTAGCTAAGTGGGACCTCCGTGACAAGAGCTTCGGACGCGTCTTTGGATCCTCATTGACCGCACTACCGCCACCACCGTAGCTTTGGACTTTTGGCAGCACCACGTAACCTTTAGGGCGATCGCCCATTGCATTAAATGCCGAAAGGCGATCGCCCACTAGGGACAGGGCCCTCGGCCTCTATATATACAAGGCTCCCAAAGACTTGTCCAGTGGACGGAAAACTCTTCGCATGCATCGAGATTCTGACTCTCTAAACACTCTGAAACTTCACGATTCAAGCACTCAATACAGAAACAATACTTGCACTTGGCTAACATCCAACTCTTGGCAACAGCTTTCTTTCGGTCTTACTTCTCCCGGCCTTTTCTCCTCGAGCAGATTACCGGCGGGACGAAGAACACCTAGCTTCGCTCAAGAGCCGGATCAACGAGTCTTTTACACTCATTGTATTTAGATTTCTCTCATTAATACTTGTATCCACGAATATTTGTATTAATAACATCTCGCGAGAGCATTCAAGCCCGCCTAACAAACCCGGCAAATCTTGTTTTTTTTATCTTCTCTCAAGTGCTCCCGCATTTGTTTGTTGTCCGTCTTCCACAGATTAATCTTCGGATAAATATTTTGGGCAACAACAATTGGCGCTAGAAGAAGGGGATCCAACCTCGATTTTTTACACCTACCGTCCCGAAGAACACTCACTGTTTCGGGCGTATATTTGAAGTGACACTCACCGCACTTCAAAAGAAATCCTTCAAATCATGTCTTCCGCATCCGCGTCAAGAAAGCCGCCAACGGCCAAACCCCTGTTGTCGCAGTCGAGCCACGCCGATGGTGGAAGGTAGCCGCCATGGCCGAGACACTCGATCCCGCCTCGGACGGCGGCCAACCTCTCGCTCGATCGGTTCCGAACCAAGGAACAGATCGAAGGGGCCCTGGCCGTCCTACAGGAGCGACGGAGTGCTCTCGACGCGCCTCCAGCTACCGCCCCCCCTGTCTCTCGCCGAAAGATCAAGCGGAAGCTCAAGGCACTACTGGCCGAGAGATCGCCAGGAGGCTCCCGTCCGCAGGTAGAGGCGCTCGCCAACCGGGGCACCTCTGTCTTCGATCGCACAGGCGTGACCCGACTGCTACGGGCGCCCGGCCCGGCCTACGAGACGGAGTTTGAGTCCGTCACCAGAGCTCGGCCTACCCGACTCCCGGAAGGCGGCTAGCCGTCCGCTCCTCGCCAAATTGCCGAGGTCGGCGGTAGCGGAGCCCGGAGATCGGTACACGATCGCCTAGGCTCCTGCTCCCAAAGCCGATCGGCAAGCGACCAAGCCACGGCGATGGCTGCGATGCAGCGTCAACTCGACGACATGAAGGCACTCCTGGAATCCAGGGCAGGCGCCAAGAAGACGATCGCCGGGCCAAGCGAGCCGCTCGCGATCGACATCGAGCTCGCCCCCGTGCAGCACAGGATCGCTCCCCCGCTAACACCCGTGTACGAGGGGCGATCGGACCCCCAAGTGCACCTAAGGAAGTTTAACATCTACATGACCGGGTGTGGGGCATCTGACGCGACCAGATGCCGAATGTTCCCTTTGACGCTGGACGACCTCGCCCACCGGTGGTACACTTCATTGCCACCTCGGTCCATTGGCTCCTTTAACGAGCTGGCGCACGGCTTCTCGGAGTACTTCGCCACCAGGGTCGTCCGGCCCGAAGGTCCCCTTCGCATGATGCAAATCAAGCAGGGAGAAGAAGAGTCCGACTCGGACTACATCGACCGGGTGGACGTAATCATCCTCAATGGCGAGCCCATAAGCGATGAGACCGCCCTCTACGCGGTCCTAGGAGGTTTTCAGGGTTTTTCGCCTATGTTCAGGCATCTTACGAAGACCCAACCTACGACCTACGCAGCCTTCCGGGCTAGAGCCGCAGATTTTCTGGCCAGGCAAAGGTTTCTTCTTAGCCTGTGAGCAGCGCGATCGGCGCCCGGACGACGATCTCCCGCCCGATCGCCAATATCGACCTACGAATAAAGCGATCGGCAGCCGAGCGACGATCGCCAGTTTTCCGGCCCGATCGCCGATCATCACGCTACATCATCCGCAGTTCGGAGGACACGATCACCATCTACAGTCCAGCATATAACATGACGGACTAAGGCATAAGATCGCCTCCACCGCACATCATAAAGCCATGGCCCTGGCAGTCGATGGAACCAGCTGCTTCGGTCATGCAAGGTCCCTTTCGGCCAAGATCGCCCGCCCTTCGTTTAAATACGAGGCCGGCGTAGTCTGAGGGCTCTCCAACATTAATCAGTGGACACGATCGCTCGCCCTCAAAGGTTCATCATCTGACATGGTAAACCCGGACAATGCGACGTGCCACAACCCCGTCTCAACGTACACCGTCGAGGTCGGCCATCTCCATGGCTGGCCGAGGTGGAAGCAGAGCTAACAAGCCGCGGGCGTGGAGTTGATTCATCCGACGCTGCCCCGCGCAAGGACTCCTCTAGACCGAGACCGCACGCCCTTCGTTTAAATACGAGGCGAGGCGCAGCCTAACAGAGGACCCTCATAATAAAGTGAGTCACGAGACACTCATTGTCTTCGCGCACCAAGACACGGTCATGGGGTCGGTCCATCGATCTCCGCGACTGTGCACGATTCCTCAAGCAAGCGAAACCACCAAGTTTCCATGGGGGATCGGCCAATGTTGTTTTTGCAGGTACAAGACCGAAAGATAGCTAAGCCAATCGACTATGATAGCCCAAGTCCAAGTCCTAAGTCACCGGAAGGTCGCCCGTCCTCATCCAGACGCGATCACCAAGAAGAACCACCTCGCCCCATGTCTTCAACATAGGAGCAAGTGGGGGCAATTGTTGTGTCAAGATTTAACACCTTCCACTCGCCGATCGCCTCCGAGGCCGAGCGACCGACTTGCGCTAAGCGGCCAAGGCAGATCTGCCGAGCAATGCCGAGCGACCGGGCCTCAACCCAATGACCACCTAAATCGGCCAAAGGAAGGTCCCAGGACAAGTCCCGTGCCGAGCGATCGACCTCGAATACGATCATCACTCGGCACTCGGCGACCGACTCCTGGCGATCGACTGGCGGACGATCCTCTCTGGGCATCTGCCGATCGACCTTTGGTGACCGACCTCTCTGGGCATCTGCCGATCGACCCTTGCTGCCCGACCAGTGCCGACCCTTCAGTGAATGGCCGAGAACGATCCTCGGTGTCCAGCTAGAGGCGACCGCATCATGACGATCTCGACCGATGACCATCCAGTCGGCAAAGGCCAAGTCTCAAAGCTGACCCCACGTGCAGATCCACAAAAGGCGCTGACAATCTTGTCACCTACCTCACCTACCAAAGATGGCCTGCACTGCGAAAGGAGTTGGCGGACAAGACATGTGACTACAGCCTGTCACCTACTGACAAAGTCCGCCGAAAGTAGCTAAGTGGGACCTCCTGTGACAGTGCTTCCGGACGCGTGCTGGATCCTCATTGGACCGCACGGCTGGCCACCAGCTGTAGCTTTGGACTTTTGGCAGGCAGCCCACGTAACCTTTAGGGCGATCGCCCCATTGCATTAAATGCCGAAAGGCGATCGCCCACTAGGGGACAGGGCCCCTCAGCCTCTATATATACAAGGCTCCCAGCACTTGTCCAGGGACGGAAAACTCTTCTGCACAGACCGAGATTCTGACTCTCTAAACACTCTGAAACTTCACGATTCAAGCACTCAATACAGAAACAATACTTGCACTTGGCTAACATCCAACTCTTGGCAACAGCTTTCTTTCGGTCTTACTTCTCCCGGCCTTTTCTCCTCGAGCAGATTACCGGCGGGACGAAGAACACCTAGCTTCCCTCAAGAGCCGGATCAACAGAGTCTTTTTACACTCATTGTATTTAGATTTCTCTCATTAATACTTGTATCCACGAATATTTGTATTAATAACATCTCGCGAGAGCATTCAAGCCCGGGCCTAACAAACCCGGCAAATCTTGTTTTATTTATCTTCTCTCGGAAGTGCTCCCGCATTTGTTTGTTGTCCGTCTTCCAGCAGTATTAATCTTCGGATAAATATTTTGGGCAACAACAGATTTAAGATGGATTATTCTAAAAGAGGGTTCCTACCGATGCGACATGGAATAAAACTCACCTTGAAGATGTCTCCTCATAGTAAGGAACAACGAAAGGGAATGAGTAATATACCATATGCTTCAACCATGGGTAGCCTTGTGTATGCCTTGTTGTGTACGAGGCCTGACATTACGCATGCTGGGAGTGTGGTAAGTCAGTTTTCAGGCAAACCCAGGTAGGGAACATTGGACTACGATAAAGAACATTCTCAAGTACTTTAGAAGGACTTGAGATTTGGTTCTTATGTATGGTGGTGGAGAACTGAATGTGATGGGCTTCACTGATTCAGACTTCCAAGGACAGAAAGACGACTCTATGTCTACTTCTGGCTACATTTTACTCTTAATAGAGGAGCAGTATCTTGGAATAGTGCCAAGCAAAGCACGACTGCTGATTCCACCAGTTAGGCTGAGTATCAAGCAGCCTTGGAGGCATCCAAAGGAAGGGTTTTGGATTAAGAAGTTACTGGGTGAACTTCAAGTGACATTATGTGCTGCGCTGCCTGTTTTTCATTTTATGCGATAATAATGGAGCTGTAGCACAGGCTTAGGAGCTGAGGTTTCACAAAGGTACAAAACACATTGAGAGAAAGTATCATCTCATGAGAGAATTTGTTCGCAAAAGGATACATTGTGCTGCATAGATTAGACTCAGTAGACAACGTCACTGTAATACCCGTAATTTTGATTTCCAGTAACTTTCTATTTTCGGAGGAAGTCCGTTTTGACAACTCGCTTGGGACCGTTTCGTCACCTTGAGAATGATTAATTCTACACTTTTTGACATCCGAGTTCGTTTCGGTGTTGTTATGTTGAGTTCCGTGCTTTTCAACGACTTTTCCGCACTTGAGTTCGATTCTTGCGAATCTCGTTCTAAACTGCTGTTTCGAGTTTCCCGTAAGTCCGTTTAACTTTGTTAGAAGTGTTGTGAACTTCGGTTTGGTTATTCGATCGCGTATCGTGATTTTCGTGCGTTTTGGGCCATTTTGTAATTTACCCAAAGTTATGGGCATTCTATCTGTATTCGTTGTCTCGACTCTTTTCTCGGTCGCGTATGATTAATTATTACATTACGCTTTCATTTCGGGTCGTTGATGTTGTCCGCGAACTTTTCGTCGTGTTCGCTCCAGACGCTGAAATCGAGTCGCCGAGCCCTCGGGGTCGCATCGCCGGACGATTATGGATCGACCGGACGGCCGCAGTTCTCGCCGACGATGGTCGCATCGACCGAGCAGCACGCAGAACCGCATAGCGCACGCTTCTGGCCGGACAGCTGCGCTTAGCTTCAGCATGTAGCGCACGCAGCCGAGTCACCAGCGCACGCTATCGGGCCTGGGCAGAGGGTTTCTGAGGTTCTGGACTCGGGTAGGATCGGCAGATAGCGCACGCTACTGCCGGTCGTTGCGCACGCTGACCGGCAGGGGTAGCGTACGCTGTCGGCCGACTAGCGTACGTTACCGGGATGAGATTGCTAGTCCAGAGGCTACTGGACAGGTCGGCTAGCGCGCGCAGGCTTCCGGCCGTAGCGCACGCTAGCGGGAGTCGGGCGGACGAGTCATGGTCGGCAGAATTGTTCGGTGGTGCCGGGTCATGCGGGCCATGGCCGAGAGTGCTGGGCCGATACTGGCCGATAGCGCACGCTAGTCCGGGAAGGCTAGCGCACGCTAGTTCCGGCCCAGTATATAAATGACAGAACAACCACTTTCTCACTCATTTTTCATTTCTTTCTCTTCGGTCCGTGGCTGGAGCTTCGGAGAAGATGAAGTCATGTTGTTAAACAACAAATCCATGATGTTCCTGAGTTCATATCATTGATCGATCATCCTATAACATCCTTCGATCCAGCGAATCAAGGTTAGATCTTTAGAACCCTACTTTTGGGGAGATTTGGGGGTTTTCGCGTTTTTGTCAGATTCATTCCGTTTTGTTGATTAATTCATGATGAATATGATTAATCTTGTTGGTACTCTTAGTTTCCCTACGGATTCATGGTATATTTCGTGATTTTTACGAAATCGAGAGGGTTTGGTTGTGGTCCGCCCTCGTTGTCGTTTTTATACGAATATACATGAATCGTAGGCGGGTTTCCGGGCGTATTCCAATTCCGTATTCGTTTAGAATCTGTGATTGTATTCTTCGAATCGTTAGGTTCGGTTTCGATGGTTCCTAGCATTCGCCGCGACTTTCCATTCCGTTCGCTATGCGTCGATTATTCAAGGCAAGTATATAATTACGATTGTACGTTCTCGACTATGAAAGTAAGAAATATTGATGGTATGATATGAACGAACCGTTTATACGGCATTCATAGATATATTGTTGGCATGATATGAACGAACCGTTTCTACGGCATTCATATATGAATTGACGGATGATATGAACGAACCGTTTCTACGGCATTCATACATGTATTGACGGATGATATGAACGAACCGTTTCTACGGCATTCATATACGTCTTGATGTGACGCTATGAAATTTAGTTATTCCGGAATACTAGTCTTGAATTGATGAATTGACGGATTACATTTACTTTATTGTCGAGGAGTATTGTGTTTCATACTGTTATACTTGTACTAGCTATTCGACGGCTAACCCCTTTGTTGTGTCAAGATTTAACACCTTCCGACCGGCGATCGCCTCCGAGGCCGAGCGACTGACTTACAGGCCGAGCGACCGAGTCACTGCCGAGCGACCAAGGCAAGCCTGCCGATCGGCGACCAGGCGACCGAGCCTTAGCCCAGTGGACATGCTAAACTGGCCAACCGAAGGGCCCAGGGCGAATCCCGGTGCCGAGCGATCGACATCAAGGCGATCGCCTCTCAGTACTCGGCGACCGACCCTTGGCGATCGACCGTCTCTCGGCACCTGGCGACCTACCCTTGGCGACCGACCCTTGGCGACCTCCATCCACTGGCCGATGACGACCTCCGAAGACCATCCAGGGACGACCACCTCATGTCGATCACCACCGATGGCCATCCAAGTCGGCAAAGGCCGAGCCTCAAGACTGGCACCATGTGCGAAGGCCGGGACAAGATCCACGAATCCCGGGCCATTGACCAAAGCCTAACAGATTCCCTCCACCAGCCGACAGGCCGCCGAAAGCTTGTCGGTAGGGCCACATGTTGACTGACTCCGGACACGTGGTGGCTCCTTATTGGACCGCCCAGGCTGTGGCAGCCTCTTCCTTGGACTTTAGCCCGACAGCCAGCATCTTATTTGGACTTTAGCTTGATGCCTGTGGATCGCCCCATTAAAGTATTGGCCGGCAGGCGATCGGCCGAATATTAAAATGACCGGCAGGCGATCGGCCACTACAGGACAGGACCCGGCTGCCCCTATATAAACAAGGCAGCCTTCACTTGTCCAAACACCGAGATTCTGACTCTAAAAACACGCTGCACTCTCTGACATTCTTGCAATACTTACGCAATACAGAAGCAAACATCAAGCACTTGGCAAATCTCCAACCCTTGGCAATGCCTTTCTTGCCTTACTTCTCCCGGCCTTTTCTCCTCGAGCAGATTACCGGCGGGACGAAGAACACCGAGCTTCGCTCAAGAGCCGAATTAACAGAGTCTTTGTACACTCATTGTATTTAGATTTCTCTAATTAATACTTGTATCCACGAATATTTGTATTAATAACATCTCGCGAGAGCATTCAAGCCCGGGCCTAACAAACCCGGCAAATCTTGTTTTATTTATCTTCTCTCGGAAGTGCTCCCGCATTTGTTTGTTGTCCGTCTTCCAGCAGTATTAATCTTCGGATAAATATTTTGGGCAACAACAATTGGCGCTAGAGGAAGGGCGTATCCAACCCTCGATTTTTTACACCTACCGTCCCGAAGAACACTCACTGTTCTCGGGGCAGATATTTGAAGTGACACTCACTGCACTTCAAAAGAAATCCTTCAGAAAACATGTCTTCCGCCTCCGCGTCGAAGAAAGCCGACCACCCGGCCACCCTGCTCCGGCCCTGGCCCGAGCCGGCCCGATGGTGGAAGGCGCCGCCGCGGCCGAGACGCCGATGCCGTCCGGACGGCGGCCCGAGCCTCTCGCTCGATCGATTCGAACCAATGAACAGATCGAAGAGGCCATAGCCGCCCTTCAGAACGACGGAGTGCTCTCGACGCGCCTCCGCCGCCGCCCCGGTCTCTCGCCGAAGATCAAGCGGAAGCTTAAGGCACTACCGCCGAGCAAGCGCCGGGAGGCTCTCGCCCGCAAGAAGAGGCGCCGGCAGCGGGCACGTCTCGTCTTCGATCGCCCGGCGCGACCCGACTCAGCGACCGGGCGATCCGGCCCGGCCTACGAGACGACGGAGTTGGTGTCCGTCACCAGAGCTCGGCCTACCCGGCTCCCACAAGACGATCCAGGCCGCTGGCTCCCGCCGCGATTCCCGAGGTCGGCAGCAGTGGGGTCCGGAGGTCAGTACACGATCGCCTCGGCCCCGCTCCCAAAGCCGATCCGCAAGCCGAACCGCGCGATCGCCGCAATGCAACATCGATCGACGACATGAAGGCGCTCGCAATCCGGCAGCGCGTGAGGACGATCGCCCGCCGAGCGAGCCGCTCGCGATCGACATCGAGCTCGCCCTGCGGCAAGACACGATCGCCCTCCTAAGACACCCGTGTACCAAGGGCGATCGGACCCCAAGCACACCTTCACAAGTTCAACATCTACATGACCGGGTGTGGGGCATCGGACGCGACCGGTGCCGAATGTTCCTCTCGACACTAGACGACCTCGCCCACCGGTGGTACACCTCATTGCCACCTCGGTCCATGCTCCTTTAACGAGCTGGCGCACGTCTTCACGGATTACTTCGCCACCAGGGCCGCTCGGCCAGAAGGTCCCCATCGCATGTGGCGGATCAGGCAAGGAGAACAAGAGTCCGACTCGGACTACATCGACCGGGTTGACATGATCATCCTCAACGGCGAGCCCGTAAGCGATGAGACCGCCCTCTACGCGGTCCTAAGAGGTTTTCAGGGCTTCTCGCCTATGTTCAGGCATCTCACGAAGACCCTACCGACGACCTACGCAGCCTTCCGGCCGGAGCCGCAGATTTCCTGTCTGTGCAAAGGCTTCTCCTTGGCCTAGGAGTAGAACGATCGGCACCCGCGCGACGACCTCCAGTCTCGGCCCGATCGCTACTACCCACAGAGCCGAGGACTCGATCCCGCCTACATCCATTCTAACATGAGTGACTAGCCGCCCGATCGCCAAGTTCGACCTACGAATAAAGCGATCGGCCGCCGAGCGACGATCGCGCCTTCCGCCGGTCGCAACATCATCAAGAACCCGGTGGACACGATCGCCAACTACACCAAAGATATAACATGACGGACTAAGGCATAAGATCGCCTCCACCGCACATCATAAAGCCATGGCCCTGGCAATCGATGGAACCGGGCCGCTGCCATGCAAGGTCCTTTCGCCGAGATCGCCCGCCCTTCGTTTAAATACGAGGCCGGCGTAGTCGGAGGGCCCTCCAACATTAATCAGTGGACTCATTCCACAACCCCGTCTCAACGTACACCGTCGAGGTCGGCCATCTCCATGGCTGGCCGAGGTGGAAGCAGAGCTAACAAGCCGCAGGCGTGGAGTTGATTCATCCGACGCTGCCCTGCGCAAGGACTCCTCTAGACCGAGACCGCACGCCTTTCGTTTAAAAACAAGGCGAGGCGCAGCCTAACAGAGGACCCTCATAATAAAGTGAGTCACGAGGCACTCATTGTCTTTGTGCACCAAGACACGGTCATGGGGTCGGTCCATCGATCTCCGCGACCGTGCACGATTCCTCAAACAAGCGAAACCACCAAGTTTCCGTGGGGATCGCCAATGTTGTTTTTTGCAGGTACAAGACCGAAAGATAGCTAAGCCAATCGACCATGATTAAGCCCAAGTCCGAGTCCTAAGTCACTCGGATCGCCCGTCCTCATCCATACACGATCACCAGAAGAACCACCTCGCCCCATGTCTTCAACATAGGAGCAAGTGGGGCAATTGTTGTGTCAAGATTTAACACCTTCCGACCGCGATCGCCTCCGAGGCCGAGCGACCGACTTACTGTGCCGAGCGACCGAGTCACCGCTGAGCGACCAAGGCAAGCCTGCCGATCGGCGACCAGCGACCGAGCCTTAGCCCGATGGACATGCTAAATCAAGCCAACCGAAGGGCCCAGGGCGAATCCCGGTGCCGAGCGATCGACATCAAGGCGATCGCCTCTCAGTACTCGGCGACCGACCCTTGGCGATCGACCGTCTCTCGGCACCTGGCGACCTACCCTTGGCGACCGACCCTTGGCGACCTCCATCCACTGGCCGATGACGACCTCCGAAGACCGCCGATCATCACGCTACATCATCCGCAGTTCGGAGGACACGATCACCATCTACAGTCCAGCATATAACATGACGGACTAAGGCATAAGATCGCCTCCACCGCACATCATAAAGCCATGGCCCTGGCAGTCGATGGAACCAGCTGCTTCGGTCATGCAAGGTCCCTTTCGGCCAAGATCGCCCGCCCTTCATTTAAATACGAGGCCGGCGTAGTCTGAGGGCTCTCCAACATTAATCAGTGGACACGATCGCTCGCCCTCAAAGTTTCATCATCTGACATGGTGAACCCGGACAATGCGACGTGCCACAACCCCGTCTCAACGTACACCGTCGAGGTCGGCCATCTCCATGGCTGGCCGAGGTGGAAGCAGAGCTAACAAGCCGCGGGCGTGGAGTTGATTCATCCGACGCTGCCCCGCGCAAGGACTCCTCTAGACCGAGACCGCACGCCCTTCGTTTAAATACGAGGCGAGGCGCAGCCTAACAGAGGACCCTCATAATAAAGTGAGTCACGAGACACTCATTGTCTTCGCGCACCAAGACACGGTCATGGGGTCGGTCCATCGATCTCCGCGACTGTGCACGATTCCTCAAGCAAGCGAAACCACCAAGTTTCCATGGGGGATCGGCCAATGTTGTTTTTTGCAGGTACAAGACCGAAAGATAGCTAAGCCAATCGACCATGATTAAGCCCAAGTCCGAGTCCTAAGTCAGCTCAGATCGCCCGTCCTCATCCATACACGATCACCAGCAAGAACCACCTCGCCCCATGTCTTCAACATAGGAGCAAGTGGGGCAATTGTTGTGTCAAGATTTAACACCTTCCGACCGGCGATCGCCTCCGAGGCCGAGCGACCGACTTACGTGCCGAGCGACCGAGTCACCGCCGAGCGACCAAGGCAAGCCTGCCGATCGGCGACTGTGCGACCGAGCCTTAGCCCAGTGGACATGCTAAATCGCCAACCGAAGGGCCCAGGCGAATCCGGTGCCGAGCGATCGACATCAAGGCGATCGCCTCTCGGACTTTCGACCCTTGGCGATCGACCGTCTCTCGGCACTGGCGACCTACCCTTGGCGACCGACCCTTGGCGACCTCCATCCACCGGCCGATGACGACCTCCGAAGACCATCCAGGACGACCACCTCATGTCGATCACCACCGATGGCCATCCAAGTCGGCAAAGGCCGAGCCTCAAGATCGGCACCATGTGCGAAGGCGGGACAAGATCCGCGAATCCGGGCCATTGACCAAAGCCTAACAGATTCCCTCCACCCGACAAAGCCGAAAGCTTGTCGGTAGGGCCACATGTTGGCGATCGACTCGGACACGTGGTGGCTCCTTATTGACCGCCAGTGTGGCAGCCTCTTCTCGACTTTAGCCCGACAACAAGATCTTATTTGGACTTTAGCTTTGTGACCAGAGATCGCCCCATTAAAGTATTGGCCGGCAGGCGATCGGCCGAATATTAAAATGACCGGCAGGCGATCGGCCACTACAGGACAGGACCCGGCTGCCCCTATATAAACAAGGCAGCCTTCACTTGTCCAAACACCGAGATTCTGACTCTAAAAACACGCTGCACTCTCTGACATTCTTGCAATACTTACGCAATACAGAAGCAAACATCAAGCACTTGGCAAATCTCCAACCCTTGGCAACAGCTTTCTTTCGGTCTTACTTCTCCCGGCCTTTTCTCCTCGAGCAGATTACCGGCGGGACGAAGAACACCGAGCTTCGCTCAAGAGCCGGATTAACAGAGTCTTTGTACACTCATTGTATTTAGATTTCTCTAATTAATACTTGTATCCACGAATATTTGTATTAATAACATCTCGCGAGAGCATTCAAGCCCGGGCCTAACAAACCCGGCAAATCTTGTTTTATTTATCTTCTCTCGGAAGTGCTCCCGCATTTGTTTGTTGTCCGTCTTCCAGCAGTATTAATCTTCGGATAAATATTTTGGGCAACAACACCCTTTATGGGGGAAATACTTTTTATGTATTTCAGGTTCCAGGAGAGAGGACAGGCGGGTATCGGGTCGGCATGAAGATGATGGGCAAGTGTGATACTGTGTCTTGTCTCCGGTTATCTTTTTGGATTCCTCCATTCGGTGTTGTTGTACTGGAATGGATTTTAAATACTCGAGTATTGTATTTCAGTTTCCTTGATGTTCCGGCCTGTGTTGCCGAGGTATTGATTTGTGCTGTGATGTATATGGTTTCATTGGTTATGGGTTTGAATACCAATTGTATCGTCTTTCTTTCCATGGTATGTAGACCTTCTCGGTCAAGTTTTATAGTTCCGCGTATGTTTAGCCTTGTGTGTCCCACGGCGGGGCTCACGGCGCTGTAATATACCCTGAATAACTTGGGGGTGTTACAGAATATGGTATCGGAGCTTAGGTTTATGGATACCTAGGCTGTCGGTCTTTTGGGTCAATTGAGTCGTCATTTGCCCACAGTATCACTACTCTGCCATCATCACAGTGTGACCGGTACTTGTAAGCCCTCTCACTCTTCTTGTATTTTCTTGACCGTTTCGTTTTTAACTTGGTATTCTTTGGAATTGGTCACTTAGAGAAGGTGTGATTTGGATTATACTTCCGCACGTGTGTGCCCTTTAGAATGTTGGATGTAAGGAGAAGAAGTCGTGACTGTGGTTACGGACGTGAACCCTTCCTTGAGATTTTGTCAAATTGCTAATTTCGATATTAGCTTGTATCGGTTTTGTGTTGAGACTTTGTTTGGGAGTCGCATGCTAGTACCACGGGAGATCGTCGACTTCACAAACCTGTAAGTATGTTGTTTGGATTATTCGATAATTCTTGGTTATCTTGGTGATTTTGGATTTATATGTTGGATAATTGTGCTTGAGGATGATGTGAACGTATGAAAATGTTGCTGAATGCGTATATGTATTCATTGTGCCGTATGATCGTTTGGTATGTCGAGATGTTGGTAGAGAATAGCGGAAAATAGCTAAGTATAGCTACGTTAGCGCACACTACAAAGTATGCCTAGCGCGCGCTAAGATATATACTTAGCGTACGCTACGGTGCATACTTAGCGCACGCTAAGAGATTCGGTTACGTACGCTAAGGAGGACCCCTAACGTACGTAACGACTTGCTGGGTTAGTTTCGGAAGGTGGCCGACAGGTAGGCCCAGGTTGATTTTTATATTCAGTTAGCGCACGCTAACGCATGTTGGTTAGCGCACGCTAACACCAGATCGCCAATGATGGAATCTTAGCTTTCGGCGGGTGGACCCGACCATGTTCGACGCGTGTCCAGATAAGGTCAACGAGTGCTTGTCGTGTAGAGCTGGCGCACGCTAAAACCATATGATTAGCGCACGCTAATTCCATATCGGTCAAAGGAATCCCAATAATCGCGGATGCTTTCGGCATGTGGGGGCACGATACTGTAGCAAGTCAACGACGATTAGCGCGCGTTGAGGTCGAAGAATAGCGCACGCTACTGAGCATTTCACTGTATCAAGTCAACGCCTGTTAGCGTACGCTAATGCATGGGCATTACGTACGTTAGATGAATTTCGAAGCAATGTAGTAGCTTCTGGACTGCCCGATAGCGCACGCTATCAAGGAAGGATAGCGCACGCTAGTCATGTAGCGCACGCTAAATATAAGGTCTAGCGCGCGCTAGTGATGTGTTTTATAGAGAGGATAGACGAGTGCTGAGAGGCATTTTGTCCATTCTCCTTCCTTCAGTCAATGGAGAGAACCTTGGGAAGTACTTGAAGTTCCTAAACATTGAGAGATGATTCTCTCAAACAAGATTAAGATGGAGAGCTCGGATTTAAGTATTGTTCATGAAGTTTTTGATGATTCTTGGAATGGAGTTCAAATTATTCTTCTTCGTGGTTCGTCCATACATGGTAGTCCTCGTATCCCTTTGATAGTGGTTCATTTCTTTAAGGATTACTACTTGGGAGGGAGTATGTTGGGAATCGTGTATTTTGATGTTCGTCTTATTTCAATGAAAATGCATAAATTGGACTGTACTTTTATCCGCTGCGTGAGTATTTTGAAATGGCTTTTGGTATTTTGCCAACTGAATTTTTATTTTGTAAAACCGATTCTCTAAACCGAGTCTTTGGCATTTTGGCCTTGATCGTTTTGACGGTATTTGGAAAATGATTTTTTCTTAATATTTGAAAAAAAAAATATTACCGTCATCGGTCTTTTTAGCATTTTTGTAATGATGTGGAAAAATTGTGCTTAGCCTGGTAAATCCTTGTGAGAAGGGTTTACGGCGTGTAATATTCCTAGGAGGATCTGGGGTGTTACAATTGTGGTATCATGTGATAATGTTATACGAGATTTATTGGAATTGTAATAAGAGATTTCGGATGTTGATATGATTATTGAGACCTTCTTCATATGATGATGACAGTATTGTTGCGACTCTTAAGGTTGTATGAATGGCATGACGAAGAAAATGGTAACATGGAGATATATACCTCGGATATGTTGTTCTGAATGGGATTTCGGATATTTCGTGTTCTTGAAGAACTCTTGAATTATACGAGGTGATGAATTTTTTTTAAAGAAGTGTTGATGTTTTGAAAATGAATAGGGAATATTCATATCTCGAGCTAAACTATGTGTTTGATATAATATTCGTATAGGAATACGAATGTGATTATGAGTTTGATGAGACTATTATTCATCTCCGAATTTGGAAGCCCATACGTATGGAGCGAATGTTCAAGTCGAATGATTGGACTATTTGATAACCTTTTTAGTAGGATTATCTATTGTTTGAACCAGTCGGATGATTCGAAATGATGACGGTCATAGTAAATTTTAACGATGGATTTACGAGAAGGGAACCTTATCAATTCGTACTTAAGAATTGAGTTTGGGACATTTAGACCCTTATTATTGGTCCTCATTTGTTGCTGATATGATCATCATATTTCGACTCGTATTGTGGACAGGATGTGCAAGTGTTTGAGTTGGATTGTTCAGACTATGATTTGTCGAGATATGGTGAAACGATTGAGTTTGTGGTTTGGTGGTATTGATATTGGTCGTCATCGAACCTGTTGATTATTAATCCTTCGTTTTACAATAAGATATGATGTTTGATCGTGAATTATGACTGTTGTGTTGCGGTTAAGGTCGAAGGTTTTGTAGATTAACTTGGTCGAGACTGAGGAATTCGTAAGACGAAATCAACTGAATTGGTAACAGTTCGTTGTATTGATATCGAGGCAAGTTTTATACTTGTACTGGTCAATGAGATTAATGTTATCATATATGTGTATGAATGTGTGTATCATTTCGAGACTTGGTCTCTTTATGATTTTGTTGACATCAAGGGATTGTTTGATACAATACCTTTCGGCAAATTATGCCAAATATTATTGTTGTTCGTAAATGGCCTATTTAAGGCATTGCGATACTTGTTGGTAATATATTTGTCGATAGCCGGTTCGCGGTATCGACATATCGATTGTTATTGTTGATTGATGTTCCTTTGAGATATTGTTGTTGATAGCCGGTTCGCGGCATCGACGTATCGATTGTTGTTATTGATTGATGTTCCATCAAGATATTTTTTGTGAATAAATGCGTTATTGATATCAGTGTTTTTCTATTGATGTCGTTTTGGCCGATTGAAGGCATTGACGTATTCGATTATCATCTTCGTTATCGGTAACCGATTTAAGGTGCCGAGACGTCCGTTGTATAATTATTATCGATTGTCCGTTCTAAAGGTAATCGATATATTGAATTGGGATTATCAAAGATAATTCCCATCCATTGTATAATTATTATCGATTGTCCGTTCTAAAGGTAATCGATATATTGAATTGGGATTATCAAAGATAATTCCCATCCGTTGTATAATTGTTATCGATTGGCCGTTCTACGGTAATCGAAGTATTGAATTGGGACTGTCGAGGATACTTCCCATCCGTTGAATTATTATTGTCGTGTTGACCGATTCAAGGCAGCACACTATTATTCTTGTGAACTCGGTAGTTTTGTGATCGTTGAAGGTTGAGGATTTCCCGAACTGTTGTGTTGTGATCGTTGCTCGTGTTAATCGGTCCTTAGGGATTTTGATCCCAGGATGGTTGTTTTGAATATTGTTGGTCGTGTCGATCTTTCATTATTCGTGTGTCATCGTTCACTTGGTGAGTCGTATGATCTGTATTGGATGTGTTATCCTTTGAGTTTCGTTGTCATGTTGTATCGTGACATATCCGGAATCATATCTGCGTGCCGATTGGTTATGTGTAGGATTTTTAGCCAGGCACTCGATGGTCATGCGTGGATGTTTCCGCATTGGACCGTGCACACGAGACGTAGTTCTTGAGGCTAATTAGGTACATTGTCACACGTATATTCTGGATTCCGTATACGGGGTGGACATGTGCACGGACACATTTCCGGATCGGGCGTACTGTGATGTCCCTCTTGAGCCTTATTGTTTGGTCGTTCGTAGTCCATGTCGTATTGGATATGTCCGACGATTTGCGGCTGGCTGTGCATACGCCGAGGGGTATGTGTGACAGTCAGGGTTGCTTCTTTGAGAATCTATATTGTGATGATTTACAGCTTTGGGCTGTTTGGCTTTCAGGCCATCGTGATACACAGCTTCGGCTGAGGGGTTTTCAGGCCATTGCGATGTATTGTTGTGTTCTATATTGATGATTCGCCGTTTAGGCGTAAGTTTCGGTTCTTGTGTATCTCGTTGAGTTTTTCCTACCGGGATATTTCTTCTCCCTACTTGTTTTAAGTTTCGGGACGAAACTTCTTTTAAGGAGGGTAGAATGTAATACCCGTAATTTTGATTTCCAGTAACTTTCTATTTTCGGCAGAAGTCCGTTTTGACAACTCGCTTGGGACCGTTTCGTCACCCTGAGAATGATTAATTCTACACTTTTTGACATCCGAGTTCGTTTCGGTGTCGTTATGTTGAGTTCCGTGCTTTTCAGCGACTTTTCCGCACTTGAGTTCGATTCTTGCGAATCTCGTTCTAAACTGCTGTTTCGAGTTTCCTGTAAGTCCGTTTAACTTTGTTAGAAGTGTTGTGAACTTCGGTTTGGTTATTCGATCGCATATCGTGATTTTCGGGCGTTTTGGGCCATTTTGTAATTTACCCAAAGTTATGGGCATTCTATCTGTATTCGTTGTCTCGACTCTTTTCTCGGTCGCGTATGATTAATTATTACATTACGCTTTCATTTCGGGTCGTTGATGTTGTCTGCGAACTTTTCGTCGTGTTCGCCCGTGACGCTGAAATCGAGTCGCCGAGCCCTCGGGGTCGCACCGCCGGACGATTGGGATCGACCAGACGGCCGCAGTGTTCGCCGGACGATGGTCGCATCGACCGAGCAGCACAGAACCGGCGAGCGCACGCCACGGCCGGACGCTGCGCTAGCTCGGCAGCGATGTAGCGCACGTCAGCCGAGCCACGCCGCACGCTATCGGGCCTGGGCAGAGGGTTTCTAAGGTTCTGGACTCGGGTAGGATCGGCAGATAGCGCACGCCATCACGGCCGTTGCGCACGCCGACCGACAGGTAGCGTCTGCCGCCGCCGACTAGCGACGCACGGGATGAGATTGCTAGTCCGAGGCTATCGACAAAGCCAAGCGCGCGCAGGCTTCCGGCCGTAGCGCACGCTAGCGGGAGTCGGATAGACGAGTCATGGTAGGCAGAATTGGTCGGTGGTGCCGGGTCATGCAGGCCATGTCCGAGAGTGCTGGGCCGATACTGGCCGATAGCGCACGCTAGTCCGGGAAGGCTAGCGCACGCTAGTTCTGGCCCAGTATATAAATGACAGAACAGCCACTTTCTCACTCATTTTTCATTTCCTTTCTCTTCGGTCCGCGGCTGGAGCTTCGGAGAAGATGAAGTCATGTTGTTAAACAACAAATCCATGAAGTTCCTGAGTTCATATCATTGATCGATCATCCTATAACATCCTTCGATCCAGCGAATCAAGGTTAGATCTTTAGAACCCTACTTTTGGGGAGATTTGGGGGTTTTCGCGTTTTTGTCAGATTCATTCCGTTTTGTTGATTAATTCATGATGAATATGATTAATCTTGTTGGTACTCTTAGTTTCCCTATGGATTCATGGTATATTTCGTGATTTTTACGAAATCGAGAGGGTTTGGTTGTGGTCCGCCCTCGTTGTCGTTTTTATACGAATATACATGAATCGTAGGCGGGTTTCCGGGCGTATTCCAATTCCGTATTCGTTTAGAATCTGTTGTGATTGTATTCTTCGAATCGTTAGGTTCGGTTTGGATGGTTCCTAGCATTCGTCGGCGACTTTCCATTCCGTTCGTTGCGTCGTCGATTATTCAAGGCAAGTATATAATTACGATTGTACGTTCTCGACTATGAAAGTAAGAAATATTGATGGTATGATATGAACGAACCGTTTATACGGCATTCATAGATATATTGTTGGCATGATATGAACGAACCGTTTCTACGACATTCATATATGAATTGACGGATGATATGAACGAATCGTTTCTACGGCATTCATACATGTATTGACGGATGATATGAACGAACCGTTTCTACGGCATTCATATACGTCTTGATGTGACGCTATGAGATTTAGTTATTCCGGAATACTAGTCTTGAATTGATGAATTGACGGATTACATTTACTTTATTGTCGAGGAGTATTGTGTTTCATACTGTTATACTTGTACTAGCTATTCGACGGCTAACCCCTTTATGGGGGAAATACTTTTTATGTATTTCAGGTTCCAGGAGAGAGGACAAGCGGGTATCGGGTCGGCATGAAGATGATGGGCAAGTGTGATACTGTGTCTTGTCTCCGGTTATCTTTTTGGATTCCTCCATTCGGTGTTGTTGTATTGGAATGGATTTTAAATACTCGAGTATTGTATTTCAGTTTCCTTGAAGTTCCGGCCTGTGTTGCCGAGGTATTGATTTGTGCAGTGATGTATATGGTTTCATTGGTTATGGGTTTGAATACCAATTGTATCGTCTTTCTTTCCATGGTATGTAGACCTTCTCGGTCAAGTTTTATAGTTCCGCGTATGTTTAGCCTTGTGTGTCCCACGGCGGGGCTCACGGCACTGTAATATACCCTGAATAACTTGGGGGTGTTACAGTCACTGATCCACCCCAAGCCACTTTCTCAAATGAGCTTGGAGCGTCATCTTGAGAACATGGGTATTAAATGCCATAGAGTGTGGCATTGAGTGCAAGTGGGAGATTGTTAGGAGTATGCCCTCGAATGCCACTCAGATGATGTTAGAGTGAGGACATTATACTTGTTGTTATGTAAATCATTATCATAAGGCAATTGTATGTTTATCTATTTACTGGTAGTCACTGGCATTCCTGACTAGTAAATTTATAGATAGAAACTAGTCCTTGTATTTGAGAGCAAAACGTTCCACTCCTTATTAGATAAGGGGATCTGCACTGGAAAGGTTTATGGCTCAAGTACTTAATCGTTCGCAAGTCGATGAAACTTGACTGGGCTTTAAGTTTCTGTGAAGACATGTATAATGTGTTCTTTGACTTGTAAAGAATGATAGGTCTTTCCCAAGCCCTCTATATAGATAAAATTTTGAAGCGATTTAAGATGGATGATTCTAAAAGAGGGTTCATACCGATGCGACATGGAATAAAACTCTTCTTGAAGATGTGTCCTCAAAGTGAGGAACAACGAAAGGAAATGAGTAATATATCATATCCTTCGGCCGTGGGTAGCCTTATGTATGCAATGTTGTGTACGAGACCTGACATTGCGCACGCTGTGAGCGTGGTAAGTAGGTTTCAGGCAAACACAGGCAAGGAACATTGGATTGCCGTAAAGAACGTTCTCAAGTACTTAAGAAGGACTAGAGATCTGGTTCTAATGTATGGCAGTGGAGAACTTGATGTGATGGGCTTCACTGATTCAGACTTCCAAGGACAGAAAGATGATTCAATGTCTACTTCTGGCTACATATTTACTCTTAATGGAGGAGCAGTATCTTGGCGTAGTGCCAAGCAAAGCGCGACTGTTGATTCCACCAGTCAGGCTGAGTATCAAACAGCCTCAGAGGCTTCTAAGGAAGGGTTCTGAAGTAAGAAGTTTCTGGAAGAACTTCAAGTGATACCATGTGCTGAGCTGCTTATTCCGCTTTTTTGCGACAACAACGGAGCTATAGCGCAGGCCAAGGAGCCGAGGTTTCACAATAGTACCAAACACATTGATAGAAAGTATCATCTTGTAAGATAAATTGTTCGCAAGGGATACATCTGCATAGAGTAGACTCAGCCGACAACGTCGCTGATCCACTGACCAAGCCACTTTCTTAGATTAGCTTGGAGTGTCATCTGGAGAACATGGGTATTAGATACCATAGTGTGTGGCATTGAGTGCAAGTGGGAGATTGTTAGGAGTATGCCCTCGAATGCCACTCAGAGGATGTTGAGTGAGGGCATTGTACTTGTTATTATGTAAATCATTATCATAAGGCAATTGTATGTTTCTTTATTTACTGGTGGTCACTGGTATTCCCGACTCGTAAATATATATATAGAAACTAGTCAATGTATTTGAGGGCAAAACATTCCACTCCTTACTAGATAAGGGGATTGACACTGGAAAGGTTTATGGCTCAAATACTTAATCGTTCGCAAGTCGATGAAACTTGACTGAGTGTTAAGTTTATGTGAATATTTTGTACGACGTGTTCTTTGACTTGGAGAGTGTCTGTCGAACACTAATGGTTAGTGGGAGCACACGTTATAGGTATGCTAATTGGGTTAGTATACTCGAATCGACTCACCCTCGATTCGTCACACGGATTCCACCTTGGAACAGTCAATGACGGAATCGAAAGGTTGTGATAGGTATTCGTGAACCTTCGACTTGAGGATTTAGTAGGGATGTGCTTGTGACGTTAAGTTTTTCATTAGAGTAGTTCGACCCAAAAAACCGGAAGGTAGGGGTCAACCTCGACGTGCATCTTGACCGGCAAGTAGCAGGTCCTACTGAATACCAAGATAGAATTCTTTCTCCTGTAAATGAAGGTTTATATGTCCTATGTGGTTATTGGCGGATGAGATCATAAGTCTTTGGCCAAAGCATTGGAGCTAGTTGTATTAGATACACGAGAGCTCGATGATATCAATTTGCATTAACTCATGCATATCGTCAAGTACAAATAGGGTTTGACTTACCGTGACCTTATAACTTGATCGGGACATTTGAAAGAAGGGTTTATACGTATACTGGTATTCATGACAGAATGGTTTTTGAATGATCCCATTCATTCGTTCTCAGTTGGGGTACAGTGTAGGCCGCCAGGCTGGCTAGGTGGTGCTACTAATCTTTGGTTCCTCCTATTGCTAACTGAGACGGACCTATCGAGTCGCGCAATAGGATTGACGACGGAATGAATCGAGCTTATTCTCTCTTTATAAATATTAGATATTGGATATCAAATTTATTGGACATTGGATGTCTAATTTATTTTGGGACATTGGATGTCTAAATTAATTTATTGGATAAATTAATTTACGGCCTAATGAATCAAATAAATTACTAGGTGATTAATTTAATTTATGAATATAATTATTTCTTGGATAAATTAATTATGTTATTTTGTATTTGATATGATTAATTAATTGGATTAATTAATTGATATAAATACATCCGAACGGAATTGGAGTTTATCTGTTTGGACTCACGGGAGTCCGATACAAACCGAACTCGTCCGATTCCTTCTGGATGGTCGTCCCCTTTTACCTACTCCCTCCTTTGGTCTTGGTCTTTACCTTGAAGGGTGGAAGACTTATGACCACAAAGGGGACAAATATCAAGGGTGATATTTTCTTGGTGATATTGTCTAAAGTAGGTGATTCGGGGAGATTAGAAAAGGAATAAAAAGGAAGACTACTCCACTCTTACCATATAGAATCATCCGTGAGTTTTATAGAGAGAGAGATAGAAAATAGTTTTCTCAAGTCTTCATCTTCTTATTCCTTGTTCTTGAGAGTTTTCTTGTTGAAAAATCAAGAGATATAATTGAGAGATATAGATTAAACGCCTAGAGTGTTGTAATCTTAATTAGAAAGTTTTCATCACTTGATTCTAGCCGTAACCTTGGAGGTTAATTGGGTGGTTGTCATTACGATCATTTCTCCGGCACGTGGTAAGTAGAGACGCGGTGCTTTCGGCGTTGGATCATCCAAGAGCTTGACGAATAGGATTCGTGGGAAGAGCATCTAAAGCTTGGGCAATCATCTTCAAGGAGTACACTATTTAATCAATGGACTACGAGGGTATGATTTCTTATCTTCCTTTGTTTCGTTTTAATATTCGTATATACGTAGCTTGATCGATCCTCGTAGGGATTCGGATCGAATTAGATTCGTATATTGCTTCTGTTGCGCCTTCGTTTTAGGCACCGAATCCCAACACTTAGTCTTGTTGGAATATTTATTCCACATATTAATAAATAGTATTTTGATGATTAAGTTACTAAATAAAGCAAAACAACAAAGAGGCGAAGCAAATGAACGAAGCAGACAAAGACGCAAAAAGCTGGACAAAATACAAAGCTTGCGCACGCTAGTCCTATACGTTAGCGCATACTAACGATACCCAGCTGCAGAACAGACAAGTTCGAAGTAACCTGAAGAGAAGTCATCTGATGGGGATAGCGCACGCTAAACATGTTTAATAACGCACACTATCGACTCCATATTACCGTTGTGAAGAGATTCAAACACAGAATGACGTATGCAGTGAAGTAAGCTTAGCGCACGCAATAGATGATATTTAGCACACGCTAAATATCAGTTTGAATCAAGTCAATCAATCCGTTGGCAAGAATCTGATGCAAAGTCAAAAAGTATAAACGGATATATGACGAATGCAATGATGCAATTTAGTGTACGCTACAAGTGTTAGCGCACGCTAACAGTCAGAGACAGTAGCTACTGGACTGAAACTAGAAGACATTAACGTACGTAACATGCAGTACATAATGTACGCTAAGGCAAAAATGCGCGATAGCGCATGCTAAGGGGAAGAGCTAGCACACGCTAGCAAGTCAACTGGCAGCAATGGCTAGTTTGTTGAAGAAGGCTATAAATACCAAGTGAGTTGGTATTAAACAACACAACAACATTGAGCAATTCATATACACTTGAGATAGCATTATAAACATTAGAGTTGTTGTTCTTGAGCTTAACTTATGTTTGAAAATCGGGTATCATATTTGGGTTCCTAAAGGAACAATTATTTCAAATATCGTTCATGTCTCGAAACAAAAACTAACTATAGGTTGGATCCCCAAAAATTAATTTGTATTTTACTCAGGGGGAGTATTTTTAAAGGGGAGATAATATTTTCAGGGGGAGTTATACCCTATTATTGCATATTTCTTATATATTCGATTATTGGTATCATCTATATTTTTTATACTTTTTGCTGAATACAAAAAAGGGGAGAAGAAGTTGAATCGGATAAAAAGGGTCATGAAAGATATGACGAGAAAAATAAAAAGTAAAAAGGAGGAGAAAATAATAAAAATCGAAGAAGTCGAAAAGGAGAATAAAGCATACAAAAAGGGGGAGAAACGAAGGAGTTGAAAAATGAGAAACGAAGAAGTCAAAAATGACAGAAAAAGAAAAAGATTGGAGAAACTAACGAAACGATCAAAGCCGAAAACTTTGAAACGTACATATATATATATATATATATATATATATATTACAGGTTTTATCCAATTCAAGGGTTGTTTTGTAATCATCAAAAAGGGGGAGATTGTTGGAATATTTATTCCACATATTAATAAACAGTGTTTTGATGATTAAGTTGCTAAATAAAGCAAAACAACAAAGAGGCGAAGCAAATGAACGAAGCAGACGAAGACGCAAAAAGCTGGACAAAATGCAAATTTAGCGCACGCTAGTCCTATACGTTAGCGCACGCTAACGATACCCAGTTGCAGAACAGATGAGTTCGAAGTAACCTAAAGAGAAGTCATCTGATGAGGATAGCGCACGCTAAACATGTTTGCTAACGCACGCTATCGAGTCCATATTACCGTTGTGAATAGCCTATGAGGTATGGAATAATAGAACTCCGTTAGTTTCATATTTTTACATCTTTGGATGTTGGTGTTATGTTCTGAATAATGGAAAAGATCAACTCAATACTTTTGACCATAACTCAATACAGGGGTATAGTTGAAGCTGATGCTCTACAAGCTGAAGCCGAAAATACAGCACTACAAGATACATTACGGGACGTGGAACTAGAACCCGACAGGAGATGGCTAAGAGATCACCCTCAGGAGTTAATCAAAGGAGACATTGATGCTAGTGTATATACCCGAAGAAGAATATGTTGGAATATTTATTCCACATATTAATAAATAGTGTTTTGATGATTAAGTTGCTAAACAAAGCAAAACAACATCGAGGCGAAGCAAAACATCGAAGCAGACGAAGACGCAAAAAGCTGGACAAAATACAAAGCTAGTGCAAGCTAGATATATATACGTTAGCGCACGCTAACGGGTCCCAACTGCAGATTAGACGAGTTCGAAGTAACCTGAAGTGGAGTTACCTGATGAGGATAGCGCACGCTACACACAAGGATTAACGCATGCTATCGAACCAATATTACCATTATGAAGAGAATTCAAACACAGAATGCTTAAGCAGTGAAGTTAGCTTAGCGCACGCAAGAGATGATATTTAGCGCACGCTAAATATCAAAGTTTAAATCAAGTCAATCAATCCGTTGGGGAGAATCTACTACAAGTCAAAAGGTATAAACGGATATATGACGCATGCAATGATGCATGATTAGCGCACGCCACAGAAGAAGTATTAGCGCACGCCTTCTTGATCGAAACGATGCTTGCTGGACTAAAACTGGAAGACGTTAACATATGTAACATGCAGTTCATAACGTACGCTAAAGGCAAAAATGTGCGATAGCGCACGCTGAGGGGAAGAGCTAGCGCACGCTAGCAAGTCAACTGGCAGCAACGACTAGTTTGTGGAAGAAGGCTATAAATACCAAGTGAGTTGGTATCAATCCACACAACAATATATACACTTGAGATATCATTGTAAACATTATAGTTGTTGTTCTTGAGCTTAAATTAGAGTGATTGAGGGTTATACACAAAATCATACACGAGTGAGAAAAAGAAAAGATACGATTAGATTCAGTGTTATTAGGATCAAGGATCCGGCATTATTAGAATCGCAATCGATATCTTCATGAGGTTTATCTAGTACCCATAGAAAGCTAGAGTGGTTGATTTCTTGTCCAATAGAAAAGGAAAACGGTTTAACTTGGACCGATAAAAAGATAAGTACGAGCGGTTTTACTCGGACCGATAGAAGACGAGCTTGTAACGGTAATCCCTCGACCGATTGAAGAGAGGTGAAGAGGTTTTGATCTTTAACCTATAGAAAAAGATACATCGGGAGAGGATGTAGGCACGTTTGGCCAAACCTCTATAAATCTGTGTGTCGTTTAATTTCCGCACTTTATATTCACGCTTCTGCACAACGGTGCATATACCAATCTTGCTCCAACAATTGGTATCGGAGCGGTACTCCTATAAGCGGCTTAACATCCGAGGAGAAAAGATCCAATGGCGTTTCAACTTGCTCCCGTCGAAGGCCTTGCTCTCAACCGACCACCATTTTTTGATGGCTCAAACTTCATGACGTGGAAGAAGAAGATGTCTATATTCATCCGAGCATATGACATCGAGCTTTGGAAGGTGATTTTTCTTGGTCCGAAAATTCCGACGAATTCCAACGGTACGTTTAAAACTTTCGTAGAATATGACGATTCCGATTGGAAAAATGACCACTACAATTGTAAGGCAACTCAACTTCTTTATTGTGCCTTAAATCCGAAAGAACACAACTGGATATCATCGTGTGATAGTGCCAAAGAAATTTGGAAAATGCTTGAGGTAACACACGAAGGTACGTCTCAAGTCAAGGAGACGAAGATAAACATGCTCCTTCACGAGTATGAATTATTCCAAATGAAGGACGACGAATCCATCACTATAATGCTCGACACCTTTTCGGTCATCACTAATGGATTAGCATGTTTCGGGAAACCACTTTCGAGTAGTGAGAAAGTAAAGAAAATTCTCCGATCACTATCTCGAGAATGGGACGGTACGGTTACGGCAATAATGGAATAAAAAGATTTAAATACTCTCAATTTTAGTGCTCTTGTTGGTTCTCTTATCAACTATGAGATTGTTCTAAAATCTCGTAATGCCAAACCGAAACCGAAGGAAAGGTCGATAGCCATGAAGGCTAAGATCTCAAGAAAGAAAGAAGAAATCCCGATGGACGAAAGCGATGAAGAATCGGCATACTATGCCAAGAATATTAATAAGTTCCAACACTTATTAAACCGGAGGAAGCAGGACATCCAAAAGGGCGAATCTAAGAAATTGGACAACACTTGTCGATTATGTAGTAAACCAGGCCACTTTGCTAAGAATCGTCGGGTTAAACCCAAGGAGGTCTTAGTTGAAACATGGAGTGACGAAGATCCTGATGATGATTTCATCGATCAAAATAATCTCGCGCTCATGGCCCAGAGTTCATTCGACGACAGCGACGTTGAAAGCCAAGTAACTCTTACGACGAACTTTTTGAAGCATTCGAGTTATTACATACCGATTATCAAAATGCTTTAAAAGAAATTAAATCTCTTCAAACTAAATATATATCTTTAGAAATTGAAAAATCCAAAATTCTTGAAAAGGGAAATTTTGTCGAAATCGATCATTCTAAATGCGTTGAAAACGAGAATATTTTAAAGAATGATCTTGTTAAAGTTCAAACCGAGCCCCAAAATTTAACGAAGAAATTTTTTCTCGGAAACGAGAAATTTGAAAATATGCTCTCGGTTCAAAAATATACTTTAAATAAAGAGGGGTTAGGATTCGAACCACGTTTTAAAAACGAATCCGTAAATTTCAAAATACCCCGGTGTGAAAAATGTTTGGAAATCGGGCATCACATTTCAAACTGTAAAAGCCCAAGATGGACGATTAAAGTTAAAAAAACTTGAGTTCCTAAAGGAACAATTGTTCCAAATATCGTCTACGTCTCCAAAGAAAAACTGACTTTCGGTTGGATCCCTAAGAACTAATTTTTAACAATTGGTATTATACTCAGGGGGAGTAATATTTTTAAAGAGGAGATAATATTTTCAGGGGGAGATATTTTCTATAGATTTTATATTCATGCATATTTTATTGGTATTCTTTATATTTTCTACACTTTTTGCTGAGTACAAAAAGGGGGAGAAGAAGTTAAATCGGATAAAAGCGTCATGAAAGATATGACGAGAAAAATAAATAATAAAAAGGAGAAGAAAGCATACAAAAAGGAGGAGAAACGAAGGAGTTGAAAAATTAAAAACGAAGAAGTCGAAAATGACAGAAAAAGAAAAAGGATTGGTGAAACTAACGAAATGATCAAAGTCGAAAACTTTGAAACGTACATATACATAAATTTTACTTTTTGCAGGTTTTATCCAATTCAAAGAGTTGTTTTGTAATCATCAAAAAGGGGGAGATTGTTGGAATATTTATTCCACATATTAATAAATAGTATTTTGATGATTAAGTTGCTAAACAAAGCAAAACAACATCGAGGCGAAGCAAAACATCGAAGCAGACGAAGACGCAAAAAGCTGGACAAAATACAAAGCTAGCGCACGCTAGATATATATACGTCAGCGCATGCTAATGCATCCCGGCTGCAGATCAGACGAGTAAGAAGTAACCTGAAGTGGAGTTACCTGATGAGGATAGCGCACGCTACATATAAGGATTAACGCACACTATCGAGCAAATATTACCGTTGTGAAGAGAATTCAAACACAGAATGACGTATGCAGTGAAGTAAGCTTAGCGCACGCAAGAGATGATATTCAGCGCACGCTAAATATCAAAGTTTGAATCAAGTCAATCAATCCGTTGGGGAGAATCTGCTACAAGTCAAAAAGTATAAACGGATATATGACGCATGTAGAAGAAGTATTAGCGCACGCTAACAGTCAGAGATAGTAGCCACTAGACTAAAACTGGAAGACGTTAACATACGTAACATGCAGTTCATAACGTACGCTAAGGCAAAACTGTGCGATAGCGCACGCTAAGGGGAAGAGCTAGCGCACGCTAGCAAGTCAACTGGCAGCAACGGCTAGTTTGTGGAAGAAGGCTATAAATACCAAGTGAGTTGGTATCAATCCACACAACAACATTGAGCAATTCATATACACTTGAGATATCATTGTAAACATTATAGTTGTTGTTCTTGAGCTTAAATTAGAGTGATTGAGTGTTATACACAAAATCATACCTGAGTGAGAAAAGGAAAAGATACGATTGGATTCAGTGTTATTAGGATCAAGGATCCGGCATTATTAGAATCGCAATCGATATCTTTGTGAGGCTTATCTAGTACCCATAGAAACCTAGAGTGGTTGATTTCTTGTCCAATAGAAAAGGAAAACGGTTTAACTTGGACTGACAAAAAGACAAGTACGAGCGGTTTTACTCGGACCGATAGAAGACGAGCTTGTAATGGTAATCCCTCGACCAATTGAAGAGAGGTGCAGAGGTTTTGATCTTTAACCTATAGAAAAAGATACATCGAGAGAGGACGTAGGCACGTTTGGCCGAACCTATATAAATCCGCGTGTCGTTTAATTTCCGCACTATATATTCACGCTTCCGCACAACGGTGCTTATACCAATCTTACTCCAACAGAATACAGAGTACACAAGGAACTTTACTGTGTTCGCAAGAAGAATCCGATTTTAAGAGCAAGTCAACTGGCAGCAACGGCTAGTTTGTTGGAGAAGGCTTTAAATACCAAGTGAGTTGGTATTAAACAACACAACAACATTGAGCAATTCATATACACTTGAGATATCATTGTAAACATTATAATTGTTGTTCTTGAGCTTAATTTAGAGTGATTGAGTGTGATACACTAAATCATACACGAGTGAGAAAAAGAAAAGATACGATTGGATTTAGTGTTATTAGGATCAAGGATCTGGCATTGTTAGAATCTCAATCGCTATCTTAGTGAGGTTTATCTAGTACCGATAGAAAGCTAGAGTGGTTGATTCCTTGTCCAATAGAAAAGGAAAACGGTTTAACTTGGACCGACACAAAGACAAGTACGAGTGGTTTATCATGGATCAATAGAAGACGTGATTGTAACGGTAATCCGTCGACCGATAGAAGAGAGGTGCAGAGTTTTGATCTTCAACCTATAGAAAAAGATACATCGAGAGAGGACGTAGGCACGTTTGGCTGAACCTCTATAAATCCGTGTGTGATTTATTTTCCGCACTTTATATTTACGCTTTCGCAACACGGTGCAAATACCGATATTGCTCCAACAAGTCCCATCATACACAAAAGGGAAAACAATACTTTTCATCCTTGTGATTTGCGCGATTGTTGCTTTTAGTCCCTCCGAAAATTGAAATATTATTTTAATCCCTGTAATTTCTAAAACGTTCTTTTTTAGTCCTTGTCGTTAACCTCCGTTTATTTTTAATGACATGGCAAACACAAAGGCCAAAAACAATGCTTTTCCTCCCTGTAATTTGCACAATTTTTGCTTTTAGTCCCTACAAAAATTAAAATATTATTTTGATCCCTGTAATTTCTAAAATGTTCTTTTTTAGTCCCTGCCATTAATTGTATATGTCCAAATAGCATAATAGTGCAGTAACCAATTCATGAGTGTTGTAACCCAAAAATTCATCTTTTGACAAATAGTATACGTCTAGGGCTGTCATACGGATAATACGGAGCCAGATATGGCTATATCCGTATCCGGATCCGACATTTAGTAAAAGTATCCGAATTCGGATACGGATTCGGATAATATCCGTATCCGCCACTTTTTTTTCATCTTCAAAAATTTAAATGCAGGAGGGATTTGAACCCCGGTGGAGCTCATTCTCCTTGCCAGCCAATACCACTTGGGCTAGCTGACATGATTGTTGTGTTAGAAAGAGAAATAACTAATAAGTAAATATAACTTATACCGCATGCTTATATTTAAATATTGAGAAATAATGAATGAAGACATGTGACAAAGTATTATTGGGAGTAGCATGCTTATATTTTATAACTATATATTAAAATTATATAAATATATATATTATATATAATTAATTTCGGATACGGATGCGCCTATATCCATATCCGTATCCGGAATCTTCGGATACGGATAATATTCATATCCTTTTTTTCGGATACAGACAATATCCGCTTTTTCCGGATACGAATACAGATATTTCAGACAGATATCAGATTTTTTGGATTTTTTGACAGCCCTATATACGTCCATATAGCATAACAGTGCAGTAACCAAATATTGCCATTTAACCAGAATTTTGTGGTCTTGTAGTATAACTAAAAGGCAAACCATCGCCATCACAAAAGTACTTAAATCAGCCCAAAAAATGCCAAACAGCCTAATATAATGGCAACTACAAAACATCAAAAACAACTCAAGTATTACTATTTGTCAAAAGATGAATTTTTGGGTTACTTGCACTGATGAATTTGTTACTGCACTATTATGCTATTTGGACATATGCTAAGTCATTAAAAATAAATGGAGGTTAATTGCAGGGACTAAAAAAGAACGTTTTAGAAATTACATGGATCAAAATAACATTTCAATTTTCGTAGGGACTAAAAGCAAAAATCTCGCAAATCACAGAGACGAAAAACATTGTTTTCCCCACTAAAAATAAACGGAGGTTAATGGCAGGGACTAAAAAAGAACGTTTTAAAAATTATAAGGATCAAAATAATATTTCAATTTTCATAGGGACTAAAGGTAAAAATCGCACAAATTGTTTTCCCTACACAAAACGATCATCACAAAATTCAATGTCATACCGTGACATGCTTTGGACCTGAAATTTTTTAATCATGTTAAAAACGTCATCAATAATTTAAAAAAACAAGAAAATGACTGTTGGGAAGGGCTCATACTTGTAAAGTTCCGGACCCTGAACTTAAATAATCATGGCCTTGAGCGAGACATTCAATTCTGAAGGCCTAAGCTAAAAGTGCAGGGACTCAATGTTGATTTCAGGGGCTTGTATCTCAAGCTCAAGGCCTTAAACTCGAGATTTTTATCAATATATATTTTAAGGGTTTATCATGTATTTGGTCCAGTGATTAGGGTTTCTAGTTATTTGGGGCTTGTGTGATGTGTGAATCATTGTAGAGTGCGTGAGGCAACTAGTTAATACATACATCCGTATAATCTGTTATCCCGTATGTCTCATGTTCGAGTCTTTGATTATGATGCCTTCATACATGTACCAAAGGAGGGAAGAATAGACTTGACTTCAGGTCTCACAAGGGTAAGTTTATTGGTTATAAAGGTGTGAAGTGATACAAATTGTGAAATCTAGAGACAAGAGTCTTGTACAGCAAGGATTTGTGGTGTTTAGAGAAATACCAAAGGAGACAAAGAAACTGTGGAGGAGACTTCTATAAATGTGAACATGTGCATATTGATGTGTGCATAAATAAACAAGTGGAAGTTGAAAATTCATAGTTAGGTACTGAAATTGCAAATGATGAATTTGTTAATCGGAACATGATGATTTGCAGGTTGAGGAAGATAGAAGTTATTCTCATAGTAATGAAATAGCCAAAGAGGAGGCTAAAGCTACACTGACAAGGTCCACAAGGGTTCCAAGAAAACCAAGTAGGTATTCATTTAGCGCATTCTATGCTTTGCAAGTTACTAGTGATGAACCTTGTACAGTGTTAGAGTCTCGAGGATTCGAATCAGTGGGAGCTTGCCTGAGGAGATCAGTCACTGTATAAGAATCAAACCTGGGATCTTGTTAAATTGCCTAAGAGTATAAAGGCAATTGGGTGCAAATGGGTGTTAAAAAAGAACACAAATGCAGGTGGAAAAGTCGAGAAGTACACAGTTCGACTGGTAGCAAAGAGGAATTCTATAATAGAAGGAGTTGACTATGATGAGATCTTTTCTCTAGTAGCAAAGTATACATCTATCCGAACAATTTTATGTGCAACAGCTGTTTATGATTGAGAAGCTGAGCAACTTGATGTCAAAACAGCTTTCCTTCGAAGGAGATTTACATGAAGCAGCCAGATGGATTTGCGGACTAATGTAAACTGAAAAAGTCTATTTATAGATGGTATCAAAAGTTTGATTCCTATCAATCTCATCACTGAGTCTATGTGAAAAGGTTAGGTGAAAATTTTGTTATTATAAACTTATATGTGGATGATATGTTATTAAATGAAAATAATATGAAGATGATCAAGTTTGTGTAATGTTTATTAGCAAGGAAATTTGATATAAAAGACCTTGGGCCTGCAAACTTTATCTTGGGTATGCACATACACAGTGTGTCAATATTATCCCTGAGATTTTCAGTTAATTATTATTGTAAATATTGAGATATGTAACACTTGTATTGTATATTAGACTAATATCAAGGGATATTGTAGGATGATTTAGGGGCTAGTATGAAGGGATTTCTTGAATGATTTGACTAATATAGAGGCTAATACTAAGGGATATTGTGGGCTGATTTAGGGAATGGTATTAAGGGATTTGTTGGATGATTTGTAACTCTAATTAGCTCTGTTGTACCTATAAATGCAGGAGCTTGTTTGTAAGAAAATTCATTCAGAATTCAACAATTTCTCTTACATTTTTGTCACTGGGACGACAAAAGTGTGTTGAAGGTGTGTTACAGAAATTTAACATGTTTGACTGTAAACCAATAGGAACACCCATGGTTGCTTGAGTTTAAATTATCTGTTGACAATTGTCCTAAAACCAATTTAAAAAAAAAAATATGGCTTCAATTCCATTTTACAAGCGCGGTTGGTAGCATGATGTATGCAATGGTGTGTTCAAGGCCAAATATTGCTCAAGCAATGGGAGTATTGAACAGGTACATATCTAACCCCGAAAAAGAGCACTGGACTTCCGTCAAAAGAGTTGTCAAGTATCTTCGTGGTACTTCAGATTTTGCATTGCAGTTTGGAGGTAAAGAAGATGGGAACAATTGTGAAGTGGTAGGTTCTGTGGATGTTGAATGGGGTAGTGATATTGATAACAGAAGATCAACAAATGGGTATGTATTTAACTTGTGGCTCACCGAGTTGCATGAGGAAGCGACAAAGTGTTGTTGCTTTATCATCTACTAAGACAGAGTACATGGCTCTCACGCGAGTAAGGAGGCAATCTGGATTTGCTGGTTGTGCGAGTAACTTGGTTTCTAGCAGAAGGTAACTAAGTTGAAGTGTGACAGTCGAAGTCCTATTTACTTAGCGAAGAATCCAACATATCATTCACGATCGAAACATATTGATATCCCATATCACTTCATTACAAAGAAGGTTGATGAGAAGGCGATTACTTTAGAGAAGGTGGACACAACAATAAACAGTGCAGACTTCTTAACTAAGGCGGTTAGTTTGGAGAAGTTTCAAGTGGTGTACAACTTAGGGTTGGGAATTCAATCTCAACTCCTAACAAAGACAAATGAACTTTGAGAGAGTTATTAGTTAGTGTTCAAAGGAAGAAAATACCTCAACAATTTAGGATCCTATAGAACTCTTGTCAATAATTAGACGCACATAAGTAATCAATATATTAAAAATTAAAAAAACTCATGCTAATCGTAACATCTTTAAAAACTCGAAAGTTATCTAGTACCATTATATTGTTCTCGTTTTACATCCTCTGCATGTGATGAAACATATTGCCATCGTTTTACATCCTCTGCATGTGATGTATCACTAAATATAAATAATAGAGAAAAACAAAGTTAGAGATTATGTTGTTTTAAAATTAGATTAAACAGATATGGAGAACACAATTAATTTATGATCATTAAAACTAGAAAAAAAAAAAATCAAACTAATGTAACATTAAAAAGGAAGAACTTATCCAACTATGGATATTGCTTATACCTGGCTATATCGTTGTGGATTTGCTTTTTGGGTTTTCTTTTCTCCTTTTTCCCATCTTCCTTTGATTCAAGGCTAAATATAAATAACAAAGAAAACATAGTCAAAACGAAATCATGTTGCTATAAAGATTGATAAAACAAATTTGAGAAAACACGTAACCAATATAAATCATTAAAAACTAAAAATTTATCTAATTATTGTTTTTACCTAGCTACTACTTCATCAACATCATCTTTTTGTGATATTAACACACCTTCCACTTGTGATGATGTAGCACTAATACAAATAACAGAAAAAAACTAAAAGGTCAAAAGAAGATGATGTTATAAAAATCGACAAAACAAATTTGAGAATGCACATAATCAATAGTAACATCATTAAGAATCATTCAACTTAGAAGAAAATTTTTTCAAAATAATATGACACTAAAAGGTAAAAGTTATCCAACTATTCGTTAGGTTATTAGCACTGGAGTTGGTAGAATATTACAGTAATATAATAGAATGCATGTTTAAAGGAGTTAAGGGTATTGCAGTCTTTTCAGTAAAAGATGGTTACTAGAATCACTATCATGTACGGGATAATGTACTTTTTTTCATTATCCAATTTATATGAAAATGGAAGTGATTCCACCACTCTCTCTCTTTCTCTCTTTATCTAGAAATCTTTTTCTTCAAGCTACTCTCTTCTGCAGATCTCGACAATTCTTTTCTATTTTACTCTGTTAGTCTCTTAATTCTTGTTTATTACTGGGTAATCTAGTTGTACAAACTATATAATATGTCAAAAAATACCAAAAATATTAGTTAATATACAGAGTTCCCAACATGTATCAGAGCGCTTTCAAAACGATCAACCGCAGCTTCGTTGATTGTTGTTGTTAATCACCTGGAGATGTGTTCATTTTTGGAAAATCTGCTCGCACCTACTATTGTGTGAGTTGACTCGCCCGAGTTAGATTAGTCTGACTCGGCCGAGTTAGGTTAGTCTGACTCGGTGGAAATTTGGGATACTCAATCCATAGATCTGTGAAACTTTTTAGAATTCATGGTTGTTAGTAATAGTTAAGTAGTGCTTATTTGAGCAGTAGTAATTTACATTGAAAAATTACCAAAAAACAGTAGAACTCTTTGTTAGTGGCATACATATTTGTTGGATTGAATTGCTAGAATGACTAAATAAATCATGATCTATAAGAAAAATGATGCTATTGGTGCCGAAGTTTTTCAAGAGAGTACTTTGAGGTTGACGTTCAGGGCATATTACAGCACCGTGGACCCCACACATTGGAATCCACCAGGCTAACGCACCAACCCAATGTTCGACAAAAGACAAACATCAACAACATACACACGATTCCATCATTCAAGACATTCAAAACAAAAGACTGAACTCAACAATATCATTCAATATCAAATCTTCCCCAAAACGGATACACGACGATAATAAATCCAAGAAGGAAGTACTCGAGTACTTAAGCAAATGACATAATAAATAAATTTAAAAGACAGGACACCAAGCGGACGACCAATGAACAGAATCACTCTTGCCCATCATCCTCGTACGGCCCGCATGCTCGTTCGCCTCCATGACCTGTACCTGAAATACAAAAGTATTTTCCCCATTTAAGGGGTTAGCGACAACTGCTAATGCAAGTACAATCCATTTGAACTACCATTCTAATCAGATGAAATATGCGCCAAAAATCATTTTAGAAAATATTTATATTCCGGAATATTACGGTGCACAAGCACAAAACACATATCTCCAACAAAACATTTCAAAGTTAACCGTTGGTACGAGACTCACGGCCACCGTACCCGCAGAGGCCCCGTCGGACCATCCATTGGTGGTTAACCCTAGTTCGTGATACGCACACACACGACAATACGTATCCCCAGAGGGTCCGTCAGACCATCCCTGGGTGAACATACACATATACGTCCACAACATACACGGAAAGCCATAATCCAAATACTAGAATATGCAAACAAATGTAAAGTACTTGCCTTTGAGACATCTTCGACAAAACCGGAATGAACGACGACTACGATTGACCCGGAGGGAACATGACCGTTCCTAAACGAAGAATTAACATAACTCAGTCCTATACGATAACAATAATCGAATGGAATATGCCCACAACCCCGATTACGAACTATAACAACAAACATACGATCGATACGGGCGAGGGTTTTCACAAAACCTCCCCGAATCGACAACTCACGGATTAAACACGACGAAAACGGATTGGGAATCACCCAATAACATTAATCGATAAGGAATATTACAACATAACCAAACAACTCGAGTTTAAACAAGTAAAACCCGAAAAAACCCCAAAATTGACAAAGTTAGGGTTCTAGACGAAAATACCTTGGATTAAAATGGAGAGGATGGATTGAGATGATGATATACTATGTTTGGAGCACAATGATCGGTCTATAACTGAACTCCATGGATTACTCTCCACAAATCGCCCCAAAATTGCTGAAATCGCCCAAAGGATGATAAGAGGAGGAAAAATGACGAAAAAGGGGGCTGTTGTCCTATTTATAGCAGTCATGATTAGCGCACGCTATCTTCAAAGATAGCGCTGTAAGGCCCTGTTCTTTTGGACTTATTTTTCGATTTTGATTTAGTTCGATTGATTCGATTGATTCAGTCCATTCGATTGATTCGATTCAGTCCATTCGATTCGATTCTTTAGTTCGATTCGATTCGATTGGTTCTTCTTCTTCTTCTTCTTCTTATTATTATTATTATTAATCTTAATTATTATTATTGTTATTATTACTAATAATATTACTATTATCGTTGTTGTTGTTGATTACTGTTATTATTATTATTTACCATTATTATTATTATTATTATTTACCATTAATATATATATATTTCAGTTCAGTTCAGTTCAGTTCAATTCAGTTTAGTTCAGTTCAGTTTAGTTCAGTTCAGTTCAGTTCAGATTCATTCAGTCCAAAAGAACAGAGCCTAACACCCCCAATCCGCTCAGGGATATTACACGCCGTAGAACCTCTCCTAAAGGATCTACTAGGATGGTAACAACGTTTAACATCTCAACAATGCCTTTAAGGCTAAAATGACTCAGTAGACCGATTTGGTCTTTCAATAAAATATGTACAACTCAATCCCAAAACATGCCCACGCAGGGGTCGAATACAATACACTCCCGTACAACGGGGAAAGAATACTGCAGCGGAAATAAAATACAACTAAACCAATACAAAAATAAATGGGTCCTCATGTGATTAGTATCGATCATCTTTCATCATCCTTCATGCCGACCTTGTGTTACGCTCCCAAAAACCTGAATGCAAAAAAACAGACATCCACCCCCCGATTACTCGGGGGTTAGCAAAATTCCACTATTTTGCTAGTGCAAGAACAAAGTGCAAATACGAGCCATACAATCCAAGTTCCAAGAACAGTAATAATCGGGAATCCTCAAAGATTCAAATACAACAAAACAAAATCTTCCCGAGGCAAGAGTTTGAGTAAAACTTTCCAAATCCGAAAGATCGTAAATAACGAGGACGGTTTGTAAAATAGTTTAAAATGCCCTCGGGAGTTTTAATAGAAAACAACTTAGGATTATCGAATCCTTCTCTTTACAAATCAGCAGGGGGGTCACAGCCCAAAGGTTTTGTTTTAACAAATAAAACCAACAACAGTTCACAGGGTTAAAACCTTCGTCACGTGTCCTCGACGTACATAAAATCAACACCAACTCGTGAAGTTTTACTCGTGAATCTAGGGCAAAACCATTGGACTCCCTCAGTGGCCCCGTCGAACCCTCCCGAGGTGAGCAAAATACATTCACAAAACATACACGCCAACTCGTGAAGTTTTTACTCGTGAATCCAGGGCGAAACCATTGGACTCCCTCCGTGGCCCCGTCGAACCCTCCCAAGGTGAGCAAAATACATTCACAAAACATACACACCAACTCGTGAAGTTTTTACTCGTGAATCCAGGGCGAAACCATTGGACTCCCTCCGTGGCCCCGTTGAACCCTCCCGAGGTGAGCAAAATACATTCACAAAACATACACACCAACTCGTGATTCCAGGGCAAAACTATTGGACTCCCTAGGTGAGCAAAATACATTCACAAAACACGCACAACACTCGTGAATCCAGGGCGAAACCATTGGACTCCCTCCGTAGCCCCGTCGAACCCTCCCGAGGTGAGCGAAATACATTCACAAATCACACAATCAACATGTCACACCAAGGATATCCAAGCAATTCACCCAAAGGCAACAAACACAAAGCACGACACAATTGTCGAATCACAACGTACCGAAATGAGATAATATATGCATATATTATCAAAGCACAACAACAGCACCAAGCATATTCATGGAGTTCACTTAATCAATCACGAGACACAACATTCACAAAACACACGCGTTTTGAAAGAGAGCCTTTGATGAGGCTAAACCGAATCTTTTGAAAGTTCATTTCAAAACAACCAAACAAACACATTTATACGATCACCGATCATTATATTCACAAAACATAGAAATGTATGGGCAAGGTACTTGCCTCGGATAACCACAACGCAGAGAATTGGCCGAGGTAGGATGGCACGAACCGACTATGAACCCACCGACTCCACCGAATGATAACCTGCGACAATAAACTACGAACAACAACAATAACAACGAGAATGACTTCCAAAGTACAACCCAAAGCCACTGAATTCAAGGAACAACGACGAAGTTCAAGGATTTCCCCCAAAATGGCCAAGAATATGAATCGACTCGACAAAAATATGAAAATGGAATTCCCAACCAAAATACGGATGTTCAATCCATAGTATATGTTTAACAACATCATTTAACAACAATCGATTCATCAAAAACAGATGGAAAACGAAATCAAGAACGAATCCCCCAAAAAGTCAACTCGAAGGAAAATCAAGAAATATACCTTGATTCGGTGAAGAACAATGGATTAAATGATGTTAAACACATGAATAATACTAAGATTAATCATACCCATCATGAATTAATCAACAATACGGAACGAATCGGACAAAGACCCAAAAAACCCCAAAATTTCCCAAAGATAAGGTTCTAGGAAATCTAACCTTGATTCGCTCGATCAAAGGATGTTATAGGATGATTAATCAATGATATGAACTCCCAAACTTCGTGGATTAATTGCTTGACAACATCTCTCCTTGACCACCAAGCCTCCAGCCGCGGAAATGAGAAGATAGAAATGAAAAATGGATGAAAATATGACTGCTCGGCCATATTTATACTGGCGCGGCCTAGCGTGCGCTAGCCTTCCAGCAGTAGCTTGCGCTATCGGCCAGTATCGGCCCAGAACTCTCGGCCGGGGCCCGCACGGACCGGCACTGATGACCCAACCTGCCGACCAGGACATGCCTGCCCGACTCGAGAAGCAGGCCGCGCGGACGCTAGCGCGTTAGCCGAATTGCCCGTAACCCTCTCGACTAAACCGCCGCCAGTAACGTGCGCTTGTCGGCCGACAGCGTGCGCTACACATGCCGGTTAGCGCGCGCCACGACCAACAGTAGCATGCGCTACCTGCCGATCCTCCCCGAGTCAAGAACTCCAGGAACCTCTCTGCCTAGCCCGATAGCGTGCGTCGGCCGGCCAAATAACGTGCGTTATTCCTGCCCCGCTAGCGTGCGCAACCTTCCGGCAGTAGCGTGCGCTACGCCGGTACCTGCCGCATCTGGCCGGCCATTGCCTAGCACTTCCGACAGTGCCTGCCGCAACTGTCCGGCCAGTGCCCAACACCTCCGACAGTGCCTGCCCGCACCTGTCCGGCCAGTCGACTTCCGAAAACGCACAGAACGAACACGACGAAATGCTCGCGGACAACATCATCGATCCGAAATGAAATACCATGCAATAATTAATCACACGCGACCAAATAAACACAAAAATCGATCAAGACAACAAATATGAATGCGAATACCCAGAACTTTGGGTAAATTACAAAATGGCCCAAAATGCCCGAAAATCACAATACGTGATCGAATAACCAAACCGAAGTTCACAACACGTCTAACAAAATTAAACGGACTTACGGAAAACTCGAAACAGCAGTTTCAAATGAGATTCGCAAGAATAGAACTCAAGTGCGGAAAAGTCGCTAAGAAGTACAGAACTCAACAAAACGACACCGAAATGAAATCGAATGTCAAAAAGTGTAGAATTAATCATTCTCGAAATGAAGAAACGGTCACAAGCGAGTCGTCAAAATAGACTCTCGCCAAAAAAAGAAAATTACCGGAAAAATCGAAATTGCGGATATTACAAGCGCGCGCTAAAGGGGGTTTCCAGCAGTCTAGTAGCTACTACCCGGTGTCGCTAGCGCACGCTAACAGCTACTAGATAGCGTGCGCTACGAAGGCTTAGCGCGCGCTACCTGATAGTCAGAACTCAGGATTCTGAGTCCAGAATCCTACTGCCCAGAGCGCTAAAGACATTAACACACGCTATAACTACGAGTTAGCGTGCATTAACTGTACACCGATAGCACACGCAAGAAATCACAAGTAGCGTGCGCTACTCATGCAGCAGTTCAGTACTGCTCAGCGCAGTACACTGCTGAGGAAGGTACGAATTCGAAACGCAACGCAAGGCCAGAATCCAGAAACATAAACACAAAATATTCACGATGACGAAGCTAAGCGCTGAAGGAAAATACAATTCGGACTACCGGGGAAACCAAAATACGACAAAGAAGATAAAATTCCCTAAACTTATAGGAAATTACAAAACGGCCCAAACGTCCGAAAATCACAATACGACGTCGGATTAACAAACCGAAACTCACAACACGAACAACTCAACCATACGAACTTATGTAAACAAAGAAACAACGAAAACGAACAAGTTTTACGAGAATCGAATGTACACACGGCAAAACATAACATAAAATGGAATTACGTAAAAACATCTCCGAAACTCATAAATGGAAAAACTCCAAGAACAAAACAGATTCAAAATGTCAAAACGGTTACAAGAGAGTCGCTAAAAAATAGACATACACTAAAACTAGAAATTGCTAAAAATGAAAAGGTACGGATATTACATTCTCCCCCTCTAAAAGGAAGTTTCGTCCCAAAACTTAAGAATCAAAAAGCTCGGGGTGTCTCACATGCATATCCTCCTCCAATTCCCACGTTGCTTCTTCCACTCCATGCTTTGACCATTGCACTTTAACCAGGGGAATGATTTTATGCCTTAACAGTTTGTCCCGACGTTCCAAAATCTTCACCGGCCTCTCCTCAAACGTGACGTTATTCTCGATCTCTACATCCCCGAAGTCGATAACATGAGTCGGGTCCGGAACATACTTCCTCAACTAAGAGACGTGAAATACACTATGCACATGACTCAACGACGGAGCTAATTGTTACGTATTTCTGTGAATGCAAGTGCACGTTGTCGTAATCAAGTAATAAAGTGATGAGAAGAGTATCGTTCCCTCGAGGACTGATGTACTAAGTACCAATTTATTAGTATTTCTAATTTTATTTGAACGACCGAAATTTTGGGGTTGAATAATTATTAATAACTAAATATTGCGATAAACTAAAAACAAACAATAGAATCAATAGTCCGATAAAAGGAGATCAAATAGGAGAAGAATCTAGGATCGAGAATTCGCCTCGATTAATCCAAATTAATCTTGATTAATATAATTTATGTAATTTCCTAATTTATTGAAAGCGAAGATTTTAAGTTAATATAATGCCTCTCCTGAGGCCAGTAGAATTTTCCAAGGCGAATAATTCACTCTATTCCTAGGTGAGTTAATTCAACAATAGCCAAAAAGTTCTTAAATCTTCAAAATGAGCTTCATAATTCTTATGAGTATATTCGTATCTCACAAGACAAAACGGCTTTCTCCCAATTTTCACTACTTACTCCCATCTCCCGATTCAAGTTACGTAGTTATAACAATCCAATCATAGGCCACACAATTGAAAGCATTAAGAACAATTGGGGAAAACTCAATAGAAAAGGGAAAGATATCAATAACGTAAAATCAAGAATTAATCCATCATAATCTCGGTTTCATCTCAATCCTAGTATAAAAGGGTCTAGCCCGACATGCTAGAAAATAATACACAAATATTTGAATTAAACATAAGGAAGAAATTCAAACACAATTGATGAACTTGTCTTCTTCCGTTCTCTGGCCTTGCTCTCCGCTGCTAGGTATTCTTCTCCTCTCCTTCGATGATTTCTTTTCTGATCTTCTCTAAGCTTTTATAACCATGTTCCGTCTCCAAAACGCGTCCGAGGATTAGGTCTAGTCCGCCTCCAAGACAGCCAGAATCGCGCGGTCAAAATAGGAATCCCGCCGCTGCGGCCCGCGGCCCGGCTTAAGTGTGCCGCGGCCCTAGTTGTCCCGCTGCCCAGGCCTGGGCATAAAATCATTACGGGCCGCAGCACGTAGAGAGTGTGGTGAGGTACCCGGTACAGTTTGTGCCGGTTTGCACTGTGTTGTGCCTGTGACGCGACCTAGCTTCGGTGCGACGCGGTCCTTGACCAAAAAGTGTCGTTTTTGGCTCGTTTTTTCCACGCTCGAGCTTCAGGACTCTAATTTCCTTCAAAATTTGCAAATGTCATGCATTAGGAGCTCATTTTGACAGATCTAAACCAAAATAAAGATAGAATAATGACAATAAAGTGCACAAAAATAACATGTAACAAATACCCCCAAACTTAAGCCTTTGCTTGTCCTCAAGCAAAAAACCAATTTCAAACAAGAATACAAGTATCGTGGACTATCGTGCACAATCCATAGTGCTCAACTAATTAATACTACCCTAAAATCTCTAAGAATAATACAAATATCATACTAGTGAGTCACATTACGGACAATGATTCCTCAAGGTAACCATTTTTAGTGCTAATCTTAGCTCATGAAGAAAGTCAAGTCTCAAAGATCAACAAACGTGAACTGAGCCGACCGACAATATGAATGTTTTGGTTATAACAAGCAAACTCGTTCAGTCCCACAGCCTCGTGGAAAAAACATAAGAATTTCAGCATAAATGATATTCTCCGGACAGCACTCCCTTTTATTCAATAACTGTTATGATTCGAGTTAACCACTAGGTTTCGACTCCCGGAATGTTTCATCGGAAGAATCCTAGGGTGGATTACCATTCTCATGTATCGGGGGACTATTTGACATAAAAGACACTCATGGGGCTCTTGAATGCTCCTAGTTACTAAGTCTCCCTCTACAGCGGAGAAAAAAACTCGAGTATCTTCACCCGCCCGTCCGATTCAAGGTTGTTGTTTTACGCGAATGCAAACGACGGGTCACGTGAATACATCAGGTTACTTGGCTTCCTATCATCGGAGATGCGATTTTTCTGAACAGTAATTCAACCTCTTACACATGTCTATTCAAGGTCGTCGTTTTACGCGAATGTAAACAATGGGTTACGTGAATACACCCAGTTACTAGACTTCCAATCCTAAAACATGTCAGGCTGTATATATTTTTGGGAATTAAAAACTGTCCGAACCAATTTCTAAACGTAGGTACTTAATTTCATGCTTAAAAGGCCAATGTTACCCGGCAACTAGCTAGATGAATAGTGCAATCAAACATATATACGGGGGATCGAGTAATGCGAACACTATAACACGTCTGTCTCATTTCCTGAATGCCAAGGTTACCACAATGACGCAAACAAATCAGACCAAAATGAATACTCGAGGAAAAGAAATATAGCATAATGTGAACTCGAATAAACTCATCCGTTTCTTCAAATAGAAATCAGTATCATATATTCGGTTTTACACAAGGTTGCACGACATACTCATGAATGTAAACAATATCCAGAATACCATAGAAGACAAGAAAGGCAAAGTAAATAAATAACAACTAAAAATTAACCCCCCCCCCCCCCCAAAAAAAAAAAAAAAACTTGAGAAGTACATTGACCCCAATGGACGACAAATAAGTATAAGTAAAGAACAGGTCAAGTACTCCCCTAAATGAAAGTAAGCTCAGGCACTGGGATTAGCCTCGTTAGGTGAAGTCGGTGGTGTAGGTGGCCTGATCGGGGGGATGAATGGTCCGCCAGGGTGGAGCTAAACTTTCTCTTTTGGGCCATTGCGAATTCCTTCAAACGAGAGACATGATGTGAAAATTTAACTCAAAGTAGGTATTAGGCCTGGGGGAATATACTCTTCAGATAATCGTGTTCGCTTCATAAGATTGACGATTTTTAGTTCAAGCAAGTTTCACTGGGGCATTTCTTCAAACACTTGGTATGCATAAACTCAAATCAAGAGAAAAATAATTATTTGTGAGTTCAATCACCAACAACAATTAATTTCAAGGTAATTCATGACAACACACGAAACATAATCAGCATTAATCAATATTCTCAATACATTCCGATCAAAATCTTGATAGAGCTTAGAAAAGAAAGACAAATTCATCAATGAACGAAATAAACATTACCCCACTTCTCACTCCTTGTTGCAAATAAACTAAAGGAATATGGATTACCTGGTGTTGGATCGAAGAAGAATTGATTTGAAGATGGTGACCTGCGCCGCGGAAGAGGAAGGGTTTAGGGAGTGATACCTTTGTCCCGGCCTAATGATTTCTTAACCTTCCCGTGTGTTTAAAAACTTTCACCAGGGGCCGCGGCACGTAGCAAGTAATGCGGCCCGCAAAGATGTTGTTTTGTGTTAGGGTGTTTTGCACAAGGCCGCGGCTTCTGTGTTAAGTGTCTTGCACTGTAACTAGCGTGCCGCGGCCCATAGTACAAATAACTGGGCGCGTTTATGGGGATTAGGCGTGCCGAGACCTGTTCACAGCGAACCGCAGCTCATGAGCTCGTGTGCCGCAGCCCAGAATATGCGAGCCGCGGCCCCCAGTACAGTGGGTTAAGCCGAAATTGGAGAATTTTGTGTGTCGCGTCCCGCTCTTAGTGCGCCGTGGCCCTAACTTAAAATCTGCCCTAGAGAAGTTCCTACGAAGATTTTTCAAGTGAAATCACCTAAAACACGTGAGAGAAGCATAGCAAAGCAAAAATACCAAAACAATAGACTCCTAAAATGGAAAAACAACGAAAACTAAAATCTACTACTAATACTTGGGTTGCCTCCCGAGAAGCCCTAAGTTTATTGTCTTCAGCCGGACCTTTTGAAAATCAATTTGCTTTTCGCAAACACCATTTGGACTCCGCCCAGTCCATCGAACCGTTAATATGTGTTTTAAATTTTTGACCATTAGTTTTTAACAGTTCGACTTTTGGTTTGGACATACAACGTTCTTTACGAAAAGACTTGAACAATAGTAACTTCCCAAAACACCCATATAGCAACTGACTTGGCACCCATTTCACTTCCGGAGAATTTTTTAATGGTGGGTGAACGGATGATGAAAATGACATGTCCAAATGCCTAATATACGCGACTCGTTCTACATTTTTCTTAGATGTCGGAGCAACTTAAATAGATTCTGAACATTTCAACTGACAACTCTCCCGGTGTGTGTCTTTCACAAAAATATCTAAGCTTTCAATTTGAGAACACTTCTCGACATTGCTTGGATATGGGAGAGATCGAAACACTTTGAATGTGACTTGTTCATCTTGAACCCGAAGCATCAATTCACCCTCCTGAACATTGATAAGGGTCCTACCAGTGGCCAAAAACGGTCTACCCAAAATGATCGGAATCTCATGATCTTCTTCCATATCAAGCACAATAAAATCAGTGGGGAAAATGAATTTATCAACTTTGACCAGAACATCTTCTATCACCCCTCTAGGGTACTTGATGGATCGATCTGCTAGTTGTAAAGAGATCGTAGTAGGTTTGGCCTCCCCAATACCTAGTTTCTTGAAAATAGAGAGAGGCATAAGATTAACATTGGCTCCAAGGTCACATAAAGCTCTATCAAACGATGAGTTTCCAATAGTACACGGTATAGTAAAGCTTACTGGATCCTTCAATTTAGGTGGGAGATTTTTCTGCAGAATAGCGCTGCATTCTTGAGTCAGTGCCACCGTTTCATATTCTTCGAGCTTCCTTTTATTAGATAAAATCTCCTTCATAAATTTCACATAGATCGGCATTTGTTCCAAAGCATCGGCAAAAGGGATATTAATATGCAATTTCTTAAAGACATCAAGAAACTTAGAAAACTGATTGTCTAACTTTTGCTTTTGCAGACGCTGTGGAAACGGGACTGGTGGTACATAAGTAGGATGTGTGGCCGAGACTGCTTTTGACTTGGGCTCTTCGTCATTCACTTTCTCAACGTGGCTGGTCTTTTCTTTGCTACTCTTGGGCTGCTCGTGTAGCTCCTTTCCACTTCGCAACTCAATAACTTGCACATATTCCTTGGGATTCGTTTCAGTAGCACTTGGTAAGACACCTTGGGATCTAGATGACAATAGATTTGCAATCTGCCCCATTTGAACCTCCAAATTCCGAATAGAAGCGGAATGATTCTGTAGAGTAGTTTCCATGCGGGTCATGAATTGACTCGTGTTAGCCGCCAATTGAGCAATCGCATCTTCCAAAGAAACCTTCGGTGGTTTAGGGGGCTGCTGTGGTGGCTGAGTGACTTGAGCTTATGGAGGATTGTTCAACACTTGCCCGTTCCTCCATGAAAGATTTGGATGATTTCGCCACCCTTGGTTGTAAGTGTTACAATACGGGTTATTCTGAAGATTGCCATTCCCCACAAATTGAGCTTGTTCCATCTGAGATTGCTCAAAAGGATTTCCGACTTGACATTCAGCACTAGGATGAGATCCGTTGCACCAATTACATGTTTCCGTGGTACCGGTAGAAGGAGACAAAACTTGGAGCTGTTGAGTTAGAGCTGCAACATGAGCTGATAACGTAGAGATTGGATCATTGTCGGAAATTTCCATGACTCGTTTCAGATTCACATGCTCAGAAGGCCACTGATAAGCATTTTCAGCCATAGCTTCTAATAATGAATAAGCTTCGGCCATAGTTTTTCCCATTAACGCACCCCAGCTGCTGCATCTACTAGAGTGCATGTAGAAGCACTCAACCCGTTATAAAATGTTTGAATCTGCAACCAATCCGGCAGGCCATGATGAGGGCATCTCCTCAGCAAATCTTTATATCGTTCCCATGCCTCATGTAGCGACTCCATATCATATTGTCCGAAAGTGGTTATCTCATTTCTGAGTCGTGCTGTCTTCGCAGGTGGAAAGAACTTAGCCAGAAAAGCTTGTGCTAACTCCGCTCAAGTTGTGATAGAGCCAGGTGGGAGTGAATTCAACCAGAACTTTGCCTTGTATCCTAGAGAGAATGGGAAAAGCCGTAGACGAATGGCATCATCGGTAACACCGTTGTTCTTGAATGTGTCACAAATCTCGAGAAATGAAGCAATGTGAGCATTGGGATCATCATTCGCCAGTTCGCAAAATTGGCTCGCTTGCACCATTTGAATGATAGCTGGCTTGATTTCAAAATTATTTGCTTCAATGGTTGGGCGCCGAATCCCCGAAAAATCAGCATTCATTTGCGGAAGTGCATAATCACGGAGAGCCAATGCTGGTTGAACTTGCTGAATAGGGTTGTCAATCCCTTGATTTCCAGTGTTGTCTCCCATGATGTCCGTAATTAATAGCTCACGTCTTTCCTTCCTGTTTTTCTGTAAAGTGCATTCGAGTTCGGTATCCAAAGGGAATAAACCTTCGTTACCAAATTTTCTCATGCACTAAACGAACTCATGAAAGTAAAACAAATAAAAACAAATTTGCCCAAAAATAAAATAATGTTCAAATTAAGACTAAAAATACTTAAATTGATATTAGTAAAAACAATCAGTCCCTGGAAACAGCGCCAAAAACTTGTTACGTATTTATGTGAATGCAAGTGCACGTTGTCGTAATCAAGTAATAAAGTGATGAGAAGAGTATTGTTCCCTCGAGGACCGATGTACTAAGTACCAATTTATTAGTATTTTTAATTTTATTTGAACGACCGAAATTTTGGGGTTGAGTAATTATTAATAACTAAATATTGCGATAAACTAAAAACAAACAATAGAATCAATAGTCCGATAAAAGTAGATCAAATAGGAGAAGAATCTAGGATCGAGAATTCGCCTCGATTAATCCAAAATAATCTTGATTAATATAATTTATGTAATTTCTCAATTTATTGAAAGCGAAGATTCTAAGTTAATCTAATGCCTCTCCCGAGGCCAGTAGAATTTTCCAAGGCGAATAATTCACTCTATTCCTAGGTGAGTTAATTCAACAATAGCCAAAAAATTCTAAAATCTTCAAAACGAGCTTCATAATTCTTATGAGTATATTCCTATCTCACAAGACAAAACGGATTTCTCCCAATTTTCACTACTTACTCCCATCTTCCGATTCAAGTTACGTAGTTATAACAATTCAATCATAGGCCACTCAATTGAAAGCATTAAGAACATTTGGGAAAACTCAATAGAAAAGGGAAAGATATCAATAACGTAAAATCAAGAATTAATCCATCATAATCTCGATTTCATCTCAATCCTAGCATAAAGGGGTCTAGCCCGACATGCTAGAAAATAGTACACAAATATTTGAATTAAACATAAGGAAGAAATTCAAACACATTTGATGAACTTGTCTTCTTCCGTTCTTTGGCCTTTGTCTCCGCTGCTAGGTATTCTTCTCCTCTCCTTCGATGATTTCTTTTCTGATCTTCTCTAGGCTTTTATAAACATCTTCCGTCTCCAAAATGCGTCTGAGGATTATGTCTAGTCCGCATCCAAAACAGCCAGAATCGCGCGGTCAAAATAGGAATCCCGCCGCTGTGGGCCGTGGCCCAACTTAAGTGTGCGGCGGCCCTAGTTGTCCCGCTGCCCAGGCCTGGGCATAAAATCATTATGGGCCACGGCACGTAGAGAGTGTGCCGCGTCCCCTGGTACAGTTTGTGCCGGTTTGCACTGTGTTGTGCCTGTGACGCGGCCCAGCTTCGGTGCGACGCGGCCCTTGACAAAAAAGTGTCGTTTTTGGCCCGTTTTTCCACGTTCGAGCTTCAGGACTCTAATTTCCTTCAAAATATGCAAATGTCATGCATTAGGAGCTCATTTTCACAGATTTGAACCAAAATAAAGATATAATAATGACAATAAAGTGCATAAAAATAACATGTAACAGTAATGCCAAACGGTATGCTAACTCGCCAACTCTCTCTAATATCTCGAAAGGTCCAATATACCTTGGACTGAGCTTCCCCTTTTTCCCAAAATGGAAAACTCCCTTCGATGGAGACACTCTCAACAATACATGATCCCCGACCTCAAACTCCAAGGGTCGACGCCTCACATCCGCATAAGACTTTTGTCGACTCTGAGCCGCCAATATCCTCTCTCTAAATCGGACGGCTCATCCCAGTATATTGGTGATCGACATCATCTGCCATAAAGCGCCTCGTACGGTGCCATCTTAATGGATGCGTGCCAGCTATTATTATAAGTAAACTCTATCAGGGCCAGATGCTCCCCCTAGTCACTACTCCAGTCTAACGCACACGCGCGTAACATATCCTCGAACATCTGAATGGTATGCTCGGACTCCCGTCGGTCTGAGGATGGAAAGATGTGCTCAAACGCAAACATGTCCCCAATGCCTTATGTACCACCTGCCAAAAATGCGATACAAACCGGCCATCTCTGTCCGAAATAATAGTCTTCGGCATACCATGAAGTCTCACGATATGTGCGATAAAAATACAAGCCAATTTTTCTGGATCCCAAGTGTACTTGATGCCCAGAAAATGTGCCAACTTAGTCAGTCGGTCCACGATCACCCACACCATATTCATTCCGGTCTTCGTCCTTGGGAAATTCGTGACAAAATCCACAGAGATAACTTCTCACTTCCATTCAGGGACGGGAAGTGGTTTTAACAACCCGGCTGGCCGCTGATGCTCGATTTTGACTTGCTGACAAGTCAAACACTTAGACACAAACTGAACTACCTCATTTTTCATGTCATTCCACCAGAAATTCTTCCTCAAATCCTTATACATTTTACTCGAGCCCGGATGGACTGAGTAAGGTGACGCATGAGCCTCTCGCATAATACCTTGTCTCAATTCCAAGTCGTTCGGGACACACAGTCGACCTTGGAATCTCAATACACCATCCTCATGAACCATGAATCCTGGGGCTTTCCCCTTCACCACATTCTCGCGGAGCTGAATAAACATCGAATCTTCCAACTGTCTCGATTTAATGTCGTCGACTAGAGACGAAGAGATCTCAAGAGTGCGCAACTGCCCGGCACTCCCTGGTAGCACAACCTCAATGCTCAACCCCATCAACTCTCGCTAGAGCCCTGGCTGGGCCGTGAGTAACTCAAGTGCCTAGAGTGATACCGATTTCCGGCTCAAGGCATCTGCCACCACATTTGCCTTGCCCGGATGATAAAGGATCTCAAGGTCGTAATCCTTAATTAAATCCAACCACCTTCTCTGTCTCATATTCAGTTCTTTCAACATGAAAATATACTTTAGGCTCTTGTTATCGGTGAAAATCTGACACGACGAGCCATACAAGTAATGACGCCAACTCTTCAATACAAATACAACTGCGGCCAATGTGGGTAGGGTAATTCAACTCGTATGGTTTCAACTGACGGGAAGCATAGGCAATCGTATTACCGTGCTGCATGAGTACACATCCAAGCTCTTGGCTTGAAGCGTCGCTATAAACTGAGAAACCCTCATTACCACTCGATAAAGCCAAGACAGGAGCGGTCATCAACCGCTTCTTCAGCTCCTCGAAACTCTTCTGCCTCTCGTCGGTCTATACAAACTTCTCCAACTTCTGCAACAACTGAGTAAGCGGTCGAGCGAGCTTAGAAAACCCTTCGACAAACCTATGATAATACCCGGCCAAACCCAAAAAACTACGGACTTCTTTCACGTTCTTGGGCGGCGCCCAATCCAACACTGCCTCTATCTTATGCGGGTCCACACGAACACCCTCGTCCGAGATCACGTGGCCGAGAAACATAACCTCCCGTAACCAAAACTCACACTTTGAGAACTTCGCATAAAGGCGCTGAGTTCTCAAGATTCCCAGCACTATATGAAAATGACGTGCATGCTCCTCCTCGCTCCTCAAGTAAATCAGAATATCATCGATAAAGACGACTACACATTTATCGAGATATTCGATAAAGACTTTGTTCATTAACTGCATGAACATGACTGGGGCGTTGGTTAGCCCAAATGGCATAACCACAAACTCGTAGTGGCCGTATCTCGTCCGAAAGGCCGTCTTCGGAATATTGGAATCCTTCACTCGGAGCTGGTAATACCCCGATCTCAAATCAATCTTCGAAAACATGGTTGCCCCTTGTAATTGGTCAAACAAGTCATCAATCCTCGGGAGCGGATACTTGTTTTTGATAGTCACTTTGTTCAACTCTCGATAGTCGATATATAGACGAAGTGACCCATCCTTCTTCTTTACAAACAAGATCGGTGTGCCCCAAGGCCAAGCGCTCGGTCAAATATAACCCATGTCTAGCAACTCTCCCAACTGTTTATTCAACTCAAGCATCTCGGCTGGCGCCATGCGGTATGGCGTCTTAGAAATCGGTGCCGCACCCGGCTCTAAATCAACAGTGAACTCAACCTCATGGTCTGGTGGCAAACCCGATAACTCATCTGGAAAGACATCAGGATACTCATTCACTACCGGAATAGATGAGAGCTCGAATCCCCCTTCTTTCGATCTCAAAGCATAACACCAGTAACCAGTGTAACCCCCTCGAAGGAGTTTCACTGCTTTCATGGCGCTGATCAGGAATCTATGACTACCCCGCTTGTGTCCAACAAAAGAATGCTCGGTACCGTCAGAGGCTACATCGAAATGGTTCTCGCTCTATAATTCATGATCGCCCCATGTCAATCTAGCCAATCCTCATCAAGAATCAAGCCCTCATCCCTAATGTCTACCGCAATCAAATTAGAAGATCAATCCCTCCCCGCGATACTCACCGGAAAATCTCTAATCTCATGATCCCCCACGATACTATCTCCACTAGGCAGTTTAACAACAAACAGTTCACATGAAATTAGACAATCAACATGCAGAAGATGCACACAATCCATAGATATGAAAGAATGTGTAGCACCAGAATCGAATAACATGGAAACAGGATGGTCAAGGATGTGAACGGTACCTGTAGCCACCGTCGCGTCAGGATCTCCTGCTCATCTCATCTCATATACACGGGGTGGAACAGACCCCGCACTAGAAGCTCCCCCTCTAGAAGGCTGCCCACATCCTCGACCTCTGCCAAAACTCTGCTGAGGTTGATTAACTGTGGGCGTCTGATTCACACTCGGTTCTCTCGTAGCCGGGGCTGACACCTGAGTAACTGGTACCCGACTCGCATCTCCACAAAACTTAGCACGATGCCCCATCCGACCGCAAGTAAGACACTGAATCGGAGGCCTGTCACACTCACTCATCATGTGTCCGGGATGACCACAGTTAAAGTAGGTAGGACCACGAACCGAAACAGTCGGAGCAGACTTAGGACCATTTCCTTGCCCAAATGACGGGTACTGATTCCAGAGTACTTGTGAACCAGACTGAGCCTTCTGATACCTGCCAGACTTACCTCCCGAAAACTGACCGGAGGTCTTCTGTTTCTTACCCTCGGCTACCGTCTCTGTTGCAGAAAACGACATCTCATAAGCCATCGCTTTGTTCTGATAATCCTTCAAAGTTGTGCACCCGAGACCAGACATGTAATGACGAACCCTCGGATTCATCCGTATATCAAAGTGGTGGATCTTATCTAACTCATCCCGGACCTGATTTCTCACATAATGAAGCTACTGATTGTAGTCCTTGATCGCCTGTGAAATAGGAACATCCTGGGGTTTTGCCTCAAAGAAGGCTCGAATCCTCCCATCTTTTACTGGCCACGGACAATATTCGTCCTCCATTAACTCTCGGAACTCTTCCCACGTGGCTGCCCGGTCACGTGGTTTCACTGCTTTCCACCACGTTGCCGCCTCCTTGGAGAGAAAGTACTTAGCGATGGGTACCTTCCTCTCCTCGGAGCAGTTAGCTGCCTCGAACCCCTTCTCCATCTCGAATAACCAACTCTCCCAACCACAAGGGCCGGAAGTACCATCAAACTACGGAGGATTCATACGAATCACTTCTTGAAGTAACTTATTGGTGCTGGAACCAGTAGGCGGAACAGGGTTAGCATTAGCTTGGCCGACCAAGACTGCCTGAGTCAGTAACGTCATCTGGTTCGCTACTTGTTGTAAAATATTCGCTACTCCGATATTCTCATGAGCATTGCCGAAACTAGCAGACTGATCCTGCTGGCCCTCGGCGTTAAGCGGGACACTGTTCGACAAAGAAGTTGTTGGCGAACCAGCGCCTGAGCTTTCGGACATGGCGGCCCTACCGGCTGCGCCACGTCCCCTACCGCGTCCGCGACAGCGTCCACATCCTCTACCAGCAGGCATTCTGAAGAAGTAACGGGTAAGTACAATTCAAATGCAAAACACCACATGACACTTGGAAAGGAACAGAACATGATAACGTAACGAGTCGAGTTAGGAAAAACCTACGAGCACCGGCGTACTGAGATGATTGCGTAGTGGTGATACTGTTCAAAAACGACACTCAACTAGACCCAAATAACCGACAGCCTAGGTATCCATAAACCTAAGCTCTGATACCATATTCTTTAACACCCCCAAGAGGTTCAGGGCATATTACAGCGCCGTGGACCCCACACTTTGGAATTCACCAGGCTAACGTACCAACCCAACATTCGACAAAAGACTGAACTCAACAATACCATTCAATATCAAATCTTCCCCAAAATGGGTACACGACGATAATAAATCCAAGAAGGAAGTACTTATGTACTTAAGCAAATAACATAATAAATAAATTTAAACGACATGACACCAAGCGTACGACCACTGAACAGAATCACGCTTGCCCATCATCCTTGTACGGCCCGCATGCTCGTTCGCCTCCATGACATGTACCTGAAATACAAAAGTATTTCCCCCATTTGAGGCGTTAGCGACAACTGCTAGTGCAAGTACAATCCATTTGAACTACCATTCTAATCAGATAAAATATGCGCCAAAAATCATTTTAGAAAACATTTATATTCCGGAATATTATGGTGCACAAGCACAAAGCACATTTCTCCAACAAAACATTTCAAAGTTAACCGTTGGTATGAGACTCACGGCCACCGTACCCGCAGAGGCCCCGTCGGACCATCCCTGGGTGGTTAACCCTAGTTCGTGATACGCACACACGGAAATACGTATCCCCAGAGGCCCCGTCAGACCATCCCTGGGTGAACATACACATATATATCCACAACATACATGGAAAACCATAATCCAAATACTAGAATATGCGAACAAATGTAAAGTACTTGCCTTTGACACATCTTCGACGAAACGGGAACGAACAACGACTACAATTGACCCGGAGGGAACACGACCATTCCTAAACGAAGGATTAACACAACTCAGTCCTATACGATAACAATAACCGAATGGAATATGCCCACAACCCCGATTACGAACTATAACAACAAACGTACGATCGATACGGGCGAGGGTTTTCACAAAACCTCCCCGAATCGACAACTCACGGATTAAACACGACGGAAACGGATTGGGAATCACCCAATAGCAATAATCGATAAGGAATATTACAACATAACTGAACAACTCGATTTTAAACAAGTAAAACCCGAAAAACCCCCAAAATTGACAAAGTTATGGTTCTAGACGAAAGTACCTTGGATTAAAGTGGAGAAGATGGATTGAGATGATGATGTACTATGTTTGGAACATAATGATCGGTCTATAACTGAACTCCATGGATTACTCTCCACAAATCGCCCCAAAATCGCCGGAATCGCCCAAAGGATGATAAGAGGAGGAAAAATGACGAAAAAGGTGGCTGCTGTCCTATTTATAACAGGCATGATTAGCGCATGCTAATCTTCAAAGATAGCGCACGCTAACGGGGGTCGCCAGCAGTCCAGTAGCTACTGCCCGGTGTTGCTAGCGTGCGCTATACAAGTATAGCGCGCGCTAATAGCTACTCGATAGCGTGCACTACGAAGGCTTAGCGCGCGCTACCTGATAGTCAGAACTCAGGATTCTGAGTCCAGAATCCTACTGCCCAGAATGCTGAAGACGTTAACACACACTATAACTACGAGTAAGCGTGCGTTAACTGCACACTGATAGCGCACGCAAGAAATCACGAGTAGCGTGCGCTACTCACGCAGTAGTTCAGTACTGCTCAGCGCAGTACACTGCTGAGGAAGGTACGAATTCAAAACGCAACGCAAGGCTAGAATCCAGAAACATAAACACAAAATATTCACGACGACGAAGCTAAGCGCTGAAGGAAAATACATTTCCGACTACCGGGGAAACCAAAATACGACAAAGAAGATAATATTCCCTAAACTTATAGGAAATTACAAAACGGCCCAAACGTCCGAAAATCACGATATGACATCGGATTAACAAACCGAAACTCACAACATGAACAACTCAACCATACGAACTTATGTAAACAAAGAAACAATGAAAACGAACTAGTTTTACGAGAATCGAACGTACACACGGCAAAACATAACATAAAATTGAATTACGTAAAAACATCTCCGAAACTCGTCCAAATGGAAAAACTCCAAGAACAAAATAGATTCAAAATGTCAAAACGGTTACAAGCGAGTCGCTAAAAAATAGACATATACTAAAAATGGAAATTGCTAAAAATAGAAAGGTACGGATATTACACTTGTGTGGTTGTTCTTCTACCCGGGGAGGGTCTGACGAGGCCTCTGAGGGCCGATACTAAGGGGTACAGCCGCAAAAGAGGTTTCCCACCTGGGAAGGGTCTGATGCGGCCTCTAGGGGTCGATACTAAGAGGTACGGCCGCGGGTTACCAGGTATAGTTTTGTGATGATGTGTTGTGTTGCCATGGCTTGATGATGTAAATGTTTTGATGATTAATTGTGATATGTCCGGAGTATCACAATGCTTAATGCTCGGGGCTGAGATAACATTATATATCGAGTCTTGGTGTTTGGCTAGAATGGCATAAGAGTGATGTGTTGTGTGTAATTTATACTTAGAAGTGAATTGATGTGGATGGTTGGGTCGTGGACCCCGTGTTTTGTGAACGAATTTGTATTTGGGAAAATAAACTTTGGGCTGTGACCCTAAGTGGTTTTTGATAAATTGAGGATTATCCAATCCCAAATGGTTTCAAAACTTCCGAGATCCTTAATTAATTTCCAAAATGACCACTTGTTTCATTTATACTTTTACGGTTTGAACTATTTTATTCGAATGAGAAGTCTCGGGAAAGCTTTTGTTGCGACTGAGCCATAGATTATTCAAGTTATTGTATTCTCTGAATGTGTTGTGTATGGCTCGTATTTGCACTTTATACTTGCACTAGCAAAATCGTGGAGTTTTGTTATCCCCCAAGTAATCGGGGGGTGGATGTCCGTATTGCGTCCAGGTACATGCATGTTTTCGGAGCAAAACACAGGACCGGTGCGAAGGATGATGGAAGAAGAATGATAGTAATCACACAAAGGCCAGCTCTGGGTGCAGTTAGTCAGAGTTCATTGTATTGTCCTCTCCGCTATCGCATTTTCTGTTGTATGAGTTTGTGAGTGTATTTGACCCTTGCATGGGTATGAGTCGAGATAGAAATATGCATTTTTAGTTGAATGTTTATGGTGAAAGACCCAAGAGGTCTAATGGTTCGTTATTTTGTTATGTTGGCATGTAATGTATTGTGTTGTTTCAGTGTCTAGCCTAGCAGATCTTTATGAAGAGGGTCTGCAGCGTGTAATATTCCCGGTTAGATTCTGGGGGTGTTACAATTGAGACATGCGGTTTTGTAAAAATGTAAGTGTGTGTCTGTTGTTTTTCTTCCACCTGGGGACGGTTCGTTGGGACCTCTGTGGCCGATACTAATGGGTGCGGCTGTGGAAGTGGTTTCCCACCTGGAGACGGTCCGACGAGACCTCTGGGGGTCGATACTAATGGGTACGGCCACGGGTTACCAAATGTGGATTTTTGTTATGATGAGATGTGATGATATGATTTTCTTTATGACGATGTTTTGATGATATGTGATATATCCGGAATATAACAGAGTCTTGTCTCGACATTGAGATGTATTACATATAGGTCATTGGTACTCGGCTAGAATGGCACTGGAAGAAATTGTTGTGTATATTGTATTGTTTATCCTTTGGATAAAACTACCCGAGATCTTAAAAGTATCTTTAAAACTTCATTTCAAGAATTTATAAGAACTCAAGAGTTTGATCCGTTTCTGATTTAAGTGAATATATCTCGGGATATTTTCTAAGATTATTTAAATGTTGGTTTATCTGTTGTGAAGTGACTTGTCTGTTTGTGTTCGGAATATAGTTTGTATAACTAGGATACTTGTACTAGCAAATTCCAATTGCTAACCCCTTAAATGGGAGAAATGCGTGTTATGCATTTCAGGTATTCCTGATTCGAGGGAGTAGTCATAGGGTCGACGGGGAAGATGATGAAAGACCATGATGCTAATCACAAGAGAGTCAGTATAGTGTCAGTATTGTCATGTTATATTTTTCTTCTATTGTCATGTTCAACCCTTGCATGGGTATGTTGACATATTGTAGTATTGTGTATCAAGGATACACCCGTGTTGTTGGAAATTGTCATTATATATTATTTATTGATTGTTGTGTAGAGTGACCCTATTGGTCAATTATGGTCTGAGTTGTTCTGTGTTTGCCTAGTGGATCCTTACGAGAAAGGTCTACGGCGTGTAATAACACAAATATGGTCTGGGGGTGTTCCAAGCTTGGACCTATAAAAAGGCAAGACCATACCGGTTTATCTTGGACCGATAGAAGACAAGATTATAACGGTTTACCTCGAACCGATATAAGACAAGGCGGTAAGGTTATCTTAAGCCTATATAAAAAGATACGAAGAGAGGACATAGGTATACCTGGACAAACCTCTATAAATCTTGTGTCGTTTATCTTCCGCACTTTAAATACGCTTCAGCAAACGCAAAAGATTTTGAAAACTCTACATCGCACTATTCAAGTGGCAGTACCAAACCCAACACTATATTATATAATAGAAAACTTATTACATTTTAAATGCAATCGTCATACTTGAAAGCAATCAGTTGTACATATGTTGATGTTGTTGTGCTAGATAATTTATTATTCATATATACCGTGGTTATAGGAATGGAAGCATAATATGGCCATGTCTCCCCAACAGGTATCGACGCGAAGCATTAACGGTGAGGTTATGATTGACACTCAGGTACACGAGATGCCCTTTCTCGGGGATGAAGAAATTGGGAGTGAAGACGAGGAGCTAGAAGGTGGTGTACATGAAGTGGCTGCTCTGGTTGGTGGTTCAGAATCTTTAGATGCATTCAGAAAATCAAAAAGAGCCAAAACGTCTAAATCATGGGATTATTTCATAGATGTGATAGTTGTTGATAGCCCATCCGTCTTGGCATCTACGTAAGCACTTCAGTCAGCTGAACCGGCCGATCAGATCAGCAAGCCGGACCGAGTACGAATCAAACTCCCTCCCGGGTTCGTTAGCGACCGGACCGGTCAGAGACGTCAAGACCGACCCGATATCCAGGCCGGAAGGACCGACCAGATCCAGGATGAATACGCTCCAAATTGAAATTACGACAAGGCCGACCAGAACAGCGGGAAGCCCGAGGACCGACCCCAGCGGATAAGCATCGCCAGAAGCATGAGGAACAGGCAGACAGGACAGTAAGCGCATTCTGTCCTCCCTTTTCCCAAAGCGGTCCTAAAATCCGCCACGTGTTTAAGGCAAATTCTCCCTCTAACAAGTGTCTACACACATTCCCAGACAACCTCCAGCTGTCACCCGCTAATTGGTTCAGTCCTTCTATATATAGAGGGAAAATACAGAAAGAAAGGAATTTGGAAATTTTGTGGGAAAACAGATAGAGAGAGAGAGAGAGAGAGAGAGAGAGAGAGAGAGAGAGAGAAAGAGAAAAGATAAGACTTGTAATTAGCATGCAAAAAATACAGGCCGGCCCAAAATATTCAGCTCGGCTCTATATCATATTAAGGTCGTTAATAATATTTAGTGATCCAATCCTTTTCATCTTTTTGTTATTTTTTACGTGGCTTCGATCCATTCATCCAGGTCAGCACACGTGACGTTGACCAAATCAGGTGTCAAAAGATTGGCGCTAGAAGAAGGGGCCTGAGCCTCCGACCTTGTGGTTAATGGCCACAAGGGGTTGAACCTTCGCTGGACCTCCGGTCCGCTCGCCGTTATTAGGGCAAGGCACGCGCCGCGTACGCTGCCCATGCTACACACGTTCTCACAGGAGTCCTGAGCGAATAGTTCAATTGCAACTGTCTCAAAGAAGTTCTAAACACCATCAGCCCGCCACGAAGGAGGAAAACCTGCTCGAGGTGGCGGAGTGCTTTAAACACCCCGTGTTCATCCAGGGGATGACTGCCCTCATGGCTATCAATAAGTGGTGGTATGAAAGCACAGGAACCATTGTAACTATGAGTTCTAGCTTGACTCTACTGAACTTTTATCGCTCACGGCTGCCTTCTGATAGCACATCGAGTATAACTCAAGGCTCCAGAAGGTTTCTAAAAATCATCCACATCCTTCAAATTAAAGTTGTAATCAGCACACACTGCAGCTGCCAATGACTCCAGAATGTCTGCAAGAACTTTTGGAGCTTTCACTTGGCCCTCATAGAGATCAGGGCATTTTAGAAAGAAGTAGTTTGATACGGCTAACCCAAGAATAGCGTGTCCGACAAACTCAAGCCGCTGGTAGGCGGAGATTAGAGGTTTTCCGCCTAAGCACTGGGCGAAGCGACCGCCGAGATGCTGAGGGCAGTGAAACCTAAAAGTCAAAGTGATGAAAAACGGCAGATGGAGGAACGTGTGCAAAATAAAGGCTGCATGAGCCTTGTGAAAAGAAAAAAAAACAATTTACAACGTCCAGAGCGAGGCATGCCATGCTCATAAGAAGAGGTAAAAATGCTCTGCTGAAATTGAAATAAGTAAAGGTGTACTCTTTATGATGGGGGATAAAATATGGAGAACTCTGCAGCCTCTGTAATACTTCGTTAGGACTCCAACTACGTTTGGGTTCACTAGTACATCGCGTAATTCGAGGCCGATAATTCAGAAGCAAAGGGAAAAGGGGCCCAAGCGGCAGAAGTGACCATCAGGGAAATCTTGGCAGAAGCACCGACCCTACAACGACCAGCCCACGGAGAACCTCTCAATTTGTATCTCGCGGTGTCCGACTCCGCAATCAGCACTCCTCTAATCCAGACGGAAAATGCGGTTCAACATCCGGTCTATTATGTTAGTCAGGCCCTGGCAGATCTCATCACTGAGTTCACACCAGCAATCACAAGAAGATGACCGACCAGATGAGTGGTCACTCTACGTAGATGGATCATTAACTGCAGACCGGGCACGTGCAGGAATAGTCCTCGTCGGTTATGATCAACGTTTGTTCTGCTCGGCCATTCGCTTAGGTCTTCCGGCCACTAACAACGAAGCAGAATATGAAGCCCTCCTGGCCGGTCTGGAAATGACGATCTCTATCGACCTCGCTCGCCTCGTTGTCTTGATTAATTCTCAATTGGTGGTAAACCAAATTAGGGGCGAATACGAGGCCAAGGAGCCGAAACTGGTCAAATACATCCGCCTGGCGTGGACCCAGTTGCAAGATTTTCGGGGAACTATACATCACATCCCCCGAACTGAAAACATCCAAGCCGACTCCTTGGCCAAACTCGCATCCAGCTCCAGAGCTGAACATAGGGACGAGGTCAGCATAGGGTACCATGCGTCATCAGCCCTAGAAAGGGCCGAAGCCCAGGCAGCCGAACAATCGGAACCGCAAGGATGGGTGCATCCTATAATCCGATATCTTCCCAAGCCCAGGCACGATCACTGGGAACTCAGTCCGCCCGGTTCACCATCATGGATGGGACTTTATACAAGCAAGGGTATTCGGTTCCATTACTGAAATACCCGTCCAAGGCGGAGTACGCCCTCAGAAAGTTGCACGAAGGTATATGCGGCACAACTCCCGGTGGCCAGGCACTGGCCTACAAATTGATCCGGCAAGGATATTACTGGCCAAAAAGACACCATCGCGTTTGTGCGGAAGGGCTCCGATGCCAAATCTTCGCTCCTCAGATCTGATCCCCACCAGAAACCCTCACTTCCATTTATTGCCCGTGGCCATTCGCCAAGTGGGGGATTGATCGGATCGGCCCTTACCTAAAGAACGGGGAGTACAATACGCCTTCGTCGCAGTTGATTATTTCACAAAATGGGCCGAGGCCGAGCCTATGGCACGGGCAACCGAACAAAAAATAGTCGATTATATTTGGAGGTCTCCAATAATGCCAAATAATTTGACAAGAAATTTCGGGCCTTCTGCGACGGACTTCTTTTCCAAACCATATTATCCGCAATCCAATGGACAAGTCGAGGCGGTTAACAAAATATAAAGCAGCACCTCAATACCCGCCTCGAAGAACTCAAAGGATCCTTGCCCGAAGAACTCCCTGGAGCCTTACGGGCTTACAGAACAACTCATCGGTCCGCCCCTGGAGAAACACCTTTCTCCTTAGCTTTCGGTACTGAGGTAGTCACCCCGGTCGAAAATGGGGCACCTACCTATCGGGTAACCCATTTCGAAGAACAAGATAACAACTTGGCCCTCCAAGTGAGCCTAGACCTCATTGCCGAAAAACGGACCCAAGCAGAAATGCGGAATGCCGTCTACAAAAGAAGGAGCGAAAAATATTACAACTGCAAGATTCACCATAGAAGTTTCCAGGTTGGAGACCTCGTTCTTAAACGGGTATTGGGACCGAATCCCGTACCACTTAAGCCCAAGTGGGAAGGACCATACAAGATTAGTGAAGTCCTTCAGAACGGAGCCTACCGGCTAGAATATCTGAACGGCCAGGGATTAACTTATCCGTGGAATGCTATATATTTAAAAAGGTATTATCAATAAAATTTGACTTTATTCCATTTTTAGCTTTGGCGCCATAAGACCGGCTCATCTGGCACTATAAGACCGAGCTCGACTCGACATCTCATAAGACCGGCTCATCCGGCACTATAAGACCGAGCCTGACTCCGCACCTCATAAGACCAGCTCATTCGGCACTATAAGACCGAGCCTGACTCGGCACCTCATAAGACCGGCTCATCCGGCATTATAAGACCGAGCTCGTCTCGGCACCTCATAAGACCGGCTCATCTGGCACTATAAGACCGAGCTCGACTCGGCACCTGATAAGACTGGCTCATGCTGCACTATAAGACCGAGCTCTACTCGGCACCTCATAAGACCGGCTCATCCGGCACTATAAGACCGAGCCTGACTCGGCACCTCATAAGACCGGCTCATCCGGCACTATAAGACCGATCCTGACTCGTCACCTCATAAGACCGGCTTATCCGGCACTATAAGACCGAGCTCGACTCGGCACCTCATAAGACTGGATCATCCGGCACGATAAGACCGAGCCTGACTTAGCACCTCATAAGACCGGCTCATCCGGCACTATAAGACCGAGCCTGACTCGGCACCTCATAAGACCGGCTCATACGGCACTATAAGACCGAGCTCGACTCGGCACCTCATAAGACCGGCTCATCCGGTACTATAAGACCGAGCTCGCCTCGGCACCTCATAAGATCGGCTCATCCGGCACTATAGACCGAGCTCGCCTCGGCACCTCATAAGACCGGCTCATCCGACACTATAAGACCGAGCTCGCCTCGGCACCTCATAAGACCGGCTCATCCGGCACTATAAGACCGAGCTCGCCTCGGCACCTCATAAGACCGGCTCATCCGGCACTATAAGACCGAGCTCGCCTCGGCACCTCATAATACCGGATCATCCGGCACTATAAGACCGAGCTCGACTTGGCACCTCATAAAACTGGCTCATCTGGCACTATAAGACCGAGATCGACTCAGCACCTCATAAGACCGGCTCATCCGGCACTATAAGACCGAGCCTGACTCGGCACCTCATAAGACCGGCTCATCCGGAACTATAAGACCGAGCCTGACTCGGTACCTCATAAGACCGGCTCATCCGGCACTATAAGACCGAGCCTGACTCGACACCTCATAAGATCGGCTCATCCGGCACTATAAGACCGAGCTCGCCTCGGCACCTCATAAGATCGGCTCATCCGGCACTATAGACCGAGCTCGCCTCGGCACCTCATAAGACCGGCTCATCCGGCACTATAAGACCGAGCTCGCCTCGGCACCTCATAAGACCGGCTCATCCGGCACTATAAGACCGAGCTCTCCTTGGCACCTCATAAGACCGGCTCATCCGGCACTATAAGACCGAGATCCCCTCGGCACCTCATAAGACCGGCTCATCCGGCACTATAAGACCGAGCTCGACTTGGCACCTCATAAAACCGGCTCATCCGGCACTATAAGACCGAGCTCGACTCGGCACCTCATAAGACCGGCTCATCCGACACTATAAGACCGAGCCTGACTCGGCACCTCATAAGACTGGCTCATCCGGCACTATAAGACCGAGCCTGACTCGGTACCTCATAAGACCGGCTCACCCGGCACTATAAGATCGAGCCTGACTCGGCACCTAATAAGACCGGCTCATCCGGCACTATAAGACCGACCCTGACTCGGCACCTCATAAGACCGGCTCATCCAGCACTATAAGACCGAGCCTAACTCGACACCTCATAATACCGGCTCATCCAGCACTATAAGACCGAGCCTGACTCGGCACCTCATAAGACCGACTCATCCGGCACTATAAGACCGAGCCTGACTCGGCACCTCATAAGACCGGCTCATCCGGCACTATAAGACCGAGCTCGACTCGGCACCTCATAAGACCGGTTCATCCGGCACTATAAGACCGAGCCTGACTCGGCACCTCATAAGACCGGATCATCCGGCACTATAAGACCGAGCTCGACTTCGCACCTCATAAGACCGGCTCATCCGGCACTATAAGACCGAGATCGACTCGGCACCTCATAAGACCGGCTCATCCGGCACTATTAGACCGAGCCTGACTCGGCAGCTCATAAGACCGGCTCATCCGGCACTATAAGACCGAGCCTGACTCGGTACCTCATAAGACCGGCTCATCCGGCACTATAAGATCGAGCCTGACTCGGCAGCTCATAAGACCGGCTCATCCGGCACTATAAGACCGACCCTGACTCGGCACCTCATAAGACCGGCTCATCCAGCACTATAAGACCGAGCCTGACTCGACACCTCATAATACCGGCTCATCCGGCACTATAAGACCGAGCCTGACTCGGCACTCATAAGACCGGCTCATCCGGCACTATAAGACCGAGCCTGACTCGGCACCTCATAAGACCGGCTCATCCAGCACTATAAGACCGTGCTCGACTCGGCACCTCATAAGACCTCCTCATCCGGCACTATAAGACCGAGCTTGACTCGGCACCTCATCAGACCGGCTCATTCGTCACTATAAGACCGATCTCGACTCGGCACCTCATAAGACTGGCTCATCCGGCACTATAAGATCGAGCTCGCCTCGGCACCTCATAAGACCGGCTCATCCGGCACTATAAGACCGAGCTCGCCTCGGCACCTCATAAGACCGGCTCATCCGGCACTATAAGACCGAGCTAGCCTCGGCACCTCATAAGACCACCGGCTCATCTGGCACTAAAAGTCCGAGCTCGCCTCGGCACACTGAAAGTCCGAGACCACCTCGGCACAACCTACAGAAGATGAACAAGAAAAACAACGGCTGAACCAACTCGGCCCAAACATCCAGAAGAAACTAAACGGGTGCTATAAAGAAGACTTTATTCATTCACAGAGGCACGTCTACAAGATACATGTTATAAAAACAAAGGAAAGAAAAACTGGCACGCAAGCCAAACATGAAATAAAACCAAAAAAGCTACTCGGCCCCACCATCTCGGCCAACCGCCTGGAATGACTGTCCTTCACCTTCACCAGACGGAACCAGTCCTGGATCTTCGACAACCTCGACGACCTTCGGCTCATCAACTCCAAGAGACTCAACATGCAGGTCGGCCGCCTGAGACACTATATAGGCATGGACCTCCTCAACTGTCTTCCCTTCTTTCATGAGATCTAATATCTCGTAACAGTTGGAGACATAGTTTAGGTTGATCAGCTCCTCGAACTCAGGCGTCTCCTTAAAGGCAGTCGCCCCCTCAGCTAGACCCATGGAATAACCCTCGGCTACACAAACACCGACTCGCTCGGTCATACGTTCAATTTGGGCAGTGGTTTTTTTCAAATACGCCTCGTGCTCTGTCCTGGTCTTCAAACACGGCTGATGTGCCAGTTCGGCCGCCTCGGTCATCTCTCCAGCTCGCACCTTCCACATATCGGCTTTGAGAGTCCGGCTCTCTAAGATCTCCATGTCACCCATCAGAGAGACTATCTCCTCCTCTAATGACTTGATCAGGGAAGGACAGAGATGGTACTCCTCCCGAAGGATTTGAAGCTCGGCCGCCACCTTCTTGTGCTTCTCAACCAGGGCAGTGAACTCCCCGGTGGCCTTCACATATGTGCCCAATGCACGGCCGAGCAGAGCATTTCCAAACTGGATCTGCTCTGCCGGATCCATGTCATTAGTCACCAGCTCCAGCTTGTCCAACCCCGAATAGGGATGTGTCTGGACTCAGCCACCGCTGGGGGACCCGGTCGAGCATCTCGGCAGTGGGGGTAGATGCCCGGGTATACTCGAGGAACCAGCGTGGTCGCAGTGGCACGCTCCAGGATATCCTCGTAGCCCCTTCATCTGAGAGTAGGGATCCTCCCGGTCCTTGTTAACCGGAAGATAATGCCCCTCCAAATCAACCAATGCCTCCTTACCAGTCGCACGGCCCGTCCGGATAGGACTCAGCATGGGTACAGAAACTTCAGGAGCGGGCTGGGCCTCCGCATTAGTCACGCTGACCTCAGGCTCGGTCTCCCCCCTTTTCCGCTTGCCCGCACGCTCCCTCCGCTCGGCAGCCTCGGCAGCCAGTCTCGCCACGCGCTGCGCAGGCGTTTCCTTCCTTCCGGACGAAACTTTGACCCTGGGGACTGGAGAAGGAAGAAACATTGAAAAAAATAAAACTGAAGAAGACATGATGCTCGGATCGGTAGATCGAAGGCCGCCCGCCCAGAGATTCTCTTCAGTAACTAGGAGATACGATATCCTCTGCTCGATGGGGAGATCCAAAGGCTTCTCAATCCGGTCGTCAAACTCGGAAGATGTCTCCTGCGCCGGGATACGCTCTGCACATGAAATAAATGATGAGCGTTAGACAAGAAGGGAACAGAAAAGAAAACACAACACTTACTCATTTTGGCAATAAAATGCTCTGGGATCCGAAGCTCCGCGTCTATGACGCCGGGTTCCCACTCATCCACCGAGCTCCTCCAAGGTCCCCCGACATAAAACCACTTCTCCTTCCAGCTGTGGATAGTCTCCGGCACATCCACCACCTCCTTGTGCATGGCATGCCGAGCTGTCAGATAAGACCAACCGGAGCCGGATCTGCCGACCGATCTCCACAGGAAGAGACTGTTAAACTCCTCGAAGCTGGGCTCGGGCCAGCCGTGCTGATGGAAAAGGACGAAAATGCCCACCACCCGAGCCCATGAATTGGGGTGAATTTGGGCCAGCAGAAGGCCCCACTGCCTCAGCCAGCGGTAGAAGGCCAACGGAGGCAGGAACCTCAACCCTGCCAACAGAGAACGGTAGTACACCGCCGTGCAACCGGGAGGCGGGGTATGAGGCCTCTCCTCAAGAGTCGGAACAAACATCCGCACCCTAGCCGGGATCTTGAACCGCAGCCGCCAAGCCACCAATTGCTCTTCCGTGACAGTGCTGCGAATCAAGGCCGAGTCCCACTCCGCCTCCACGAAAGGGGACGGCCGAGGCCGAATCCAGGCCGCCACAGGCTCAACCCTTTGTTCCTCCGGAGTCCCGCCGACCGCCGTCAACGGCGCCGCCATCTCCACGTCTCCAGGTCCCGGCAACCTCGCGGCCTCGCCGCCTTCCCCCTCGCCGCTCCAGTCGACAGGAACCCCGCCTACTGACAGATCCGCCACCCCCCGTGCAATCCGGCGACACAGTCAACTCCTCCGCCGTCATCTCATCCCTCAGATCCGACATGTCAAATAGAAAAGAGGAAAATACTCACCAGAAATCTCTCTCGGAAAGTAGATAAGGTACAAAGCTCTCTGTTTTTTCCTCTGCGAAACCCGATCACAAAAATGGCGGAATAAAGAAAGAAGGAGAAGAGAAGAGGGATAAGGGGAACCCTTTATAGGAAGGAAGGGGCATTAAATGGCATTTAATGCGCAGCTGAACCGTCGCATCACCTGCAGCGCGTGGCAGAGTGAGGCAAACTGAACCGTCGCCAAAACCTAAGGCACGTGGACATGCCGACAAATCAATTCCTGACACATGTCCCTCATTATGACACAGAAGTCGAATCAATGCCCCTCGAAGAGATGCCCCTTCAGGAATCCGATCCTCACTGCAAGCTGGCTCGGTCTAACTAAGAAACGACTCCAGCCCCGGCCAAACCGGCACGACCCTGGACTCGGGGGCCCTTGTTGATAGCCCATCCGTCTTGGCATCCACGTAAGCACTTCAGTCAGCTGAACCAGCCGATCAGATCAACAAGCCGGACCGAGTACGAATCAAACTCCCTCCCGGGTTTGTTAGCGACCGGACCGGTCAGAGGCATCAAGACCGACCCGATATCCAGGACGGAAGGACCGACCATATCCAGGATAAATACGCTCCAAATAGAAATTACGACAAGGCCGACCAGAACAGCGGGAAGCCCGAGGACTGACCCCAACGGATAAGCATCGCCAGAAGCACGAGGAGCAGGCAAACAGAACAGTAAGCGCATTCTGTCCTCCCTTTTCCCAAAGCGGTCCTAAAAGCCGTCACATGTTTAAGGCAAATTCTCCCTCTGACAAGTGTCTACACACATTCCCAGACAACCTCTAGCTGTCACCCGCTAATTGGTTTAGACCTTCTATATATAGAGGGAAAATACAGAAAGAAAGGACTTTGGAAATTTTGTGGGAAAACAGATAGAGAGAGAGAAAGAAAAAGAGAAAAGATAAGACTTGTAATTAGCAAGCAAAAAATATAGACCGGCCCAAAATATTCAGCTCGGCTCTATATCATATTAAGGTCATTACTAATATTTAGTGATCCAATCTTTTTCATCTTTTTGTTATTTTCTACGTGGCTTCGATCCATTCGTCCAGGTCGGCAGACATGACATTGACCAAATCAGGTGTCAACAGTAGTAGGCCCAGAAAAGATTACCATGTTGGAGTGTGTTCATTGCCCAGCTAAATTCAAGAGAACCAAAAGCAGTACCACTAGTTTGTTGAGGCATATGAAGGCATGTTCTTCGAGGTTGAAAAAACTCAATCAGCCACGACAGCAAAAGATTAATTTTCCATGTACTGATTCTAGTACACTTCATCCATATTGTAATATCCGTCATTTTCATAATATAATATTATTAATTATAATAATATTAATAATGTGTTTTCATTTCTTTTAATCTCATTTAGAGGATCATGAATATTTATTCGACGTATCACAAGTTCTAGCCCGAGTCATTTTCTTAGTTATAATCAAGTAGTCATTATTATAATAGTATTATTATTTATTCAATCATAATACAAACACTACTATTATTATTAGTACTAATATTCTTATTATTATCATTATCATTTTTTCGGTATTATTATCAATATTACCAAATTATCATATTTACATTTACTACTATTACTATTATTATTATATCAATTATATTTAACCATGTGTTTTATATTTAACCAACTATGATAAAATTTAATTAACCATAATTTAGAACTCTCCTTCCTCATTCATCGATCCCCTCACCACAATTCCTCACTTCACCAAACTCCTTGATGTTTATCCTAACACAATCCCACATCAACCAAAATACTCCAAAACCTATATCTATAAATATACTAATTCTGCAGTACAGAATCCTTTACAAATCGGCATTCATCATCCTAAAAAAAACACTCACGTCAGAAATCCAAAACTGAATAATAACAAAGAAAAAAAATATATACATTGTCCACAACCTTCATTTGCACTTTTAAAATCTGAAGTAAGCCATCAAGTTACGATCTCCTATTTGATTTCTAGTTTTTGCATCCTTCTTGTGTTTTCAAGTTTGAATTATTGATTTTCCAGGCCATCACAAACACCAAATCAAACATCAAACCCCAACAACTATCCTAGAATTTCAGACTTGAACTAAAACAAGAAAATAACAACCCGGGCATTAAGAACCAAACTATCGAGAATCCCAAACCCACTGTAGAATTTGTTTATCAGAGTCTGGCCTGAACCCGCAAACATGGCATCAGGACTGTGTTCCCAGGTCAGAAAACCTTCAACCCCTTTCAAACCAACAAAAAAAATCAACAAACCAGACTCAGAACTCAACCAGAATTACTTTCGATATTTCGACCCGAATCACAAAAATTACCAACCCGAAATCAACTTCAGGAATCCTATTACCCGAAATCAACCCCATGTTTAAAATTGAGGATACATGATGTAAACCAGGCTCACCTGTGTATGTGTAAAGAGGCTATCTTAAGATATATGTTGTGTGGGTAAATCTGCACAACCTCAATATTCATATGCGTGCTCGATTCATGTTATATGTGATATTGTGTGTATGTATTCATATTGAGGAAAATATTATTGATAGAATAATCATTTAATTGCTTTCCATGAGATTGTATATTGTTATGATATGTGTGATTTCCACGAGCTTAAGGAATCTCACCCCCACCTATATTGATCCCGCAGGTTAAACTGAGCTAGATGGACGAAGGAGCGAGCCGATAGGGCATATGATGATATTTATTAAACCGATGTTTTTATTTATGTCTCATGTTTTGAAATATTTTTGGGGAAACTCTTGATTAGAAATAATAATTTATAAATTTTTCTTCCGCCACAATTATCTTCTCTTATCTATAACACGTCATTGCCTTAACTAATGAGTATTTATTTTAGTCAGTGTAACGACTCGACTTTGTAGGCGAGAATTTTAATATTCTCAAAAGAATTTATTTTTTGTCAAAGTTCACATTTTCACTTATTTTCTCCTAAAATTATCTCTAGAAAGTCGGGGCGTTACATAGTGGTATCAGCGCAGGTTTTACTTTTCTGTAGACTGGCTAAAATATAAAAATATCATATGCTCTCAGCTTCGCCACTTCGTCACTCCGTCCAAGGTACTGAAATTCAATTTAAAAATATCATTATTCATGCATCTATCATTTTATTTAATTTACATGTTGTATATGTTTGTGCGAATTGTTAGAATGGCCAAACCTAGGATGACACCACGTAAGAGTTTGCCTGCTACGTTCGACTCGCGTCTTCTGGCACGCGAGGATTGGTGGGATGATCCGAGTTTACCCAAAAATGCACCGCACTATGTCGTCAACAGGCTGAGCAAGTGGTTGCAGTCCGGGAAATGAGGTTCTATCTCACAACAGCGGAACCACCTAATGTTGAATATACTCGATGATTTGAGTTACTACATTTTCCAGCTTTGGCAGGAGTCCATAAAAAGAACACCAGAAGATCGGGAGACTACTGATGATTTCCAATTTGTAGTCGGGCATCTATTGGATATGTATGCTCGAGATGTGATACCAACTGCAAATTGGAGTTCCGACTCTATGGATGAAGAAGACCCGGAAGAGGATCCCGAAGAAGACCCTGAAGAGGATCCTGAAGAAGACTTCGAAGAAGACCCTAAAGAGGATCCCGAGGAAGATCCAAAAGAAGTTCCTGATGATAGCTCAAAGTAAGATCTCGCAGAGAACATGAAAGATGTCATAATGGCAGACGTTGAGTCCGATGATGACGTTATTCGTGGATTGAGTTGCTACCCCCTATTCCTGTTATAGAGATTATTATCCGTGATGATGAGGAGTAGTCATAGGCTTAGTTTATTTTATTATATAGATATTATGTTAAGAATTCCTTAACCCAACCCAAGGAGGAATGTCGGTCACCAACTACGAGCGCAAGTTAAATCACATGTGCCGATTTGCTCCTCACATGGTCGAGATGGATGACATGAAGTCTCAGAAGTTCCAAGACGGAATGTGTGACCAGATTCGTCATCACTTGGCTGGTCATGTTTTGACCTACAATGAAGTGGTTGCCAGGGCTGAGGACATATCTGCCAGTTTGGACGTGGAAAAGGCAAGAGCACCACCAGTCGCAACTAATAACAAGCGCAAGTGGCATGATCAAAGAAGTGATAGTAAGAAGAATGCTAAGACTGGATTTTCATGGGCGAAACCCCAATCCGATAAACCTGCTTGTGCTACTTGTGGCAAGGGACATAAAGGTACATGTATGCTTGGTCAGAGTCGGCGCTACTTCTGCCGTGAGGAAGGACACATGGCCTCAGCATGTCCGAAGAAAGGAAAAGGTCCACGCAAAGGTGTGCAAGGTCAAGGCTCAAGAGGCAAAGCTCAAGTGTATAGCATGGCCGAGGCCGAGAAAAATATTGAACCCCAAACCATGTCAGGTATGTTGTCAGTTGCAAATATTCCTGCTTTGGTGTTGTTTGATACGGGTGCATCTCATTCATTCATCTCTAGGAAGCTTTGTACTATGATTAGTTTTAGAAGTAGTAAAGCTTCTACATCTCTATTAGTTAGAATGCCTGCGGGGAGAGTAGTGCATGTAGACTCTATAGCTAACAATGCGAAGATAGAGATTAACGAACATACATCTTAGCTGACTTGCACATAGTTGAACTCTGTGATTTTGATGTTATTTTGGGAATGGATTGGGTGGACAAACATAGAGCTGTAGTAGAATGCTCCAAGAAGGTAACCTTATGTCCGTCTGTTTATATCAAGACCATATTCGAGGGTGTAAGACACTGTAGTACCCCGAAGGTGATTTCATCCATGAAAGGTGTGAAGATGTTGAAGAAGGGCAGTTGCCAAGGATTCTTGGTGAATGTGATGGGGAAAACAACTTCAGAGAAGACCGTAGCTGTTGTACCTATCGTCAAGGAGTATCTATATGTTTTTCCTGAAGACTTGCCGGGAGTTTTTCCGACTTGTCAAGTTGAGTTCTCGATTGGTTTAGTGCCAGGAGCGGCACCAATATCGAAAGCCCCAGATAGAATGGTGCCCAAGGAATTACAAGAGTTGAAAGTACAACTTCATGAACTGCTTGACTCTGGATTTATCCGGCCGAATGTATCTCCATGGGGTGTGCCAGTACTCTTTGTGAAGAAAAAGGACGGAAGTTTGAGGATGTGCATAGACTATCATGATCTTAATCGACTCATGATAAAGAATAAATATCCACTTCCTACAATAGAGGACCTATTCGATTAACTTGGAGGATCAGGAGTGTTCTCGAAAATAGATTTGAGATCCAGATATCACCAACTGAGGATTAAGGATGATGATATTTCGAAGACAGCATTTCGAACTCGATATGGACATTATGAGTTTATAGTGATGCCATTTGGTTTGACTAACGCACTAGCAGTATTCATAGACCTCATGAACAGTGTATTTCAACCTTTTTTGGATACGTTTGTCATTGTGTTCATATATGACATACTTGTGTATTCAAAGAGCAAGGTTGAACATGAGCAACATCTTAGAACAGTATTGGGAATACTGTGCAAGGAGAAGTTGTATGCAAAGTTCAACAAGTGTGAATTCTGGCTTAAACGAGTTGCATTTTTCGGACATGTGATCACTTCTAGAGGAATCGAAGTTGTTCCGGTTAAGATAGAGGTAGTCAATGATTGGAAGGTACCGAGTAATGCAAATGAGGTTCGCAGCTTCTTGGGTTTAGTCGGTTATTATCGAAGATTTATTGAGGGATTTTCGAAGATAGCTGCACCAATGACTCGATTGACAAGGAAGGGAGAAGCTTTCTTATGGAATAAGAAGTGCGAAAAGAGTTTCCAAGAACTTAAGTGAAGGTTGACTGCAGCACCAGTTTTGACCATCCCCGATCCAACAAGGGAATTCGTCATCTATAGTGATGCATACAAGCAAGACTTGGGATGTATATTGATGCAGGAGGGCAAGGTAGTTTCCTATGCTTCGAGGCAACTAAAACCGCATGAGCTAAACTACCCTACTCATGATTTGGAATTAGCAGCGGTAGTTCATGCCTTGAAGATTTGGAGACATTACCTGTATAGAGGTAAGTGTGAAATTTATACAGACCACAAAAGTCTGAAATATATTTTCACACAAATGGAATTGAATATGAGGAAGCGTAGATGTCTAGAGTTGGTCAAAGACTACGATTGTACAATCCATTACCACCCTGGTAAAGCAAACGTAGTTGCTGATGCACTGAGCCGTAAGGCAAGAGGAGACCTAACCTCTATGTTGACCAAAGAGGAAATCTTGGTCAAGGATTTTGCAAGAATGAACCTTGAGATGCTACACCATCGAAGCCCGTTGAGTCGTTATTGGCTAGTTTGGTGGTACAACCAACCTTGAGGAAACAGATCGAAGAAGGTCAAGGACAAAATGACTTTTTGTCTAAAATGAAAGAATGTACTCTTTCAGGTGAGGATAAGGGATTCAGTGTGTCCGATGATGGAATAATGTACTATGAAGGGAGGATTTGTGTGCCCAATGTTGTTAAGCTGAAAGAAGAAATATTGAAAGAGGCACATAATACTCCATATACAGCACACCCTGGAAGTACTAAGATGTACCAGGATCTTAAGGGGACATTTTTTGTGGGATGGTTTAAAGAGAGATGTGGCAGACTTTGTCATAAAGTTTATAGTTTGTCAACCAGTGACGGCAGAACACCAACGCCCTTTTGGACTGCTTAAATCACTTCATATTCTGGAATGGAAATGGGAACATATTATGATGGACTTTGTGGTAGGTTTGCCTCGAACGGAAAGAGGGAACCGCGCTATTTTGGTTGTTGTAGACCGACTCACAAAGTCATCTCATTTCATCCCAGTTAAGATGAATTTCCAAATGGATCGGTATGCTCAACTTTACATCAGTGAGATTATTAAGTTGCATGGAGTGTCAATCTCTATAGTATCCGACAGGGATACTCGTTTTACATCGCGTTTTTTGGGAAAGTTTGCAAGAAGCTTTGGGAACACAGTTGAATTTTAGTACGGCCTATCATCCTCAGACTGATGGTCAGTCTGAGAGGACCATTCAGATTCTTGAGGATATGTTGCGAGCATGTGTGTTATAAATGAGCAATAATTAGGAACGACTGTTGTCTTTGGGAGAATTTGCTTACAACAACAGTTATCAGTCGTGATTGGTATGGCGCCATATGAAGCCTTATACACACTACACCATATATGGCTTTCAACAACATTTTTTTTGATGTTACAAGCAAAAGTGTAGCCTTAGATGCCTTAAATTTGGTCAAATTTGATTTAAGGCTACACATTTTTCTAACGTTATTATTGATATAAATTAGTGTTACCATAGACCAAATTGAATATCTACGCTAACACAAAATTTGGTGTAGCCGTTGCTATTTAAAAAAAGTGTAAGTAAACACTAAAAGAACTAGGCGGGCTTGCTAAAATATTTTAGGCGGTCCAGATAAATTATTTTCAACTGTAATAATTTCCACCTGAAATCGAGATGACATAAATGATGATGCTGGAATGCTTATGAATCGTCCTAATCGTGATCTTGATTCTCGTATCCTACAATTGGAATATAAATATATGCATAAATATTTAATTTGATTGGAGAATATAATTTTAATGAAAATAAAAATGACGACGACTTGATTTAATTTAAAGGCTAAACTTATGGGATCAAATCTAGAAAAATATAAAATTTAACATGGGTGAAACTCAAAGAATTAGAAACTTTTACGGACTTAAATTAAAATCTTGGTAAAATGATGGGATATAAAATCCCTATCCCGATAAGAATTTGGTTCCTCATCTCGATCTCTCTCAGAAGTCGTCCGACTCTCTCTCCAGGGAATCCCCTTTCATCTTCTCTTGTGAAACTTTCTCTGGTGATTAGCAGGATCGAGGGACGGAGCAATCGTTCGGAGCAGCGACTGTACTCTCGCCTTGAATCATCCGAGTCGGGCTTCCACGAGTTTCAGATTTGGACTTACGACGGAAAGGTAAAGGAGTCGGGCTTCCAGAGGGGGTTTGGAGGTGACGGAGACGAGCGGCGATTCGGCGGCGATCGTTTGAGGGCTGGAGTCGCAACTGAAAGAAAATTTCAGGTTCGTTTTCTTACTGTTCTGATTTTAATTCTAAAATAAATTGGTTTTCGTGTGTTATGTGAATTTTGGAAATCTCGGATGACATTAGACTCAAGATTCGTAAGCAAAAAAATAGTAGCATGATGGTAAGATATTTTTAGCAGTTATTAACATTTAGGTGTAAAACAAAGTGGGAATTCTGGACTTCCACAAAATTTCTATTTCATTTTTCCTTATATTATAGTTTGCAAATAGAAACTCCATTTTGCAGAAGAAATGGCTCTATGCGCTCGAGTAAGACCTACCTTTCTATTGACAAGCCTCAAGAACTCTTCACGCTCTTTACTTGCACTCTGCATGTATCGGGAAGGGGAAATAACTTTGAGCAACACTCATGTGAAGATGGTAATAATGGTCAAACTGATTGTACTAAGACACTTAACTTGATTCTTACCGATGCAGAAGACAATACCGAAGTCTCAAAACTACGGCCGAGTTTACATAGCTGTGACTTCACAGCTACTACTGTATCTTGTTCTGCTACTTTGGCTGTTGGAATAGTGATTCCCTTTGAGATTACATTCACTTGTTCTTGTGTTTTTTTTTTTTTTGTCTTTGGAATGCTCATTTCTTTTAGAGGTAGCATTAGATTGCTTGACTTTGGGTAGCTCTTTTTCCTCTGTATGTTCCTCCTGTGGAAACATAATATCAAAATGTTTATGAGTAGATCAGAATGGCGTGAGGAATGACAAAAAGTAGTTGCACCTGAGGACTTATACCATTCCAGCCTTGGGATTTGATTTAGTCATAGAACACATACAAGAGATAAAAAGCTTAACGGTACAACTTAGATGTAGGTTCATCAAACTTTCACATTGATTTCGATTCCTTTTTTTTTAACTTTTTAATTTATATATATATATATATATATATATATAATAAATGATTAGTTATATGTTTGAGTTCATGTTATTTAACCCCCAATGTATATGCCCATATATTTTTGGCCATTTCTAAAATTTCTGGCCTATTTTCTTTAAATAATTATTAATAGATTTCTAATAAAAAAGATCATGGTGGTCGATGCCTTATTGGCATTGCAACAACTTATAGCTTCATGTCTTTTATACAGAAAAAAAAAACTAAACCTTGATTTATCAAATCTTACTAAGTAAAGATTTTTTAATAGTTGTATTTCTGTCATTCTGACCTTAAAAACATAGGCTTAATCATCCCAGTCTTTGTGTGCACCTGAACTAAAGAGTAATGGTGGCCGGATGAAAGGGATGAGTAATGTACTGCATGTATCGTGGAATACCAGTATGAACATTACAACTGTAATGTGTGACTAATGTCATGTGTCGTATATATGTGGAAAATATAAGCTAAATGTTCTTAATTTAATACAATACAAATGTTCTCTACAATCTTCACGGAGCTGAGCTTTTGAGAGAGACTCCACTCCTAATGCTTGAATTTGTCATCTGCTAGGATAATAGAAATATTCTAAGATTACATCTTTGGCTATTAATGCCCTATTTACCTTTTTCACTTTCCACTTATATGCTTATCTACTTGTTTCTCCTTTTTTAGTCGATGCTTGCTGCTGCTAGAGTGGAATTTTTTTACTATCCAGCAGAATGGACTCCAGATCAGGTATGTTTACTAAAAATTTTAAGTTACCTAGATACAAACATACATGTCGAATATTAAAGTCAATGTTTTAGAATCTTAAATGAACACTCTTTTTCAAGGTTCTTTGAACAAGTTGAATGGCCAGCATGCCTTAAGGGAGAGAGTCAGGAAACTAGACCAGGGTATTTTGATTATAAGTTACAAAGAGAACAATACTTCTTTTCATTTTTTGTTTTATTTTTGGATATTACTAATGGTATCTCATTTTTTAAATTTAACTCCTCCCTCTTCCTCTTCCTCTGTTAGGAATATGCCCACGAATGCCACTCAGGGGATGTTTGAGTGAGGGCATTGTACTTGTTATTATGTAAATCATTATCAGTAGGCATTGTATGTTTCTTTATTTTACTGGTAGTCACTGGCATTCCTGACTCATAAATATATATATATATATATATATATATAGAAACTAGTTCGTGTATTTGAGAGCAAAACATTCTACTCCTTATTGGATAAGGGGATCGGCACTGGAAAGGTTTATGGCTCAAATAATTAATCGTTCGCAAGTCGATGAAACTTGACTGGGCGTTAAGTTTATGTGAAGACTTTTATGACATGTTCTTTGACTTAGAGAGTGGCTGTCAAACATTAATGGTTAGTGGGAGCATATGTTATAGGTATGCTAATTGGATTAGTATACTCGAACTGACTCACCCTCGATTCGTCACACGGATTTCACTCCGGGACAGTCAATGATGGAATCAAAAGGTTGTGATAGGTATTTTTGAACTTTCGACTTGAGGATTTAGTAGGGATGTGCTTGTGACGATAAGATTTTCATTAGAGTAGTTCGACCCAGAAAACCAGAAGGTGGGGGTCAACCTCGACGTGCGCCTTGACGGGCAAGTAGCAGGTCCTACTGAATACCAAGATAGAATTCTTTCTCCTGTTAGTGAACGGGTTATATGTCCTATGCGGTTATTGATATAGAGATCATAAGTCTTTGGCCAATGCATTGAAGCTAGTTGTATTGGATACACGAGAGCTCGATGATCTCGATTTGCATTAACTCATGTATAGCGTCAAGTGCAGATAGGGTTTGATTGACCGTGATCCTATAACTTGATCAGGACATTTGAAATAAGGGTTTATACATATACTGGTATTCACGACAGAATAGTTTTTGAATGATCCCTATCATTCGTTCTTAGTTGGGTTACAGTGTAGGCCGCTAGGCTGGCTAGGTGGTGCAACTACTCTTTGGTTCCTCCTATTTCTAACTGAGATGGACCTACCGAGTCGCGCAATAGGATTGCCGACGGAATGAATCGAGCTTATTCTCTCGTTATAAATATTAGATATTGGATATATAATTTATTGGACATTGGATGTCTAATTAATTTTGGGATGTTGGACGTCTCAATTAATTTATTGGATAAATTAATTAACGACCGAATTAATTAAATAAATTACTGGGTGACTAATTTAATTCATGAATATATTTGTTTCTTGGAGAAATTAATTATATTATTTTGTATTTGATATGATTAATTAATTGGATTAATTAATTGATATAAATACATCGGAACAGAATTGGAGTTTATCTGTTTGGACTCACAGGAGTCCAATACGAACCGAACTCATTCGATTCCTTCTAGATGTCCGCCCCCTTTACCTACTCCCTCCCTTGTTCTTGGTCTTCACCTTGAAGGGTGGAAGACTTATGACCACCAAGGGGACAAATATCAAGGGTGATATTTTCTTGGTGATATTGTCTAAAGTAGGTGATTTGGGGAGATTAGATAAGGAATAAAAAGGAAGACTACTCCACCCTTACCTTGAAGCATCATCCGGGAGTTTCATAGAGAGAGAGAGAGAAAATAGTTTTCTCAAGTCTTCATCTTCTTATTCCTTGTTCTTGAGAGTTTTCTTGGAGAAAAATTAAGAGATATAAATGGGAGATATAGATTAAACACTTAAGAGTGTTGTAATCTTAATTAGAAAGCTTTCATCATTTGATTCTAGCCGTAACCTTGGAGATTAATTGGGTGGTTGTCGTTCTGATCGTTTCTCCGGCGCGTGGCAAGTAGGGATGTGGTGATTTCGACGTTGGATCATTTAAGAGCTTGAAGAATCGGATTCGTGGAAAGAGCATCTAAATATTGGGGAATCGTCTTCGAGGAGTGCGCCATTTAATCTACAGTCTACAAGGTTATGATTTCGAATCTTCCTTTGTTTCGTTTTAATATTGGTATATATGTAGCTTGATCGATCCTCATAGGGATTCGGATCAAATTAGGCACCGAATCACAACAGTGGTATCAGAGCGTAGGTCTTGCGATCGTATATATGATATTTAGCATTTGGAATGCTTGATTGGATAGTGAATGATTTGGAATCATTTATAGTCATAATCGTGGTGTATGTTTTTCGTTCGTTGTAGTTATATTTTTCGTAAATTTGTGTCTAAATATAAATCTTTAATTTCTGGGAAATGTGATTTATATTGAAGATATGAAAGTCGAAAAATATAGATATTGGATATCCGATCGAAAATCTAGCCCCGGATTGCCGTTGGACGGCTTTTCGGACGAAGTTTAGGGTCTGGCCGGTTGACCCGACTATGTCACTTTTGACACGGGCCGTGTCCAAGCTACTGGACGGGTAACCCGACCGTACCAATTGGCACGGGCCGTGTCAGGCAGCCAGTTTCATCCCGGACTCGATTTTTCCGTATATTCCTGAATATTAATCTCCCGTATGTTAAATTGGATTTAATATGATTAAAATGATTTATGGTATTTCATTTTATAAGGGAGTTTTTGATAGATTGAAATACTTGTGGATGGCCGTAATGCTTTGACGTTTTCATATTACCGATTGTGTGAATTGATTGGATCAATTCTATTTGTTGTTGTTTATATATTTGTTGGATCAATGTATCTCTACGCAATCCGTTAATTTAGTATTTATTGGATGAATGCTTTTGAATGGGGATGTGGTTCATGGACTTAGTTTTAAATCATTCGGTTTTATTTGATTGGGTTGTAAAGGCCTTTTTGAGCCTATTTATTTTACTAGAAATATTTATATCTCGGATGTAATTTTTCAATGTTAAATTTATATTTAATGACGAAGATCGGAGGAAGATCCGTTCGAGAAGACGAAGATTCAAGACCGAAGACTTGTAATTAGATTACGGAGTTTTTGATTCTAGGAACGGTCCATGAACTACATGTTGGTCGCAACTAGGTTGTGAATGTTTATTCATATGGTATGAATGCACAAACGCGCTTAAATGAATTAATGTGCAAAGTGTAACATTAATCGCGGAAATTCTCCCACGACAAATTATTAAGTTTAAAAGGTTTCAAGGTTTTCCTTCTCTCCATCGAGCTTTCGGAAAATTGAAATCCAAACCGGATGTGCTATGATTCTGAGTTATCGGGGTAGTCGTTCGGGGAGGATGGATAAATTACCGGGAGCGCATTGCATGCCTTCGGTTGGGGCAAATTTTATCCCTAGAAACTTGTTCGGTTGCCGGATAAGATTCAATTGTGAAACTGATTTGCGTTGATGGTATAAACTTATCTTGTTCACGAACCATAGAACCGTACAGGTTGAGGGGAGTGAACAAGTGGAAAAAGAAGATCGAATCATCCATTAGATGGGTTGGTGTTGGACACCACTTTATGAAAATTAATATACTAGAAACCTGTTCGGTTGCCCTCTATTAAAATTTATAAAGAACTCGATCACCACAATGAAGTAATGCGAGCGATGCTTCCGGATTTCACATGGGAGTGTGTTATTCCGATAAAAATAGTGGGAGTTGGGTTAAAGAATAGAATAGACCTTAATTCTATACTCAGATCATAATTGAACAAGTCACTAATAAATATGTCGTACTTAATGCAGACAAACATAACTCTCAATATGACAATGAACCCACTCGCTATACTACTCAAAAAGAACACCTTAATCGGCCTTAACTTTGTAGATTGGCTCCGTAACCTGATGATGGTCCTCAGTATAGAGGCACTAGGATACGTCTTGGAGACAGACATTCCGACACCTCCGGTGCAGACAATAGCCAATTAGGAAGAGATTGAAAACCACGAAAAGTGGGTTAAGGATGACGTAAATGTCCGTGCTTATATGATGGCTTCTATGTCTAATGAGCTTCAGAGAACTCATGAGAAAATAACTTCTACTAGGCAGATTTTATCGCATTTAACCGAGCTTTATGGTGAGCACAGTCGAACTGCGAGATATGAGATATCCAAGCAATTATTCGGTGCTAGGATGAAGGAAGGTGAGAAGGTTGGGGACCACATCCTCAAAATGACATCTATGATCGAGAGATTGGAGGCTCTTGATTTTAAGATGGATACTTCTCTTCAGACCGACCTTATCCTACAGTCTCTCCCTGATTCCTTCTCACAGTTTGCTATGAATTTCAACTGCAATGAGATTGCGTGCAACTTAGCAGGGTTGATGAACAAACTGGTAACCGCTCAGTCTCAGATGAAGACTCCGCGGGTGAAGGAGTCTGCCCTTGTGATTTCTTCTGGATCTCGGAGGTCTAAGAATAAGAATAAAAAAACCAAGAAGCAGACGGGACCACAAATCAAGGACCTTAAAGGTAAGGGCAAGGCCCTGATGGTTCCCAAGAGCAAGAAGAAGAAGGACGCTTGTCTCAAATGCGATGAGCTGGGCCACTGGGCTATAGACTGTCCGATTCTTCATGGCACTTCAGGTACAAAACTTTTAGTTTTGGAAACAAATTGTTCTGCTACTGTATTTTCTACTTCTTGGATAATGGATTCAGGTGCTAGTTCTCATATTTGTACCGTGAATCAAGATCTGGAACAAAGTAGGAAGCTTGGAGCTGGGGAAGTGATGATTACTATCGGAAGCGGGCATAATGTCGAGGCAAATGATATAGGATCACTTCTTTTGGGTTTAGAATCCAGCTTTGTTTTGACTTTAGATGATGCACTTGTTTTGCCCAAGGGACATAAAAATATTGTATCCATTCCGGTCATGGATCATAAAGGCTTTTCATTTTTCATTGGTAATGGTTCCTGCAAAATTTACTTTAGAAATAAACTAGTAGGCACTGCTACATTGTTAAATGGATTGTATCATCTAAACCTTAGTAACAAAGTCGTTGTGAATACTGTGACTAGGAAGCATGGTAGGGATGAAACTAATCAAGTTTTGAAATGGCATCTTAGACTTGGTAATGTTGGTCAGACCAAGGTTTACAAAATGGAAAAGGATGGACTTATGGGTCCATTGGGATCAGATCCCTTTCCTAGTTGTGAATCTTGCCTTAAAGGCAAAATGACTAAGTCCCCTTTCACAGGAACTTTTGAAAGAGCTGTTGATAAACTAGAATTATTCCATACTGACGTATGTGGTGCTTTGGAAGCAGCACGTGATGGATATTAATATTTCATTACGTTTACAAATGATCATACTAGGTACGGTTATGTATACTTAATGAAACATAAATTCGAAGCCTGTGAGAAATTCCAGGAATTTAAGGCTCTAGTCGAAAAACAAACTGGAAATCATATCAAAGCACTTCGGTCAGACCGAGGTGGCGAGTATATGAGTACGGAGTTTGACTAGTTCCTAAATGAACATGAAATAGTATCACAACTAACACCTCCAGGTACTCCCCAGTTAAATGGTGTGTCAGAAAGAAGGAACCGAACCTTGTTGAACATGGTCCATTCTATGATAGGCTACACTGACTTACGAATTTACCTGTGGGGGAATACACTCCTGACTACTGCTTATATCTTGAACAGATGTCCTTCCAAATCCATTCCTAAAATTCCACATGAGATGTGGGAGGGCAGGAAACCAAGTCTTAATCACATTAGAATTTGGGGATGTCCCGCCTATGTCAAGAAGACTAAGGTGGAGAAGTTGGAAGCAAGGTCCGTGAAGGGATGTTTCATTGGATTCCTATCTGGGACGATGGGTTATCTATTCTACATGCCCAAAGAGCGAAATATCGTTGTTGCTTTGCAAGCACACTTCCTGGAAGATGGGTTCATTCAGGAAGGCGGAGCAGGTAGAAGTATTTCTTTGGAAGAAAACAATGAAACTTTTCAGGAGATACCTGTACAAGAAATTGGACCCGAACCTTCTGAAACACAAGTACAACCACCTCGTAGATCTAGTAGGGTGTCTCATTTACCTGAGAGGTATGGCCTTGTGCACCTGGAGGAGCTGGGTCTCCATGAGGTTCCAGGTGATAGCTAAGAGATCGACCCAACTATTTATGACCAAGCGGTGGTGGATGTAGACTCCGCGAAATGGCGTGAAGCTATGGAAGCTAAGATAGACTCGATGCATGTCAATCAGGTCTGGACTCTAGTAGACCGCCCCGAGGGCATAGTGCCTATTGGGAACAAGTGGATCTACAAGACAAAGACTGATAGGGATGACAAGGATGACACCTATAAGGCCAGGCTTGTGGCAAAGGGTTATACCCAAAAGAAGGGATCGATTATCACGATACCTTCTCGCACGTAGCTATGATCAAGTCTATTCGCATGATGCTTGCTATAGCTGCCTACCACGATTATGAGTTATGAAAAATGGATGTAAAGACAGCTTTCCTCAATGGATTCCTCGAGGAGGAAATCTATGTGGAGCAGCCTAAAGGCTTTGTGTCAGAGGTCGATATTCAGAAAGTGTGCAAGCTTCAGCGTTCCATTTATGGACTGAAGCAAGCTTCGCGTAGTTGGAACCTTCGTTTTGATGAGGCAGTCAAAGAGTTTGACTTCGTACAAAATGAGAAGGAACCTTGTGTATACAAGAGGGTTAGTGGGAGTAAGATTGCATTCTTAGTACTATATGTAGATGACGTTCTACTAATAGGAAATGATGTGGGAATGCTCAGTTCTGTGAAAGCTTGGCTTTCGAGTAATTTCTCCATGAAATACTTAGGAGAAGCTACCTATATTCTTGGTATTCGACTCTACCGGGATAGAGCGAAGAGAATGATAGGTCTTTCTCAAGCCCTCTATATCGATAAGATCTTAAAGCGATTTAAGATGGATGATTCCAAAAGAGGGTTCCTACCGATGCGACATGGAATAAAAATCTCCTCGAAGATGTGTCCTCAAAGTGAGGAACAACGAAAGAAAATGAGTAATATACCATATGCTTCGGCCGTGGGTAGCCTTATATATGCAATATTGTTTACGAGACCTGACATTGCGCATGTTGTGAGCGTGGTAAGTAGGTTTCAGGCAAACCCAGGTAAGGAGCATTGGACTGCCGTAAAGAACGTTCTCAAATACTTAATAAGGACAAGAGACATGGTTCTTATGTATGGCGGTGGAGAACTGAATGTGATGGGCTTCACTGATTCAGACTTCCAAGGATAGAAGGATGATGTGATGTCTACTTCTGGGTACATATTTACTCTTAATAGAAGAGCAGTATCTTGGCGTAGAGCCAAGCAAAGCATGACTGCTGATTCCACCAGTCAGGATGAGTATCAAGCAGCCTCAGAGGCTTCCAAGGAAGGGTTCTGGATTAAGAAGTTTCTGGGAGAACTTCAGGTGATACCATGTGCTGAGCTACCTGTTTCGCTTTTCTGCGGCAACTACGGAGCTGTAGCACAGGCCAAGGGGCCGCGTTTTCACAACAGTACCAAACACATTGAGAGGAAGTATCATCTCGTAAGAGAATTTGTTCGCGAGGGATACATTGTGCAGCATAGAGTAGACTCAGCCGACAACGTCGCTGGTCCACTGACCAAGCCACTTTCTCAGATTAGCTTGGAGCGTCATCTGGAGAACATGGGTATTAGACCATAGTGTGTGGCATTGAGTGAAAGTGGGAGATTGTTAGGAATATGACCTCGAATGCCACTCAGGGGATGTTTGAGTGAGGGTATTGTACTTTTTATTATGTAAATCATTATCAGTAGGCATTGTATATTTCTTTATTTTACTAGTAGTCACTGGCATTCCTGACTCGTAAATATATATATATATATATATATATGTAAAGTAGTCTGTGTATTTGAGAGCAAACCATTCCACTCCTTATTGGATAAGGGGATCGGCACTGGAAAGGTTTATGGCTCAAATACTTAATCGTTCGCAAGTTGATGAAACTTGACTCGGCGTTAAGTTTATGTGAAGACTTGTATGACGTGTTCTTTGACTTGGAGAGTGCCTGTCAAACACTAATGGTTAGTGGGAGCACACGTTATACGTATGCTAATTAGATTAGTATACTCGAACCGACTCACCCTCGATTCGTTACACGGATTTAACTCTGGGACAGTCAATGACGGAATCGAGAAGTTGTGATAGGTATTCATGAACCTTCGATTTGAGGATTTAGTAGGGATGTGCTTGTGACGTTAAGATTATCATTAGAGTAGTTCGACCCAGAAAACCAGAAGGTGGGGGTCAATCTCGACGTGCGTCTTGACGGGCAAGTAACAGGTCCTACGGAATACCAAGATAGAATTCTTTCTCCTGTTAGTGAACGGGTTATATGTCCTATGCGGTTATTGGCAAATGAGATCATAAGTCTTTGGCCAAAGCATTGGAGCTAGTTGTATTGGATAAACAAGAGCTCGATGATCTCGATTTGCATTAACTCATGCATAGCATCAAGTACAGATAGGGTTTGACTGACTGTGACCCTATAACTTGATCGGGACATTTGAAAGAAGGGTTTATACGTATACTGGTATTCACAACAGAATGGTTTTTGAATGATCCCTATCATTCGTTCTCAGTTGGGTTACAGTGTAGGCCGCCAGGCTGGCTAGGTGGTACTACTACTCTTTGGTTCCTCACATTACTAATTGAGACGGACCTACGAGTCGCGCAATAGGATTGACGACGGAATGAATCGAGGTTATTCTCTATTTATAAATATTAGATATTGGATATCTAATTTATTGGACATTGGATGTCTAATTAATTTTGGGACATTGGATGTCTAAGTTAATTTATTGGATAAATTAATTTACGGCCTAATGAATTAAATAAATTACTGGGTGATTAATTTAATTCATGAATATATTTGTTTCTTGGAGAAATTAATTATATTATTTTATATTTGATTTGATTACTTAATTGGATTAATTAATTGATATAAATACATCGGAATGGAATTGGAGTTTATCTATTTGGTCTCACGGGAGTCCGATATGAACCGAACTCATCCGATTCCATCTAGATGGCCCTTTTACCTACTTACTCCCTTGGTCTTGGTCTTCACCTTGAAGGGTGGAAGACTTATGACCACCAAGGGGACAAATATCAAGGGTAATATTTTCTTGGTGATATTAAAGTAGGTGATTTGGGGAGATTAGATAAGGAATAAAAAGGAAGACTACTCCACTCTTACCTTGAAGCATCATCCGTGAGTTTCATAGAGAGAGAAAGAGAAAATAGTTTTCTCAAGTCTTCATCTTATTATTCCTTGTTCTTGAGAGTTTTCTTGTAGAAAAATCAAGAGATATAATTGAGAGATATAGATTAAACACATAGAGTATTATAATCTTAATTAGAAAGCTTCCATCACTTGATTCTAGCCATAACCTTGGAGGTTAATTGGGTGGTCGTCGTTCCGATCGTTTCTCCGGCGCGTGGCAAGTAGAGACGCGGTGATTTTGGCATTGGATCATTTAAGAGCTTGAAGAATCGAATTCGTCGAAAGAGCATCTGAAGCTTGGGGAATCGTCTTCGAGGAGTGCGCCATTTAATCTACAGACTACAAGGGTATGATTTTGAATCTTCCTTTGTTTCGTTTTAATATTCGTATATACGTAGCTTGATCGATCCTCGTAGGGATTCGGATCGATTTAGATTCGTATATTGCTTCTGCTGCGCCTTCATTTTAGGCACCGAATCCCAACATCATCTTCCTGAGATTTTTGTTGGAGGGAGTGATTTCAAGGGCTTAGCTCCAATGGGTCTTATCACCATTGGGATCAGCCCATACTTCTTATTTACTACTGTGGATGCAAATTCATGGTCTTCAGGAGACGTGTATTTATTTTTGATGCAGACTTTTTTAATTTCCTCCTGAAGTGCTTCATCATCCAGTTTTCCATTGATGTCAGTTAGAGGATCTTGTGGTCTGAAGGATGGAATCCTTGGGTATGCATTGAAGTCCTCTTCAACTACCTTCTTCGTAACTTCCCACAAGTTTGTCCAATTTATCTCCATGTAGTTAATGAAGATTTGATGAGGAGTACAGTTAGGATCTTGGAGAATTTCCCAAATGTAATATTTTTCTATGAAGTCCTTCTTTGATAATCTCCATTTGTCTCCAGCTTCTTCTAGGATGAATCCCTCCACATAGTACAGTTATTTGCCTTCCCATCTAAGTGGTTGATCTGATTCCTACCTTGTTCTCTTTCTTTTTGCTGCAGGGGCTTCTGGAGGTTCAGTTGTGCTTTTCCTTTTTTGGGAACATGAAGCTTCAGGATAGTCGATGACTTTGGGAGGTTCACTTTTGGGAACCACTGCCGTGGACTATTGCTTCCATTTGGTTCTCATCTTTTCCCGCATTGCCATCATCAATTATCTGAGATAGCTGTTATTCCACCTTGGTCATGAAGTCCTGCATGTCAGGGGGCATTCTGACAGATATAAGTGGTGGGGAAGGATCACTTTTATTAAGCAGGAAATCCATATTGTTATTCAGTTCTATGAGATGTGGTTCAACCTTGGTAGCACTATAGTTTCTTCAACCATCTTGTGGATTAGCTCAATTAGGTTGGAGGGTAGTTGAACTACAATTGCCTCTTCCTGGTGTTGTTTTTCAGTTGACTTCTCAGGTGCAGCTGATTTTTCCGCAAAAGGGGATTTGGCGGATGCATGTTCCCCCTAATTCTCTATCTCTTCAGCTTCGGTTTGTTCAGCTGAATTTGCTCCTTGATCAGGTCCACCTTGATCCTCATCATGAACGGATCCAGCCTGTTCATCCTTCTTTTTTTCCTCTTCTTCTTCTTCTTCCTTATCTTTTTCTTTTCCTACTCCTTCTTCATCTTCAGCCTTTTTTTCAACTCCATCTTTTTCGACTTCTTCTTCAACTCCAACAATTTTCTCATTTTCATCTTCATCAAAATCCTTTCCTTGATCTACCCCCTCCATAATACATAGAATAAATTGGTCCATGTTTGACTTGGACTTGTCAATGAACTAATTTTCGTCTAATAACAAACACATATCAATTTCTTTGCAGAAAACTTGAATGAGTTTTTTAGTAGTAAGAGGGTAGTCCCAACCCCTCCTCTCCACTAATTCCTTCAGAGCATTGAAACTAATAGTCTTCATTCTCTTCTAGTCCTTGTAAGTAGAAACAATTGAAAGCTTGTCAATGTGCTTTCTTACCGGCTTAAATTGTTCCTTGCTGTGGTGGAATGGATTGTTTTCCTCGAGACTGAATTTGTAGTGAATGCCTGCATCCTCAAGGACTTCTTCGGATTTTTCCTCCTCAGGGATGCTAGGAAGTTCAGGTAATGGTTCTTCAGGAATGAGTTCTTCCTGTTCTTGAAAGATGATCAGTTCTATGGACTGATTTGTGGGTGCTGCGAACATGATGGCTGGAGTTGCAGCTGGGGTTAAGGAGACTTCAGGTATGTCAGATGGGTGACCTGTTGGAGCAAGATTAGTCAGTATCGCCATTTAGAAATAGAGTTATGAAACTCTTTCGCGCTGTGGGAGCGATTTAAAGTGCAGAAAGATAAACGACACAAGATTTATAGAGGTTTGGCCAAATGTGCCTACGTCCTCTCTCCGTATCTTTTTCTATAGGTTAAAGATCAACCTCTGCACCTCTCATCTATCGATTGAGGGATTACCGTTACAATATCGTCTTCTATCGGTCCGAGATAAACCGTAACACACTTGTCTTTTTGTCGGTCCAAGTTAAACTGTTTTCCTTTTCTATCGGACAAGGAATCAACCTATCTAGCTTTCTATGGGTACTAGACAAACCTCATTTGGATTTAGATATGATTCTAACAATGCCGGATCAACGATCCTAACAACAATGAATCAATCTACAATCCGTATTTTTCCTCTCGTGTATGGTTTTCGTATATGAACACTCAAACACTATCAATTAAGTACAATTACAACAACAATAGTATGTATAACAATAGCTGATCAATATATCGATTGCTTGAAGTTGTTGTATCGACTGATACCAAATGGTTTGGTATTTATAGGCTCAAAGCCTCAACTAGCCGTTAGCTCTTCACTCTTCATTACGTACATTAAGTACTGTCCATTACGTATGTTATTAACTTTACGTACGTTAAGCCATCTTCATTACGTACGTTAAGCTATTCACAGATCAGTCCAGTAGCTTCGTTTCTTTCATTACGCACGTTATCCTCTTCCTCTTATGTACGTTATCATAAGTCTTGGATAGTCGTTGATATGATGATGTATGCCATGACGTCACAACGGTCATATAGTTTGAATTCTGATTCAAACTCTTCATTACGTACTTTTATGCACTATGTGTTACGTAGGCTCAGCTTAGATTGTTACGTACGTTATTCTGATTCTGTTGCGTACGTTAACTTCAAGCTGAACTCATCTATCCTTGAGGTGACTTCTCATTACATACGTTGTACCATGTATATTACGTACGTTAGCTTCGTTATATTGAACTTCTTTGCTTTTCAGTCCGGTTCGAGCGTCTTCGACTTCTTTGTTATTTTATTTTGCTTCCTTATTGTTTTTTTTTGTTTAACAACTAATCATCAAAACTCAATAATGAATGTTTGGAATAAACATTCCAACAATCTCCCCCTTTTTGATTGATTGCAAAACAACAATCTTCAATGGAATAAACCTGTAAAATAAAAATAAATATATACACGGATCAAAGTTTTCGCCTTTGTCCGTTTCGTTACTTTCCATCTCCCATCTTTTCTTTTTCTCCTTTTAAACTTCTCATTTTTCAACTACTTCTTTTCTTTTTTTATTTTAATTTTTCGACTTTCTTCGTCTTTTCTCCTCCTTCCATGATACGTATATATTTTTATTTTTCTCGTCATTCTTCCATGACGCTTTTCTCCCATTCTCCTATTCTCCCCCTTTTTGTTATCAGCAAAAAGTGTATATACGATAATTAAATTGATAATAAAATCATGATAAAATAAATGCAGAAATGGGTAAAACTCCCCCTAACAAAAATCTCCCCTTTAAAAAATATAAAACTCCCCGTGAGCTAAATATTAATCTGAATAAAATCAATTTTGATTTTTGGGGACCCAACCGATAGTTTGTTTTTCATTTGAAACATAGAAGATATTTGAAATAAAGGTTCCTTTTGGAATCCAAATCTTTTTAGTTTTTATTGTCCGACGTGGGATTTTGCAATTCAAAATATGATGCCCAATTTTTAAACATTTATCGCAACGGGGTATTTTGAAATTTAAGGATTAGGTTTTATTATGCGGTTTGAAAACTAACCCCTGTTTGTTTAACGAATACTTTTGAACGGAAAGTATTTGTTCAAACTTGTCATTTCCGCAAGAAAATTTATTTGTTAAAATTTTGAGTTCGTTTTGAACTTTTAAAAGATCATTCTTTAAATTATTTTCATTTTCAAGACATTTTGAATGATCAGTTTCAATAAATTTCCCTTTTTCATTTAATTTCGAAATTTCGATTTCCAATAGTTTATTTTTCGATTGAAGGGATTTAATTTCAATTAAAGCATTTTGAAAATCGGTATGCAAAAGTTCGAATGCTTCAAATAATTCATCTTGAGATGATGTACTAACCTGACTTTCGACGTCGCTTTCGTCGAATGAACTTCTGGCCATGAGTGCGAGATTATTCTGAATATATTCATTGTCATCGTCTCCGTCATTCCACGTTGCTATGAGAACTTCCTTCTTTGGATTTGCGCCTCGACAATTTTTTGCAAAGTGGCCTGGTTTACCACAGATTCGACAATTGTTGTCGAATTTTTTAGATTCGCCCGATTTGATGTCCTTACGTCTCCGGTTCAATAAGTTTTGAAACTTATTAATATTTTTGGCATAATATGCTGATTCTTCATCATCTCTGTCCACCGGTATTTTTTATTTTTGAGATCTTAGCTTTCAAAGCTATCGATTTTTCCTTCGGTTTCGGTTTTACATTCTGAGATTTTAGGACAAGCTCATAATTAATTAGCGAACCTACAAGGGTGCTAAAGTCGAGCGTGTTGAGATCTTTAGATTCCATGATCACCATCACGGTGCTGTCCCATTCGCTAGGTAGTGATTGTAAGATTTTCTTGACTTTTTCACTACTCGATAGCGGTTTCCCGAACGAAGTAAGTCCATTTGTGATGACCGAAAATCGGTCAACCATGCTAGTGATGGACTCGTCATCCTTCATCATGAATAACTCGTAGTTATGGAGAAGCATATTAATCTTCGTCTCCTAGACTTGAGTTGTTCCTTCGTATGTGATTTCAAGAATTTTCCAGATTTCTTTAGCACTTTCACACGAAGAAATACGGTTGACCTCTTCTGGATTTAAGGCACAATATAAAAGTTGAGTAGCCTTACAATTTAGGTGATTGTTCTTCCAATCTTCGTCATTATATTCTTCGAAGCTTTTAAGAGATTCGTCAGATTTGATTGGAACTTTCAGGCCAAGACAGATGATCTTCCATATTTCTATATCATAGGCACGAATGAATATCGACATCTTTTTATTCCAAGTCATGTAATTCGATCCATCAAAGAATGGAGGTCGGTTCAAGGCAAGACCTTCGACCGGTGCAAATTGAAATGCCATCGGATCTTTTTATCCTCGGATTTAAGCCGATTCATATGGATACCCTCTCTGATACCAATTATTGGAGCAAGATTAGTCGGTATCTCCGTTTGGAAATAGAGTTATGAAACTCTTTCGCGTTGCTGAAGCGATTTAAAGTGCGGAAATATAAATGACACAAGATTTATAGAGGTTCGGCCAAACGTGCCTACATCATCTCTCCGTATCTTTTTCTACAGGTTAAAGATCAACCTCTGCACCTCTCTTCTATCGGTCAAGGGATTATCGTTAAAATCTCGTCTTCTATCGGTTCGAGATAAACTGTAACACACTTGTATTTTTGTCGGTCCAAGTTAAACTATTTTTCGTTTCTATCGGACAAGGAATCAACCTATCTAGCTTTCTATGGGTACTAGACAAACCTCACTCAGATTTAGATATGATTTTAACAATGCTGGATCAACGATCTTAATAACACCGAATCAATCAACAATTCATATTTTTCCTCTCGTGTATGGTTTTCGTGTATGAACAGTCAAACACTATCAATTAAGCACAACTACAACAACAATAGTATGTATAACAATATCTGATCAATATATCGATTGCTTGGAGTTGTTGTATCGATTGATACCAAATGGTTTGGTATTTCTAGGCTCAAAGCCTCAACTTGCCATTAGCTCTGCACTCTTCATTACGTACGTTAAGTACTGTCCAATATGTACGTTATTAACTTTACGTACGTTAAGCCATCTTCATTACGTACGTTAAGCTCTTCACAGATCAGTCGAGTAGCTTCGTTTTTTTCATTACGTACGTTATCCTCTTCCTCTTACGTACGTTATCATAAGTGTTGGCCATAGTATATAGAATACAGCTTGGAAAAGTGTTAGTACAACAAGCTGTACGATTTTCGAATGTGAGTGCGTAGCGGAAGTTTGTTTAAGTGAGTTGCTGAATACAGAAACTAGGATTATCTCCTGTTAGCTTAGTGCATACATGTTTTTGCAGTGTATACTTATATAAATCACAGTTTATGAAAACAATTAAGGCAGAAGGTAATAACACGCAGTTTAAAGTGGTTCGAGGTAAACCCCTCTACGTCCACTGGTCCTCCACGCAGGAGTAGAACGTTTATTATAACCACTACGTACACAACTACATGACTATAACTAAACCTCCCAAAATATCGTTCACACAGACTGGTACAAGGGCTGATGTTGTTCGCCGTTCACACAGATTGGCTAGAGCTTGTTCTTCTTCACACACAGTTGGAAGCTTCGTCTACAATTCTTATTCTTCACACACAGTTCCGAATGAGCAAGGCTTCTTCAGTCCACACAGGGATGATGGTTTTCTTCAAAGGTAAAATCACAGGTTTGAACAACAACTTGAATGCTTGATGAGCTTAGGCTGATGATGTGTTGTTCGAGTTGAGCACTTGTACATTTCTTATCTCAGGTATTGCAGTATGCTCGAAGAAATATGTTTGCTCTTGCAAGCTTGAGATAAAGCTTTCTATGCTTGTTCACATATGAAGTTCAGTATCTCAATCTTATATATACGTGTATGTCGTTCGTTTTTGTTCGTATCGTGCAATGTCTTCTTGCGTGGACTATTTATAACTTTGGAATAGATCCGTGGTAAATATGTCCGTTGGCTGGTTGGTGAGCAAAAATCCTTTCTGATTGGTTGATTGGCTTTCAAGATACTCGATCCGGATTTTGCTCCTTGTCTGAAGATCCTTGTCGGTTGATATTTAAATACATTATCTAGTCAATATTTAAATACTTATTTCAAACGGGGTTTTGACTTTAGTGATTAAAGTAGATTTCGTCGCAACTGTAATATCCGGATTTATTACTGTGTATTTTACCTGTATTCGAACCCTGTATTATTCGGATTTGTGGTTTTGATTATTGGAGTATGATATTTCTTGCATTGATATCTTTGTACATAAGTATAACAACATGCAAGATTTCTCATGCAAACTCGTGATAGCGCACGCTAAGAATGTAGCTTAACGCGCGCTATCGAGCTACTACTAGCGCACGCTAGGTATATAGGAGTTGCGTGCGCTAAACACTCAATTATTGAACTGGACGGCTAGCACATACGCCATCCGGGACATGGGTCCGGATAAGATTCCCGCGGACGGACCTGCACAGATTTGGAGTCAACTCTTATTAGCGCGCGCTAAGGAATGCTTAGTAGCGTGCGCTAATTAGCTGAAGTGCAGAATATTATAAATGAGACAACAACCCGTTTTGGCTTACATTTCATTCATCCATTCTTCATTCTTGAGAGGCCAGAGAGCTATAATAATCCTTCTACACACTTAGAACACATCTTATTGGTCCTTGTATATTGGTTATCACTTGTGAGTGATCATTGAAGTGGAGTAGCACATTGGAGTGGCATACAACCAACCGGAGTCGGATTCTACCCTACGGTTCAGTGATTTTCGTCATATTAAGGTATGTTCAACCAATCTCCAGACTTAGAGTTGGATTCTAAAGAATTGGATGATCATGTTAACGAGATATTGATTTTCATTAGTGAATTATCCAAAGTACATCATGTTTGGAATATTGAGATGAATAAGCCTTAAGTACCTTGATTATGAACATCATGATTCGAATCTTATTACATTGAACAAGTAGAGGAAGCTTCTATCATGGGTAATCCGAATCTAGTAGATGACTTCATAACAATCATGGACTTGACTTTAACATCATTATTGTTAGATGAATCTAAGGGATTGATTATGGAAGGATTTATCTAGTATAGATGGAATGTTAAACAACTACAGAGTGATAGTTTTTATTGATATAAAGTGTTGATATTAACCGTTAAGCTTATCGCATGAAGAATGGTATTTGAAATGGAATATGGTTTTATAATAGTATACATATTCTTGAATCCGAAGTTGTTGTTATCCGTAAGATCATTCATAATTGTATGAACATGATATTCATGGAGGTAACATGAATTATCACGGAAGATTTCACTGTTTTGATCATGATGAGAACAGTCTTCTGCCAGTAGTGAACTGCCATGCACAGTTAGCGCACGCTAAGTTATGTAAATTAACGTGCGCTATCGAGCATCGGTTAACGTACGCTACGTTTGGTACGTAACGTACGCTAGGCCATCAGACGAGTCAGTCAACTGATCAGTGAAGTACTGACCATGCATGGTTAGCGTACGCTATGCTTTGTTGTTTGCGTGCGCTATCGAGCAGACTTAACGCACGCTACACAGAGTACTTAGCGTGCGCTAAGAAGTTCAGGCAGATTACATATTATGAGCTTTTGGCCGTAAATCGAATTGTTAGACATTCGTACGACGTGAGATAAGTCCTATATTATTTCTTTTGTTAAGGTTTGAGCTTGTTACGTGATTGATTGAGGGGGGACGACCTTCAAGTGTTCGTTTTCGTGGAAGTATTGTTCTTGTCTTCATCGAGGCAAGTACCTTATTTGTTTTATGTATTGATGTTATACATATTGTCGTGCATGTATGTCGTTGTTGTATGTCCACCTCGTGTTGATCCGACGGGATCATCGGGGGATCTATGCTAGCGTGCGCTGGATCATCGGACGGGTTTTTCCACCACGGGTTGGTCTGACGGGATCATCGTGGGTTCTAGGCAGTGAACGCTGGATCGTCGGAATTACCATGTGTATGTTATGATTTCATGTTGTGATTATCAGTTGTTTATGTTATGTATAGGTTTCTCGCAGGAGAAGACTCGTTTGACATTTTATCATTTACGTTATTATTATTATTATTCTACGTGTGACGTTGAATAACATGTTGTGGTACTTGTACTAGCATCGTTGTGCTAACCCCTTCGGGGGTGAACATTTTGTTTATGTTCAGGATCCAGGAGAGCGGGGAAACAACCACTAGAGCTGCATGACGACGAGGGTGCAGAGTGATGTTCCGGCCGGGTTTAATTGTCTGTTGTTTATTGGTTATTTCAATAAGTACTCGAGTACGAAGTCATTTATGATGAATTTGAATTTGGTGATGTATTATTAAGTTCCTGTTGAACAATTGTATTTTCAGTATTTGGTCAGAACGGTTGTATCTTAATTCCGATATTTCCATTCGTTAGTACTTCTTAATGTCTGTTTAATTCTTCAGCCTTGTAAATCCTTATGTAAAGGATTTGCGGCGCTGTAATATTCCTGAATATAATGGGGGTGTTACAGAATATGGTGTCGGAGATAAGATTATGGATATCTTGGCCATTGGGTTAAAATAGGGGTCATCTACGTCTTTTGAGGTAACCGGCCGCGAATAACATCACTGTACTGCCTACGTCTTCATGCGAACGGTGGTTGTAAGTTCCTAAACTCTATCTCGTTCTTTACATGTTGTGTCTCTTTATACTCGAATATTAGAACGATGTTGTTTCCTGTATATTGAGTATTTATACTTACAGTATGTTGAGAGGCGGACGTGGACGTGGTCGCGGTCGTGGACGCGGACGAAGAAATGCTGAAAGGGAAGCGTCGCCTTCAAATCAAGCCAGTCATAGCTCAGGCGAGCCACAACGATCTATCAATAACGAACCTAACTCGTCAGACAGATCCTTCGTCAAGTGGTGAACCAGTTGACTCAGTTCGCCCAAGTCGTGGACCGAATGCAAGTGGCGGTGGGACTACAGCAGGGAGAGAGACAGCAAGGGATCCCAGACATGGGAAATCGAGGTGACCGATGGCTGCAGGAGGTAGTGAAGATGCAACCACCCAAATTCGACGGTATTTCTGAGACTCCCACCTGGGACCATTGGTTGAAGGAACTGGAGAAAATCTTTGCCGGAATTAACTGCCCAGACGACCGAAGAGCCTCTATCGCTCAATATTTTTGGATAGGGGAAGCGTTCGAATGGTGGGAAGCCATCCGGCCTGTAGACCATGATGCTGATTGGACAGAGTTTAGATTGATGATGGAAGCTCAGTATTGCCCTCGTCCTGTGAGGGAAGCCAAAGTTCGTGAGTTTTTCTCCGCTCAGCCTTCAGATGTGCCAGTATCCCAGGCAATTAAGACGTTTAACCAGCAGCTGGCATTTGTTCGACATCTGGTCAGAATAGATGCAGAAATGATGATCCATTTCGATATGAGGATGAAACCAGAAATCAAGAGGTACATGTCCGTATTTGAATGTACCACACTCCGTCAATACCAGGATAAGGCTTTGGCGTATGAGATCAAGGAAGCAGCTATGGAGAAATTTTCGGAATCCAAGAAGCAGAAAGTCTCTGGTACTTTTACAGAGCACAAGAACAGCGGGCCCCGTAAGGCCCAGTCATCCTTTCACTCTTTCAAGAAACCTCCGCACCCAGTTAGGAGTGGAAAGAACTTCGGAGCGACATCAACTATTACTGATGTTACCAGGAAATGCTTTAATCAAGCAGACGGGCACTATCGACGGAATTGCCCCTACCTACCGTGACTTGTTTTGATTGTGGACGAGAGGATGTCGGGCGTGTTCGTGAAGAGGCCGCAAAGTCTTTTAGAGCCCGTACACCCCAAATCCCGTAAGGAAGCGATATCAATGCGCAGCAGCAAAGTGTTCAGATGCCTCAGAGTTTTGGCCGCGGACGAGGCAGAGGACAATGGGACCGAAAGGGGACATCAAGTGCCGGATCTGCTCCCCCACGGTTGTATGAGATGAAGAGGACAGACGATCAGGATGCTGCTGTCGCATCAGGTACTGTCCAGATCATTTCCCAGCCAGTTAGCGTTTTATTCGATACAGGAGCTACGCATTCTTTTATATCTTTGTCTTGTGTAAATCGTTTGAATATTTCCGGTTTTCATACTTGTGAACCTTATGTTGTTGGTTTAACGAGTGGAGAGAGGATTGTCGGGAACATAGAAACTAGAAATTTCCCTATATCATTTGGAGGCAGAGAGTGGCTCTCAAATTTGATTGTAATAGAAATGCAAGGAGACGACCTGATACTCGGAGACGATTGGCTTAATCGATACGGAGCAATTGTAATCTACCAAAGGAGGAATATATCGCTGATCGCTGATGATGGTTCCGAAATATTGTTCGAGGGTTGGAAATCGGGAAGCTCAGGAAAATTGATCATGGTGATGAAAGCTGTCAAATTGTTGAAACAGGGCTGTATCGGATACTGGTGCTATGCAATGAAGAAAGAAGACAAAATTGTGGAACTTTCATCCATTCCTGTTGTGAACGAATTTCCAGATGTATTTCCTGACGAGTTACCTGGACTACCTCCACGAAGGGATGTAGAATTTACCATTGAGCTGGAACCCGGAGCTACACCAATTTCTAAGGCGCCGTATCGTATGGCACCTCTTGAGATGTCTGAATCGAAAAGCAGCTGGAGGAGTTACTGGACAAGGGCTATATTCAGCCAAGCGTTTCGCCCTGGGGAGCGCCAGTTCTTTTTGTCCGAAAGAAGGATGGATCGCTTCGACTGTCTATTGACTATCGAGAGATGAACAAGATGACGATTAAGAATAAATATCCGTTGCCACGGATTGATGACTTATTTGACCAATTCCAAGGAGCAACAGTATTTTCTAAAATCGATCTGAGATCAGGATACCATCAGCTGAGGATTAAGGAATCAGATGTTCCAAAGTCAGCATTCAGAACTCGCTACGGACACTATGAGTTTGTAGTGATGCCGTTTGGTCTCACCAATGCACCTGCTGTATTCATGCAGTTGATGAACCGAGTGTTCATCGAATATTTGGATAAATTTGTGGTCGTGTTCATTGATGACATTCTAGTGTATTCTAAGAGCCCGGAAGAGCATGCTCAGCATTTGCGGATTGTATTGGAACTTTTGAGAAGTGAGCAATTGTACGCCAAACTTTCTAAGTGTGAATTCTGGCTAAAGGAAGTAATGTTCCTCGGCCATGTGGTGTCAGCTAAAGGAGTCCGAGTAGATCCTAAGAAGATCGAAGCAATTATGGATTGGAAGCCTCCAAAGAACGTGAAAGAAGTCCGAAGCTTCTTAGGACTTGCTGGGTATTATCGTCGATTCATGGAAGGGTTTTCTAAAATTTCCCGCCCACTTACTCGACTCCTGCAGAAAAATCAAAAGTTTGAGTGGAACGAGTCGTGTCAGACTAGTTTTGATGAGTTAAAGAAGAGATTGACGACGGCACCGATTCTATCACTTCCACAGGGAACTGGAGGATTTATAGTATACAGTGATGCTTCGAACCAAGAGCTCGGATGCGTATTGATACAGAATGATAAGGTGATCGCTTATGCGTCGCGACAGCTGAAACCTTATGAAGTGAATTACCCAACACATGATTTGGAGCTAGCAGCAGTAGTTTTTGCTTTAAAGATCTGGAGGCATTATCTGTACGGGACTCACTGTCAGATCTTTACGGATTACAAGAGTCTCAAATACCTCTTCAGTCAGAAAGAATTGAACATGCGGCAAAGAAGATGGTTAGAACTGATTAAGAACTATAACTTGGAGATTTTGTATCATCCAGGCAAAGCGAATGTAGTGGCCGATGCACTCGGCCCATAAGCCTGTTTCTATTCGAGATCTTTGGAGGCCGACCTCCCAACTTAGCCTTCAACGAGAGATGATTCGAGAAGGAATTTAAGTGTGGTTACAAACAGTCCAAGGACAACTGTGCGTGATGGAAATAACTTCATCATTAACCGAAGAAATCAAATCTAAACAGGCAGATGATCCTCTGTTGATTCGGTTACGTAATGAAGTGATCAAGGGAAATGCCCCCGGATTCATAATTCATGATGATGGAGTTTTGAGATTTCAGAACCGACTCTGTGTTCCCGATGTCGATGTTCTGAAACAGACAATTATGAAGGAAGCTCACAGTTCGCCCTATTCTATCCACCTAGGCACCAGTAAGATGTATAAGGACTTGAAGCAGAATTTCTGGTGGAGCAACATGAAGAAAGATGTAGTGGACTATGTTTCGAAATGCTTGACTTGTCAGCAGGTTAAGATCGAGCATCAACGGCCTGCCGGAATGTTGAAGCCACTCCCGATTCCTGAATGGAAGTGGGAGGACATATCGATGGACTTTATCACTAGTATGCCGAGAAACAGGACAGGAATGAACATGATTTGGGTGATAGTTGATTGTTTAACCAAATCAGCTCATTTTCTAGGCATTAAGGACACGTGGGGACCAGAGAGGTTGGCACGAGTATTTATTTCGGAGATAGTTCGATTGCATGGTATGCCGAAAACCATTGTTTCTGATCGAGACGGCCGTTTTGTGTCTCACTTTTGGAAAGCAGTTCATAAGGCCTTGGGGACCGAATTGAACTTCGATCTGACTTATCACCCATGATCAAGGACAATCCGAGAGAACCATTCAAACGGTGGAAGATATGTTGAGGGCCTGTGCCTTAGATTGGTCAACTGATTGGGAAGTTCATCTACCGTTGATTGAATTTACCTACAACAATAGTTGGCATGCTTCCATTAAGATGGCACCGTTTGAGGCATTATACGGGAGGAGATGTAGATCGCCCCTATGTTGGGACGATTCATCAGACTTAATCGGGACAGAACCAGAGTTGATCGTGCAGACTCGAGAAAAGATAGCCTTGATTCGTAAAAGGCTGTTGACCGCCCAGAGTCGCCAGAAATCTTACGCAGACGTACGCCGTTGCCCTTTGGAGTTCAGTATGGGAGACCACGTACTTTTAAAAGTTTCTCCTACTCGAGGAATTTTTCGTTTTGGAAGGAGGGGAAAGCTGAGTCCGAGATATATCGGACCATTTGAAATCCTTGAGAGAGTTGGAGAGTTGGCATACAGATTAGCATTGCCGCCGTCATTGTGCCATGTTCATAACGTGTTCCACGTATCCCAGTTACGGAGGTATATACCAGATCCCAGTCATATCATTGATTTCGGCGAGATCGAAGTCGCGCAGGATGGGACGTTTGAAGAAAGACCGATCAAGATACTCGAGAGTCGAGTTAAGCAGCTGAGGAACAAACTAATCGTTTTGGTCAAAGTTCAATGGTCACGTCACGGAATGGAAGAAGCCACATGGGAAACGGAAGCTGGTATGAAGTCCAGATATCCCGAGTTATTTTCATCTTGAGTTTCGGGACGAAACTCCTTTTTAGTAGGAGAGTATGTAATATCCGGATTTATTACTGTGTATTTTACCTGTATTCGAACCCTGTATTATTCGGATTTGTGGTTTTGATTATTGGAGTATGATATTTTTTGCATTGATATCTTTGTACATAAGTATAACAACATACAAAATTTCTCATGCAAACTCGTGATAGCGCACGCTAAGAATGTAGCTTAACGCGCGCTATCGAGCTACTACTAGCGCACGCTAGGTATATAGGAGTTGCGTGCGCTAAACACTCAATTATTGAACTGGAAGGCTAGCACATGCGCCAGCCGGGACATGGGTCCGGATAAGATTCCCGCGGACGGACCTGGACAGATTTCGAGTCAACTCTTATTAGCGCACGCTAAGGAATGCTTAGTAGCGTGCGCTAATTAGCTGAAGTGCAGAATATTATAAATGAGACAACAATCCGTTTTGGCTTACATTTCATTCGTCCATTCTTCATTCTTGAGAGGCCAGAGAGCTATAATAATCCTTCTACACACTTAGAACACATCTTATTGCTCCTTGTATATTGGTTATCACTTGTGAGTGATCATTGAAGTGGAATAGCACATTGGAGTGGCATACAACCAACCGAAGTCGTATTCTACCCTACGGTTCAGTGATTTTCGTCATATTAAGGTATGTTCAACCTATCTCCAGACTTAGAGTTGGATTCTAAAGAATTGGATGATCATGTTAACGAGATATTGATTTTCATTAGTGAATTATCCAAAGTACATCATGTTTGGAATATTGAGATGAATAAGCCTTAAGTACCTTGATTATGAACATCATGAATCGAATCTTATTACATTGAACAAGTAGAGGAAGCTTCTATCATGGGTAATCCGAATCTAGTAGATGACTTCATAACAATCATGGACTTGACTTTAACATCATTATTGTTAGATGAATCTAAGGGATTGATCATGGAAGGATTTATCTAGTATAGATGGACTGTTAAACAACTACAGAGTGATAGTTTTTATTGATATAAAGTGTTGATATCAACCGTTAAGCTTATCGCATGAAGAATGGTATTTGAAATGGAATATGGTTTTATAATAGTATACATATTCTTGAATCCGAAGTTGTTGTTATCCGTAAGATCATTCATAATCGTATGAACATGATATTCATGAAGGTAACATGAATTATCACGGAAGATTTCACTGTTTTGATCATGATGAGAACAGTCTTCTGCCGGTAGTGAACTGCCATGCACATTTAGCGCACGCTAAGTTATGTAAATTAACATGCACTATCGAGCATCGGTTAACGTACGCTACGTTTGGTACGTAACATACGCTAGGCCATCAGACGAGTCAGTCAGCTGATCAGTGAAGTACTGACCATGCATGGTTAGCGTACGCTATGCTTTGTTGTTTGCGTGCGCTATCGAGCAGACTTAACGCACGCTACACAGAGTACTTAGCGTGCGCTAAGAAGTACAGGCAGATTACATATTATGAGCTTTTGGCCGTAAATCGAATTGTTAGACATTCGTACGACGTGAGATAAGTCCTATATTATTTCTTTTGTTAAGGTTTGAGCTTGTTACGTGATTGATTGAGGGGGGACGACCTTCAAGTGTTCGTTTTCGTGGAAGTATTGTTCTTGTCTTCATCGAGGCAAGTACCTTATTTGTTTTATGTATTGATGTTATACATATTGTCGTGCATGTATGTCGTTGTTGTATGTCCACCTCGTGTTGGTCCGATGGGATCATCGGGGGATCTATGCCAGCGTGCGCTGGATCATCGGATGGGTTTTTCCACCACGGGTTGGTCTGACGGGATCATCGTGGGTTCTAGGCAGTGAACGCTGGATCGTCGGAATTACCATGTGTATGTTATGATATCATGTTGTGATTATCAGTTGTGTATGTTATGTATAAGTTTCTCGCAGGAGAAGACTCGTTTGACATTTTATCATTTACGTTATTATTATTATTATTATTCTACGTGTGACGTTGAATAACATGTTGTGGTACTTGTACTAGCATCGTTGTGCTAACCCCTTCGGGGGTGAACATTTTGTTTATGTTCAGGATCCACGAGAGTGGGGAAACAACCACTAGAGCTGCATGACGACGAGGGTGCAGAGTGATGTTCCGGCCGGGTTTAATTGTCTGTTGTTTATTGGTTATTTCAATAAGTACTCGAGTACGAAGTCATTTATGATGAATTTGAATTTGGTGATGTATTATTAAGTTCCTGTTGAACAATTGTATTTTCAGTATTTGGTCAGAACGGTTGTATCTTAATTTCGATATTTCCATTCGTTAGTACTTCTTAATGTCTGTTTAATTCTTCAGCCTTGTAAATCCTTATGTAAAGGATTTGCGGCGCTGTAATATTCCTGAATATATCGGGGGTGTTACAGCAACGGTCTTCAGTCCTGTTGGATAAGTGTTTGGTTATCACAACACTTACAGCCTGCATGCTATATCCAACGTGTTGCATCTTTAATGCCGTAGCTGTAGGATCCAATGCTGTAGGTTATCTCCAGTGCTGTATGGATGTTCTAGACAGCTTCCATACTTGGTGTCATTTCGACTCTTCCGACTTTTTGAGACAACTTGTTGTATGTTTGGTAATTATCAAAACAGGATTGTTTATCCCACAAATTTCCCCATTTTTGATAATGCCAAAACCTCTTAAAGATAACATCTTGATCCAGAGAGGCTGACTTCTTGGTCTTCTGTCGAATGATCTGGTCTTCAGCATTTAGTCAAAATATGTGAACTGCTCGTAGGCAAGTTCTAAGAAAATGATAGCAATTAACAGGGAAGAGTATTATAACTTTAAACGTGTGATTGGCGCGCAGGCACAATCTTACAGTGTAATCTAGTGTTGAATACAACTTAACCTATGAACTGTTCGCAGACAAGTTCTTACAGCTTTATACTTAACAAGTTCTATACTGATTTATTTGCAGCAAATGAATTGAATTTGTAGTCAAACAATAAGAAATAGTAAGCGTAGATTACGAGTTGTAATCTTTCAAGAGAAATTTAATTTTATTGATATAGCTCAGAAGATTACAATGATTGAAAAGAAATACAGAGAGTTGCGTGCTGTATGGATAGAACAAAATAAAGCATCCTGGCTAAGCTCCTGTAATGAGCATGTCTCCAAGGCCTTTTGTCAGGATCATTGTCGGTTCCTCTCCACCAATGCTCCAATGAATCCTTGCCTCGATCTTGATAGATCGCTCTTCCTTCAGCCGATTGGACAAAGGCAAGTATCTAATCATCTTGGTGAGTGAGCCGATCACCTTTCCTATGCCGAGATTTCATCGGAATTTGCAAGGGGAGCATTCCTCTTTCCAACATCCTTGCATACTCATCTGCAGCCTCCGCCAGTGTCTTGTACTTATTGAAGATGGCGTACTCCCTGATGAGCTTGACGAAGTACCTCATCAGTTCGTTCTTCCTCCATTTCTTCACTTCATCAGTTGTAGGCTAACGATTGGCAGGAAGACGAATTTCCGATAGTCTGTGCACATTGTTCTTCTAGGGATAGTTGGGGTCGTGGAACTCTAGGCGAGAACCGGTTACCCTGTATCCGTGTGCAGGCGAACTTAATCGGTTTATAACAGCAGCGACGCTTTTTTCTAATGCAGCGTCAATCTCTCTTTCTCTTTCAATCCTCCATTGCCTTCCATCCCCTCTGGCTTCTTCCCCCTTTTTGGCATCATCAAGATAGGTGACCTTAGCATCAATGCTTTCCAGGAGCTTCATCGCATTGTCCTATTTGGTCTCCATCCTTGAGAGTTTTTTAACCAGAGATATGTCGTCAATCTTTTGATCATGTCCTGTCAGTCTGGAGCTAGTTTCCTGCAGGGCGGCAACAGTTTTAGCTTCGGATATGCGAAGCTTTTCCTGCTCTTGTTTGAGAATTTTGTTCCTGGCGCTGTTGAAGTTGAGCGAGTGCTTGTCATAAAGCACTAGGCATTATGCGAAATGCCTGTTCAACCTTTGTAATTTCTCTCTTCAGGACAGTCATCTCATCAATCGCAGTCTCTCGCATCCAATCAAGCTCTTTGACAACATCATACAGTGCCTTTACGACATCCTCCATGAACACAGTTTTACGGCCAAGTGCTTGAAGTTTCTATATCCGGGCCTCTGTTCACGGGGATCTAGGTTGCCCTAATTTCTCCTCCTCTACTCCGTTGAGTTGACGTACAACCACATGACGATGAGGGCTACGTGGTCTATCGTCAGGCAGGAATCCATCATCGGACTTGGAGCTCCCAGAGATAGGTGATGCGGGGGCATCAGGCGCGGGCTTGTCAGATGGTTGGGCAGCTATATCAGTCTTGGGGACAGGGGGCCTGATTCCTCCTATTCCTGTTGGGTTTCTGTAGTCATGCATACAAGAGGGACTGATTCCTCCTACTGTCTCTCAGCTTCCGCCTGCTCCGGCAGAGGGACTGATTCCTCCTGCGGGATGGCGCGTGCTTCTTCTTGGATGATGACAGGCTCGGATGCCTATTCAGGAGCTTTTGGTTGAACTGCAGTGATAGGAGGGACTGATTCCTCCTGGTCTTGATCAGCTTCCTACTGGGGAGGGGACTGATGTCTGTTCGAGGTCCCCTGACCTTGTTGATTCTGCATTCTAGACAGTTCTTGTTCGCGAGCCTCCTCTCGACTCATTCTTAGACCTGCCTATAGGGCGTCGTCATCGTCGTCTGAGTCGGGATCAGATATGGGGCTGTTAGGAACTGTGTATTCGGACTTTGATTTTCCCTTCTGTCGGGCCTGTGCCTTTGCCAGATAATAACTTGATATGAGGTCATGGCAAAAGCGATTGTCCCATTGAATCAAGGCCTCGATGTTCCGAGAGTCCATGACCTCCAAAATGCTTCTTCCTCCTTCTATTCCTCCCAGTTTTACAGGACGTCATTGTAATACCCGAGATTTCTGATATGTATTTGGAACTTGTGATATTGTAATTATTGCACTTTAATCTGAGTATTATTCTCCGTATCTCATAGTCCGGTGTTGTTGAGCGTATGATTTCATGAATGTGATTTAAAGATTTTGATTCTGCGCATGTAGTGCACGCTATCATATAAGTGTAGCGTACGCTAACTTGGATCATTAGCGCACGCTACGAAGGAACCTTAGCGCACGCTATACATGGTCAATATGATTGAGACGTGTTGGTAGGTGAGATCAGGCCGGGGATCTTGGTCGGATTGTGTCGGGATGAACCTGGACGGCTTTCGGGAAAAAGCCAAGTCAATGCCTTAGCGCACGCTACTGATATGAGAATAGCGCACGCTAAGTGCTGAGTACAGTGAAGTCAGTAAGCCGTTAGCGCACGCTACGAGTATGGACTAGCGCGCGCTAATAACCATTTTCTATAAATAAGACAGCATCCTTTTCGTATTTTCAGTCTTTTCTCTTCCCACATCCGAATCCTTATACTTAGAGTATTACTCTCTGCATCCTAAACACTTCATATTAGGATCCTAGCTCGTGTTGAAGATTGTAGATCATTGAGGATTGGTGTTCAAGCCATCGACATTAGATTGCTTCGAATTCCTCCTTGTTCTCCACTACTTTGAGGTAGGTGATTCTTCACCAAAACTAAGTACTAGTATGAAGGGCGTTTTGATCATGATCATCTAGTCAGATAAATTCGTTAGTAGTCGAACATCATGTGTTAGAAGGATATTTTTTGACGTTTCGGCACTTATTCATCGTATGATCCATTAAACCTTTTTAGTCTGTGGACTCCTAAGCATATTATGTATCTTCAAAACCGATCATGACCAGTATATGAAGATTATCTAGTTCGTATGTTTTACGTAAGGAATCATATGTTTTGGGACTTGGAATGAACGGAACTTAGAATATTTTCTTGAAGATCAAGATGAATTATGGTGTAGTAATGATGATACGTATCCTTGTGTCTCGTAGTCATTTAATCCATAAATATCTTTCATAAACCGTATGAGCATGATATGCACGGAGTTGGCATGTATTAACACTGAGGATTTCATGAGTTTTCATCACCTTTAGCTCAAGTTTTACCCAGTAGTGACTGCCATGCATGATTAGCGCACGCTAAGATGTATATATTAACGTGCGCTAACGGGAACGAGTAACGTGCGCTACGTTGGATATGTAACGTACGTTATATCATCGGCGAGGCGATCGCTCGTTGAAGAAAGCTGTCGATTACGGCTAGCGCACGCTAAACCTGGTCATTTGCGTACGTTAACGGGCAGGCTTAGCGCACGTTACGTAGAGTACGTAGTTCAGACAGAATTCATTTTTTTAGAGATTGCGGCCGTAAACCGGATTGTTAGACGTTCGTACGAATTAAGAGGAATTCTTTATTATTTCTTAGGTCCGAGCCTTTCATAGGGGACGATCGAGGGGCGGTGACATACGGACGCGTGTCATTTGTTGGAGTATTTCCATTCTTGCCATTTTCGAGGCAAGTATCATATATTGAGTTCGATTTATATTGGAACCTTGATCATGCTTATGGTTTTATTCATGTTATAAAATATGAGATGTATTTCTGTAATTTCTCGTGGTATTCGCTGTTAATTGTTCGTATTGATGAACATATCGAAATGCATATATGTATGCATAATTGATTGGTTTATGGTATAAATGATCCGAGGGGATCATGAGGATCTATGCTGAGGGCGCTGGATCGAATGTCCACCATGCGTTGGTCGACGGGATCATCATGGGGATCTATCCGAGGGCGCCGGATCGCTGGACGGGTTTTCCACCATGCGTTGGTCCGACGGGATCATCATGGGGATCTATACCAAGGGCGCTGGATCATTTGGATTACCTGTCTTGTGTTGATGGAATCGTGAGGATTCGCATCATTGGATTCCGTGACGGAAGTCCGTTTTGCATGTTTTATGATGCACGATGATTTATGTATTATGATACTTGTACTAGCATTGTTTTGCTAACCCCTTCGGGGTGGACATTGTTTTGATGTTCGGGTAGCCGAGGAGCGGGAAGCAACCACGATCGCAAACGGAGACGATGAAATGGCTCAGTGATGTGGTTGATGTTTATTGTTATTGTGATTTGTCTTCTTGGTTCATTTAGTACTCGAGTACATCTGTTTTAATAATGTCATTTCGATATGGTTGTATAAGTTAACTCACTGGATCAGTTGAACCAAATCTGTATTTTGAACTTCAGTTGTACGATTGGATTATATTTACATTTCTTTTAAAATAGCCTTGTAAATCCTTACTTAAAGGGTTTACGGCGCTGTAATTATTCCGAATATCTCGGGGTGTCACAGAATATGGTATCGGAGCTAAGATTCATGGATATCTTGGCAGTCGGGTTAGTTGGGTCTGTTTACGTTATTTGATTATTGGTCGTTTGTAACATCACTGCTGAGCCATCATCGTCGTGTGGACCGTGGTTGTAAGTTTCCTAATCTCAAATACTACCGTTTTAATTAATTCATGTTTTGTAAACATTGATGGACTCCCTTTTAGAAAGTTTGCCCTGGATATTGAATATTTGTGTTTACAGTATGTTGAGAGGAGGTCGTGAACGCGGACGCGGACGTGGAAATGTGAGATAAGAAGATTCGGTGTCTACCCCAGAAATAACCGCTAGCCGAACGGATTCCCATTCCGGGGGACAACAGGGATCAGCAAATAATAATGCAGATCCTAACGTGACGGGAGTGCTTCAGCAGGTGGTTGCTCAGATAAACCAGTTTGCTCAAGTTGTGGATCGCATGCAGACGGCGATGGGACAGCAGCATAACGTAGATAATCGGGGAGATAAATGGCTTACCGAGGTGATCAAATTGCATCCTCCGAAATTTGACGGTTCTGCTGAGACGCTTTCTTGGGATCACTGGCTGAAGGAATTAGAGAAGATTTTTGCGGGGATTAACTGTTCCAACGATAGAAAGGTCCCGGTCGCCCAGTATCTTCTTACGGGGGAGGCTTTCGACTGGTGGGAGGCCATTCGACCGGAGGAGAATAATGTTGACTGGACGGAATTCAAATTAATGATGGAAGTGCAGTATTGTCCTCGCCCAGTTAGAGAGGCCCGAGTTCGGGAGTTTTTCTCACCACAAAATTCAAAAGCATCTGTGACGGACGTAATTAAGACCTTTAATCACCAACTGACTTATGTGAGTCACTTGGTCAGGACCGAGGTGGAGAGGATTTTCCATTTTGACATGCGAATGAAGCCGGAAATTCAGCAATATATGTCCGGATTTGAATGTACCACTTTGCGACAGTATCAGGACAAGGCGCTGGCCTATAATATGAAGGAGGCAGCAGTAGAGAAATCGATGGAAGCAAAGAAGCACAAAGTGGCTGGCAATTTCACGGAGAATAAGAGTAGTGGGCCTCGCAGGGGCCAGTCCTCTTTTCATTCATCCAGAAGGCCTCTGCATCCTTCTCGAGGAGGAAAGAAGTTCCGGGCAGCACCAACCATTTCAGACGCAGGGAAGAAATGTTATAACTGTGGCAAAGCGGGGCATATTCGACGTGACTGTTTCGCGCCTGCTGTGACCTGTTTCGAGTGTGGACAGGAAGGACATCGCGCAACATTTTGTGGGAATGCGACCCGATCTTTTGGTACTCGCACTCCTGTACCGGTTCCGAAGGACGCTAGTGTAAACCAGACGCAGCAGAGCGGTTTCCCGCAGCAGAATGTTGGTAAAAGAGAGGCATCCAGCGCTGGGTCCGTTCCTCCGCGTATTTACGAGATGAAGAAGGATGATCAGAACATAGCTGTTGCATCAGGTACGATTCAGATCCTTTTGCAACCACTTATTGTCTTGTTCGATTCGGGAGCTACGCATTCTTTTATATCTTTGAACTGTGTTAATCGTTTGAAAATCTCGTGCTTGTATAATTGTGACCCTTATGTTGTGGGATTACCGAGCGGAGAGAAAATTGTGGGAACCCTAGAAGCTAGAGATTTTCCAGTGTCTATAGGAGGGAGAGATTAGCTATCGAATCTTATTGTAGTTGACATCTACGGTGACGATTTAATTCTCGGAGACGATTGGCTCAACCGTTATGGAGCTATTCTGAATTAAGAGAGTTATTTCTATCATTCCTGATGACGGATCTGAACACTTATTCCGAGGATGGAGACCGGGAAGCTCGGGAAAATTGATCAAAGCAATGAAAGCCGTGAAATTACTGAAGCAGGGATGTCATGGACTTTGGTGCTATGCCATGAGGAAAGGGGAAGGAGTAGAGCTCTCATCGATTCCAGTTGTGAATGAATTCTCCGATGTATTTCCTGACGAACTACCTGGGTTACCTCCGCAGAGAGAGGTGGAATTCACTATCGAATTAGAGCCTGGAGCCGCTCCTATTTCCATAGCACCATACCACATTGCGCCAACCGAGATGTATGAACTCAAGAAGCAACTGGAGGAATTGTTACAGAAGGGTTATATTCAACCTAGCGTTTCTCCTTGGGGAGCGCCCGTTCTCTTTGTCCGGAAGAAAGACGGATCCCTCCGACTGTGTATTGATTACAGGGAGCTCAACAAGATGACAATCAAGAATAAGTATCTTATACCTCGGATCGACGACTTGTTTGATCAACTGCAAGGGGCAAGTGTATTCTCGAAGATTGACTTGCGATCAGGATACCATCAGTTGAAAATTAAGGAATCGGATATACCGAAGTATGCTTTCAGGTCCCAGTACGGGCATTATGAATTTGTAGTGATGCCATTTGGACTTACCAATGCTCCTGCGGTATTCATGCAATTGATGAATCGGGTATTCTTAAAATACTTGGATAAATTTGTGGTCGTCTTCATTGATGACATCTTGATATATTCGAAGGACACAGAGTAGCATGCCGAACATTTGCGGGTGGTTTTGAGCACCTTGAGGAAGGAACAGCTGTATGAAAAGCTTTCCAAATGCGAGTTCTGGCTTAGGGAAGTAACTTTCCTTGGGCACGTGATATTAGCTGACGCAGTTCAGGTGGACCCGAAGAAAGTCGAAGCAATCTTGGAATGGGAAGTTCCTAGTAACGTGAAAGAAGTCCGGAGTTTCCTAGGACTTGCTGGATATTATCGCCGCTTTGTAGAGGGATTTTCCAAAATTGCTCGTCCGCTCACTCAGCTGTTACAGAAAACTCAAAAGTTTACGTGGGATGAGAAATGCCAGACTGGTTTTGATGAACTTAAAAAGAGACTGACGACAACACCTATATTAGCGTTACCAGATGGAACTGATGGATTCATGGTATACAGCGACGCTTCAAATCAGGGTCTGGGTTGTGTGTTGATGCAAAAGGATAAGGTGATTGCTTATGCTTCTCGGCAATTGAAACCGTATGAGGTTAATTACCCGACTCATGATCTGGAGCTAGCAGCTGTGGTCTTTGCCTTGAAAATTTGGAGACATTATTTGTACGGCACTCATTGTCAGATCTTTACAGATCATAAGAGCCTCAAGTACATTTTCAGTCAGAAAGAATTAAACATGAGATAGAGAAGGTGGCTGGAATTGATCAAGGATTACGACTTGGAGATCCTCTATCATCCGGGAAAAGCAAACGTAGTAGCCGATGCTTTGAGACCTGTTTCTCTTTGAGTGTTGGAAGCACTTACATCACAAACCAGCATTCAACGGGAACTGATCCGCGAAGGGATTGAAGTATGGGCACCAGGAATCCAAGGGCAACTATGTGTGATGGAACTGACTTCATCACTAGTCGAGGAGATCAAATCTAAGCAGCTGAATGATTCTCTGATCCTTCGGTTATGTGACGAAGTAAAGAAAGGAAAAGCCCCATGATTCGTGATACAAGATGATGGAGTTCTGAGATTTCAGAGTCGACTTTGCGTTCCCGAAAATGAGGAATTGAGACGGACAATTCTGAAGGAAGCTCACAGCGTGCCCTATTCTATTCACCCGGGCAGCAGTAAAATGTATAAGGATCTTAAACAAAACTTCTGGTGGGGGAATATGAAGAAGAACGAGTGCAGCACGTTTGAAGTGTTTGACTTGTCGGCGAGTTAAGATTGAACATCGGCGACTGCCGAATGTTAAAGCCGCTTCCGATCCCTGAGTGGAAGTGGGAGGAGATCTCGATGGATTTCATCACCAGTATGCCAAGGACTAGAACGGGAATGAACATGATTTGGGTTATAGTTGATCGACTAACCAAGTCGGCTCATTTCTTAGGAATTAAAGATACATGGGGACCCGAGAGATTGGCGCGAGTATTTATTGCGGAGATAGTCAGATTGCACGGGACGCCGAAGACCATTATTTCGGATCGAGATGGTCGCTTTGTGTCGCACTTCTGGAAGGCAGCTCATAGGGCTTTGGGGACTGAGCTCAACTTTAGCACGGCTTATCATCCCCAAACGGACGGTCAGTCCGAAAGGACTATACAAACAGAAGAAGACATGCTTAGAGCTTGTGCTTTGGATTGGCCAACTGATTGGGAAATTCATTTGCCATTGATTGAATTCACCTACAATAATAGTTGGCATGCTTCTATTAAGATGGCACCATTTGAAGCTTTGTACGGGAGAAGATGTCGATCACCCCTGTGGTGGGATGATTCTTCGGACTTGATCGGGACAGAACCGGAATTGATAGTTCAGACTCAAGAGAAGATAGCTTTTATTCGGAAAAGACTGTTGACTGCCCAGAGTCGACAGAAGTCTTATGCAGACGTACGTCGTCGCCCTCTAGAGTTCGACGTTGGGGACCATGTACTATTGAAGGTGTCTCCTACACGAGGGATTTTCCGTTTTGGGAGGAGAGGTAAGCTAAGTCCGAGATATATCGGGCCATTTGAGGTCCTAGAGAGAGTTGGGGATTTAGCATACAGGTTGGCCTTACCGCCATCGCTGAGTCACGTTCACAATGTGTTTCACGTATCCCAATTGCGGAAGTATGTCCCGGACCCCAGTCACGTCATTGATTTCGATGAGATCGAGATAGCTAATGATGGCACCTTCGAAGAGAGACCAATCAAGATACTTGAGAGTTGGATCAAACAATTGAGGAATAAACCAATACACTTGGTTAAAGTACAATGGTCACGACACGGAGTTGAAGAGGCCACTTGGGAAACGGAGGACAGTATGAAGACTAGATATCCGGAGTTGTTTTCATCTTAAGTTTCGGGACGAAACTTCTTTTTAGGGAGGAAGGATGTAATACCCGAGATTTCTGATATGTATTTGGAACTTGTGATATTGTAATTGTTGCACTTTAATCTGAGTATTATTCTCCGTATCTCATAGTCCGGTGTTGTTGAGCGTATGATTTCATGAATGTGATTTAAAGATTTTGATTCTGCGCATGTAGCGCACGCTATCATATAAGTGTAGCGTACTCTAACTTGGATCCTTAGCGCACGCTACGAAGGAACCTTAGCGCACGCTATACGTGGTCAATATGATTGAGACGTGTTGGTAGGTGAGATCAGGCCGGTGATCTTGGTCGGATTGTGTCGGGATGAACCTGGACGGCTTTTGGGAAAAAGCCAAGTCAACGCCTTAGCGCACGCTACTGATATGAGAATAGCGCACGCTAAGTGCTGAGTACAGTGAAGTCAGTAAGCCGTTAGCGCACGCTACGACTATGGACTAGCGCGCGCTAATAACCATTTTCTATAAATAGGACAGCATCCTTTTCGTATTTTCAGTCTTTTCTCTTCCCACATCCGAATCCTTATACTTAGAGTATTACTCTCTGCATCCTAAACACTTCATATCAGCATCCTAGCTCGTGTTGGAGATTGTAGATCATTGAGGATTGGTGTTCAAGCCTTCGACGTTGGATTGCTTCGAATTCCTCCTTGTTCTCCACTACTTTGAGGTAGGTGATTCTTCACCAAAACTAAGTACTAGTATGAAGGGCGTTTTGATCATGATCATCTAGTCAGATAAATTCGTTAGTAGTCGAACATCATGTGTTAGAAGGATATTTTTTGACGTTTCGGCACTTATTCATCGTATGATCCATTGAACCTTTTTAGTATGTGGACTCCTAAGCATATTATGTATCTTCAAAACCGATCATGACCAGTATATGAAGATATCTAGTTCGTATGTTTTACGTAAGGAATCATATGTTTTGGGACTTGGAATGAACGGAACTTAGAATATTTTCTTGAAGATCAAGATGAATTATGGTGTAGAAATGATGATACGTATCCTTGTGTCTCGTAGTCATTTAATCCATAAATATCTTTTATAAACCGTATGAGCATGATATGCACGGAGTTGGCATGTATTAACACTGAGGATTTCATGAGTTTTCATCACCTTTAGCTCAAGTTTTACCCAGTAGTGACTGCCATGCATGATTAGCACACGCTAAGATGTATATATTAACGTGCGCTAACGGGAACGAGTAACGTGCGCTACGTTGGATACGTAACGTACGTTATATCATCGGCGAAGCGATCATTCGTAGAAGAATCGGCAAGACACATCTAGCGCACGCTAAACTCGGGTCATTGCATACGTTAGCAGGCGGGCTTAGCGCATGTTACGTAGAGTACGTAGCGCGCTAAGTAGTTGACGTAATTCATTTTTTAGAGCTTGCGGCCGTAAACCGGATTGTTAGACGCGTTAAATGCAATTGAGAGGAATTCTTTAGTATTTCTTAGGTCTGAGCCTTTCATAGGGGACGATCGAGGGGCGGTGACATACGGACGCGTGTCATTTGTTGGAGTATTTCCATTCTTGCCATTTTCGAGGCAAGTATCATATGTTGAGTTCGATTTATATTGGAACCTTGATCATGCTTATGGTTTTATTCATGTTATAAAATATGAGATGTATTTATGTAATTTCTCGTGGTATTCGCTGTTAATTGTTTGTATTGATGAACATATCGAAATGCATATATGTATGCATAATTGATTGGTTTATGGTATAAATGATCCGAGGGGATCATGAGGATCTATGCTGAGGGCGCTGGATCGAATGTCCACCATGCGTTGGTCCGACGGGATCATCATGGGGATCTATGCTGAGGGCGCTGGATCGCTGGACGGGTTTTCCACCATGCGTTGGTCCGACGGGATCATCATGGGGATCTATACCAAGGGCGCTGGATCGCTGGATTACCCTGTACTGTGTTGATGGAATCGTGAGGATTCGCATCGTTGGATTCCGGTGACGGAAGTCCGTTTTGCATGTTTTATGATACACTAATGATTTATGTATTATGATACTTGTACTAGCATTGTTTTGCTAACCCCTTCGGGGGTGGACATTGTTTTGATGTTCAGGTAGACGAGGAGCGGGGAAGCAACCACAGTACCGACAGGACGATGAAATGGCTCAGTGATGTGGTTGATGTTTATTGTTATTGTGATTTGTCTTCTTGGTTCATTTAGTACTCGAGTACGTCTGTTTTAATAATGTCATTTCGATATGGTTGTATAAGTTAACTCACTGGATCAGTTGAACCAAATCTGTATTTTGAACTTCAGTTGTACGATTGGATTATATTTACATTTCTTTTAAAATAGCCTTGTAAATCCTTACTTAAAGGGTTTACAGCGCTGTAATTATTCCGAATATCTCGGGGTGTTACAGTCATAAGGTGCAACCCTGTACGACTTCCATTGTACAAGACGTTCAAATGCTTGATCAATATGCACTTGAAGATTTTCGTTAATAATAGTAGTGGGGGAGGGGCTCATCACATTATTTGGGTCTACTCTAGGAATGGGTTCCACAATAGGTGTGGGAGCCTGTGTTGGAGAAGGGATCCGAATAGGGGTTGGTACCTTGATTGGAGAGGGACCCTGTATGGATGTGGTATCCCTTGCAGGAGAGGCGGATCTCGACTCCTAACGGGCAGTCGATTCGCCTGTTCCTTCAATCTTGGCAAATAATTGTGCATCCGTTTCTGCAGTTTTTGCAGCAATTATTTCTTCCGTAGGGGTTGCGCCCTGTGGCTGTTGTACAGCGGGTTGCGCCGTAAATGGGGCATCTACAGAGATTGCTGTAATCTCCATAGCTTTAGATTCAGAAGCTCTCCTTAGCTTCTTCTTCGGCTTCTTAACAACAAGAGGTGATTTGCTGTGAGATGAACTCCTTTTTCCCTTTTTCTTTTCCTCACTGGCAATCCTGTCAGTGACATCCCTCGGATTTTTAGAAATAGGCATTGTGTTGGCGTGAGGTATTCTTGAGATTAGACCATCTCTGTTGAATGCGGTGGGCTTGCTTCCACCAATGAACTTTCCAGGGCCTATTTTCTTGGCATCGCGAGATTGCGGTATGCCACAGTGGGTTAGAATGTGGTTAAGGATGAGGCCAAAGGACTTCTTCTGAGTGCTAGGCTTGGCGGCCTCTTCCTGTAATCTCTTCAGGATAATCTGGCACCAGTTGATGCATTCGCCAGACATGATGGGTGGACATTCTTGTCAGACTTGTCACCAGTAAATAATCCCCAATAGCCGGTGAGTAATTCCTCCGACTCGAAGGTCTCCAGTTCCTCCATTTTTAGGCCATCGGACGGCAGCCTGTAAATATTCTCCAAAAGTTTTCGGTCAATGCAGATCTGAACTCCGCGGACGGTAGCAGTGATGTCAGACACATCGCCTCCTCTTTCCAGAGAAAGAAACTTGATAGAGGCATCAAGGTAGAATTCCTCCACAATGCGTTCATCATAAAATTCAACATGACGGCTTATGAGATGGTAGAGGCCTTGTTGCTTGATCCTAGATACGATACTTACCATGCTGTCAAGGTCTTCAATTTCAGTTTGGATCCTTTCCATGACAATAAATCGAATGAAGAGACATCCATCAATGATGTTGTCCCTTTTCTTCATTGACTAAGAGGAAGTCTAAGAAGATGTCATTGTTTTGCAGAGAAGAATGTGAAGTGATAAAGAGAAAAATGCAGTGAGTGCAGAAAGCTATGTAGGTTGTATGCTCTTAGACTTGTTTAATATGCAGAAAGCGTAAAGACTCGATGGGAGCAATATAAAGTCCTTTTATAGTGTGCAAAGAGACTTTAGAGTTTCAGACAGTGAACGGTCAGATTTAAGGGATGGGAACAGTCTTTTAAATGAACGAACAGTATGACTTGAGCGTAACTTGTACATCTTATCCATCCGATTTCAAAAATGACAACCGGTCCCACTTCTGACAATTCGACTTCCCTTATTGCACGAAATGGTGGTTTTGAAACTATTAAAATCTCGGCTTTTGAGAGAGAAGTCCAAATGTCGTGTGAAGCATTAATAAAGTCGTTTGAATTTTGAAACGGGGCATGTGGACTTAAAATTTTTATTATGAATAGAATATTAATATAATATTAATTGATGTCCCATAGTGTATGTGCTGTATCCGCGAAAATACAGCGTTCCCCCTTAAAAGGTACATATGGGATTCAATTCTTACAGCAATGTTTGGATTAATACTGTATTCATGGGTCGTACTGTATTCCCCCTAATTAATGCACAAGTCAGCTGTAGGAAGATTTCTTGCCTTCTTTGTCCTACAGTACTGTTTGACTGTATGAGTGTACAGTTAATTAATGGTGGATACTGTACTCTTGGGTCTTACAGCATTCCCCCTTAATTGATGAGTAACAGCATAAAAACTTACAGGGAGTTAGGCTGTAGCATTCCCAATTCTTGTCGAAGCATACAGAATCTGGCTGTGCTGAGAGGCTTTGTAAAGATGTCAGCTAACTGGATATCTGTATGAACTTTCTCGATCCGAAATGATGCTTCATATCGATATGCTTAGTTCGCGAGTGCAATACAGGATTGTGCGTTATTGCAATTGCACTCGTGCTATCGCACATGATTAGTGTTTCTTTGGTAATGATTCCATAATCCGACAGCTGATATTGCATCCAGAGAATCTGCATACAGCAACTTCCAGCAGCATAGTATTCCGATTCAGCTGTAGAAATTGAGTTTGCCAATTGCTTCTTACTGAACCATGACACAAGTCTAGGTCCAAGAAAGTGACAAGTTCCGCTTGTACTCTTCCTATCTAGCTTGCAGCCTCCACGATCCGAGTCGCTGTAGCCAATTAGATCGAATCCGCCTTATTTTGGATACCATAATCCTGCATCGATTGTTCCTTTGATGTACTTGAGGATTCATTTGGCTGTCGTGAAGTGTGATTCTTTAGGTGCTACTTGATACCGAGCACACTCTCCTACAGCAAACTGGATATCAGGCCTGCTAGTCGTTATGTACATGAGTGAGCCTATAAGCTTCATGTAGAATGATTGATCAACCGTATTTCCAGCTTCGTCAGCACTAATTTGCACGGAAGTGCTCATAGGGGTTGAAGAGGATTTGGAGTTACTCATTCTAAATTTGTTGAGTAGCTCCTTGCTATACTTCTCCTGGTTGATGAATATTCATGTAGGCAACTGGTTTACCTCATATGCTGTTTTGTTGTGATGCGTGTTGATGATACAGCGGTTTTGTGTATAGCATGTTGAATTTGTTGCCTCACCCCAGAACCGTTGTGGCAACTGGCTTGCGGCAATCATGGTTCTTGTGGTTTTTTTGAGCGTCCTGTTCTTTTGCTCGGCAACACCATTTTGTTGAGGAGTTCATGCTGTTGAGTATTCGTGTTGTATTCCATTGTCTGAACAGTATTGCTCAATAAAGCGGTTAGTAAATTCAGTACCCCTGTCGGAACGAATGGACACGATACTTAACCCTTTCTCATTCTGAAGCTTTCTCAGGTGCTCAGGCAGCTTTGTTGTGGTTTCCTTCTTCTTGCTAAGGAAAATTGTCCAAGCATACCTGGAATAGTCATCAACAATAACTAAATAATATTTCTTACCTCCTAAACTTACAGGGTCTACAGGACCATAGAGATCCATATGTTGCATTTCCAGAACTCTGTGAGTGGATAGGTATGATTTACTTTTCAGGGTGGATTTGACTTGTTTGCCTTTCTGACAAGGTCGGCAGATGCTATCTTTTTAGAATGACAAATCAGGCAAACCTCTAACCATTCCCTGTCTGGCGAGCTTGTTGATCGTCTTGAAGTTGATGTGTGACATCCTCTTGTGTCGTAGCCAGCTTTGATCTGCAGTGCCTTTGGCAACAAAACAAGGAATTGTGGAGCTCGTAGGCTTCCAGTCAGCAATATACATGTTACCTGATCTGTTTCCTGTGAGCACAACTTCTTTGGTCAAAATGTTCTTGACTCTATAGTGATCTATATAGAATTTCACCGAGAACTTTTTGTCACAGAACTAGCTAATACTAAGTAGATTATACTGTAAGCCTTCAACATAAGCTACATCGGATTAAATTTTCTTACAAGAAGGGTTCCTTTCGCTCTTGTTCTTCTTTTGGATTTATCACCAAAGCACACTTTTAGACTGAGACCTTCTACAAATTCTGACAGCTTGCTTCTGTCTCCTGTCATGTGCCAAGAACATCCACTGTCAAAGTACCAGATGTCCTTTTCCATGATGTCTTGTAAGCAAGAAAATGAAGTAGATTTAGGTTCCCTTTGATTGTTGGGTCCTGGTACGTTAGTGCTTTTTGGTACCCAAATTTGCCTGACAACAATTGGCTTGCTGTAGGTTACTCTTGGTCCATTTGTGCGATGTCTATGTGGTGCAGGCACGTAGTCACTGTAACCATAATTATGATGCATGTAAGATCGGGGGTTATTATTATTATTCTAGTACGATTGCTGTCTTGGAGGTGGAGCCAATTTCTTAGGCCTTACAGCTTGTCTTCTGGGTCTCCAGTTGGATTCCCAAAGCTGTTGTTGATACTGCGCGGCGACCTACTTTCTTGATGGATAGATGGGCTCCTTGTAACACCCCAAACTAGGCGGATATTACAGTGCCGTGGACCCCCGACTGGAACCCACTAGGCGGGTGAAATTAATGAATTACAAAGTGTAAATGTAGTACCGAACCACATTACGTTATCAACTGCTCTGATGAGGAGTTTCAAGTACAACACACCCAGGAAAATACATAATACATGTATATTTCATATGAAGATAAAATATACAACACTGAATGAAATGAAATCCAAACGGAACTGCAGCGGAAAATACATAACAAAGAAGCGTGAATAAATGAGTAGACTGGGGCCCCCTACTAGTATCACTGAGACTCCTCGCCGTCAACGTTCTCTTCCCGTGCCATTGCCTTGCCATGACCTGAAAAACAATATCCCCTAACAGGGTCAGTTACACAGAACAACAATACTCAAGAGTTGAATAAACACAATCATGATATATCTTAATTGTGAAATTAAGCTGAAGAGGGGCATCAAAGTACGCCCGTAATGGTATGTGCATGAGTGTCCGGACACACCCGCCCTTGTACCTAATTAGTCTCACGGAGGTACATTATCGTGTGCACAGACCATTGTGTCGGTGAACCCGATCACATGACTATCATGTGCCCGACTAAAAATTCCACACATCCCCACCCGGCCACGCAATATGAACCCAGAAGGCCACAAGAGCCAAAGTGACCAATGAACATAATGAATAAAAATCCGACATGGGTCAAGAATGACTCACCGAGATGAGATAATAATGAAATGAATGATAGCTCATTGAAATGATTGGAACCGTCGTTCCTCGTGAATGAAATGATTATTTGACAAGTACAAGTCTCAATACGGTTAATACATTATGAATGAGTTATGATTATGAATGAAAAACAACGAAAGGAATGAGTATCCTTTTAACCGAGTAAGAATTAACTTACTCAAATACCGGTAATGAAATATCCCCTCACGAACAAACGTCTTTAATGAAGATATCGGTCGCTCGAACAACCTTGAATAACACAATCCCAACTCGCTTAATATACGCATCAATAGCGATTATAACCAATTCAAGAGGTCTATACAACAAATCCAAACTCATTGGGGCATTTCGACAAACACTTCGTAAACAATCTCCCATTATTTACTACTAATCCCAATTGTATCGAAAACCAACCTCAAACGAATGATTCAATCCAACAAAACACCATCAATACGATCAATAATCCAATAGGAATACTCAAATCGAGCTTATGATAACATTAATCAAAAATTCCAATTCCAAGTCAACCTTCAAAGTGTTCTTGAGAAAAACTTCCAACAATCTCATGATAACTCATAAAAACTCGTAATTATACGTATATCCATCACAAATCATGATTAAATCATCCAAAACATAAAGCTCCAACTCAAAATCGAATCTAGGGTTGAAGAAATTACCTTGGATTAGGATGAAGAATCCACAAACATGTTGTTAATCCACACCACAACTTGAATAAGATGAAATTCTCTGAGTTTTGATGATGTTAAAACACCCCAAAATCGCCCAAAATCGCCCCAAGGAAGAGAGGGAGAAGGAAAATGAAGAAATGAGGATGTTCTTCACAACAAACGCAGATATACAAAAATCTGTACTGTGTGCCGCGGCACAAGGCCAAAAACGCCCAGCAAAATATTTTTGTGCCGCGGCCCGCGGTACAGCCCGCTCCAGCATCAAAAGGCACACGGTGCAGTCTTAGCTATTTCGACCATAACTCCTTCGTCCGGACTCCGATTGACTCACACTTTAAACCATTGGAAATCTAACTTGATGCTCTATAATATTGAAAAGAGTAAGAATTTTTGGAGTTTCCAAGAATTAATAGTGATTTTACAAAGTCTAACTCATACGTGGAAAAGTCGATTAAGAACACGAAACTCAATAGAACGACACCGAGACGAACTCGGATGACAAAAATTGTAGAATTAATCATTCTCAGAATGACGAAACGGTCACAATAGAGTTGCTAAGATGGACTTCTGCCGAAAAAAAGAAAATTACCGGAAATCAAAATTGCGGATATTACACTCTTATATCCAATATCTAGGCGCACTATACTATTGAAGGTACTGCAGTGCATGCCTTTGATATTTGGGTACAACCTTCTTTCTGAACGGCTGTTGGCGCTTTTGATATGCTCGGGGAGCATGCTGTAGGTTACGCCTTACAGGTCTGGATGGCTGAGGTTTCCGCTGTCGATGATATGAACAGGGTGGAGGAATCGCAACCCTTGATGTACGCGGGGCTACTGTTACCTTTTTGAGACTCGGGGTCTCTTCAGGTACAGGAATGGGTTCCACACCCCTGACGAACACTGTACTAGATTTCCCTCTATTGGAGAATGAGTTATATCTTAAGCCACTTTTATCATGAGCATGTTGCCCAGTGCTTAGAATTTCTTCCATCCTTTTAGATGATTTCTCGAAAGATTTCAAGATGGTCTCTAGTTCTCGTTCTCGTTTCGCGAGAGTTTTCACTTTGGCTTTGAGTAGAGCATAATCATTTGTCTCGCTCTCATTATGAGAGTTGGTCTCATTTATGTCATGGGCAAGTTGATGATTGCTCTCCATGAGTTTTTCAAGTGAAACTTGCTGTTTTCACAATCGACAAACATTTTTTCGTAATTATTTTTCAGAAAGTCATTTTCTTCTTTCAGCTCTAAGTTAGAAATTTCGTGCTGTATGTTTTCTCGTTTCAACATCTCATGGGCCTTTTGAATGTTTTAAATTCAGTCATCATATTTTCAAAAGTATGAGATGCATTTACAGGAGTAGTTGTGGTTGAGCTTACCTCATCATTGCTATCTTCGTCGTCTTCGATTTCTTTGGCCATAAAGCATATATAGGCTTTATCTTCGAGCTCATCATCGGATGAGTCACTGTGAGTGACTGCCTGAAGACACTCCTCGGACTTTTTTGATGCGAGCGAGGCTTTTGATTCGCCGATCAGGGACTTGAGCTTGTTTTTCCAAGCACGTCTTCTTTCATCTTTCTGTTGTTGCTCGGCTTCCGGCAAGTTTTGCACTTTCGGGTGCGGACACTTATTCGCATAGTGTCCTGGTTTCCTACAGTTGTAACACAGGTTAGCATCACCATAAGAAGATTTGGAGCTTATTTTGTGAACAGGCTTGGGCCTGTAGGGAGTCTTCCTAGACTGTTTGATGAACTTTTTGAATTTGTGCATGCGAAGAGCCATTTCATCTTGTGACAGGATATCATCGTCACTGTCAGCAGTCTTGTGGGCAGACTTGGATGTGCTGGTCATGCTGTGTCTCCTGTTAGATACAGCGGCAAAAGTTGTAGTCTTAGCAGGTGACTCTTCGGCCTTCTTTCTCCTGTCAATATCATACTTGAATGCTTTGAGGTCAGAAAAGAGGTCGAAAGTAGAAATGTCATTTAGATTACATGACACACGCATAGTTGTGGTCTTAATGTCCTATCAGGTAGGGAGAGATGTAAAGATTTTAAAGTTTTTCTCCTTTTGGGTATAAATTTTGCCCAACGCTTTAAGTTCACTGACAATGCCAGTTAATCTGAGGTCAAGTTCCTCAAGAGTTTCCAAAGATTTCATTTCAAATGATTCAAATTGCTGAGTGAGTTTTGAAATCTTGTTTTCCTTTTAGAGCTCAGCTCCCTCACAAATCATCTTGAGTTTTTCCTAGATTTCCTTGGCTATCTTACAGCTCTTTACCTTCAAGAATGTGCCTTTGTCAAGAGTGACAAATAGCGCATTCTTAGCTACGTTGTTGAGGTTGGCGCGCTTCCGGTCATCAGTTGTCTACGGTTCGCGCATTTTCTCGAGCATCTCGGTATGAGCTTGGCCTTCAATCCTTGCAGCAAGATTTACCTTCATGATCTTTATGGGGCCTTCTTGGATGACATAAATCATCTCCTCGTACATGGTGGCAAGAGGAGCCTCCATACTAATTCTCCAATCATCAAACTCGTTAATAGAAAACATAGGTACCTTGTTTATCAGTGAGGTATCCATGTATAAGAATAGAAAGAATAAAAACTATTTTCAAAAAGAATGTGATTTTAGGATCTGATTCGGTCAAAAATACGACTGATTCATTTTAGAATCAACCTCTCTGATACCACTTGTTGGCCACTAAGTATACAGAATACAGCTTGGAAAAGTGTTAGTACAACAAGTTGTACGATTTTCGAATGTGAGTGTGTAGCGGAAGTTTGTTTAAGTGAGTTGTTGTAAATACAGCAACTAGGCTTATATCATGTTAGCTTGGTACGTACAGAGTTTTGCAATGTATACTTATATAAATCACAGTTTATGAAAACAATAAAGGCATAAGGTAATAACACGCAGTTTAAAGTGGTTTGAGGTAAACCTCTCTATGTCCACTGGTCCTCCACACAGGAGTAGAACATTTATTATAATCACTACGTACACAACTACGTGACTATAATTAAACCTCCCAAAATATCATTCACACAGATTGATACAAGGGCTGATGCTGTTCGCCGTTCACATAGATTGGCTAGAGCTTGTTCTTGACTTGCTTCTTCACACACAGTTGGAAGCTTCGTCTACAATGCTTATTCTTCACACATAGTTCCGAATGAGCAAGGCTTCTTCAGTCCACATAGGGCTGATGGTTTTCTTCAAAGGTAAAATCACAGGTTTGAACAACAGCTTGAATGCTTGATGAGCTTAGGCTGATGATGTGTTGTTCAAGTTGAGCACTTGTATATTTCTTATCTTAGGTATTCATATGCTCGAAGAAATATGTTCGCTCTTGCAAGCTTGATATAAAGCTTTCTATGCTTGTTCACGTATGAAGTTCAGTATCTCAATCTTATATATGTGTGTATGTCGTTCATTTTTGTTCGTATCTTGCAATGTCTTTTTGCATGGACTATTTATAAAGTTTTCTATGCTGTGGTAAATATGTCCGTTGACTGGTTGGTGAGCAAAAATCCTTTCTAATTGGTTGATTGACTTTCAAGATACTCGATCCGGATTTTGCTCCTTGTCTGAAGATCCTTGTCGGTTGGTATTTAAATACTTTATCCAGTCAGTATTTAAATACTTATTTCAAACGGTGTTTTGACTTTAGTGATTAAATTAGGTTTCGTCGCAACAGTCTTCAGTCTGCTGGATAAGTGTTTGGTTATCCCAACACTTACAGCCTGTCTGTTGTATCCAACGTGTTGCATCTTTAATGCTATAGTTGTAGGCTCTAATGCTGTAGGTTATCTCCAGTGCTGTATGGAAGGGGCTATATGGATGTTCTAGACAGCTTCCATACTTGGTGTCATTTCGACTCTTCCGACTTTTTGAGACAACTTGTTGTATGTTTGACGATTATCAAAACATGATTGTTTATCCCAACAATAAGTCTTGGAGAGCCATTAATATGATGATGTATGCCATGACGTCACAACTGTCATATAGTTTGAATTCTGATTTAAACACTTCATTACGCACGTTATGCACTCTGTGTTACGTACGTTAAGCTTAGATTGTTACGTACGTTATTCTGATTCTGTTACATACGTTAACTTCAAGCTGAACTCGTCTGTCCTTCAGGTGACTTCTCATTATGTACGTTATACCATGTATATTACGTACGTTAGCTTCGTTATATTGAACTTCTTTGCTTTTCAGTCCGGTTCGAACATCTTCGTCTTCGTTGTTGTTTTGTTTTGCTTTCTTGTTGTTTTTCTTTATTTAACAACTAATCATCAAAACTCAATATTGAATGTTTGGAATAAAACATTCCAACATGACCTTCAGTCATGCTTCTGTCTGATGATTCAGAGGAGTAATCTACCTTAGTATGCCTAGAGGTCGAGGTCGCGTTCGTGGTCGCGGTCGTGGACGTAATCAGGAGCGTGATAGGGTGACTCGTTTGTCTCCGAGCACCGATCGGTCCAGTGTACTAGTCGCATGATTAGGGACAATCAGCTGGGGGTAATCTTAATGTTGGCGCCGCCACCATCCTTCAACAGGTGGCAACCCAGTTGGCACAGATGAACTAAGCAGTGCACCAGAATGAGCACCTAGATGGGGATAACGGAGCTACTAAGTGGTTGCGAGACGTGATGAGAATGCATCCACCTCGTTTTGCAGGTTCCTCTGATTCGTTAGGTTGGGAGAATTGGCTCTTCCAGTTGGGAAGAACATTTGATGTTGTAGCTTGTCCGGATGAGAGGAGGGTACCCATTGCTTAGTACCTCCTCGATAAGGAAGTTGTGGATTGGTGGGAGGTCATAGCACCTACAGACCGTACATCCACTTGGACTGAGTTTAAGACTGCCATGGAGGCAGAGTATTACTCGTTGCCTGTCCGAGAGCGTTGGATTATCGAGTTTTTCTCGGCTATGCCTCATGACGTGTCAATATCCCAAGCGATAGTCGATTATAATCAGCAGCTGTGTTATGTTCGTGAGCAAGTAAAAAGTGAAGCACACAAGATCCGTTACTTTTATATGCGCATTAAGCCCCGTGTACGTCAGAGTTTGGCTCCTCTCATGTGTACTACTCTGAAAGTGTATCAGGATCGAGCTTTAGCCGTTGAGATGACCATTTCTGTGACGGAAAGTAAGACACAGAAGATCGTGGGTAGCTTCTCGAGGGGTTAGAGAAATGAATTCCATGAGCCTATTATTCCATATCGTTCTTCTAGGAAGACTCCCCGTTCGGTTGGTCAGTCCAATAATCCTACCCCTGTGGTTAGTAACGTGAGCAGTGTGAAAACATGTTTCAATTGCAGTTGTGTGGGCCACGTACGGCAGAATTGTCGCTCGCCACAGGTGAATTGTTTCAAGTGTGGTCAAGTGGGACACCAAGCGGTGCATTGCGAGACGGTTGCTAAGATGGTTGGGGAATGGGGTTTCGCTTCTATTCCTTGAGGGGCCAGTGATGCCCAGTGATAGTATTTTGTGTTTTGTATTGTGGACTGTATCTCGTACGGAGATCTAATTTTTTGATGTTAATGTTTGGTGCTTGATGACCAATGTTTTGGTTCGAATAATTTTGTGTGGGTTGTTGAACCTACGGAAACCGATGACAGAAGATCACGTGGTCACGAGTATGTTAGATATCTGATGTTTGAATGCTTTTGGTTTGTTATATAGCACTGTGATGCTCTTGTTTTAAGTTTCGGGACGAAACTTATTTTTAGTGGAGTAGAATTTAATAGCCGAGATTTTTGTTTCTGGTTGCCTTGAATTTTTATAACTTTAAGTGGATTGCATGATGTTTGTGTCTATATGATCATGTGTCGTGCTTTGTCATGTGTTTGTTTTCGACTCGAATTGTTGGTGTTGTACGTTAGTCTTTCATCGCATGTTGCGTGATTGTCGTTCCATTGAGGAGTATCGTTGTTGTGTTGAGTTTTGATGTGATCCTACTGCATGTGCAGTAGGTGTAGCGCACGCTACACTGTGTTATAGCGTGTTCTACTGGTGCAGTTTTAGCGCACGCTAGTGTGCTAGTTAGCGCATGCTAATTGGAGATGCAGAAATTGTCCATAAAATGCTGGACTGGGATTAGAACTCGTTAGCGCACGCTAAGGTTTGTGATTAGCGCACGCTAACTGTAGTGTTGGGCAGAACGTGCTATGATGTTGCTTCGATAGCGCATGCTAATCAGCGTGATTAGTGCACGCTAAGCTGTCCAGTATATAAATTGGATAGCAGGCGTTTCTCCTCATTCTATTTCATTTCTTCTTCCTTCTGCGACGGTTGAGACGACGGTGATTAGCATTTTAGCTTGGCCGATTTTGCTCCATCCAAAGATGTTTTGGAGAGTCCTATATGATTATAACATCATCTAATCCATTGTTCTTCGTCGTATTGAGGTATTTTCTTGAATTCCCTAGAGTTGACCTTTTCGAGGGTTTTATTCTTGATTTCAAATTAAATCATGTTTTAGTAGATCGATTGGTGTTAAACATTGGTATTGATCCTGTTCTATGGATTGTATATCCATATTTCCGATTCATTCAACCCGGTTGATAGTTTTAGGATTCTTGAGGAACCGTGAACATTTAATGGTGGATTAAATGTTTCAATGAGTTTTCCTTTAGTTGTTGGTCATGATATCCGTTGTTATTGGTCTTTATCCTCGTATTGATCATGTTATCGTTGTTTCTTGCGGAGGTTGTTCGAGGCACTTTGGTCAAGTCGTGTTCATCGAGGCATTCGTGTGTTCATTTTCGGGGCAAGTATCTTACTTATACGATTGATATCCTGTGAATAGAGATTACATGTTGGGTTGTGATGATTGGTTTATCTTTTTAAACATAGTCCATACGAATTGCTTATGAATTACTTGTTATGAATGCTTGGCGATGTTTGTGTTATTTTGGTATGTGTAATGTTGTGGAACTCTGTTAGATTGTGATAATTGTGTTGGATTGGTCGCACACAAGGTTGTGTACCGTGTTGTGTATTGATCATGAGATATGTTGATTGTGTGTTGTTGATGATAATGGTTGGATTGTTGAGATTGTGTTATGTGTGTTGGATGCGTAATGTTGTGGTGATCGATGTGATTGATTGACTGTCCATTGTTGAAGAAATGTGAACGTGAATGTTGTGTGTTGTAATGCTAAGTTCACTCGTGTGGGTTCGACGGGACCTACGAGGATGCATGGCAGTGGTCCATGGGATCGGAACTTAGTATGTAGTGTTGTGGTCCAATCGTGCAGGTCTGACAAGGCCTATGATGACACCTGAGACAAGATCATGGGGTCAGGGCACAGTACGTCCGACCGTATGGGTTCGACGGGGCCTACGGTGACTCATGACAGTGGATCGCGGAGTCGGGACTAATATTGTGATGTTGTGTTTGGTAAAGACCGTGTGGGTTGTTGAACCTACGGTGACTCGTGATAGTGGATCGCGGAGTCGAGATTGATTTGTGGCTGTTGTGTTTGGTTAAGACCATGTGGGTTGTTGAACCTACGATGACTCGTGATAGTGGATCACGGAGTCGAGATTGATTTGGTGATCTGTTGTGTTTGGTTAAGACCGGGTGGGTTACTGAACCTACGGTGACTCGTGACAATAGATCACAGAGTCAAGAACATGCTTTGATGAACAATTTTTTTGAAAGGAAAGTTTTACGAAAATGGAATGATTGGGCTGAGACCCAAGCGGTTTTGTGGAAATGATATCGTGTTGTAAAAATATTTAGGTTTGAAATGAGATTTGGGTTAAGACACTAACGATTTGAAATAATTCTTAAAACTTAGGACCCGATGTCCTAAAGGCTTTGTATTTCTAAAATTCCCGAGATGATGATTCTATTTTCAAATGCTTCGAGTGCTTTGTTTTCTAAACACCAAAACCTCTCTGGAATAATTATTGGATGGTTGTCTTTATCTGATTCGTGATTGTTGTTTGCTTGCTACATTTCGTATGGTTATGATACTTGTATTGGCAAATTCGATATGTTAACCCCTTAAATCGGGAAAATGCTTTTCCTGCATTTCAGGTATGCTTGGTTTGTGGGAGCAGTCACAGATCTGCATGAAGATGATGGGCTGCGATACTAATCAATAGTTTAGGAGCTTAGTTTGATGTCGCTGTATTGTTGATTAATTTCCAGACTTCCGATGTATTGTGTTAGACCCCTGCGTGGGTATATGTTGTAAGACACTTATTTTGGTTTGAATTAGTTGTGTGGCCTTATTGGTCAGAGTCGTTATATAGTTGACCCTGGCCGGTCAATAAGTTGGTCGTTTTGTAGTGTTTAGCCTGGTAGATCCTTGTGAGAAGGGACTACGATGTGTGATATTCCCGGATGATTTCTCGGGTGTTACATGTTTAGAGGTTGTAGCTGTAATATCCGGATAAATTTTTGGGTATTTTCGTCTGTATTTGAACCCTGTATTACTCGAATTTGTGCTATCAATAATCGAAGTATGATCGTTTCCGTATTCGTTTCCTCATGCATGATAATATCAACTTTTAATCCTTCACATGCAACTACGTCGTAACGTACGCTAACAGGTAAGCGTAACGTACGTTATGAGCTAGAGATAGCATATGCTACGAGCTAGGCGTAGCGTACGTAAGGAGGTCAATGATTGAACAGGCTGGCTAGCACATGGACGGCTGGTGGTGGGCTCGGAAAGATTCCCGCGGATCAACCTGGACAATTTTGGGGTCAACGGGTGTTAACGTACGCTAAGGTATGTAACTAGCGTACGCTAATGTGTGTTGCTTACGTACGTAACTTTAGGGTGTAACGTACGTAAGTGAGGACAAAATGAGACAGTAAGCTACCATTGAACGATAGCGTACGCTAAGGACGAATGGTAGCGTGCGCTAAGTCGATTACGTACGTAAAGCGCTGAGGCTAACGTACGTAAAGCTCAAGACATTATATATATATGGAAAACACCCCATTTCATTTCACTTCGTCCCTTTCACTTATACGTTGTTTTCCTTCATTTCTAGAGAGTCTCCATCCATCTAAAACACCTATAGATTACATAGACTCGATCATTGAAGTTAAGAAACATCTTGGATTGGCATTCAAGCAATCGGGGTTGGATGCTACCTCTTGTCTCGGCGTTTCCTTCATATTAAGGTATGTTAATGCTACCTCAACCTTGAATACGTGTTCTTAAGGATGTTCCTAACATACTACCGGGATTATTAAGCTCCATAGATGACTTTTAACCGAACATCATGTTTTTGGAAGTTGGAATGTTCATGCTTTAGTTACCCGAGTTAAGAATATTATAGTTCGAATCTTGTTATGATGAATAAGTAAGGGAAGTTTTCTGAGATTAATAAACCCGTATTGAATGGTATTTCCATAATGATCGTAGACTTAATGTTGATAACAACCTCAGATTTTCCGAACTACCTTTGAGGATTTATAATCGAGATTGGAGTAAGTTTTATGCCGGCATGTTTAACCTGGAATTCGAAGACATCAACACCATAGGATCATTCAGATTCACATGAGTATTATATGTGTGAGTAAAACGTACGTTAATCTCTATGCATTACGTACGTTATACCCCCAGGCAAGGCAGTCGTCTGAACTGAGAAGAACTGTCAAATGCATGCTTAGCGTGCGCTAAGCTTTGTAGCTTACGTACTTTAACGTGCAGACGTAACGTACGTTATTTAGATGTGTAACGTACGTTATGAAGAGAACGGTTAGGATTCGGTCGTCTTTCTATGTTTTTCCTCGTGTGATTGATTGTTTACTTAATGATAGGATATTAAGGACGAAATCCCTATGATAATCCAGTGTTGAGCCTTTCCGATCGTCATTTTCATTGGAGTTCCGGATTGTTCCAATCAACCGTATTTCCGGAGTATTCGCGAGAGATTACCAAGGCAAGTACCTTGAGGTACGCATTATAACTACGTGAAATCATTGTTGTTAAAGTGTATGAATCATGTTATGAATATATGTATATATATATTATATTGTAAATATATGTATGTATGTAGACATACGTACATATATATATATATATATATATATATATATATATCAATATATATATATATATATATGTGTGTGTGTGTGTGTGTGTGTGTGTATTTATAAATATATATATATATATATATATATATGGAGATGATTGTTGGGTGATTAATACAAATGCTAGTCGACGTACTCAACTTGGATCAAAGTATATATGGTAAGGTTTGTATTTTCGGTTGAGTTACGGTATAAGTATATATATGTAGTGTTGATTGGTAGTGCTGAAGGCTTAATGTGTCAAGTCTTGATGAATAACGTGCGAGTTGTTTATTTTGCGTGGTTATGGACTGGCGAATAAATTGTGTGAATTGATGAACCGATTTGATAATTGTTGCAACGATTGACTGTGTACTTGATATCTGTAACAACGTGAATACTCATTATGAGAGACATCATATTCGGGTGCCTCTGAGGGCGGGGCGTGTACTCTGGCCTGGTGTACACTGCAATAAGCGGATCCATATGATTGGTGAACACCGGTGTTACCTAATGCGCGAGAAAGGGGAGGCTCCTGTGGGAGTGAACGCCAGCGCGGTGACATGTGCAATGGGCGGCCAATATAGTGGAGTGAACGCCGGTACACAGGTGTGCAAGGGAGGCGCCTGGCAGGCTTATTGGAAACGGATATTCGAGAAACATCTAAGAACCGATACCAAACGATTTTCGAAATTCAAGTTTCTTTCAACTCATTTTAAAATGTTGGTCTTGATATAGACCGCGGTTTGTGTTTTATGAAAGTTTGTTTCAACTTGTTCTAAAAATTGGTATCAGGTTAGTTAACCAAGGATATTTGACAAGATTTCTGAGGGTTAATTAATCAAGGGTTTTGAGCAGGATTTGTCGATTGAGAGATTGTGTCTTTGATTGATCTTGTGATGATATTCTGTGAAATGTTGAGATGATTGATCTCGTGATGATATTATTTGGATTGGGTCGGGAACCCCGTGAGATGTTGTAATGATTCACTTGTGACAGTGTTCTATATATTGGGTTGAGGACCCAAATAACGTTGAATTGATTTTCTTGTAAGATTGTTTTCCACATGCTGGGTTAAGGACCCGAGGACTCTTGAAGTTATTTTCTAAAAGTATTCCCGTTCGATTTGCAAAACCCAAAGATAGCTCGAGTCAACAATAACGTTTTCAAAACTATCTTATTAAAATATTTCCCTTTTAAAAAGGGGGTTTTCAAACTAGACCTTCTGACGCATTGGGCTCGTTTGAAGTTCCATTGGAGTTATTGTTCCGTAAATGAAATTGATGGTATGAATATCTTTCCCTTGTGTAAATGAATACTCTCCTGTACTGGTTGTGTGAATGTGTGGAGCATGTTAAGGCTTCACGGCTGTTGAGTTTTCGTGTTGATATTTTTCGTATATCTTGTATGTTATGTACTTGCACTAGCAAAATTCTAATTTGCTAACCCCCGAGTTTTCGGGGGGTGGGTGCCTGTTATTGCACTCAGGTTTCGCAGCTCCGGAGCAGTCACAGGATTGGCTTGGAAGGAGATAGAACAATGCTGCTAATCACGCAGGAGTTATAGTCTTTTCTTTTGTTTCATCTTAGTCAGTATTTTCTCTTTTGGTCGAGCATTCACCCTTGTACGGGTGTAGTTTCATTCATTAAACCAAGTTGTCATTTTTTTTCTGTGTTCAAGTACATTATTGTCATTGAGTTGTAAATTACGTTGGTTTTTGAATTGTTTTATGACCTTGTCGGTCTGTCTTGTAAATAATTGACCTCGGTTGGTCAATCATTGAGTAGTCTTTTGGAGTTTTGCCTGGTAGATCCTTTTGAGAAGGGTCTACGGCATGTGACATTCCCGGTCGAATTCTGGGGGTGTTACAGAGATGGTATCGGGGCCAGGTTTGCAAAAAACCTAGGCCATTGTGTCAAGTCCATGTCTTGTGTAAGTCGCGCGCGTTAGAGTTGTGATTAGTATCGTGGTTCCAAAATCATCTTCAAGCAATCCGTGATGGTAAGCCTCCCGAATCGTAAGTCCCCTTGTATACGTATTTGATTATATTGTGCTAATGTGTTTAATATGAACTAAGGGTTAGAACTTGTTGGAGATTATATTGTTTTAGGATATTACCTACGTATACGGTCCGAGTGAGAATGGTTACGTAGTATGCTTTGGAAGTCGAACATATTTATCGGTTTCTGCATTTCAGTAGAATAAATCTTTGAGTGTTAAGTTTATCCGCTGCGTGAGTATTTTGAAATGACTTTTGGTATTTTGCAAACTGAATTGTTATTTCATAAGACTGATTCCCTAAACCGAGTTTTGATATTTTAGTCTTGCACGTTATGACGGTATTTTTATGACGATATTTGATAATTTACAAATGATTTTGTGAGTTTTGAAAAATACTAATGTCATCGGCCTTTTGGCGTATTTCAAAATGGTTTTGTAAATGTTTTTTTAGCCTGGTGGGTTCTGGCATGGAATCCACGACATGTAATATTCCCGGGCCGAATCACGAACATTTTAAAGTGGTATTTTGAAATTTTTCCTAACATTGTAAAACCCATGATTTAATGTTGTCATGTCAAATGGTCACGTATTTTGGTGAAAAATCCTTTCAATTAAACATTTTGGTAGAAGAGGAAAGATTTTCAATTGTAGTACTTGAAACTTAACACCTTTGAAATATTTAAAATTAGTTACAGTTCGATTTTCAATTTTATTGTACGCATTACTCGAAAATAAATTTTTAGAGTCGTTGTATAAACCTCCTCTTCCAAAATTAAAGGACAGTATTTACAAGTTTTGAGCGCAACGTGACTCGGCCTATGTTTCAAAAATTTGTTTTCATTAAAAGCATACGCATAATGATCGTCCTAGTCAAAGGACTGGGACTTCAGAAAATTTCGTGCTTTACAATATTACCGTTATTCTAAGGATGCTAATTAAACCTTGTGTTGATAATTGTGGTATACCGTACGACCGACTATTTGATAACGTTAAACGGTACTATCTGCATTAGCATGACGAGCCTTGGCGGACGTAGACGTGATAATGGAAGCGGAAGCGGTGAGGTGGTTCGTATGACAACGATTCATGTTACAGTGAAGGAGTATCAAGATCAGACGATATCCTATGAAACCTCCCCAGTGACTGAGCCAACGAGCGGAGAGAAGAGACCGAGGACATCTGGAAAATTTTTGGGCGGTGAAGAGACTAAGATTCCCAAATCCCCACGTCGTTCGAACGCATCGTCTTCGCGATCGGGAGTGAGCGCTGGGAATCCCAAGCCAGCATCGGTGACTCCTGGTAAGAATAGAGTGTGCTTCAACTGCAACCGTATGGGACATATTCATGTAAACTGTCCCTCCCCACTCTTGACTTGTTATCAGTGCGGGTGTGAAGGCCATTGGGAGAAACATTGTGAGATAATTTCCGAATTGGCAAAGAATGCTACCCTGTTGGTGAGCAGAGCCAGTGGCCGGAGAATGTCCCGAAACCCTATGTCTCTTTCTGAAGAGCCTAACATAGGCAGATGAAGATTTTGTACTATGTCCTAGTCGTTGCTGTTTCCAACAATCGTGACATTGATCGTTTTTCATTTCATTGCCTTTCGTTTCATGTCTTCTTAGTATGGAGAAACGTATCACCCGTACTCTTCTTAGTATTTTCGGTGTTGGGTGATTTTCATTGTTGGTGATTCATCTGTGATCCTCTTGACAATTTTAAATTACCATGTTCTACTTAGCCTACCGTCATTCGAACGAATTTCAGAACCGTTTTGTTAGACTCCGTGAATTATTGTGGTCTATCCACATCTGAACGTGATCCTTGCAAAATTTTGTTCGAAACTATTTGTTCCCACTCGTGCAGTTAACATTTCCAATGTGTTATGAACTTGAATATGGTTGGTCGAGCTCGACACACGATTTCAAGACATCTGAGCCGTTTGTGATTTTCCTTAATTCTTGGAGCTTTTACTTCTCCACCTCAACTTCTCATGTTCACATGTAATTTATCACCTCGATTCACGTACCAGATACTTGCTAGGCCCGATCATTGTATTTCTAGAACATTGCGTTCGCGCATTGCTCGTGATGTTTTGTGGCTGAGCAAGTAGCTATTTTTCCTTAGTTGTTCCACCACTCTACTTTAAGTTTTGGGATGAAACTTCTTTTTAGAGGGAGAGTATGTAATATCCGGATAAATTTTTGGATATTTTCGTCCGTATCTGAACTTTGTATTACTCGAGTTTGTGCTATCAATAATCAAAGTATGATCGTTTCTGTATTCGTTTCCTCATGCATTATAATATCAACTTTTAATCCTTCACATGCAACTACGTCGTAACGTACGCTAATAGGTAAGCGTAACATACGTTACGAGCTAGAGATAGCGTACGCTACGAGCAAGGCGTAGCGTATGTAAGGAGGTCAATGATTGAACAGGCTGGCTAGCACATGGACGGCTGGTGGTGGGCTCGGAAAGATTCCCGCGGATGAACCTGGACAGTTTTGGGGTCAACGGGTGTTAACGTACGCTAAGGTATGTAACTAGCATACGCTAATGTGTGTTGCTTACGTACGTAACTTGAAGGTGTAACGTACGTAAGCGAGTACAGAATGAGTGAGTAAGCTACCATTGAACGATAGCATACGCTAAGGACGAACGGTAGCGTGCGCTAAGTCGATTACGTATGTAAAGTGCTGAGGCTAACGTACGTAAAGCTCAAGACATTATACTTATGGACAACACCCCATTTCATTTCACTTCCTCTCTCTCACTTGTACTTCATTTTCCTTCATTTCCTAGAGAGTCTCCAGCAATCTAAAACACCTATAGATTACATAGACTCGATCATTGAAGTTAAGAAACATCTTGGATTGGCATTCAAGCAATCAGAGTTGGATGCTACCTCTTGTCTCCACATTTCCTTTATATTAAGGTATGTTAATGCTACCTCAACCTTGAATTCGTATTCTTAAGGATGTTATAAACATACTACCAGGATTATTAAGCTCCATAGATGACTTTTAACCAAACATCATGTTTTTGGAAGTTGGAATATTCATGCTTTAGTTACCCGAGTTAAGAACATTATAGTTCGAATCTTGTCATGATGAACAAGTAAGAGAAGTTTTCTGAGATTAATAAACCCGTATTGAATGGTGTTTCCATAATGATCATAGACTTAATGTTGATAACAACCTCAGATTTTCCGAACTACCTTTGAGGATTTATAATCGAGATTGGAGTAAGTTTTATGATGGCATGTTTAAGCTGGAATTCGAAGACATCAACACCATAGGATCATTCAGATTCACATGAGTATTATATGTGTGAGTATAATGTATGTTAAGCTCTATGCATTACGTACGTTATACCCTTAGGCAAGGTAGTCGTCTGAACTGAGAAGAACTATCAAATGCATGCTTAGCGTGCGCTAAGATTTGTAGCTTACGTACGTTAACATGCAGATGTAACGTATGTTATTTAGATGTGTGACGTACGTTATGAAGAGTACAGTTAGGATTTGGTCGTCTTTCTATGTTTTTCCTCGTGTGATTGATTGTTTACTTAATGATAGGATATTATGGACGAATTCCCTATGATAATCCAGTGTTGAGCCTTTCCGATCGTCGTTTTCATTAGAGTTCCGGATTGTTCCAATCAATCGTATTTCCGGAGTATTCACGAGATATTACCAAGGAAGTACCTTGAGATACGAATTATAACTACGTGAAATCATTGTTGTTGAAGTGTATGAATCACGTTATGAATATATGTATATATATTATATTGTAAATATATGTATGTATGTAGACGTACGTATATATATATATATATATATATATATATATATATGTGTGTGTGTGTGTGTGTGTGTATGTATAGATATATGTATATATATATGGAGATGAATGTTGGGTGATTAATACCAATGCTAGTCGACATACTCAACTTGGATCAAAGTACATATGGTAAGGTTTGTATTTTCGGTTGAGTTACGGTATAAGGATATATGTGTAGTGTTGATTGGTAGTGCTGAAGGCTTAATGTATTAAGTCTTGATGAATAACGTGTGAGTTGTTGTTTATTTTGCTTGGTTATGGACTGGCGAATAAATTGTGTGAATTGATGAACTGATTTGATAGTTGTTGCAACGATTGACTGTGTACTTGATATTTGTAACAATGTGAATACTTGTTATGAGAGATGTCATATTCGGGTGCCTCTGAGGGTGGGGCGTGTACTCCGGCCTGGTGTACGCTGCAATGAGTGGCTCCATATGATTGGTGAACACCGGTGTTACCTAATGCGTGAGCAAGGGGCGGCTCCTGTGGGAGTGAACACCGGCGCGATGACTTGTGCAATGGGGGGCCAATACAGTGGAGTGAACGCCGGTACACATGTGTGCAAGGGATGCGCCTGGCAGGCTTATTGGAAACGGATATTCGAGAGACAGCTAAGAACCGATACCAAACAATTTTCGAAATTGAAGTTTCTTTCAACTCATTTTAAAATGTTGGTCTTGATATAGACCGCGGTTTGTGTTTTCTGAAAGTTTGTTTCAACTTGTTCTAAAAATTGGTATCAGGTTAATTAACCAAGGATATTTGACAAGATTTCTGAGGGTTAATTAATCAAGGGTTTTGAGCAGGATTTGTCGATTGAGAGATTGTGTCTTTGATTGATCTTGTGATGATATTCTGTGAAATGTTGAGATGATTGATCTCGTGATGATATTATTTGGATTGGGTCGGGAACCCCGTGAGATGTTGTAATGATTCGCTTGTGACAGTGTTCTATAAATTGGGTCGAGGACCCAAATAACGTTGAATTGATTTTCTTGTAAGATTGTTTTCCACATGCTGGGTTAAGGACCTGAGGACTCTTGAAGTTATTTTATAAAAGTATTCCCGTTCGATTTGCAAAACCCCAAGATAGATCGAGTCAATAATAACGTTTTCAAAACTATCTTATTAAAATATTTCCCTTTTAAAAAGGGGGTTTTCAAACTAGACCTTCTGACTCATTGGGCTCGTTTGAAGTTCCATTGGTGTTATTGTTCCGTAAACAAAATTGATGGTATGAATATCTTTCCCTTGTGTAAATGAATACTCTTCTGTACTGGTTGTGTGAATGTGTGAAGCATGTTAAGGCTTCGCGGCTGTTAAGTTTTCCTGTTGATATTTTTCGTATATCTTGTATGTTATGTACTTGCACTAGCAAAATTCCAGTTTGCTAACCCCCGAGTTTTCAGGGGGTGGGTGCCTATTATTGCACTCAGGTTACGCAGCTCCGGAGCATTCACAGTATTGGCTTGGAAGGAGATGGAGAACAATGATGCTAATCACACAGGAGTCAGAGTCTTTCCTTTTGTTTCATCTTAGTTGGTATTTTCTCTTTTGGTCGAGCATTCACCCTTGTACGGGTGTAGTTTCATTCATTAAATCAAGTTGTCATTTCTTTATGTGTTCAAGTTCATTATTGTCATTGAGTTGTAAATTACGTTGGTTTTTGAATTGTTTTATGACCTTGTCGGTTTGTCCTGTAAATAATTGACCTCGGTTGGTCAATCATTGAGTAGTCTTCTGAAGTTTTGCCTGGTAGATCCTTGTGAGAAAGGTCTACGGCATGTGACATTTCCGGTCGAATTCTGGGGGTGTTACAGTAGCAACCCTGGACTCCTGACATCCCTCCCCCCTCCTCTTTTCCTTTTAGTTAACAAGTACCACACTCTTTCATTCATTTTCCATTACATTGCCTGTAGAAGTACTCCCTTTTCTTTTGTAGGTAGCCTTGTCCCAGAGTGTCCCCCAACTGCATTACTATATAATTCTTCCAAAGTCCGTCTCCTTAAGTTGTCAGCATTGCCAGCAACTCACTTCTCTCTGAATTGAAGTACTGCTTGATAAAGTAGTAGTTCTGAGGCCCTGTTTTGTTTATAGCTATTGCAGCAATCAGTTTCCCTATTTTTGTATCTCCTCCATAGCTTTACACAATTTGTTCTATCCATAGGGGTGCTATAGATGTAATTTAAGCATAACTATCCTGTAGGCTCTCCTTTGAATCTCTCATTAATAGTCAAAATGCATTGAATGATCTTGATAGTTATACTGAAGTTCACCTAGCCGAGATAACCATTGTTCCTAAGATCACATCCCAATCACATAATTTAGCCACATGTGAAATTTGTGCATTTTAGGTGGTTGGTGAGTTGTGAACCATCTAGTATCTGTATTGTCATAGGAGAGTGCTCCACTGTGGGGATGTGTAGAGCTTCCACCAGCTGTTTGTGCACCGAATTTAAGGTGCTTCCATGCCGTCAAACTGCATCAGCCGTGAGCTCTTAGCAGGGTTTCCCATGCTCATAGCAGCCAAGATAATCTCCTGCCCTTTCCAGTCTTCTCGTTCTTCTCAAGGTATGTTATCATACTTGGGCTATTCTGTATAATCTCCCACATCCACTTCCCCTGCAATCATTAAGAAACTCTATAAGTTTTTGCATTCATGCCCCTTAACAAATTCCTCAATCACTATAGAAACAAAGGCCTTTTTATCTCCTTTCTTCTCTTTAGGTGTAAGTTAGGTTTAATGTTGATAACCTTAGGTGTCTTTACCGGCATGAGTAAGGTTGGTTTGTGAGTTGTGACATGGGATTTACTGCAATATTTTAGTGGCTTACTGCAGGCAGAGTAGTCTTTGTAGGAGTTGAACAAATAGAGTGTTCGTAGTACTTTGCTAATTTAAGGGCTTGCTCTAGGGTGGTGGGTTCTAGGAGCCTTATCATTCCTCTTATCCTACCAAGTTTTCTAGGCAAAATTCATTTGTTAAGCTGTTTCAACAATTGACACATGCTTTTCTCAAACTCATCATAATAGGCTTCTACAGTTGTAATATGTTGTAGCCTTTCAAATTTATAAAACACCAACTCGTTACCTATCTCTCCAAATCTGGCCAAAAAACCTTGAGTGAATTGTTGCCATGACACTTTGTCTTGACAGACAATGAAAGACTTGTACCAGGATCTTGGTGTTCCACTCAGATGCATGGTTGCTATGGATGGCATCTTCATATCCACCACTTCATCGATAGTGAAGCACTCCTCACAGTACCTTAACCATTTTAGAGGATCATTTCCTTCCTTAAAGACTGGAAAACTTAATTTAAGATGCCGGAGTCTTTGATTATCTTTCTTAAAATCCTTCCCTCGACCTTCATCCAGACTATTTGAATCTCCCTTTACCATCCTCGTCTGTTCATATTTCAACCTCTCAAATGGAGCATGTTCAGGTTTCCTAAACACGTCTCTCTAGGTGTGTTAGCTAGGGGTTTGAGTCTCACACAGTTCACTCTCCCCCCGTCCTCTGGCCAATCCACTTATCCTGCACCTTTACCTTGAAGAAAACCATCTATCCCTGCAAGTAATAACTCAATCTTCTCTTGTAAGTTCCTTATCCTCTCATCGGATCCATCCATATGACCATTAAGAATACTGACTAGAGATGGCCACTTACCCGACACCGTTATTATACTCATCACAACATAACAACACAATTAACACGGAATACACGATTCCATAACTTTAAACAAGTAGGGGTATCATTAAAGCCTTCAATGTTCAAGATAATCAAACCATAAACAACTCACACGAATCATATTCACGAGGGTAAACCAACCATCGTAAATCCAACATGTAAACTCTATTTGGAGCAAACAAATTGTATAAGAAAAAACTTGCCTCGAAACCATGGTCGAAACGAGATGATGAACGCGATGCGGTTCGGCAGCCCCGAATTCCTCGAAATCGAAACGCAAGTTCTCCGTCGAACACGGCTCGACTGGGGAACTTCGAAACCCTCGATGATATAGAAAATGAATATGACGACGAACGAAAGGGTTCAACACGATATCTTCGCAAGGAACTCAACCCTAACATCATATCATCAATAAATCAACAATCGTACGAGGAAGAATAATCATAGAACGTCCGAAATCCCCTCTAAGACATTCTACCGGACACCTTCGAGGCGTCGATTAGGAACTCAATAAAACAACGAATCCTTGGCAATCAAACCATGGAACAACAAGGAAATTGGTAGAATACAACTTAATAATCAACAATACATCACTAATCTAGGTTAAATCGGATTAAACGGACGAAATCAAATAAAATCCCCAATTTCCCCAAAACTAGATTTGTAGAAATTCTAACCTTGATTCGGTCGATCGGAGGAGGTTATGGGATGATTAATCGATGTTAGAAACTCAAGAACTTCCTGGATTGGTAGAATAACATCATGCCTTCGTGTTCTCCAAGTCTTGGCCACGGAGGAGATGAAATGGGTGAAAAAAACGAGTGAAGAAGTACCCTGCCCGACCATATTTATACTGCCCAGGGACGCACGAGCAGACACGCACGAGCGGTTGGTCGGGCGCCGGGTCGTGCGCGCCACTGCCAGGCATCTGCCGAGATGCACGAGCACCGAGCACGAGTACTCGCTCGTGCATGTGCAGTCAGGGCCGCACGAGCGCCGGATCGTGCGCCCAGCTCGTGCGCACCTGGCTGGTCCCTACCGCACGTGGCCGGCCAGTGCCTAACCGTCATGACTCGATGACTAAAATTCCCAAAAACGTACGGAATGAACACGAAGAATAGTATAACATTCAAAACACAAGATAAGTACTAAAGAAACACATGGCTCCGACAACCCGAAGGTTGAAAGGACGATACGAAGGCAAACACCCCAAAACTTTGGGAAATTACGAAATGGCCCAAATGCCCGAAACATCACAATACGACAATGGATAATCAAACCGAAGCTCCCAACACGTGTAACGACGTTAGTGAACTTACGAAAAACTCGAAACAACAGTTTCGAACGAGATTCGCAAGAATCGAACTCAAGTGCGGAAAAGTCGCTAAGACACACGGAATCCAACAAAACAACACCGAAACGAACTCGGATGTCAAAAAGTGCAGAATTAATCATTCTCAAAATGGCGAAACGGTCACAATCGACTCCCTAAGATGAACTTCTGCCAAAAAAGAAAATTACCAAAAATCAAAAATTGCGGATATTACAACTAGTGGTTGTCATTCAAGTGACTGTTATAAATTTTTATTGATGTTACATTACAGTGCAGTTGAATGAAACAAAATACAAGTAAGAAAATTACAAGTATTGCATATTTACAAATAAATTACAAAATAAAAATTACAAGAAAATTATCTTCCTCTCCCTCTTCCTCTTCCTCTGATCTGCTGCCTTGCTGGAGGAAGTGATCTCAATGGTTTGGCTCCAATTGGTTTCTTGGATACTGGGGCTAACACATATTTCCTCTTGATTACCAACGAACCAAACTGTTGCTGCTCAGTAGTTGTGAAGTTATTTTCCATGCAAAGTTCTCTGATTTCTTCCTGAAGAGCCAGCTCATCAAGTTCACCATTCATAAGCGTAGGGGCTTCTTCAGGTCTGAAATTAGGAATCATTGGATAGGCATTGAATTTCTTTGCAGCATATTTTCTCAAAACTGCCTAAAGTTTTGAAAAATTCATATCCATGAAATTAATGAAAGTTTGTTGTGGGGAGCAATCTTTGTCTTGAAGTATCTCCCAGAGATAGTACTTCTCTATAAATTGTTTCTTTGCTCCTCCCCACATTAGTGCTGCCTCAGCAGGCATGAACTCTTTAACATATTGAAACTCCTTTCCTTCCCATTGATATCTCACCTCAGGTTCTTGTCTGGTCCTTTTCTTTTTGGCTGCAAGTTGGTCTTTAGATGCAGCTACTTCTTTTGTCTTCGGGTGAGAGGTTCCTGCCTGTATGAGAGGGATGTCTTGTCTTCTTTTTTTTCTTGCCTCCTCTCTGCCTTCCCACTGCCTGTTTTCTTTCCCTTTACCTTCCTCTTCCCCCTTTTTGCCAGCATCATAATAGTGCCTAGCTGCTCCTCCACCCTAGACATGAAGTCAGACATGCCAAGAGGCATTCTGGAGTTAGTGGGTGGTGGGGAAGGGTCCTTCGTGTTGATCAAGGTGTCCATCTTAGCATTGAGGGACTGCAGGTCAGGCTTGACTTCAGTTGCTAAAACCCTGGCAACTATTTCTTCAACAAGTCGTCTGATCAGATCAGCCATTGCAGGTGAGATCTGGACTTCAGGTGCTTTCTAAGGTGCATTTTCACCTGAGTCTTCTTCTCCAGCTGATCTCCTGGCAGTTGACTTCTCTGAAGGTAATCTCCTATCATCTGCCTTCTGATCAGAGGGGGTTTTATCTAGAGTTCCTGACTTGTCATCCTCTATTGTCTGATGAGATTTGGATGCTTGATCAGGTGCCCCATGATAATCAGCTTCATCATCTCTTCTCTCATCTTCTTTTCTTTCTCCTTCTTCTTCTTCTTTTTCTTCTTTTTCTACTTCTTCTTCTTCTTGTTCTTTTTCTTCAACTTCTTCTTTTTCTTATTCTTTTTCTTCTTTCTCTTCCTTTTCAACTCCATATACTTCTTCTTTTTCGAATCCTTCTTCCTGTTCTTTTTCAACTCCTTCTTCTCCTTTTTCAGTATCATCCTTTTGAACTTCAACAATTATTATTCCTTTTTCTTTTTCTCCTTCTCTTTTCTCTTCCTTTTCAACTTGCCCTTCCTCTCCAATGGTATTTCCTGCTGATACACCCTCCATGATATGAAGGACGAACTGGTCCATATTTTGTTTAAAATGGGACATGAACCAATTCTCCTGGAGTAATAATAGAACATCTCTCTCTCGAAAGAAAAGCATGAGAAGTTGCTCAGTAGCCTGGGGGTGTTCCCAGGTACTCCTCTCAACAAACTCCTTTAATTGAGTGCAGGTAAGAGAATTTAAATCCTTCCACTCTTCAAATATATTAAAAAATAAAAACTTAAGCGATTGTTGTTTTACCAGCTTCAATTGATCTGAGTTTAGGTTCAGAGGATTTTTCTCCCTGAGGTTTAGGGAGTATCCAGCTTTTGGTATTTCTATTGTCATTTATGCCTCTTCTTCTTCTGTCATGCTAGGAAGAGTCAGGAGGGGAATCACTACAGCCATCAGCTCTGTCTGATCTGGCTGATCTTTAGCAGGGATAGGTGCAGGTGTAGTAATGATCTGCATCTGAGCTGAAGTTTCTTCAATTGGTGCTGGTGCAGGTGACTTTACAGTCTGCACTGCTTCTTCTTCTCCTTCAGATGGATGATCCACTAGGCCTCTCTGCCTCTTTGGTGACTGATCTTCAGATCAGGTGATATGGATAACCTCCTCCATTGCAGGTAACTTCCTTTTCAACAGATTGGCCAGAGGAGTGTTGTCGGAGTCGGAGTCATCTGCAGGTGACTTCTCAACTATAGGTAACTTTTCAGAAATATCAGCTGCAGCTGCATCTGACTTTTCTTCTTCCGAATCCGAGATGCCTCTATACTCAGATGTTCCAGATGTCATATTCTTGATTTTCTCAGCTGCCTTTTTCTTTTTATCCTCAATATTTTTTAGGGTTTCTTGGTCCAGGTGACCAAGTCTCTTGCTGAGGTGAAAGGGGGCTGCCCTTCCCTTAGCCTTCCCAAGGAACTCCAAAATACAGCTAATTTGGGTTCCGAATTTCAGTTTCTGACTGAATTTCTTCTCCTCGTCGTACCAACCCGCCTTGTTGACCTCCTTGACTAACTGCCTGTAGATGTGGTCAGGCCAGTTAATTCTCTTCTGCTAGATTAGGGTTCCCTTCACTACATACTTGGTGGATGACAATTGATCATAGCTTCCTGCCATCCCCATGACGATTTTGTTGGTTATGTCAAGAACGTACTTATACTCTCTTTTCAGATCGCCCTTCTTAGCTGTGAGTTTAACCTTGGTTGGTTTCTCAGGTGCCTTGATTTCGTACCTAGTTCCGGTTGAGCTCTGCTTTAGGGCTTCGATGGCAATGCCCCTGTTCTCCATTTTGAACGCGTCAGCAATGGTTTGGGGAGTGATAATGACTTCTTCTCCAAATACCGAACTCGTGATATAGTGTTCAGTGACTTTTGCTTCCTTGAAGAAGCAAATAACGGTCTCTTTGTACAGCTGCTTTGGGTTGATATCAAAAAAATGATAGATGCTGTTTTTCTTCATCATCCGGAATATATACTCCATTTCATCTGTGCTGATGGTTGCCAGTAATCCCTCGAAGTCGACGATGATGCTAAAAATGATTTGTTCCTTCACCAGCTTCAGGTTAACTCCTGCGAAGTATTGAGCAGAGTCTATTTTTGCAAATAAAGGTTCTGATTTAGTGCAGTGAATATTCAAGAATTTTTCTTGCTTTTTTAAAATTAGGGTTCTTAAGATTGAAGACGGTAAAGGTTTTTGAAATGATTTCGACCGTCTTATATATCTATTCGAAACGATGCTTTGATTTTAATAAAATAAGTAAGCGGCAGTCCAATTTTTGAGAAGTTAAAATGACAGTTGAATTTGATTGGACATTGTGGAGGTAGTGTGATCATGTGTTTGTCCACGTGTAAATAATATAATATAATAATTATAAGTCAGTCAAGGAATGAGAAACTTAGCTGGTTGACTCTTTGACTTCGGATGCAGCTGTGATTTCATATCTGTTCTGATCAGCTAGCTTTCCTTCATCTTCTACATCAGGTGAGATATGTCGCCTGTGGTTGGCATCAGCTAGATTTCTTTGTCTGTCCTTCGGATCCTCGTTTAGTCTGATCAGGTGAGTTCCTTGTCTGCTCTGATCAGGTAGCTTTCTCGCCTGGTCTCCGCATCAGGTAGCTTTTCCTCATCTAGTCTGCACATCAGGTAGCTTTTCTTTTGTCTGGTCTGCACATCAGGTAGCTTTTGTTTACTGGTTTAGGTCAGATGAGTTTTATCCATTTTCAGGTCAGGTGACTTTTCTCATCTGTACTAGATTCCCAATCTAGTAGTCTAAGTTCCCTGCTCAGCTCCACAAACCTTTCTTCTGGTAAAAGGTTTTATGAATATGTCAGCAATTTGGTGCTCTGTGCTGACTCTTTCTACTCTTACTCCTTTGTTTAGCATATGGTCTCTGATGAAATGATGTTTGATATCAATGTGCTTTGTTCTTGAGTGCAATACAGGATTGTTTGTTATTTCTATTGCACTATTGTTGTCACACCAAATAGGAACTTCATTTGCAATGATGTTATAGTCCCTTAGTTGTTGTCTGATCCATAGAATTTGTGCACAACAGCTGCCTGCAGCTAGATATTCTGACTCAGTTGTGGATATTGAGTTGGATACCTATTTCTTACTGAACCATGATATGAGTCTGGTTCCTAGGAATTGGCACGTTCCACTGGGCTTTTTCTGTCAATCTTGCATCCTGCAAAGTCTGCATCTGAGTATCCATATAGCTCAAAATTGTCAGAGTATCCTGATAACTCAAAATTGTCATCCTTGGGATACCATAAACCAACATTGATTGTAGACTTAAGGTATCTGATTATCCTTTTAGCTGCTTCCTGGTGAGACTGTTTTGGTTTGGACTGGAATATTGCACACACTCCTACAGCATAAGAAATGTCAGGTATGCTTGCAGTTAGGTATATGAGTGATCCAATAAGTCCTCTGTAGTGTGTTGGATCTACTGAAATGCCTTCTTCATCTGCATCAATGTGTAGGGATGTGCTCATTGGAAATCTTGCTGGTTTGGCTGAATCCATGCCAAATCTTTTGATTAGTTCCCTTGTGTACTTAGCTTGATTGATGAAACTTACATTGTCCATTTGCTTGACTTGCAAACTAAGAAAGAAGTTTAGTTTGCCCATTATACTCATCTCAAATTCTCCTTGCATAAGTTTAGAGAATTTTTCACATAGCTTGGGGTTGGTTGAGCCAAATATGATGCCATCCACATATATTTGAACTAGTAATATGTGGTCTTCATGTTCAATTCTGAACAGTGTCTTGTCCACCTTTCATTTGCTGAATCCATTCTTCTCCAAAAACACAGATAGTGTTTCATACCAAGCTCTTGGTGCTTGCTTGAGTATATATAGAGCCTTCAGAAGTTTGTATACTTTGTCTCCTTTGACAAATCCAGGGGGTTGCTCTACATAGACTTCTTCTTCTAGTATTCCATTGAGAAAGGCACTTTTCACGTCTATTTGGTAGACTTCAAAATATTTGAATGCTGCATATGCAAGAAATAGTCTGATAGCTTCCAGTCTTTCTACAGGTGCATATGTTTCATCAAAATATATTCCTTCACACTGTGCATATCATTTTGCAACTAGTCTGGCTTTATTCCTAACAATAGCTCCATCTTCATCAAATTTGTTTTTGTACACCCATTTGGTGCCTATGACTTTCTTGTGATCTGGTTTGTCTGTTAGTTCCCAGACATTGTTTCTCTCTATTTTGTTCAGTTCCCCTTGCATTGCAATTACCCATGTGTAATGTTCCAAGGCTTGTTCAGTTTATTTGGGTTCCATCTGAGACATGAAACATGAGAACATAGCCATTCCTGCTGGTTCTGTAGATTACCTGGTTTTGACTCCATCAGTTAGATTTCCAATGATCTGTTGGATGGTATATCTTTTAGCCACTTGGGGATATCATCTTCAAGGTTTGTTCCCCCTGTTGAGTTGCTTTGATGGGCTTCTTCTCTCTCTGCATCATCTAGGTTTTGTCCTTCTTGATCTGCAACCGGATCAGCTACGGTTTTGACATATGCATGTGAGTCTTGAGGGTCTTTATAAGCTGCAGTTGGATGTTCATCAGCTGCAGTTGGATCAGCTAGGTTTTGGGATCCTATCTGTTCTGCAGTTGGGTCTTCAGTTGAGTCCATCATTCCTGTTTCCTTGATGATGACTTCTTCTAGGGTGGCGGTTTTGAGCTTATTATCAATTAATTCCACCTGTTTCCTGTACTCAATAGTAGATTCATCAAACACAACATGGGGTGTTTCTTCCACAACAAATGTTCTTTTATTAAATACTATGTATGCCTTACTTATTTGTGAGTATCCCATAAAGAGACCATCATCTGTTTTAGAATCAAAGGCATTCAATTGGGTTTTACCATTGTTTTGAATGAAACACTTACAACCAGATATATGAAAATATGCAACAGTTGGTGTTTTGCCATTCCAAACCTCATAAGGAGTTTTGCCATGTCTCCCTACTATTCTGAGTGTGGCATGCTGTGTTGACAGCTTCAGCCCAGAACCTTTTTGGTAGGTCAGCTTCTGCAATCATTGACCTGGATGCTTCCTTCAAGGTTCTGTTTCTTCTTTCAGCAACACCATTTTGTTGTGGTGTTCTTGCGGCAGATACTTCATGCTGGATTCCATTCTAATCACTATATTCGGTGATTGCCTTGTTGAGAAACTCTCCATCTCTGCCTGATCCAATATTGATGATGGAGAGGGATTTCTCATTCTGAATCTTTCTTAGCAGTTCAGGTAGCTTTGTTAATGTTTCACTCTTTTTATAGAGTAAAACAATCCAAGTGAATCTGGAGTAGTTGATGAACAAATTAAAAACTCACAAGTGTACGAATCACTTTTGTAGGAAGCGGCAAGTAACTCCGAGGTCGATCTCTCGAGGAGTTGGAAACGGTTTGAAGTTTGATAATGTTCGGCAAATAGTCGAATTAACAAAAGTAAAATAAAGTAAAATACACCAAAGATTTGATAGGGTTACAATCACAACGCAGAAAAATAGAATAAACGAAATGTTAACAGGACCGAATTAAAGGTTGGATAATTAAGAGATTACAATTATGAGAATGATATGGTAGTTTAGAATCACCGACACACACGTAATCAATTATTAGTTCCGATACTCAAAGAAATAAGGTTTGGAATTATCGATTGCTCACGATTAAAAGAAATCCGTATGATGGCGGTAATTCTAAAAATCACAATTGTTCTTATCGAAAATAAGGGAAACTCCTTTGATGGGGACGAATCTCTACTAACAATCAGCTAGCTAATACCTTTGATGGGGTAATTCGCTAAAATATCGCGGAAAAAGGTTTATAACATTCACAATCGCTTCTATCGGGTCATTTGAATGCAAACACCGACAAAAACCCTCGATTTTACAATAATAACAACTATGAAATAGGTTTGATGATCTAAATCAAAAGTTCTTATGCGAAGAACAAACAAAGAGGAACAATCCCAAACTCTACCCGGAAAATCAATTGAAAATAACAATCGACAACATGTGTGTGGCTCAATCTAAAAACCCATATGAAAAGATTAGCTACACATGATTATTTCAACAATAATAGTGAAAATTTTAAAACAAAGCATGGTAGAAACTTCCCTTGTAAAAGCCGAAATCGAATTCCCGATGAAGGTTTGATGATCTTCCTTCAAGAACTCACAACAAATCATATAAGGAATTATAATTACTCACAAAATGTATTTTTCCAAATGATGAACATACAAGTAAGATGATGAAAAATCTCTCTTTCCTCCCTTTTTGGTGTTTTCTCTCACAAATCTTGTATTTTTCCACACAAGATCAGAATAATCCATCTTAAGGTCTCCAACACCTTTTTATAAAGCGAAAAGACCAAGAAAATTGCTCCAAATCATGTAAAAATATCAAAGAAAGGGTCATGCACCGAAAAGTGACACGGCCCGTGTCGAACTGTCCTGGAAACGCGAAACTTCACTGTCCAATGGACCCGGTCATGTCCTGTGACACGGCCCGTGTTGCACTGCACTAGAAAAGAAAATCTCACTGGATCGTGACTCGGCCGTGTCCTATGACACGGCCCGTGTTGAACTGCTCCAGAAATGCAAATCTCACTGCTTTGATGACCTGGCCGTGTCCTGTGACACGGTCGAGTTGCCTGACGCGGCCCGGGTCATTTCTTCTTGTTTTGACTCCAGTTTTTGGTCTTCTTCGGTTTGATCTTTCGTTTTTACATCAATATACCTCGGAATTCAGCGTATGATTTATCCTTTCGAAGCTAATTTCACGAGGAATCTATATCAATAGAGAACACATCCAAATTCAGAGTGATGGTTCTGGAATTTAGAAAATACAACCGATGTTGCTTCGTTTTTCATCACCCGAGCTATGTTTTCCTCCCGAGTTGCTATTGATCGTCATAAACTCCAATTTTGGCAATAAAAGCACACATTTCACCACAATCTTCACTTGGCTACCTATAAATTAAAAACACAACATACCAAGCATAAAATAGAACAAAAACACTAAAAAGCAAACAAAAACACGACTCAAAAGAATAGAATGAGTCGATCAAGAATCGACTCATCAAATCCCCCCAAACTTAAACTTTGATCGTCCCGATTAATGCACATTAAAATAACCAATCTCAATGGGAACTCATCTCTCAACATACCTCAAAGGACCACTTAGAAAATTTCATCAATACGCTTCAAGTAAAATAAGTTGAGTTCTTTAAAGTTTTCAAATCTCCGGGGTGCTTCCTTAACATGATAGTCAATACTTGGCAAATATAAACCTCACCGGTCAAATGTATTCACTCACTCTCAAAGTGATATAGGGATAAGTGTACGCTCGGAACTCATTCAATGAAATAAGGAACCCCATAGGCTTGCCAATCGTCTACATCTCTAACACTATTTTGTGTATGCAAAATTGTGAATCAAAAAGGACTTTCTCAGCTGTAATGTAGGCTTGGGTCGGGGTGGGATAAATTTGGCTAAAGTGACTTGACTTGAGCAATTTAGAACTAAATCACCATAATTACTTAGAAGCTCAAGATTTTTGAAGTTTGCTTCTTTCAACCCCTTAACTATGTAACACTTGCAACAAGCGCTCTTGGAAGTGAGAAACACAGCCTTATGTCGTCCTTATTGCTCCGTTTTCTTTTTTTTGGCATTTGGGTTGTTTTATTATCTGTTTTATGCATGTAAACTATGGGTCACATGAATACACCCAGTTACTAGGATAAAAACATACACAAACTGCTTCCAAGCATACTCATATCTAAGGTAACTATTTTACGCGAATGTAAACATGGGTCACATGAATACACCCGGTTACTAAGCTCCCAAAAATAGCGGAGTAATTATTTTCTCCATTTCAACACTACCAAAAATATATATTACCCAATGTCACCACAATATTTGTATCCTCGTCAAAAATAATTTCTAATCGTTCAAGTATGGGTCAAAGGATTATAGCAATGGAAAGCTCAATATGTGGTTTGACAATGAAATAGACAATGAGCTCAATTGGGTTTAATTAAGGAATAATCAATTGTTGGAAAAATCGGAGGGTTAAGATCAAAAATGCCTAAAATCATTTTCACTCAATTGCACACACACTAGTAGTTTCGAATAAGATACCAAGGCAAGTTCTAGAGTTTTAAATCACGAATGAAACATTCGACAATGAAACTTGCATATTTGAAAATACACGAAGGCTCAAAAGCTCACAAGTAAATTTGTTCATACCTCCAAGATATTAAACTATTTATTCAATTTCATACCCGTTTCGATTATCAACAATTTTTCCTCTTCAAATTATCCTCGATTTGTATATCAAAATAACGAAATAAATCCTGAGGCATCTAAGAAAAGAGTTCAATCTTCCAAGTATTTAAAAAAATGTGCAAGATACTCAAAACATACCAAAAGTTTATAAAAACACGCCAAAAAAAGAAAAAAAAAACAAGCAAAAATAACCAAACAAGCCAAATAATATCCAAAATCAAACAAAACAAAGGTAACAAAGTATTTCTTAACCAACCCCCCCCCCCCAACTTGAATTAAATAATATACGCACGAAGGGGGTTAAATAAAAGAATTTCATTGGTCAAGATACTTACGACCGGTTCTACTGGTGGGGCGGAGGAAAGTGGCCTTGCTGGACATGCCACTCGTGCATTTGTCTCAAAAGAGACAACATCTCGTCCTGCTTCTGTCTAGCTTCTTCCTGCCTCTGTCTAGTCTCCTCTCGGAAGGCTACGAACTCCTCCCTTAGCGTTGGACGTGATGGGGCATGTCTAGTTTCGGCCTGCCTCGACGTCTCGGTCCGATCTCTGGGGCTTTCTTCTTCTTCTTCGTCGTCTTCTTCTTCTTCATCGTCTTCTTCTTCTTCGTCGTCTTCTTCTTCCTCCGGGCCTCTTTCATATGCCTCTTCCTCTTCCATCCTCTCGGCTCTATCTTCATCCATCGTGCGCCGAGGTCGAACATTTCGGTCAATAGGGTTGTGACCCAGGGGGGCCAATCCAGCTTCCATCCGTGCACGTCTGTGTGCTTCCTTAGCTATCTGCAAATTTCCTATGTCCCGAATACTATTTATGGTCGTCAGCGGCGTATTCGGGATAAGGAAATGGTCATTGTCATTCTGGAGGAATACTGTGCGCGATTCGTAATCTAGGATATTCATAACTTTCAGCACAGAGAGAGAGAGAGATCGGCTGTTTCCTGGTAGGGGAGTCCTCTGATCTAACAAAATCTGAAAATGAAGTGCGATAGGGGTAATCAAACCCCCTATCCAAATCTCCCCTTTCGGCTTCGTCGCAACATCCTCAAAATGTTCGGCTATGATTGCCCCGGTGGCTGGAGTTGTATTATCGAGCATGTGGATCAGGACGTATAATTCTCGCAGTGTAATTGGCCCGGTCTCCTTTCGTCCATAAACAGTGTTCGCAATCACTTTTTGTATGTATCAGAGAATTGGATTGCGAAGGCTCGATCCTTTGGCCGACTTTGCAATGTAATAGCGTGCCGGGCTCCCCGGATATTCCACCATAGCCCTCAAATATGTTTCACACTCGAACCGGTTTATTTGGTAATTTCCGTCGTTTGTCGCATGATAAATGTTTTCCAGCTGGTTCATGGTTAGCCTCTCGTCGTTATTGTTAAGCCGGAATATTATTGCGGCCGGTTCTCTAGTGACAGGATCTCGTCTGACTGTAAGAGTGGTAAGGAACTCCATTGTAAGGCATATGTATGTGTCCCATTTTTGCGTCATCATCCAGCCCCAACTAACCCTCTCTAGAAATTTCATCACATCATCCCTTATACCCGTTGCGGTCATACATTCATCATCGGGCCATCGAGTAGGAAGCATTTTTTTCTGGCCTAGCATCTCCCACCTAGCTTTACGCGTTTCGGGGAGATCAATTCCGTATGATTAGGGGGTTTCGATAGCCTCGGATCGGTACTCGTGCCGGTTGCTCTTGTTCTATTGCATCTCTACCCCTTCCCCGTTGAGAGTTTCCACGTCCACATCCTCTAGCCATTTTCTGTAAAAAATTTCAATTTATTATTTATTCAAGAATTAATAATGCATTCCTCCCCCAAACTTTTAACAAACTACGGAATAACCCCAATATAATTATTTATCGATCAAATCAACTCCCCAAGTAAAATTTATCATCCGAATCCTCTAGAATTAATCACTACAAGAATTTCCAATCAAGTAATTTAATCATCAAAAATTAAGAACAAACAAAAAAACCCAAATTATCATCTTCAATTTAATTCATGAACCCTAGATAATCAAAAATTGTGATTCAAGCATCATAGCATGTTCATAAACAAGAAGAATCATCAAAAACATGAAAAACATACCTTGAATTGGGAGAATTTGAAGAGAAAAAACTTAAAAACGAAGCCCCCGATTCATCCGATTCGCTGCTTGGAGTAATGAATCGGTTGAATAATGATGATATTGTAAATGATTCTTGTTTCTTTCCTTGATTTTGTACAAATTCCCTTTGAAAATGAAGAAAAAATGGAGAAATCGGCGCTAGGGTTCGGGAGGGGGAAAAAATTTTGGGGGAAGATGAAGAATGAAAGAACACGGCTGGTGTCCCTTATATACCCCCGACTGACACGGCCTGTGTCACAGAACACGGCCCGTGTCGTACCTGTTCGAAAATTGAAAAACCTTCTGCCTTGCCAACCCGACCGTGTCCTGTGACACGGCCCGTGTCCTACTCCTCCAGAATTGCAAAACTCACTGTCTTGATAACCCGGCCGTGTCCTGTGACACGGCCCGTGTCCAACCTACCCATATTTGTAAAACTCATTGTATTGGTAACCCGTCCGTGTCTTGTGACACGGCCCGTGTCCTGTGACACGGCCCGTGTCCTGTGACACGGCCCGTGTCCAACTACCCATATTTGTAAAACTCACTGTATTGGTAACCCGTCCGTGTCTTGTGACACGGCCCGTGTCCAACTTGCCCAGAATGTGAATTTTTTATAACGCTCTTGTTTCTCTACATTTTTAGCACCTAAAGTCGAACCGGTCAGTCTCGAACCAAGCAAAAACAAATAATGAAAATAAATTCGAAAAACAAAAAGATGAAAATCTAACTAAACCGTTGGGTTGCCTCCCAAGTAGTGCTTTTTTTATAGTCATTAGCTCGACTCCTTCCTGTCTTACTCAATTTTCGACATCATGCACCTCTATGCATTCAATCACATTGATTTATTCACTTCGCCCGAAGTATGGTTTCACTCTATGTCCGTTCACCTTAAAATGCTAATTCTTCCGTGGATCAAGGAGTTCTACCGCTCCGTGTGGCCATACTTGAACGACTTTGAAAGGTCCGCCCCATCGCAACACTAATGTTCCTGGCATGAGCTTAAGACGAGAGTTATGTAGTAGAACGTCCATCCCAGGCTCGAGAGATTTGCGAATGATACGCTTGTCGTGATACCGTTTCGTCGGTTCCTTGTAGAGCTTAGAATTTTCGTATGCCTCGTATCGCATCTCTTCCAACTCATTCAAATGTAGAAGTCTTTCTTCCCCCGCCTTTTCTTGATCTAAATTTAGAGATTTGATAGCCCAATATGCCTTATGTTCTAACTCAACAGGTAGGTGGCATGCCTTCCCAAAAACGAGGTGATACGGGCTTATTCCAATTGGAGTTTTATAAGCCGTGCGATATGCCCATAAGGCATCGTTCAACTTCAATGCCCAATCTTTCCTTGTCGGATTCACTGTCTTCTCAAGTATTGCCTATATCTGTCGATTACTCACTTCAACTTGCCCAGAGGATTGTGGATGGTAAGGCGTCACGACCTTTTGCGTTACGCTATACTTCTTAAGCAACCCTACAAATTGTCTATTGGTAAAATGCGTGCCTCTATCGCTAATCACAGCTCTAGGCGTCCCAAACCTCCAGAAAATCACATCCCTAAAAAATTGCAAACCACGTTAGCATCGTTAGTTCGGGTTGTAATTGCTTCCACCCACTTAGAAACGTAATCCACAGCAACTAAATATATTCAAAGCCAAGGGAAGGTGGAAAAGTACCCATAAAATCGACTCCCCAAACATCGAAAAGTTCCACTACTAGGTTGTTCGTCAACTGCATCTCGTTTCTTTTGCTTATGTTCCCCATTCGTCGACAATGATCGAAACTCTTGCAATAGGAATAAGCGTCCTTAAATAATGTCGGCCAATTGAAGAACTTTGTGTGCCGTTTTCTTCACGCTAAAATGTCCCCCACTGTGCAAGTCATGACAAAATGACAAGATGCTCTCGTAATCTTCTTCCGGGATACAATGTCGGAATACTTGATCGGGCCCCAACTTGAATAAGTAGGGGTCGTCCCAAAAGTAATGCCTGCACATGGAAATAAACCTCTTCTTCCTTTGAAAGGTCAAGTCGGGCTGCAAAACACCACTAACAATATAATTAACAATATCGGCATACGAAGGTGTCTTAGTCACATCAAACAATTGCTCGTCAGGAAAAGTCTCAATAATTGGCAAGGAGCTATCGAGCTTAAAATTATCTCCCTTGGTTAATCTAGATAGATGGTCGGCAACCACATTTTCAGAACCCTTTTTATCCTTAAACTCTAAGTCAAATTATTGCAACAAAAGAACCCACCGAATCAATCTTGGCTTGGCATCGGATTTTTTTAACAAATATTTCAACGCGGCATGATCCGAATGCACAATTACTTTCGAACCAACCAAATAGGATCGAAACTTGTCTAAAGAAAACACAACGGCTAAAAACTCTTTTTCGGTGGTGGTATAATTGGCCTGGGATTCATCGAGTATTTTGCTAGCATAGTAAATTACGTGGAAAAATTTATTCACTCTCTGCCCCAAAACAGCACCAATAGCAAATCAAATGCGTCGCACATAATTTCAAATGGTAAAGACCAATCGGGTGCAACAACAATAGGCGCGGAAGTCAACTTCTCTTTCAAAGCATTAAAACCAACCAAACATTCCTTGGTGAAATCGAACTTAGTATCCTTACACAAAAGTTTACTTAAGGGGCGGGCAATTTTCGAAAAATCTTTAATGAAATGCCTATAAAGCCCGGCATGCCCTAAAAAGCTTCGAACTTCTTTCACACATAAAGGCGGAGGCAATTTAACAATAAAATTGACTTTAGCCTTATCAACCTCCACTCCCTTATTAGAAACCACATGACCCAAAACAAGCCCTTGTTTAACCATGAAATGACTCTTTTCCCAACTAAGTATAAGATTACACTCAATTCATCGTTCGAGCACAATAGTCAAATTATGTAAACAATCATTAAAAGTAGTTCCAAACACAGAAAAATCATCCATGAATACCTCAATGGACTTTTCCAACAAGTCAGAGAATATTGAAAACATGCAACTTTGGAAAGTAGCGGGAGCATTGCAAAGACCAAACGGCATCCTCCTAAAGGCAAAATTACCTAAAGGGCAAGTGAAAGTGGTCTTTTCTTGATCCTGAATCTGATAGAAACCTGAAAGACTATATAGAAAATAGTAATAATCATGCCCAGCTAAACGTTCCAACATTTGATCAATGAAAGAGAGGGGAAAATGATCTTTTTTCGTTACGGCATTTAATTTCTGATAATCAATGCACATTCTCCAACCGGTAACTGTTCTGGTGGGCACTAACTCATTTTTATCATTACGAACCACCATTATTCCAGATTTCTTAGGCACTACATGCACAAGACTAACCCACTTACTATCGGATATCGGGTAGATGACTCCGACATCTAACAATTTCAAAACTTCCTTTTTTGCTACATCCTGCATGTTCGGATTCAAACGCCTTTGAGCTTGCCTAACAGGTTTAACATTATCCTAAAGAATTATTTTATGCATGCACCTTACAGGACTTATCCCCTTGATATCAGAAATACTCCACCCAATCGCTTCCTTTAATTTAGTTAGAACTTCTACTAATTTGTTTTCTTGCAAAGGAGTTAATTCGGAAGAGACAATTACAGGGTAAGTGTCACTTTTGCCTAAGAAAACATATTTAAGATGTGCCGGAAGTTCTTTCAATTCAAGTTGGGGCGGGGTGATTTCAACGGGCTCCTCAAAATTTAAATCCAAAGTCATATTAAGATCATCAACTTCATCAATGGGTTCGGATTTATCTAACAATGCAACATATTCTTCAATTTCTAAAGTATTCAGCTCCATATCATGCTCAATGGTTAGAGCATCATGCAACATATCCCCTACAGCATCATGCAAATATGTATCATCAACCAAAGAATCAATGCAATCAATAAAATTACAATCATGGGCAGCATAAATATGAGAAGGGATAGAAGATGAACCGAACACGTTGATTTCCACAGTTTCGCCCAAGACGGTCATGGTGACCTTTCCATCATCAACATCGATGATTGTTTTTGTTGTACGCATGAATGGCTATCCTAGAAGTATTGTCCCTTCATTTTTGCTTCTTGCGAAATCGCTCATCTCCAAGATAACAAAATCGGCCGGAATCACCAACTTGTCCACTTGCACTAATAGGTCTTCAATGACTCCCTTGGGGTATTTCACCGACCTATCCGCCATTTGAAGAGTCATTCTTGTTGGTTTGATTCCCCTGAGTCCAAGCCTCAAATAAGTCGAGTATGGCATGAGATTCACACTTGCTCCCAAATCGAGCATCCCACGAGCAACTTTCTTATCTCCCATAGTGATGTCGATCATAAAACTTCCGGGATCGCCCTTCTTTTGACTCCTTGCTTCTACCTCATAGAGCACCACTTTTTCATTCCCAAAATATCATCTCTTGTTGGAGTTCAATTCTTTGAAAAATTTTGTATAAGCGGGAATGTTCTCCATAACATCCAAGAGAGGTAAGTTGATATCAACCTTCGAAAGTATGTCGTAGATTTCGGAAAATTGCTCATCTTGCTTTGCTTTTCTAAGTCGGCTCGAAAAAGGGACCGGTGGCTTATATGGTTGAGCACATTTGTGAAGCTTGGAGGTCGAAGTTGCTTCATCTACCCTCTCTTCTTGATTTTCCGACTCGTCTTCTTTCTCACCGCCCATCTCTTTTGCTTCCAGAATTCTCTTTATTTATCACTTTACCACTTCGGAGGGTGGTAATAGCTTGAGCTTGCTCGGGTTGACTTGGTAGTTTATCCTTTTCTTGTCTACATGGCTCGGTAGCAAGTTGCCCAATTTGAATTTCCATTTTCTTCACCGAAGCTTCTAAAGATTCGAACCTTTTATTACTTTCCTTAATGAATGCCGCAATACTCTCCTCGAGAGAGTTCCTTTGTTGTGGAGGTGGTTCACTTTATGTTGTTTGTTGGGCTCGGTTTCCTCCGTTGTATTGAGCTTGAACGCTTGTGTCATACGGCATTGGGTTGTTGTTTCTCCATGAGAAATTCGGATGGTTTCTTAGCCCAGGATGATAAGTGTTTGGGAGAGGTGCATTTCTTGCATTTCCGCCATAATTATTTCTCCTCTCCTCCCGTTCGGGCCTTCCCGTGCTTTATCCCATAGCCCAATTCACTTGTTTGGTTTATTCTTCCAGAAAAGTATGTGGGCAAGAATTAGCATCATGTCCGGGTGCTCCGAAAATCTCGCAAACTCGTGAGCTCGAAGATTTATTTTGAGTCTTGAGTTATCTTAGTTCCTTCATTAACTCATCGATTTTAGACTGCATCTCGTCCTTCTCGCCTACTTGGTTCACAGCCTCCTACGAACACGTACACTTTTTTGTTGTGAATCAGCTCCCAACATTTCATACACATCATAAGCTTGTCTCTCCATTAACCCCCAAAACGAACCACCGGCTGCGTTATCCACCGCACCTTGGCAATATCGAGTCAACCCATCATAGAAGAATTGATTAAGTAGTTGAAGTGGATAGTAATGGTGTGGGCATTGAATGAAGAGCATCTTGAATCGGTCCCATGCTTCATGAAATGCCTCTCCCTCTTGTTGTCCAAATTTGAGATTTGAGTTCTCAATTGTGTAGTCTTCGAATGAGAGAAGTACTTGGTAATGAATTTGTCGTAAACTTCATCCCACGTTCTTAGTGAACCCGGTGCCAAAGTCATCAACCATTGTTTTGCCCCATCCTTGAGTGTATAAGGGAAGCACTTCATTCTTAGTTGATCCTCGCTCAACCCATTTAATGGGAAGTTGTCAATCGCCACATAGAAGTCTCGGATGTACGACAATTGGTCCTCACGCGCTAATCCGTGAAATGAAGGCAATTGCTCGATGTGAAATCCACTGATGTGGTAGTTCCTTGCTGCCGGTGCTAATTGGATGCACGAGATGGCGGTGTTAACCACGGGTTTTGCATAGTCCCGCATTAGATGCTCAACCGGAGGTTGTTGCGGCATATTGTAGTTTGCTTCCATCCAATATTGAGGCCCGGGATAATAGTTCGCTCCATATTGCATTCCAACGGGTGGTTGTCTCGGATAAAAGTATCTCCCTTGTTGAGCTTCGGGTATCCCTTGATTTCGCCCAACATTCTCATATCTCGAAAACCTCAGTTGACGAATGTTTTCTTCATCTAAATTTTGTGCAACATTCTCATGCCTCGATTGACGAGGGTTTTCTTCTTGGAGCAAAAGTCGCTCTTCAAGATCCGGATTCTCCTCGTCGTTTGCCATTGAAGATGTGGCTATTGTTTTCGGTCCTCTAATTCTTTCGACTTCGTCTATGGGTGGAAGAATCGGGTTTCCCAATGATCTCCTACCAAGCATAAACAAGAGAAGTTAGAGCAAATTTTTATAGTTTATTGAAAATAATGAAAACAAAAAAATGATTAAGATAAATGATTCAACTATTATTAAAACAAGATTAAAAGTTAAACGCCAACTCCCCGGCAACGGCGCCAAAAACTTGATGAACAAATTAAAAACTCACAAGTGTACGAATCGCTTTTGTAGGAAGCGGCAAGTAACTCCGAGGTCTATCTCTCAAGGAGTTGGAAACTGTTTGAAGTTTGATGATGTTCGGCAAATAGTCGAATTAACATAAGTAAAATAAATTAAAATACACCAAAGATTTGATAGGATTACAATCACAATGCATAAAATTAGAATAAACGAAACGTTAACAACACCGAATTAAAGGTTGGATAATTAAGAGATTACAATTATGAGAATGATATGGGAGTTTAGAATCACTGACACACATAATCAATTATTAGTTCCGATACTCAAAGAAATAAGGTTTGGAATTATCGATTGCTCACGATTAAAAGAAATCCGTTTGATGGTGGTAATTCTAAAAATCACGATTGTTCTTATCGAAAATAAGGGAAACTCCTCTGATGGGGACGAATCTCTACTAACAATCGGCTAGCTAATATATTTGATGGGGTAATTCACTAAATGATCGCAGAAAAAGGTTTAGAACATTCACAATCGCTTCTATCGGGTCATTTGAATGCGAACACCGACAAAACCCCTCGATTTTACAATAATAACAACTATGAAATAGGTTTGATGATCTAAATCAAAAGTTCTTATGCGAAGAACAAACAAAGAGGAACAAACTCTACCCGGAAAATCAATTGAAACTAACAATCGACAACATGTGTGTGGCTCAATCTAAAAACCCATATGAAAAGATTAGCTACACATGATTATTTCAACAATAATAGTGAAAATGTCAAAACAAAGCATGGTAGAAACTTCCCTTGTAAAAGCCGAAATCGAATTCCCGATGAAGGTTTGATGATCTTCCTTCAAGAACTCACAACAAATCATACAAGGAATTATAATTACTCACAAAATGTATTTTTCCAAATGATGAACATACAAGTAAGATGATGAAAAAACTCTCTTTCCTCCCTTTTGGTGTTTTATCTCACAAATCTTGTGTTTTTCCACACAATATCTCACATAAGATAAGAATAATCCATCTTAAGGTCTCCAACACCTTTTTATAAAGCCAAAAGACCAAGAAAATTGCTCCAAATCGTGTAAAAATGTCAAAGAAAGGGTCATGCACCGAAAAGTGACACGGCCCGTGTCAGGTGACACGGCCCGTGTCGAACTGTCCTGGAAACACAAAACTTCACTGTCCAATGGACCTGGCCGTGTCCTGTGACACGGCCCGTGTTACACTGCACTAGAAAAGAAAATCTCACTGGATCGTGACTCGGTCGTGTCCTGTGACACGGCCCATATTGAACTGCTCCAGAAATCCAAATCTCACTGCTTTGATGACCCGGCCATGTCCTGTGACACGTTCGAGTTGCCTGATGCGGCCCGGGTCGTTTCTTCTTGTTTTGACTCCAGGTTTTGGTCTTCTTCGGTTTGATCTTTCGTTTTTGCATCAATACACCTCGGAATTTAGCGTATGATATACCGTTTCGAAGCTAATTTCACGAGGAATCTATATCAATAGAGAACACATCCAAATTCAGAGTGATGATTCTGGAATTTAGAAAATACGACCGATGTTACTTTTTTTTTCATCATCCGAGCTATGTTTTTGCTCCCGACTTGCTATTGATCGTCATAAACTCCAATATTGGAAGGCACATATTTCACCACAATATTCGCTCGGCTACCTATAAATTAAAAACACAACATACCAAGCATAAAAGAGAACAAAAACACTAAAAAGCAAACAAAAACACGACTCAAAAGAATAGAATGAGTCGATCCAGAATTGACTCATTAGTAGTCATCTACTACTACTAGGGCATGCTTCCTTCCACTTAATGTCCTTGGATGGATGGGGCAAAGAGATCCATATGAAGTTGATCCAAAGCTCTGGTGGTGAGAGTGGTAAGCTGAACTGGTTTGAAAGTTGCTCTGGTTTGCTTTCCTTTATGACATGCATCACAGAGGGCTTCTTTCTTGAATACTTCTTCTGGAAGTCCTCTGACCAACTTTTGAGAGCTTATCTTGTTGATGGCATTGAAGTTCATATGACCTAATCTTTTGTGCCATAGCCATCCATTTTCAGCAATTGTTTTAGATAGAAAACAAGTGTTTGGAGTGCCTGTATTCCAGTCTATCATGTAAACATCTCTTCTTCTGAATCCTTATAGCTTCACCTCTCCAGATAGGATATCAATCACCATACATTTCCAAATAGTGAAGACTACATAGTTCTTTTCATCACGGAATTGACTTATGCTCAATAGGTTGTATTTTGAGCCCTTTGACATAATGTACTTTGGATATGGTTATGTTTCCTCTGTGCAGTTCCCCAAATTCTTTTGTGTGACCTCTAGAGCTATCTCCAAAGGTTACATCTGGGCCTCTTTCTTTGATGTAGTTTGTGAGTACCTTCTTATTCCCTGTCATGTGCCTTGAGCATCCTGAGTCTACAAACCATTCTTCTCCTCCTATTGTTGAATTTGAGGAGATATGGTAGTAGTCTTTCCATATTTTCTGCAATCAATAAAGAAGAGATTTAGGTACCCAAATCTGAGTGGCTCCTCTGGGGTTAGTAGGTTTCCTGGAGAATTGATTTCTCCTTGGATTATGAGAATTATGTCGAATACCCCTATAAGGTATGTGCTGTCTTGGTCTATATCCCTGGTTAGGATTGTGCATTGGATATGCCTCATAAAATCTGTGGTGTGGGCCTTTTCTGAATCTTGGCTGAAACAATTTATTAAATCGTTGGGGTCTCCACACCTGTCATTTTGAAAATTTGGATAACCTTGAGGTTTCCATTTACCTCTCCCATTTTGAAATCTGTTTTTAGGGAGTCCTTGGTAATAAGCAGAGTAGTGTTTTGGCTACTGCTTCTGCCTTGGCCATTGCCTAGTCTCTTGTCTAGGTGGCTGCCTTGTAAACCTTGGCTACTGCCTAAACCTTTGACTAGTTGTTGCCTATTTTGAAATACAGGTTTATAAGTAGGCTCAGCAATCTGGATAATTGTTTCTCCCTTGACAAAAGTGGTTTTAGAACTTGAAGGAGTATTGGGGTCACATCCAAGGCCTGATCTGGAATAAAGTGGCCTTTTGTTTATACACAACCCATCAAGAGTTACAAATGCCTTTAGAGACGTTATCTCTTTAGCTTGTGTACTATTTAGCTATTTCAACTTAGATAGCTCAGTTTTGATATGAGCAAGTGCAGCTGACTTTTCACTGTTTAAAACAGTCAGCTTATGAATCTTAGCTGCAGTATTTTCAGCCGAGTTTTTCAAAGTATTTTCAGATTGTTTTTCAAGCTCAACTATAATATTTTTAAATTTTGCCGACTCCTGGCTGAGCTTGTCAAAATCATTTTTCAGCTGGACTCTCTCATTCTTCAGCTGTGAATTCTCAGTTGTGACAATCTGGTGAGCTGATTTTAAGGTTTCAAAGTCTTTTAGCAACTGATTTACAGATTCGTGAAGGTTCATATCTTCAGACATATCAAAACTGAAACCTTCTGTAGTTTGAGGTTTAGATATTACCTCTTCATCAGCTAGATTAGCCATCAGGCAGTTGTAATCGTCATCATCATCTGAGAAAAATCCACCACTTGATTCTACTCTTTCTTAAATCTGATCTTCAATTATGAGTGCTTTCCTATTGTCTTCTTTCCTACTCAGGTCCTTCTTCTCATCATCCTTCTTGAGCTCAAGACAGTCAAACTGGATGTGTCCTGTCTTATGACAATTATAGCTTTCAACCTTCTAGTTTCCAGACTTTTGATTCCTCCTTGGATTATCTTTGTAATTCTTCTTGTACTTGGAGTAGTTCTTCTGGAAGTTGCTGAATCTTTGCATGATGAATGCCATCTCTTCCTCAAAATCTAGAGGATTTGGAGGTTTAACTTCAGATAGGGTCTTGGAAGGGGACTCAGCTGCAAATGTTATTCCCTTCTCTGTTGGCTCAGTTGATGATGAGCAGGGCAACTCGAACTCATAATCTTTCAGATCAGAGAACAGATCTTGGATCTTTATTTTGTTTAGGTCCTTTGATTCTCTCATGGACACAGCCTTCATGCTCCATTCAGGATTGAGAGATCTTAAAACTTTTAGGGCTATCTCCCTCTTGCCATATGTCTTTCCAAGGGAGTTTATTTAGTTGATAATCTCAGTGAATCTTATATCCACCTGGTCAATTGATTCTCCATTCTTCATTTTAAAGTAGTCAATTTTTTTAGTGGCAATTGACAACTTATTTTCCTTGATCATCTCAGTTCCTTCACACATTACAGCTAATGTGTCCCAAATTTCTTTGGCATTTTTGTAATTCTTGATCTTGACCATGGTTGCTTTGTCAAGAGTCTGGTACAGCACATCTCTGGCTCGGTTGTCAAGGTTGGCCAGCTTCCTTTCTTCAGGTGACATCTCGGTTCTCTTCTTGGGAGTCTTCTCTAGCTTCCCAGCTGCAATATCTTCAGGTGTGTTGTATTTCTCAAAGATGAAGTGTAATACCACCAGTATTACATGCTTTTTCACTTTGGGCGCTCACGTCTATTTCTCCTGTTTGATAAATAAATGTACTCCATTGCAATAAAACATATTTTGTATAATATGGTTGTACGGTATCGCATCTATTATTCGTGTATTGTGATGGTATGATGATTGACGAACTTCCAGTGACATACCTCGATGTCGTTAGGTAATTATCGGTGTGAATATGATGGTGGCCAACGTCTTGTTCCCCGAGAGATTTCCAGACGACATGGAGAGGGAGTCGTGTCATAAGAAATTAATGTGATGATAATTTGGCAAACAAAACTGTCATTTACGTACGTTATACTCCGACTCATTACACACGCTATATCTGAGCTATTACGTACGTTAAATATCGGCCCTTACGTACGTAACATCGGTCTTCGGTCTTCGGATAGGAATCTTCATCCGGTAGTACGCGTGTCGACCAACTTTCGGCGTGATTGCGACAGGCAAGTCAATGAGGTGTTACGTACGTTAACCCACTTTCGTTACGTACGTAACGATGTGAGTGAATCGTTCCAGCGAGTTCCTTACGTACGTTAAGTATTTTGCCATAACGTACGTAAAGCCTCTTACGTACGTAAACCGTAAGGCATAACGTACGTAAGGGCAATCTGAGTTTATAAAAGAACACTTTGCCTTTCATTTCTTCCGTCCCAAAAATCATTCCTCTTCCTTGTACACTACTCTCCACCATCATTGAACCAATTCTAACCTCCCAATTCAAGTGCTATCCTATTAGAGTACGATAATCAAGCTTCGGGGAAGGTCTTGAAGGTGTTATCCTCTCGTTCTCCTTCGTCCACCATCGTTCTTCATCATCTTTTGTCAGTAAAGGTGAGTTTATCCAACCTTGAACTCATTTCAGTATTGTTTAGTAAGTTTTAGTAAACCTTGGATGCCTTGGGTAGCTTAGAACCCTCCGTAATAATCGAACCGGTATATAGCTATCGCAATTGTTAATCGATATCCATCAAAGCTTGAAATTAGAATGAATAATGGTAGAACTCATAATCATATTGCTAATCACCAACTTCTCGGAATCATCTTGAAGGATTTCATGTATAACCGTATTATCATGTTGAATAAAACCGTTAATGAATCCTTGATGAAGTTACCAACAATTTCTAGCCAAATAGATGCCGAAACATGTTAAGATGATGGATTAATCGTTCTAGACTTGCATATTAAGACAACGATGAAATCTTGATGATTGTTGGTTATCATTAACTAGGAATGTTGTGTTAGAACACTATTGTTTAGCGGAAGGATAACTTATAAAGAATGTTGCCGAACCTAAAGAAATTAATGGCACGCATTATGGATAAAAATGGAGAAATTCGATTCTGACATCATAAGCAACTAGGATAGGGTTCTAACAAAGTGAGGGGGAGGAACGTCGTTGATCATTATTATTATCATAAGATGTTAATCGACAAACATGTAATAGGTCGGATTTCCAAGTGCGATCGCTCGCCGCTTGCCTTGTCATGAAATAACTCGCGTCGGATTTGAGGCAAGTGAATCTTGCTCGACTTTACGCCTTATAATTTTATACATAGTAAATGTTACTATTGTGGAATGGTGCTCTTACGATTATCCGTCCGAGTATTCTGAGTAGATACTACCGTGACTCCTTGGCCGCGGCCTTGGGAGTTTTCTTGTTGGACCGTGTTGCGGATAAAACCCGAATGGTACCCACGTCCGAGTAGTCCCGTAGATACTTCCGTGACCCTTGGTTGCGACCTTGGGAGTTTATGTGATGATAAGAGGAATAACATGGAACATTCGGTGACAACTTTATTCCATGAAATTATTAGATTTTACCTTTGAGTTTGGTTTGGATTGTTTCTGACCTAGGTTACTGGCACGACATGTCGTGCCAGGTAAATTTGTTGAATTTGTGCAGGACACCCCCGAAGGTTACGGCCAGGCATGAGCTGTGTTGGAAGAAGGTCTGTTAATTTCTTAAATAATTTGAACATTCCACGTTGTGTAATAACCGTATGTACGGACACTATTTGCTTTTGGTGCTTTGGGTTGTACGAAGACTTTCTTAATTACTTCCGTATATTACCACTGTTTAATAAAATATTTTAGAAAATATTTTCAAAAACTTGCCTTGTGGGTCCCTCATGGGATCTACGGCACTGTGGCGACCCGGTTCATTTTGGGGGCGTTACAGAAAATGGTATCAGAGCCTAAACACTCACGTGAAAAGTTTTACCAAAAATATTTTGAAAACGTTTTGCCTTCAAAATCCAACACTTCTCACGACCGTAACTCCTCGAGGGATGTCGAGGTAAAATACATGTAAATTCTTAAGGATCAAGTATGATGTTTGGATTCAGTAAGAACTCAGAGAATGTTTGCATTAAACTAACCTGTTAGATTGAACGAACATCACCAATGGCACGTCGAGGAGCTAGAAGAAACGTAAATGACGCACAAGGTTCCGCTATGAACCAAGGGAAGACAAACACCGGAGAAACTAATCCGGCCGGAAATCAACCACCACCGTTAATCAAAACGAACAGAAGCGGAAAACCGTAACAACAGGATTTGATCCACCTTCGTTCAGACTCTCGCCTGTGCCATTGCCATGGGAATCACTCAGTCAACCGGCAACAAGTACCAGTCATTAACATAGAGGAGAACACCGGAAAGGACCGTTGGCCGAGAAATGTCAAGGACAGACCGCCATTATTCGACGGGTCGTGGATAAGCACGTGGACGATTGGATCTCGAAAATGGAGATCGCCTTCGAGGTGATCGGCCGCCCAGAAACCGAAAAGTGCCACTGGGATCAACCACTCCGTGACACCGCAGCCCGATGGTGGAGGACCTATAAGCCGAGGACAGAATCGTCGGATGGCCCGAGTTTTCCAAACTATTGAGAGACGAGTACTGTCCCCGATCAGTTCAAACCGCACGAGCGCGGAGTTTCTTCAGCGCAGCCCTCGTAATTTGCCAAGATAAGAAATCATTCGGGCATACAGACCGAGCTAAGCTATGTCGCATGATGGTTCCATCCGAAGACCGAATTTGTCACCTTGCTCAACGGTTGCCGGAGGATGTTCAACGCTACGCGGCGGGGTTTCATTGCACCACGTTGAGGGCATATAAGGACGTAGTCACAAAGATACGCCGCAGGTTGTCGATTCGGATGCCGGCACAACCAAAAGAAGCGTAAGACCGCAAATCACCGGAGCACCAGCAGAGTGAATTTGGGAATCGGGTTCCTCCAAATCAGCCTTCGTCCCAACGAAAGGAACATCTCGACGGGCCTTCTCGCCGTAGTCGTTTCAATTGTGGCATAGCAGGCATACCATGAGTCGTTGTCGTAAAGCATCGACAAAGTGCTTTTCATGCGGAAGGGGTGGGCACATGTCTCGCTCGTTCTCGGATCAAACCTACACCAAACCCAGGCTCCTCGTAGTCAACAAGGCTCTGCATGCACATCCAGAGCGTTTGCCATGTCCGACTACCGATCTCCACCTCACCAGTCTCCTCTAAACGGTGCCGGAAGAGGACGTGGTCGCGGGGGAGGTACTGCACCCTCCTCGGGGACACTGCCGTCCCGCGTGTTCGAACTAAGGGCTACTGACGACCAGACCACTCCTGCTGTCTCAAGTACACTCCTTATTAAATCTCAGCCGGTTCATGTACTGTTTGATACTGGAGCAACCCACTCATTTATATCCGTAGAATGTGTTAACCGTTTACATCTCCCTTGTGTACCCTGTGAGTCCTTTACTGTTAAACTACCCGAGGGCAGCAGGGTGGAGGGTAATTTGGAAGTTCGAAAATGTCCGATTCGTATCAATAATCTGGGCTGGACAGCCAATCTCATGGTCTTTCCACTCCAAAACGAAGATGTGATTTTAGGTATGGACTGGATGACGATGCACAAGACGGTATTGGATACCTATCACCTGACCATTTCTATTACGACCCATGACGGTGCCACTCACACAATTAGAGGCCGAGAGCACTTCAGCACAAAGGGGTCCCTCAGTCTCCTTTCAGCAGTAGCACCTCGTGATGATCGAGGAGCGTATTACTGGTGCTATATTCTTCAGGAGGGCACGTCACAATTGTCGGTTGCTAATATTCCTGTAGTGAACGAATTTCCGGACATATTCCCCGACGAACTACCTAGATTGCCACCACAAAGGGAGGTCGATCTCTCAATCGAACTTGAGCCAGGAACGGCGCCTATCTCCAAGGCACCATACAGGATGGCACCAGCCAAAATGAAGGAACTAAAGTTACAACTCGAAGAATTGCTAAGGAAGGGGCTCATTCGTCCAAGTACTTCGCCATGGGGTGCGCCAGTTCTTTTTGTGAAGAAAAAGGACCGCTCTCTGCGCCTGTGTATCGATTACAGGGAACTTAATAAGGTCACTATTAAGAACCGTTACCCACTTCCAAGGATTGATGATTTACTGGACCAACTGCAAGGGGCGACTGTGTTTTCAAAGATCGACTTACGTTCGGGATATCACCAATTGAGAATTCGAGAGGAGGATATTCCTAAGACCGCATTTCGATCAAGATATGGGCACTACGAGTACATGGTGGTGTCGTTTAGCCTGACTAATGCTCCAGCTGTTTTTATGGAATTGATGAACAGGGTTCTGACAGAGTTTCTCGATAAGTGTGTGGTGGTTTTCATTGACGATATTTTAATTTATTCCCGAAGCCGATGGGAGCATGAGGAACACTTGAGGCGGGTGTTGAGCGTTTTAAGGCAACATCAATCGTATGCTAAACTTTCTAAATGCGAGTTCGATGCCGAGGTAACCTTTTTGGGGCATGTGATTTCAGCAGAGGCGTTAAAGTAGACCCCGTAAGATCGAGACAGTTATGAATTGGGAACCACCTAGAAATGTCAAAGAGGTGAGAAGTTTCCTGGGGTTGGCGGGATATTATCGACGGTTCGTCGAGGCCTTCTCCTGTGTCGCTCAGCCATTAACAAATCTGCTTAGGAAGAACACCAAGTTTGTCTGGACAACAGATTGTCAGGAGAGTTTCGACAGGCTAAAAAGGAAGCTTACTACTGCCCCAGTGTTGGTACTACCACAGGGTACGGAGGAATTCGTAATATGCACCGATGCGTCTAAGCACGGGCTGGGATGTGTGTTCATTCAAAATGACAGGGTTATCGCTTACGCCTCTCGTCAACTTAAACCTTATGCGGTGAACTACCCGACACATGACTTGGAACTAGCTGCAGTGGTCCACGCTCTTAAGATTTGGAGACATTACCTATATGGGGTTACCTGTAAGATCTTTACGGACCACAAGAGTTTAAAGTACATTTTCACGCAGAAAGAGTTAAATATGAGACAGAGGCGTTGGCTGGAGTTAATCAAGGATTACGATGTAGAGATTCTATATCACCCTGGGAAGGCCAACGTCGTAGCAGACGCACTGAGTCGGAAAACTGCGCAGGAGGTGACACTATCTGGTTTGACAGTACAGCTGGAGTTGCAGCAAGATCTACGGAAAAATGACATTGAAGTGTGGATACAACACCGCCAGGGACAGTTGTGCTCGATTGATATTCGCTCGTCCCTGCTGGACGAGATACGCCTAGCACAGATGGAGGATCCAGAACTTCATGCGATCGGCGCAAAGGCCGAAGGGGGAGTTATTTCAGACTACAGGATCCAAGGGGGCTTAGTTAGATTCAAGAACAGGATTTGCATTCCACCTAAAGACGAGCTTAAGCAAACTATACTCAAGGAAGCTCATTCTACTCCCTATTCGATACATCCCGGGGCGAGCAAAATGTACAAAGACCTGCGAAAGAGTTTCTGGTGGAAGAATATGAAGCAAGAGGTAGCAAGGTTTGTTGCTCGATGTATGATATGTCAACAGGTGAAGATTGAACACCGTAGACCGGCCGGAATCATGCAGCCCTTACCCATTCCGGAATGGAAATGGGAGAGCATATCAATGGACTTTGTCACCAAGTTACCAGTGACGGCGGGGGGAAAGGACACGATATGGGTTATTGTAGACCGACTGACAAAGTCGGAACACTTCATTCCAATTCAGGAGGCCATCGGAACAGAACAGCTGGCTACCATCTTTGTTCGGGAAATCGTGAGGTTACATGGCGTTCCCTTGGGGATTATTTCGGATAGAGACACTAGATATGTGTCCCGCTTCGAAGGTCATCCACTGTGCCATGGGTACTCAATCGCATTTCAAGATCGCCTATCATCCTCAAACGGATGGACAAATGTAACGCACCATACTGCACTCCTAGAAGATATGTTGAGAGCATGTGTACTGATTGGGCAAGGATCAAGCTAAACACCTCGCTTAGCGGAATTTTCGTACAACAACACTGGCATGCAAGCATAGGCATGGCCCCTTTGAGGCCTTGTATGGTAGAAAGTGCAAGTCTCCCTATGTTGGGACGATGCATCCGATGTCATCGCCACCGAGTTGGATCTAATCCAGAATCTATTAAGAAGATATCCATTTTTCGAAACACATGTTGGCGACAGAAGTCGCCAAAAGTCTTACGCTATGGACCGGCAACACCGTTGGAATTTATGGTTGGGGATCATGTTTGGGTTAAAGTATCGCCAATGCGGGCATTCGACGCTTCGTCGGAAGGGCAAGCTAAGCCCGAGATTTATTGGCTGCTCGAAATCTTCGACCGAGTCGGTAGACTTGCTTATCGGCTAGCATTACCACCATCGTTAGACGGAGTGCATAATGTCTTCCACGCCTCCCACCGAGAAAGTACGTGTACGATCCTAGCCACAAGATCAACTTCGAGGAAGTAGAGATTTCCAATGATGCTACCTTTAGGGAAGTTCCAACAGCGATTTTGGATCGACGCGTAAAGACACTAAGGAAGAAGAACATACCCCTTGTTAAAGTTCAGTGGTCGCACCACGGTACGGAAGAAGCGACTTGGGAGACCGAGGCAAGCATGAGAGAGAATCATCCCGAGTTATTTTCTTAGTTTCGGGATGAAACTATTTTTAAGGGGGGTGGTATGTAATACCACCAGTATTACATGCTTTTTCACTTTGGGCGCTCACGTCTATTTCTCCTGTTTGATAAATAAATGTACTCCATTGCAATAAAACATATTTTGTATAATATGGTTGTACGGTATCGCATCTATTATTCGTGTATTGTGATGGTATGATGATTGACGAACTTCCAGTGACATACCTCGATGTCGTTAGGTAATTATCGGTGCGAATATGACGGTGGCCAACGTCTTGTTCCCCGAGAGATTTCCAGACGACATGGAGAGGGAGTCGTGTCATAAGAAATTAATGTGATGATAATTTGGCAAACAAAACTGTCCTTTACGTACGTTATACTCCGACTCATTACGCACGCTATATCTGAGCCATTACGTACGTTAAATATCGGCCCTTACGTACGTAACATCGGTCTTCGGTCTTCGGATAGGAATCTTCGTCCGGTAGTACGCATGCCGACCAACTTTCGGCGTGATTGCGACAGGCAAGTCAACGAGGTGTTACGTACGTTAACCCGCTTTCGGTACGTACGTAATGATGTGAGTGAATCGTTCCAGCGAGTTCCTTACGTACGTTAAGTATTTTGCCATAACGTACGTAAAGCCTCTTACGTACGTAAACCGTAAGGCATAACGTACGTAAGGGCAATCTGAGTTTATAAAAGAACACTTTGCCTTTCATTTCTTCCGTCCCAAAAATCATTCCTCTTCCTTGTACACTACTCTCCACCATCATTGAACCAATTCTAACCTCCCAATTCAAGTGCTATCCTATTAGAGTACGATAATCAAGCTTCGGGGAAGGTCTTGAAGGTGTTATCCTCTCGTTCTCCTTCGTCCACCGTCGTTCTTCATCATCTTTTGTCAGTAAAGGTGAGTTTATCCAACCTTGAACTCATTTCAGTATTGTTTAGTAAGTTTTAGTAAACCTCGAATGCCTTGGGTAGCATAGAACCCTCCGTAATAATCGAACCGGTATATAGCTATCGCAATTGTTAATCGATATCCATCAAAGCTTGAAATTAGAATGAATAATGGTAGAACTCATAATCATATTGCTAATCACCAACTTCTCGGAATCATCTTGAAGGATTTCATGTATAACCGTATTATCATGTTGAATAAAACTGTTAATGAATCCTTGATGAAGTTACCAACAATTTCTAGCCAAATAGATGCCGAAACATGTTAAGATGATGGATTAATCGTTCTAGACTTGCATATTAAGACAACGATGAAATCTTGATGATTGTTGGTTATCATTAACTAGGAATGTTGTGTTAGAACACTATTGTTTAGCGGAAGGATAACATATAAAGAATGTTGCCGAACCTAAAGAAATTAATGGCACGCATTATGGATAAAAATGGAGAAATTCGATTCCGACATCATAAGCAACTAGGATAGGGTTCTAACAAAGTGAGGGGGAGGAACGCCGTTGATCATTATTATTATCATTAGATGTTAATGGTCAAACATGTTATAGGTCGGATTTCCAAGTGCGATCGCTCGCCGTTGCCTTGTCAAGAAATAACTCGCCGGATTTGAGGCAAGTGAATCTTGCTCGACTTTACGTCTTATAATTTTAGACATAGTAAATGTTACTATTGTGGAATGGTGCTCTTACGATTATCTTGTCCGGAGTATTCCCGAGTAGATACTACCGTGACCTGGCCGCGCCTTGGGAGTTTTCTTGTTGGACCGTGTTGCGGGATAAAACCCGAATGGTACCCACGTCCGAGTAGTCCTGTAGATACTTCCGTGACCCTTGGTTGCGACCTTGGGAGTTTATGTGCTGATAAGAGGAATAACATGGAACATTCGGTGACAACTTTATTCCTTGAAATTATTAGATTTTACCTTTGAGTTTGGTTTGGATTGTTTCGAGCTAGGTTACTGCACGACATGTCGTGCTGTAAATTTGTTGAATTTGTGCAGGACACCCCCGAAGGTTACGGCCAGGCATGAGCTGTGTTGGAAGAAGGCCTGTTAATTTCTTAAATAATTTGAACATTCCACGTTGTGTAATAACCGTATGTACGGACACTATTTGCTTTTGGTGCTTTGGGTTGTACGAAGACTTTCTTAATTACTTCCGTATATTACCACTGTTTAATAAAATATTTTAGAAAATATTTTCAAAAACTTGCCTTGTGGGTCCCTCATGGGATCTACGGCACTGTGGCGACCCGGTTCATTTTGGGGGCGTTACATGAAGGGTCCTTACTCAATTACACACCGCATGTCATCATGAATGGATGACAGGTGAGCTTGCATTCTTATTTTCTAAAGGTCATATTCATCCACAGAGAATATAGGTAATCTAGAGTGCATGTGTTGCATGTGTTCCATTATACTGAGAGATTAAAATATATATTCAATATATGGATCTGGTTCTGTAAAATTTAAACCAACCTCTCCGATACCACTTGTAGGTCATAAGTCATCAGGAATAAACCTAAGGGGGGTGAATAGACTTATTCAACTCTTTTCCTGAATCTCAGGTGAGTTTACTCAGCTGGAGCAGTTAACAAAACTTAACTGCAGATGATAGTGCGGAAGCTCAGCTGATAACACTGCAGATGACTTATGTCGACTGCAGGTGACTTATGTCAACTGTAAAGACTAAGTAATGCGGAAGACAGTTGACTACTATATGGAACAATTAACAATGAATGAATGCAGTAGGTAAGTATGATGTTTAAAGCAATAAATCACACAGGCACTTAGAGTGGTTTCAGAGGTGGGGTAATCCTCTACTAGTCCACTTCTCTCCAAACCAGTTGCAGATAAATTCACTATAACGGTCATCCAGTCATAAAGATTACAATGAATTCTTTCTTGTTACAACGACTTCCAACCAGTGGAAATCCGTGGCCGTTGTAACTCCCTTGACTGCCTAGCACCTCTTGACCTGTGGATGCTTCAACAACTCTCGAGCAGTCTATAACCTTCCAATCAAGAACCCATAGATGCCTTATCGGTCTCGAAACTTCTAAAAACCTCGTTCACAGAAGTACCCCGTACTCAGCTTTAAAGACAAGAGTGTTTGTCTTCTCCAACTAAGAGCTTCTCAGAATATAAACTTGAATTCTGGCTCTTCACGATGCTATAGATTGCTTTGATTGCTTTGATTGCTTTGATCACTTGTAAGTATAGTTCACACCGTACTTTTCTCAATTCTGATCTTCAGATATTTATAGTACAAATCTTTGAGCTTCCTTCATAGTCGTTGCATCACTGTAACAAATCCGTCCATTGGAGAGTGGGCTTCTTTGTTTATCTTATAATTCCGTTGCATGGCTTGATTCCCGTTTTGATTCTGACCGTTTGAAAGACTTCCTTTTATCGTGCGTTTTTCTTGATTAGAATAATCATAAATCTTCAGAATACGGATATCAAGGAATATTTTATTCCTAACTTTTTGGGAATCTTTTTGGTTTGTCTCCTTATGTGTGCATGTGGATTTCCGTCCGATTGAGAATCTGAGAGAGAGTTCGCACTTTGTAGAATCACAGAGAGAGGCAGACGTTCTGTCCATTGAGAGACATCAGAGAAGAGAGAGAGAGTGGAGAGAAGAGAACCGTTTCGGCGTTGCCTGCCCTCTGCCAAAAAAACCCTTTTATCTAAAAAAAAAATTTCCCGTTGTTGCTGCCTGCAGAACCCTATATCTATTTTTTTTTATGTATAATGGGCTTAAAAACAATTTGGGGCCCTCAAAATTGGGGGTCCTGGGCAAAGGCCCATCTTTCCCTATGGAAGGACCGGCCCTACCTTTTATATACACGACAGGATTCAAGTTACCCGAGTCGAATTCGGGTTACACGAACGATAAAAACTTGTTACTCATTCAATCGAGTTACTCGAATAGGCGAGTAACTCATTATAAATCGTTGCGCACGAAGTCATCTTCTTCATTCTACTGAACTTCGAGTTTCACGAATCTACTGAACAAGAAATCCAGTTTCACAAATAAGGGAGTAACTCATTATAAATCGCTACGGAGGAGCATCTTCTTCATTCTACTGAACTTCGAGTTTCACAATTATACTGAACAAGAAATCGAGTATCACGAAAATCGAGTTTAACGAAAGTATTCGAGTTTTACGAGTCCGAGTAACACCTATTCAATCGAGTTACCTCTTTCTCGATGGCGAATTCGACTTTCCCGAATGTGAGGCATTCCCCGAATAGCGCCGCTGACACCGCCGGTCACGACAGTGTCGAGTCCTCCATCGCCGTTGCCGCCACTAGATATGCCGGAAACCAGGTAAGATTTCAATTTTGTGTCACTCGATTGTCCATGTTACTCGATCTCTTAGGCTCGTGTTACTCGAATTTAGGCTCGTGTTACTCGAAAAATCGCTGAACCTTTACCGTGTTATTCGATGTAGGATGCTCGTGTTGCTAGAATTAAAAAAAAGTTTATGTTTTCAAGTTACTCGATTATAATCGGTTTATTGTTAGATTTATTATTATTTTTAAGATTATACTATTTGAAACTATTCTAAGAAACTGGAATTCAACCTCGAATATTTCATGTTGATATCGTGTTCTCTATTTAAATAACGAGCCTAAATTTGAGTTGAATTGATTATCAGATAGAGAAAACGAAATTGGGAATTAAATAGAGGAAACGGGGATTTTCAGATTTCTGAATTGATACCGGTTGGATTGATATCGTGTTGAATTGATTATTTATGTAATCTTGATAATTCGTATTCGAGGTTGAATTCGAATTTGGGAATGTTATAGGTATTGATATCGTGTCGAATTTCATACCTTACACGGATAATCTGTTTAGTTAGTGTATTTCGTTTTTTCTATTTGTATTACTCGAATATAGTTTATAAGTTACTCAGATTGGAATAATTGACCAATTAGGATTTTTCAAATTAATTTAGAAGATTAATGTTCTTCCACAATTAGAATGATGCAAATTAATTTAGGATGATTCGAATTGACATAGAACGACTCGAATTAGGATGACTCGGATTGTATTAAGAAGTGTCGAATTGAATTATATGATTGAAATTGAATTAGTATGTCTCAAGTTGAATTAGAATAACTCGATGGAAATAAACTGAATAAATTTTATTGTTACTCGAATTGTCTAATTACTTTTTTACGATTACATATTACCCGAATACACCCTCAGGAAGCTAGAATTAAGATATATTTTCAGATTGTTTGGAAGAGGCCGAATATGCGGGGTTCGAAATGATCAATAAATTAGTATGTTAGATTAGGGATTGTTAAGACTATCATTGCTGAGCTGCGGAGTGTAGGTGATGACACTATTAGAGAGTTTAGAGAGTCGTGTCTTGGACACTTTATCCGGAAGGAAGTTGGGTTGGGGGGGCGGGGTTGCCTCTAATGCCGCATTTTATGCCTTGTTCTCGAATGAGGTGGTTAGACCGAATGCATAGGCCGATGAGTTTTTGGTTTAGGATCGGTCATCGCTTGATCTAATTTTCTAGATATGAGTATGCGTTAGTCACCAGCTTCAGATTCGGTGATTCCGACTTTGATGTACACGGGGGCGGTGTTCCACCGGAGGGAGCGTGTACGATCAGTATCCATTACTCAGTTGTGGGGGGCAGATATTATACTCGGTGATGTGCTGAAGTCCGTTAAGGTGTTGTGCGTCTGCTATTTGATATTCCGTGTGGATGGTGGGAAGTGCATTGCTGACCGGTGGTTGTGGACGTTGGTTGAGGACCAGACTCGGTGGGAGATCTTTCCATAGGGCTTATATTCATATGAGATATTGATTACGTATTTGAACGATGTCCCCACTGAGGTCCCCGCTGGTCTGGATCCGAGTTACCATTTTAATGGTAACATATACGCTATTATGGTACGTCCTCATATTCATTAACTTAATTATATACTGAAACTAGAAATAAATATTGTTATTATTTCTTATGTTGGGATTTAATTATTGTTTTCAGATATGGGCTTGCGAGGCTATACCTTCATTAGGCTCCAAATATGGGATCATGCTCGGATCTTCTTTCATCCAACAACCTAGTTGTACACACTGGAAGTTGAAGAAGCTGGGTCATGTTGCTTTTACCACATTCTTCAATGAGGAGGTAATCAGTTATAGATTTTCAATACGTAAATACTCTTGTAGATATTTAAGGTAACAATTACTGATAATGTATCATTGAATTGCATTTAGATTGATTGTTTTGAGGTGTTATATCTGACACTTGAGGAGGAGCAGGAGCCGTATATGCAGTACATTAGTGATGTTGCGAGTGAGCGGATGCAGTATATGCACAGGATGGCCCTATGCAAGAAGGGGGGATGGGGAAGGGGAAGGAGAAGGGGAGGGCTTGTGATTGTGATGGTGATGATTCTATCGATGATCTAGCCAGAGAGCGTATTGTCCGGCAGCGGACATCCGGCCCGGTTATTTCTGAGCCTATATATATTACTACTGGATATGAGTCATCAGGAGAGCCTTATGAGCTTGTGCATACTGATTTGCAGCGCCATAGTTCTCCTATACGGGGTACTCACCAGACTGCATCTTCTCCGACATGGGGTATTCAGGAGACTGCACGCATTATTAACTTTGATGCCCTTTTCACCGGTCTGTGTGCATATATTGATTCAACATGTGCTGGGATGGTCCAGCAGATGCATCGATATGTTGATGATGCAGTGGAAAGAGTGTCCAGCAGATGCGTCGAATATTGATGAAGTAGTGGGCCAGAGTGCTCCTCTTGATACGCCGCCATGGGACTTTGAACGTATTAGTGATTTTATGCATGATTCTCCTCATCATGCCTCGGTTCCGACATAGCCTCAATTTGACGGAGCGCCGATTCCCCCTGAGCAGACTGAGAGCATCCCCAGCGATGGCGGCACATCATTGCCTACAAAGACTCATGTTGACGGAGCGTCGTCTCCCACCGAGCAGACTGAGGGTGTCCCTAGCACCGGCGGAGCATCGATCGCGGTAGAGCACACTCAGAGTCTTCCACTGTGGATCTGAGCCCTATCCCGCTTGAGTATTCTTCTATTCCTATTCCAGCAGAAACGTTTGCTTCGCCTAGACTGCAGTATAGGTCATACAGACCACATTCCCCCTTCTCGACCACTGTAGTTTGTAAGAGGAAGGACTTGGATGAGGAGGCGTATCATAGGTGGTTGGCCAGCGGTGAGAGGTGAGTTAAATTATAAATTTAATATTATTTACTGAAATTGTCCATATTTAAACAAAAAGTAAATTGTAGTGTCAATGTTGGTGCTGCATGCGGAGCTAGTGCCTCATGGGTTTTGATGCTACAGGACGGATCCAGATTGATAGTTGTAGAAGTAAGTCTTTCAATTTATATGCACATAATCTCTTACTGAAATGTGTAGTTATTGAAAATATTTATGTTATTTGAAATTTAAATGATATCCAGCATCTGGATGCCTATATAGGGATCCTAAAGTTTGATCCTGGATTTGTTGGCGTGTGATCGCTCGATGATTGGGCTGCCCAGATGCAACACTGCAAGACCATTGCCTATGCGTCGAGACAGTTGAGGCCGTACGAGCTTAACTGCCCTACTCCTGATTTGGAGTTAGCGGCAGTTGTTTTTGCACTCAAGATTTGGCGTCACTATCTTTTCGGCTCTGCATGTCAGATTTTTACCGATCATAAAAGTCTGAAGTACATATTTACTCAGCAGGAGTTGAATATGAGGCAGAGGAGGTGGTTAGAGTTGATTAAGGATTATGACCTCGAAATCCTTTATCATCCGGGCAAGGCGAACGTTGTGGCCGACGCCTTGAGTCGGAAGCCGGTTGCGTTGCGAACGCTTGATATCCTTACATCTCAGTCTGAGCTTCGGTGGGCTTTGATCGAGTTAGATGTTGAGGTTTTGTTGCCTGGAGCTGTCGGGCAACTTTGTGCTTTAGAGATTTCGTCGTCTTTGATCGATGAAATTAAGCTGAAGCAGTTAGAGGGTCCGATGATTACTCAAATCCGAGAGAACGTTCTTAAGGGAAAGTCTCCTGGGTTTGTGATTCACGAGGATGGTGTTTTGAGATTTCAGAGTCGGCTTTGTGTACCGAACGACTTAGGGTTGAGACAGAGTATTTTGCGTGAGGCCCATGCTACACCTTACTCCGTTCATCCTGGTTCGAGTAAGATGTACAAGGACCTGACAAGGAATTTATGGTGGAATGATATGAAGGAGGAGGTCGTGCAGTTTGTAGCGAGGTGTTTGACTTGTCAGCAGGTCAAAATCGAGTATCAGCGATCGGCCAGGTTATTACGCACACTTCCAGTTTCGGAATGGAAATGGGAAGATATATTGATGGATTTCATTACGAGTTTTCCGAGATCGAGGTCGGGCATGAATATGGTCTGGGTGATTGTTGATCGTCTGACCAAGTCGGCAGGTTTTCTGGGCATCAAGGACACCTGGGGCCCGGAGAAGTTAGCTCGTGTGTTTATCCCGCAGATTGTGAGGCTTCACGGTACTCCAAAGTCTATTGTTTCGGATCGTCATGGCCGTTTTGTATCGCACTTTTGGCAGGCGGTGCATAAGGCGTTGGGTACCCGTTTGCGCTTGAGTACCTCTTTTCATCCTCAATCAGATGGACAGTCGGAATGCACTATCCAGACGTTCGAGGATATGTTGCGTGCTTGTGCTCTCGATTGGAGCAGTGACTGGGAGGAGCATTTGCCATTGATCGAATTCACGTACAACAATAGTTGACACGCGTCGATTCGGATAGCACCGTATGAGGCACTTTATGGGCGGCATTGTCGATCACCGATTTGTTGGAATGAGGCGTCCGATTTAGTCGGGACCAAGCCCGATATCACTTTAGAGACGAGGCGGAAGATAGAATTAATTCGGGAACGAATGTTGACTGCCCAGAGTCGACAGAAGTCATATGCCGATGTTCGTAGTCGACCTTTGGAATTCGAGGTGGGAGACCACGTTTTACTAAAGGTGTCACCGACGAGAGGAGTTTTCCGTTTCTAGAAAAAGGGGAAGTTGAGTCCGAGATTTATTAGGCCCTTTGAGATTCTCGAGCGAGTCGGTGGGTTGGAATACCGTTTGGCGTCACCTCCGGCCTTAAGTCACGTTCATAGCATTTTTCATGTTTCCCAGCTGAGGAAATATGTCCCGGATCCTAGTAACGTCATCGATTAAGGGGAGATTGATGTCGCCGAGGATATTACTTTTGAAGAACGTCCTTTGAAGATTTTGGAGTATCGTGAGAAACGACTGAGGCATAAGACCATCCCTTTGGTCAAGGTACAGTGGTCGAGACACGGTGTCGAGGAGGCAACTTGGGAAACCGAGGATAGCATGCGTGCTAGGTACCCTGAGTTGTTTGTCTCTTAAGTTTCAGGACGAAACTTATTTTTAGAGGGGTAGAATGTAATATCCGCATTTTTTCTTTTCCCGGTATTTTCGTTTCTCGGTGTATTTCTCAGTTGTAGCGACCCTCGTGTACCTTTCAGTTTATTTCTTCCGTCATCTATTGATCTGATTCTCGTAATTGTTGTGCGGAACCGCCGTTTCGGGGTTGCTGTGGATCCATTCTGTATTATTATGCATTTTGAGATGTTTCGTTTAATGTTTCGTTCATATTCCGGTGTTTTGGCCGTTTATATTCCGTACCTAGCGCGCGCTAATTTTTCTGCATAGCGCACGCTAGAGGTCCCTTAGTAGCGCACGCTACGACTGCTTCGTAGCGCGCGCTAGAGAGCAAGCCCTGGGAGTAGCAGTACTGATTCCAGCCCTCTGGACTGGCGGATTAGCGTACTCTACGTAGTCTAGGGCACGCTAGTGTTGAGGGCTAGCGCACGCTGAGATGCCCGGTAGCGTGCGCTAGCGTGACTGTTTAGTACTGGACAGTTTGCTACTGGACTCAATCAGGTGCCCAGGTAGCGCACGCTATGGCCGATAGCGCGCGCTACCGATACACCTTTAGCGCACGCTACGTTTGGTCGTTAGCGCGCGCTAACTGGATCAGGTGTGTATTGACAGTTAACTTCTGGACTCGGCTGATGTCCAGGTAGCGCACGCTATGGTCGATAGCGCGCGCTACTCAGAGGTTATTAGCGCATGCTACGTTTCGAGTAGCGCACGCTAACGGCCAGAAAGCTGACTACTGGACTGGAGTTTTGTCCCGTTAGCGCACGCTAACTTTGAGGATTAGCGCGCGCTAACACTCCCTGGCTATATAAACCAGGGAGTTGATCGAGATGAACGTATTTTCTCATTTCTTCCTCCTCTCCGCGGCTGAGGCGATTCCGGGCGATTTCTTGGCGATTTCTTCCTCCAATCATCTCAACCATCAACTTCCTTGAGTTCTTGGTGTATCATAACAACATCAACACGAATCTTTCATCCTAATCCATGGTAAAATCTCTTAGAACCCTACTTTTGGATAAATTGGGGGTTTTGGGATTTTCGTCCGATTCGTTCCGTTTGGTGGGTTAATCCATGATGAATATGATTAATCTTGTTGATATCATTAGTTTTCCTACGGATTCATGGTATATTTTCATGGTTTTTCGAAATAGGGAGGGTTTGGTTGTGGTCCGCCCTCGTTGTTATTTTTATACGAATATACATGAATCGTAGGCGGGTTTTTCGGGTGTATTCCATTTCCGTAATCGTTTAGAAGTAGTTGTGATTGTGTTATTCGAATCGTTAGGTTCATTTCCGCCGATTCCTCGCGGTTGTGCTTGACTCTCCCTTTCCGTTCGTGTCACCTACTATTAATCGAGGCAAGTACACTTATGAACTTACAATCTTAACGTAGTAGTATTGCATGAGAATTGTGTGTGTGTGTGTGTGTGTATGCTCACTACGGGTTAGATCCGACGGGGTCTCGGTAGGGCTCCACGAAGCTGTGGAACCGCGAGCTTGCTTTTAACCACTACGGGTTAGATCCGACGGGGTCTCGATAGGGGTCCACGAAGCTGTGGGTCCGCGGTTAATTGTGGTGCATTTTATAAATGTGTTTTGATATCGGCATTTCCGGAAATGAGTGCTTTGGAACTATGTTTTTCGTGACTGCATGCATTGACTATATGTGTAAGATGTAAGTTGTTCATTTGGTTACTTGTACTAGCGTAATTGCTAACCCCTCTGGGGACCCGTTTTGGGGAAATTCGTTTAATGAATTTCAGGTCAGGTTCATCGAGACGAGCGGGCGCTGGACCAGTATGCGGATGATGGTCGTGCGTGATGATTGTGCACGAGTGGTGTCTTATTGTCTTCTATCTTTTTACCTTTTGTGGTTTTTCAACTAATAGAAGTACTCGAGTACTTAAGAGTTCTTGTTCGTCCAGATTGTATTGTTGTCTATTATGTTTGTGTCAGATGATGGTGTTTTGTTTGACCGGTTAAACCGGGTGGATTATTTTGTTTTGCGTCTTTATGACGAGGTGTTATTTTGTTGTTTCTGTGAGTCGACGAGTATGATGTTTGTTCAGTCTGGTGGGTCCCATATAGGGATTCACGGAGTTGTAATATACCTCGAATATCCTGGGGGTGTTACAGCGCTACCGGACGCTCAGCGCGCGCTAGGCCTCGACAATAGCGTGCAGTAAATCAAAATCGTAGCGTGCGCTAAGCTGCTCGTCCAAAGAGCAGAAACAACTTACCGCCACTACTCGGCTCGACTCGCTAGCGCGCGCTACGAAGAAAACGTAGCGTGCGCTATACAACAACAATAGCGCGCGCTAGGCACAGGATCACAATGGCCCCAAAACACCAAAACACGAACGAAACATCAAACGGAAGCTCACAATACGTATAATAACATAAGATGGATTTACGGCAATCCCGAAACGGCGGTTTTGAACAACAATTACGAGAATCGGATCAATAAGTGACAGAAAAATCAATAAATGCAGAATCGGAAGACAAAAAGTTCAGAAATAAGTATTCCCGAAATACCAATACGATTACACGCAAGCCACCAAAACGAGAAATACACGCAAATGAAAAATACTAAAAAGAAAAAAATGCGGATATTACAGAATATAATTAAAAAGGTACTTGAAGTCCTAATCAATTAAAACAAATCGAGATAATCTTATTAAAAAATATTATCGAAAGTATAGAAACAATGGTTTAATTATTATTTATAAATAAATCAATGAAATTATGGAATAAATCAATTAGTCTATTTTAGTTTTAAATCTAATTTAATTAATATAAAATAACGAAATAAATGAAAAAACTTATATTTACTAAATTATATAATTACCGATTTTATGATTTTTCAAAGAGATATTTCAAAATATAAAAGAAATTAAGTTTAATAATCCATAGATCTTTGCACAAAGAGAATTTCAGAAAATAAAAATGGATCGTTGTAAGTGATTTTTTATTTTTTTAGTTTTAAAAGATTTGTTAATTTATCTACTTTTGAAATCAACTATATATTTTTGAAAGTTTTAGATTTGCTTTTGTATTTTAAATTATATCCAAATAATTTATGTAATTCTTTTTTTCAAAGATAAGGATTAAATTATCTCTTTTTTGGCCATTTAACAGAAACCGTTAAATACTTAATGATTTGGTCCATTTTGGCAAAAAAAAGCCAAAAAAGAACGTGGAACTAAAATTTCATCAAATACAGTTTAACACAATCATATACGAATTGAGTTTTTTTCTAATACGAGTTTCTGAAATTACTAAAAGTGCCCAACTATATATATGTTCTCTTGAATGTAATGTGCCAACTTTAATACTTCTATATATTAAGTTAAATATTTGAAAATAATATCATATAAAAATAATATAAAGTTTCAACCGAACCAAATATCACTTAGATTTTTTAATACAAGTTTCACAAATTACTGAAAATACTCTAATTATTTTTCTCTTCTTTTGAATGTAATAATACTCTTAAATATAAGTTCAATGCCTAAAAAATACCCTATAACTTTTCCCGGCTCATCTTATATTACAAACAAAATTGGGCATTTTTTTTACTTTTAAAAAATGAGGATAATTTTAATTAGGCTAAGATGTGGATGTAGTTTTCTTAGTTAACCCCGCGATTAGTATATTTATATTAAGTCATACAAGTAATTCACTTATATATATAATACGATGATGCTTCTTCTTTTTTGTTTTTTTGGCAAATTGGGAAGTACTTAATTTTAAAATGAATATACATATAGTTCCACTATGCCGTCGAGATTTTTTGTAATACAAGTTTCAGAAATTACTAAAAGTACTCCAACTCTTTATCTATTTTTAATGTAAAATTGGTAGACTTTAATACTCTTAAATATGAAGCTAAATATTTGAAAAAATATCATATAAGCATAAATATGCCATTTCACTTCAATCAAATCAATTGAGTTTTTTCTTTTGTAATTTTCTAAAATTTTAAGGTCGTTTTTAATTAGGACAAAATTCTGATATATATTTTTTAACTTATCGAAGCTATTCTTATATTATAATCTAAATTGTTAAATTTCTTGGTAATTTTAAGGCTAGGACTTGGATGGAGTTTTCTAAATTAACAGGTATATTTATAATAGGCCATACAAGTAATTAAATTATATATTATGTTTTTTTAATTGTAATTTGAGAAGTGCTTAATTTTAAGCTATAAGTAAAAAACTCTTATGTATTTCCAAAAGCTTTTTAAATTTGAAATATTATTAAAATTACCCTTGCCACAATTATTTAGTATAATTCTACATATGAAGTTGTATCAAAGGACAATGCATATATCGGTTATTCAAGTATAAGCTCTTCTTCACTTTGGCATCATTGCAAACTCATAAGACTCACCAAGAATATGAGATTAATTATTGGACAAACAATGTCATCTCACCATCTACAAGAAATTAAGGACTTTTCCGAATGAATCCTGAAAATTGTAAATGGTGAGCTGTGTGAAGAAGTCGATAGAGAAACCTTGATTGATATTCTTGATATTTACTAATCCGGAATGCCGAAGATCATATTGCAGCCATTGTTGAAAGCATTGTCATTCACTTATAAGTAACTTTCCATAAAGTAATTTTTTGAAGAAAGAGCAATCGTGGCGCCAACAAACGATGTTGTGGAGATAGTAAACGATTACGTGATGTCTATAATTTCAACAAGCGGATATATCTCACTTGCGATAGTATATGCAAAAATTTTGCGACCTCTAAAAGCTACAATCAAGTATATCCAATGGATTTTTTTGAATAGCATCAAGTGTTCTAGAATTCCAAATCACATCTTGAAATCGTAAGTTAGACTTTCAATTATGCTAATTCAAAATATGGATCAATCATCAGGATTATGCAACGTCACATCATTAATAATTATCCAAATCCGTAACCATATTATTGAACAAAAAAATTTGAGGAATAATTTTGAGAGTAAAGTATTCATTCCACAATTGATATTAAGTCCGTTAGATATCAGATTACCATTTAAACAATACGCCAATTCCCACTTATTATGAGTTTTACCATGACTATATTTAAGAGTCGAGGTCAAACGCTCTCTCATGTCGGTATATATCTTCCAAGACCCGTATTCGGTCATGGTTAGCTTTTGTAGCCATATCAAGAGTGAAGATCAGGAAAGACTAGAAATCTTTTGTTGCGATGAGAATGGTGTAATCATAAACAGAATAAATAGTATAGTTTATAAAGAAGTATTATGAAATTTATAATGAACGATTTACATATTATATATTTACATATCTTTTTTATGTTCCCGTGTAATTACACGGGTGTTATACTAGTTTTACATGTTAATCAATTAAATCAGCTAAACACAGATCCTTCATGTCGAAGTTTCGACTTAACATGCTTTTTGTATTCACAATTACTTCATTGCTACTACCCATTATCAACATATCATCTACATATAGACAGACTATGACAAATGACTCAGGTGTGCCTTTAATATGCACACATTGATCGCATTCATTGATCTTGAATCTATTTGTCAACATAATTGTGTCAAACTTCACATGTCATTGCTTAGGAGCTTGTTTTAGCCCATACAATGATTTCAAAAGTTTACACACTTTCTTTTCCTGACCAGGCGCAATGAAACCTTCACGTTGTTCCATATAAATTTCTTCTTCTAAGTCACCATTCAAGAACGCAGTTTTCACATCCATTTGATGAATCTCAAGATTGTGCAATGCAGCAATAGCAATAAGAACTTGAATGGAAGTTATTCTGGTGGTGAATATGCGTCAAAGAAATCATAATTTCTTTCTGTTTAAACCCTTCGGCAACAAGTCGGGCCTTAAACTTGTCTATCGACCAGTCATCTTTATATTTCCTCTTTAGGATCCATTTACATCCTAAATTCTTACATCCTGGTGTAAGATCGACAGTTCCCAAGTATAATTTTGCATGAGGGAATCCATTTCACTATAAATAGCTTCTTTCCAAAAAGGAGTATCATGTAATACCCGAGATTTCTGTTATGTAATTGGAACTTGCGATATTGTAATTATTGAACTTTTGTCTGAATACTATTCTCCGTAGTTCATAATCCGATATCGTCGAGCATATAATTTCGTGTATGTGATTTAAAGGTTGAAATTCTGTGCATGTAGCGCACGCTACAGGCTAAGGGTAGCGTACGCTAACATGGTTTTATAGCGCACGCTACCGAGTGTAATTAGCGCACGCTATGCGTGGTCAGACTGATGGAGACGTGCGGTAGGTGAGATCTGGCCGGGGGACCCCTGTCGGATCGTGTCGGATGTACCTGGACGGCTTTCGGGAAAAGCCGGGTCAACGCCTTAGCGCACGCTACAGGTATATGCGTAGCGTACGCTAAGTGCCGAGTACAGTTTAGACTGTGAGCCGTTAGCGCACGCTACGAACAGGGTGTAGCGCGCGCTAATAGCCATTTATTATAAATAGGACAGCATCCTATTCGTGATTTCAGTCCTTTCTTCCCACATAACCCGAACTCTTGCACTTGAAACATAACTCCATTCGTCCTAAACACTTCGTATCAACCACTTAGTTCGAGATTGAAGATCTTATATCATTGGAGATTGGTGTTCAAGCCTTTGGTGTTGGATTGCTTCATTTTCATCCGTGTTCTTCATTACTTTGAGGTAGGTGATTTTTCACCAATGATTAGTAAGGTTCCTAAGGAAGTTTGAATCATGTTTGGATAGCAAGTATTTCGCTTTTATCGGTCATCGCATGTTAGAAGGATACTTTTGACGATAGATGCTAGATATCGAATGAACCTTTGAACCACCTTATTATAAGGACTCCTAAGCATGTTTAAATCGATTTATGATCAAGTAATCGGATATTACCTTGATACGTTGTATACGTTGGAATCATGTGTTTTGGAACGTTAGACGATGGAACTTAGATTATTTCGGAAGATCGTAGAGGAATTGTGATATCGAGATAACTATCCGTATATTGGTATTTCATAATCATAAATCTTCCGAAACCTTATTATCATGATATGCCCGAGGATAACTTGTAACATCACCATAGATTCATAAGTTCTTCATCATTCAACCCAGCTTTCGCGGTGTTCTCACATGCAAGATTAGCGCACGCTAACTCCGTGTGAGTTAACGTGCGCTATCGAGGTTCGGTTTTCGCACAAAACGCACGTAGCGTACGTTATGAGACCAGCCGAGTCGATCGCCAGATCGTGGCTAGCGCACGCTAGTCTTATAAGACAACAGACGCTAACAGCCCGTCTTAGCGCACGTTACGTAGGGTACGTAGCGCGCGCTAAGCAGTCCGGGCAGATTGTTTATTTTGAGCTTTTCGGCCGTAGACCGAATTGTTAGGCCATCGTTCGACTTGAGATGATTTGTATATCGTTCCTTTTGTTAAGGTTCGAGCTTGTTACGTTGATCGGAGGAGGCGGCCTTCGAGTGCGTCGAGAGCATTGAAGTATATCGCTCTTGCCATCTTCGAGGCAAGTATCGTGATATGTTAATATCGGTATTTTTGGAGTATGCGTATGATTATGCAAGTTGTTGAACATGATATTTACTTCGTTGATTTGTCATGATATTCGTTATATAGTGTTTATATGTTCATGTTGATGAACATAATGATTCGCATATGTGTATGCATGAGTTGTGTTCAGATACGTTGAACGATCTATGCCGAGGGCGCTGGATCGGATGTCCACCTCGTGTTGATCCGACGGATCATCTTGGGATCTAGCCGAGGGCGCCGGATCATTGGACGGGTTATTTCCACCTCGTGTTGGTCCGACGATCATCTTGGGATCTATGCCGAGGGCGCTGGATCATTGGAATACCTATGCCGTAATGGAATCTTGTGGATTCGCATTGTCGGATTCCTAGCGGAAGTCCGTGTGGTGTATCTTGTTATGTAGTATTGATGCATATTCGAATTGATTAACATGATACTTGTAATAGCATCGTATTGCTAACCCCTTCGGGGTGGACATTTGTTTTGATGTTCGTGTAGCCGAGGAGCAGGGAAACAACACAGACCGACGTGACGATTTAAGGGGTTGATGATGTTTATTGTTATTGGAGATTTGTGGTCTTGGTTTGGTTTCGTACTCGAGTACGCGTGTCCTTTTGATATTAATTCGATATGGTTGTATTAATTACCCGTTGAACCAGACGTTCCATAAACTTGAATTTTCGCAGTTGTTGATGTCTTATATTTACTTTCCTTTTTTAATTAGCCTTGTAAATCCTTACTTAAAGGGTTTACGGCGCAGTAATTATTCGAACATCTCGGGTGTTACGTAATATGGTATCGGAGCTAAGATTCATGGATATCTTGGCAATGGGTTTTAGTTGGGTCTCATTTACGTTATTTGATTTACGGTCATTTGTAACATCACTTTCACCTAAGTCGTCATGTGGACCATGGTTGTAAGTCTCTTAATCTCTTATACTACCGCTTTACTTAATTATTGTTTTGTGAGTATTGACGGACTTTATTTCAAAAATTTTGTTCGATATTGAGAAATTGTGTTTACGGTATGTTGAGAGGAGGACGTGGACGCGGACGCGGTCGTGGACGCGACGTGGTAACATGAGACATGAGGATTCCGCAACTACCCTGAAATATCGGCTAGTCGAACCGATTCCCATTCTCGAGGGCGCAAGGATCGCGAATGGTGACGCAAATCCTAACATGCCGTGGGTGCTTCAACAGTGGTGGCGCAGATAAACCAGTTCGCCCAGTGTCGTTGATCGCATGCAGAGCCGATGGGACAAAGCAGCACCACGAGGATAACCGGGAGACAGATGGCTTGCCGAGGTGGTTAAATTGCACCCGCCAAAATTTGACGGATCTGCCGAGGCACTTATTTGGGATCACCGCTCAAGGAGTTGGAGAAAATATTCGGGTCTTAACCGTCCCCGAGGACCTAAGGTTCCCATCGCCCAGCATTTTCTCGACCGGGAGGCCTTTGATTGGTGGGAAGTCGTCGACCCGAGGATCATAATGCGGATGGACGGAATTCAAACAAATGATGGAAGCACGATTGTCCCCGTCCGGAAGAGAGGCGAAGATCCGAGAGTTTTTCTCACCACAGAGTTCGGAGGCATCTGTGATGATGTAATTAAAACTTTTAATCATCACCGACTTGTGTGCGACACTTGGTCGAACGGAGGCGAAAAGATTTTTCATTTTGATATGCGGATGAAGCCGAGATTCAGCAGACATGTCCGATTCGAGTGTACTACGTTGCGGCAAGATCAAGACAAAGCGCCGGCCTACGACATGAAAGAGGCGGCGGTAGAGAAATCGGTAGAGGCAAAGAAGGAAGGTGACCGGCACTTTGCGTAAAACAAGAGTGGTGGGGCCCGCAAAGGCCGCCTTCCTTTATTCGGCTAGAAACCTCCACATCCTTCTAGAGGCGGAAAGAAGTTCCTGACAAAGACGCAGCTTCGGACGCATCAAAGAAATGTTACAATTGTGGTCGAGCAGGCATGTTCGACGTGATTGCCCCGCATCTTCCGTGACTTGTTACGACCAGGCAAGAAGGGCACCGTGCGGCCTTCTGTGGAGCCGCTACTAGATCTTTTGGTACCCGCACTCCAGCACCAGTTCCTAAGGAGATAAGTGTGAACCAGACACAGCAGAATGGATTCCAGCAGCAGAACGCTGGGAAGAGAGAGACATCCAGTGCTGGGTCCGTTCCTCCGCGCCTGTACGAAATGAGGAGATATGACGACCAGAACACTACTGTTGCATCAGGTACGATTCAGATCCTTTTGCAACCAGTTAGTGTTTTATTCGATTCCGGAGCCACACATTCTTTTATATCTTTGAACTGTGTTAATCGTTTGAAAATCTCGTGCTTAATTGATTGTGAACCGTATGTTGTGGGATTGCCGAGTGGAGAGAGAATTATGGGAACACTTGAAGCTAGGGATTTCCCAGTATCTATAGAAGGAAGAGATTGGCCATCGAATCTTATTGTAGTTGACATCTGCGGTGACGATTTAATTCTCGGAGATGATTGGCTCAACCGTTATGGAGTCATGGAATTACCGAGAGAGAGTCATTTCCATCATTGCCGATGACGGATCTCGAACACTTATTCCGAGGATGGAGACCGGGAAGCTCGGGAAATTGATCAAGGCAATGAAAGCGGTGAAATTATCAAGCAGGATGTCATGGACTTTGGTGCTATGCCATGAGGAAAGAGGAAGGAATAGAGCTCTCGTCTATCTCAGTTGTGAATGAGTTCTCGGATGTATTTCTGACGAGCTACTGTGGTTACCTCCGCAAAGAGAAGTGGAATTCACCATCGAATTAGAGCCTGAGCAACCCCTATTTCCGTGGCACCATACCGTATGGCACCAACCGAGATGTATGAACTCAAGAAGCAATCGGAGGAATTGCTACGAAGGGATATATTCAACCTAGCGTTTCTCCTTGGGGGCGCCCGTTCTCTTTGTCCTAAGAAAGGCGGATCCCTCCGACTGTATTGATTACGGGAGCTTAACAAAATGACGATCAAGAATAAGTATCCTATACCTCGGATCGACGACTTGTTAGATCAACTGCAAGGGGCAAGGGTATTCTCGAAGATTGACTTGCGATCAGGATACCATCGGTTGAGAATTAAGGAATCGGATATACCAAATCGCTTTCGTATCCCTGACGCATTATGAATTTGTAGTGATGCCATTTGGACTTACAAATGCTCTGCGGTATTCATGCAATTGATGAATCGGGTATTCTTGGAGTACTTGGATAAATTTGTGGTTGTCTTCATTGACGACATCTTGATATATTCGAGGACGCAGAGGAACATGCCGAACATTTACGTGTGGTTTTGAGCATCTTGAGAAAGGAACAATTTGTATGCTAAGCTTTCTAAATGCGACTCGCTTAAGGAAGTAACCTTCCTTGGGCACGTGATATCATCCGACGGAGTTCAGTGGACCCGAAGAAAGTCAAGCAATCTTGGAATGGGAAGCCCCTAAAACGTGAAAGAAGTCCAAGCTTCTTAGGACTTGCCGGATATTATCGCCGCTTTGTAGAGGGATTTTCCAAAATTGCTCGTCCGCTCACCCAAATTCATAAAACTCAAAAGTTCGCGTGGAATGAGAAGTGCCAGTCGGGTTTTGACGAACTTAAGAAGAGACCGACGACAAGACCTATATTAGCGCCGCTGTAGGAACCGACGGATTTTTGCATACATGACGCTTCGAATCAGGGTTTGGGTTGTGTGTTGATGCAAAAGAGTAAAGTAATTGCTTATGCTTCTCGGCAATTGAAACCGTACGAAGTTAATTATCCGACTCATGATCTGGAGCTAGCAGCTGTGGTCTTTGCCTTGAAAATTTGGAGACATTATTTGTACGGCACTCATTGTCAGATCTTTACAGATCATAAGAGCCTCAAATACATTTTCAATAAAGAATTAAACATGAGGCAGAAGGTGGTGGAATTGATCAAGGATTACGACTTGGAGATTCTCTATCATCCGGGAAAGCAAATGTAGTAGCCGATGCCTTGAGCCGAAAACCCGTTTCTCTTCGAGTGTTGGAAGCACTTACATCCCAAACCAAGATTCAACGGAACCGATCCGCGAGGGATTGAAGTATGGGCACCAGAATCCAAGGACAACTTTATGTGATGGAACCGACTTCATCACTAGTCGAGGATCAAGTCTAAACAGGTTGAACGATTCTCCGATCCTTCGATTATGTGATGAAATAAAGAAAGGAAAAGCCCTGGATTCGTAATACAAGATGATGGAGTTCGAGATTTGAGTCGACTTTGCGTTCCCGATGATGATGATTTGAGACGGACTATTCTCAAGGAAGCTCACGCGCCTATTCTATTCACCCGGGCAAAGAAATGTATAAGGATCTAAAACAAAACTTCCGGTGGGGAATATGAAGAAGGACGAGCAGTAGCACGTTTCAAGTGTTTGACTTGTCAGCAGGTCAGATTGAGCATCAGCGACCTGCCGGGATGTTAAAGCCGCTTCCGATCCCTGAGTGGAAGTGGGAGGATATCTCGATGGATTTCATCACCAGTATGCCAAGGACTAGAGCGGGAATGAACATGATTTGGGTTATAGTTGATCGACTAACCAAGTCAGCTCATTTCCTAGGGATCAAAGATACTTGGGGACCCGAAAGTTTGGCGCGAGTATTTATTGCGGAGATAGTCAGATTGCACGGGACGCCGAAGACCATTATTTCGGATCGAGATGGTCGTTTCGTGTCGCACTTCTGGAAAGCAGTTCACAAAGCTTTGGGGACTGAGCTCAACTTTAGCACAGCTTATCATCCCCAAACGGACGGTCAGTCCGAAAGGACTATTCAAACTGTAGAAGACATGCTTAGAGCTTGTGCGTTGGATTGGTCAACTGATTGGGAAGTTCACTTGCCCTTGATCGAATTCACTTACAATAATAGTTGGCATGCTTCTATTAAGATGGCACCATTTGAAGCTTTGTACGGGAGGAGGTGCCGATCACCCCTGTGTTGGGATGATTCTTCGGATTTGATCGGGATGGAACCGGATTTGATTATTCAGACTCAAGAGAAGATAGCGGTGATTCGAGAGAGACTGTTGACTGCCCAGAGTCGACAGAAGTCTTATGCAGATGTACGTCGTCGCCCTCTAGAGTTCGACGTTGGGGACCACGTACTATTGAAGGTGTCTCCTACACGAGGGATTTTCCGTTTTGGGAGAAGAGGCAAGCTTAGTCCAAGATATATCGGACCATTTGAGATCCTAGAGAGAGTTGGGGATTTAGCATACAGGTTGGCCTTACCGCCATCGCTGAGTCATGTTCACAGTGTATTTCACGTATCCCAATCATGAAGTATATACGGACCCGACCACGTCATTGATTTCGACGAGATCGAGATAGCTAATGATGGCACCTTCGAAGAGAGACCAATCAAGATACTTGAGAGCCGGATCAAACAATTAAGGAATAAACCGATACATTTGGTTAAAGTACAATGGTCACGACATGGAGTCGAAGAGGCCACTTGGGAAACGGAGGACGGTATGAAGGCTAAATATCCGGAGTTGTTTTCATCCTAAGTTTCGGGACGAAACTTCTTTTTAGGGAGGAAGGATGTAATACCCGAGATTTCTGTTATGTAATTGGAACTTGCGATATTGTAATGATTGAACTTTTGTCTGAATACTATTCTCCGTAGTTCATAATCCGATATCGTCGAGCATATAATTTCGTGTATGTGATTTAAAGGTTGAAATTCTGTGCAAGTAGCGCACGCTACAAAGCAAGGGTAGCGACGCTAACATGGTTTTATAGCGCACGCTACCGAGTGTAATTAGCGCACGCTATGCGTGGTCGATCGATGGAGACGTGCGGTAGGTGAGATCTCGCCGGGACCCCTGTCGGATCGTGTCGGATGTACTGGACGGCTTTCGGGAAAAGCCGGGTCAACGCCTTAGCGCACGCTACAAGTATATGCGTAGCGTACGCTAAGTGCCGAGTACGCTTTAGATCGAGCCGTTAGCGCACGCTACGAAGCAGTGTAGCGCGCGCTAATAGCCATTTATTATAAATAGGGCAAGATCCTATTCGTGATTTCATCCTTTCTTCCCACATAACCCGAACTCTTGCACTTGAAACATAACTCCATTCGTCCTAAACACTTCGTATCAACCACTTAGTTCGAGATTGAAGATCTTATATCATTGGAGATTGGTGTTCAAGCCTTTGGTGTTGGATTGCTTCATTTTCATCCGTGTTCTTCATTACTTTGAGGTAGGTGATTTTTCACCAATGATTAGTAAGGTTCCTAAGGAAGTTTGAATCATGTTTGGATAGCAAGTATTTCGTTTTTATCGGTCATCGCATGTTAGAAGGATACTTTTGACGTATAGATGCTAGATATCGAATGAACCTTTGAACCACCTTATTATAAGGACTCCTAAGCATGTTTAAATCGATTTATGATCAAGTAATCGGATATTACCCAGTTGATACGTTGTATACGTTGGAATCATGTGTTTTGGAACGTTAGACGATGGAACTTAGATTATTTACGGAAGATCGTAGAGGAATTGTGATATCGAGATAACTATCCGTATATTGGTATTTCATAATCATAAATCTTCCGAAACCTTATTATCATGATATGCCCGAGGATAACTTGTAACATCACCATAGGATTCATAAGTTCTTCATCATTCAACCTGGGCGGTTTGCGGTGTTCTCACATGCAAGATTAGCGCACGCTAACCTGTGTGAGTTAACGTGCGCTATCGAGGTTTCGCACAAAACGCACGTAGCGTGACGTTATGAGACCAGCCAGTCGATCGCCAGAGCCGTGGCTAGCGACGCTAGTCTTATAAGACAACAGACGCTAAATCCGTCTTAGCGCACGTTACGTAGGTACGAGCGCGCTAAGCAATCGTGCATTGTTTATTTTGAGCTTTTCGGCCGTAGACCGAATTGTTAGGCCATCGTTCGACTTGAGATGATTTGTATATCGTTCCTTTTGTTAAGGTTCGAGCTTGTTACGTTGATCGGAGGAGGCGGCCTTCGAGTGCGTCGAGAGCATTGAAGTATATCGTTCTTGCCATCTTCGAGGCAAGTATCGTGATATGTTAATATCGGTATTTTTGGAGTATGCGTATGATTATGCAAGTTGTTGAACATGATATTTACTTCGTTGATTTGTCATGATATTCGTTATATAGTGTTTATATGTTCATGTTGATGAACATAATGATTTGGCATATGTGTATGCATGAGTTGTGTTTGTATACGTTGAACGATCTATGCTGAGGGCGCTGGATCGGATGTCCACCTCGTGTTGATCCGACGGGATCATCTTGGGATCTAGGCTGAGGGCGCTGGATCATTGGACGGGTTATTTCCACCTCGTGTTGGTCCGACGGGATCATCTTGGGATCTATGCTGAGGGCGCTGGATCATTGGAATACCCATGCTGTGTAATGGAATCTTGTGGATTCGCATTGTCGGATTCCGTAGCGAAGTCCGTGTGGTGTATCTTGTTATGTATTATTGATGCATATTCGAATTGTTTAACATGATACTTGTACTAGCATCGTTTTGCTAACCCCTTCGGGTGGACATTTGTTTTGATGTTCAGTAGCCGAGGAGCAGGAAACACCACAGACCGACGTGACGACGAAGGGGTTCAGTGATGTTTATTGTTATTGGAGATTTGTGGTCTTGGTTTGGTTTCTGTACTCGAGTACGCGTGTCCTTTTGATATTAATTCGATATGGTTGTATTAATTACCCGTTGAACCAGTTGTACGTTCCATAAACTTGAATTTTCGCAGTGTTGATGTCTTATATTTACTTTCCTTTTTTAATTAGCCTTGTAAATCCTTACTTAAAGGGTTTACGGCGCTGTAATTATTCCGAACATCTCGGGGTGTTACACATCAGGACTAGCATAAGCTTCCTGTATCGTCTTTGGATCGTCATCAACTGCATAAGTCACAAAGTCATGACCAAATGACTTAGCCTTTAGAGCTCTCTTACTCTGTCTTGGCTCTTCATTTATAGGATTTGAACTACTTGCAGTTTCAAGAGTTCTTTTGTTTGAGCTTGTCACAATCCTCTCTTTACAAGGATAAACATTTTTAAACAAAATCGCATTTCTAGACTCAATGACAGTTCTTACATGCATATCAGGAATTTCAGAGTTATGAATTAGAAATCGATATGCACTACTGTTGTATGCAAAACCTATGAATATGCAATCAACTGTCTTTGGACCAATTCTTACTTGTTTTGGTTCAGGTACATCAACATTTTCCAAATACCCCCACACTTTAAGATATTTGAAAGAATGATTGCGCCCTTTCCATAACTCATATGGAGTTTTATCTTTCCCTTTGTGTGGAACATTATTCGGAATGTGGTTAGCTGTAAGAATAGCTTCCCCCACACACGTTTTGCGGCAACCCTGAACTTATTAATAAAGCATTCATCATTTCTTTCAAGTTCTATTTTTCTATTCAACAACTCCATTTGACTGAGGATCATAAGGATTAGTCGTTTGATGAATTATGCCCGAATCAGCACATAACTGTTCAAAAACGGTGCTACATACTCACCGCCTCGGCCACTTCGGACTGCTTTTATTTTACAATTCAGTTGATTTTCAACCTCATTTTTATACATTCTAAAGGCCTCGATTGCTTCATCTTTGCTTCTCAAAAGAAACACATAGAAATATCTTGTGCAATCATCTACAAAAGTGACGAAGTATTTTTTACCTCCTCTAGTTTGCACAAATCTTACACACCAAAGTGAATTAATTCTAGAGGCGTAGTATTCCTTTCCATCGAATGAAAATGCAATTTAGACATTGTTGCTTCAACACAGACTTCGCATTTCTTATTAAGTTCAACATGGGTTTTTGGAAACAATCGTAGATTAATTAGTCTTTTAATCAATTTTAGACCAACATGTCCCAATTTAGAATACCATAATTCTGAACACTCGAGCAAGTAAACAGAAGAAGGAGCATTAATATTATTACTTTTATTCTTGCCTTCACGGCTTACAGGCACCACATTTAGTTTGAATAATCCCCTGTGAAAGATAACCTCGACCAAGGAATATTCAAAACTTGCTTATAATAAATTTTTCAGACTAAAAAACTAGTCTAAACCCATGACTAACTAGTAGAAAGCCTGAAACTAAATTCCTTCGGACGTCTGGGACATGTAACACATCCTTAAGTAGTAGGTCCTTTCCAGAGGTCAACTTCAGACCACGTTCTCCACACCTGCAATCACAGAAGAAGCAGAGTTTGCCATATGCAGTTTCCTACCATCAGTAATATTGTAGGAAGAGAACATGTCTTTTTCAGAACAAACATGACGAGTTAGCCCCAGTATCAACGTACCAGGCGTGGTGATTCTCCACAATATTGGTTTCAATCACCATAGCTGAGACCTCCTCGTCCAGCTCCTCAACCATAACTGACAACTCCAGATCTGGCACGTCAACATCACCATGTTCAACCATATTGGCAACTCGCTTGCCTTTGTTTCGCTGACCAGTTGAACTTATTGGCAAGCGACAGTACTTTGCCTTGTGATTTGACTTACCGCAGTTGTGGCAATTTCCAATGAACTTCTTTACCTTAAACGGCTTTTTCCCTTTATCCTGAACATGGTTCAGTTTCTTCTTTTTGCTAGAGGACCCATGTTCAAGCAAATTTACTTTGGCCTCCATAGGGCCTCTCTTGAACTTAGAATCAGACTTTCGGTTGTCTTCCTCAATTCTGAGTCGAACAACCAAGTCTTCTAAGCTCATTTCCTTTCGCTTGTGTTTCAAGTAATTTTTGAAGTCCTTCCAAGTAGGAGGCAACTTCTCTATTACTATGCCCACAACAAACGGTTCAGGAAGAATCTTTCCTTCGGCATTGATTTCATGCACAATCAATTGAAATTGTTGGACTTGTTCGATAATTATTTTGAGGTCCGTCATCTGAAAGTCCAGATAGCACCCGATCACGAACTTCTTGATTCCAGCATCATCGGTTTTGTGCCTTTTCTCCAAAGAATTCCAGAGCTCTTTGGAGATCTTGATTTGACTCTACAGGTTGTATAGAGAACCAATCAGCCCATTTAATATCGTATTTTGACACATAAAGTCGCCGTTACACTACTGATCACAAGCAAAACGCTTCGTACGATCAATTTTTATCTAACTGACCACTAGAGGATCATCCTTGAGATAAATAGCAATTCCCAATGTAGTGAGATAAAAGAGCATTTTTTGTTACCATCTCTTAAATTCAACACCCGAAAACTTCTCGAGTTTTGCAGCCTGTACTGCAATAGTAGGTGCAACAGCTTTGGCCACGGCGGCAGCATCAGCATCGGTCGCCATTGGAGATTACAGAAATTACAAAAACAGAAAATTGTCTTACGATTGTTGGTTCTATGAATTTCCAACAATGTAATTATAGTAAAAAATTACAAAGAAAGGCAATCTATTACAATTCTAGTAAATTAACAATGAGTAAAAATTACAATTTAGCAAAGGCGAGAAAAACTCTTTCCGTAAGACAATGTTGCCCCCGTATAAGAGCAAATGGCTCAGGCAAGATGTCCCCAAGATACAACTACTAGGTTTCTGAGTTAGGTGCTCTCCAAAACTCAGAACTCGCCGAACGTTCAAGTGTTAGAAACTGGACACGAAAAAGAAGAAGAAAATATGCTGCAATATGTGGTATGTTTGTATTTCGTTCTATGTTATGGTGTATGAAATGAAATGCATAAGACCCCTTTTATAGGGTCCAATTCCACTTCATCAGGTGGGGAGTTACTACATACTAAAGTGCCATTAATTCTCTTTAATCCTCCAGCTGAAGAGTTACCTCCACAAATAGTCTCATTTAATTCGGACGTTACATTATGGTGTGTGAAGAGTCATACTCCAAAAGCTGAGTTCTCATCCTGGCTCATTTCGACCGGGACCAAATATCAGCTGGGTTTTCAGCCTCCAAAATTCAGTTGGCTTTTCAACCATCAAAAGTCAGCTAAATTTTCATCCTGAAAAAATCAGCTCGGTTTCTAACCTCCAAAAAATCAGCTGGGTTTTCAATTTCCAAAAAATTAGCTGGGTTTTCAACTTCCAAAAAATCAGCTGCGTTTTTTAACCTCCAAAAAATCAGCTGGATTTTCAACCACTAAAAAATCATCTTGGTTTTCAACCTTGACTGATTGCAGCTAGGTTTTCAAAGTTGGGTAATCGCAGTTGGGTTTCCAAACTTGGCTGATTGCAGCTAGGTTTCCAACCTTCAAAAAATCAACTAGGTTTTAAACCTGGCTGATGACATTGGACCTGACTGCAAAAAATTAATATAGTTACACCCCATGCTCTCAAGGCCCAAGTCGCCCAAGTCCATCCCAAAGTCCAATTGCGAAGAACCAAGAACCAAAAACCAAGCCTAAGCCCACGGCCGAGCCCGAGCCGAGCCGGATCCGACGGGCGCGCGGTGGCGCGCGTGTGGTCTTTGCATCGTTGGCCCACTAGTGTATACTACTAGCTTGTTGAAATACACATGCATCTTCTTACTAATAAACTACACAAGAAGACTTTATTTTTTTAATATGTGATAACTTTTCATACCCACTTAACTCTTCACCATTTCAATTAAATGACCAACTTTAATCATTTATTTCTCACTCACCGGAAAAATTGATTTTGAGAAAAATAAAATCCTACTTTCATTTCTTGAAACGTAGATTCACAATTTAATATTTAATTCTCAAGAATTAAATATTTTATTATTATTAAATTAATTTAGATTGAGTCAAAACTCATTTTTTTAAAACCAATTTCCGACATTCTCTACGTAGCTGGACGACGTAAGTCGCTGGAGGAGGGACTGTATTTGAAGGCGGCGAGTTCGACGACTTTGATTTCGGTCCAAGTGCGTATGTGATTTTGCGGCGGCTGTGGCGGGGGATTGATCGTGGAGGGTTTAGCCATTGTAAAGTGTATTAAAGAATAATAGGACCAGCTGTCGGAGGTGCAGTTGGTCGATTTAGGAATATAAATCAAGGAATTTATAATGCAAAGATGGTCAGATGGTGTGACTGTGAATCTGTGATTCTGATGCCTTTGACAGAAATTAAATGAAACTAAATTTCGTATGCTTGCTTTAATTTTCATGTCTTTTATTTAAATTTGTATGCTTGCTTCGACTTCAAATTAAATGACACAAATTTAATCAAACACATTAAAGAAAAGGTATCCGAAAATTAAATCAAACACATTTAATTTAATCGAATTAAATAGAAAAAGCAAAAATCAAATAAATAGGCAAAATCAATAAATAATGAATAGATTCATTAAATACAAGCATAAATATAAATACAAAAGGTATTCCACTCACACCATTAAAACGATAAAAATAAATAAAAGATTAGTATAAGTAATCCATTTGATTAACAATACCCGTACTCTCTAAATTTTATACCCTACTCAAATCAATTTTATCACTTTGATTGTTCTCCGTGCCGGACCGAAAATGTGCATTTGATTCCCGGACGAAGGGAGTATATCTACTTAAAGTAAATTATTTTAGTTTTTCAAAATAGTACTTCAACTGCTAAGAATTGATTTAAAAAACTACTTTACCAATTAGGCTATGTTCTTTTGGACTGAATGAATCAATTGAATCAATTGAATCAATCAATGGATTCGAATCGAATCGAATCAATGGACTCGAATCGAATCAATTGAACTAAAATATATATTAAGAGTAAATAATAATAATAATAATATAATAATAATAATATTAAAAATAATAAATATAATAAAATAATAAGAAAAATAATAAAATAAAAATAGATAATAAAAAATAATAACGTAATAATAATATAATTAATTACAATCATAATTAAAAAAATAATACTAATAAATATGCCCCCAAATGTCCAAATGTCACAAAAGTATCAAATGTCACAAATAATAATAATAGTAATAATAATAATAGTAATCATCAACAACAATAAATATTATTAGTAATAATAATAGTAAATATTATTAGAAATAATAATAATAATAGTAACCAACAACAACAACAATAATAATAAAGATCAATAATATAATAATAATTAATAGTAATAATAATAGCTGAACTTAACTTAACTTAACTTAACTTAACTGAATGGACTCGAGCCGAATCAATCGAATCGAATGGACTCGAATCAATCGAATCAATCAAACTGAAAAATAAGCCCAAAATATCAGGACCTTACTCACTGTGTCCAAGCCAAAGGATGATAAATGGGTATTTTTGGTGTATTTTAGATAATGATTGATATAAGCAATGATGGTAAATGTGTGGTGGAGATTAAAAAGTAAAAATTAAAAGATTATTGTTTAATTTAATTGAGAAAAATATTATATTGTTTTAGGAGAAAGTAAAAGGCTGTAAATATGAGTCAATCAATTGTATTCATTACACTGATAGAGGGGCCTTTATATAGGTATTACAATAAGAGTCCTTCCATACATAGGATTCCTAGATAAGGTAAGACATCTAATAGGATCCTACTACCTCTAGAAGGATCTAGAACCTTCCTTCTTTGTACCCCCTACAACCAGTATTAGGTAAGACACCAATAAGGGAAGGATATCCCGGAACACTCCCCTTGTGTCGAGCACTAATACTATCATGGTGCATAAGATGTTGCCTCGGTAAAAAACCTTTCCAAGTCAAACAAAACCCCGTGGGAAAAACAAAGACTTAGTGAGGAAAAAGAGCACAACGCACTAACTACAAATGTCAGAATCATGTGAAGTATACTCCCCCTGAGGTATACATAACATCTCATCCCAACGAGCTATCATTAGTTGAGCTCGGATAATCAACACATGCCGATGCTTCTCACATGTTTCTCAAATATAGATTTTGGCAGAGACTTAGGGAACAAGTCTGCAATATTCTCATCGGAATTCACTTGTTTCACTTCGATATTCAGCATTTTCTGTTGTTGCTGATTATAAAAGAACTTCGGCGCGATATGCTTGATATTGTCACCCTTAATGAAACCTAACTTCATCTGCTCAATGCATGCCGCATTGTCCTCGAAGATGCAAGTAGGGGTTGTTGTAGTGGGCTATGATCCACAAGTTCCTCGTATATGGTCTATGACTGACCGAAGCCAAATGCACTCCCTTACGGATTCGTGCAATGCAATTATCTCTGTATGGTTCGAGGAATTAGAAACCAGGTTCTGCTTGGTAGATCGCCAAGATATCGCCGTATTCCCAATGGTTAACACATAACCAGTTTGGGAACGTCCTTTATGCGGGTCAGAGAGATAACCGGCATCAGCAAATCCAACTAACATATTGTTAGGATTCTATGCATAGGGGGTAAGCTTGCTCGCATTAGCACTTCTGGTAGTCAAGTTGCCATGCTTAGCTGCAATATCAGAGGAAGGTCAACGGTCGGTATGCATCGTCTTAACCTCAACAATTCCTTTCGGAATATCGCTCTCTCTTGCGTAGGGAAAGAACAATCCAAGATCACTGGAGTCTTTCAAGTATCGAAAAATGTGTTTTACTCCATTCCAATGCCTTGTCGTGGGAGTGGAGCTAAATCTCGCTAACAGATTTATAGAGAATGCGATGTCTGGGCGAGTACATTGAGCCAGATACAACAACGCACCGATTACGCTAAGGTAAGGTGTTTCTGCTCCAAGGACCTCTTCTTCCCCATCTTTAGGATGAAACGGATCCTTGTTCATTTCCAGACTTCGACCAACCATGGGGGTAGCAATAGGATGTGCCTTGTCCATACTAAATCGCCTGAGCATTTTCTGGACATAGGCAGATTGATGAATGAGTATACCATCATCTCGATGTTCTAGCTCTAAGTCCAAGCAGAATCGAGTCCTCCCTAGGTCTTTCATCTCGAATTTGGACTTAAGGTAACGGGACGTTTCATTGACCTCATCTATTGTACTGATAACATTCATGTCATCTACATAGACGGCTGCAATCACGAATCCTGTATCTGTTCTTTTCACAAAAATGCATGGGCAGATATCACTGTTTTCGTATCCCTTCCCAACCAAGTATTCACGTAGGTGGTTGTACCACATCCTTCCGGATTATTTCAACCCATACAGTGAACGACGCAGTTTCACAGCGTAAGTGTAATATCCGCCATTTCGGATTTCGGTAATTTTCTTTTTTTCGGCGGAGGTCCGTTTCGACGACTCGCTTGAGACCGTTTCATCATTCTGAGAATGATTAATTCTACACTTTTTATCATCCGAGTTCGTTTCGGTATTGTTTTGTTGAGTTCCGTGTTTATTAACGATTTTTCCGTACTCGAGTTCGATTCTCGTGAATCTCGTTCGAAATTACTGTTTCGAGTTTCCCGTAAGTCCGTTTAACTTTGTTAGACGTGTTGTGAACTTCGGTTTGGTTATTCGATCAAGTATCGTGATTTTCGGACGTTTTGGGCCATTTTCGTAATTTCCCAAAGTTTGGGGTAATTACCTTCCGTTGTCGAATTTCGAGCCTTCGGGTGGTCGGAATCGTGTGTTTTATTAGCTCTTAGATTCGTCTTTGCTAGTACTTCGTAACCGTATCTTCGGTTCGTATTCAGGTTCAGGTTTCGGGGTCGTTCGGATCGTCGTTGTAATTCTTCATTTTGTGCCCGGAGGCTGCTGGCCTGATCTGGGCGAAACGGCCCTGAAAACGGCGCTGCCGAGCGCCGTGTCCTGCGCTGGTCAGACAGACCGGCACTGCCGAGACACGGCCGAGACACTGGCGCCGGTGTGGGTCTGTTTGCCGCGCGTGTCCGGCAGAGCAGATAAATATGGCGTAATGCACGGGTTTTTCACCCATTTTATCACTCGTTTTCTTCCCTTCCGCGGCTGGAGCTTACTCAATCATGGAGGCATGTTTTTATACAATGAATCTATGAAGTTATTGAGGTTATATCATCAATCAATCATCCGTTATCATCCTTTGATCCAGCGGATCAAGGTAATCTTCCTCAGAACCCTAATTTCGTGAATTTGGGGTTTTTTGCATTTTTGTCCGATTCGTTCCGTGTTGTTGATTAATTCATGATGGGTATGATTAATCTTGGTAGTATTATTGTGTTTAACATCATTTAATCCATTGTTCTTCGTCGAATCAAAGTATATTTCTTGATTTCCTTCGAATCGACTTTTTGGGGGATTTGTTCTCGATCTCATTTTCCATCCGTTTTTGTTGGATAGATTGTGCTTAAATGATGTTGTTAAACATATTCTATGGATTGTATATCCATATTTCAACTTGGAATTTCATTTTCATATTTTGTCGGGACGAATAGTGTTCTTGGCCGTTTTGGGGAAAACACTTGAACATTCGTCGTTCGTTCTTTGAATTCAACGGCTTTGAGTCATGCTATGGAATTCATTTTCATTGTTGTTATTGTCCTCCGTAGTTTATTATCGCGAGTTGGTGTTCGGTGGAGTCGGCGGGTTCGTAGTCGGTTCGTGCCAACCTACTTCGGTCGATTCTCCGCGTTGTGGTTGTTCAAGGCAAGTACCTTGTCCATACATTTCTTGTTTTGTGGATATGATGATTGGTGATCGTCTGGGTATGTTTGTTTGTTTGTTTGTTTGAAATGAGTTTTCAAAATATTCGGCTAACCTCGTTAAAGGCTCACTTTCAAAACGCGTGTGTTTTGTAAATTGCGTGGGTTGTAAGTGACTACGTGAATCCTTTGGATATATTTGGTGTTGATGTTTCGCTTGATAATGTGTGCGTACGTATATTGCTTATTTCCGTCGCGTTATGGTTGACGAGCGTGTTGTTATTTATTCGTGTGGTCGTGGACTGACGGATGAATTATGTGAATTGGTGTATTGATTTGATAATTGTTACACGTTTGTCCGTGTGCTTGATGTTTGAAACAATGTGGATACTTGTTGTGAGAAACATCATATCCGGGAACCTCTGAGGGCGGGGCGTGCACTCCGACCTGGTGTACGCTGCAATGTGCGGCTCCATATGGGTGGTGAACGCCGGTGTTACATAATGCGTGTGTCAAGGGGCGGCTCTTGCGGGAGTGATCGCCGGCGCAGTGACATGTTCAAGGAACGGCCAACATAGTGGAGTGAACGCCGGTGCACAGGTGCGCAATGGAGGCGTCTGGCAGGCTTATTAGTTACGGATATTTGAGTGATAGCTAAGACCCTGTTACCGAACGATTATCGTATCTCAAAATACTTTCAACTCTTTTCAAAATGCTGGTCTCGATTTAGACCGTGATTCGTGTTTTCTGATAGTGTGTTTCAACTTGTTTTAAATGTTGGTATCAGGGTTAATTAACCAAGGACATTTGACGAGATCTCCGAGGGTTAATTAATCAGGGGTCTTGAGCAGTTTTTGGGCGGACGAGAGGCTGTGTCCTTGATTATACTTTGTTGACATTTTGTGTTTTGGGTCGAGGACCCCGTGTGATGTTGAGATGTTTGATCTCGTGTTGATATTATTTGGATTGGGTCGAGAACCCCGTGGGAAATATTTGTGAAGACTCGTTTGTGTTGATTGAGTGACTTTCTTGCAAATTGCTTTCCGCCTACTGGTCGAGGACCCTGTTGATTTTGGAAAGAGAAGGATTTGATAATCCTAAATTGTTTTCTATTAAAACTCTCGATGGCATCTTTAAAACTGTTTTATAAATTGTTTCCCTTTATTTGTGATCTTTCGGTTTTAGAAATGTTTACCAAACTCTTGCCTCAGGAAGTACTTTTTGTTACGTTTGGATCTTTGAGTATTCCTGGTTGTTGTTATTCGTGGAATGTGAATTGTATGGCTCGTATTTGCACTTTGTTCTTGCACTAGCAAAACAGTGGAGTTTTGCTAACCCCCGAGTATTCGGGGGGTGGATGTCTGTTTTTGCATTCAGGTTTGGGAGCATAACACAGGGTCGGCACGAAGGATGATGAAAGATGAACGATACTAATCACACGAGGATCCGTATGATGTCATTGGTTTAGTTATAGTTTATTTTCCGCTGCAGTATTATTTCCCGTTGTACGGGAGTGTGTTGTATTCGACCCCTGCGTGGGCATGTAATGAGTTTGAGTTGTATGTATTTATTGAAAGACCAAATCGGTCTACTTAGTCATTTTATCCTTAAAGGCATTGTCGAGTTATTCTATGTTGTTACCATCCTGGTAGATCCTTGAGGAAAGGTTCTACGGCGTGTAATATCCCTGAGCGGATTGGAGGTGTTACATTTATGGTATCAGAGCTTAGGTTGTGGAAACCTAGGCTGTCGGGTCAAGTAGGGTCTGTTGAGGTTTTTCTCGTCGGATTTTATCTGACTGAGTCGTGTCGCGACGCGTCGTCTGAGTTTGTTGGTTGTGATTAGTATCGTGGGGCGATCATCATCTTCGTGTGACCTGTGGATGTAAGTCTCCCTTCCTTGTGTTGTGCCTCGTGTGACACGAGCTATTTTTATGATTATTTGTTAAGTGATGGAATCCTTCTGTGGATTTTGATTTCACGATATGTATTTAGTTGACTCTCGTATTTGGTTTATACGAGGAGTGTCGTCGCTGCTAATGTCTTTTTACTATTGTTTTTGTCCGTTGCTTATGATTTTCGAATCGATTTGCTCGTTTTACAAGTTCTCTTGTGGAAGCTTTGTGCTTATACGCGTTCGACTTGTTCACTAGCCAGTGCGGGAGGGTCCTTAGAGGCCTTGAATGGGTCAGTGGTTTTGTCCTGAATCCTAAGCGGTCTTCGACTGTGGTATTTTACCGTTTATTTTCCATTAAAAGACATGTATTGTCTTGACTTTAAACGTTTTGATGCGTGTACTAGGAGGTGTTTTAGTGTACATCGGTATGCGTGAGTTTTGGGCATTCTGGCCTATTGGATTTTTGAAAACCTTGAGTATCTTAGAAAATTAGATTTCGAGACGTACTTTTAAAACGAATTATTTTCTTGCAGTGTTTTCAAGGTGCTTTCTAGTGCCGCAATATATTTCAAAAAAAATCCAATTGAGGACCAAAAATACTTTGAGATATTTTCAATTATTTAGAAACACTTTTACTTAGACCCGGGGGTCGAACATTCTGAAAGTTTTTCACTAAGAGATAGTGTCCTCATTTTTATCAAATGCGAAATGGTTCTCCAAAGTCTCGATAACGATGTTTCACGTTTATACTTTTTTTGAAAGGTGATACTCAAGATCAACCGGTGTGTTTCTAAATTATTTTCAAAAGGTGGTTTTCGTTTTTAAAACCCATCATTTCCTGCTTGTGGTCGGAGAAGGTGTGTATGATTGTGTACATACGTGCTTGTTTCGTGATGTTTAGTAATTATATGCTGGGTATCGTCTAGGCCGTTGTAATCTTCGAACGTTGTCGTTGTTGTCGTGATTTTTGTGTGTTGATATGTTGTGCTGAGTTGGCATCTCCGCTATGTTGTTTTGCGACGTTATGCCCCATTATATCTAGCATTTGTATTTTCGGTATGCCGAGCCGAGGTGTTTCAACCGCGATGTGCCGGGGTATGCACGTGTAAATTGTCCTTCCCGTCAGTAACGCGTTTCAAGTGAGGACTCGAGGGACACCGAATTCAGTTTTGCGAATTGGCTACCGAGACTTTCGGAGTTCGCGCTTCAGCACAGATATCAGGATCGGCTTTGAGAGGCCTTTGAAGGATGTTTCTGTTGGTTGCTTATTGTGTTGTTACCTTGATTTCATTATTGTGAGTTTCGGGGACGATACTTCTTTTAGAAGAGGTCAAATATAATACCCGTATTATTTTTGGCTTCTGCATTTTCTCTTTCTCAATTCTATCGACTCGCTCGTGTTCGTTGATACTTTCTGAACTTGTTCTGTCTTTCGGTTTCATCGTTCGAACGAGCTGTGACCTTGTTTTGAGTCGATCTGGTTATCGCTGTGACTTTTCCGAGTTCGGTTCGATTCTTGTGAACCTTGTTCGAAAGTAACATCTTTTGGTTCTACTAATTCTTTTATTCGAAGTGGATCGGATTTTGAACTTCTGTATTTTCGACTCTATCGACTCGTTTATGTTCGTTGACATTTTCTGAGCTTGTCCTGCCCCTTGCTTTTGTTGATCGAACGAGTGTGGTATTATTTCGGAATAACTCGTTTGTCGTTGTGACTTTTCAATTGCTATTTCCTGTCCTGTGGATCTTATGTGAATGCACATCTTGTTGTTTTCACCGGATCATATATTGTCTCGAATCGAGATGTGAACCTTGGAGCTGTTGTTTGAATTTTATTGTTCTTCGTGATTCGAACATGATTGTTCTATTTTTGTTGTCTCGATCGTTGTGGTTTGATTGTTTGGTTTTGTTGATCTCGTTTCGTGAATATTGAACAATCAGACTCCTTCGTAATTCCCTTAAGTTCGGGAAATTAGTCTCGTTTTCGATCTTCCAACCCTTGGGTAGTGGAATTCCGTATTTGTTCAGCGATTGACTCGCGTTTTGATCGATGTACCGTTGGGTTGGTCAATCGTATTGATTTTCATTCGTTGTGTTTTGTGAATGTTCGGATAATCGACTTGATTGTATTATCTGTTTGATGACACTTGTCACATGTTGGTTTTATTATGTCTCTACCGGTGGCGTTGTGTTGGTCGTCGTGGAGCGTGTTTTCACATCGTATACCCTTTGCGTTGCTTGTAATGTTTCGCCGTTGGGCGCAATTTTTTTTCGGTTCTTGTGTATCTCGTTGAGTTTACCTGGCGGGATATTGCTTCTTCCTACTTGATTTAAGTTTCGGGACGAAACTTCTTTTAATCTTTTTTCCGGCGGACGTCTGTTTCGACGACTCGCTTGGGACCATTTCATCATTCTGAGAATGATTAATTCTGCACTTTTTGTCATCCGAGTTCGTTTCGGTATTGTTTTGTTGAGTTCCGTGTTTATTAACGACTTTTCCGCACTCGAGTTCGATTCTCGTGAATCTCGTTTGAAATTACTGTTTCGAGTTTCCTGTAAGTCCGTTTAACTTTGTTAGACGTGTTGTGTACTTCGGTTTGGTTATTCGATCACGTATCGTGATTTTCGGACGTTTTGGGCCATTTTCGTAATTTCCCAAAGTTTGGGGTAATTACCTTCCGTTGTCGAATTTCGAGCCTTCGGGTGGTCGGAATCGTGTGTTCTATTAGCTCTTAGATTCGTCTTTGCGAGTACTTCGTAACTGTATCTTCGGTTCGTATTCAGGTTCTGGTTTCGGGGTCGTTCAGATCGTCGTTGTAATTCTTCATTTTGTGCCGGAGGTCAGCCGGCTCGATCCGGGCGAAACGTTCAAAACGGCGCTGCCGAGCGCCGTGTCCTGCGCCGGGTCGTACAGGACCGGCAGCCTGCCAAGACACGGCCGAGACACCTGGCGCTTGTGTGGGCTGTTTGCTGCGCCGTGTCCGGCAGCAGTATAAATATGGCAGAACAGACGAGTTTTTCACCCATTTTATCACTTGTTTTCTTCCCTTCCGCGGCTGGAGCTTACTCAATCATGGAGGCATGTTTTTATACAATGAATCCATGAAGTTATTGAGGTTATATCATCAATCAATCATCCGTTATCATCCTTTGATCCAGCGAATCAAGGTAATCTTCCTTAGAACCCTAATTTCGTGAATTTGGGGTTTTTTGCATTTTTGTCCGATTCGTTCCGTGTTGTTGATTAATTCATGATGGGTATGATTAATATTGGTAGTATTATTGTGTTTAACATCATTTAATCCATTGTTCTTCGTCGAATCGAAGTATATTTCTTGATTTCCTTCGAATCGACTTTTTGGGGGATTTGTGCTCGATCTCGTTTTCCATCCGTTTTTGTTGGATAGATTGTGGTTAAATGATGTTGTTAAACATATTCTATGGATTGTATATCCATATTTCAACTTAGAATTTCGTTTTCTTATTTTGTCGGGACGAATCGTGTTCTTGGCCGTTTTGGGGAAAACACTTGAACATTCGTCGTTCGTTCTTTGAATTCAACGGCTTTGAGTCATGCTATGGAATTCATTTTCATTGTTGTTATTGTCCTCCGTAGTTTATTATCGCGAGTTGGCGTTCGGTGGAGTCGACGGGTTCGTAGTTGGTGTTGCTACCCAAAATATTATCCGGAGATAGATATTGCTGGAATGGATGGATAGCAAACAAATGCAAGAGCACTTCCGTGAGAAAGATAAATAACACAAGATTTGTCGGGGTTGTTAGTCCCGGGCTTGAATGCTCTCGCAAGATATTATTAATACCAATATTCGGGGATACAAGTACTAATGTAAGAATACAATTACAATGAGTGTAAAGATTCTTGTTATCTTAGCTAGTGAGCGTGTAGATTGCCGGAAGAACCAGATTTGATTCTCTGTGAGTTCTTGTAACAAAGGAGATGAACGGTCGCGGCGGTGAGAGATCGACCGTCTCTCACGGCGAGTATTTAGCTGGATGCTTGAGTTCCTGGGCTTATGAATCTCTTGGAATCTGCCTTGTGGGGACTTCTTGCCTCTGCCGATCGTCTTCTGGACGAGAGATTTGGAGAGAGAAGTCCTGAGATGGATTCCGGTGAGATAGCCGGGAGCTTGATGATATGTGTGTTCTACTGTATTTCCGTGAATGAAGTCGGAATATAAGTGGACGAGTTCTCAACTGTTGGTGAAATGAATTCCGAACCTTTTTCCAGTAGGAGGAGGTTCTCTATTTATAGGACTTGGGTATGTCGGGCGATCGCCTTTTCTACATTATAATAATCGGGCGATCGTCCTTTAGCACATGGGCTTGTTCCCTTAAAGTCTGCAGGAGTTGCTGGCAGTCAACTGTACGGTCCAATGGGGAGCCTACACGCGTCCTGAGTTGCTGTCACGGGTGGTCCCACTGACAACTTTCGGCGCACGTGCCGGTAGGTGAGGTAGGTGACAGGCTGTGGTCAAAGGTCTTGTCTGTCAGCAAAAGATCTTGTCTGTTAGCGAAGATCTTGTCAGCGCCTTTTGTGGATCTGCACGTGGGTGCTGTTCTGAGATCCAATCCTCGATGACTTTGACGGGCGATCATCTCTGCTCGGGGCGTAGGTCGACTGTCCTTAGCCGGACACTAGAGTCGATCGCCAGATGCCAAAGGGCGATCGCCTTGGGAGTCGATCGCTAGGTACCTGATGGTGGTCTGATATCTTCGATTAGGCGAGCTAGCCATAGTTTGACTGATGTTGACTTGGTCGCTCGGCCTTATAGTCGATCGCCTGTCGGGATGAATAAATCGTGACACAACAATTGCCCCCCAGCTCGCTCATACGTTGGAAACGTGGGGTGAGGTGGCTCTCTTGGCGATCGCTGAACTTTTGACGAGCGACTTTGTGTTTAATCAATCGCGATCGTCTTTGAGCTGATATACTCTGGGCTCGGACGACCTGGTTGGCCGCTAAACTGCGCGGGAAAAAGCAATGGGTGTGGAAAAGTCTCCGCGCACGTGTCGGGCTTCTATTGGAGGACGCCAACGGTCATTAATGACTCCTCGGCTGACGCGTCCTTGAAAAGACGCGTACGCGGGTCTCGAGGGGGTCAATTAATGCGTCGTTTTAGATCCGACCCCTGAGGTTTTCCCTTATTGCAAACGAGTCCCTGCCTTCTCTTATAAAAGGGGCGCGGTGCTGCAGTTTCATACTCATGCGTACTTATTGGAGAAAGAAGGACTTGCTGTCGAATTTTCTGAAGATCTTAGTGCCGATCGTCGTTCGATTTCATTTTCGGATAAGAAAAATCCTTTTCTCCTTTTGTATCTCTGAGAATGGCCGGAACCTCATCATCACTTGGAGTGGGTACCAGTTCTGCCGCCGGGACATCGATTGTCCGGGGAGAAACTTCTTCCGTCTTCCACCTGGAGACGGCGGCTGAAGCTATTCGGGCCGGAATCGACCCTGCTGAAGTCGAGGCTTTATTCAATGAGGCCGATGTTGCTAAGGAGTCGGCTGCTGAAGAGAGACGATCGCAGATCGAGAGAGATCTGGCGATTAGGGCTTACTGGGAGCAACATAGCGCTTTCGGTCGGGCCTATAAGGCCTTTGCTGAAATAATGGAGAAGTTGGCCGGTCCTACTCCGAGATTAGATTTCCGTGGATACTCGGTCGCCTACCACTATGTGCATCCCAAACGGTCGTAAATCGTGGTCGCGCAAATGATCGTTGTGGTCGCTTGGCCAAATACGGAGTTCGACGACCACGAAAGATCTGGCCGTCTGGAGGACAAGATTCCATGTTCCTTCAGATGTGGACATGTTCGCGCCGGTGGAGAATGAGCGAGCCGATCAGCCTCCGATGGGCATGGTCTCCGTGAATAAGGCGATTATGGAGGTCGGGATGCGCTTCCCTCTATCATTTGCTGTCTCCCATCTGTTGGCCGCTTGGAATGTGGCGCCACTTCAGCTGACGCCGAACGCCTGGCTCCAAATTAACTGCACTCTCACCCTTTTCGGCGGTCACCGCCTGTACCGCCTCCCATCGCCGTTGGAGATGAACCACTTGTTCAAACTGACGGCTCATAAAGGGTTGGTCGGCGGTTACCATATTCAGGGCCGATCTGGTCGGGTGATTCACGGAGTCCCGAATAAGATGCGGGGCGATCAGACGAAGTGGTTCTGGGTCGCCGGCAAGTGGAGGGCTTCTGCGAGCGACAATCCCTCGGGAGAGCTGGAGATCCCCACTGAGTTTCGGGAGAGGAATCCCGGTAAGGGTTTAGACTCTCCCTACGTTTGGATGCGTTTTGGACTGATCTAATTTGATTTCGGTTTTGCAGGTTTTCACATTCCGGCGATCGAGGAGCTGCCTTTTGACTTTCTCGTTGTCTGGGAGCGGATAAGGAGCTTGTCGGACGACGACCTTGACGCCACTCGGATCAACAAGGAGAGTCGTTGGTTGTCGGCTCGACTATTCCGTTTCCCGAGACATCTCACGGTGCCAGGTATGAGTTTCTGCGACCTTCACTTTATAGGCGATCGCCTTACTTGAGGACAGTATCTGATTGTTGATCGATCGTCTTAACTGCAGAGGTCCGCTTTCCTCGCTTTTTGGAGCCTCCGACGGAGATCGCCATGTCGAACCCAGGAGTTCTAGGCCGTCTTCGCCATAAGAGGTCGTCTCGGGTCCCACCCGTTGCGTTGCCTATAGTTCCGGAGGCGGAGCCTCGCGTAGAGCCAGTCGTGGCTGAGGAGGAAGTTCCGGAGGAGGGGCTTCGAGCGAATCGCAAGAGGCCGAGGCCGGAAGAAACTTCGGTTCCTGCCCCGGGCGATGAAGTGACGATCGCCGCGCCTCCGATCACCATCGTTGCTCCGGAGAGTGAGCCGCCCTCTGCGGATTTTATGCGGGAGATGACGATCGCGGATTCTGAGACCCCTCGAGGGAAACCGTATTTCGGTCGGGATCCCGAGAAGGCTGAGAGGTAGATAGCATTTTAGTGTTGAAAATTGCATCTGCATAGGAGTTGTATTAACTTTGTTGTTTTGATGCAGGATCCGTCGCGCAGATCCGTCTTGCCCGCCGATGGTCGTGGATTTCCTAGCGAGCCGATCTCCTCGCCATTCCTGCGACATTCCTCCATACGTTAGCAAGGCTGCTTCTGCTCTGCCGAAGGCATGGACGACCGATCTGGATGCGATCGCTCGTCAGCGATCGGGGAGTTCGATGCAGTCGTTCTCGCCCTTTCTCTCCAGACGGCGACCATGGCTATCCAGCCGCTCAGAGTTTGAGGCGGCCTTCCACTATTCGCGTGCAGGCGGATCTCGAGGCGGCTCGGAAAGAGAACGCCGAGTTTGCTGATAAGATCGCGGCGATGGAGAAGGACTCTCTGGAGGCGGCCAAGCGGGCGACCCATGAGCTTGAGCTGGAGAAGAAGGAAACCGAGCAATATCGTCTGGCGGTTGACCGATTTCGGGACCGGATGCGTAATGCCATCCAGCGCGAAGGTTCCTGAAGAGGAGGCCGATCGCTGAAGGTGACGATCGCTCATTGACCAAATGAGCTGACGGAGGCGAAGGAAAAAGTTGCTGCGAGGGAGGCTGAGCTCCAGGGGTCGCAACAGGCGATGGCGGAGCTGAAAGGAGAGGTTGAGGCGACCAAGGCTGACCCCTTTCAAAACTTGGAGTTTGTCAGCGAGTTCGCCTATTATTTGGCGTTCGCCGACTCGATCCGAGCAGCTAAGAAGGGAGGTTTGGAGGTCGGGCCTCTTGCCGAGAACTTCAAGGCGTACGCGTTGGAGCATCCTCTCCATTCAGATTTCTCCTTGCCGATCTTGGACCTTGCGGACATCGGCGTGGATTTGAGCTGGTATCCGTCTCCGGCCAATCTTGCTCATCCCGACGCTCCAGAAGGTGAGGGGACCGCGCCAGATGCTGATGGCGAAGGCCAGGCAGGGGCCTGAGGCACTTCATTTTTGATGTTTTAGCTTATTTCCTTGTAGTTTTGTAGCTTTCTTTTGTAGCATTTGGGCCTTCGGGCGACCATGTACTCAGATTTTTCAAGTAATGCAATGAACGTTTGAATTTCTGACTTATCACTTGAATGAATGGTTATTTTTGAGTCTTTGTTTGACTTTGTACAAATGTGTGAGGAGAGATCGTTATAGGGTAGTTCCAAATGAATTGATAAACTCATAAAGATAACTTTCTACAACAAATTCGATCACGCACAACTTGTCAAAATGACGACCTCCGTATGTTGTTGAATAGCGACGATCGTCGTATAGGTAGTCCGCACTCTTATTGCCCCTTGTTTTTATTCACTTAGCGGAAGTAAGGGGATGAAAATAATTCGTTGAGTGAGCGGTCTTCAACTTTGTCGAATCCTCGAGGACGGTCGTTCGTCTTGAGGAACCGTGCACGATCGCGGAGTTCGATGGACCGACTCCCTGATCATGTCTTGATGCGCGAAGACATTGAGTGTCTCGCGACTCACTTTATTATGAGGGTCCTCTGTTAGGCTGCGCCTCGCCTCGTATTTAAACGAAGGGCGTGCGGTCTCGGTCTAGAGGAGTCCTTGCGCGGGGCAGCATCGGATGATTCAACTCCACGCCCGCGGCTTGTTTAGTTCTGCTTCCACCTCGGTCCACCATGAAGATGGCGAACCTCGACGGTGTACGTTGAGACGGGGGTTGTGGCACGTCGCATTGTCCGGGTTCACCATGTTAGATGATGAACCTTTGAGGGCGAGCGATCGTGTCCACTGATTAATTTTGGAGGGCCCTCAGACTACGCCGGCCTCATATTTAAACGAAGGGCGGGCGATCTTGGCCCAAAGGGACCTTGCATGGCCTAAGCAGTCGGTAGCATCGACCACCAGGACCATGGCTGCACTCTTCCACCTTGGATCGTCATGTGGATGCTGACCTTCGACGGTGTACGTTGTGCGGGGGAGGCGATCTCGTGCCTTAGTCCATCATGTTAGACGGTGAACTGTAGATGGCGAGTGAGTCCTCCAGTTTCTTAAATAAGGAGGGAGATCGGGGAGACTTCTGTGGTCTCCTTCTCTTGATTGAAGCATGTAGAGACGGTCGCCGAGGTTGATCCAGGGGTCGGCTCGTATGAGCTTTCCAGCCTGCTTTGTGTTTGACTCGGACAATCGTGTCTAGAGGTTGGTAGGGGCTTTGGCTAGGCCAATAAGCTGTCCAACTTGCCTTCCTCGAACAATCTCCAGAGCTGTTTGAGGAGGTCGCGGCATTGGTTGGTGCTGTGGCCGGGACTCTTGTGGTAGGCACAGTATTGATTATTGTCCAGATGACCGTGGTCCCTTATCGCTTTTGGCTTTTTGAGCTCTTCGTGCCCCTTGATGGCATAGAAAATATGTGCCGGAGTTCGGTTGAACATGTGGAGGAGATGGGCTTCCATGTCCTCGAAGGCCTTGAGATCTCCGGGTGGCTTGGCGATCGCCTTCTTTGCTTTGGCGATCGCTATCTTCTGGGCCGGAGGTGGCGTTTCCTCGCCTAGGTGGAGGGTGAGTAGCCTTTGCCTGGCCAGAAAGTTGGCAGCTTTAGCGCGGAAGATCGCGTAAGTTGGGGGAATATCCTTGGAGAGATGTCTAAACATGGGAGAGTGTCCGTGGAATCCCCCCATGACCGAATAGAGAGCGAGCTCGTCACTGACAGGTTCGCCGGTGAGGATGATTTCGTCTACTCGGTCAATGTAATCGGCGTCTGACTCGTTCTTCCCCTGCTTGATTTTTATCACGCGGTGGGGGCCTTCTGGTCTGGCGACCTTGCTGGCGAAGTATGACGTGAAGTCATTCGCCAGTTTCTTAAAGGAGGTGATTGATCGTGGTGGTAGTGAGACGTACCACCTATGGGCCAGCTCGCCCAATGTTAACGGGAAGATCCGGCACTTGGTTGCATCAGATACCCCACACCCAGTCATGTAGATTCGGAATTTACTCAGGTGAGTTTCGGGGTCCGATATCCCCTCATACAGAGGTGTTCTGGGAGGAGCGATCGTTGGCTGTATGGGGGTAAGCTCGATGTGGACCGCGAGTGGCTCGGTCGGCCCGGTGATCTTTTTGCTGGTGCTTGCCCCAGTGTCCAAGAGTGCTTTCATCTCGTCGAGCTGGCGTTGTATGGCGGCCATCGCCGTGGCTCCGATCAGCAGCGGCTCGGCTCGGAGCGGAGCCGAGGCGATTGAGTACCGATCTCAGCGATCGGGGCGGAGTCGATGGGCTGACTCGGCTCGCCGTGAGGAGGTGGGTAGGCCGAACTCCCCGTGACGGATTCGGATTCCGTCTTTTCAAGGTTGGAAATGTAATGCCCTTGGCCGCTGGATGGGTCGCGCCCAAGCGATTGAATATGGATCCGCACGGTCGTGCGAGAGCCTTTCCTCGCGAGTGGGGCTTTCGACGATCGCTCGTTCGGAGCCCGCTGAATTTCCATTTTCCCATGCGGCGGATGATCGAGGGAGTTATCGCGGCGACGCGCAGCATGCTCCGTCGCTCCTCCAGGATGGCCATAGCCTCCTCGATCTGTTCCTCGGTTTGGAACTGATCGAGTGAGAGGTTGGGGCCATCTCTCGGATGCGGGATCGAGAGTCTCGCGTTGCTGTGGCTTCCCCCTGTCGGTGGCTGGGTTTCGGACTGAGCCGGGATAGGGTGTCCGGCGGTTCGGAGAGCGGCTTTCTTCGATGTACCGGTGGATGTCATGATTCTGAAGGTTTTCTTTGAAGTGCAGTGAGTGTCACTTCAAGTATATACCCCGAGAACAGTGAGTGTTCTTCGAGACGGTAGAAATAAAAGTTTGAGGGTTAGATCCCCTTCCTCTAGCGCCAATTGTTGCTACCCAAAATATTATCCGGAGATAGATATTGCTGGAATGGATGGATAGCAAACAAATGCAAGAGCACTTCCGTGAGAAAGATAAATAACACAAGATTTGCTGGGGTTGTTAGTCCCGGGCTTGAATGCTCTCGCGAGATATTATTAATACCAATATTCGGGGATACAAGTACTAATGTAAGAATACAATTACAATGAGTGTAAAGATTCTTGTTATCTTAGCTAGTGAGCGTGTAGATTGCCGGAAGAACCAGATTTGATGCTCTGTGAGTTCTTGTAACAAAGGAGATGAACGGTCACGGCGGTGAGAGATCGACCGTCTCTCACGGCGAGTATTTAGCTGGATGCTTGAGTTCCTGGGCTTATGAATCTCTTGGAATCTGCCTTGTGGGGACTTCTTGCCTCTGCCGATCGTCTTCTGGACGAGAGATTTGGAGAGAGAAGTCCTGAGATAGATTCCGGTGAGATAGCCGGGAGCTTGATGATATGTGTGTTCTACTGTATTTCCGTGAATGAAGTCGGAATATAAGTGGACGAGTTCTCAACTGTTGGTGAAATGAATTCCGAACCTTTTTCCAGTAGGAGGAGGTTCTCTATTTATAGGACTTGGGTATGCCGGGCGATCGCCTTTTCTGCATTATAATAATCGGGCGATCGTCCTTTAGCACATGGGCTTGTTCCCTTAAAGTCTGCAGGAGTTCTTTGTGATCAATCATGCGGTCCAATGGGGAGCTTACACGCGTCCTGAGTTGCTGTCACGGGTGGTCCCACTGACAACTTTCGGCGCACGTGCCGGTAGGTGAGGTAGGTGACAGGTTGTGGTCAAAGGTCTTGTCTGTCAGCAAAAGATCTTGTCTGTTAGCGAAGATCTTGTCAGCGCCTTTTGTAGATCTGCACGTGGGTGATGGTCTGAGATCCAATCCTCGATGACTTTGATGGGCGATCATCTCTGCTCGGGGCGTAGGTCGACTGTCCTTAGCCGGACACTAGAGTCGATCGCCAGATGCCAAAGGGCGATCGCCTTGGGAGTCGATCGCTAGGTACCTGATGGTGGTCTGATATCTTCGATTAGGCGAGCTAGCCATAGTTTGACTGATGTTGACTTGGTCGCTCGGCCTTATAGTCGATCGCCTGTCGGGATGAATAAATCGTGACACAACAGTCGGTTCGTACCAACCTACTTCGGTCGATTCTCCGCGTTGTGGTTGTTCAAGGCAAGTACCTTGTCCATACATTTCTTGTTTTGTGGATATGATGATTGGTGATCGTCTTGGTATGTTTGTTTGTTTGTTTGTTTGAATTGAGTTTTCAAAAGATTCGGCTAGCCTCGTTAAAGGCTCACTTTCAAAACGCGTGTGTTTTGTAAATTGCGTGGGTTGTAAGTGACTACGTGAATCCTTTGGATATATTTGGTGTTGATGTTTCGCTTGATAATGCGTGCGTACGTATATTGCTTATTTCCGTGGCGTTATGGTTGACGAGTGTGTTGTTATTTATTCGTGTGGTCGTGGACTGACAGATGATTTATGTGAATTGGTGTATTGATTTGATAATTGTTACATGTTTGTCTGTGTGCTTGATGTTTGAAACAATGTGGATACTTGTTGTGAGAAACGTCATATCCGGGAACCTCTGAGGGCGGGGCGTGCACTCCGGCCTGGTGTACGCTGCAATGTGCGGCTCCATATGGGTGGTGAATGCCGGTGTTACATAATGCGTGTGTCAAGGGGCGGCTCTTGTGGGAGTGATCGCCGGCGCAGTGACATGTTCAAGGAGCGGCCAACATAGTGGAGTGAACGCCGGTGCACAGGTGCGCAATGGAGGCGCCTGGTAGGCTTATTGGTTACGGATATTTTAGTGATAGCTAAGACCCCGTTACCGAACAATTATCGTATCTCAAAATAATTTCAACTCTTTTCAAAATGCTGGTCTCGATGTAGACCGTGATTCGTGTTTTCTGATAGTGTGTTTCAACTTGTTTTAAATATTGGTATCAGGGTTAATTAACCAAGGACATTTGACGAGATCTCCGAGGGTTAATTAATCAGGGGTCTTGAGCAGTTTTTGGGCGGACGAGAGGCTGTGTCCTTGATTATACTTTGTTGACATTTTGTTTTGGGTCGAGGACCCCGTGTGATGTTGAGATGTTTGATCTCGTGTTGATATTATTTGGATTGGGTCGAGAACCCCGTGGGAAATATTTGTGAAGACTCGTTTGTGTGATTGAGTGGTTTTCTTGCAAATTGCTTTCCGCCTACTGGTCGAGGACCCTGTTGATTTTGGAAAGAGAAGGATTTGATAATCCTAAATTGTTTTCTATTAAAACTCTCGATGGCATCTTTAAAACTATTTTATAAATTATTTCCCTTTATTTGTGATCTTTCGGTTTTGGAAATGTTTATCAAACTCTTGCCTCGGGAAGTACTTTTTGTTACGTTTGGATCTTTGAGGATTCCTGGTTATTGTTATTCGTGGAATGTGAATTGTATGGCTCGTATTTGCACTTTGTTCTTGCACTAGCAAAACAGTGGAGTTTTGCTAACCCCCGAGTATTCGGGGGGTGGATGTCTGTTTTTGCATTCAGGTTTGGGAGCATAACACAGGGTCGACACGAAGGATGATGAAAGATGAACGATACTAATCACACGAGGATCCGTATGATGTCATTGGTTTAGTTATAGTTTATTTTCCGCTGCAGTATTATTTCCCGTTGTACGGGAGTGTGTTGTATTCGACCCCTGCGTGGGCATGTAATGAGTTTGAGTTGTATGTATTTATTGAAAGACCAAATCGGTCTACTTAGTCATTTTATCCTTAAAGGCATTGTCGAGTTGTTCTATGTTGTTACCAGCTTGGTAGATCCTTGAGGAAAGGTTCTACGGCGTGTAATATCCCTGAGCGGATTGGGGGTGTTACAGTAAGCGCTCCGTGGATTAGAGCTACTTGATTTGGGCAACGAAATCCCTTCGGGGACTTTCATATAAATATTCGTATCTAGATCCCCATAAAGATACTCTGTAACCACATCCATAAGCTGCATACTCAATTTTTCGAACACTACCAAACTGACTAAGCAGCGGAAAGTGATGATGTCCATAACAGGAAAATATGTCTCCTCGTAATCAATGCCAGGGCGCTGCGAGAAGCCTTGGGCAACTAGTCTCGCTTTGTAACGCATGACCTCATTCTTATCATTGCATTTACGAACAAAGACCCACTTATGTCCAACTCGTTTAACGCCTATGGGTACTGGCTCGATACGGCCAAATACCTCACGTTTAGCCATTGAGTCTAGTTCAGCTTACATTGCATCTTTTCATTTCGTCCAATCGGCTCGTCGTTGACATGCAGCAATCGAGTGCGGCTCAGCATTGTCGTCTTCAATAATTTCTTGAGTGACGGAGTAGGCAAAAGCATCATCGACTAGCGTGGACGACCTGTCCAATAGTACGTATTCACTCGTACATTGCATCCATATTTCTTTATTATCTGACATCAACAAAGTTTCCGACGCGTTTGTCGATTGTTCCATTGTTGATTCGAGGACATATTCGTAGTCAGAGATAATCTCGTGTGACGGAGTCACTGTGTCTATAATGAGAGGATTTTGTGCCTCCGTTCCTCTTCTCTTTCGAGGTTCGGTATCCTTTCTACCGACTGGCATCCCCCTCTTTCGAGTAGGGATAAAAGCAGCCAAAGCAGCCGTCCCACCACTAAGGTCGATGCCGGGGGCAATAGTCATCAAAGGACTTTGACGTAAACTCACCAGCGTTGTTCAATCTTAATGACGAGATTGGAAAGTCAGGGTGGTTAGCCCGTAACTTGATGATTTGTGCTAGGAGTTTAGCAAATGCAGCATTTGTTGGAACATTTTTGTTCCATACATGAATTAATAGTATTTTGATGATTAAGTTGATAAACAAAGCAAAACAACAAAGAGACGAAGCAAAGCATCGAAGAAGACGAAGTCGCAAAAAGGTGTTCTGAACATGTATAACGTACGCAACAGAATGATCATAACGTACGTAAAATGCTAAGCCTAACGTACGTAATATATAGTTGATAATGTACGTAATGCGAAGGTTCTGAGTTCAAACAAGATGAACGTTGCAGATGACGTCATGGCATAGATCAGCAAGCAACGGACATATTGACCTTATATAACGACGTAAAGGGGTGTTGATAACGTACGTAAAGGAAGAAACGAATACTACTGGACTGAATATGGGAGATGTTAACGTACGTAACCTGTATGTGTTAACGTACGTTAAATGACTAACGGCCGTAATGGGAAGAAGCTAAAGGCCGTAATGAAAGCACATGGAGCTAACGGCTAGTAAAGCTTTGGAGGCTATAAATACCATGTTTATGGTATTGTTTCAGTACAACAACTTCAAGCAAACGATACATTCATCAGATATTGATATACATTATATTGTTGTTATGATATTGAGCGTATATTGTTAGTTTGAGTGTTTATACATTCAACACATACACGAGAGGTAAAAGAAAAGATACGATTGGATTCGGTGTTATTAGGATCAAGGATCCGGCATTATTAGAATCGCAATTGCTATCTTAGTGAGGTTTATCTAGTACCGATACAAAGCTAGAGCGGTTGATTCCTTGTCCGATAGAAAAGGAAAACGGTTTAACTTGGACCGACACAAAGACAAGTACGAGTGGTTTATCACGAACCAATAGAAGACGTGATTGTAACAGTTATCCCTCGACCGATAGAAGAGAGGTGTAGAGGTTTTTCTTCAACCTATTGAAAAAGATACCGTGAGAGGACGTAGGCTCGATTATAGACGAACCTCTATAAATCCTTGTGTCGTTTATTTCTGCACCTTATATTTACGCTTCCGCAACACGACGCATATTCCGATTTGATTCCAACAATTGGTATCAGAGCAGTACTCCAATACACGGCTTAACATCCGAGGAGAAGATCCAAATGGCGTTCCAATTTGCTCCAGTCGAAGGTCTTGCTTTGAACCGACCACCATTTTTTGATGGCTCAAATTATATGACATAGAAGAAAAAGATGTCAATATTCATCCGAGCATATGACATCGAGATTTGGAAGATCATTTGTCTTGGCCCGAAAGTTCCAATCAAACCTGACAGATCTCTTAAGAGTTTCGAAGAATATAATGACGAGGATTGGAAGAACGACCATCTAAATTGTAAGGCTACTCAACTTCTATATTGTGCCTTAAATCCAAAAAAGGTCAATTGTATCTCATCGTATGAAAGTGCTAAAGAGATATGGAAAATTCTTGAAATCACACATGAAGGGACAACTCAAGTCAAGGATACAAAGATAAATATGCTTCTCCATGACTACGAGTTATTCATGATGAAGGGTGACGAGTCCATCACCAACATGCTCGACTGATTTTTGGTCATCACAAATGGACTTGCTTCGTTCGGTAAACCATTATCAAGTAGTGAAAAAGTCAAGAAAATCTTAAGATCACTACCTGTTGAATGGGACGGAACGGTGACGGCGATTATGGAATCGAAAAATCTCAATAATCTTGATTTTAGTGCCCTCGTTGGTTCACTAATAAATTACGAGATTGTCCTTAAATCTCGAAATGCAAAGCCGAAACCGAAGGAAAGATCGATAGCCTTGAAGGCTAAGATGTCAAAGAGAGAAGAAATTCCGGTGGATGATAGCGATGAAGAATCGGCATATTATGCCAAAAATATTAATAAGTTTCAAACCTTATTAAACCGGAGAAAGAAAGACATCTCGGGCGAATCTAAGAAATTCGACAATAATTGTCGATTATGTGGTAAACCAGGCCACTTTGCCAAGAATTGCCGAGCTAAACCAAAGAAGGAGGTCCTCGTTGCAACATGGAGCGATGAAGACGAAGATGATGATTTTATCAATCAAAATAATCTCGCTCTCATGGCCCGAAGTTCATTCGACGCTAGCGACGTCGAAAGTCAAGTAAGTACATCCTCTCGTGACGAGCTATTTGAAACATTTGAATTATTGCATACGGACTATCAAAATACTTTATCCGAAATTAAATCCCTTAAATCCAAAAATAAATCATTGGAAATTGAATATTCCAAAATTCTTGAAAAGGAAAAATTTATCGAGACCGATAATTCTCAATGCATTGAAAATAAAAATATTTTAAAGGATGATATTATTAAAATTCAAACCGAGCTCAAAAATTTGACGAAGAAATTTTCTCTCGCAAAACGAGAAATTTGAAAATATGCTCTGGGTTCAAAAATATACTTTAAATAAACAGGGGTTGGGATTCACACCTCTTTCTAAAAACAAATCCTTAAATTTAAAGATACCACGTTGTGAAAAATGTTTGAAAATCGGGCATCACATTTCTAACTGTAAAAGCCCACGCCGGATGATTAAAATTAAAAAGATTTGGGTTCCTAAAGGAACAATTATTTCGAATATCGTCTATGTTTCAAATGAAAAACCAACTATAGGTTGGATCCCGAAAAATTAATTTTTCTTCAAAATATTTTACTTAGGGGGAGTAATAATTTTTTTTAAGGGAGATAATATTTTCAGGGGGAGTTTATACCCTATTCACGCATATAGTTATATTTATCAATTTGGTATTTATTACTCGTGTTATTTATTACATTTTACGATGAAAACAAAAAGGGGGAGAAAGGAGAATGAGATTAACCCTAAAAGGGGGAGAAAAGAGAAGAAAAGTCGAAAAGATGAAGTTGAAAAGAAAAATGAGGAGACGTCGGGAAAAAATAATGAAAATTTGAAAATTCGAAAAGAAAAAGAAAAGGAAAGAAGGAGTCGAAAAAGAAATGGGAGAAGAAACTAACGAAACGGACAAAGTCGAAAACATTGGTCTGCACACATATACATATATTTGTATTTTTTTGCAGGTAAGATCCCATTGACGAAGTGTTGTTTTGTAATCATCAAAAAGGGGGAGATTGTTGGAACATTTTTGTTCCATACATGCATTAATAGTATTTTGATGATTAAGTTGATAAACAAAGCAAAACAACAAAGAGACGAAGCAAAGCATCGAAGAAGACGAAGTCGCAAAAAGGTGTTCTGAACATGTATAACGTGCGCAACATAATGATCATAACATACGTAAAATGCTAAGCCTAACGTACGTAATATATAGTTGATAACGTACGTAATGCAAAGGTTCTGAGTTCAAACAAGATGAACGTTGGAGATGACGTCTTGACATAGGTCAGCAAGCAACGGACATATTGACCTTATATAACGTACGTAAAGGGGTGTTGATAACGTAAGTAAAGGAAGAAACGAATGCTACTGGACTGAATCTGAGAGATGTTAACGTACGTAACCTGTATGTATTAATGTACGTTAAATGGCTAACGGCCGTAATGGGAAGAAGATAAAGGCCGTAATGAAGGCACATGGAGCTAACGGCTAGTAAAGCTTTGGAGGCTATAAATACCATGTTTATGGTATTGTTTCAGTACAACAACTTCAAGCAAACGATACATTCATCAGATATTGATATACATTATATTGTTGTTGTGATATTGAGCGTATATTGTTAGTTTGAGTGTTTATACATTCAACACATACACGAGAGGTAAAAGAAAAGATATGATTGGATTCGGTGTTATTAGGATCAAGGATCCGGCATTATTAGAATCGCAATTACTATCTTAGTAAGGTTTAATAGAACCATAAAGTATCTGAATATTTTGTAAGAAGCACTCTGGTTGAATAGGTCCACAAATGTCTCCTTGAATTCTTTGTAAGAATCGAATATTTTGTGTTGAATCTTTAGCAAAGGACGGAGAAGGTATCAACTTTGCTAGTGAACATGCTTTACAAAACAATTTATGAGCATTGGAAATTGCCACGGAAGCCTCGGGATTTATGAAAGATGCACCATCAACCTTACGAGGGCGTGCGATCTTTAATCCTGGTGATACGGTATCAGACTCACTCACATCAATGCCGATATCGAGTGGTGTTTCCAATCATTTCCTGGACTTGAAAAATAGATGACCGTGTGAGTTTTTCAAAATACGAATCATCATATCGCATCCAGGGTGACTGAGTCGGTCATGCCATAGTTAGTATGCTTTGGAATCACAAAGTTCGTGACTCACAGCGTAGGATTCAATAACCCTTATTGTAGTCTAGTATAAACCACTACTTAGACTCATAAGTTTCTCGAGAACGCGTCGTATTCCACATTATGCCAGAGTAACACACAAAAATTCTATCCCATTCTCACAGTGTGTATCAAGGTGATAACCGTTGGCATGAATGTCCCTAAAACTTAGCAAGGTTCGGTTTGCTCTTGAGGCATAGAGAGTATTTGTGACATTAATATGTGTATCATTAGGTAGCAAGAAATGAGCAGGTCCCCTCCCTTGAATTACTTGGGAGGAACCAATCATTGTTGTCACTGAGGATATATATATATATATATATATGGCACAATATCCTTAAATAATTGCCTATTCCGAAGAATAGTGTGGGTTGTTCCACTATCAGCAAGGCACTCAATTTCGCCACGAGACATCTACAATAACACATGAAACTCGATTAGTCTTGTGATGAAAGACATATCGAAAACTCATTAACTTCGAGTTTGGGGAAATTCGACCAAGTTGGTTAGGATCAAAGTTAGCACAATCGCTAGAAATAATTTTCGCATAGCTTGACCTTTGTTCACTAAAACAGCAATAACTTCTTCGTTAAGAAGTCTATGGACGAACGGTCAGTTGTTCTGGAAACTAGACTTCCGTATATTTCTGTCCATATATCGTGCACTTTCTGGATCATTAAACTCAGATCTCAGTGCTCGTTTCAAGATGCTATTTTGGTATTTCCCTATTGTTGAGTGATAGAGCAAAGTTGTAACTTTTTTCAAAGGCATTATTGTTGATACAATACTATGGAAATATGGCCATAGGAGCGTTTAAGCACTTCAAAACGCATCGGGGTGTTCGATTTATATCTCGACTAATGATCCTTTCGGTAACTCCAACTTGGTAGACTTGCAGAGAAAGTAGGAATGTCGGTACAGCTAAGGCTGTTTAAAAATCACTAATTTCGTTTGAACTTTCAAGGCATAAACAAATACCAAGAAGGATGCGCCTAGTCTTGATCAAAAGTTTTGATTAAATCCACCAATGTATCAAATTAACCAAGCAATTCTTTACTGAGCAATTATTTTGTGATAAACCAAACATGCTTTTGAAGGGAAAAATAAAATTCGTTTTTGCACAATCACAGCAATTAAAAGAATTTTATTCATCATAGCCAACTTTATTACATTCATAGAAATTATCAAAGTAGTTCTCGAAAGAAAACTAGAAACAAGACAAAACATAAGCAAAGCATAAAAACTAGTCAAACTACAATGATCTAGTCAAAGTCGGCAACATCCAAATGTTGGTCTTTGTACGCAATGGTGAGAGGGGGGATCTCAATATGGTTCACCTCCGTATTCTCATTATCTTCCTCCATGTAATTTAACTCTTGAGTCGTGTACTATTTATAGTGCTTGTAGTAGGCTTGGATGTTCTTTGGCGCCTTGCAATTGCGGTAAGTATGCTTCTTTGAGCCGCATGTATAGCAATTATGGCCTTCCTTTGGAGTGGTTCAAATCTCGGCGGCAGGAGGCGATCCACGTGGTTGGGCTCCACTAGGACCTGTGGGCGATCCACTTTGCCTCTTCTACACATTGGAACGACGACCTCGTCTTTTCGCTCGCTTGCTCGAGTCATGCACCCATGGTGCTTGCAAAAACTGAGTAGCGTTGCCTTTTCTATTTTGTCGTGGTGCCTTCCTGTGGGTAGCCTGATTCACTTCCGGAATCGGTTTCGTACCAGTTGGGCGTGCATTGCTGTTGAGAATAATCTCATGGTGCCTTTCTTTTTTCGCGAGGTGAGAGATAAGGTCACTAAAATTTTTAATTCTCCCTTCCTCATAGGCAACGCGCAGCTGATGAGCAATCATACTTGCTCCCACGGGAAACGTGTTAAGAGTCTTCTCGATCAAGTCTTGATCAGACTTCTTGACACCACAAAAATCAAGATAAGCGCAAAGGTCGAGGATGGCTTGGTTATAAGCCTCCACATTCGCATAATCCAAAAACCGGATTTGCTCCCACTGAAGTTGCAATTCGGGGAAGCGCTGATCATGCACATTATTGAATCGTTGTTCAAGTGTATCCCATAGTTCTTTGGGGGTTTGCAAATTCATGTAACACTTTTTCAACAGCGAATGTATATGTCTACGCAACTACATGAGTGCATTAGCCTTAGTTTCCTCGCTCGGTTCTTGAGCGGTAGGCTCATTAGAGGAAAAGATGGTGGTAGTAAATCTCTTACCGACGAAAGCCAAGCGAACGTCTGAGACCCACCTTTGGTACTCTTTACCAGCATGGTCAAGGATGTCGAACTCCAGATGAACATTGGAGCTTTGTTCCATCTACAAGATATAAACAAGAGGAAGTTAGTCTTGTTGGATTTTCAGTGACAATGTAAACGGTCACAATTGATGCTTTTAAAAGCGTGTAACATAACCGTTTCCCTTCATTGTTGTTTAGTAAAGTCGACAAAAACGCCGATATCAAATCGCACCCAGATACGTGGTGTAATACCCGGTTGTGAATTCATTTATCATCACTCAGTAACTGTCACTCATAATTTTTTTCACTCAGTAATACCCATTCATCACTCATGTTCATTCAGTTGTAACCATCGTTCGATGTACTTTGGAATCGCGTATCAGTTGCTTTTCGTCATTCATCACTGTTTGAGATCGAGCCGAGATTATTGTCATCATCATCACATTTTGGTTTTCAGTTTGAGAGGTAGCGCACGCTACACATTCTGGTTAGCGCGCGCTAATGAGGTGCAGGTAACGCACGCTATAATTCAGTATTAACGCACGCTAGCGCAAGAGAGGCAGACAGTCCAGAAGGTACTGGGCTGATTTGGGAAATTCGTAGCGCACGCTACGAGTGGTAAGTAGCGTACGCTAACTGTGATGGTAACGCACGCTAAGTCACATTAGTAGCGCACGCTAACACGTGCAAGGCAGAGGACAGTAGGTTCTGGGACTTCAGTTTTTGAGTATCAGACATCAGTAGTGTACGCTAACAATTTGGGATAACGCACGCTATCGGTAAGGTGTTAGCGCACGCTACCAAGTCGTAGCGCACGCTAACGAGGCATTTCAGACCTCACTGGACTGCCCAGTAAACCGCTAGCGCACGCTAAATATCAAGTCATAGCGTGCGCTAAGCTGGGATAGTATAAATAAGGCAGTTCAGTCCAACCTTCGTCATTTCTTCATTTCTCAACCCTTTCGGACGAGCTTGGGCGATTCGGAAAGGTCTTTTCGAGCTGCAATCATCTAGCATCATCTTCAAGCTCCTAAGTTGGATTAATCATCATCTAAATCAGTTTCATCACTCCAAATCAAGGTAATGATTCTTGGATCTAGAATTTCGGATCTTGGGTGTTTTGCTTTCGATCTCTTCGTGTTAAATCGATATTATGTTGGACTATGTTAGATATGGATTATCTATCTTGGATACATGTATTTCTATGGATTCATTAGTGTAATTTTCGGAAATTGTGAATAATTGAGGAATTGTTCAAGAACCCTTACGGGTTGACTTTGGAATTTTGGGGGTTTTCGACCAAATGTTGTTGAAATATCGATTTAAGTATTCCTATTGGATTATTGATAATATTCATGAGGTTTTGTGGGATTGAATCATTCATTGGAAGTTGGTTTCGGATGTAATTGAGTTTTGGTTGTAAACAATTGGAGATTGTTTACGACGCGTTTGTTTAAATGCCCCAATGAGTTTCGGGTATTGTTGCATCGACTTTTGAGTTGGTTGTGATCATGCTTGATTCGTGTATTAAGAGAATTGTTGGTATTTGTGTTGTTCAAGGTTGTTCGAGCGACCGATAATTTCATTAAGGACGTTGACCGTGGAAGTACCTTCTCGCCTTCGGTTTGAGGCAAGTTTTATACTTGTACTAGTCAATGAGATTAATGTCATCATATATGTGTATGAATGTGTTGTATCATTCCGAGACTTAGTCTCTTCATGAATTCATTGATATCAAGAGATCGTTCAATACGATGCCTTTCGGCAATTATGCCAAATGTTATTATTGTTCGTTAATGGCCGATTCAAGGCATTGTGACACTCGTTATTAATGCCATTGTCGATAGCCGGTTTGCGGTGTCGATGTATCGATTTTTGTTGATATTGATGTCAATCTAAGACATCGTTGAGATCATTGTTATTCCTGTTGGGGTTGTCATTAAACTGTATTGGCCGATTAAAGGCATTGGCGTATTCATTTCTCTTTTTCGTCGTCGGTAACCGATTAAAGGTGCCGAGGAATCCTTCGTATCATTGTCATCGATTGGCCGCTCTTAGGCAAATCGAGGTGTTCAATAATTCATCATATCGTTGTCATCGATTGGCCGCTCTCAGGCAAATCGAAATCATTCACTATATCATTGTTATCGATTGACCGTTATAAGGCAATCGAGGTATTCAATCATTCATCGTATCATTCGTATCGATTGGCCATTCTAAGGCAATCGAATCCCCAATCATTCATGGAATCATCCGCTGCATCATTCTTATCGTGTTGGCCGACTCAAGGCAGCTGATAAGTGGTAATTTTACCACTTATTTCTAGGATTTTATACTGGGTTTTTATCTCGTTTCGTGATTAATGTGCTCGTATTTGGCTTATTTATGATTAGTCGAGCCGTATTACGCGTTTGGGTTGGTTTTAGTGTGTTTGCAGGTTTTTAGAGCCAAAAGGACCCAAAACGAGACAAAGGACCAAGAGTCGAGTCACGGACGGAAAAGACGGAATTTTGCGAGAGACAGACCACCCTATCGGCCCAGCCTATCGGCCGATAGGTGTGCCCGAAAGGAATCCCTGCCCTATCGAGTGAAGAGCTCGACGAAGCAACTATCGCCAAATTTATCGGCCGATAGGCCAGCCGAAAGGCTTCCCAAATGACTCTCGTTTGGACGGATTTTGACTCTTTTAGATAGATTTTATTTCCTAGATTAGGGCTAATCGGAATGTAACCCCCTTAGGCTATAAAAACACCCTTCTAGACCTATTCTCTATGAGCTTTTATCATATTGGATCATTCTTTATCATTCTTTTTCATCTTTTACAATTTTTAGATCTTCTTAGCAAGATTAATTTCTTTGATGCAAGAACTTTTTGGAGGAGAATTATTATTGTTTTTGGGAGATTGAAGACTCGGAGTTCATCCATAAGGGTTGTAATCTCTCTTTTCATATTAATAATATGCATTCTTCATCTATTTCTTGTCTAATTTCAAGTATGTCTGGCTAATTCCTTTGATTGATTCTAGGGTTAGTAATTTTAATTGATGTTCACATGATATTCCTTTGATTACCTTTTGACCTTTCATCCTAGGCTTGTGTTCAAGTTGTGTTAAATCTCATATTAGATTAAAGGGCCCTTAATCGATGCATGTTAGCTAATTGATTTTGTCCGGAAGGAGTAATTGATTAGTGAAAATACTTGACACACAATATGATTTTATCTTGAGACCTAGCGGAGAAAGATAAATCATAGATAAATAAGTCGGTGCTTTTTAAGTGATTTTAATTCTTTGAGCCACAAGGGAAAAGGGTTTTAATTAACTATCTTTCTAGGTTGCCTTGACAGGAATTCTAGATCGACCGAGTGATTATTTCTAGGATTGAATTAAATTTTGGGGAGAAGGAATCAAGTGAATGGATTGTGTGAACTCAATTAGATGATACTACCCTAGGATCAATTACCTTGCGACTTGTGATTTTATCTTGTTAATTTGCTTTATTTGCTTAATTTAGATATTTCATCTTTTATTTATATTTTTATTTTTTCGATTTTTAAATTTAGATAATTAGAAGCAAACAAATTTTCGGATTCCTAAATAGCAATGAATTTTGAGTAGAGTTACTTCTTTTATTTTCGACACATCAATTCCTTGGGTTCGACACCTTGGAAATACTCCGAGGTTTTACAAATTTTAAAATTGATCGGATTTGAAAACCATACTACGCGAATCCCAAGATCAATTTTTGGCGCCGTTGGGAATTGATAGAAAATTTAAGGGAATAATTCAAAAGAAGAGATTGTTGCTTTAGGTAGTTTACTTTTATTATTAATATTCGATCTCGTTTCCTCACATCTTGTTTTCTTTTCCTTGTAGGCGGTGCATGATCACGAGATCCCAAGGAAAGAACTTATTTCCTTTGGACCCGGAAATCGAGAAGTCTTTGAGGAGGAAGAAGCAAGAAGCGAGAACCGAGACTATTACTATACCTTTCGTTGATACCATGGCCGGCATTGTTGACCAACCACGAGAACTCGCTCGTCCCGAGAAGATCCCTTTGAATGCCCGCTTTCGACCTAAGCTGGACGATTATCAAGAAGGAGGTTGGGGAAAGATTGATGCCAACAACTTCGAGCTTAAGCCGTCCCTCATTGCTACAGTGAAGTCTCAAACATACGGAGGGGGAGTTAATGAAGATCCAAACGCTCATCTTGAGTCGTTTTTGGACATATGTGCCACTATCAAGCAAAACGGAGTGCCTCCGGATGTCATTAAGCTCCGCCTATTCCGATTCTCCTTAGAAGACGATGCGCTAGATTGGTACAAGAGCCTAGATCGGAAGGAAATTGGTACTTGGAGAGAGATGACCCGGTTGTTCTTAGCACAGTTCTATCCTCCCTCCAAGGTGCAAAAACAAATCAACGATATCTTGCAGTTCGAGCAATATGAGGATGAATATTTATACGAGGCATGGATCCGATTTAAGAAGCTACTTCGCAAATGCCCGCAGCATGGAATTGACAAAGAGGAGATCTATATTCGGTTTTATCGGGGTTTGACGAGGAAGGCTAGAAGAGAGTTGGACTACTCATCGAAAGGGGGATTTCTGGCTAACGATTATGAAGAGGCCAAGAATCTCATTGAGCTAGCGGTCAACAATGATTACGAGGAGGTGACCGATAGGAAGATGACGAGAAGAAAGGTTCCATCCGGTGACGAGGACGCCTACGGTGATTTGAAGGCGAAATTTGAAAACAAAAAAAGAACTTGAGACGCTAAAAAGAATACTTTGGGAGTCAATTCAGTTTTGAGGACCTAAACGAGCCTATTGCGTTAAGGAGAATGTGAACTACATGCAAGGAGGAAACTTAGGCAAGGGGGAAATTGGGAACTCTTATCCGAACAATCGAAACCACCCTAATTTCTCCTATGCCAACCCGAACAATGCTCTCCACCACCACCGGATTTAACGTGAAAATGGGGTTATTCAAGAGCCGATTGCTAAGACACCTATGGAAGAGATGTTGGAACGATTAGAGGCGAGCCAAAAGATTTTATTTATAAAGTAGACAAGAGGTTCGGAGCTCTCGAGCATAGTGTGACATCTATTGGAAACTCGGTGATAGCCTTGACAAAGCGATGTCGATGGTGGAGACCCAAATGAGTCAAATGGCGAACGCCTGCCGGATTTCATAAGCGGGGCATTTTCCGAGCAAGACGAGACCAACCCGAAGACGCAACAATGCAACGCAATCGAGCTTCGGAGTGGGACAAAGTACGATAATCATGGGGCCGGAGTTAAGGAATCTGGAAACGAGGAGGTATTAGAAACGGGAGCGGAAAACGAGAAAGAAGATGGAATACAAGAGAACCTATCGGCCAGGCTATCGGCCGATAGCCCAACCGATACCCATACAAAGATGCCGCGGTGAAGCCTATCGACCCACCTATCGGCCGAAAGGCTCCTGGAAGTTCGAATATGAAAGATTTTGAGGAAAAAGCTCCATTTCCACGTTTGGCCAAGTCGAGATATGATGAAAAGCTTCAACAATTTATCGACATGTTTCAAAAGGTGAATATCAACATTCCACTTCTAGACGCTTTGAGAGACATGGGTTACGTGAAATTCTTGAAAGACGCTGTGGCAAGCAAGAGGAAGTTGAGGAAGTTTGAAACAATAAATATGACAGAGGAGTGTAGCGCTATCATTCAAAACAAGCTCCCACTCAAGCGAGAAGGATCCGGACGTTTTACTTTGACATGCATGATTGGCGACCAAACGTCCGTAATGGGTTGTGTGATCTCGGGCAAGCATAAATCTTATGCCTCTATCCATCTTTAAGAGGTTGAATATTGGGGAGATGAAGCCGACTACCATTTCTCTACTCATGGCGGACCGGTCGATCACTTATCCGAGGGGAATTGTGGAGGATGTGCTCGTTAGAGTCCAACACTTGGTCTTCCTACGATTTCGTAGTTCTTGATATGCCCGAGGATGAAAATCAACCATTGATCTTTGGGAGACCGTTTCTAGCAACGGGAGAGCACTTATAGACGTCCGGGAGGGTGATCTTACTTTCCGGGTTAATGATCAAAATCTGAAAATTTCCATCTATGACGCGATGAAGAAGCCCGACGATGCGCCCGAGGAATGTTTTGAAATTGAGTCTATTATGCCGCCCCGACCGACTTGTTGGAGCATTGTATTTCACACTCCATTTACTCACATTCGAGGTTGATGAAATTTCCGAGGATTTGCCGGAGTATGTTCGAATGTTGGAGGCGAACGAGTCTCGACTTAATGAGAGGAGCGTATGCTATCTTGATATCAACAAACCCGTTCAAGGGGGAGTTGTCACTGAAGATCCGGGTTGAATGAGGTATCGTCTAGCTAAAGACGTTAAACGTAGCACTTGTTGGGAGGTAACCCAACGTATGTATATTAGTTCGTTTTATTCGTTTATTTTCGATTTTTCGTTTGCGTGATTTTTGTAGTTTCTAGTTTCGTAGTAGCTTTGCTAGTTTTTGTTAAGTTCTAATCCATGCACGCCGAGTTTTGAATACTTGCAGGTCTTTAATCGCCATATCCTAGCAAAAACGGGACCAATTATGCGAAAGAGAAAAAGCTGGAAATTTTTTTGAGACAGAAGATCCTATCGGGCGAGCATATCGGCCGATAGGCCCGGCCGATAGGCTGAGGAAAATTAGATAAATTTTTATGTTACAAGCAGTGGTCGACGGGAATTCTACATCGACCGATATCCCGCCCGATATGAGCATGGTTAGAGACAGAAGTTCCTATCGGCCCAGCCTATCGGCCGAAAGGCTTGGCCGATAGGACATACCCGGCCCAGTATACACTACGAGCTCGCCGACAAACCCGCCATTTCAGCCACAGTGATCAGGTACTCCATTAACAAAGCCACTCCTTTCTCTTTTCAAACTTATTCCTCCTTTGGGATGCGAAATAAGTTTGGGGGGAGGGAGAAGTGCGGCTTTGTTAATTTCTTTACGTGTGAGTACCTTGTTTGCCTTGTATCTTCATTTGCTTGTGTTGGTGCCCGTTGTTTTTATTTGTGCTTATCATATTGGTGTTGCGTGGTTTTGGCTGTTTGTTGCTTAGTTTTTAGATTTTTTTTATGTTCATTTTCGTTTGGTGTGTTTGCTAGTTTCTAGTTTCTATTTTTTTTAGGTCGTAGTAGTTTTTTTTTTTTTTTTTTTTTTGATTTCGTGTTTGCTTTTATTTGCTTTTCGTTGTTTGCTTTAGATAGCCTTGCTTGTCTTTAGTTTTTCCTTTTTAGTGAATTTTTCGTGCTTCTAATTGTGTGATACCGATGTTACAACACTGTTTTTCTCTCTGAAGAAACGATCGAGTTTTAGTCGAGTTGTAGTTAGTAATTTCTGTTTTGCATAGTATTCATTTAGGTCCAAAATTTTTCGTGATTGTAGAGGTCTCGGCAGATAAGAGACGATACATACTTGTTTTAAAATCACCGTCAATACGTTTGGTTACATCTTCCGGATAGTGAGTCGTACTGTTTCGTCAGTCGTGTTGGCACTTAGATAGAGTTTAGAGTCGGTCAGTTTTTCCCAAAAATTGAGATAATGTTGTTCTATGAAGGGAAGTCTAGTAACCGGGGGCATTCGCGTGACCCGTTGTTTACCCTCGCGTAAAACGACGACTCTGATTAGACTAGTGATTTAGATATTTCACATGTGCCAATGATAGGGAACTTAGTAACCGGGGGTATTCGCGTGACCCGCTGTTTACTCTCGCGTAAAACGGCGACCTTGATTCGGACATGCGGAAATTATATATTCGAGTTGTTTCTCATTGTAGGCGGAACTTAGTAACTAGAAGCATCCATGTGCCCCATGAGTGTCTTTTACGTCAAACGGTTTCCTAATACATGAGAATGGAAGTTCCACCCTAGGATTACCCCGATGAAACATCCCGAGATCCTAACCTAGTGGTCAACTCGAATCAAATTCTTGAACATATATATAAGGGACTACGACCGAGGTTTATTTGTTATGTAACTCGTTAAAATTGTGCCACTAGACCGTAACGGACGAACTAGCTTGTTTATTTTAGCCTTTCATATTGACGGTCGATTTGACTCACGTTTTGTTAATCTTTGAGCCGGATTTTCTTCATGAGCGAATGATTAGGATGAAGTTGACTACTTTGCGGAATCATTATTACGAGTGCGGCTCGCTTACGACAATCGGATTATTTAGAGAGAATTACAGGATAGTATTGATTAGGTTGAACACTATGAGTTGCACGATGATTCACGACTTTCTTTTTCTTTTCTTTTTGTTGTTCGGGACGAACAAGGCTTAAGTTTGGGGGGGTTTGATAAGTGGTAATTTTACCACTTATTTCTAGGATTTTATACTGGGTTTTTATCTCGTTTCGTGATTAATGTGCTCGTATTTGGCTTATTTATGATTAGTCGAGCCGTATTACGCGTTTGGGTTGGTTTTAGTGTGTTTGCAGGTTTTTAGAGCCAAAAGGACCCAAAACGAGACAAAGGACCAAGAGTCGAGTCACGGACGGAAAAGACGGAATTTTGCGAGAGACAGACCACCCTATCGGCCCAGCCTATCGGCCGATAGGTGTGCCCGAAAGGAATCCCTGCCCTATCGAGTGAAGAGCTCGACGAAGCAACTATCGGCCAGCCTATCGGCCGATAGGCCAGGCCGAAAGGCTTCCCAGCGGACTCTCGTTTTTGGACGGATTTTGACTCTTTTAGATAGATTTTATTTCCTAGATTAGGGCTAATCGGGAATGTAACCCCCTTAGGCTATAAAAACACCCTTCTAGACCTATTCTCTATGAGCTTTTATCATATTGGATCATTCTTTATCATTCTTTTTCATCTTTTACAATTTTTAGATCTTCTTAGCAAGATTAATTTCTTTGATGCAAGAACTTTTTGGAGGAGAATTATTATTGTTTTTGGGAGATTGAAGACTCGGAGTTCATCCATAAGGGTTGTAATCTCTCTTTTCATATTAATAATATGCATTCTTCATCTATTTCTTGTCTAATTTCAAGTATGTCTGGCTAATTCCTTTGATTGATTCTAGGGTTAGTAATTTTAATTGATGTTCACATGATATTCCTTTGATTACCTTTTGACCTTTCATCCTAGGCTTGTGTTCAAGTTGTGTTAAATCTCATGTTAGATTAAAGGGCCCTTAATCGATGCATGTTAGCTAATTGATTTTGTCCGGAAGGAGTAATTGATTAGTGGAAATACTTGACACACAATATGATTTTATCTTGAGACCTAGCGGAGAAAGATAAATCATAGATAAATAAGTCGGTGCTTTTTAAGTGATTTTAATTCTTTGAGCCCTGGCGGGGAAAAGGGTTTTAATTAACTATCTTTCTAGGTTGCCTTGACAGGAATTCTAGATCGACCGAGTGATTATTTCTAGGATTGAATTAAATTTTGGGGAGAAGGAATCAAGTGAATGGATTGTGTGAACTCAATTAGATGATACTACCCTAGGATCAATTACCTTGCGACTTGTGATTTTATCTTGTTAATTTGCTTTATTTGCTTAATTTAGATATTTCATCTTTTATTTATATTTTTATTTTTTCGATTTTTAAATTTAGATAATTAGAAGCAAACAAATTTTCGGATTCCTAAATAGCAGTCGAATTTTGAGTAGAGTTACTTCTTTTATTTTCGACACATCAATTCCCTTGGGTTCGACACCTTGGAAATACTCCGAGGTTTTACAAATTTTAAAATTGATCGGATTTGAAAACCATACAACGCGAATCCCAGCGATCAGCAGCACACTATCACTTATTGTGATACGGCTTCATGCCGTGGCTTCGGCCCTTATTGTGATACGGCTTCATGCCGTGGCTTCGGCCCTTATTGTGATACGGCTTCATGCCGTGGCTTCGGCCCTTATTGTGATACGGCTTCATGCCGTGGCTTCGGCCCTTATTGTGATACGGCTTCATGTCGTGGCTTCGGCCCTTATTGTGATACGGCTTCATGTCGTGGCTTCGGCCCTTATTGTGATACGGATTCATGCCGTGGCTTCGGCCCTTATTGTGATACGGCTTCGTGCCGTGGCTTCGGCACTCATTGATACAGCTTCGGGCTATTTTGACTTCAGGTGTTTGTGATATTTGTTAACTTCCGCTGAACGACTTTCAGGCCTTCTGTAATGTCTTGGTATTTTCATTGGAGCCTTGGGCATTATGATTCATGTTAAATTCAGTTCTGGTTTGGTTCATGTCGTTTAATTCATTGTGGTATTCTGTGATTATGATTAGCCGTTGGGCATTTATGTTATAACCTGTCGAACAGGTATTAATAGTATGCCGTGGGCATAGTATTTCACGAATGCTCAGTTCTTACCTTGGTTTGTGAGCATCTCGTATTATTATCATCATTGTACCGTTTCATTCTGCCTTTGGATGCATATCATGTTATACATGTATTTGATGTTCATTATTTGGATGACTGACCCCGTGGGGGCGGAACATGTTTTTCATGTTTTAGGTGCTTGCGAGGAGAGAGTTGAGACACAGGGGCATGATGATGGCGACGAGGCATTCGACCGATACTAGTCCGAGTTGTTCATGTTGGTCAGTTGGTTGGAGTGTTCTCCAGTTTGTCAGTCATTGTCATTTTGTATTACCCGAGAAGATGCTCGTGGATGTTGTATTTTTACTCTTGGCCATGTAGGCCCATCGTTGTCGTTGAAATTCCTTATCGGAATATTGTGTCGGATATCATGGTAGGGACTATGATTTTCCCTTGTTGTTTAATTTAATGTATTTTAGTCATGTTCGCCTGGTGGATCTCCTGGCGTGGGGTCCACGGCACTGTAATAACCCAATAGGATTTGGGGGTGTTACAGAAATGGTATCAGAGCCAGGTTGTGAGATACCCTGAGATGTGAGTTATGTGGTCCTACCGACGCGGTAGTAGTGGGACTGTCAGATTATGACAATCTAGTCAGTCGGGTTTTGTGAGTTGTAATATTAGTGCGACTGCACGAGTCATTCATTCATCGAGTCGTCGTCAGTGAAGACTAGTATCGCGAGACCTCGAAGCTTCGTATGACCTGTGTAAGGACTCGATTCTCTTTGTGATCATACATTCATCATGTCATTAATTGTTCATGCTTTGCTGAAACCTATATGTGATATTAGTGTTATGATTGATTCATGACTAATTGTTTTGGAGCATGTGTGACTTGTGTAAGCATTAAGGATCAACTCATTTATCAGTTAATAATCCTCAATCATCATTTTGATCTCATCACTCAGTTAATTCATTCATCACTCAGTCAATATCATTCATCACTCAGTTAATTCGTTCATCACTCAGTCAATATCATTACTCAGTAATTCATTCATCACTCAATCAATTTCATCGTTCAGTAATTCATTCATCACTCAGTAAATCTCATCGTTCAGTTAATTCATTCATCACCCATTCAACCTCATTGTTCAGTTAATTCATTCATCACTCAGTCAATATCATTCATCACTCAGTTAATTCGTTTATCACTCAGTCAATATCATTACTCAGTAATTCATTCATCACTCAATCAATTTCATCGTTCAGTAATTCATTCATCACTCAGTAAATCTCATCGTTCAGTTAATTCATTCATCACCCATTCAACCACATTGTTCAGTTAATTCATTCATCACTCAGTCAATCTCATTGTTCAATTAATTCATTAATCATTCAGTTCATCTCACGGTTCAGTCGTTGATCTTGAGGATCGAATTTTTAACCTTGTTAACTTGTTCAAGGTAATCATTTCGGGAATTTCATCAGATAATCATGTTACCTCACTTGATCTTGCATGCGATCTTATCATACTCCGACGTAATGTCGACGATCATTTCATTACATCATTAATGCATTCATTGTGTTAGAGCATGTATTATCATTATTGTCACTCTGTAACGTAATCATAATGCGATATTCATGCGGAATCTATAGTCATCATGTGACTTTCCTACTTCAGTATGGCTGGAGCTGTCAGAGGACGCAGGGGAAGAGGCCGCGGTGCGGGCCGGAACCCGGAATCTCGTGTGCATGCCCACACGAACGCGAGGGATATCATTAATTCATCAAATAGCGAGGCTACTCATTCATCAGCAGATAATCATTCACTGTCAGGGAGTCGTACCCGAGAGGCATCTCACTCGAAAGGTGTTCGGGTTGACCCATTCATATTTATGCAGGGCATGATGGCCCAGATGACTCAGATGACGCGAATAGTGGAGACCATGCAGACCTCGATGATTCGTGGTCCACCGCAACAGGGATGCCAGGTGCCATTTCATGGACAGACTGGAGGAGTGAATCAGATTGTTAGCGATATCTCTCGTCAGATGCCGCCTACTTTTGAGGGTTCGTCGGAACCAGCTGATATTGTTCATTGGCTCGAACATTTTGATAAACTCTTCGACATGGTTCAGTGTCCGGAAGAGAGTAAAGTGGCAGTAGTGGCTTATTACTTGAGTAAGGGTGCTTATTCGTGGTGGCTTTCTGTGAAACCCATCGATCACGATTGTGGTTGGAGTGAGTTCAAGACTCTCATGTTAGAGAGGTATTATCCGGATCCACTTCGTGAAGCCAAGTTGTTAGAAGTTTTGAACCCCGAATCCGTCGAGGACGAGGGTGTTATTGTCATTGCTGAGAAGTTTCAGGGACTACTTCAGTTTGCTTCGTCAGTTATCCGTACTGAAGCGGATAAGATCAAACATTTTAGCAAGAGGCTAAATCCGCAGTTGAGGATGCAGTTGTTCAATCACAATTGTAATTCACTTAGTGAGTTCATCGGGAAGGCTCTTGAAGCAGAGCTTTTGATCAAGGAGCTTACTCTGAAGCATCCTTCAGTTTCTTCGGGTGAAAGGACTAGAATGTCGGCTCGTTCAGAGGGACATCGGGCTCCGACGTCCAAGGGGTCGTTTTCTAGTCGTCTTCGTGCTGGGATAGCATCTTCCTCTCAGGCGACGAGTTCGACTGTTTTTTCCTTTAACTGTGATTCAGCAGGTCACGTTAGTACCCGGTGTACGGTGCCATCTATTGTTTGTTTTCTGTGTGGGAGACATGGACACCTTCAGAAATACTGCAGGAGTTCTAGTGCCGGTAGATCTCAAGTGAGCTCAAGGGCCTCGAGAGACTTTGTTACTCCAGCTCGTGCTTCATTCAAGGGGTCCTATCAGGCTTCGAGAGCCCGAGGTAAGGACATCCATCACCGGTTTGAACAATTTAATTCTTGTTCGTTAATAGTGTAATCATTCATTTCGTTGTCGTTCATTCATTCATATAATTCATTCATCATACATCAATCATGTTGAGACTCGTCATCATGAAACTAATCATTTAATTCACGAGGAACAACGGTTCCAATAATTTCACTTGAACTATCACTCATGACGTTATTAATTCACCTTGATGAGTCATTCTTAATCCTTGTCGGATTAATAGTCATTTATCATTCATCATTCATTTTAGTCACTTTCATTCTCGTGACGTTTTGAGATCATATTTAGTGGCGAGTTCATCTTCGGATATACCTTAAATCGTTGAGATAGAGGAGATCGATGACATGGAAGGATAACGATGTTGAGTACATTTGAAATGTGACCTTGTTTTTGGATGACTGTGTAACTCAATCCGTAGTATTGTATCGTGACTATGGATCATTTATTTTTGATCAATTTTATTATGATCATATTCGAGAATCTTGAGATTTGGGTCAACTGCTGAGAGTTCGCCCCTTTGGCGTTGTACTCAAGATTTCGTGATGATTTGGGAAATCGTTCACTGTGATTCGAGACGTCAAGTCTTGGGGACTTAGGTGTGCGATTGAGTTGGTCCCGAGGACTATTTGGGCATTATTGTTTTCAGACCATAATGGATAGTTCATATCCCGAGTTGCTTACCCTTAGTTTCGAGGACGAAACTCTTTTTAAGGGGGGGAGTATGTAATACCCTGTTGTGAATTCATTTATCATCACTCAGTAACTGTCACTCATAATTTTTTTCACTCAGTAATACCCATTCATCACTCATGTTCATTCAGTTGTAACCATCGTTCGATGTACTTTGGAATCGCGTATCAGTTGCTTTTCGTCATTCATCATTGTTTGAGATCGAGCCGAGATTATTGTCATCATCATCACATTTTGGTTTTCAGTTTGAGAGGTAGCGCACGCTACACATTCTGGTTAGCGCGCGCTAATGAGGTGCAGGTAACGCACGCTATAATTCAGTATTAACGCACGCTAGCGCAAGAGAGGCAGACAGTCCAGAAGGTACTGGGCTGATTTGGGAAATTCGTAGCGCACGCTACGAGTGGTAAGTAGCGTACGCTAACTGTGATGGTAACGCACGCTAAGTCACATTAGTAGCGCACGCTAACGCGTGCAAGGCAGAGGACAGTAGGTTCTGGGACTTCAGTTTTTGAGTATCAGACATCAGTAGCGTACGCTAACAATTTGGGATAACGCACGCTATCGGTAAGGTGTTAGCGCACGCTACCAAGTCGTAGCGCACGCTAACGAGGCATTTCAGACCTCACTGGGTTGCCAAACGGCTGGCGCACGCTAAATATCAAGTCATAGCGTGCGCTAAGCTGGGACAGTATAAATAAGGCAGTTCAGTCCAATCTTCGTCATTTCTTCATTTCTCAACCATTTCGGACGAGCTTGGGCGATTCGGAAAGGTCTTTTCGAGCTGCAATCATCTAGCATCATCTTCAAGCTCCTAAGTTGGATTAATCATCATCTAAATCAGTTTCATCACTCCAAATCAAGGTAATGATTATTGGATCTAGAATTTCGGATCTTGGGTGTTTTGCTTTCGATCTCTTCGTGTTAAATCGATATTATGTTGGAATATGTTAGATATGGATTATATATCTTGGATACATGTATTTCTATGGATTCATTAGTGTAATTTTCGGAAATTGTGAATAATTGAGGAATTGTTCAAGAACCCTTACGGGTTGACTTTGGAATTTTGGGGGTTTTCGACCAAATGTTGTTGAAATATCGATTTAAGTATTCCTATTGGATTATTGATAATATTCATGAGGTTTTGTGGGATTGAATCATGCATTGGAAGTTGGTTTCGGATGTAATTGAGTTTTGGTTGTAAACAATTGGAGATTGTTTACGACGCGTTTGTTTAAATGCCTCAATGAGTTTCGGGTATTGTTGCATCGACTTTTGAGTTGGTTGTGATCATGCTTGATTCGTGTATTAAGAGAATTGTTGGTATTTGTGTTGTTCAAGGTTGTTCGAGCGGCCGATAATTTCATTAAGGACGTTGATCGTGGAAGTACCTTCTCGCCTTCGGTTTGAGGCAAGTTTTATACTTGTACTAGTCAATGAGATTAATGTCATCATATATGTGTATGAATGTGTTGTATCATTCCGAGACTTAGTCTCTTCATGAATTCATTGATATCAAGAGATCGTTCAATACGATGCCTTTCGGCAATTATGCCAAATGTTATTATTGTTCGTTAATGGCCGATTCAAGGCATTGTGACACTCGTTATTAATGCCATTGTCGATAGCCGGTTTGCGGTGTCGATGTATCGATTTTTGTTGATATTGATGTCAATCTAAGACATCGTTGAGATCATTGTTATTCCTGTTGGGGTTGTCATTAAACTGTATTGGCCGATTAAAGGCATTGGCGTATTCATTTCTCTTTTTCGTCGTCGGTAACCGATTAAAGGTGCCGAGGAATCCTTCGTATCATTGTCATCGATTGGCCGCTCTTAGGCAAATCGAGGTGTTCAATAATTCATCATATCGTTGTCATCGATTGGCCGCTCTCAGGCAAATCGAAATCATTCACTATATCATTGTTATCGATTGACCGTTATAAGGCAATCGAGGTATTCAATCATTCATCGTATCATTCGTATCGATTGGCCATTCTAAGGCAATCGAATCCCCAATCATTCATGGAATCATCCGCTGCATCATTCTTATCGTGTTGGCCGACTCAAGGCAGCACACTATCACTTATTGTGATACGGCTTCATGCCGTGGCTTCGACCCTTATTGTGATACGGCTTCATGCCGTGGCTTCGGCCCTTATTGTGATACGGCTTCATGCCGTGGCTTCGGCCCTTAATGTGATACGGCTTCATGCCGTGGCTTCGGCCCTTATTGTGATGCGGCTTCATGCCGTGGCTTCGGCCCTTATTGTGATACGGCTTCATGTCGTGGCTTCAGCCCTTATTGTGATACGGATTCATGCCGTGGCTTCGGCCCTTATTGTGATACGGCTTCGTGCCGTGGCTTCGGCCCTCATTGATACAGCTTCGGGTTGTTTTGACTTCAGGTGTTTGTGATATTTGTTAACTTCCGCTGAACGACTTTCAGGCCTTCTGTAATGTCTTGGTATTTTCATTGGAGCCTTGGACATTATGATTCATATTAAATTCAGTTCTGGTTTGGTTCATGTCGTTTAATTCATTGTGGTATTCTGTGATTATGATTAGCCGTTGGGCATTTATGTTCTAACCTGTCGAACAGGTATTAATAGTATGCCGTGGGCATAGTATTTCACGAATGCTCGGTTCTTACCTTGGTTTGTGAGCATCTCGTATTATTATCATCATTGTACCGTTTCATTCTGCCTTTGGATGCATATCATGTTATACATGTATTTGATGTTCATTATTTGGATGGTGACCCGACTGGGGGGCGGAACATGTTTTTCATGTTTTAGGTGCTTGCGAGGAGAGAGTTGAGACACAGGGGCATGATGATGGCGACGAGGCATTCGAGCGATACTAGTCCGAGTTGTTCATGTTGGTCAGTCGGTTAGAGTGTTCTCTAGTTTGTCAGTCATTGTCATTTTGTATTACCCGAGCAGATGCTCGTGGATGTTGTATTTTTACTCTTGGCCATGTAGACCCATCGTTGTCGTTGAAATTAATAACCGGTCCCACTTCTAATGTTTCGAACCTTATTGCCCGAAATGGCGGTTTGAAATAATTAATTAATTGCAAAATCGCGGCGTTTGAGATAATACAGTCCAGATGTCGTGTAAAGCATTAAATGCAAAGACGTTTGAATTTTAAAACAGGGCACGTAGACTTAAAATAGTTTTAAAATGAATAAAATATTAATATTATATTAATTAGTGTCCCATAGTATGTACTGTATCCGCGAAAATACAGTGTTCCCCCTTAAAAGGTACATTCGGGATTCAATTCTTACAGCAATTTTTACTGTTTTCATGGGTCATACTGTCTTCCCCCTTAATTAATGCACATGTCAGCTGTAGGAAGATTTCATGTCTTCGTAGTCCTACAGTGTTGTCTGACTGTCTAAGTGTACAGTTAATTAATGGTGGATACTGTATTCTTGGGTCTTATAGCATTCCCCTTCAATTGATGAGTAAAAACATTAAAACTTACAGGGAGTCTGGCTGTAATTAGTATGATATGATCCTTGTTATCGAGTCAGTTTGATTGTTGATGTTGTTATTGACATATGGACATTGATATGATCATTGTGATAATTATGGGGTCGTTTATCTTCAATAGACATGGAGATTTATGTCTCTCTTCATTCGGATTCGTAGTCGCAAGATGTGAGTCGATGCTTAGAATGCATGCCACTTGTCAGCATTAGCGCACGCTAAGCTTACTGTCTAGCGCATGCTAACGGGACAACTTAGCGCACGCTACGTTATGCGTTTAACATGCGCTAAGTAGGCAGACAGTGCAATATTTTTGTGTTGTGATTATGAATTCGTGATGGTTTGATTTGGTTTGTTCAGACTGCCCATACACTTAAAGTATCACATATATACACATTACACCCTCAAGTATCTACCAGGCTGGTAGCAAAAATCGAACATCTCAAAAATGCCTTTAAGGCTAAAATGACTCAGTAGACTGATTTGGTCTTTCAATAAATACATACAACTCAATCTCAATACATGCCCACGCAGGGGTCGAATACAACACACTCCCGTATAATGGGGAAAGAACACTGCAGTGGAAAATAAAGTACAACTGAACCAGTACAACAATGTACGGGACCTCATGTGATTAGTATCGATCATCTTTCATCATCCTTCATGCCAACCCTGTATTATGCTCCCCAAAACCTTAATGCAAAAATAGACATCCACCCCCGATTACTCGGTGGTTAGCAAAATTCCACTATTTTGCTAGTGCAAGTACATAATGTACAAGATATACGAATAATATCAACACAAAATTCAACAGCCGCGAAGCCTTAACACAAACAACGCATTCCCATAATCAACACAGAAAAACACTCGCTTACAACAAGGTGAAAGATAATCACCTATAATGCACGGATTCTTCAAAATTGGGCAGTATGCAGTATCGGATACTGCATGGGTGCGGGTGCGGGTGCGATTCGCGTGGGATTCGCCACGTGGCGAATCCGTGCAAAAAAAAAAAAAAAAATTCGGACTCGCGTATCCTGGCAGAGGATACGCGTCTAGATCTGCGTATCTGTGCCGAGATCTGAGTCCGAATTTTTATGTTTTTTTTTTTTTAGATTTTTATAATTTTTAAAAAGTAAATCAAATAAATTAAAATACAAAAAAGTAAATCATTTAATAAGTAATTACTTTTACCTTTATCAGTATTCACGGACAACATTAGAAAGCTCCGCTGCTCAAAGCCATTTTGAATTGTTTTTTGTATGACTTGTTTTATGTATTTGAATTGATTTTATGGTGATATTTGAATTGTTGTTTTTTATATTTAACAAGTGTTATATATAATAAAATATAAAATAAACAGACGTATCCTTGCCGTATCGCACCCTAATATTTTCAAAAAACCGTATCCCCGCACCCGTATCTGCCCGCACCCGCCCCCCCGCACCTGTGCAACATAGATAATCACATGGCCATATTCTCTTTACGGATCATAACACCAATGAAACTTTAAACAAGCTCAATGAGTCAAAAGATCTAGTTTAAAAACCCCCTTTTTAAAAAGGAAAATATTTTGGTAAGATAGTTTGGAAACATTATTATTGGCTCGAGATGTCTTGGGGTTTTGAAAATCGAATGGGAATACTTTTGGAAAATAACGTCAAAAGCTCTCGGGTCCTTGACCCAACATATGGAAAACAATTTACAAGAAAACCATTTCAACATCAAAGGAAAGAAGAAGGTAGATTCCTCATCATCTCGGGCGAACGTTGAGGATGATGACTCCGACGACTTTGATGAGGATGAGTTGATATCGGAATATTGTGTCGGATATCATGGTAGGGACTATGATTTTCCCTTGTTGTTTAATTTAATGTATTTTAGTCATGTTCGCCTGGTGGATCTCCTGGCGTGGGGTCCACGGCACTGTAATAACCCAATAGGATTTGGGGGTGTTACATAGGATTCCTAGATAAGGTAAGACATCTAATAGGATCCTACTACCTCTATAAGGATCTAGAACCTTCATTCTTTGTACCCCTACAACCAGTATTAGGTAAGACACCAATAAAGAAAAAATGTCCCTGAACATATATATAAATTTATTAAAAAAATAATTGTTTGATAGAAAAATAGAACTTCGAAACTATTTTTTATCTTAGTTTTCGAGGTGAACAAACTGAACGAGGGTACACCCGTAGTATATATATTATATATATATATATATATATATATATAGGGCGCGTTACGCAAAGATTAGATGCAGATCTTTCTGATCTTCATTTAGATCAATAGGAATTTAGTATTTATAAACATTTTTATTTAATTAAAAAGGGCATAATAGTCAAACATATTTTTAGTTTCTTTTTGAATTTTTTTAATTAAAAAACGTTTTTAAATCCCCTTAATTTTCGGAATTATTTTTTTTTATTTTTTTTCGAATATAAATGTTTTCAGGAACATGAAGTGCATATGTGTTTTTTTTTTAATATTGTAAATTTACATATGTTTCTTGTGTACAATTGTTTATACATTAAAATTGTTTTGTTTAAAATGGTAATTGCACATATGTTTCTAGTGTACATTTTTTAATCTTCGAAATTTATAACAAAAAACATAAACATAGACATATACATGTAACCTCTAAATTTATAACAAACCAATAATATAAATAGTATACACAAAAATTGATATCAAATGAAATACAATTTAAATACAAATGTATCTTGTTAAATATATATGTACACGTTAACCAAAAAACATGTGTGCACTCTTCTAAAAACATGTCTGAACTCTTTCACGAACATATGTGCACGCTTCACTTTCTCCTCAAATTCATTAAAACATATGAGTACCCTTCCCAGAACATATGTGCACGATGCACCTCTCATCATGAAGAACCTGCAAACAAAAGATTAATCAGGAGTTCATTATCAAGATATCATATCTACATCAAATGAAAAAGAACATAAAATCATTAGGGTTGTATGGGACGTAAGTCAATATACAGGATCGGTCCAAAAATAAACAAAAAAATAACTCGATCTTTATATCAAAACTATATTTGTATACACATATTTCAGCCAATTTTAAATGTCGCTTCTTCTCAACCTCCGTCTCTCACACATAAACACAACAAACAAGATCCGTCAATGACTTTAAAAAATCATATCTAAAAAACACATATGCACCAACAACTATGACCAGATCCGGTGACCAAAATCCGACGGCCATATGAAAATCCGGCGACCACAATACGGCGGCCACAATCCTGCGCCATCTAAAAATCCGGCGACCATCTCCGCTTGAACTCGAAACAGATACGACTGCCCCATAGTCCGCCTAACGACGCCATAAATATTTGGATTCGTCGATTATTGTTTCTAATTGAATATTTCACTCTTTAGATCTCATGCGAATCAGAAGGCATAAAAGATATACATATCTTTATATGGAATTCAATGAGACAAATAGGAAAAATATTCATCATTTTTTATTCACTCATTGGTTTTTTATCCAAATAATTAACAAGATCGTACCTGGCATATTACTTTTGACATGTTTATTATTTTTTTGGCCACCAATTACCCATCTTGTTAGAACCTGATCTTCAAAAGTACTTGAACATAGATTCGTGGTGGGGGGGAGATGAACGAGAGTTGTGCCGTCGGTAAAGACTACGGTATGAGAGAGGATTTAAGAGGGTGGTGGCTGATTTAGAATTAAGGTTAAGGGAAAGATGTTTGAGGGTGGAAGTGAATGAGATCTAGAATTATTTTTTGTAATTATAAATATCCCTTCAAAAAAGAAACGGTTTTGAAATTAACTAATATGAAGTTCCTATAATACCCTTTAAGCTTTAGCATCATAATACCTCATCTTTTGTTTAATTGCAATTCTACAATTTTAATCTTGTCCATTGTTTAACTCATCCAATGGCCCAGATTTATTTTAAGAGTACTGTAAAGTACTGCATCTAATATGGGTACGGCATAGAATACAACACTATATATATATTACATTTTTTGTTTTTTAACATCCTTTGCGGTCCTGTACTTTATCTACTCCCACTGCCATTTGTCTTCTCCAATTCCCACAAAATATCATTTTTCCTCCTATCATCATCAACACAACTTTCAATCATAAACGGAAAATCCAAAAACCCCAAACTATTCTTATACTCCTTCCGTCCGCCACTACTACAGCAATTTCTTTTTCCGTCTGTCCGCAATCTATGTGTATTGTTTATTTTTGATAAATTTTTGTTACCACAAGTGGGGCCCCCTTACTCTACTCTCAACACTTTTAACCAACGTCAACTGAAATATTAAAACCCGTACCGGTCAAAACAATATACATGGTTGGTGGACAGAGGGAGTATAAAGTAACATATCAATATTACTTACAATAGAAGAGAAACCTAGAGAGAGAGTAGAGAGAGAAACCTTTAAGGCACAATGGTTTTGGGATGGCGAAAAGCATTCTGCACATCAAAAATACCAAAGGATCAGGAGCGAGACTCACCAATCATCAAGGTCAAATGCGAATCAAGCCCCAGCCCTACGCTCACCTCAAGATTCACTGGATTTTTCTCCAATACATCCACGCCGCGCCTGCAAACCCAGCCGCCGCGGCCGACGCTCCGCTGTAAGACTGCGCCGGCGCATCCGCTCAATGCCGCCGTTCCTAGCATCTCAGGTCCTCAAACCCTCCAACTTCAATGCAAAACCAGATGCAGCCAGAAATTATTCCATCGCTCAAATCCTTCTTCACCTCGTTCACCTTCAACATTTTCTTTGCTAAAATCAAGCTTGCGCCTCTCTAAGGTACTGTTTTTTTTTCTTTTGAACAGTGATTTTTTTTTCTTAAAATAATAATATGCTAAATAATAGAACTGTACTTCTAGCAGATTAGGTGCGGAATATGCTTACAGAGAGTGAAGATGGGACAAGGAACGGCAATATTCACGGCGGAGTGCGGCCACATCTTCCATTTCCCGTGCATCGGAGGGCACGTGACCAAGCAGGGATCCCTCACGTGCCCTGTTTGCAGCTCCACGTGGAAGGATATGCATCTCCTGAATCACCAAAAACCTCACCATGACCAAAACATAGGCGTATTGAAGGTCTACAATGACGATGAGCCAATTTCCTCGCCCGCATCAGCGGTGCGGTTCAACCCGATACCAGAATCGGACGAGACGGAAGAGGAAAATGAGGATTTTCCTGGATTTTCTGTCGGTGCCCCAACTGAGATGATGAAAGCAAGGAACATTGAGATTGCTCTGTTGCCGGACGCGGCGGTGGTGTCGGTGGCTAAGAGCAGCGAGACATACGCCGTCGTATTGAAAATCAGAGCTCCCGCGGCGCCTCTAGGGAGATGTCCGATGGATCTGGTGACGGTGCTCGAAGTCAGCCGGAGCGTCACCGCTGATAAGCTTCATCTGATGAAAAAGGCGATGAGACTAATCGTCTCATCCCTCTCCGCCGCCGACCGCCTGTCTATTGTGGCTTTCTCCACCACCTCGAAGCGGTTGTTGCCGCTCCGAAGGATGACCACCGCAGGTCGAAGATCTGCGCGTAGGATAATTGATGCCATCGTCGCAATTGACGGCAGCGCCACCAGCGCCGCCGACTCGCTCAAAAAAGCCGTTAAGGTAATCGAAGACCGCCGCGAAAAAAATCCGACTACAAGCGTCTTTCTTTTCTCCGGCGGACACCACGGCGTCCCTCCTATCTCGTCGGCAAGCTTCTCCGACTCGGATATCCCCATCCATACCGTGAGCTTGAGCGCGTGCCTGAACACGCTTCACTACGACGCCTTCGCGAAATCCATTGTCGGTTTATTAAGTGTGGTTATCCAAGATCTCAAGTTTCAGTTAGGTTATGTTACACCCGGTTCAGTTCCGGCCGAGATCACGGCCGTTTACGCCCAGTACGGTAAATCTTCGTTTCTCGGATCCGGGTCAAGTTGGTGCCGGGTCGGGGATTTACATTCAAAAGAGGAAAGAGAATTTCTGATAGAATTAGAAGTCCCGTCGATTGGTGGGTCCCTGGAACGCCAACTATCCATTCGGTGCTCGTACAAAGACCCGTCAACCCAACAACCCATATACGACGAGGAGCGGCCGCTTGTGATTCCACGTGCACGCGCCGTCGGATCATCCACTAGCAACATTCAACGCATCAGATACCTCTTCCTGGCGACACGCGCCATCGCCGAGAGTAGGAGGCTAGTCGAAAGGAATGACGCAGCCCGGGCTCGGCACATGTTGGCTTCGGCTAGGGCTTTGGTTTTGCAGTCTGGGTGGAATGAGGAGTTTGCGCAGCGGCTTGAGGATGAGCTGGCTGAGCTGGCTGAGCTGAGCTGGAAGAAGAAGGCTCAGCTGACGCGGATAAGAGAAGCCGTGCAGGTCGAGGAGAAAGCCGAGCCGCTTACACCTGCGTCAGCTTGGAGGGCAGCTGAGCGGCTGGCTAAAGTAGCCATAATGAGAAAGTCTTTGAATAGAGTCAGTGATTTGCATGGTTTTGAGAATGCTGGATTTTAATTTTACTTTTTCGCAGCATAAAATATTAAATCTCAAGAAATATTGTAATAATTTCATTCATTTGAAAAAACAAAAATTAGATCCGAGGTGGGACCCAACTGGTGGGGCTGGGTTAGGCCGGCGCAGCGCAGGTCTAGCCAACGGCTCCTTTTGTGCAGAGAGCTACTCTCTCCTAACAGATAGTATATTAAGTGTATTTTAGATAAGCAGTTTTGGGAGTTTTATCCCTTCAATATGAGCGATAGCTCTTTGTGGGCATCAGGCACTGTTCCTCCCATCTAGTGGGCCGTTGAGTCACCATGATTTAATTCCTCCACCAATCCCTGTCGGAGCGGGGGTGGAGGTCCTGGGGGCGAGGGATTTCGCCTTTATGCTACAAGTGTATTTTAGATAATGATCGATATAAGTAACGATAGTAAATGTGTGATAGAGATTAAAAAAATAATAAATATTGATGATAAATATATGCTGAAAATTAAAAAATAAAAAATAATTGTTTGAATTAATTGTAAAATGTGACATATATAAATTTAATAAAGAGATTATTTTTTATTAGAAATGTAAAATTTTAAACGGAATGAAAGGAGTACTATGAATTTTTGTCTTATTTTATGAGTTAAATATACTTATCTTAAGTATCTCAAATCTAGAGGTGTCAGAATGGCTGGAACCTGCCAGCTCGGCCCGAGCCCATCATCAAATGAAAAATTCTGGCCATGCCCGCACGCGTCGAAAAATATCGGACAGTTAGTTTGGTGGCTCATTCTGGCCCGCACAGTGTAAAATTAAATCGGGCCTACAGGGTCTCTCGAGCTTACCTAGTCCGTCGGGCTGTTGGGCCGAGCCAAACAAGCCCATTGGTTTTTGGGCCAAGAAAATAGAGCCCAGCTTAGCTCAAATACCGGGCTAGTCAGGTCGGCCCACGAATCAGGCTTCATTTTGACAGCTCTACTCAAATCATATGAAGTTGTCACACATTTTTTTTCTAATTTCCAACATACACAAACTATCAATATTTTTATTTTTTAATTTATATCATACATTAATCGTCAATATTTATGAAAGTTATGCATCTATCTCATTCACTCGTTATCCTAACATACGCCAATATATAACCAGTGACTTTGGTTCACTGACTACGGGGCTTCCACTTCAAGTGGGAGACCCGGGTTCGAGTCATTCTGAGGACAAGAATTTTTAAGGGTTTATGACTCTTTAATCTATGATTAAAGAAGAGAGCTTAGCCCTCTGGAGTACGCTGGTGGAACAATATTGAGGGCTTCAGACGGCAGTGTAGGAGGCCAGATCTCGGTGAGACCCTGCAGTTGGATTTGAGGGGGTCTAGCATGGAGCAATCACTTGGAGGACGACCTCTTGTGCGTGGTAGTTGAGGATATTTAAAAACATGGGAGCCGAATACACATCTCGCGATTTAACTGATAGCAGTACTATGGAATCGAATTGTTATCCTGAATATTAGTCGGGTGTAAACTTAAAACTTCATTATAAAAAAGAAACATACCCCAATATATTAATGTAACATTTCATTGAGACGGATGGAGAATTTCTTGGAGAAAAAGTCACAAAGTTCATCTAAATAATGATAAAATGATTAATATTCTTTTATCACTGTAGTCGGTCTCAGATTTCAAGTTGTCGTTGAATTATTTCTTTAGACAAAATATTATAAAGTTGGTCAATAACAAATAAATAACTATGAAACTTCTATTCTATTATATGCATGTACATCACTAAATTTAACACATAATTAAGATGCTAGACACTAATGCCACCTTCAAAAAAAATTATAATATCTCAAATATATATATATATACGAGGCATTATTCAACCCGTGCGATGTACGGTCTTTAGTTGAATATCTACGTGTTTTGTACGTAACGTTTGGGCAGACGGTTGAATGAGCAAATAGCGGAATTTAAATGCCTTTTAGAGAAGTTTATATGTTTTTTTATTGTTATTGTCCTTTTATTTTAGTCTATGTAATTAGTTATATGAAATGAAGCTTTACTAACCCGTGTGTTGCTCCGGGGTTGTTTTTTGTTTATTCAACCTGTGCGATGCACCGATTGTATCTAAGTTTTCATAGCTAAAATTTAACCATCTTGTAATTTATACTATCATTTAAAAGTTCAATTTAATCACCTTGTGTATTAGAAGGTGCATTTTCATTGTGATGTTTATCATAACTTTTGTATTTAAATTAGTTTATTTACATTAAAATTACAATTAAAATAGTCTCTTCATATGTAATCCTTTAATATGAATAAGTTACATAATTTTTTTTTGCCTATTTATTTGGCACTTTTGCCATAGCGAATTATAAAACCATTTGTAGTTTGATATATATCTAATGGCAGATTTTGAGTTGTTAGAGAATTTGATGAATGTTTCTGATCTTCTAAATTGCATGATTGTATGCGTTTGTGGTTTGTGCAACAGGCAGGTGAAGATTATGTATTTTCGAGGTTGCTTTTTGGTTGTTGTCAGCATTTGAGGCGGGTAATGGCAAAGAACCATACCATGATGTTGAACTTGGAAGCTTTAGGTGCTCATGGTGTATCTTTGGATTCTCTAGAATATGAGGACTTAAATATGAGGTACCGTTGAATACTAATGTTTACAGTTTTATTGTTCTATATTAATAATCATATATGGTAAAAGTGATTCGTATTCTTTGAGGGTGAAAAATCGCAGCCCTTAGATGTTCCATACCTGCATATTTTATTGGGAGCATTCAAGATGAGTTTATTGTGAGCATTCAAGATGAGTTTATCATAAACGAAAATTTGTACTATTTCAATATTAACGCATCAGAAACATTAGATGATGATTTTCTGACATATATAATTATTAACATATACCAACTGTATATTGTTAAGCTTAATTGGATAAAATCTTCGACAGTTGATAAACAGAGTAAACACATAAGCCAAGAGAAGAAAATATATATAGTTTCAGAAATTTTTACAGTTCACTTGACATTATTTATTTTGATCAATATAATTTCTTGCGGTGAAAATAATGTGAGAGAAAACACTTTCGGAATAAATTGATAAATATTAAGGGGGATAACTTTTACTTTGTGCACAAACCCCCTTCCACATTAAATTAAGGGGGATAAGTTTTAAGTAGTATATATATATAGAGGAGTATATATATATATATATATATATATATATATATATATATATATATATATATATATATATATGATCAAACGAGAATGGATTTTATCTTGCGAATATACATAGTTTTCTACATGAAATATATGCATTTCGTGCATCAAAATTACAATGCATTAAAATATCGATGCATTAAAATATTACATTATATGGATCAAATTTTTGTGAGAATAAATCTAGGCCATCCATTTTTCAAAATTTATGGATGAAATTCATTCTTGTTTCTTAACTTAAATTGCATTCTCACCTGAACCCACCCATATATATATATATATATATATATATATATATATATAACTAGCGTGCCGAGAACACAAATATATAAACAAAATATGAAAAAATCAACTAATTTTTGGCAAATATTGACATATTGTATGAACACATCAAAATATAAATTAAAATTCAATCAGATTACAATAAAACTTACATGTAGTACTCAAATTTGATAGCTAAAAAGATAGCCTAAAAAGGAAATGGAGACCAAAAGATAATTTAAGCAAGCTCGCGACTCAAACAGCCGGCAAGCCCCAGTCAGCTCCGTTTCTGTAGGGAAGGCTCTTCAAGACCCCGGGGGTGTTTTGGTTCTCTAAGAACTGCAAAAAAGATTGGGATCTAGTGTCACGGAAACTCTTTCATTGCTGCTCATTCCGGCCCGGGACCTTCCGAACCCAACGGTCCTTCGCTTACTTCTCTGGAGTCAACGATGCGGCTTTTTCCGTCACGGAAGTTCGGGTGGTCTTGGAGAAGAGACTTTCCAGTTGAACCGGAAAGAATCTCTTGAGGAATCGTACTCCAAATAATAAAATTGCAATGAACACTAATAGCCTTGTTTGGTGTTAGTTGTTAGCTGATTGTATTAACTGGTTTGATCATCTGATTGTGATAGTTGTTTGTAAAAATATGTTTGATTCACTTAGATGTTTGCATTAGTTGTTAACATGTGAAGAGACTTCTAAAAATACCCATTATATATCATTTTCATTCTTGAAGATAATACTATACTTGAAATTGTTTTAATATACCAATAATTAATTAATGTATTATTTTAAAACTTACTTAATAATAATATACCAAAAAATAGGGATCGACTATGGTGGAAACACCCTTAATGGTGAAATATAGAAACCAATTGCATTATTAAGTAATTTCATTGCATATTTGTTATTATTTGTTGCATCAAACTGGTCGCTAGAATATGCAACAAATAATGCAATAAAAAAAATACATAAATGCATATAATTCTACTCATCTACAGCCGTTAGATCACTAATATCAATGACTTACAAAAGTTTCTAGATTTCACAAGGTAATTAGTTTTCATATGATCTATAAAATAATAATCTCAACATAAATATTAAATAATAAAATACCGAATATAGTATGCCAAAAGTATATACAATAACAAATAGTATACCAATAAATATATTTAATAATAATAATATTAATATATTCCAAAATATATTTAAAATGAAAATATAGAAGTAAATTTGTAACTTTATAGAATGTGATAAAATAGTTTTAGGGATTAATCAGTGTTGGGATTATTTTTGGTTGTATAATAGTGAATATGGATTTGGCTAACTGAGATTTGTAAAGATTAGGCATTAATTAGACCTTAATTAGGAGTTTTGAGTTGTACAACCTCTAATATTATCAAAACCTCTAATTTTAATTTAAAAAGCTTCTTTGCCATTCCACATGTATAAAGAAGTTATTTATGAAAGAGGTGTACTTTGAAAACCTATTTATCAAAAGAAAAATGATTTATAGACCTACATAATAGACCTACAAATAGGCCTACAACTATGATTGGTGAAGTTAAAAATTTGATTGGTTAATATGAAGAGAGAGAAAAGGTGTTTGAAACTTGTCAAAATATGAATGGTGTAGGCCTATTTGTAGGTCTATTATGTAGGTCTATATATCATAATTCAATGGTGTACTCTCAAACATAATTACCAAAAGGGTGTTGTTTTCTATTTAAGTAGGTTTTAATTGGTTTTTCTTTGCTTTTTTACCGACTTTTTCTTGTTTTTATTGCTTTTTTACTCTTTTTTAAAACTGTTTTTTACTGTTTTTACTGCTTTTTTAAACTGTTTTCACTACATTTTTACTGTTTTTAATGCTTTTTTACTATTTTTTTCTTATGTCTTACATGGCAATTATCGTCTACCGTAGTGCTTCCAAATTTAGAGCTCTTAAGGAATAAAAAAGGTCATCATCGCTCAACAAGACTACGAAATGAAATGGACACCAAAGAAAGAAGAAAGCGAACCTTTGTGGAATTTGTAGGCAAAGTGGTCACAACCGAAAAGGATGTTTGTCTAAGCCACGGTATATAAAGACAAATTTTAGAAAATTTATTCGCTTGATTAGTATGACTATATCTCTCATTTCTTTATTTATTTGTCATAAAGATTGGTTATCAGCTCAAGATATTTGGAAGAATTGAGAATGTTACTTTTGTCTTTTCGTTTTTGTAAGAAAGTCGTTGGTTTAGGGTAGTGGTAGTCGCAGCGGTATGGCCAGCGGTTTGGGTCATACCGGCGGTGAACACCACCGCCACATAGGCGGTATGGCTCGGCGGCATGGCTGGGCGGCATTTGATGATTCAACGGCATGGAGCATTTATCATTCGAACGTTGGAAAAATTGTACCAAAAATGGACCGTTGGGAGCATAAAAAAAAAAAAAGTTCCTATATATACTAGACTTTAACATTACAATTGTATACTTCCAATCCAAATATACTAAAATCCTTCTATATCTCATACTTGCGAAAAAAAGTGTAGCATGGATCAAAGAAAATCAAGAGGTGTTTCATCGTCAAAAAGAGGTCGTGGTCGGGGCTTTCGTCAATCGGCCTACTATCTCCAACCTCCACCACCGATGAATCCACAATACCTTCAACAACAATATTATACCCAACCTCCACCACCGATGAATCCAAGCCAATATAATATATCAATGACAAGCGAGTTCGACCCGTTTAGTGACTACCGTGAACAGTGGCCGATCCACTTAAGGGCAAAAGGGGTCAATTGACCCCTTGAAGACAAAAAAAAAAGACCAAAAAAAATATTAAAAGAAAAAAGATTAAACACAAATCATATTAAAAATAAGTGATATTTTTATTTATTTCAGTCAGTCTGCTACCTCCTTTCGTTTCATACAGGAAGAAATAATTTTAGCATGATAGTCTTGTTTTATCTACAAAAATTTCTCGTGGAAATTTCGCATAAATTTTAAGCGCTATATTAAATCCAGTGCGAAAGTATAAAGAATAATTGCACGTTTGCTTGGAATATTTCTATTTCATCTTTGAATAGTTGAGTCTGAAAAAATAATCAAATATATACTATATATATCGAGCTGATTGCAACTAAATTGGAGAGCGAATGAATTATTAAAAAATTATTTAACTCGTGGTTGGACGATAGCTTGAATATGTGGCAATTGACTTTTATTATTGGTTTTGTTACTGTTTATGAATGAAACTATACTTTTTTTATCTTTCTAATATTTTTACTTTATAAAAATTTTCAAAACATTTACAATTTGCCCCCGTGGCCTCATAATTCTGGATCCGCCACTGACCGTGAACAAGGTCCTTCGCGTCGTGAACCAAGTGTTGAACGCGAACTACCTCTATATGGTGACGATGATGATGATGATGTTGAGTTTGTTCCCGAAACGCAACCCGAAACTCAATTCAGTATTAATTTTTAATTTTTTACGTTATTATTTTATTTGTTCTAATTTTATACGTTATTACTTTATATCTTATAATTTTATATGTTATTATTTTATACGTTTCGTAAAATTCTTAAGGAAAAGATTTTTTCGGATAACTTTTTCCAAGTGAAATGAACTTTATTCGAAAGGTTGAGAAAATGCCTTCAAACCTATAGAAAAGTGGCAACAACACCTCTTTCATGCGTCACACAACAAAACTTTTCTTCACTTTTCGGGGTCTATGAGTTCCGTAAATTGCGGATTCTCAAAAGGTATTCAGTTGTAACTTGGTGAACGTTATCTAAAATTTAGCAATCCAAATTTATAAAATTATAGATTCAAATGGGGGAGTTTATGTGCATACAACATATACATTTTAATTATAAAAATAAAACAACAAACAAAATAATTACATTCATAATCAATAACATCAATTAATCTGTAGAAAATAAAAGGCAACCGTAATTGAAGAAGTGTTCGTTTTTACAGGGTGATTCTTGTGCAAAATGGGGAGAGATATCTATTCCGAAAAATCATCCTCTTTCCATATACAAAAGCGATTCCACACACGAAAAGAAAACTACAGATCTACAATGAATTTGGAAGATTAAAAAGCAATCGCAGCAAATTTTACCAACAGGGAAAAACACAAGAAGAATTCCAGTGCAAATTTCAGAATTGTGGAAAATCGAGTCGGCATAAGATACGATTTCGGGAATTCTTATTTATCCCTTCATAACTTTTCGCAGCTTCATATAATCGTGAATTAATTTAGTAGATTATATTTTTCTAAATAATAAATAGTAAATATAACTAAGAGTGGATACCATACAGTGATAAATTATATTTTCAAGAATAATAGTTGCTTATATGTTTAGTAATTCATGTATAATTGAGCATATTTAGTCATTTTACTATCGATTATCATGTCTTGAAATTTGGTTACTACACATATGGTAATATATAATTTTAACTGAATTTGTCCTTGTATGTTAGGTTATGTGAAACAAAGTAAGATAAGAATGCTTTTGATGGTTACCTATAGGCTACTCTGGGATGAGCTGAAATTGTATTCTCCATCGATAATAAAATTGATTATTAAAACCATTTCTGAAAAAGTGACATTTGGTAACCAGATGACTTGATATGGTTACTTGTAACAATAATTGTTTTTGGTTATCTCTGTTTCAGGAGAAAGTAAAAGACTGTAAATACGAGTTAATCAATTGCATTCATAACACTGATAGAGGGGCCTTTATATAGGCATTACAATGAGAGTTCTTCCATACATAGGATTCATAGATAAGGTAAGACATCTAATAGGATCCTACTACCTCTAGAAGGATCTAGAACCTTCCATCTATGTATCTACAATCAGTATTAGGTAAGACACATCACGAGAATAATAATTCCCGGAACACTCCCCCTGTGTCGAGCACTAATACAACAATGGTGCAGAAGATGTTGCCTTCGTAAAAACCTATTCCAAGCCAAAACAAAACCCCATGGGAAAAATAAAGGCTTGATGAGGAAAAGATTGCAACGCACCAAGATAAAATGTCATGTATACTCCCCCTGATGTATACATAACGACTCCCCCTAATGAGTACCTCAAATCATAGGAGTCAGATGCCAAGTTGCCCTCACAACTATACCAAGGAAAAACCCAGTGGGAAAAATACCTCTTGGTCTAAGTTGAACAGAAGTACAACGCATCATTGTATGGATGTTCTCATAGGTCGCCTCGTTAAAAACCTTACCAAGTGAAAACCCAGTGGGAAAAAACAAACCTTGGTCTAAGGACAAAAAGAGCGCGACACATCCAAAGTGCAGAGTCGCTAAAGACTTATCAAGTTTTCTAAAGTCTTGACCTCCATGCACTAAATCAGTCATAACTTCTTCGATTCAATAGGTATCAACGAAACTGTAAGAACTTATGAAAACTAGACACCCATAGATTTTCATTCACATACAGTACGTAACCTAGATCGACCTGAGCAGATCACAAAGCTCTATCGAAGTTGACTCAGCAAATTACCGGACATATCTTGTCCTACTTTGCAACAATAGTCATATGTCACTCAACATGATGGATGTGATCAAATGGTTAGTTTCCTTGGAAAGTAGACACAGACCTTTCCAATGGCACCAATTTCACCATTTTCCATCAAGTGAGCTGCCCTGTAGGTCATATGGGAGATAGACCAATACATTCTGGGCAGATTCGGGTATCAGTTTTCAAGTGTACTTTTTATCGAGATAGAGCGAGCTTCAAGCTTCTTGTCAATTACAGACATTGCGTGAGCGCATCCTAGGCCATCACAGTGGCTTTACCGGATTATTACGAATGAGTACATCGAGTCAAACATGAGTACATAATACCGTACTTTTCTCTTAAGACTACATCATCACTTAAGTGAGCCAAGTTTTATGATGACTTCGACTAATCATTGGGAATCATATAGGCATTACTTTATCGTCTCTTAGGGAAACCGTCCCTTAGATTGCCTTAAACCGATTGATGAATACGCATCATCAAGTGTCCCCAAGATCCTTTCATTCTTAACTTTGGATTTAGCGGAATCTCTTAGTCTCACAAGAGTACATCACTATAAACCCTTAGTTTTACACGCAAAAGCTTCATATCTCTTCCAAATCAAGTATATATTTAGTATGCGTTCCCGAAAATCACTTATCGACGCGCTCCGTGGTCAGGAGCCACTTGATTTGAGTCTGATCCACCATGAGATCCTTTCATCACTTAACTTAGTTCCCCACTAAGATAAGATTTAACCACAAGCTGCACGTCAGTTTTTGGGAAACTATCTAACTGAAAAGATAGTGGATGATATAACATACATTACGATAGCATAACTAAGTTTCGTGTTATCGTAGTCGATTCCAGTGCGTTCATGAGAAACCTCGCGCCATGAGGTGAGTTTAACTCCTTCTCTCACTCGCTTTAACAAAGTATACGGATAGATCTTATCTTTGGAGTGTCGGTACCACTTCAACAAAGGGCTATCACTTTGTTTATACTGGAGTCGCATATGTTTCCATTTTAGGCCAAGGCTACAACGTTGTAGATTTTCAACGAAGTATGGTTCGATTAAACTCACATTCCACGTCCTCATGAACCGGCTTTATTCATAGAGTACTCTTTATAGATTGGCATTCATTGAGGCGTCCCCCAATGATGACTATAATCCAGAATCACATGAGACAGATGAGTTCATTTGATCATATGATGAAGTTTCATGTACCAAGCTCGCATACATTCTTAGTGAGAGTATTTATCGAACCAAGTGGCATCCCAATACTCTATGAGATCCACGGCCTAGTAACACCATCTACCACAATTTGTGGTGTTACCATATCACCATTCATAGGTGACGAACGTCCATGATCGGACACAATCCTTGCAGACATGTTTGCAGCATGTATTTATTATCGTCACTTTAGGGAACTTGGTGAGGCACAGTAGGGACAAATTACGACAATTCCAAGTCGTTCTACTCGAACATGATCGTTCGCATCTCCCCATAACGACGGGAAGACTGGCTCATCAAAGTGACTTACGAGATCGTCTGTCAAGGTATATTTTAAGCGGACTATGAGTGAAAGCGCATGTCATATTCATCATTTATAACCCGTCATAATGCGTTGTGGTGACGCACTTTGGCACATGAACATGTGGACGATAAAGGTTTTCATTGTTAACACAATCCAGTTAACAAAATGCATATGGTTACACTTGTAACTAAGCATTTGAATGATGATAGGTATAGGTGAATATGACATGTTGACCTATGCTACATAACCGTAGCTACTGGTCTTGAGAATCCAACAAAACCGCCACCATGCACCACCGGGATCGAACATGAAGAAACGATTGAACCGATGATAGGCCGTTGGTTTTATCGAACCTCTAGTGATTTCTTGAAGAGTTCACTCCCTTCACCAGCCCCAAACACCTCAAAATTTCGTGAGCATGTATAAATGGGTGTTTAGGATTCCAAAATCATCAACCTTGTGGTCAAAAACCGATCGAAATTATATCGAACTGGTTGTTGGGACGGCTGGTGGTATGTGAAAACTTCATTTAGTGGTTCATCTCCTTCCAAGTCTCTAAATGGCACCAAAATTTGTGAGAAGGTAGCCTTGAATGTTAGGAAATACTCGTTAAAATTTCACTTTAAGACTTGGTCTAAAAGTGGGTGAACCGACCTTTACAATGACTGGTCCGCAAGTTGGACAACTATAAACTCAGGTTTCATCAACTTATCAATCATTGTCAAAGGAACAACATAACATATAAATATTATTACTTGAGTACGACCATTTGTGAACACCATCATAGCATCATAAGTCACCCAGGCTAATACTTATGATCATGTATGTATAAGGACTCGGTGAAAAGGGAGGACTCAGCACCATGCTTATGCGAATCGTTACATTATTCTCTTTAGCATAGGAGGGTGTCATCTCCTAATCGTGCCAAAGAATAGGCTTTAATCAATAAACATGGCTAAGAAGGATCATTGGGGGGTCTTTGGCGTCACACATGTTTATGAAAACAAGACGCAGATGACATAAATATCATCATCGGTCATGAGCCCTGCTCACGACTCCACCAATGTACTTTGGTGTCTTTGATCCAACTAGTTTCTTTGTTTAAAGAAAATGATGTCCATGACAATACCGTGGTATATGGATCATCAAACTGTCCAAACTCTGGACTATTAAAGCCTAAATGTGTCAATGTCTCAATACATCTTCTGGTTACCGAAACCGATGCAAGCCGGACCATATTGACTCATGAATATTTTTCTTTTTCACATATCCAATACAAGTGATGCATAAGATTTTATTTCTCACAAATCATAATGAGATGCTATGAGTGATACACTTTGGCATATATATCATCGAGTCATAACATGGTTCAATTGTTACGGAACACATGTGACTAGAAAACGCCATTCGGCATTCAACAACTTGAGCATTATTGTGATACCCGAGCCTAACATTACTCACTTGGTCAATATGATTCATGCATAACTTGTTAATTATGTGTTATTTGGATTACTTGATGTTTCATGGTTCAGTTGATCTTATAGTTAATTTCACACATAGGAATGTGCTAAACATTTGAACTCATGTCTAAAACACAATCGTGGTATATGTTACGGGACTAAGTTATGTTATTCATAGTATTTCTAATACGAAAATAAAATATGTGTAAAGATCTTATAAAACTCTAAGTACACGTGGTAAGCCTAGAAGTTATAAAGGTGTCACTGACGTGTCTATCAGAGGTTAACTAGCTTACCTCGAGATTTTAGTCGGCGCGTGTAGTGGGTCACTTTAAATTGACGATTCAAGTGGATAACCATCATTCAATAAACTAACACGCGTCAAGTGCCTTTGACTCTTGTCAATACCTAATAGGATACAATTTATGATTGTATCGATAACATTGTAAAATACCGTGATCCTGTCTATACCTCATTCGTTCCAACTGCGGTAGGAATTGAACTTATCTTTTAGTTTATCATATTAATTATATTTTTATAAATGATTTCTTCCATTCTGACCTACAGTGTCTCATTTGTGAAGTTTTAGAAAGTTTGACAATAAAGTCCTTCACTAGCATTTTCAACATTGTTCGCATGGGTAATCGAGTTTAAGCAATAAAAATACACCCTAAACTTCTACTAAACCATTTTAAAGACCATCCATACCCTAAATGAGGTCAATATATACTAGGAACCGGTTCAAACACTCCAAGAACCGGATCATAACTACTTGAATCGATCAATTATTTCAAACCTAGTCTCTAGTAGTCATTCGAGGGTATTTTGGACATTTTACCTTCATAACCGACTTAAGACACTTGGTTGATGGATAAATCCGACCCTCAACCCTCATTTACAGTCTGAACATTATCAAGAAGCTTCACACTTCGAAAAATCACAAAAAATTCAAGAAGAAATCATCAAAAACATCAACACCTCAATTCCTTTGACAATCAAGGTGAGTTTCCTTTGTTTCTTCCTTATTCTTGCTATGTTTCTTAGATATTTCGAAGGTGTGAGAGCTTGTATATATTCTTATACATGTTATAATGATGTTAAGAATTCATCCATGGCAAACCCTTGTGTTAAATATGGATTTATGAGTCTTAAAACTCACTAAGGCAATAAAGGAACCAATTCTGCCACCTTTTGGAATTAATAGTATATCTTACTTGATCCGTATGTTTCAGGGTCAGGAGTTTCAGTATACTTATTCTTAAGTATCTTAGGGATATTATATCAAAAATTGGTGCAAATTAAACTTATATTATAGTGGTTATAAGCAAAACAAAATCTGATTATGACAAGACTTTGATAAACTCTCTTAATCAAGTGTTTGTTATAAAACCTTGAAATTTTAAGTTGTGAGAGTTGAATGAACCTTATAAACAGAGACTAATAGATTTATTAAGGAATTATAAGTCCAAAATTGATTGGTTAATGGGCTGGTATACATCGATAAACCGACATAAAGTACATAGAACACCGGTTATGCGAAGTGGTAAACCCTTTCGATATAAAGAGAGTTAAACCTTGCGTGTGGTATGTAAATCCTTGAAACACATTCCTTGAAACAGGTTCTGAAGATATATCATCCCAACCACCCCCTATTGGTATAAACGTAAGGGTATTACCCGATCAAGGTAAGTAGAAATCCATCTGCAACTACAATGCATAAACATAGTATTGTTTGTAAACTTGATGATATCTTGAGAGTGTATTGTATTGGATGATTGATCTGTACTATGATTAAAGTGTTTGGTTGCACCTTACATGATCATAACATCCATTAGCATCTTCACATGCATGCATAACAGGATACTCACTAGTGTCTGCATGCATGGTACGATCATGGAAAGAAAGAAAAGAAAAATGTTTTGTTGGCCGCTGCTAGAGCACCGAGGCATGGTAGATGCATGCTTTTACGATATGTTTAGAACGGTAGATGCGTGCTTATATCATGTGTGAGACATGGTAGATGCGTGTTCTCACGATATATTTGGTGTGGTAGATGCATGCCTTATATGTCTGGCATGGTAGATGCATGCCTCATGATATGATATGATGTTGAGTTCATTCCGGTGCTTAGTACGTGGTTCAACGGGCCCAAGGATAAGAAAATGATTTTGAGAGATTCTCATTGATAATCATATGTCATATGTTGCATCAGACATGATACATAACATGCATGATTTCTACTTATTGGGCTTTAGCTCACGTAGTTTATGCATTGTAGGTAATTCTGATGCTTGAGTATGTTCCTCATTTGGATGAGTTGGAGTTCCACTTTGCTTTGAGGGTCGACGTACATGGATGACGACTGTCGGGCTTAACCATGGGCTTAACATATTTTCGTTCTTGTTTGTGAACCTTACTTTATAAATATGTATTGCAGTAATGTACTCATAGGTTCGAGTGTCGTTGATGGTGTGATGGGTACTTTAAGTTCACTTAGTATGTTGTTTAACCTGTGAGGTTGTTTAAATATCGTAATGTAAAATAAATAAGTAATTTGAGAAGCTCTAAGTTTTGTGGTTTACTAATCTCTTGTAGTTATAGCTACGGGGATATTGATGTCATGAGTTTGATTCGGATTGAGACTAGATGTCTCTGTATGGTACTTGTGTTGGTTTTTATGTCACAGGTTTGGGATAGGTACTACTTTAGGGGAAACTCTATCGAAATTTCACCATAATTTATAAGTACTAATATAATATAAGATAGTGTAAGTTAGGCAGTTAGTGCGGGTGTGTTACAGGTGGTATCAGAGCCCGGTTTGTGCCCTGTAGACTGTCCATGTACACGAGCTCAGAGCATGTGGAGCACAACAAATCCAGTAAGTGTTATTTTATTTGTGTGCACTCATATTTCATGAATTATATTGACCATATGATATAGGGCTCAGTCATAAATAGAGAATAATGCCGAGAACGAGAAATGAAGGCAGTGATGGGGGTAGAACACAAGACCCAGAAATGACATCCACAAGTTCGATCGTGATCGATCATTGGTCGATTAGTGAACTAGTAGAAAGGCAATCTCAACAAATCCAACAACTCATCCAACAAAGAGACATGCGAGGACGCAGGAGATGACAGAATCGACCGCCACCTCGAGTAGAACAAGTTGAATTAGATGGAGGAAGGTTCGAAGTTGAATCCACCGACATTTGAGAGCGATGGATCCTACTGACGAGAAGATTGGCTAAGGACTATAGAAAACATGTTCCAAGATAGTAAGGTCTCTGAAGAGAACAAGGTACTTTGTGCATCCTTCATGTACGGGCAAGGCAGGTCATTGGTGGGATACGATAAGCGCTATTGAAAATGTGGCAACAATGACTTGGGCTAAGTTCAAGGAACTCTTCGAAATAAGTACTTTACTGACTCTGTTCGTGCAATGAAGATGAACGAATTTATACGATTGAAACAAGGAAGCATGACGGTTTGAGACTACATCTGTAAGTTCGAAATCTTTGTCTAGGTTTCTTGAGCATATGGTTAGCACTAAGCACCTTGAAAGTGGAGAGGTTCCTTGAAGGTTTGAGACCGAGCTATACAGAGATGTCGGCATGGCAGAATTCAAGGGACGACTTATTCAATAATTGCCGAGAGAGCATTGGTCGCAACAGCGAACCGAGGATTCGACAAGCACAATAGGTTCGGCGGCAATTTGCCCAACGACAAGGCCAACGCGGTTTAAGAATGAAAAGAAGAGGCCACCTCAATCGCAGAATCCAGAGGCTGATTTTCCATCTAAAAGGGGCAGAACAAGGAGGACCAAGTAAGCGCATAAAGTCCGAAGAGGGTAGACCCTTTGTACCATTACGGCATGCCCTAATTGTGGAAAACAACATAGTGGAGTTTGCTTATTGGGTTCTAAAGTATGCTTTTCATGTGGACAACTTTGGACATATGGCGAACGTTTGCCCAAACAAGACAAAAGCCAAAGCGCAGGAAAGGGTACCAGCTAGAGTTTACACTATAACCAGAGAAGATGCTGAAGCTAATCCGTCTATTATCACGAGTAACCTTCTTATCTTTGGTATTTCAGCATCAGTATTATTTGATCCTGGTGCTACACATTCATTTGCATCTACCGAGTATGTGAGAAGGCTGGGTAGAGTACCAGAAACAATTGAGGTAGGTTATAATGTAGTTACTCCCTCTGGAGATCCAAAACAAACAGATAAGATCATACGAGCGTGTAGTATTCCTATCGAAAATAGGGAACTCTATGCTGATTTAATTGTGTTGGACATGAATGACTATGACATAATCTTGGGTATGGATTGGTTATCAAAATATCATGCTACTGTTGATCTAGGAGAAAGATTGTGACACTACAACCACAGGGAAGAACCTTTTATTTTGTCGGGTTAGTAGGAATTTAAGATTTCCGATAATCTCAAGAATGAAGGCACAACGTTTATTAAACAGTGGTTGTGAAGGCTATGTAGTTAGTGTAATGAGCATTGAAAAACAAGATTTCTCGAACGTCAATGAAGTACCAGTGGTGAAACAATACCCTGAAGTGTTTCCTGATGATCTACCGGGACTGCCACCAGATCGTGAAATAGAGTTTGTGATTAACTTACAGCCGGGAACGACACCAATATCAAAGTCACCATATAGAATGGCACCAGCTGAATTAAAGGAATTAAAGACCCAGTTGCAAGAGTTGTTAGACAAAGGCCTCATTAGGCCTAGTTATTCACCATGGGGAGCGCCAATATTGTTTGTTCGTAAGAAGGATGGTTCCTTGAGGATGTGTATAGACTATCGAGAGCTCAACAAAGTTACGATCAAGAACAAGTATCCTTTACCTCGAATTGATGACTTGTTTGATCAACTTCAAGGCGCATCTATCTTTTCCAAAATTGATCTGCGATCAGGGTACCATCTGTAATATCCGGTCGAAAGTCATGTCATTTCAAACCTTTCATATTCTTCGGATCGTGATTGTTGAGCGAACCCTTGTAATCATTGCTTGGAACCACCGTTTTGGGGTTCCCGTATTTTTATTTCGTGTTATTGTTGTCCAGACATTGAATCATATTGCTTTTATTCTCTTTCCGGGTCAATTTTCATCATTTTAGGACCCGAAGGGGGTGTGAGCCGCGGCACAAGGAGTGTGCGCCGCGGCACACACACATTTCCTATATTTGGCCGAGCAGGCTGTACCCGGTGCCGCGGCACACATGAGCTGAGCCGCGGCACACTGCCGAGTCATTGCCGCGGCACACCTACGCTGAGCCGCGGACACCGGTGTTGCATCCCCACCAAACTCCGCAGGTGCCGCGGCACACCTGAGCTGAGCTGCGGCACACTACCGAAACCTGGGAACGATTTTTAGGCCTGTGCCGCGGCACACATATGCTGAGCCGCGGCACACAATGCGGTCAACTGCATAATTCGGCTTTTAAGCGAGATTTCAGCCATTCTTTCCCCATTTCTTCTTCCATCGCGAGAGAGAGAGAGTTGAGGGAAGAATTCTTTTCATAGCTATCACTTGTGTGTTGAAGATTTACCACTTTCAATCGGTTGGGAAGCCCGGATAGTCGATCTATCGCGTATTCCTTGGATCATAGAGCTTGGATATTCAAGAGGTAATTCCTTCGACATCTTGACTTCTCGATTTCGTGTGGGTTTTGACGTTTTGGATGATAAAATCATGGTGTATGATGTGATATATGCGTGATTATGGACATGCTTGAGTATTCATCGGATTATTGAAAGATTATTCAAGAACACTTTGAATTTTATGTTGGATTTTGGGGGTTTTCGTAGATTCGTCCGTTTTGTCCGATTGAAGCTTGAGAACCTTGAGATTTTGATATATATCTATACCATATGAGTGTTTTCTCCCGATTTTAAGGGTTGGATTGTGCCGTTTTCGGACTTGTGGGAGTTTGGGCGATTTCCCAACCTTTAGTTATCCACCCGTATATTTTCTGGAATCGTAGACGAGTTTCAGGAGTCTCTTCGTATAATTTGAGTATGGATAATTAATTGTAATATTCCTTGCGAATCGTTTAGGTGCCTAAGCGCGTTCTCGGACCTACCGAACTCATACCGTTCCTCCGTTCGATTTCTCGATGTCTCAAAGGCAAGTATACATTTATGATTACGTTCTCGACTTTGAAAGTAAGATATATTGATGGCATATTATGAGCGAACCGTTTTACGGCATTCATATATGTATTGTTGGCATGTAATGAGCGAACCGTTTGACGGCATTCCTACATGTATTGGCGTATGAGGTGAGCGAACCGTTTGACGGCATTCACATACGTAACGGCGTATGAGGTGAGCGAACCGTTTCTACGGCATTCACATACGTCTTATGAGATTTAGTTATTCCGGAATACTAGTCTTTAATTGATGAATTGACGGATATTGATGAATTGACGGATTACATTTACTTTATTGTCGAGAAGTATTATGTTTCATATTGTTATACTTGCACTAGCTATTCGACGGCTAACCCCTTTATGGGAAATACGTTTCATGTATTTCGAGTTCCAGGAGAGCGGACGGGCGGTATCGGGTCGGCATAAAGATGGTGGGCAAGTGTGATACTGTGTCTTTCTTCCAGTTATGGTTGGAGTTCCGGTTCAGTGTTGTTGTACTGGATTGTCTTTTGAATACTCGAGTATCGTTTTCCTTTTCCCTTGATGTTCCGGCCTGTGTTGCCGAAGTGATTGAATTGTATTGTGATGTCCGTGAATACATTGGTTATGTTTCGAATACCTTTGTATCGTTTTTCATTCCTTTGTGTGTAGACCTTATCGGTCAAAATTTATGGTTACGCGTATGTATAGCCTTGTGGGTCCCACGGCGGGGCTTACGGCGCTGTAATATCCCTGAATAACTTGGGGGTGTTACAGAATATGGTATCAGAGCTTAGGTCTATGGATACCTAGGCTGTCGGTCTTTTGGGTCGATTGAGTCGTTAAATGTCCACAGTATCACTACTCTGCCATCATCACAGTGCGACCGGTACTTGTAAGACCTCTCACTCTCCTGGTGTTTCCTTATTCGTTTTGCTTCCTTTTATCGGTATTCTTGAGAATCGGACACTTTGTTGATGCGTGATTGAATTGTGCTTACGTGACTTGTGTGTTCTTCAGTATGTCAGCTGGTAGGGGCCGTGGCCGTGGTCGTGGCCGTGGGCGAGGAAGAGGTCGTGGCGCGGCCGTTTCCATCAGTTCTGTTGCGGGGTCGACCAACCCCAGTTTGTCGAACTCGGTGCATCCCGATACCGAGAGTCGACGACGATCAAATGGTCAGGGGAACAACGCAGACGTTGGAGTGGCGAATGCACTTCAACAATTGGCTACCCAGATGACTATTTTGGCCCAAACTGTTCAGCTGAATAACCCGAATCCAAACACGGATGCCCTGCTTCAGAACGTAATCCGTATGCACCCTCCACAGTTTGGCGGTGCCACAGACCCGTTAGGCTGGGAGGATTGGCTAGCAGAGTTGGAGAAGATTTTCGAGGCAGTTGATTGCCCCGAGGTGAGGAAAGTACCGATTGCTCAGTATTTCCTCACTAAGGAGGCCGCTACTTGGTGGAAGGTCATCAAGCCACAGGATCGTATTGCCTCATGGGATGAATTTAAGGAGCTCTTGGAGGCCGAGTTTTGTCCTTGGCCGGTACGAGAGAGCCGAATCCGAGCCTTCTTCGAGGCTAAACCACAAGATATTCCCGTTTCGCAGGCAATCGTGGAGTATAACCAACAATTAATCCATGTGAAGGATCAAGTACGTAGCGTGCGTGATAAGTTGGGTTATTTTGATATGCGGATGAATTTGGACTTGCGGCGGTACATGGCCGGATTTGCTTGTACCACACTGAAAGAGTATCAGGACAGAGCTTTAGCCCATGATATGTTGAGCCCCGACAATGATACCGTTGAAGAACCGAAGAAGCAGAAAGTCGGGGGAAATTTTTCCGGCTCTAAGGGTGGCAACTATCAGAAGTCACAGACGACAAACCGTTTTGCGGACGATCGTCACGTTCTAATAAAGGGAAGAGGAGTTACCGTCCCACTCCGGGTACCTCAAATCGTACAGTGTCTTGCTATTTTTGTGGTCGTCCTGGCCACTTTTGTTCGGAATGCTATTTCCCACTATTAAAGTGTCACACGTGTGGTCGATGGGGCATAGAGCGGTTTATTGTTCCGAGCCGAACCGGACTTTAGACACTCGGGCTTCTGCCCAACACCCTTTGATCAAGGTGTTAATCGGCGGCAATCTTTCGGTCAACCTCGGGAATTTTGGCAGGGGGGACGGGAGTCGAACGGCTGGAGGGGGAACTCTAGCGTCGGTTCGGTGCAACCACGGGTTTATGAGATGCGTCGAGCAGGCGAACCCGATGCGGCGGTGGCTTCAGTACCATCCATATTCTATCCTATCCAGTCCGTGTACTTTTTGATTCGGGTGCTACACATTCTTTTATTTCTTTGGAGTGTGTACGCCGTTTGAATATAACTTGTTTAACTGCTTGCGATCCCTTTATCGTGAGATTGCCTAGCGGGGATAGGATTGTGGGGAATCGGGAGATTAGAGAATTTCCAGTGGTTATATCCGGTATGGAATGGTTATCAAATTTAATTGTAGTTGACATGGAAGGCGAGGACGTAATCCTCGGCGAGGATTGGCTTAATAATCACCAGGCGATTATGAATTACCGTACCAAAGTTATCACTATGATGACTAAGGACGGATCTGAGTACTCATTTTTGGGACGTAAGTTGGGCCAATCCAAGTTACTTATCAGTTCCATGAAGGCCGTAAAACTTTTGAATAAAGGTTGTACGGGCTATTGGTGTTATGCATTGAAAACGGAAGGAATTGAAGTCGATTTCCCTTCAATTCCGGTTGTTAACGAGTATCCCGATGTTTTAGGACGATCTTAGGGATTACCGCGATCGAGAGATAGATTTTTCCGTGGATTTAGAGCCGGATGCGGCCCCGATTTCTAAAGCACCTTATCGGATGGCACCTTCCGAGATGCAGGAATTGAAGACTCGGTTAGGAGAACTTTTGGAAAAAGGGTACATCGGACCGAGCGCTTCGCCTTGGGGCGCGCCCGTTCTTTTCGTCGGGAAGAAGGATGGTTCACTACGTTTGTGCATTGACTACCGTGAGTGAATAAAGTAACCATCAAGAATAAATATCCTTTGCCTCGTATAGACGATCTATTTGATCAATTGCAAGGAGCTGCGGTTTTCTCGAAGATTGATTTAAGATCCGGGTATTATCAACTCAGAGTGAGGGAGTCCGACGTTCCAAAGACGGCGTTCCGGACGAGATATGGGCATTATGAATTTGTAGTTATGCCTTTTGGGTTGTGAATGCGCCGGCGGTATTCATGCGGTTGATGAATAAAATATTAATCTAGTATATCGACATTAGTGTAGTCTTCTTTATTGACGACATCTTGATCTATTCTCGGGATAAGGAGGAACATGCCCGACACTTGCGTTTAGTCTTAGACATTTTGAGAACCGAGCACCTTTATGCAAAGTTCTCGAAATGTGAGTTTTGGTTGGAAGAAGTTATGTTTCTCGGCCATGTGATTTCGGCCGAAGGGGTTCGTGTAGACCCGCAGAAGATCGAGGCAGTGCTAGGTTGGGCACCGCCTAAAAATGTTAAAGAGGTTCGTAGCTTTTTGGGCCTTGCTGGGTATTACAATCGGTTCGTCGAGGGTTCTCGAAACTCGCTCGACCGCTTACAAAATTACTCCAAGACCGAAAAATTTATCGGACGGATGAGAGACAACAGAGCTTGATGAATCAAGAGACGATTGACTTCAGCCGATTTTAACTTTACCGCATGGTAGCGAAGGCTTTGCGATTTACTGACGCTTGGTCAAGGCTGGGCCGTGTGCTTATGCGGCATGATAAGACGATAGCTTTTTGCGTCTCGTCAATTAAAGCCTTATGAGGTAAATTATCCTACTCACGATTTAGAATTGGCCGCAATTGTCTTCGCACTCAAGATTTGGCGGCATTATTTGTATGGTTCACCGTGCGGATTTATACCGATCACAAGAGCACGAAATATATTTTCAGCGAGAAGAGCTGAATATGAGACAGACGTTGGCTAGAGTTGATAAAGGATTATGATCTGGAAATTCTTTACCACCCCGAAAGCCAATGTCGCGGATGCTTTGAGCCGCAAATCGGCATCTCTTCAAATGCTTGAGGTTCTTACGCCTGCATTTAAGATCCGTCAGATTTAATTGAACAAGGGATCGAAGTGTGGCTTCAGCGAGTAGGACAGTTGTGTACTCGAAATTACTTCGTCCTTGGTTGACGATATCAAAGGGAAACAGTGGAGTGACCCGATGATTTCTCAAGCGAAGGAAGATGTGATTAAAGGAAAAGCTCTGGCTTTATGGTGCACGAGGATAGTATTTTGAGATTTCGGGCGTGCTTTGCGTTAGAATGATTTGGAATTGAGACAGAGGATTCTCCGAGAAGCTCATGCTATGCCTTACTCAATCCACCCCGGGACGAGTAAGATGTACAAAGATTTGAAGCGAAATTTTTGGTGGAATAACATGAAGAAGGATGTTACGGAGTTCGTATTACGGTGCTTGACGTGTCAACAAGTCAAGATCGAACATCAACGACCGGCGGGGTTGTTGAAACCACTCCCCATTCCCGAGTGGAAGTGGGAAGATATCTCAATGGATTTTATCACGGGCATGCCGAGAACTCGGGCTGGAATGAATATGATTTGGGTAATTGTCGATCGATTGACCAAGTCTGCACACTTCTTAGGTATTAAGGATACTTGGGGACCGGATAGATTGGCTCGAACCTTTATCGCTGAGATCGTGAGGTTACACGGTGCCCCCAAGACCATTGTTTCTGATCGATACGGCCGTTTCGTATCGCATTTTTGGCAGGCCGTTCATCAGGCTCTGGGTACTGAGTTGAGATTGAGCACTTCCTTTCATCCTCAGTCGGACGGTCAGACAGAGAGGACGATTCAGACGTTGGAGGATATGTTACGGGCTTGTGCCTTAGACTGGAGTAATGATTGGGAGCTTCACTTGCCGTTGATCGAGTTTGCTTACAATAATAGTTGGCATTCGTCGATCAAAATGGCACCCTTCGAGGCTCTCTATGGTAGGCGATGTAGGTCGCCATTATGTTGGGACGAGGCTTCTGAGCTAGTTGGGACGGAACCAGATATGTTGCTGGAGACCAAGGAAAAGATTTCTATCATCCGAGACCGACATCGACCGCCCAGTCGTCGAGAAATTCTACGCCGATACTCGTCGTCGACCCTTGGAGTTTGAAGTGGGGATCATGTCTTGCTCAAAGTATCACCGACTGCAGGAGTTTTCCGCTTCGGTAAAAAGGGAAAACTCGACCCAAGGTATATCGGACCTTTTGAGATTTTGGACGAGTTGGAGACTTAGCTTATCGCTTGGCATTACCTCCGGCTTTGAGTCACGTCCATAGTGTTTTTCATGTGTCCCGATTGAGGAAGTACGTGCGGATCCGAGCCACATTATCGACTACGGTGAGATTAATGTAGCCGAGGATATTACCTTCCGGAGAGACCCGTGAAGATCCTTGAGCGTCGCGAGAAACAGCTTCGGCATAAGACCATTCCACTGGTTAAAGTACAATGGTCGAGGCATGGGGTCGAAGAGGCGACTTGGGAGACGGAAGAGAAGATGCGGGTGGAATACCCCGAACTATTTATTTCTTAAGTTTCGGGACGAAACTTCTTTTTAGAGGGGGAGAATGTAATATCCGGTCGAAAGTCATGTCATTTCAAACCTTTCATATTCTTCGGATCGTGATTGTTGAGCGAACCCTTGTAATCATTGCTTGGAACCACCGTTTTGGGGTTCCCGTATTTTTATTTCGTGTTATTGTTGTCCAGACATTGAATCATATTGCTTTTATTCTCTTTTCGGGTCAATTTTCATCATTTTAGGACCCGAAGGGGGTGTGAGCCGCGGCACAAGGAGTGTGCGCCGCGGCACACACACATTTCCTATATTTGGCCGAGCAGGCTGTACCCGGTGCCGCGGCACACATGAGCTGAGCCGCGGCACACTGCCGAGTCATTGCCGCGGCACACCTACGCTGAGCCGCGGCACACTGGTGTTGCATCCCCAGCCAAAACCCGCCTGTACCCGGTGCCGCGGCACACCTGAGCTGAGCCGCGGCACACTACCGAAACCTGGGAACAATTTTTAGGCCTGTGCCGCGGCACACATATGCTGAGCCGCGGCACACAATGCGGTCAACTGCATAATTCGGCTTTTTAAGCGAGATTTCAGCCATTCTTTCCCCATTTCTTCTTCCATCGCGAGAGAGAGAGTTGAGGGAAGAATTCTTTTCATAGCTATCACTTGTGTGTTGAAGATTTACCACTTTCAATCGGTTGGGAAGCCCGGATAGTCGATCTATCGCGTATTCCTTGGATCATAGAGCTTGGATATTCAAGAGGTAATTCCTTCGACATCTTGACTTCTCGATTTCGTGTGGGTTTTGACGTTTTGGATGATAAAATCATGGTGTATGATGTGATATATGCGTGATTATGGACATGCTTGAGTATTCATCGGATTATTGAAAGATTATTCAAGAACACTTTGAATTTTATGTTGGATTTTGGGGGTTTTCGTAGATTCGTCCGTTTTGTCCGATTGAAGCTTGAGAACTTTGAGATTTTGATATATATCTATACCATATGAGTGTTTTCTCCCGATTTTACGGGTTGGATTGTGCCGTTTTCGGACTTGTGGGAGTTTGGGCGATTTCCCAACCTTTAGTTATCCACCCGTATATTTTCTAGAATCGTAGACGAGTTTCAGGAGTCTCTTCGTATAATTTGAGTATGGATAATTAATTGTAATATTCCTTGCGAATCGTTTAGGTGCCGGAAGCGCGTTCTCGGACCTACCGAACTCATACCTTTCCTCCGTTCGATTTCTCGATGTCTCAAAGGCAAGTATACATTTATGATTGTACGTTCTCGACTTTGAAAGTAAGATATATTGATGGCATATTATGAACGAACCGTTTTTACGGCATTCATATATGTATTGTTGGCATGTAATGAACGAACCGTTTTGACGGCATTCCTACATGTATCGGCGTATGAGGTGAACGAACCGTTTTGACGGCATTCACATACGTAACGGCGTATGAGGTGAACGAACCGTTTCTACGGCATTCACATACGTCTTATGAGATTTAGTTATTCCGGAATACTAGTCTTTAATTGATGAATTGACGGATATTGATGAATTGACGGATTACATTTACTTTATTGTCGAAGTATTATGTTTCATATTGTTATACTTGCACTCGATTTTCGACGGCTAACCCTTTTTGGGGAAATACGTTTCATGTATTTCAGTTCCAGGAGAGCGGACGGGCGAGTATCGGGTCGGCATAAAGATGGTGGGCAAGTGTGATCTGTGTCTTTCTTCCGATTATGGTTGGAGTTCCGGTTCGTTGTTGTTATCTTGGATTGTCTTTTGAATACTCGAGTATCGCTTTCCTTTTCCTTGATGTTCCTACTGTGTTGCCGAAGTGATTGAATTGTATTGTGATGTCCGTGAATACATTGGTTATGTTTCGAATACCTTTGTATCGTTTTTCATTCCTTTGTGTGTAGACCTTATCGGTCAAAATTTATGGTTACGCGTATGTATAGCCTTGTGGGTCCCACGGCGGGGCTTACGGCGCTGTAATATCCCTGAATAACTTGGGGGTGTTACACCATCAATTGAAGATAAAGGAAGAGGACATCCCAAAAACAGCATTCAGTACGAGGTACGGACACTATGAGTTTTTGGTGATGCCGTTTGGCCTAACAAATGCCCCAGCAGCATTTATGGATTTAATGAATAGAGTGTTTAAAGACTTCCTGGATAAGTTTGTTATTGTGTTTATTGATGATATTCTCATATATTCGAAGACCAAAGAAGACCATACAGTGCATCTAAGGAAAGTTTTAGAAGTCTTAAAACAGAAACAATTATATGCTAAGTTTAAAAAGTGTGAATTCTGGTTAGACCGAGTGGTATTCTTGGGGCATATTATATCCGGAGCAGGATTTGATAGACCCAAGCAAAGTTGAAGCAATCAATAAGCGCGCAACCCACAAATTCTACTGTATCGCGACTTTCTTGGTCTAGTGGATATTACCGTCGATTCGTAGAGGATTCTCCAAGATTGCCTCTCCATTAACAATGACTAGAAAGAATGTTCCCTTCAAGTGGATAGAATCATGCGAGCAAAGCTTTCAAGAATTGAAGAGGCGGGTGACATCGGCACCGATCTTGACCATTCCAATGGGCTGGAGGTTTTAAAGTCTACAGTGATGCTTCAAAGAATGGTGCAGGTTGTGTATTAATGCGAGAATGGTAAAGTAATAGCATATGCATCTAGACAATCAAGGAGTATGAAAAGAACTACCCGACACATGATTTAGAACTTGCTGCAGTGGTGTTTGCACTTAAAATATGGAGGCATTACCTATATGGAGAACGCTGTGAAATTTATATACGATCACAAGAGCACAAATATTTCTTCACCGAGAAAGAATTAAATATGAGACAATGGAGATGGTTGGAACTTGTTAAAGACTATGATTGTGTCATCAACTACCACCACAGTAAAGCTAATGTCGTAGCGGATGCCCTAGCGTAAAATCAGCACAATCCATTGCGGCCATGACCTTGATCCGAAGCGAATTACGATTTGATGAATATGGATGTGGAAATTATCCAACATGGATGGCTAGAAGCAAAATTGTCGCACTAACCCTTCGACCTACTTTAATAGATAGAATTGACAAGGCGAGAAGAGGATCAAGAGTTAGAGAAAATAAAGAAGAACATTAAATTAGGAACCTCGTCGATTTCCAATTGTCGAAGATGGTATTATTCGATTTAGAAATCGTTTATGTGTGCCTAATTTTGAAGATGTTCGCAAAGAAATATTACTAGAGGCGCACTCAACACCATATTCGGTACATCCAGAGCAACCAAAATGTATAGAGACTTGAAACTACACTATTGGTGGCGGTATGAAAGAAAATATTGCACAATATGTGGAGCAATGCCTAACATGTCAACGGGTAAAAGCCGAGCATCAAAGACCAGCAGAACCTTGAAACCTTTAATTGTTCCAAAATGGAAGTGGGAGGACATTACGATGGATTTTGTGATAGGTTTACCAAGAACGGTTAAAGGACACAATTCTATCTGGGTTATAGTTGATAGATTGACAAAATCTGCTCACTTTCTCCCGGTTGTACGACATACTCCATTGATCGTTATGCTCAACTCTATATACAGGAAATAGTGAGGCTACATGAGGTTCCATTATCTATTGTATCGGACAGAGATTCACAATTTGTATCAGCTTTTTGGAAGAGCCTGCATAGAGCATTGGGTACCCACTTGTCTTTCAGATCCTTGCTTATCATCCACAAATGGATGGGCAATCGAAAGAACTATACAAACTCTTGAAGATATGCTCAGATCCTGTGTTATGGACTTTCAAGGCCAGTGGATCAAACATTTACCCATAATTGAATTCTCCTACAATAACAATTATCAGAGTACAATTGGAATGGCTCCTTATGAAGCTTTGTATGGCCGGAAGTGTCGATCACCAGTACATTGGGATGAGGTTGGTGAAAGAAGAGTTTTAGGTCCTGATATGATTCAAGAAATGACAGAAGCAGTTTCACTAATCGGAGAAAGAATGAGAACTGACTCAAGGCGAGACAAAGAGTTATGCGAGATACGGAAGGAGAGCACCGGAATTTGCCGTGGGTGATCGTGTATTCTGAAGGTTTCTCCAATGAAGGGAATAATGAGATTTGGTAAGAAAGGAAAAGCGAGTCCAAGATACATTGGGCCATTTCCTGTGCGAGCGGGTTGGTGAAGTGGCTTATCGACTAGAGTTGCCATCATCAATGTCTCGGATACACAATGTATTTCACGTTTCTCTACTAAGAAAATACATTGCGAATCCATCCCACATTCTCAAGAATGAACCAGTTGAGATGGAGGCGATTTGAGTTACAAGGAGATACCGGTACAAATCTTACTAAGAGAAGTAAAGAAACTCGAAATAAAGAGGTGCCACTAGTCAAAGTGTTGTGGAGAAATCAACTCGTAGAATAAGCCACTTGGGAGAGAGAAGATGAAATGAGGGCTAAATACCGTGATCTTTTCAGTAAGTTAAATTTCGGGACGAAATTTTTATAAGGAGGGGAGGATGTGATACCCGAGCCTAACATTACTCACTTGGTCAATATGATTCATGCATAACTTGTTAATTATGTGTTATTTGGATTACTTGATGTTTCATGGTTCATTGATCTTATAGTTAATTTCACACATAGGAATGTGCTAAACATTTGAACTCATGTCTAAAACACAATCGTGGTATATGTTACGGGACTAAGTTATGTTATTCATAGTATTTCTAATACGAAAATAAAATATGTGTAAAGATCTTATAAAACTCTAAGTACACGTGGTAAGCCTAGAAGTTATAAAGGTGTCACCGTGTCTATCGAGGTTAACTAGCTTACCTCGAGATTTTAGTCGGCGCGTGTAGTGGGTCACTTTAAATTGACGATTCAAGTGGATAACCATCATTCAATAAACTAACACGCGTCAAGTGCCTTTGACTCTTGTCAATACCTAATAGGATACAATTTCTGATTGTATCTGATAACATTTGTAAAATACTGTGATCTGTCTATACCTCATTCGTTCCAACTGCGGTAGAAATTGAACTTATCTTTTAGTTTATCATATTAATTATATTTTTATAAATGATTTCTTCCATTCTTACCTACAGTGTCTCATTTGTGAAGTTTTAGAAAGTTTGACAATAAAGTCCTTCACTAGCATTTTCAACATTGTTCGCATGGGTAATCGAGTTTAAGCAATAAAAATACACCCTAAACTTCTACTAAACCATTTTAAAGACCATCCATACCCTAAATGAGGTCAATATCTACTAGGAACCGGTTCAAACACTCCAAGAACCGGATCATAACTACTTGAATCGATCAATTATTTCAAACCTAGTCTCTAGTAGTCATTCGAGGGTATTTTGGACATTTTACCTTCATAACCGACTTAAGACACTTGGTTGATGGATAAATCCGACCCTCAACCCTCATTTACAGTCTTAACATTATCAAGAAGCTTCACACTTCGAAAAATCACAAAAAATTCAAGAAGAAATCATCAAAAACATCAACACCTCAATTCCTTTGACAATCAAGGTGAGTTTCCTTTGTTTCTTCCTTATTCTTGCTATGTTTCTTAGTTATTTCGAAGGTGTGAGAGCTTGTATATGTTCTTATACATGTTATAATGATGTTAAGAATTCATCCATGGCAAACCCTTGTGTTAAATATGGATTTATGAGTCTTAAAACTCACTAAGGCAATAAAGGAACCAATTCTGCCACCTTTTGGAATTAATAGTATATGTTACTTGATCCGTATGTTTCAGGGTCAGGAGTTTCAGTATACTTATTTTTAAGTATCTTAGGGATATTATATCAAAAATTGGTGCAAATTAAACTTATATTATAGTGGTTATAAGCAAAATAAAATCTGATTATGACAAGACTTTGATAAACTCTCTTAATCAAGTGTTTGTTATAAAACCTTGAAATTTTAAGTTGTGAGAGTTGAATGAACCTTATAAACAGAGACTAATAGATTTATTAAGGAATTATAAGTCCAAAATTGATTGGTTAATGGGCTGGTATACATCGATAAACCGACATAAAGTACATAGAACACCGGTTATGCGAAGTGGTAAACCCTTTCGATATAAAGAGAGTTAAACCTTGCGTGTGGTATGTAAATCCTTGAAACACATTCCTTGAAATAGGTTCTGAAGATATATCATCCCAACCACCCCCTATTGGTATAAACGTAAGGGTATTACCCGATCAAGGTAAGTAGAAATCCATCTGCAACTACAATGCATAAACATAGTATTGTTTGTAAACTTGATGATATCTTGAGAGTGTATTGTATTGGATGATTGATCTGTACTATGATTAAAGTGTTTGGTTGCACCTTACATGATCATAACATCCATTAGCATCTTCACATGCATGCATAACAAGATACTCACTAGTGTCTGCATGCATGGTACGATCATGGAAAGAAAGAAAAGAAAAATGTTTTGTTGGCCGCTGCTAGAGCACCGAGGCATGGTAGATGCATGCTTTTACGATATGTTTAGCACGGTAGATGCGTGCTTATATCATGTGTGAGACATGGTAGATGCGTGTTCTCACGATATATTTGGTGTGGTAGATGCATGCCTTATATGTCTGGCATGGTAGATGCATGCCTCATGATATGATATGATGTTGAGTTCATTCCGTGCTTAGTACGTGGTTCAACGGGCCCAAGGATAAGAAAATGATTTTGAGAGATTCTCATTGATAATCATATGTCATATGTTGCATCGGACATGATACATAACATGCATGATTTCTACTTATTGGGCTTTAGCTCACGTAGTTTATGCATTGTAGGTAATCGATGCTTGAGTATGTTCCCTCATTTGGATGAGTTGGAGTTCCACCGTTGCTGAGGGTCGACGTACATGGATGACGACTGTCGGGCTTAACCATGGGCTTAACATATTTTCGTTCTTGTTTGTGAACCTTACTTTATAAATATGTATTGCAGTAATGTACTCATAGGTTCGAGTGTCGTTGATGGTGTGATGGGTACTTTAAGTTCACTTAGTATGTTGTTTAACCTGTGAGGTTGTTTAAATATCGTAATGTAAAATAAATAAGTAATTTGAGAAGCTCGAAGTTTTGTGGTTTACTAATCTCTTGTAGTTATAGCTACGGGGATATTGATGTCATGAGTTTGATTCGGATTGAGACTAGATGTCTCTGTATGGTACTTGTGTTGGTTTTTATGTCACAGGTTTGGGATAGGTACTACTTTAGGGGAAACTCTGTCGAAATTTCACCATAATTTATAAGTACTAATATGATATAAGATAGTGTAAGTTAGGCAGTTAGTGCGGGTGTGTTACAATTATTCCACTCATTGATTGTGATGACCTATTCATCATAGTCACAATGGATTTATAAACCGAAATCCAAAAATATCGTGTTCCTTGAAAATAGATTAATACGCACTCAATTTCGCTTGCAAAACTTTACAAATATGAGCATAGCGAACACTCTAACAACATAGAGATTTTATACCAAATACGATCAAAATGATCTATCATATTGAGTGCATAACATGGCAAGGTTATATGCCTAAGGGGCAAAATTACGACACAAGCATGGTGTAACACTACCATGCACACACTCGACCTTCTTATAAGGGTGCGTATTTGTGCTTCCCCAAGGAAACTGTTTTTCAACATTTGAAAGATGATAGTTTAACGTACAATGCATACCAAAAATTGCATCATCTATGGCAAATTCGGCCAAAAAGAGGTTGAAAAACATGTGTCATAAGACCACTTGCAAATTCAAGATGGGAACCAAGTTGGTTAGGACAAAAGTTAGCACAATCCCTGGAAATAAAATTCCACGCAGCTTGACCTTTGTTTACTAAAACAGCGATAACTCGCTTGTTAGGAAGGCTATGGACGAACGGTCAGATGTTCTGGAAACTAGACTTCCGTATCTTTCTATCCATATGTTTTGCAACAGACGGATCATTAAACTCAGATCACAGTGCATGTTTTAATTGGATGCTTTAGTATTTCCCAAGTTTAGTGAGAAAACAAGATTGAGGCCATATCCAATGGCATAAGTGTTGATGCAAAAACATGACAATGACAGCCATAGGTGCGTTTAAACGCAGTAGGGTGTTCGATTTCTTATCTCGACTAATGATCCTTTCGGTAACTCCAACTTGGTAGACTTGCAGAGAAAGTAGAAATGTCGGTACAGCTAAGGCTGTTTAAAAACCACTGATTCCGTTTGAACTTTCAAAGCATAAACAAATACCAAGGAGGATGCGCCTAGTCATGATCAAAAGTGTAGACAAAATCCACCAAAGTGCATCAAATCAACCAAGAATTTTAATTCTCAATTTGCAAGTATACATCATAATAGCCATGTTATGTGGATGCAACGCGGTGCATCATAATTAAGCATTTTGAACCATGAGACATAATGAATATACCATAACCAACTTGTCTTGACCATCCAATAAGATCGACTAAACATAGTCAAATCTACAAGGCACATGCCTTTACAAATACTTGGAAAAGTATTCGGACCTATAGTCACATGAACTATAATCGAGGTCAACGAATTCATGCATTTACCGCAATATGCCATTGCTTTACATGTTAAAATTCCTGAGAAGTACTCTTACATTCTTTCATATATCATATTGCAAGGAGACGGTGCATGACTACACCCACATGCAATATTTTATTTTAATAGGATGAAAGATGGAGTTTTGCAAGTATGGGATTGGGTCAAGACCAACGTGGTGGTCGCTCAATTCATCATGACAAATCCGTCACAAATCGATTTTAACCACGACATATCCGTTGCAATCGATGTTTGTCCCATTTGTTCATCACAATTCCGTGACTAATCATGAATAAGTCATAACTTTACCGTTACCAACAATATTCATTTTATTCAATTGTTGGTTTAAAATCGACAAAACGGCGACGTCAAATCGCACCCAAAACGTGGTATATACAACAAACACAAATATCGACTTTCAACAATTATGCGTGACTCCTCCAGGACCGTCACACAATTTACTTCGACATCCGAGAGTGATACCACCTCTCATTGTCTCATCCACCGCAAAGTAGCGTGGGAGGTAAAGAACCCAAATACCCAATTCCCCAAAAGAGAGGAATTGAAAAACGAGAACTTTAATAAAGTCTTACGTGGGTACTTGCTTCCATATTTGCTTCGATCCTTGAACGGGAGCTTCTCTCCATATGAGCAACATATTTTCGTGGTACTCGGTTCCATATTTACTTTGATCCTTGAACAGGAGCTTCTCTCCATATGAGCAACATATTTTCGTGGTACTCGGTTCCATATTTACTTTGATCCTTGAACGGGATAATAAATATGGCTTCTCTCCATATTTTGCACATCATCATGAGCAATATATTTTCCTATATGCACGTAAAACTAAAAATATGGTAAGATTCATAAGTGTACAAATCAATGAACAAATGAATCATTAAGTAGTAAAAGATGGAGAGTTGAAAAACGTTCGGATAGGGCTACTGGGCTCGATAATTCGGCCGAAAAAGGACTCGAGCGCGGCGATGCAGCAGTTCGGTATTGGATGAGGTCGGATCTCCAAATTTACTCGTAAAAATCTGCTTCTGTTCGGCGGAATATTCAGTAATCAATATTACTCAGAATCCGATCTCCACCATTGAATATACAGATATTTGTGTTGGAAAGTTGCTGTCAAAATTTCACACCGATCCGACGGTTAACGAATCGGAAAACATGTTTTTAGTACGACTGCGCTGTGCAGAAAATTTGCACGCGGAAATTCTCCTCTTTTTTTTTTTCCGATTTTGATAGGTTTGTCTCGACTGCACTAGGTTTTCAAACATTAAATATCACGTGCATAAAACCATAGAAAAATCCGGTGGTGCTTCGATTAGATCGGGTGTGACTTTAGGCAACGGATCAATTTGGGGCCAGCAGTGCAGCAGGTATTGGGCCGGTCGGGTCAGGTTAGCAACTGGGTCGGGTCAGCACTTGGTCGGGTCAGCACTTGGTCGGGCTGGACAGGCGGGCCGCGGTGAAAGGAGGAGATCGGAGGTCCGATCTCAGTCACGAAACTGAACGTCGACAGAGCCCTTCCCCCCGGCAATACGCGCGCAGGCATAGACGGCATACTCCGAGATGCAAATGGCGACTGGGTTGGGGAGCTTTCCAAATCAATCCCTTGTGCCTCAATTAATGAAGTCGAGCTTACTTCTCTACGGGCGAACCTTCAAATCGCCTCATGAATTTGATAGACTTAATCGAGCAGTGCAGAAGCTTACTCCGGCGACCATGGACATCGGAGCTCTCGTGGGTGCCGAGATCGGCAAACCGGCTTGGAGAAAGAAAAGGAAGGAGGTTGATCGGCGATCTGGGGATGGCGATGGCGATCGGCGGCTAGGGTTTCTTCAGAATTTTTTTTTCGTTTTTTTTTCTTTTCGGAATTTTGCAGAAAACGGGGTTTTTTTTTCTTGCTCAGTTGGGAAACTACGTGCTGATAACGTGTTTCAGGAGAAAGTAAAAGACTGTAAATACGAGTCAATCAATTGCATTCATAACACTGATAAAAGGGCATTTATATAGGCATTACAATGAGAGTCCTTCCATACATAGGATTCATAGATAAGGTAAGACATCTAATATGATCCTACTACCTCTAGAAGGATCTAGAACCTTCCATCTATGTATCTACAATCAGTATTAGGTAAGACACATCACGAGAATAATAATTCCCGGAACAACCTCTAATTTATTGTTGGTATATTGCTGCAATTTTACTTTTATTTCCTAAAAAGATTATGTATTAAAACTTAGTATTGAATTAGTGATATCATACTTAATATTAAAAGATAATCGCAAAAAAATTTAAAAGACATGTGTCATCACCACATTATTTCTCTTTTTAAAAATCTTAATAAAATAGATATTTAATTGGAAAGGGAAGTTAGAGGGTTATTTCATACAGTTAAACCTCGATAAATGAATGTTCGATAAACGAATAACCTCGCCAAATGAATAATTTTCTCCGGTCCAAACTCTTTATAACATGTTCAAATTTTCTTTCGATAAATGAATAATTCCGCTAAATGAATATTTTTCTCCGGTCCCGATCATATTCATTTATCGAGGTTTTACTATATATAATATCTACTAATTAAAAATTTCCTCTCATTTTATTCCTTTTATTTTTAGCTTAAGTGTTTAAACAATTATAACTTTTTCGTATCAATTTTATTTTTGATAAAAAAAATATATCAAATTAATTCTTACTTCGCACTCTTTAATTTGACATACATATAGTATATATATAAAGTATTTTAAATATAATAATGGTATATTAGATGATTAAAATATTACCAAATAAAAATATAAGAATATTAAAAAAAAAATTTAGTTTATTTTCATACTTTTGTACTTCAACAGTTATTTGATTTTTCAGAATTATTTTGTTGTGATTGTAAAATAATAAAATAATTATAATAATACCAAATCATATAAAAAAAATTTATGTAGTAAGAATATGGGTTGGATACTTTTAATGAAAGTTGATAATAATAAATTTAATTTAATTTATTATTTATAAAATTAGATATAAGACTCATATTGTTCTACATGGAAAATAAATGCCTATGCTTAATTAAATTATTTTTTTCCTATGTGCCATTAGATTTATAAATTAAAGCAAATCAAATAATAGTTTATGTGTATGCGTGTATATTGGCTCATGTATATTTTCTAATAATTTTACAACATTATTAAAATTCAATCACATATTACTAATATAATAAAATATTAAACATTTTACGCCGTGCATCGCACGGGAGGACATCTAGTTTGTTTAAGACAAGAGTTGACATGAATACTTATAAATATTTTTTTCTTCATTTGTGTAGCTCAACAAAAAAAGGAAACACAAGATGCCTGATCTTTAGAAAATGTTAACTATTTTTCTATTGTTGTTTTTATTTAAGCATTTCACAATACAATTATACTGGAAAATACTTGTATGGATCTGAGTGAAAAAACTTGTAACCAACATTTAATTTATAATTAGATTATATGTATACATTTGGTTATATTTTAAAATCAAATTGTGATAGTAAGGCTCTGTTCTTTTAGACTGAATGAATTTGAAGCCGAATCAATCGAATCAATCCAGATATTTGAATCGAACTAAATCAATCGAATCGAATCGAATGGACTCGAATCGAATCGAATCGAATCAAATATATATTAAGGGTAAATAATAATAATAAAATTAAACATAATAATATAATAAAATAATAAAAATAATAATATAATAAAATCTAAATAATAAGTTGAGATCTATTTGATAAGGGTAAATTACAATAATATTAATGATATTAATAACAATAACTATAATAACTATAATAATAATAATAATAACAATAATAATAATAACACTGATAATAATGGTTAATAATAATAATAGTAATCAACAACAACAACGATAATAATAAATATTATTATTAATAATAATAAATATTATTATTAATAATAACAATAATAATAATTAAGATTAATAATAATAATAATAATAATAACAACAACGATAAATAATAATAATAGTAATCAACAACAACAACTATAAATATTATTAGTAATAATAACAATAATAATAATAATTAAGATTAATAATAATAATAATAATAATAATAATAATAATAAGAAGAAGAAGAAGAACTTAAATGAATCAATGAAGTAATCGAATCAGGCCCGAATCGAACTAAATCGAATCGAATCGAATCGAATCAAAATCAAAAAATAAGTCGAAAAGCAATGACATAAGAAGTAATATTGAACTAAATATACATCCACACAAATATCTTTATGTTAGCATCACATCATATAGATAATGAAACTTACTTTTTTTTCACGTGTAGATGAAAATGTAATAATACATAAAGCTGTTGATTGATGTTTAATAAGAATGTTTCTTACCGGGTAATGAAAATGATACCAGCATTTTTGTATTTCAATAGAAAATGGTACAAAAAAAAAATGAAATGAATACAGAGACTTAAAGGTGACAAGAAAATTAGTTTCGCCAACAATTTCCTCTTGCGATATGGAGAATTTAGTGCACCAAACACTAAAGATGCTCGCTTCAGCCATAGTGACACTGAAATTCCAGATCAAGAATCACATTCCACCTATTGATATATCAGATGATGCAACATTGAGTTTTTTATGAAAATTTGTCGAAAAAGCTCAGACCACAAAAATATCCAATTATAGTAGAGGAAGAAGAAATTACACAACTAAACATATGTTGTGTGGAAGATACATATCCAAACAATGTATTGAACTCAATGAACCAATGTTCAAAAATCATCCCTTAGTTACCGAAGGTTTGGGCAAGACTACATGCAGAAAGAGTGGCACAATATATCATTGAAAGAAGAAATAGAAGCAAGACTATATTGGCATGCAATGAAGAAAAAGAAAACCAGGTCATAACAACAACAGAAAATATTGTAGTTAGGAAAAATCAGACATATACAAACAAGGACATTTTATCCAAAATATTGAGATTGCAGTCAATGCTAAATAACCGACAACAAGGTACAATGATCTTATTCGAGAGACTATGTGCTGATTTGCATAGACAACCAAAAATGTGGGTGCAAGTTCAGAGCATCTAGAGTGGGCCAAATAAGCTTGTTCAAGATAATAGAATTCAACAACGTACATACGTGTTCATCTTATATCTTGATGAGTTCTCATAGGCAAGCAACAAGTGAACTTGTCAGTGAATGGATAAAAAACAAGTTTACTAATCTTAAGAGAGTATACACCCCAACAGATATCGTAAATGACATGATGGAATAGTATAATGTCTCCATCTCCTACCAAAAAGCATTGCGGTCAAGAGAAAAGGCATTGACAAAAGTACGTGGAAATCCTCACGACTACTCATTGATACCTTCATGGTTGATTACTACTCCTCGTACCAGCCTCATCATATAAATAGTGTGAAACATCCAAAAAAATTAAAGAACCACCTATATGTAACCAAAATAAGTAAGGTTGTTACCATCGCTATACCTATTGACACTTGGACATTGCCTAACTAAGAAGATCAAATGAGGGATATTCCTAAATGATTGGTTCCTAAAATAAAATATAATTGTATAAACAGCCTACTACATGAAAGAAATCCATATTTTAACATTCAAAACTCACATCACAAGTCATATAATTAATGAAATTATTTATCACTCATATGTAAACCAAAACATATTAACCTTATAAGCTATTCAATCAAACTTAGAACCCAGTGTAAGTTCTACAAAAAAAAAATAATATACATTATTACCAGATTGGTAACTAAGAAAACATTCTCAAATAACTAAATATGCTAATATTTTAAATAATACGCATATCCAATCTAAGTAATTAATATAAATAATAAAACCAATTGAACACAAAAGCAAAGTAAAGTCCCAAAAATTAACAGTGGGACACATAAAATTTTAACACCTAAAATCAACATAAGTTTTGAGACACCATATTCACCTTCTTAGAGGAACTACCAATTTTATGACCGATTACTTTCTCAACAATTACAGCCTCACTTTTGAGTTGGTCTCCATATCTCGACTTTTCAATGAACCTAGTTTGTACATTCTGAAAAAAAGTAACAGTGCCAGCCATATATGTAACCAAAAAATCTCTCTCAAATAACTACATTGTGCAAAAATAGTATCCATGCAATAATATGCATGGACATGTTAATAAAAAATTAGTATCCTAATTAACAAACAATTGTAGAAAAAAAGACATTAAATTGTCAAAATAAGTTACACATAAATTATAAGCAACCAGAGTAAATAAATATTAATTTAAACACACATTTTTCTTCTCAGACGAACGAACAAATATATGAGTCAATTATGTTTTAACATTTTGAGCCTCACTTATGAGATAATCTCCAGATCCAAGAATCTGAAGTAACCAATTGAAATCGTAAATATACTTAAAAAAGTTAATGGTACAACAAAAAATAGTATATATGTAACATAACTAACCTGTTCAATATCCACATCAATATGCTTCGATTCCTGTCTTAGTAGTTCAAAAGAGGGAATTTCTAAAACTTTTGAAGGTTGACAACAATAAAAATTAAGAATAATATTAAAAAAACAAGAATAGATAAAAAAAAGAGTGAACCTTGATAGCATTATCCAAATCACCCATGTTTTTTTATTAACTACTCCATGTGTAGCAGGTGTGCCCTTAAATGTCCCTAAATGTGCACCACCACTACCAGAAGAATGTAACACCCCCAATCCACTCAGGGATATTACACGCCGTAGAATCTTTCCTCAAGGTTCTACCAGACTGGTAACAAAATCGAACAACTCAACAATGCCTTTAAGGCTAAAATGACTCAGTAGACCGATTTGATCTTTCAATAAATACATACAACGCAATTACAATACATGCCCACGCAGGGGTCGAATACAACACACTCCCGTACAACGGGGAAAGAATACTGCAGCGAAAATAAAATACAACTAAACCAATATGACATCAAACGGGTCCTCATGTGATTAGTATCGTTCATCTTTCATCATCCTTCATGCCGACCTTGTGTTATGCTCCCCAAAACCTGAATGCAATACAGACATCCACCCCCCGATTGCTCGGGGGTTAGCAAAATTCCACTATTTTGCTAGTGCAAGTACAAAGTGCATATACGAGCCATACAATTCAAGTTCCAAGAACAATAATAACCAGAAATACTCAAAGATTCAAATACAACGAAACAAATACTTCCCGAGGCAAGAGTTTGAGTAAAACATTCCAAAACCGAAAGTTCATAATTCAAGAGAGACAAATTTACAAATGGTTTAGTACGCCATCGGGGGTTTTAATAGTAAACCATTTAGGATTATCGAATCCTTCTCTTTCCAAAATCAAAAAGGGTCACAGCCCAAAGGTTTTTGTTTTCACAAAATAAACCCAACAACAGTTCACAGGGTTAAAACCCACGTCACGTGTCCTCGACGGATATAAAATCAACACAACATAACCACCTGAGACACGCAAATCTTGGTCACACAAATACAACACCAACTCATGAATCTAGAGTGAAGTCATAGATCACACTTGCCTAGGATCGGGACGAAGCCACAAATCCCACCCGAGGCCTCTAAGGACCCTCCCGAGCTGGCCACAATCATAAAACAAATCACGCACAGGCATCGCCTAGGACCGGGATGAAGCCACAAATCCCACCCGAGGCCTCTAAGGACCCTCCCGAGCTGGATAGCGAAACACATTCACAAATCATAAACACACTAGCGTGAACACTTGTCACGGCATCTCACGGTTGGATCAATCACTTGTTGTCTCTTGACCATATGATCACACGCCATATGTCACCGCAGGTCTTATCTCAGGCTCTCACGGTTGGATCAATCACTTGTTGCATCCTGACCACATGGTCACATGCCATGTGTCACCGTAGACCTTCGACCATATCCACACATTCACACAAATAACATAGCATGCCAAGGATATCCGAATAATTCACCCAAGGCAACAAACCCACAGCACGATACGAGGATCAAATCACCACACACCGAAATGAGATAATATATGAATTTATATTATCAAAGCACAACAACAACAACACCAAGCATGTTCACAGGATTCACATAATCATTTACGAAACACCACAACCGTAAAAACACACACGGTTTTGAAAGAGAGCCTTTAGCGAGGCTAACCGAAACTTTGAAAGTTCAATTCAAACGACCAAACAACCACATTTAGACGATCACTAATTATCGTATCAATAAAATAAGAATTATATGGACAAGGTACTTGCCTCGAAATCGGAACGCAAGTATTCCGACGAACACGGCTCAACCGGGAAGCTTCGAAACGCTCGATGCTATCGAAAAGGAAGACGACGACGAACGGAAGGGTTCAACACGGGTTCCTAGCAAGAAACTAGACCCTAACATCATATAATTAATAAATCAACGATCATACGAGGAAGAATAATCGTAGAACGTCCGAAAACCCTCTATGACATTCTACCGGATACCTTCAAGGCGTCGATTAAGAACTCGACCAAAACGACGAATCTATATTATCCAGCCATGAAATAACAAGGGAAATGATATAATACATCTAAATAATCATCAATCCATCACAATCCTAAGTTAAATCGGATTAAACAAACGAAATCAAACAAAATACACAAATTCCCCAAAACTAGATTTCTTGAAAATCTGACCTGATTCGCTCGATCAAAGGATGTTATAGGATGAATAATCGATGATATGAACTCCAGGATTTCATGGATTCATTGTCTAACAATATGTCTCCATGTTTATCAAACCTCCAGCCGCGGAAGGGAAGGAAACAAGTGAGAAAATGGGTGAAAAACCCTTCTGCTGGGCCTTATATAGACAGCGTGCCGACCGCCTTACGTACGTAATCGGCCATGGCTTACGGCCGTAACCGGCCATGGCCGAGTCTTCTGCCCAAAAATGCCGGCAGCGTTACGTACGTAACCGGCCAAGGCTTACGTACGTAACCGGCCTTACGGCCGTAACTGCGGGGCCCTTACGGCCGTAACTCGGCCAGGGGTGGCCTGGCCCCAAAATGCCCGGCCATGACTCGGCCGTGGCCAACTCCGACGGCCCGGACGACTCCGAAACCCGAACCTGAATATGAATCGAAGATACGGTTACGAAGTACTCGCAAAGACGAATCCAAGCGCTAAGAGAACACATGATTCCGACCACACGAAGGCTCCAAATTCGACAACGGAAGTAATTACCCCAAACTTTGTGAAATTACGAAAATAGCCCAAAACGTCCGAAATACACGATACACAATCGAAACACCAAGCCAAAGCTCGCAACATGAGTAATAACATTAAATGAACTTACAAAAAACTCGAAACAACAATTTCGGATGAGATTCGCAAGAATCGAACTCAAGTGCGGAAAAGTCGCTCAAGAATACGGAACTCAATAAAACGACATGAAAACAAACTCGGATGACAAAAAGTGCAGAATTAATCATTCTTGGAATGACGAAACAGTCACGAGCAATTCGTCAAAATGGACTCCCGCCGAAAAAAAAGAAAATTACTGGAATCCAAAATTGCGGGTATTACATACTACCCTCCTTAAAAGAAGTTTCGTCCCGAAACTTAAAACAAGTAGGGAGAAGTAATATCCTGCCAGGAAAACTCAATGAGATACACAAGAACCGAAAACTCGCGCCCAACGGCGAAACGTTACAAGAAACGCAAGGAAACGAACGGCATGAAGGCATGCTCAACGACAATTATCACATTGCTACAAGCAGGACATAATAAAACCAACAAGTGACAAGCATCATTAAACATGTAATACAATCAAGTCAATTATCCGAACTATCACAAAACACAAAGCACCTGTTACAAGGAACACGCACAGTCGAGAAAACAGAAAATAAACACAAAACGATCCACAAGGACAATCACAAATAATTCGGACTACGCCGAAATCCTCAAAAAGCATACTAGGCATCTGTGTGCCCTTTCGGAGCAGATACGCAGCCTCGATCCCCAAATCTATCAGCTACCGTCTCGCAATGCATGGCTCAGTGACCCACCTGGCCACATTCGAAACAGCTGGCTAACAGTGAACGATAATTCTTCGCGGTACGAGATCAGGCAACAACAGTCAGACAACCCCGATCGAACAACAACGATCGAACAACAACGACCGAACAACAACGATCGAATAACAACGATCAAATAACAATGATCGGACAACAACGATCAAATAACAATGATGGAACAACAACGATCAAAAAGCAATGATCGAGTAGCAACGATCAAACAACAATGATCGAACAACAATGATCGAATGACAACGGTCGAAAAATGACTCCGAAGTTCACACTTCAACTGAAGACATCAAAAGAACTAGTAGAACCAAAAGATGTTACTTCCGAACAAGGTTCACAAGAATCGAACCGAACTCGGAAAAGTCACAGCGATAATCAGATCGACCCAAAACAAGATCACGGCTCGTCCGAACAATGAAATCGCAATACAAAACAAGTTCAGAAAGTATCAACGAACACGAGCGAGTCGATAGACCTCAGAAAAAGGAAATGCAGAAGTCCAAAAACAATACGAGTATTACATTCGACCTCTTATAAAAGAAGGTCGTCCCCACAACTCACAATAACGGAAACAAGGCAACAACACAAAAGCAGCTGATGGAAACATTACCCATGGGCCTCTTAGAGCCGATCCTGATATCTGTACTGAAGTTCGTGCCACGAAAGACTCGGAACCCAACTCGCAAAACTAGATCCTGTGTCTCTCGGGTCCACACTTGAAATGCGTTACTGACGAAAAGGGCAATTGGTATGTGCATGCCCCCGACACACCACGATTGAAATACCTCGGCTCGGCATACCGAATATACAAATGCTAGATATAATGGAACGTAACATCACAAAGCAGCAAACCAGAGATGCCAACTTGGCATAACATATCAACACATACTAAAATCACAACAACCACGACATCGTTCGATGATTACAACGGCCCGAATGATAACCAGCACACAAATACAAAACATCATGAAACAATCACAGATGTACACAATCATACAAACCCAAGCTCTAACAGCTCGCACAGGTGCGATAGCACGCAAATCACCACGAAACGATAACATTGAAGATCAACAACCCACCTCTCACAGAGGGCTAAAGTAACAAATACGTGGCAACGACTCAACGCTCACGCCACCAATTCAATCACAATTCGGAGGGCTAACACCCTAACCACAATACCAACATCATACACACCTTCTCCGACCACAAGCAGGAAATGATGGGTTTTAAAAACGAAAACCACCTTTTGAAAACAGTTTGGAAACACCAATTGATCTTGAGTATCAATTTACAAAAAGTAGTACAAACATCATTGTCGAGACTTTGAAAACCACCTTGCGTTTGAACAAAAATGAGAACACTTTTCTTTTAGCGAAAAACTTTCAGCAATATTCGACCCTCGGGTCTAAGCAAAGCATTTCCAAAATTACTAGAATAAATAAAAAAAATATATTTTTGGTCCTCAAAGTAGAAGAATTTTGAAACAGATAGTTTCTCTAGTAGGCGCCTCGAAAATACAATCCATTTAAAAGTACGTCTCGAATTTTATTTTCTAAGATACTCAAGGTTGTTGAAAATCTATTAGGCTAGAATGCCTAAAAACTCACATGTAACATCATTCACTTATATACATCACAAAACACGCATCAACTCGCTCAAAATCAAGACAACACATGTCTTTGACCGGAAACAACAGTCGAATATCACAGTCAAAGGGACATAAATAACGACAACACTCCTCATATAAACGAAATATGGGAGTCACATAAACGCATCATGAAACCAAGAATCTGCATAAAGATTCCATCACTTAACACATAATCATACCAGTAACTCGCATCAGACGAGGCACAACACAAAGGAGGGAGACTTACATCCACAGGTCGCACGAAGGTGATGATCACTCCATGATACTAATCACGACCAGCCAACTCAGACGACGCGTCGCGACACGACTCAGTCAGATAAAATCCGACGAGACAAAACTCAACAGACACCACTAAACCCGACAACCTAGGTTTCCACAACCTAAGCTCTGATACCATTTCTGTAACACCTCCAATTCGCTCAGGGATATTACACGCCGTAGAACCTTTCCTCAAGGTTCTACCAGGCTGGTAACAAAATCGAACAACTCAACAATGCCTTTAAGGCTAAAATGACTCAGTAGACCAATTTGCTCTTTCAATAAATACATACAACTCAATTACAATACATGCCCACGCAGGGGTCGAATACAACACACTCCCGTACAACGGGGAAAGAATACTGCAGCGGAAATAAAATACAACTAAACCAATATGACATCAAACGGGTCCTCGTGTGATTAGTATCGTTCATCTTTCATCATCCTTCATGCCGACCCTATGTTATGCTCCCCAAAACCTGAATGCAATACAGACATCCACCCCCCGATTACTCGGGAGTTAGCAAAATTCCACTATTTTGCTAGTGCAAGTACAAAGTGCAAATACGAGCCATACAATTCAAGTTCCAAGAACAATAATAACCAGAAATTCTCAAAGATTCAAATATAACGAAACAAATACTTCCCAAGGCAAAAGTTTGAGTAAAACATTCCAAAACCGAAAGTTCATAATTCAAGAGAGACAAATTTACAAATGGTTTAATACACCATCGGGAGTTTTAATAGAAAACCATTTAGGATTATCAAATCCTTCTCTTTCCAAAATCAACAAGGGTCACAGCCCAAAGGTTTTTATTTTCACAAAATAAAACCAACAACAGTTCACAGGGTTAAAACACACGTCACGTGTCCTCGACGGACATAAAATCAACACAACATAACCACCCGAGACACGCAAATCTTGGTCACACAAATACAATACCAACTCATGAATCTAGAGTGAAGTCATAGATCACACTTGCCTAGGACCGGGACGAAGCCACAAATCCCACCCGAGGCCTTTAAGGGCCCTCCCGAGCTGGCCATAATCATAAAACAAATCACGCACAGGCATCGCCTAGGACCGGGACGAAGCCACAAATCCCACCCGAGGCCTCTAAGGACCCTCCCGAGCTGGCTAGCGAAACACATTCACAAATCATAAACACACTAGCGTGAACACTTGTCACGGCATCTCACGGTTGGATCAATCACTTGTTGTCTCCTGACCATATGATCACACGCCATATGTCACCGCAGCTCTTGTCTCAGGCTCTCACGGTTGGATCAATCACTTGTTGCATCCTGACCACATGGTCACATGCCATGTGTCACCGTAGACCTTCGACCATATCCACACATTCACACAAATAACATAGCATGCCAAGGATATCCGAATAATTCACCCAAAGGCAACAAACACACAACACGATACGAGGATCAAATCACCACACACCGAAATGAGATAATATATGAATCTATATTATCAAAGCACAACGACAACAACACCAAACGTATTCACATGATTCACATAATCATTTACGAAACACCACAACCGTAAAAACACACACGGTTTTGAAAGAGAGCCTTTAGCGAGGCTAACTGAAACTTTGAAAGTTCAGTTCGAACGACCAAACAACCACATTTAGACGATCACTAATTATCGTATCCATAAAACAAGAATTATATGGACAAGGTACTTGCCTCGAAATCGGCACGCAAGTATTCCGACAAACACGGCTCAACCAGGAAGCTTCGAAACGCTCGATACTATCGAAAAGGAAGACGATGACGAACGGAAGGGTTCAACACGGGTTCCTCGCAAGAAACTCGACCCTAACATCATATAATTAATAAATCAATGATCATATGAGGAAGAATAATCGTAGAACGTCCGAAAACCCCTCTATGACATTCTACCGGATACCGTCAAGGCGTCGATTAAGAACTCGACCAAAACGACGAATCTATATGATCCGACCATGAAATAACGAGGGAAATGATATAATACATCTAAATAATCATCAATCCATCACAATCCTAAGTTAAATCGGATTAAACGGACGAAATCAAACAAAATACCCAAATTCCCCAAAACTAGATTTCTAGAAAATCTGACCTGATTCGCTCGATCAAAGGATGTTATAGGATGGATAATCGATGATATGAACTCCAGGATTTCATGGATTCATTGTCTAACAACATGTCTCCATGTTCATCAAACCTACAGCCGCAAGGGAAGGAAACAAGTGAGAAAATGGGTGAAAAACCCGTCTACTGGGCCTTATATAGGCAGCCTGCCGGCCGCCTTACGTACGTAATCGGCCATGGCTTACGGCTGTAATCGGCCATGGCCGAGTCTTCTGCCCAAAAATGCCGGCAGCGTTACGTATGTAACCGGCCTTACGGCCGTAACTACTGGGCCCTTACGGCCGTAACTTGGCCAGGGGTGGCCTGGCCCCAAAATGCCCGGCCATGACTCGACGGTGGCCAACTCCGACGGCCCGGACGACCCCAAAACCCGAACCTGAATATGAATCGAAGATACGGTTATGAAGTACTCGTAAAGATGAATCCAAGTGTTAAGAGAACACATGATTCCGACCACCCGAAGGCTCGAAATTCGACAACAGAAGTAATTACCCCAAACTTTGGGAAATTACGAAAATGGCCCAAAACGTCCGAAATACACGATACACGATCGAAACACCAAGCCAAAGCTCGCAACATGAATAATAACATTAAATGAACTTAATACAAACTCGAAACAACAATTTCGGACGAGATTCGCAAGAATCGAACTCAAGTGCGGAAAAGTCGCCCCAGAACACGGAACTCAATAAAACGACACGAAAACGAACTCGGATGACAAAAAATGCAGAATTAATCATTCTTGGAATGACGAAACAGTCACGAGCGAATCATCAAAATGGACTCCCGCCGAAAAAAAAATTATCGGAATCCGAAATTGCGGGTATTACAAAAAAAATCAGCAACTCCAACAAATCCTTCAACAGATGCATTAACTCCACCATTTGACTTCATTTTATCTTCACCACCAAACTGAATATCTTTCAGTAAACACTTAAATTGACTAATTATCTCAGCCTCGGTACTAAGCAACTGAGCCACAAAATCAGACCTCAACTTCTCAATTGCTTCACTTACTTTCACAATAGTAGATTCTAAAGATTTTACCCGTTCATCAACTAATTTTTTAAATTCAGAATTCATATGAGAAATTCCAATAAAAACCTTATTCGATTTTGTTACAAATTTCTGCTATACTCCAACACCTCCATCAGCTATTTGTAAGAACCTAAACACTGCTAAAACATCCATTCTCTCCAACTCCTCAACAGTAGGTCTAAGGAACTCAATTCTCAGCTGCAAAAGCATACTTAAGTGTATACAACAACCAAAGAAACTACATAAACATATGATGAAATAAATATCATATAAATAATCATATGATTTATATTATATATATATATATATATATATATCCAGTTGTATGATATTAAGTGAAAAAAGTAAAGACCAAATGATACCTGTCCAGAACCAAAAACAAAATCATTCAGCTGATCGTTAGTTGGTGTTTTATCACTTTCAATCCAAGATGATATCCTCAGATATGACTTTTCTTTCAGAAGACATATTCCACGATCCTTCAATATCAGAATGGTTTCATACAAAAGACTTGAGAAGAGTACGAAAAACCACAAAACCTATACAATTTAGTGTAATTAGTTTAAAAAAAATTAAACTCCATAGAACCATTCTTCAACCGTTTTGGATATTCTTTGACAGCAACAGGTAAGGACTTTAATGTCTGCTCAAAACATAACTTACTCCAAGAAAAAATATTTAAATTACCAGACGCTGCATAAATCAATAGCGACCTCTCTACAAACCTTGGGGGGGGGGGGCAGCTAACAAATAATTAAACAGTAAATACATTACTAAAAGCCGAACTTCTTCATTATCATCTTCAAAGACAACCTCTTTATACGTATAATCCATTAATGCTCTAGTAACACGATTTCCACCAAAGAACTTAGATACCAAATCATTATGTTGATCCTGAAACGTAGATAATTCAGAAATACCATCCCCACGCAAACTAGTTATCAAAAAAACCCCGGTAACCCAAAACGAACCTATAACTCCCCAAACTCAAACCACATTTCTTCATTGTCCCTTTGATAAATTTTTCTAACTAGGGCTTTATGAATAATTTGTGAAAATATTTTCGGCTGATTAAGGTGAATAAACAGTCCAAAATGAGTTTTCATGAAGAAATCACGTTGAACAACCATCAACTTATCCTGAATAATTTGCGAAACCTCAAAACCATTCCAATAAGTTGCTTTCCCATGCAAATTTCTATTACTTCCGTCATAATTAAAATTCCATTTCTGCAAAAAATAAAAGGCCAAAATAAAATTTACAATCACATCCCACACACAAAAACACATACACACAAACACACATTTATATACAAATAATTTTTTCAAAAACCAATAATTTATAAAAAAATAACAAAACCAGACACCAAATATTTTCAGAAAAAATGCGTAGTTGTAACTAAAACGTTGGTATACATGCATATGAAAAAATTTACCTTCAAAAATTTCGAATGAAAAAACACCTTTGCTTCACCATCAGGATGTTTTTGCTTCTTCAATTCAACAACAGTTTTACCCTTCCCTTCGGTCTATCGGAGTTTCAAAATCAGGATCAAGACGGTATTTAATAAAAAACCGACTGACTCACCTTCCACTCGAGTCTTTTTCCGAAGTTCTCTTTGAACGGGACTAAGATAACCACCAAACCTATTCTGACAAGAACTAGATCTCCGCAAATATATGGCATGAAGAAGATTTTTCCCCTTCTTAAGCCTTGCGGATTTCCCACAATTCTCAGAGTTGGTAATCTCCATAAAAAATAGAACTACTAGGGTTCAAATCAATAAAAAAACTCACAAATATATAAAAATAGATCAAGGGGACAATTTCAGAAAGAAAACAAAAAGATCAAAGGAAAAAGAGAGATATCCACTGAAGGGATTCTTCAGAAGATATCTTCTATCTACGGTAGCGTTACAAAGGGGGGAAAGTTACAGAAAAAATTATGATAAGGAAAGAAACCTTTTCGAACACAATCGGTATGCACGTGTAAAGGGGTTGTCAATATTCTAATTAATTTAATATTATTATATTTTTGTAATTATCTACACACATGAAGTTGAATATGTAATTTTTCAGGATCTTTTTTACCTGTTTATTGTTTATGTTGTTACAATATTATGCCCCAACCGGCCCAATTTATATCTCCTCTTATTATTGGCCCACACCTTTAAATGAGCTGGCCCGACCCATTGGCAGCCCTTTTGGCTATGAGCCGTTCAATCTCCTTGTCTAATCATGACCGCTCAAACATCTCTTTATAATCTCTAACCCTAGCCTTAACCCCTCATTTTTGCCGTCACCTCTTCCACATCCTCTCTGGGTCACTTCTTTAATTTGTTCCTCCCGTTTCTCTCGCTCATCCCCGATGGAGTTCCTCCAGTCTCTGGTTGTTGCAGCGACCCCGCTATACTCTCTCTCCCCACCTGTATAAAAAGGGTCGGCTTAGAGATGGATAACACACTCAAAACTAATTAGTCTTATGCAATTTGAGTGAATTCGAGATCTTTTTATTTTGTGAGAAAGTGAGTGATAGTTGAGGCTCTGGTCTTGAGATCTAGGGTTTGAGAAAAGGTGCTACTTGGTCTGAGCCCGACCGATGTTGGTTCGGAATTTCTTCCGTTGTGGAGGCGTGATTTCAATATCAAATTATTAGGGTTCCTAGAGATCTGAGCCGCTATAACCTTGTTCCAAAAAGGTGTTCCTTAAATCTCAGTTTTTCTTGACTATTAGTTAAATCTGTTCTCGTATTTTTTATTTCACTTGTTCAAATCTGATCTTCACACCCCCCACCCACGTGTGTATATATATACTCCCTTCATTTTTCTTTAGATGTCGTTTGACTTTTTGACACATATTTTTAGGTGCTTTGACCGGGTAGTTAAATTTATCATTTTTTAAATTTTATTTTTTTGAATAAAAATATACAATCTAAATTTTAATTCACAAAAAAAAAAATTATTTAAAGATAATAATTTTAACTATACGGTCAAAGCACTTAAAAATATGTGTCAAGAAGTCAAACGATATCTAAAGAAAAATGGAGGGAGTATATATAAAAGTGCTGTTCTGGTTCTCTATTATCATATTATTTTGATTTTCTTTATTTACACTCCTTCATTTATTACTACGACTCTTAATCCTCTTTTTCCTCCGATAATTATAATTTCGGGTTAATTGTCACTAATTAGGGCTAATTTTGGTATAAAAGTCATTTTTGTAATAGTCCAAAAACTAAAAACTATTGTAAATAATGTATCTAGTAGCCAATGACCCACGTACCCCTAAAACCTTAGATGTTTATTTATACATTGTGGCCTCTGGCATTCATAAAAAATACACACATTATTCTTCTTCTTTCTATTTCTCTTTTTTTTTCAAGTTTATAACACGTTATCAGTACGGTACATGTAATTTTTTTTATTGAAGGTATCCTATTTTTAGAGAAAAAGTTACAATAGATTCTCGTGATATTTATCTAGCCGACAATGCAACTACCCACACCATTTTCCAAGATAAGAAATACTTTCTAAAATTAACATTAGCAGTGTTGGGAAAAACACGACTAACGTCACAACGAGAAATGCGGAAACCCTCGTTTGACAACTTCCCACTCTTCAATTGTAACTTTGTGGTTACCGACGAGTAGAGCAAATCAATTACAACTCGATAATCAATACAAATGATATCCGAAAAACAATAAACACGAGACAATATTTTAGCGTGGAAAACCCCTCAAGACGAGAGTAAAAACCACGGGACCGAAGCCCCTTAAATCCACTATCACCAGTACACAATGAATAATCGTCCCTAATACTAATTATGGGTATACACCAATAATCTTCAAATACTTGACAATAAACAATCTTCAAGTATTTGGAATACACAAAAACAACAAGATCGAGAAAAGAAAATACCGTAAATAGCTTACACAAAAAGCTAACGAAATACCCGAACTTCCGGACTCAAAACTGTAATATCCGTAATTTTTCCATTTTTAGCAGTTTTCATTTTTGGTGTATGTCTATTTTTATCGACTCGCTTGTAACCGTTTCGACATTTCGAATCTACTTTGTTCTTGGAGTTTTTCCATTTGGTCGAGTTTTGATGATGTTTTCACGTAATTTCATCTTATGACATGTTTTGCCGTATGAACGTTCGATTCTTGTAAAACTCGTTCGTTTTCGTTGTTTCTTGGTTTGTACAAGTTCGTATGGTAGAGTTGGTCATGTGGAGACTTTCGGTTTGTGAATCCGACGTCGTTTCGTAATTTTCGGGCACTTGGGCTATTTTTGTAATTTCCTAATAGTTTAGGGAATCTCGTTTTCGTTGTCGCATTACGGACCCTCCGGTGGTCGGAATTGTATTTTCTTTCAGCGCTTAGCTCCGTTGTCTTGTATGCTTCGCGTCTATGTTCCTGGATTCTGGCCTCGTCGTGCGTTTCGTATTTTATACCCTCGACAGCAGCTTACTGCTGATGTGACATCAGCAGTGCTGAACTGCTGTGTAGGTAGCGCACGCTACCCCTGTTCCCTTGCGTGCGCTACCGATAAGCAGTTAGCGTACGCTAACACCCTATTGTTAGCGTACGCTAACGAATGGTGGCAGTAGCCACTGGACGGTCACGACCCCGTTAGCGCGCGCTACATATGAAGATTAGCGTGCGCTAACTCCACTGAAATATAAGCCAGCGGACAGTTTCAGAACAACATTTTTATTCTTTTCTCTTCGTTTCTTCGACGTGCGACCTCAGAGACGAGTTCCACCAATTCCATTCGAAGTTCTCTTCAAATTCCATCACGGTAGAATCGAGCCATCACATCATAATCAGCATAATCATCTTTCATCAGCCGAATTAAAGGTAATTCCTCAGGAACCCTAATCTTGACGAATTTGGGGATTTTCGGGATTTTAGGGTTTAGTTCCGAATTGTTCATCTATATTACGACATGCTTTACCGGTTGTGATTATTGAGTGATTCTTAATCCAACCTTCTTGATTTTAATCCGCGAATTATCGATACGGAGAGATTTTGTGTAAACCCTCGCCCGTATCGATTGATCGTTCATTGTCATATCATGTAAACGGGGTTATGGGTGTTTTCCACTAGAGTATTGTTGTCCGTTGGGACTGAACTGTGTTGATCCTTCGTTTAGGAACCGTCGTTTTCCACCCGGACCGTTCGTAGTCGTGTTTCAACTCCGTTTCTTCAAGAATGTCTCAAAGGCAAGTACTTTACATTTGTTTACATGTTCTAGTATTTGAATTATGGCTGTATCGTGGTTGTTGTGGATGGTTATGTGTATGTTCACCTAGGGACGGTCCGACGGGGCCTCTAGGGATACGTATTGCCGTGAGTGTGCGTATCGCGAACTGTGGTTAGCCACCCAGGGATGTCCGACGGGGCTCTGCGGGGTACGGTGGCCGTGAGTCTCGTACCAACGGTTAACTTTGAATTGTGATTTGTTGGAGATAATGTGTTTTGTGATTGTACATCATAAATATTCCGGAATATAAAATGTTTTCTAAAATGACTTTTTAGCGCATATATTCATCTGATTAGAATGTAGTTCAAATGGATTGTACTTGCACTAGCAGTTGTCGCTAACCCCTTAAATGGGGAAATACTTTTTGTATTTCGTGCGATCGTGGGGATAAGCGAGCACCCGAGCTGTATGAGGATGATGGGCAAGCATGATATTGTCCAGTATTTGATTTAGAGTTACGTCCGTCGGTTATTATTGATGTCGATTTTGGGATTATGTATTATAAAATTGGTTTAAGTACTCGAGTACTTCTATTTAAACTTATTCTTGTTGTGTCCACGTTTGGGAAATGGATTTGATGACAGAATTTTATTTGTCGGTTATAGTCTTTTATTTAACTTGTCGTTTTGTTTATGATGGTTTGTCGTTGTCGTATGTCATGTTTGGTACGTTAGCCTGGTGGATTCCACAGTGTGGGGTCCACGGCGCTATAATATGCCCTGAATGTCTTGGGGGTGTTACAGAATATGGTATCAGAGCCTAGGTTTATGGATACCTAGGCTGTCGGTTATTTGAGTCTAGTTAAGTGTCGTTTTTGGGACAGTATCACTGCTATGCCATCATCTCAGTACGCCGGTGCTCGTAAGTTTTCCTAACTTGACTCATTTCATCGTTATGTTATATTCCTGTCTTGGTATCTTATTGCGTTTTGCGTTTGAATTGTACTTACCCGTTGCTTCTTCAGAATTCCTGCTGGTAGAGGACGCGGACGCGGTCGCGGACGCGGTAGGGGACGTGGCGCAGCCGGTGGGGCGGCCATGTCCGATCACTCGGGAACTGGTTCGGCGATGCCTTCCTTGTCGAACAGTGTTCCCCCTAGTTCCGGAGGTCACGGGACGACCGCTAGCTCCGTAATGCACATGAGAATGTTGGAGTGGCCAACATTTTGGCAGGTAGCTAACCGGATGGCGCCATCGGCTCGAGCCGTTCTAGTCGGCCAAGCTAATGCCAACCCGGTTCCGCCTACTGGATCCGGTAATGATAAGCTACTTCAGGGCGTGATTCGTATGCGTCCTCCGCAGTTTGATGGTGCTTCCGACCCTTCTGGTTGGGAGAATTGGCTATTCGAGATGGAGAAAGTGTTTGAGGCTGCTAATTGTTCCGAGGAGAGGAAAGTACCCATTGCTCAGTACTTCCTCGCCAAGGAGGCGGCAACGTGGTGGCAAGCGGTAAAACCGCGTGACCGAGCAGCTACGTGGGCAGAGTTTCGAGATCTGATGGAAGACGAATTCTGTCCTTGGCCAGTGAAAGAGGGAAGAATCCGAACCTTCTTTGAGGCTAAACCCCAAGATGTTCCTATATCTCAAGCTATCAAAGACTACAATCAACAGTTGCATTATGTGAGGAACCAAGTTCGCGATGAGCTTGATAAGATCCGCCACTTTGATATGCGGATGAAACCGAGGGTGCGCCACTACATGTCTGGTTTGGGGTGCACGACTTTGAAGGAATATCAGAATAAAGCGATGGCTTATGAGATGTCGTTTTCTGCGACAGAGACGGCAGCTGAAGGAAAGAAACAGAAGATCTCCGGTCAGTTTTCGGGAGGCAAGTCAGGAGGGTATCCGAAGGCTCAGTCTGGTTCGCGAGTCTTCGGGAGTCAGTCGCCATCAGTTGGTCGAGGGAACAGTTCTAGGTCTGCTCCTGCTGGTTCCGTTCGTGGTCCTAAGTGCTTCAACTGCAATCGTCCGGGCCACATGATGAGTGAGTGTGATAGGCTTCCGATTCAGTGTCTTGCTTGTGGTCGTATGGGTCATCGTGCTAAGTTTTGTACGGATGCAGCTCGGGCTCCAGTTACTCAGATATCAGCCCCAGCTGTGGGAGAGCCGAGTGTGAATCAGGCACCGATAGTTCCTCAGCCGCAGCAGAGTTTTGGTAGAGGTCGAGGTCGTGGTCAGCCTTCTAGAGGGGGAGCTTCTAGTGCGGGGTCTGTTCCGCCCCGAGTGTACGAGATGAGACGAGCAGGGGATCCTGACGCGACGGTGGCTGGTGTACCGTCCACATCCTTGATCATCCTGTTCCGTATTGTTCGATTCGGTGCTACGCATTCTTTTATATCTATGGATTGTGTGCGTAAATGCATGTTGATTGCCTTGTTGCTTGTGAGCCTTTTGTTGTTAAACTTCCTAGCGGGGATAGCATCGTGGGGGATCGTGAGATTAGAGATTTTCCAGTGAGTATCGCGGGGAGGGTTTGGCCTTCTAATCTGATTGCGGTGGATATTAGAGATGAGGATTTGATTTTAGGTGAGGATTGGTTGGACCGTCATGGGGCAATCATGAATTATAGAACGAGGACTGTTTCGATGTTAGCCTCTGATGGTACTGAGCATTCTTTTGTGGGACGTAAGCGGAGTAGCCAGAGATTACTGATCAGCGCCTTGAGGGCGGTGAGACTTCTTCGAGGAGGTTGCACGGGCTATTGGTGTTACGCTTTGAGATCGGAAGAAGGGGGAGTCGAACTCTCGTCTATTCCGGTAGTGTGTGAGTATCCTGATGTTTTTCCAGACGAGTTGCCGGGTTTGCCGCCGGATCGAGAAGTTGAGTTTACCGTCGATTTAGAGCCGAGGGCAGCCCCGATTTCTAAGACGCCATACCGTATGGCGCCTGCCGAGATGCTTGAGTTGAAGAAACAGTTGGGAGAGTTGCTAGACATGGGGTATATTCGACCGAGTGCTTCACCTTGGGGCGCACCGGTCCTGTTTGTGAAGAAGAAGGATGGGTCACTTCGTTTGTGTATCGACTACCGAGAGTTGAACAAAGTGACCATCAAAAACAAGTATCCGCTCCCGAGGATTGATGATTTGTTTGATCAGTTGCAAGGGGCAACTGTATTTTCGAAGATTGATTTGAGATCGGGGTATTATCAGCTCCGAGTGAAGGATACCGACATTCCGAAGACGGCCTTTCGGACGAGATACGGTCACTACGAGTTTGTGGTTATGCCTTTTGGACTAACCAACGCCCCAGCCGTGTTCATGCAGCTTATGAACAAAGTCTTTATCGAGTACCTCGATAAATGTGTAGTCGTCTTTATCGACGATATTCTGATTTACTCGAGGGACGAGGAGGAGCATGCCCGTCATTTACATATTGTATTAGACATTTTGAGAACTCAGCATCTTTTTGCGAAGTTCTCAAAGTGCGAGTTTTGGTTACGGGAGGTTATGTTTCTCGGTCATGTGATCTCGGCCGAGGGTGTTCGTGTGGACCCACATAAGGTAGAGGCAGTATTGGATTGGGCGCCGCCCAAGAACGTGAAAGAGGTCCGCAGTTTTCTGGGATTAGCCGGGTATTACCGTAGATTCGTCGAGGGGTTCTCTAAGCTCGTTCGACCACTGACTCAGTTGTTACAGAAATCTGAGAAGTTTGTGTGGACCGATGAGAGACAGAATAGTTTTGAGGAGTTGAAGAAGCGGTTGACGAACGCTCCCGTTTTGGCTTTACCGAGTGGTAATGATGGTTTCTCCGTTTATAGTGATGCTTCGGGCCAAGGGCTCGGATGCGTACTTATGCAGCACGGGAGGACGATTGCCTATGCTTCACGTCAGTTGAAACCGTACGAATTAAATTACCCTACGCACGATCTTGAGTTGGCCGCAGTTGTATTTGCGTTGAAGATCTGGCGTCATTACTTGTATGGCTCGTCGTGTCAGATTTTCACCGATCACAAGAGCCTGAAGTACATTTTCACGCAGAAGGAGCTTAATATGAGACAGAGGAGATGGTTGGAATTGATTAAGGATTACGATCTCGAGATCCTTTATCATCCGGGCAAGGCTAATGTGGTAGCAGATGCCTTGAGCCGGAAATCGGTATCGCTTCGGGCGCTTGAGTTACTCACGGCCCAGTCGGGACTTCAGCGAGAGTTTATGAGGTTGAGCATTGAGATTATACTGCCAGAGAGTTCCGGGCAGTTGCGTACTCTTGAGATTTCTTCATCTCTGGTCGAGGACATTAAGTCGGGACAGTTAGAGGACCCGATGTTTATTCAGCTTCGAGAGAGTGTAGGGAAGGGGAAAGCCCCGGGATTCGATATTCATGAGGACGGTGTGTTGAGATTCCGAGGTCGGTTATGCGTTCCGAACGACTCGGAATTGAGACAGAGTATTATGCGAGAGGCTCATGCATCACCTTACTCAGTCCATCCGGGCTCGAGTAAAATGTATAAAGATCTGAGGAAGAATTTATGGTGGAACGACATGAAGAAGGAGGTAGTTCAGTTTGTGGCTAGGTGTTTGACTTGTCAGCAAGTCAAGATTGAGCATCAGCGGCCAGCTGGGTTATTGAAACCACTTCCCGTTCCGGAATGGAAGTGGGAGGACATCTCTATGGATTTTGTCACGAGTTTGCCGAGGACGAAGACTGGTATGAATATGGTGTGGGTGATTGTAGACCGACTGACTAAGTCGGCACATTTTCTGGGCATCAAGGATACTTGGGGTCCAGAAAAGTTGGCTCGTATTTTTATCGCACAGATAGTGAGGCTTCATGGTACGCCGAGGACCATTATTTCGCAGAGATGGCGATTTGTATCGCATTTTGGCAAAGCGGTACATAAGGTATTGGGGACGATTGCGTTTGAGCACTTCGTTCCATCCCTGCATCGAGCGGTCGAACGTACCATTCAGACGTTCGAGGATTTGTTGCGTGCGTGTGCGTTAGATTGGAGTAGTGACTGGGAGGATCATTTGGCCTTGATTGACCGCCAGAACCCCGGACAGAGAGGACTGGAAGGCGCGAGCGCCGACAAAATGAAGGGATCCCCCCAAATTCGGTCGCCAGGATCGAGCAAAACGAGCCGGAGTATTCCGACGAATTAATTGCTCCGATCAACCCTGGCGGTCGGATCAATATGCTTCAGGCTGGAGGTGGAAACCTCGGGTGCCTTTCCCCGGTTTCCACCATGTCGAACAGGAAGCGAAAGGCCGAACTGAGGGCGTTCGCCGGGATCTATGTCGTGGTACCCCCAGAGCTGACCATCTCCAAAGACGCGCTCATCACCTTCTCCAACAAGGATAGGGAGGGGGTGCAGTGCGCCAAAGAGGATGCATTGGTGATCTCTGCATGTATCCTTGGGAAGATGGTCGATCGCGTGCTGGTTGACAATGGGAGCTTCTGCAATATAATATTCAAATCCGCTCTTGACCAGCTCGGCAACTTGACCAAGTTCATCAAGCCTTTCGACACCGTGCTTCAAGGGTTCGGCGACAGCACAGTCCAAGCCTACGGGAGGATCAAGCTCTCTGTCGAGCTAATATGCTTTTACGATCCCAAGGTTAGGATTACTAGGAACCTAAATTTTTTAATCATAGATAGGCCCAGCATCTATAATGGGTTCCTCGGTCGTCCATTTCTAGAGACCTTTGAGGCGGTCTCCTCATCTTTCTTTTATTGTATCAAATTCCCCACTGCCGATGGGACGGTCGGTACTGTAAAAGGAGATCAGCTAATGGCAAAGAAATGCTTGAATTACTCCTATGTCGTAACTTCTTTCAATACTTCCCATGCTATGTGTAACATTGAAACGATCGACAATCAACCCATGGAGATCGACGGGCCAAGCACATCGTACCAACCCAACTTGGAGGACGCCATCTCGCATCGATTAACGGACGACATCGAGCCAAGGATCGGTTTCGAGTCAAGTCTCGACATCGATCCAAGGATCGAGTCCGGAAATCGTTCCAAACGAGAGGCGACCGTCCCCGTTGAAGAGTTGGAAAGTATAACGATAGATCCGGCTCGCCCGGAGCGGGAAGTACAGATCGGCGCAAGCATCGATCGCGAATTAAAAGAGGATCTGATCAATTTACTACGTAAGAACATCGAAGTCTTTGCCTGGTCGCATCAAGATATGGTTGGCATAAGTCCTGAACACGCTTGCCACTATCTAAAGATCGACCCAGCAAGGAAGCCTATTTACCAGAAACGTAGGAAACTCGGTCATGAGAAATACGCAGCACTCGACATAGAGGTCAAAAAGCTACTCAACAACAAACTAATCGGAGTAGCTACAGACGAACCACAGTGGGTCGCCAACGTGGTGCTCGTCAAAAAGCCAAACGGCTCCTGGAGGTTATGCATCGACTTCACCGACCTCAACGCGGCATGTCCAAAAGATCACTTTCCGATGCCTCATATTGATCACTTGGTCGATAGTACAGCAGGTTGCGAAATAATGTCCTTCATGGATGCCTTCGCCGGATACCATCAAATCCCAATGGTGGAGAGAGACATAAAGCACACATCTTTCCACACGGAAAAGGACATATACTTTTGGGTCCGAATGCCGTTCGGCTTGAAGAACGCGGGAGCAACCTACCAGCGACTAGTCAACGGGATGTTCGCCAATCAGATCGGCAACACCATAGAGGTCTACATTGACGACATCGTGGTCAAAATCCTCAAGAAGGAAGACGACCTCAATGACCTCGCCGAGACGTTCGCCATCCTCGAGAAGTTCAACATGAAATTGAACCCCAAGAAATGCAACTTCGGGGTGGGCTCCGGAAAGTTCCTGGGGCACATCGTGAGCCAAAGGGGGATCGAGGCAAACCCCACCAAGATTCAGGCAATCCTCGACATGCAGGAGACGCGGAATGTCAAGCAGGTGCAATGACTCACAGGTTGTCTAGCCACACTCAACCGTTTCATATCTCGGCTCGGCGATAAAAGTAAGCCTTTCTTCGCGACCATAAAGAACAAGAAGTTCGTATGGATGAAGGAGAGTCAAGTAGCGTTCGCCAAAATCAAGGAATATCTATCTAACTCCCAGATCCTGGCAAAGCCAATCCCCGGTGAGAAAGTATTCCTTTACCTAGCGGCCTCGGAGGTCGCATTAAGTTCCGTTTTGGTACGAGCGGAGGGACAAGTACACTTGCCGATCTACTACGTTAGTCAAGCGCTCCACGACGCAGAAACACGTTATACACCTCTGGAGAAGATCGCCTATGCTCTAGTCATGAGTGTTCGCAAGCTAAGAGCCTACTTCTTCGAACATCAAGTGGAGGTCCTGACAACTCTCTCTCTAAGGCAAGTTCTACACCGACCGGACACCAACGGACGACTCCTCAAGTGGTCACTGGAGATCGCCCAATACGGTATCACATACGTCCTCGCACGGCGATCAAAGGCCAGGCTCTGGCAGACTTCGTGGTGGAACTAATGTTCCCTCACAGTCCGACCCAGGTCGATCGCCCTGCCTGGAAGTTGTACGTGGATGGCTCGGCGACCAACTCACGAGCAGGGGCAGGGATTGTCCTCATTAGCCCCGACGGACAAAGTTTCACAAATGCAGTGCGTTTCGGATTTCGTCCGACCAACAATGAATCCGAATACGAAGCCTTGGTAGGCGGGCTCGATCTAGCCCTCGCCATAGATGCTCGTCGCCTCCATATCTTCATGGACTCCCTCTTGGCCGTGAACCAAGTCAAGGGAGAATATGAGGCACGCGGCGAACAGATGGTCAAATACCAAGAATTGGTCGCCGAAATGTGCACGAAATTTGAGGAAGTGCTAATCGAACAAGTCCCGAGAGAGAAAAACTCCCAGGCCGCTGCCCTATCCAAGCTAGCGTCGTCAGATGGGACAGCCGATTTCTCTAATATCCAAATTACAAAATCGGCAAGGCCGGCGATCGACAGAAACCTGATTACCATAGTTGCCGTTGCCGAGGAGAACTGGATGACTCCGTTCATCAAATACTTGAAGGACGGAACGATGCCTGACGACCGTATCAAAGCTCGCCAACTCCAGCTCCGCGTGACCAGATACACCCTATTGGACGACCGGCTTTACAAGCGGGCTTTCAGCCTTCCCCTCCTCAAGTGTATTACACCGAAGGAAGGTCGGCTCGGTTTAGCCGAGATCCATGATCGGATCTGCGGAAACCATGCTGGCGGGCAAGCTCTCATCCATAAAACAACCAGGAAAGGTTTTTTCTAGCCGTCACTTCAAAAGGATGCAATCGCCTATGCCAGATCGTGTCATAGGTGTCAAGTAATGGGACCAAACATCAAACTATCCCCCGAGCAGCTCACTTCAATGTACAGCCCATGGCCCTTCGCCCAATGGGGCATCGACCCTATAGGTCCCTTGCCAACGGCACTAGGGGGTTGTAAGTTTGCCATCGTAGGGGTCGACTACTTCACCAAATGGGCTGAGGCCGAACCGCTCAACAAGATCGGCCAAGAGCAGGTAATCAAGTTCATCTGGAAAAACATCATATGCCGATTCGGACTGCCCCAGGCCATCATCTCCGACAACGGAAAGCAGTTCGACGGTCTAGAAGTCATGCAATTCTGTGAGAAGTGGGGAATCAAGAAGTTGTTCTCGGCTCCCTACCACCCTTAGACGAACGGGCAAGTAGAATCCGTAAACAAAATCCTCAAACACACAATTAAAGCACGACTCGAATCCAGGCAAGGACGATGGGCGAGCGAGCTCCCAGATGTTTTGTGGTCTTATCGAACGACGACCCGGAATTCAATCAGCGAAACCCCATTCGCCCTCGCTTTCGGAACAAAAGCGGTGATCCCATCAGATATCTCCGTCCTCAGCCATCGAACCGAACAAGAGATGACGACAAACAATGATGTGGCCTGGCGGATCGACCTTGACATGCTCGAAGAATGACGACTGACCTCATAAATGAAGAACACAATCCACAAAAGGAGATCCGAAAAGTTCTTCAATTCGAAGGTCAAAGAAAGAAGGTTCCAAGTAGGCGATCTCGTCCTCAAAAAGATCCAGACCCACACAGGTGTTTTTGGCCCGAACTGGGATGGCCCCTTCAGGATATCTAAATGGCTAACTAAGGGAGCCTACGAACTTGAACACCCTGACGGTACTCCGGATCAATATCCCTGGAACGCCGCACATCTGAAGAAGTACTACCAGTAAAAATTTTGTATTCAGTTTCAACTACTAAGTGTACAAAGAATATAATGAGATTTCTTCCTATCCCATCTATTCTAGCGATCGCCCCACCAGGCATATCATATACCATCAAGGATCGTCGTTCGAACGTGGTGATCCAAGATAGAAACAATGCAGCCATGGTCCTGGAAGTCGATGGAACCGACAACTTCGCCCATGCAAGGTTTCTTTGGGTTGAGATCGCCCGCCCTTCGTTTAAATACGAGGCCGGCGTAGCCGAAGGACCCTCCAAACTAATCTTCAGACACGTTCGCACGCCCTCAAGGTACATCATCTAACATGATGTACCCGAACAAGGCGGCGCGTCCCTACCCCTTCACAACGTATACCGTCGAGGGTCGCCATCTAACATGCCGACCCGAGGTAGAAAAGTGCTAACAAAGCCACAGACGTGGAGTCGAATAAACCGACGACGCCCCGTGCAAGGACTCCTCCAGACCAAGACCGCCCACCTTTCGTCTAAACACAAGGCGGGCGCAGCCTAACGGAGGACCCTCACAATAAAGTGAGTCGCGGGAATATCCCTCGCACACAAAGACACGGTTGTGGAGGTCGGTCCATCGAACTCCGCGACCGTGCACGGTTCCTCACAATCGGCAAAACTGAAGATAGCTCACTAGACATACTATTTTTGTTCCCTTACTTACAGTAAGTAAACAAAAACAAGGGGGCAAAAGAGGCGAGCTAATCCTAAATGCGATCGGAAAGAAGGAACCATACTCGATCGGCTTCGTTCAAACACACACAGGACGATCAGAATTGTTCAACAATATTTACAAGTAAGAATTTCCAAAACATGTCGATACATTCAAACATTCAAACAATCGGTCGGATGAACAAGACATCAGAAGCAATCATACACATACTTAAAAAAAATTCGCATGCAAACATTCAAAGGCGATCGTACATGTAAAGACACAGATACAAAAAGGGAGTATTTTATTACAATCAAGAGTTCGTACAAAACAAAGCCCGAAGGCAATACAAAGAAAAAGCAAAAAGTTACAAGTAAAGGAAGACAAAGAAATCTCTCAGGGCCCCTCCGGCTGGTCTTCGCCCCCAGATGGCGGATCGGCACGCGCTCCCCCGTCGGCCTCAGGATGAATGAGTTTATCCGGAAAAGGATACCAACTCAAGTCGATCCCCAAATCGACGAGGTCAAGGATTGGAAGGGAAAACTCTGGATGCAAAGGGTGCTCGAGTGCATAAGCCTTGAAGCTCTCCATCATAGGACCGATCTCGATCCCTACCTTTTTGGCGGCTCGGACAGCGTCGGCGTAATCCACATAATAGGCGAACTCGCCGACGAGTGCCACATTGAGGTAGGGATCGGTCTCGATCGCCTTTAGCTGCCCTCTCAACTCCGTGGTCGTTTTATCAGCTTCCGCTAGCTCGACCACCTTGGCGGCCATCTCTCCCTTAGCTTTCTCAAGCTCTCCCTTCGCCATCTCCAGCTCACTGTTGAGCCGATCCACCATCGCCTTCAGCCCGGTCGCCTCCTCCTGCAAGGACACATGCATCCGGAGAGCTTCCTTCTCCTTGTCACGGTACCGATCGGCCACTTCCTTGGAGCGGCTCAGCTCCTGCTTCATCCGGTCGATACTCTGCTTAGCTCGTTTGGCCGTCTCTAAGTACTCTTTCTCCATAGCCTGGTTCCGGTTAGCGAAATCGATGTTTTGATTCCGAGCGGCCTCAAGGTCTTGATGGAGGCGAGCATTAGAGGGTCGCCCCTCGTAATCCTTGGAAGCCTGGACGGCCATCGTCGCTGTCTGGAGAGCCAGGGCAACAGTCGCCTGCATGGCATCTCCAGACCACCGACGAGCGATCGCATCAAGATCGGTCGTCCAAGCCTTAGGCAAAGAGGCGATGGCCTGGGAGACATAGGTAGGGACATCAAGGGACTTCTGAGGAGACTTGCTCGCTAGGAAGTCCATCACCATCGGCGAGACGTCCGGATTGGCAAGACGGACCCTGCAACACAACAAAAAAAAACGAAGGAGTTAGTATATGCCTTACGTAAATTTCCTAACTCGGAAAGATACAACTAATCTCACCTGTTGACCAACTCGGGGTCGCGGCCAAAATAGAGCTTGCCCCGAGATGTTTCTGCCTCGGCGATCGCCACCTTTTTCAAGAAACCGGCCGAGGGTCTGGAGCCGGTCCCCTCCGCCATCGGAACAGCAGAGATAGGCGCCGCGGCAACCGGCGACTCCAGAATAGATACGTCCGCCTCGACAGTCGGCAGGGACGCCTCCGGCCTCCGCCTCTTGCGGGTATGCTGGAGTTGCTCCTCCTCCTGAATTTTCGGCTCGGCGACCGGCACCGCAGCGGGCCTCACTACAGGGACGGGGCAAGACATCATTGCAGGAACGCGACCCGTCTTCTTTCCCAGGTGAAGACGACCTATGAGACTAGGGTTAGACATGGCGATCTCTTGCGGTGGCTCGGCGAAGCGTGGAAAATGAATCTCTACCAAAGGAAAAATTCAGACAAGTTAAACACTTCTTTCAATCAGACGATCGTCAAAGCAAGGAAAAAGAAGTAAAATTTATACCTGGAACTTTCAGATGACGTGGGAAGCGAAACAAACGAGCCCCCAATCGATGAAGTTCGTGACCGAGTGAGCGAACGTCTATGTAGGAATCCGGCAAGGCGCGAATTCGCTCCCAGACGATCAAGAAATCAAAATGGAGATCGCCGATCGCTGGAACAAGGAGTCCTGCAAAATGAAAACAAAATTAGATCAGTCAAAGATGTATCCGATCGAAGGGAGAGTTAAAACCCTTACTCGGATTCCTCTCCCGAAAATTGGTGGGGATCTCCAACTCTTCCTCCGGCCTATCACTCGACGCCGATCGCCACGCTCCGCCGACCCAGCACCATTTCGCCAAGTCGCCCTGGGTCTTGTTCGGCACACCGAGAACCACTCTTCCCATTCAACCCTGAATGTGATTCCCGCCGATTGACCCTTTCTGCGCAGCCAGTTTGAAAAGATAATTCATCTCCAGCGCAGAAGGCAAACGAAATAGCCTGTGACCGCCGAAAAGCGTCAGAGTACAGATGATCTGTAGCCAGGCATTCGGCGTCAGTTGGAGCGGCGCCAGATTCCAAGCAACCAGCAGATACGAGACGACGAACGGCAAGGGAAACCGCAGTCCGGCCGCCAGGGTCATTTCATTAATGGCGACCATACCCTCGGGAGGCTGGTCGGCACGTTCGTTATCGGAGGGCACGTGCAGCGAAACGTCAGAAGGGATATGATACTTCGCCCTCCAGCGGCTCAAGTCTTTCTGGGTCGCCGAACTCCGGACCTGACCAATAGTCCACCGAGACGGGTTGGCAGCCCGGCACACCGTTCGCTTCACATGTTCGTAGGGATGAGCGGCGGAGTAAGCTTCGAAATCAAATTCGGGACAGGGCCCGACAATCCCCTCCATAAGCTTAGCGAAAGCCAGATAGGCGGGGCCAAAAACGCTATCTTTTTCCCAAGACAACCGCACCAGTTCATCTTCATCCATCGACGAACCCCCTCGCTCCGCCGTCGCCGCAGATCTCGCCACCTCGGCCTCATTGAAGAGCTCCTCAAGTTCTGCGGGTGCAATACCCGCATGGATAGCCTCAACGGCCGTTTCCATATGGAGTCCCACGGGAATTTTCTCCCGGTCCGGCGAAGCCACGGCGGCGGAGGTGCTTCCGGTCTCGAAGGTCTTAGATTCTGCAGACATGTTATAAAAATTAAAGGGGAGAAAGAAGATTTATGTTCTTACCTAAAAGGAAGGACGGTCGGCTCAAGGGTCGTCGGAAAAATTTTGCAGAGTCTCGGCTAGAAAACGAGGAAGCGTGAAGAGTAGAAATGAAGAAGCCATAGCCCCTTTTATAGACAGGAGCAGGGGTCTCTTTGCAATTAGGCGAAATCCTGAGGGTTGGAGTGCAACCGTCGGGGAGACACATTAAATGCAGCCCTCGAATCCCGCGTACGCGTCTTTTCGAGGGCACGCCAGGCGACGAAGTCTGACAAACTGTCGGACTCCCTCAATAGAAACGTGACGCGTGTCCTTGCAACGTTTCGCGAGCCCGCCTTCATTTCCCGCTGCTCCCAGCGCAAAAGGAGGTCGTCCAATTTTGAAATTAGATCGTCTGATCGTCTAAACAATGGCGATCGCCAAACAGTGCCACCTCACCCCGTGTTTTCAACATCGAGCCGAGCTGGGGGGCAATTGTTGTGCGGCGATTAATACGCCTCGATGGCGATCGGCATGATAGCCTGAGAGCCATCCATAGAAGACATACTCTGGGCAAGCACCCAGAGGTCGGCACCCACGGCGATCGTCTTTTGGTATCTGGCGATCGTCTTTTGGTTTCTGGCGATCGTCTTTGATGTCCAACAAGAGACGGCCGTCTCGTGCCACGTATAAATCCAACATCCGTCAAAGTCGTCGAAGACCGAATCTTGGACGGTGACCCACGTACAGACCCACAAAAGGCGCCGACAGATAGGACCTTTGACCTCAGCCTGTCACCTACCTCACCTACCGACAAGGCCGTCGAAAGGTACAAAGTGGGTCCTCCCCGGACAACGACTCAGGACGCGTGCAGGCTTCCCATTGGCTCGCCAGTGTTGCACAGCGACCTCGGACTTTAAGGAAACAACACGTGTGGGACGATCGGCCACCTTATTATAATATAGAAAAGGGCGATCTCCCGCGATCGCCGGAGAGGCCCCAGCAGCCTTGTCTCCTATAAATAGAAGGCTTACAAGAGTGTCCAAGCATCAGGCTATTATCTTCATGAACACAGAATCACATCATCGTGAAGACAGAAAGAGATATACAGAAAGAGAGATACATTCTCATACACTGAACATCAATAGCAAGAACTCACAGAGCTTCATATCTGGTTCTTCCGGCAATCTACACGCTCTACAGCTTAGATAACTACAAGTCTTTACACCCATCATAATAGATTCTAACATTAATATTTGTACTCAACAGTATACTTATTAATAAACATCTTGCGAGAGCATTCAAGCCCGGGATTAACAACCCCGACAAATCTTGTGTTATTTATCTTCTCACGGAAGTGTTCTCTCATTTGTTTGTTACTCGATCATTCCAGCAATACTATCTCCGGATAATATTTTGGGTAACAAAACATTGTACTTAGAATACTCTAGAACATGTAATAGTGTAGGAGGATCTAGAAGCCTCCAAATGAGGAGGTGGAGGAAGGTTCTAGTGATAGGAGGTAGTATAAATAGAGAAGTTGGGGCTCATTTGCAGCCATCCTTGGGAAAACATTGTAAGAGACACTTTGTAAACTCTTTGTAACTTAGTGGAAGAAAACTTTCCATTAACCCTTTGCCTCTCTTTCGTTGTGCCAACTTTATACTTAGCCAAATTCGGAGTGTTTAAGGCTGACTAGCAAGAGGGTTGCTAGGCCGCACGGCGCTTAGGAGCATAGTGATCTCCCATCCCGTGACATAGGGCTGTTCTCGGTCCGGTTCGGTCCAGGTATTGTCTTCCCGGGTCTGGACCGTTAAGGTATCGAGTATTACCGGATTCGGTCCTTATCGGTTTCGGGTCCCAACTTCAATACTTGTATCCGGACCACTAACATTTCGGGTGAGTATCGGTCCCGAGTATTTCGTGCGGGTTCTCGGGTATCTTGGATCATTGAAAGACATAATCACCAAAACCTCATAATCGAAATAAGAATTGAGGTTTTTTTTCAAATGTATGTTAAGGAAATTAAGAGATAAATATCTTTTAAACTTATTTTTCTATATGTACTAATACGTTATACAATATTTTGTACAATGTATGTTTATGAAAAAATACCGAGTTTTTTACCGGGTTATCGGTTTCGGTCCTTATCGGTTTCGGTTCTAACTTTGGTACCAGTATCCGGACTGCTAATGTTTTAGGTGAGTGTCGGTCCCGGGTATTATCGGATGGTTCTTGGGCGGTTCTCGAGTATACTTGGACCGCTAACAGCCCTAGTGAAAGCTGAGCTTTTGGCAATATTCAATGGAGTTTCGCTTGTTATCTCGCGGGTGAGAGAAGAATATGGGTGAAGTCAGATTCTTTGGTGGGTGGAATTGAAAGGAATCCTCTCTTCTCTACTATTGAAGACATTTAGAAGCTTGTGCATGTGGATTGCATGGTTAGGTGGACCAAATTTCCTAGGAATTAAACAAAGTGGCTGATATTTTAGCCAAATTTAGCTTATCTATCCGTAGTAATAGTGTTGTTTTCGATTCTGCCCCTCATTTTATTTTTTCTAGCCTATTAGAGGATAAAACGGGTAGTGTGCTCGTGTAATCTTTTGGTTTGGGGTGTAACCCCTTTTTTTCTCACAAAAATATATGATCCATTTTGATTCTCGGATAGATGGACCCACGTAAGCATGAATCCCGTCCAAATTCAGATTTTTTTTTTTTGAAAATTTTTCAAATTATATTTCCAAAAGGCTTTTTTACAAACAAAAGTTTGATGAACTTATTTTACTACACAAGAAATACTAGAAAATCCTATCTAGTAGATAGCCAAAAAATGAGAAGATCGCCGTAGCGACCCGGGTCGATTTTTCTCATTGTGCTGATGCGGTTCCGGATTACTTTCTCCAGCCACCGAGACATAGTCCTTGAATCCATCGGTTTACCTCCATGTCTCCTATTGTTTCGCTCTCTCCAAATAGAATGGATAAGAAGCTCATACACGTAACGCACCACGAAACTCGTGAAGCAATCCATCGTTGAGGAAATGACATTGACAATTTCATTCCACAGCTTAGTGTAATTATTTCTCAAAACCCCTTGAGTCAAATCTTTCCACACTCTTTCCGAGTATTGGCATTTGAAGAACAGATGTTCCCTTGTTTCCATCGGTTCGGAGCAAAGCATACATCCCGTGTTTACTCCCAAATTCCACCTAGCCATTCGACTACCCGTAGATAGACCATCGTGCATCACCAGTCAAGCAACAAAAGAGTATTTTGGAGTTGAGAAGGGGAACCAAATACCTTTTGCCCATGATTGTGTCTGTGTACGACTTCTAATGATCGTGCATCACCGTCCAAATTCAGATTAAATCATACACTTTCGGAAATCCCAAGAAAATTGACACCCAGAAGCTTCAATATTTTCTATTGCATTAATAAAGTTACTCCGTCCCAATTCAAAACATTTATAATAATATTATAAACTTAAAATATTATTATTGATATTATTATTAGTATAACTATTATTACTACTACTATTATTATTGCAGGTATTATTGCTGGTATTAACATTATTATAATAATATTTTTGTTATTGTTGCTATTATTACTATTATTAATATTGGTATTATTATTTTATTTTGATTCCTATTATTATTATCATTATTATTGTTGTTGATATTACTAATTTTATTTATCATTATTATTATTGCTGGTACTATTATTATTATTATTATTGGTATTATTATTATTATTGCTATTACTATTAGTATTGCTTGTATTATTATTATTATTATTATTGTTGGTATTATTATTATTGTTATTATTTTATTATTACTATTATTACAATTATTATAATTATTATTTTTGTTGGTAATACTAATTTTATTTATTATTATTATTATTGTGGTATTATTATTCTTATTATTGTTGGTATTATTATTACTGGTATTATTATTATTATTAATATTACTATTATTATTGCTAGTATTATTATTATTATTATTACTATTTTTGGTACTATTATATTATTATTATTATTATGATTATCATTTAGTTTGCTGAATTGGGACAAGAGCAAATTCTGTCTGAATGGATATGTCTTCGTCCAGCCCATTAAGAATAATAATGATTAAGTTGGAAGTAAACACTCTAATATAGATGAGCGATTAAGATGATTCTGCTATTAATCCTATTAAGCTAAAAGTAAACAGCTCCTTAGTTGGTGAACGATATCTAGAACTTAGCAATCCAAATTTATAAAATTATTGATTCAAATCTTTTCTTAATTGTTTATTGTTTATTGCTACATTTATTTCAATAGTTATTACTAATTCTGTTACGCTTAAATATTTACACCTCACTCTGAAATTTATTTATTTAAAAAATTTACTTTTGTTACTTTACGTAACCAACTTAAATAATCGCAATTGCATCACTTAATATTTATAGCACATATATCATCAACATAATTTACTTTTAAATTTCAACCATCGCATCCACCTTTAACTATTTTTTTGTTTGTACTCTCTATCAATCTTTGAGTGAGACGAAGAAAGTAATCATTGAATAGTGGTAAATGATAACACTACATTTATTTCACAAACTGTTATTCTAGATTTGTGCACATAAATTGAAGAATGAAATTATTTGATTATGATAATAGTTTAATCTTTCAAAATTTTCTTACTCTTTCATACTTGTGTGCTCCGTAATTTATACGGGTAAAATATGGAAAAGATAAGAAAAGAAATTATAGAACTAGTATTGCTAAAAAAATATATTTTTCTAAAACAACAATATTATGACACAATTTTTTTTTTCTAAATAAACAAGTAATGTGAAATAGATAAGAGTATTATGATTCACTTACCTAAAAAAAATGGATTGAGTATTAAAGAATGAAAGTTTTGTGGATAGGCAAAATTCCGCCATACCCCTCCAATTATGTCCTATAGGCGTCAGACCCCATCAATTCTCTAAATTGTATGAGACCCCTGCATTCTACTATAGAGTTGCACTTTTCGAGAAGCCTCCATAAATAATTTATGTATTTCATAGTATCTAAAGTATTATTTATTTGTATTTTACATGCGGTGTATATGAGTAATAAAAAATATACAGTAAAACCTCTATAAAATAATACTCGATAAATTAATAACCCTGATAAAACTAATAATTTGCCCGATCCCAACTTGGGACCAATTCAAATTTGGACGTTAATCAATTAAATAAAAAGATAATCCTTTTTTTGGAAATCCTAGTATATATAATGTCCCAACGAAATTATAAATTAGTAATTATTTATAAATTCCCAGATATATATGTTATCCACTGGAACATTCGAAGACAATTTAGTAAAATATGAATTTACTGTTACTTGTTTTTTGTTGAACTTCAAATCTACATTGATCTCGTCTTTAAGTCTCGACAACGTTTTTTAAGACAAAACCAATGTTAATTGCATAAGTTTAACAGCGGTTGTTAGAGACAACCGTTGTTAATGTAACATTAAAAAAACAAAACGAGTTGTTACTCGTCACAGTTCTATTATTTCTCCCGTTCTTCCTCCTCTATGTACTGCGCACTCTACCGAAAGCCTCCGAATTTTCCCCTCGCCGCGCACCTTCGCCGTTACCGCGCACCTTCGCCCAGCTCGGTTTTCTCGCCGTTGCGTCTCCGCTACTCCTGTTCTGGTTGTGCCATTACCAATCGCGGTAACCCCCGGTCCAGTCGCCTCGACCTAAGAAGAACGATCTCGATCCGCAACTTGTTGAGAGTAGATGTAACACCCCCAAATCCTATTGGGTTATTACAGTGCCGTGGACCCCACGCTAGGAGATCCACCAGGCGAACATGATTAAAAATATATTAAATTAAACAATAAGGGAAAATCATAGTCCTTACCATGATATCCGACACCATATTCCGATAAGGAATTTCAACGACAACGATGGGCCTACATGGCCAAAAGTAAAAATACAACAACATCCACGAGCATCTGCTCGGGTAATACAAAATGACAAAGACTGACAAACTCGAGAACACTCCAACTGACTGACCAACAATGAACAACTCGGACTAGTATCGCTCGAATGCCTCGTCGCCATCATCATGCCCCTGTGTCTCAACTCTCTCCTCGCAAGCACCTAAAACATGAAAACATGTTCCGCCCCCACGGGATCAGTCATCCATATAATGAACATCAAATACACGTATGACGTGATATGCATCCAAAGGCAGAATGAAACGGTACAATGATAATAATAATACGAGCTGCTCACAAACCAAGGTAAGAACCGAGCATTCGTGAAACACTATGCCCACGGCATACTATTAATACCTGTTCAACAGGTTAGAACATAAGTGCCCAACGACGAATCATAATCACAAAATGCCACAATGAATTACACGACATGAACCAAACTAGAACTGAATTAAATATGAATCACAATGCCCGAAGGCTCCAATGAAATTATCAAGACATCAAAAAGACCAGAAAGTCACTCAGCCGAAGTTGTCAAATATCACAATCACATGAAGCCAAAACAACCCGAAGCTGTATCGATTAGGGCCGAAGCCACGGCATGAAGCCGTATCACCATTAGGGCTGAAGCCACGGCACGAAGCCGTATCACCATTAGGGCCGAAGCCACGGCACGAAGCCGTATCACAGTTAGGGCCGAAGCCACGGCACGAAGCCGTATCACAGTTAGGGCCGAAGCCACGGCACGAAGCCGTATCACAGTTAGGGCCGAATCCACGACACGAAGCCGTATCACAGTTAGGGCCGAAGCCATGGCACCAAGCCGTATCACAATTTGGCCATCCAATGGCCGTGACCTACTGAATTGTAGGTGTTGGAAACCCAACCTTGAAGGTTCAAGCCCCAAACTTACCCATAATGAGCACTAGTCGAGACTAGCCTCCAAAATATAATAAATCACAAACGACAACGATCCGTGGATTACCGAATTCACGAGAATGATAGTGTGTTACCTTGAGTCGGCCAACACGACAATGATGACTCACGGATGGGCATTGTACTTGACAGTCCCAATTCAATACCTCTATTACCTTAGAATGGTCAATCGATAACAACGACACAATGGATGGGAACTACCCTCGACAGCCCCAATTCAATACCTCGATTGCCTTAGAATGGCCCAACCGATAACAAGGATACAATGAATGCCTCGGTACCTTTAATCGGTTACCGACGACGAAGATGAGATTGAATACGACAATGCCTTCAATCGGCTAACACAACATGAATGACAGGACGCCAACATTAATACCAATGATTACAACAACGCCTTAGATCGACGTCAATATTAATAACAACAACCAATACATCAATACCGCGAACCGGTGATCGATAATAACATTAACAACGAATATCTCAATGCCTTACCGGCCATTAATGAATGATAATAAACATTTGGCATAATTGCCGAAGAGTATCATATCGAATGATCCCCTAATATCAATGAACTTATGAAGAGACTAAGTCTCAGAATGATACAACACATCCATACACATATATGATAACATTAATCTCATTGACTAGTACAAGTATAAAACTTGCCTCAACCGAAGGCGATGAAATCCTTCCACGAACAACGAACGGCGTCTCCGATAAATACAAGCGCTCGAACAACCTTGAATGAAATACAATTCATTCAATAACACAATATCGAACGAAAACAACACAACGATCGAAGGAAAACTCTTTGAGACATTTAATCGAACACTAAATGTTCAAAGTTCCTCAAGAACCTAAGAATCATCAATCGGGTTGAACGAATCGAAGATATGGATATACAATCCATAGAACATGATTAATAATGTTTATTAATATCAACCGATTCATTAAAATCGGACGGAAAATGAAATCAAAGCCAAAACTCCCAAAATGGACAATTTTAGGAAAACCAAGAGAATTACCTTGATTCGACGAAGAAGAAGGATTAGATGTTGATATGATCACCTAGAGCCTCCTCAAAACATGATTGGATGGAGTAGAATCGATCATAACCCCAAACCCTAGTCGAATCGCCCGACTACCGCGAGAAGAAGGAGAGAAAGTGAGAAATGAGGTGAAAACCCGTCTGATCCCCCTTATATACTCCAGTGACGCACGACCAAAACGCACGACCAAATGTCCGAGCAGCATGCACAAGCACCTGCTCGTGTGTCCCTGATGGTCGCCAAAGTGTACTGTCCAAACCTGATGCCACACACGAGCAGCACGCACGAGCATCTGCTCGTGCGTCCCTGCTGAGTGCCAAAATGACAAGGGAAACACAAAAGTGACAGGACATGCATGCCTACACACGACCTGCACGTCTTACACGATAATAAATCACGTCCAATCGGTGAAACAATCATGAAACTCCCAACAAAAAGCGACCAATCATAATGATGATGAAAATATTCTCGTATCGATCCCCGAACAGAGATGAATGATGAATAAAAACTGATACACGACTCCAAGATACGCCGGAATATGAACACGAATTGAATGAATACGAATGACGAATGATTATTACAGAGTGAAAAAAATTCTGAGTGGCAATTACTGAATGATAATTAATGAATTCACAACCGGGTATTACATACTGCCCCCCTTAAAAAGAGTTTCGTCCTCAAAACTAAGGGTAAACAACACGGGGTATGAACTATCCATCAGGATCTGAAAACAACACCTCGAGGAATGCTCCTCAACCGGAAATACTTCGCCTGCACAACTGGGCCAACCCCCCATAAGCACTGACTCACGCCTCAAAAGAAAAACAACAACGCACATATAGTCCTCAGGACTATATCAATCACACGCCCAAGTCCCCATGACTTGACGTCTCGAATCACAATGAATAATTACCCAGATCACCACAAAATCTTGGGTACAACACAAAAAGAATGCATCAAATGACCCAAATCTCAAGATTCTCAAATACGATCATTATAAAATAGATCAACAATAAATGCTCCACAACCACGATACATTAATACGGATTAAGTTACACATTAATCCGAAAACAAAGAAAGGAAAATACAAAAATTAAGGCTACATATCAAATGTACCCAACACCGATATCCTCCAGATAATCGATCTCCTGGATCTCTTCGATTCAAGAAAGACCCAAATCTGAACTCACTGTTCAAAATGACCCCGAGAGGTCACAAGAACAAGAATGATCATAATGAATGATAATAAACCGAAATCCAACAAGGATCAAGAATGACTCATCAGGGTGAAATGATAACGTAATGAGTGATAACTAAATGAAATGATTGGAACCATTGTTCCCCGTGAAGTGAATGATTAGTTTGATAATTATAATTCTCAACGTGATTGATATATGATGAATGAATTATACGAATGAATGAACGACGATGAAGTGAATGATTATACTATTACCGAGCAAGAATTAACTTGTTCAAAATCGGTGATGAATGTCCTTACCTCTGGCTCTCGAAGCCTGATAGGACTCATTGAATGAAGCACGGGCTGGAGTAACAAAGTCCCTCGAGGCCCTTGAGCTCTCTCGAGATATACCGGCACTAGAATTCCTGCAGTATTTCCGTAGGTGTCCCGGGTTCCGACACAGAAAACAGACAATAGCTGGCACCGTACACCGAGTACTCACGTGCCCTGCTGAATCACAGTTAAAGCAAACAACAGTCGAACTCATCGTCTGAGAGGAAGATGCTTTCTCAGCACGAAGACGACTGGAAAAAGACCTCTTGGACTTCGGAGCCCGATGTCCCTCAGAACGAACCGACATCCTAGTCCTCCCACCAGAAGAAACTGAAGGGTGCTTCTGAGTAAGCTCTTTCATCAAAAGCTCTGCTCCAAGAGCCTTCTCGATGAACTCACTAAGTGAATTACAATTGTGATTGAACAACTGCATCCTCAACTGCGGATTTAGCCTCTTGCTAAAATATTTGATCTTATCCGCCTCAGTACGGATAACTGACGAAGCAAACTGAAGTAGTCCCTGAAACTTCTCAGCAATGACAATAACACCCTCGTCCTCGATGGATTCGGGGTTCAAAACCTCTGACAACTTGGCTTCACGAAGTGGAGCCAGATAATACCTCTCTAACATGAGAGCCTTGAACTCACTCCAAATACAATCACGATCGATGGGTTTCACAGAAACCCACCACGAATAAGCGCCCTTACTCAAGTAATAAGCCGCTACTGCCACTTTACTCTCTTCCGGACACTGAACCATGTCGAAGAGTTTATCCAAATTCTCGAGCCAATGAACAATATCAGCTGGTTCTGACGAACCCTCAAAAGTAGGCGGCCTCTGACGAGAGATATCACCAACAATCTGATTCACTCCTCTAGTCTGTCCATGAAACGGCACCTGGAATCCCTGTTGCGGTGGGCCATGAACCATCGAGGTCTGCATGGTCTCCACCATCCGTGTCATCTGAGTCATCTGGGCCATCATGCCCTGCATAAATATGAATGGGTCAATCCGAACACCTTCCGAGTGAGATGCCTCTCGGGTACGACTCCCTGACAGCGACTGATTATCTGCTGATGAATGAGTAGCCTCGCTATTTGATGAATTAATGATATCCCTCGCATTCACGTGGGCATGCACACGAGATCCCGGGTTTCGTCCCGCACCGCAGCCTCTTCCCCTGCGTCCTCTGACAGCTCTATCCATACTGAAGCAGGAAAGCCACATGATAATTATAGATCCCGCATGAATATTGCATTATGATTACGTGACGGAATGATAACAATGAGCATACACGCTCTAACACAATGAATGCATTAATAATGTAATAAAATGATCGTCAACATGACACCGGAATATTATAAGATCGCATGAAAGATCGAATGAGGTAACATGATTACCTGCTTGAATTCCTGAAATGATTACTTTGAACAAGTTAACAAGCTTGAAAATTCGATCCACAAGATCAACAACTGAACAATGAGATGGACTGGATGATTAATGAATTGACTGGGTAATGAGATTGAGTGAGTGATGAATGAACTAACTGAGTAATGAGATTGACTGGGTGATGAATGAATTAACTGAGTGATGAATGAATTAACTGAGTAATGATATTGACTGAGTGATGAATGAATTAACTGAACAATAAGGTTGACCGAGTGATGAATGAATTAACTGAACAATGAGGTTGACTGAGTGATGAATGAGTTAACTGATCAATGAGATTAACTGAGTGATGAATGAATTTACTGAGCAATGAGATTGACTGAGTGATGAATGGATTAACTGAACAATGAGGTTAACTGAGTGATGAATGAATTAACTGAACAATGAGGTTGACTGAGTGATGAATGAGTTAATATGATCGACAAGATCAAAATGATGATTGAGGATTATTAACTTATGAATGAGTTGATCCTTATCGCTTACACAGGTCACACGTGTTCTAAAACAATTAGTCATGAATCAACCATAACACTAATATCACATATAGGTTTCAACAAAGCATGAATAATTAATGACATGATGAATGTATGAACATAAAGAGGATCGAGTCCTTACACAGGTCATACGAAGCTTCGAGGTCTCGTGATACTAGTGTTCACTGACGATGACTCGATGAATGAATGACTCGTGCAGTCGTACTAATATTACGACTCACAAAACCCGACTGACTAGATTGTCATAACCTGACAGTCCCACTACTACCGCGTCGGTAGAGCCACATAACTCACATATCAGGGTATCTCACAACCCAAAATCTCTGATACCATCTTCTGTAACACCCCCAAATCCTATTGGGTCATTACAGTGCCGTGGACCCCACGCCAGGAGATCCACCAGGCGAACATGATTAAAAATACATTAAATTAAACAATAAGGGAAAATCATAGTCCTTACCATGATATCCGACACCATATTCCGATAAGGAATTTCAACGACAACGATGGGCCTACATGGCCAAAAGTAAAAATGCGACAACATCCCCGAGCATCTGCTCGGGTAATACAAAATGACAAAGACTGACAAACTGGAGAACACTCCAACTAACTGACCAACAATGAACAACTCGGACTAGTATCGCTCGAATGCCTCGTCGCCATCATCATGCCCCTGTGTCTCAACTCTCTCCTCGCAAGCACCTAAAACATGAAAACATGTTCCGCCCCCACGGGGTCAGTCATCCAGATAATGAACATCAAATACACGTATGACATGATATGCATCCAAAGGCAGAATGAAACGGTACAATGATAATAATAATACGAGCTGCTCACAAACCAAGGTAAGAACCGAGCATTCATGAAACACTATGCCCACGACATACTATTAATACCCGTTCAACAGGTTAAAACATAAGTGCCCAACGGCGAATCATAATCACAAAATGCCACAATGAATTACACGACATGAACCAAATCAGAACTGAATTAAATATGAATCACAATGCCCGAAGGCTCCAATGAAATTGTCAAGACATCAAAAAGACCAGAAAGTCACTCAGCCGAAGCTGTCAAATATCACAATAACATGAAGCCAAAACAGCCCGAAGCTGTATCGATTAGTGTTGAAGCCACGACACGAAGCCGTATCACCATTAGGGCCGAAGCCCCCGCACGAAGCCGTATCACCATTAGGGCCGAAGCGACGGTACGAAGCCGTATCACAGTTAGGGCCGAAGCCACGGCACGAAGCCGTATCACAGTTAGGGCCGAAGCCACGGCACGAAGCCGTATCACGCGATTAGGGCGAAGCCACGTACGGCCGTATCACAATTTGGCCATCCAATGGCCGTGACCTACTGAATTGTAGGTGTTGGAAACCCAACCGTGAAGGTTCAAGCCCCAAACTTACCCATAATGAGCACTAGTCGAGACTAGCTTCCAAAATATAATAAATCACAAACGACAACGATCCGTGGATTACCGAATTCACGAGAATGATAGTGTGTTACCTTGAGTCGGCCAACACGACAATGATGACTCACGGATGGGCATTGTACTTGACAGTCCCAATTCAATACCTTGATTACCTTAGAATGTTCAATCGATAACAACGACACAACGGATCTGAACTATCCTCGACAGCCCCAATTCAATACCTCGATTGCCTTAGAATGGCCAACCGATAACAAGGATACAATGAATGCCTCGGTACCTTTAATCGATTACCGACGACGAAGGTGAGAATGAATACGACAATGCCTTCAATCGGCTAACACAACATGAATGACAGGACGCCAACATTAATAACAATGATTACAACAATGCCTTAGATCGACGTCAATATTAATAACAACAACCGATACATCGATACCGCGAACCGGTGATCGATAATAACATTAACAACGAATATCTCAATGCCTTAACAGCCATTAATGAATGATAATAAACATTTGGCATAATTGCCGAAGAGTATCGTATCGAACGATCCCCTAATATCAATGAACTTATGAAGAGACTAAGTCTCAGAATGATACAACACATCCATACACATATATGATAACATTAATCTCATTGACTAGTACAAGTATAAAACTTGCCTCAACCGAAGGCGATGAAATCCTTCCACGAACAACGAACGGCGTCTCCGATAAATACAAGCACTCGAACAACCTTGAATGAAACACAATTCATTCAATAACACAATATCGAACGAAACCAACACAACGATCGAAGGGAAACTCTTTGAGACATTTAATCGAACACTAAATGTTCAAAGTTCCTCAAGAACCTAAGAATCATCAATCGGGTTGAACGAATCGAAGATATGGATATACAATCCATAGAACATGATTAATAATGTTTATTAATATCAACCGATTCATCAAAATCGGACGAAAAATGAAATCAAAGCCAAAACTCCCAAAATGGACAATTTTAGGAAAACCAAGAGAATTAACTTGATTCGAAGAAGAAGAAGGATTAGATGTTGATATGATCACCTAGAGCCTCCTCAAAACATGATTGGATGGAGTAGAATCGATCATAACCCCAAACCCTAGTCGAATCGCCCGACTACCGCGAGAAGAAGGAGAGAAAGTGAGAAATGAGGTGAAAACCCGTCTGATCCCCCTTATATACTCCAGTGACGCACGACCAAAACGCACGACCAAATGTCCGTGTGTCTAGTCGTGCGCCAGGCCACTGCCCGTCCACTGATCTCATGCACGAGCAGCACGCACGAGCACCTGCTCGTGTGTCTTGCTCGTGTGTCCCTGATGGTCGCCAAAGTGTACTGTCCAAACCTGATGCCACGCACGAGCAGCACGCACGAGCATCTGCTCGTGTGTCATGCTCGTGCGTCCCTGCTGAGTGCCAAAATGACAAGGGAAATACAAAAGTGACAGGACACGCATGCCTACACACGACCTGCACGTCTTACACGATAATAAATCACGTTCAATCGGTGAAACAATCATGGAACTCCCAACACAAAGCGACCAATCATAATGATGATGAAAATATTCTCGTATCGATCCCCGAACAGAGATAAGTGATGAATAAAAACTGATACATGACTCCAAGATACACCGAAATATGAACACGAAATGAATGAATACGAATGACAAATGATTATTACCGAGTGAAAAAAATTCTGAATGGCAATTACTGAATGATAATTAATGAATTCACAACCGGGTATTACATACTCCCCATGACTTGACGTCTCGAATCGCAATGAATAATTACCAAGATCACCACAAAATCTTGGGTACAACACAAAAATAATGCATCAAATCACCCAAATCTCAAGATTCTCAAATACGATCATTATAAAATAGATCAACAATAAATGATCCACAACCACGATACATTAATACGGATTAAGTTACACATTAATCCGAAAACAGAGAAAGGAAAATACAAAAATTAAGGCTACATATCAAATGTACCCAACACCGATATCCTCCAGATAATCGATCTCCTGGATCTCTTCGATTCAAGAAAGACCCAAATCTGAACTCACTGTTCAAAATGACCCCGGGAGGTCATAAGAACAAGAATGATCACAATGAATGATAATGAACCGAAATCCAACAAGGATCAAGAATGACTCATCGGGGTGAAATGATAACGTAATGAGTGATAGCTCAAATGAAATGATTGGAACCATTGTTTCCCGTGAAGTGAATAATTAGTTTGATAATTATAAGTCTTAACATGATTGATATAAGATGAATGAATTATACGAATGAATGAACGACGATGAAGTGAATGATTATACTATTACCGAGCAAGAATTAACTTGTTCAAAACCGGTGATGAATGTCCTTACCTCTGGCTCTCGAAGCCTGATAGGACTCATTGAATGAAGCACGGGCTGGAGTAACAAAGTCCCTCGAGGCCCTGAAGCTCTCTGGAGATCTACCGGCACTAGAACTCCTGGAGTATTTCCGTAGGTGTCCCGAGTTCCCACACAGAAAACAGACAATAGCTGGCACCGTACACCGAGTACTCACGTGCCCTGCTGAATCACAGTTAAAGCAAACAATAGTCGAACTCATCGTCTGAGAGGAAGATGCTTTCTCAGCACGAAGACGACTGGAAAACAACCTCTTGGACGTCGGAGCCTGATGTCCATCAGAACGAACCGGCATCCTAGTCCTCCCACCAGAAGAAACTGAAAGGTGCTTCTGAGTAAGCTCCTTCATCAAAAGCTCTGCTCCAAGAGCCTTTTCGATGAACTCACTAAGTGAATTACAATTGTGATTGAACAACTGCATCCTCAACTGTGGATTTAGCCTCTTGCTAAAATATTTGATCTTATCCGCCTCAGTACGGATAACTGACGAAGCAAACTGAAGTAGTCCCTGAAACTTCTCAGCAATGACAATAACACCCTCGTCATCGACGGATTCGGGGTTCAAAACCTCTGACAACTTGGCTTCACGAAGTGGAGCCAGATAATACCTCTCTAACATGAGAGCCTTGAACTCACTCCAAATACAATCACGATCGATGGGTTTCACAGAAACCCACCACGAATAAGCGCCCTTACTCAAGTAATAAGCCTCTACTGCCACTTTACTCTCTTCCGGACACTGAACCATGTCGAAGAGTTTATCAAAATTCTCGAGCCAATGAACAATATCAGCTGGTTCCGACGAACCCTAAAAAGTAGGCGACCTCTGACGAGAGATATCGCCAACAATCTGATTCACTCCTCTAGTCTGTCCATGAAACGGCACATGGAATCCCTGTTGCGGTGGGCCGTGAACCATCGAGGTCTGCATGGTCTCCACCATCCGCGTCATCTGAGTCATCTGGGCCATCATGCCCTACATAAATATGAATGGGTCAACCCGAACACCTTCCGAGTGAGATGCCTCTCGGGTATGACTCCCTGACAGCGACTGATTATCTGCTGATGAATGAGTAGCCTTGCTATTTGATAAATTAATGATATCCCTCGCGTTCACGTGGGCATGCACACGAGATCCTGGGTTTCGTCCCGCACCGTGGTCTCTTACCCTGCGTCCTCTGACAGCTCTATCCACACTGAAGCAGGAAAGCCACATGATAATTATAGATCCCGAATGAATATCGCATTATGATTACGTGACGGAATGATAACAATGAGCATACACGCTCTAACACAATGGATGCATTAATAATGTAATAAAATGATCGTCAACATGACGCCGGAATATGATAAGATTGCATGAAAGATCGAATGAGGTAACATGATTACCTGCTGGAATTCCTTAAATGATTACTTTGAACAAGTTAACAAGGTTGAAAATTGGATCCACAAGATCAACAACTGAACAATGAGATGGACTGGATGATTAATGAATTGACTGGGTAATGAGATTGAGTGAGTGATGAATGAACTAACTGAGTAATGAGATTGACTGGGTGATGAATGAATTAACTGAGTGATGAATGAATTAACTGAGTAATGATATTGACTGAGTGATGAATGAATTAGCTGAACAATAAGGTTGACTGAGTGATGAATGAATTAACTAAACAATGAGGTTGACTGAGTGATGAATGAGTTAACTGATCAATGAGATTAACTGAGTGATGAATGAATTTACTGAGCAATGAGATTGACTGAGTGATGAATGGATTAACTGAACAATGAGGTTAACTGAGTGATGAATGAATTAACTGAACAATGAGGTTGACTGAGTGATGAATGAGTTAACATGATCGACAAGATCAAAATGATGATTGAGGATTATTAACTGATGAATGAGTTGATCCTTATCGCTTACACAGGTCACACGTGTTCCAAAACAATTAGTCATGAATCAACCATAACACTAATATCACATATAGGTTTCAACAAAGCATGAGTAATTAATGACATGATGAATGTATAAACATAAAGAGGATCGAGTCCTTACACAGGTCATACGAAGCTTCGAGGTCTCGCGATACTAGTCTTCACCGACGACGACTCGATGAATGAATGACTCGTGCAGTCGTACTAATATTACGACTCACAAAACCCGACTGACTAGATTGTCATAACCTGACAGTCCCACTACTACCGCGTCGGTAGAGCCACATAACTCACATATCAGGGTATCTCACAACCCAAAATCTATGATACCATCTTCTGTAACACCCCCAAATCCTATTGGGTTATTACAGTGCCGTGGACCCCACGCCAGGAGATCCACTAGGCGAACATGATTAAAAATACATTAAATTAAACAATAAGGGAAAATCATAGTCCTTACCATGATATCCGACACCATATTCCGATAAGGAATTTCAACGACAACGATGGGCCTACATGGCCAAAAGTAAAAATACAACAACATCCACGAGCATCTATTCGGGTAATACAAAATGACAATGACTGACAAACTGGAGAACACTCCAACTGACTGACCAACAATGAACAACTCGGACTAGTATCGCTCGAATGCCTCGTCGCCATCATCATGACCCTGTGTCTCAACTCTCTCCTCGCAAGCACCTAAAACATGAAAACATGTTCCGCCCCACGGGGTCAGTCATCCAGATAATGAACATCAAATACACGTATGACATGATATGCATCCAAAGGCAGAATGAAAACGGTACAATGATAATAATAATACGAGCTGCTCACAAACCAAGGTAAGAACCGAGCATTCGTGAAACACTTTGCCCATGGCATACTATTAATACCTGTTCAACAGGTTAGAACATAAGTGCCCAACGGCGAATCATAATCACAAAATGCCACAATGAATTACACGACATGAACCAAACCAGAACTGAATTAAATATGAATCACAATGCCTGAAGGCTCCAATGAAATTATCAAGACATCAAAAAGACCAGAAAGTCACTCAGCCGAAGCTGTCAAATATCACAATCACATGAAGCCAAAACAGCCCGAAGCTGTATCGATTAGGGCCGAAGCCACGGCACGAAGCCGTATCACCATTAGGGCCGAAGCCACGGCACGAAGCCGTATCACCATTAGGGCCGAAGCCATGGCGCGCGGCCGTATCCGCGATTAGGGCTGAAGCCGCGACGCAGCCGTATCACGATTAGGGCGAAGCCACGATACGGCCGTATCACGATTAGGGCGAAGCCACGACACGGCCGTATCACGATTAGGGACAAAGCCACGACACGAAGCCGTATCACGATTAGGGCGAAGCCGCGCGGCCGTATCACAATTTGGCCATCGATGGCCGTGACTCTTGGTGTAGGTCTTTGAAACCCAACCGTGAAGGTTCAAGCGCCAAACTTACCCATAATGAGCACTAGTCGAGACTAGCCTCCAAAATATAATAAATCACAAACGACAACGATGCGTGGATTACTGAATTCACGAGAATGATAGTGTGTTACCTTGAGTCGGCCAACACGACAATGATGACTCACGGATGGGCATTGTACTTGACAGTCCCAATTCAATACCTCGATTACCTTAGAATGGTCAATCGATAACAACGACACAACGGATGGGAACTACCCTCGACAGCCCCAATTCAATACCTCGATTGCCTTAGAATGGCCAACCGATAACAAGGATACAATGAATGCCTCGGTACCTTTAATCGGTTACCGACGACGAAGATGAGAATGAATACGACAATGCCTTCAATCGGCTAACACAACATGAATGACAGGACGCCAACATTAATAACAATGATTACAACAATGCCTTAGATCGACGTCAATATTAATAACAACAACCGATACATCGATACCGCGAACCGGTGATCGATAATAACATTAACAACGAATATATCAATGCCTTACCGGCCATTAATGAATGATAATAAACATTTGGCATAATTTCCGAAGAGTATCGTATCGAACGATCCCCTAATATCAATGAACTTATGAATAGACTAAGTCTCGGAAAGATACAACATATCCATACACATATATGATAACATTAATCTCATTGACTAGTACAAGTATAAAACTTGCCTCAACCGAAGGCGATGAAATCCTTCCACGAACAACGAACGGTGTCTCCGATAAATACAAGCGCTCGAACAACCTTGAATGAAATACAATTCATTCAATAACACAATATCAAACGAAAACAACACAACGATCGAAGGAAAACTCTTTGAGACATTTAATCGAACACTAAATGTTCAAAGTTCCTCAAGAACCTAAGAATCATCAATCGGGTTGAACGAATCGAAGATATGGATATACAATCCATAGAACATGATTAATAATGTTTATTAATATCAATCGATTCATCAAAATCGGATGGAAAATGAAATCAAAGCCAAAACTCCCAAAATGGACAATTTTAGGAAAACCAAGAGAATTACCTTGATTCGACGAAGAAGAAGGATTAGATGTTGATATGATCACCTAGAGCCTCCTCAAAACATGATTGGATGGAGTAGAATCGATCATAACCCCAAACCCTAGTCGAATCGCCCGACTACCGCGAGAAGAAGGAGAGAAAGTGAGAAATGAGGTGAAAACCCGTCTGATCCCCCTTATATACTCCGGTGGCCTTACGACCAAAGCATACGACCAAATGTCCGTGTGTGCAGTGCGCTTGCGACCGCCTGCCGATCTCACGCCTGGCGGCATGCGAGCACCTACTCGTGTGTCTTGCTCGTGTATCCCTGATGGTCGCCAAAGTGTACTGTCCAAACCTGATGCCACGCACGAGCAGAACGCACGAGCATATGCTCGTGTGTCATGCTCGTGCATCCCTACTGAGTGCCAAAATGACAAGGGAAACACAAAAGTGATAGGACACGCATGCCTACACACGACCTGCACGTCTTACACGGTAATAAATCACGTCTAATCGGTGAAACAATCATGGAACTCCCAACACAAAGCGACCAATCATAATGATGATGAAAATATTCTCGTATCGATCCCTGAACAGAGATGAGTGATGAATAAAAACTGATACATGACTCCAAGATACGCCGAAATATGAACACGAAATGAATGAATACGAATGACGAATGATTATTACTGAGTGAAAAAAATTCTGAGTGGCAATTACTGAATGATAATTAATGAATTCACAACCGGGTATTACAGTAGAGGCATCAAAGCTTGCCCAAGATTTTCTCGCCGGACGTGGCCTTCGCCTTTGCTTCAGATTTTGCCGCCACCGCGCACCTCGATTTTTGCATATAAGGTATATAATCCTTGCTTTCTCACTTTAATTTCATGGTTTGCTGTTCTTAGCATTGTTCAGACTATGCATCAACGATGCAATTCATATTTAGAGGTGTTTTTTCTGTTATTACAATTGTAGCTTGATGATGTTGCCTTTTCTGGGTAATCAAAACTGTATCTTGAGTTCGTTCCTAATGTCAGGATCCTTGTACTGCCGCATATAAACATTAGTTGATGTCTTTTCTTCTGTTTATGTGTGTGTGTGTGTGTGTCTGTGTGTTTGGGGTACTGATGATGGTGGTGGTTTAGGGGTTTATTTTGTTTTTTCTTCTGTTTATAGTGTGTTGATATGTTTTTTCTTCTGTTTATGTTGATGATTTTGATTTGCTTGAGTTTTGATTTGGTGATATATAAGGGAGTCTTAGTTGGAAATAATTTGGTAAGAAATTTTGAATTGGATAATTATTTTGGGATTGATTGAAGTGTTTTAAAACACTGGGAATGTCCATTACAAAGTGGTTATGTCCAAATTTTTATTTAAAAATAAAAGATCGTCACTTGAGTTTAATAAGTGTCAGTAATGGTCAATTAATAGTTTAAGTTAACACGGAGAAATTAGTAAGATGTTAAATTCTAAGAGAATATTATATGAGTTAAAGGTATGTTCTGACCTAAAGGTATATCTATTATAGGGTCGAGAAGGTTAGCCTGATTGCTCGGCAAGGTAATGAGTAACACTAGCGTGATTGTCTGTTACCTTTTGAAACATGAATTACGTTGGGATAGATGTGGTTAACTTCTTAAGGATCTTCTCCCTTTGGGATAGATGTTAACTTTCGTCTTAAGGATCTTCTCCCAATAGTTAGTGCAGGAAAAAGTGGTAGTCTTTATAAAATAATGAGATGACATAGTATATTAATAGCAATAACAGTTGTACGTTTTTGGTAGAAGACTAAAATAACACTAAATGTGGTTGGTTCTAACAAAAGGAATTGCAAATTGAATTTCACTATGTGTACAACACAAAAAAAGAAAAATGGATCGAAATTGGAAGGATGCAAGTCATAGCAGTGGTGCGTATGATAATGGAATCGAATAATTGCTTGAGTTCGCCCGAAAAAATCGCCCGGAACCCGATGAAAGATATTTTTGCCCTTGTGTCAAGTGTATGAACGGGAGAGGACATGAAGCTGACACAATTCGTGAACATCTTATTTGTGAGGGAATAAATACGAACTATAAGATTTGGATATGGCGTGGAAAACTAGTAGACATTTCAACTAAAGACACACACATAGATATAAATGGTGATCAATTTGAAGACATGATTCGTGATGTTGGATAAGAGTCATTCCGACGAGTGCATGTTTATGATGCGTTGAAAAGTGATTCAGAGACTCCTTTATATCCGGGGTGTGAAAATTTTACACGAGTGTCTGCCGTGTTGAAGTTGGTTAATGTGAAAGCAAAAAATAGGTGGAGTGATATAATTTTCACCGAATTGCTCGAGTTGATACAGGATATGCTTCCAAAAGGTAATAAATTGCCTAACCGTACTTATGAGGCGAATAAGGTTTTGTGTCCGATGGGTTTGGCGTATAAGAAAATACACGTCTGTCCTAATGATTGCATATTATACCGAAAAGAGTTTGAATTATTGCATAAGTGTCCTAGGTGTGGGGCATCACGCTACAAAGTGAAGCATGATGAGTCTAATAATGGAGAGAGCACACAACGAGGGCCTCCAGCGAAGGCGTTATGGTATCTTCTAATTACTCCAAGGTTCAAGCAACTGTTTCCAAATAAGGATGATGCAAAGAACCTCATATGGCATGCAGAAGGGAGAAAATGTGACGGACTATTTCGTCATCCTGCTGATTCTGTACAGTGGAAGAACATAGATCATTTATTTCCAGATTTTGGGTGTGAGGTAAGAAACCTTAGGCTTGGACTTGCTACAGATGGGATGAATCCATTTGGTAATTTAAGCACTAAGTATAGCTCATGCCCTATCCTACTTGTGATCTATAATTTACCTCATTGGTTATGTATGAAGCGGAAATATGTTATGTTGTCAATGATGATTTTAGGCCCAAAACATCCAGGAATTGACGTAGATGTTTATCTAAGTCCGTTGATTGATGATTTGAGAATTATGTGGGACGAAGGGGTTGACGTGTTTGACGGGTACCACCAGCAAAGTTTCAAGCTACATGCAATGTTATTTTGTACCATTAGTGACTTTTCGACATATGGAAACTTGAGCGGGTATAGTGTGAAGGGGCATCATGCATGTCCTATATGTAAAGAAAACACAAGTTACGTTCAGTTAAAACGCGAAGAAAAACAGTTTACACTCACTATCGGAGATTTCTCAATCGCCATCACCCATATCGTAGATTGAGAAAAGCTTTTAATGGATACCAGGAAGAGGGATTTGCACTGACACCATTACCAGGTGAGCAAGTTTACGATCACATTAAGAATATCAATACTATATTTAAGTAAACTACAAAGAAGTCCGTTGCGACAAACATATGGAAGAAGTGGTCCATATTCTTTGATCTTCCATACTGGAGCAAACTAGATATTAGACATTGCATAGATGTTATGCATGTCGAAAAAAATGTCTGCGATAGTGTGATCGGCACACTTCTCAATTTTAAAGACAAAACAAAAGATGGTGTCCAGGCTCGTCTAGACCTAGAGGAAATGGGTATGCGTCCTCAGTTGCATTCGCAATCAGTTGGTAAACAAACTTATCTCCCCCTGTCATGTTATCCTTATGAAAAAAACATTAACAGATCATTTATGTGCTTCACATTTTTGTTTTACTTACGAAAAATCGTTCTTTTGTAGGATGAGTTGGAGGAGCAGTGTACACATGGTAGCTTCACTCTCGAGGGACGACATGATATATTGGCTGAGGCCATTGGGGGACCGGAGCACCCAGGCCCTGTTCGTGGCATTGAATTTGGTGTAGGCATTCGAGATTATTTTGGACGATCTTCACGTCGATCTACATCATCAACAAATGATAGTGTGTTGGAGGAACTAACGAAGAAGATAACATATGATGTCATGCAAAATTTGATGAAACATTCGGCCACACATTGGAGTCTTTGGGTGCTCATTCACAGCAGCCCCACACCGATCTACGTACACCTGATGATCATGTTACTCGTGTCAGTATGAAAGGGAGTTGTGCCGATGCTATTTCTGGCCCTTCAAGAGGGAAGACTCCGCCTAGGGACACTGGTCGATTTGGATTTTATGTGGATGAGCATCCTCCTCATCTAGTCGGCATCGATCGAGTTCATCATAAAGATTCTACCCTACACTGTGCTCCTTTACCAGCTCATTTGGTTAAGGTAGCAGTCGAGGAGACCGTAAATGGCAGTGCCAAAGTTCCTATACCTACTGAAGAGGTAAGCTTAGTAAGGGAAGCTCTAGGTACCTTTATTGCATGGCCAAATAATCTTGTTGTTGCCGACTTTATCAAGGTAGATTTCTTGTGTTTTTCAATATTAAATCTAAATAAAAGATACTCCGGTTATACTTGTTTTTTCCACTCTTTTATATGATATAAGATATTAAGCGACCTGAGCGACCTAAGAAATATGCTCGTCAAGATGACCGGTCGAGTCACAGAGATGACACCATGAGAGAGTTATTTGGTGTTGCAGTGGCTCTTTTTAGTGACCCGTTACAAGTGCCATGGGATACAGCTTCCTTTGGCTATGGTGGTGCTGACGTCCCCTTGTACATAAGTTACAATGATCTTTTTGAAATCGTTCACGGCAAGCAGTGGTTTAGCTTAACGGTTCTATAGTTTTGGAATTTGTAAGTAATTCTTAACATGCATATTCATGTATATTTATCAAAAATTCATAGTTTGGAATGTAAATTAAATATTAATATTTTGTTTAAAAAATTAGGTATTTATCGAAATTGAATGTGGGCATGATGGACGAGGATTTGTATGGATATTTTGATCCTCAATCGATACAAAATATGGGAAATAAGGGAGAGGTGACCTCCGGATACATCACTTCGCGTATGTCGGATGCAAAAGAACAGATATACCTTGGATCTTACCATCATGAGTAACTATAGATTTATAAATTGCATCTATGTTATATTTGCATATTTTCTCCTCTTTTTTCGAAATTGATTTTGAAAAGATCTAACATTTGTCTCACTACTCTCTTTTTTCTCTAAAAGTCTTAATATTTCTTTCATGTCTTTGTATATTTTTATATTAATAATTATGTAAGTAGATTTATTTAGATTGGTTTGATATGGAAAAATTACATAATTCCGGCCCTCCCCCCACTTGTAATACGTTTGTTAATGTAGTGAACATTGGCAACTTTTGGTCATTATTCCCGCAAAAGGGGTCATTATTCACTACACCGCGAGCCCGACACTCGCATTAAGGCCGTAGTCCAGAAGTAATTTTTAATTTGTAGCATTTACTTGTAAAATATATTATTTTCATTTCATAATACATTAGTACTTCTTTCGAACAGTGCCGTGACCACGTTTACGGTGATGGGGGGTATGCATACAAGTAAATCCAAACAGACAATTACTCGGATATATACCAAAGTAAGCAATACATTTAGTCATATTTATAGATATATATTAGCTATATATGTTTATATAATTGAGCTTCATATTATTTTTAGTGTAATAAACAAAATGGAAGTTGGGATTGTGGGTATTACTGTTGCGATTCGATGTCTAAAACGAAGCCGTAACGTAAGAAAAACACGAATATTACCGAACCCCTAAATACGATCGATCATGCAACATATATACGAATATGAAAGGACAAGAGTTAAGATATGAAGACATACCCTTGAAGTCCTTTGAATGAATGTTAATGTTGATCCCGATGACTGCAAATCCGATTTGATAAGTCCTCGATGATCCAAACGTCGAAAGCACCACATCTATACTAGCCATGCACCGGGAGATGATCGGAACAACAACTACCCAATTATCCTCCAAGGATACGGCTAGAAAAGAGTAGTAGGAAATGATTCTCTCAAAATTGTGATCACTCTAAGTGATATAATTTTTTTTCTTGATTTTATTTCTCTCTTTAAGAGTGTAAGAACTTGAACAAAAATGAACTCTCTCTCTATATGTCTTAGCCGATTTTTTGGTATGTCTTGTGGAAGGGATGAACTTTGTTTTATAACAAAGTCCACACAAACCTCCAAGGTCCCCACCTCATGGCGTATTATGATAAGATCTCATCTTGTCACACCCTTTTGTCCTTTCGATATGGAACCAACTCATCACAATAAATGAGGGGACAAAAGGCACCATCAAGGAAGGTGCATATGAGAGGGGGTCAGCCTACACTATGATTGAGAAGGTTCGGTTCGCTTCGGTCCATGAAATAGACCGTCGTGTATCCAATCCGACTGATACATCTTGGTTCGTCTCAAATAAAATTAATAAAATTGATTAATATAATTAATCATTTATATTAAGATATTATTTCTCCAAGAAATAATAATTCATGAACTAAATTAATTACCCAATAATTTATTTAATTCACTAGACCGATTTAATTTATCCAATAAATTAAATAAGACATCCAATGTCTAAAATTCACAATAAGAGATCCAATTCAAATTATTCCATCATCTCCCTAATGCGCGACTCGGTAGGTCCGTCTCAGTAAGCAATGGGAGGAACCAAAGAGTTATAGCACCACCTATCCAGTCTCGTGGCCTACACTATAACCTTACTGAGAATGAATGATAGGGATCATTCAAGAACTATTATGTCCTGAATACCAGTAAATGTATAAACCCTTCTTTCAAATGTCCCGATCAGAATCACGATCAGTTAAACCCTATCTGTACTTGATGCTATGTTTGGGTTAATGCAAATTGAGATCACCGAGTTCTCGTGTATCCAATACAACTAGCTTCAATGCTTTCGCCAAAGACTTATGATCTCATCTGCTAACAACCACATAGGATATATAACTGTTCTCCTACAGGAGAAAGAATCCTATCTTGGTATTTAGTAGAACCTGCTACTTGTCCGTCAAGATGCACGTCGAGGTTGACCCCCACCTCTCGGTTTTATGGGTCGAACTACTCTAGTGAAAATCTTAACGTCACAAGCACATCTCTACTAAATCCTCAAGCCGAAGGTTCACGAATACCTATCACAACCTTTCGATTCCGTCATCATTGACTGTCCCAAAGTGAAATTCGTATGATGAATCGAGGGTGAGTCAGTTCGAATCTACTAATCCCATTAGCATACCTACAATGTATGCTCCTATTAACCATTAGTGACGACAAACACTTTTCAAGTCAAAGAAAACGTCATACAAGTCTTCACAAAACTTAATGCCCAGTCAAGTTTCATCGACTTTGCGAACGATTAAGTATTTGAGTCATAAACTTTACCAGTGCATATCCCCTTTTCTAATAAGGAGTGGAAAGTTCTCTCAAATACATGGACTAGTTTCTATATATATATATATATTTACAAGTCAGGAATGCCAATGACTTTCAGTAAATAAAGAAACACATAATTGCCTTCTGATAATAGTTTACATAATAACAAGTACAATGCCCTCTCTCATACATCCTCTGAGTGGCATTCAAGGGCATATTCCTAACAATCTCCCACTTGCATTCAATGCCACACACTATGGTATCTAATGCCCATGTTCTCCAGATGACGCTCCAAGCTTATTTGAGAAAGTGGCTTAGTCAGTGGATCAACGACATTATCTTCTGAGTTTACTCTATGCAGCACAATGTATGTTTTGCGAACAAATTCTCTCACGAGATGATACTTTCTCTCAATGTGTTTTGTGCTGTTGTGAAACCTCGGCTCCTTGGCCTGTGCAACAGCTCCGTCGTTATCGCAAAAAATCGTAACAGACAGCTCAGCATATGATGTCACTTGAAGTTCACCCAGAAACTTCTTAATCCAAAACCATTCCTTAGAGGCCTCCGAGACCGCTTGATACTCAGCCTGACAGGTGTAATCAGCAGTCGCGCTTTGCTTGGCGCTTCCCAAGATACTGCTCCTCCATTAAGAGTAAAAATGTGGCCAGAAGTAGACATAGAGTCGTCTTTCTGTCCTTGAAAGTCTGAATCAGTGAAGCCCGCCACATTCAGTTCTCCACCACCATACATAAGAATCAGATCTCAAGTCCTTCTTAAGTACTTGAGAACGTTCTTTACGGCGGTTCAATGTTCCTTTCCTGGGTTTGCCTGAAACTTACTTACCACACAACGTGTGCAATGTCAGGTCTCGTGCACAACATAGCATATATAAGGCTACCCACGGCCGATGCATATGGTATATTACTCATTTCCTTTCGTTGTTCCTCACTTTGAGGACACATCTTGGAGGTGAGTTTTATTCCATGTCGTATCGGAAGGAAACCTCTTTTAGAATCATCCATCTTAAATCGCTTTAAGATCTTATCTATATAGAGGGCTTGGGAAAGACCTATCATTCTCTTCGGTCTATCCCGGTAGAGTCGAATCCCAAGAATATACAGTTAAACCTCGATAAATGAATGTTCAATAAACAAATAACCTCGCCAAATGATTAATTTTCTCCGGTCCCAATTTTTTATAACATGTTCAAATTTTCTTTCGATAAATGAATAATTCCGCTAAATGAATATTTTCCTCCAGTCCCGATCATATTCATTTATCGAGGTTTTACTGTAGGTAGCTTCTCCCAAGTCTTTCATGGAGAATCTACTCGAAAGCCAAGCTTTCACGGAACTGAGCATTCCCACATCGTTTCCTATTAGTAGAATGTCCTCTACATATAGTAACAAGAATGCGATCTTGCTCCCACTAACCCTGTTGTACACATAAGGTTCACCTTCATTTTGCACGAAGTCAAACTCTTTGATAGCTTTGTCAAAACGAAAGTTCCAACTATGCGAAGCCTGCTTCAGTCCATAAATAGAATGCTGATGTTTGCACACTATATGAATATTAACCTCGGACATAAAGCCTTTAGGCTGCTCCATATAGATATCCTCCTCGAGGAATCCATTAAGAGGAAGCCGTCTTTACGTCCATCTGCCGTATCTCATAATCGTGGTAGGCACCCATAACAAGCAACATTCGAATAGACTTGATCACAGTTACGAGCGAGAAGGTATCATGGTAATCGATCCCTTCTTTTTGGGTATAACCCTTTCCCTCAAGCCTAGCCTTATAGGTGTCAACCTTGCCACCCCCACAAGTCTTTTTCTTGTAGATTCACTTTTTGCCAATAGCCAATAGGCACTATGTCCTTGGGGCGGTCTACTAGAGTCCAAACCTGATTGGCATGCATCGAGTCTATCTCAGCTTCCATAGCTTCTCGCCATTTCGCAGAGTCTACATCCACCATCGCTTGGTCATAGGTCACGAGGTCGGTCTCTTTGCTATCATCTGGAACCTCATGGAGACCCAGTTCCGCCAAGTGCACAAAGCTATACATCTCAGGTAATTGAGACACCCTACTAGATATACGAGGTGGTTGTACTTGTGTTTCAGAAGCTTCGGTTCGAACTTCTTGTACATGTGTCTCCTGAAGAGTCATTATATTCTTCCAAATATATACTTCTACCGGCTCCATCTTCGTGAATGAACTCATCTTCCAGAAAGTGTGCTTGCAAAGCAATAATGATCTTTCGATCTTCGGGCATGTAGAATAGATAACCCATCGTCTCAGATGGGAATCTAATGAAACGTCACTTCAAGGATCTTGCTTCCAGTTTCTCCACCTTAGTCTTCTTGACATAGGCGGGACATCCCCAAATCCTAATATGATTAAGACTTGGTTTCCTACCCTCTCACATCTTATGTGGAGTCTTAGGAATGGACTTGGAAGGACATCTGTTCAAGATATAAGTAGCAGTAAGGCGCGCATAACCCCACAGGTAAATTGGTAAGTCTGTGTAGCTAAGCATGGAACGAACCATGTCCAACAAGGTTCGGTTCCTTCTTTCCGACACACCATTTAACTGAGGAGTTCCTGGAGGTGTAAGTTGTGACACTATTCCATGCTCCTTTAGGAACTCATCAAACTCTGTACTCATATACTCGCCACCTCGGTCCGACCAAAGTGCTTTGATATGATTACTAGTTTGTTTTTCGACTAGGTCCTTAATTCCAAGGCCTCGGATTTGTGTTTCTTTAAGTACACATAACCATACCTAGTATAATCATCCGTGAACGTAATGAAATACTGATATCTGTCACGTGCTGCTTCCAAATCACCACACACATCGGTATGGACTAATCCAAGTTTATCAGAGGCTCTTTTAAAAGTCCCTGTGAAGGGGGCTTAGTCATTTTGCCTTTAAGGCACGATTCACAAGTTGGAAAGGGATCTAATCCCAATGGTCCCGTAAGTCCATCCTTTTCTATTTTATAAATCTTGGTCTGACCAACATGACCATGTCTAAGATGCCATTTCAATGTTTGATTAGTTTTATCCCTACTACGCTTCCTAGTCGTAGTGTTCATTCACAATAACTTTGTTACTTAGGTTTAGATGATACAGTCCATTTAACAATGTATCAGTGCCTACTAATTTATTCCAAAATAAATTTTACAAGTTCTATCACCAATAAAAAATGAAAAGCTTTTTCGATCCATGACTGGAATGGATACAATATTTTTATGCCCCTTGGGCAAAACAAGTACATCATCTAACGTTAAAACAAATCCGGATTCCAAATCCAAAAGAAGTGATCCTATGCCAGTTGCTTCGACATATGCCTGCTTCCGACATTAATCATCACTGCCCCAGCTCCAAGCTTCCTACTGTGTTCCAGATCCTGATTCATGGTACAAATGTGAGAACTAAAACCTGAATCTAGTATCCAAGACGTAGAAAATATGGTAGCAGAAGAATTCGTTTCAAAAACTAAAAATCCGTACCTGAAGCGCCATAACGGATCGGACAGTCTCTTGCCCAATGACCCAGCTCATCGCATTTTAGACATGCATCCGTCTTCATCTTCTTACTCTTAGGAATCATCGGGGCCTTGCCCTTACCCTTAAAAGCCTTACCTTGTGAGCCCATATGCTTCTTGGTCTTTTTCTTCTTATTCTTGGATTTCTGAGATCCAGAAGAAATCACAAGGGCAGATTCCTTCACCCGCAGAGTCTTCATCTGAGACTGAGCGGTTACTAGTTTGTTCATCAACCCTGCTAAATTGCAAGTAATTTCATTGCAGTTGAAGTTCAAAACAAACCAAGAGAAGGAATCAGGAAGAGATTGTAGGATAATGTAAGTTTGGAGAGAAACATGCATCCTAAAATCAAGAGCCTCCAATCTCTCGATTATAGAGATCATTTTGAGAACGTGGTCCCCGACTTTATCACCTTCCTTCATCCTAGCACCGAAAAGATGCTTAGATATCTCATATCTTGCAGTTTGACTGTGCTTACCATAAAGCTCGGTTAAGTTAGATAAGATCTGCCTAGCAGAAGTCTTTTTTCTTATGAGCTCTCTGAAGCTCATTAGACATAGATCCCATCATATAACCACGAAGTCTAATGTCATCCTTAAACTTTTTGTGGTTTTCAACATCTTCCTGACTGGCTTAGGTCCGCACTGGACCTGCCGGAATGTCCGCCTCCAAGACGTATCCAGCGCCTCCATATTGAGGACAATCATCATATTGTGGATCTAGTCCACAAAGTTTGGTCCGGTTAAGTTGTTCTTCTCGAGTAGAATTACGAGTAGGTTCATTGTCATTATGAGAGTTGTTATTTTGTTTGTCTGCATTTAAGTAAGACAGATTGATTAGTGACTCATTTTGATTATGGGCTGAGTTTAGAATTAAGGACTTTTCTACTCATTTAACCCAACTCCCACTACTTTTATCGGAATAATACACTCCCTTGTGAAATACAGAAATATTAGTTCCCTTTAATTCATAGTGGTGATCGAGTTATTTATAAATTTTAATAGAGGGCAACCGAACATGTTTCTGATCTATTAATCTTCATAAAGTGGTGTCCAACACCAACCCATCTAATGGATGATTCGATCTTCTTTTTCCCATTGTTCACTCCCCCCAACCTATACGGTTTCTATGATTCGTGAACAAGTTAAGTTTATACCATCGACGCTAATCAGTTTCACAATTGAATCTTTTCCGGCAACCGAATAGGTTTATAGGGATAAAATTTGTTCCAACCGAAGGCATCCAATGCACTTTCAGAATTTATCGACCCTCCCCGAACGACTACCCTGATAATTCGGAAGCATAGCACATCCGGTTTGGATTCTAATTCTCCGAGAGCTAGATGGAGGGAAGGAAAATCTTGAAACCTTTTAAACTTAATATTTTGTCGTGGCAGAATTTTTACGATTAATGTTACACTTTGCAAGTGCGTTTGTGGGCATTTATACCATATGAATAAACATACACAACCTAGTTGCTACCAACATGTAGTTCATGGACCGTTCCTAGAACCAAAAACATCGTAATCTAATCACATGTCTTGAGTCTTGAATCTTCATCCTCTCGAATGGATCTTCCTCCGATCTTCATCATTACATATAAATTTTACATTAAAAAATTGCATCATATATTTAAATTTTTCTAGTAAAATAAATAGGCTCAAAACGGCCTTTACAACCCAATCCAACAAACGATTCAAAAACTAGGTTCATGAACTACATCGCCATTAAAAAATAATGCAACAATCACATTAAAATAAATAGCATAAATAATTAATCTAAATATGGATCCAATCGATATAAATAAATCCATTCAAAAGAATCAATCTAATTAATTCACACAACCGTTAATTTTAACTTGTTCCGAATGAGAAAATATTTTATTTAATTAATTCCCCTAAGAATGAAATTACCATAATTATGCCTTAGTCAAATTAAATCCAATTTAATTTATGGAAAATTAATTACTGAACAAAATATAAAAAACAGTGTCGAAAACACATGGCCCGGGCCAAGCCGCAACCATTGCCACGAGGTCCGAAACTCCATACCACGGTCCGAACGCCAGACCGCGGTCCTTCATAAAACTGGACCGCACAGCAGTGGCCAGCACCCTCTTGGCAGTTCCGAGCTGCCAGATCCGGCCACATTTCCGGCTCGTCTTTTTGTCCCAAATCCAAAAATATTTTTTAATCTTTATATTACACATTTAAATCAGTTTTTCAAAAGAAAAATAGATTTATATTGTAACATAAAATCATGAAAAATAATTTTTAGATGAACTATTAAAAATTAATGATTAAAACAATTATGATTCCAAATCATAAAAGCATCTAATCAAGCATTCCAAATGTTAAATATCGTATATACGATCGCAAGACCTCGCTCCGATACCACTGTTAGGATTCGATACCTAAAACGAAGGCGCATCAGAAGCAAAACATGAATTTTACCGAACCCATAAAGAGGACCGATCATGCAACGTATATGCGAATATGTAAGGACAAGAGTTAAGATATGAAGACATACCCTTGAAGTCCTTTGAATGAATGTTGAGGTTGATCCCGGTGATCGCAAATCCGATTTGATAAGTCCTCGATGATCCAAACGCCGAAAGCACCGCATCTCTACTAGCCACGCGCCAGGAGATGATCGGAACAACAACTACCCAATTATCTTCCAAGGATACGGCTAGAAAAGAGTAGTAGGAAATGATTCTCTAAAAATTGTGATCGCTCTAAGTGATATAATTTTTGTTCTTGATTTTCTTTCTCCCCCTAAGAGTGTAAGAACTTGAACAAAAATGAACTCTCCCTCTCTCTCTCTCTCTCTCTCTCTCTCTCTCTATATATATATATATATATATATATATATATATATGTCTTGACCGATTTTTTGGTGTGTCTTGTGGAAGGGATGAACTTTGTTTTATAACAAAGTCCAACATAAACCTCCAAGGTCCCCATCTCATGGTGTATTATGATAATATCTCATCTTATCACACCCTTTTGTCCTTTCCATATGGAACCAACTCATCGCAATAAATGAGGGGAGAAAAGGGACCATCAAGGAAGGTGCATATGAGAGGGGGGTGACCTACACTATGATTGAAAAGGTTCGGTTCGTTTCGGTCCATGAAATAGACCGTCGTGTATTCAGTCCGACTGATACATCTTGGTTCGTCTCAAATAAAATTAATACAATTGATCAATCTAATTAATCATTTATATTAAGATATTATTTCTCCAAGAAATAATAATTCATGAATTAAATTAATTACCCAGTAATTTATTTAATTCACTAGACATATTTAATTTATCCAATAAATTAAATAAGACATCAAATGTCTAAAATCACAATAAGAGATCCAATTCAAATTATTCCATCGTCTCCATAATACGCGACTCGGTAGGTCCGTATCAGTAAGGAATAGTAGGAACCAAAGAGTTATAGCACCACCTAGCCAGTCCCGCGGTCTAGAATGTAACCTTACTGAGAATGAATGATAGAGATCATTCAAGAACCATTATGTCGCGAATACCAGTAAACGTATAAACCCTTCTTTCAAATATCCTGATCAAGTTATAGGGTCACGATCAGTCAAACGATATCTGTACTTGATGCTATGTTTGAGTTAATGCAAATTGAGATCACCGAGCTCTCGTGTATACAATACAACTAGCTTCAATGCTTTGGCCAAAGACTTATGATTTAATCTGCCAATAACCGCATAAGACATATAACTGTTCAGCTGCAGGAGAAAGAATCATATCTTGGTCTTTAGTAGAACCTGCTACTTGTCCGTCAAGACGCACGTCGAGGTTGACCCCCACCTCTCGATTTTCTGGGTCGAACTACTCTAGTGAAAATCTTAACATCACAAGCACATCTCTACTAATACCTCAAGTCGAAGGTTCACGAATACCTACTATCACAACCTTTCGATTCCGTCGTTATTGACTGTCCCAGAGTGAAATCCGTGTGATGAATCGAGGGTGAGTCGGTTCGAGTATACTAATCCCATTAGCATGCCTACAACGTGTGTTCCCACTAACCATTACTGATGACATGCAATTTCCAAGTCAAAGAACACGTCATACAAGTCTTCACATAAACTTAATGCCCAGTCAAGTTTCATCGACTTTGCGAACGATTAAGTATTTGAATCATAAATTTTACCAGTGCCTATCCCCTTATGTAATAAGGAGTGGAAAGTTTTCTACCAAATACATGGACTAGTTTATATATATATATATATATATTTATAAGTGAGGAATGCCAGTGACTTTCAGTAAATAAAGAAACACACAATTGCCTTCTGATAATAGTTTACATAATAACAAGTACAATGCCCTCTGTCATACATCCTCTGAGTGGCATTCGATGGCATATTCCTAGAAATTACGTCATGCACTGGATGTCGACCATTGTATGAGCTCGTATTATCGATGGATGGATGGAGGTGATAAACTTTTATTTCAGGTTTTTAAATTATTTAAATAAATTTCAGTTTTTTAAATTAATTTCAATTTTTTAAATTATTTCAGTTTTAAAGTGATTTAATCGTTTAAGTTGATGAGTTTGTTAATTTATATGTTTATATGTACAGATATTTGATGATATTGCAGCACTTCCTATAGATAGATTTCATGAAATTCGAACCGAATGGGCAAAATATTTTTTGGAGGTTAGAAACCGTTTATATGCGTAGATTTTTGGCATTTGATTTTCTAAGAATTATCATTGCCTTGTTTGGTTAGTTCGTGAATTGTGTTGTTATATTTATTTTGAATTGGATGTAACGTCATTGTATTGGTATTCACTTCTATAGATAGTTGTAATGAAACATTTTGCGTTATTGTATTTGATGGTTGGATGAAAGTTGTGTTGTTGTATTAGTGAATGGATGAAAGTTTTGTTGTTGAGGCTTTATTTGAGATTGTTGTTGTATTTTGGTATAGATAGTTGTTTTGGATGCTGAAATTATGTGTAGCAGGTTGGTAAATTGTGTGTAACAGGTTGGTAAATTAAAAAACAAACCTGTTATTAAAAAAAACATTAACAACGGTTCTTTAAGAAAACCACTGTTAAATTTAACTGTTAACATTAACAACGGTTTCTTGTAAAAACCGCTGTTAAATTAACAACGTTTAGTATAGATAATCGTTGTTAATTGGAAATTTAACAGCGATTTTCCGAAAGAACCGATGTTAATTCTGTAGAACATTAACATCGGTTCTCTTAAACAACTGCTGTTAATATCTTTTAATAGTGGTTTTTAGTAAAAACCGCTGTTAATTTAGCATCGGCTTTTATTACAAACCGCTGTTAAATTAACACCGATTTTTAAAAACCGCTATTAAATTTAACATCGGCATCTTTAACAGCGGTTCCGGAATTGCTGTTAAAATGGCTCCAGAACTGCTGTTGAAGCCCTGTTTTTGTAGTAGTGATGAATGAAAGATGATGCATTCTCTCATTCATAAAAGCAATGCACTCTTTTACGTGATGAAAGTGTACTGCGGTTGACGCTGCAATAGTTACATTTTAGGAGGTCTTGTTTCGATTTCATATGCTTCCATGTTTAACACCATCTCACATGTGTATATAACAACATTAGACGTTCTGGAGCATCTATATTAGATAACACTACATTTTAGTAAGTCTTCTAATAGCATATCGTTCGTTGTACAATAACATCGAGCTTTCCAATCTGGTTGACTCTATAACAACATACTTTATCTGACGGTAGGTTACGAAAGCATATTAGGGTTTATAATCATGCATCTTATGTAGATCAATGTAATTAGCAAATTCTATGTTAATGTTAATATTTTATTTACAATAGGTGTTACATCTAGAATTGTTGAAGGTGGTAATCATGTGAAAAAATCTCCTGAATTTTCTCATTATCTTATTCTAAATTGCGATTCTACATTGATGCCTTTTGTTTGTGAAGTTTAATCCTTCAAGAGAAGGTATTGATTTTGATTATTATGCTCGTCTTGGTAGTACTAAACGTTCGTCGAATGGAGCTATTTGTGGAAGTACATATGTTGTACTAGGGAGGTTATTGAAGGTTCTTCCAATATCTGATGTAATAGTAATGATTTAACAAAAAAATTCCCGGGATCCAAAGGCATTTGCTTTACGGGTAAATGCACAAACTCTTTTAGATAAATTGTGCAAGAGGTGTGAATTATCCTCAGCTTTTGCATTTTGAATATGATGTTAATGATAAGGATCATCCGACTCGTCTTTTATGGGCATAGCCTATTATGAGTATGAATTATTTGTTAACGTACTCAACGACGAGAAAAGTATTATAAACTTCTCATATATCAATTTAGAAAGATTTTGCAATGATTGCTGGTAGATATATTGTAACACCCCGAGATTTTCGGAATAATTACAGCGCCGTAAACCCTTTATATAATAATTTACAAGGTTAAATTAAAAGAAGAACTGATCAATACGAACAATACCACTAATAGTTGAGTATAACCGAGTTAATCATCCAAAATAACCCATTAATACAAAGTTCTCAAATCACCATAAAGAACACATGTACTCGAGTACTTATTACAAAAACAGAATACCAAAACCATTCAGACGGTTAACATCACTGTGCCCTTCGTCATCATGCCGACACTATGGTTGCTTCCCCGCTCCTCGGCTACCTGAACATTAAACAAATATCCACCCCGTAGGGGTTAGCAAATCGATGCTAGTACAAGTACCAATAATTATATGAAATCAGATATACAACAATAATGTATAACAAAACACAAAGTACGGACTTCCTCTACCGGAATCCAATGATGCGAATCCACATGATTCATCAACACAACACAGGGTAATCCAATAATCCAACGCCCTCAGCATAGATCTCAAGATGATTCCGTCGGACCAACACGAGGTGGAAAACACGTCCAATGATCCAGCGCCCTCAGCATAGATCCCAAGATGATCCCGTCGAACCAACACGAGGTGGACAACTGATCCAGCGCCCTCACATAGACCACACGATCCCATCGGATCAATACAACGTATATATACAACTATGCATGCACATATGCAAACCACTATGTTCATCAACATGAACAACATATGAATCATAACATGATCGATATTATGACAAATCAACTTGGGCGACCTCATATTCAACATCATGAATGACAATATGCATGATCAAAATCATCAACATTAAACCAAAATCAAATTAAGGTACTTGCCTCAGAAATGACGACAAGGATTGATACTTCCAATAACCTTCAACCCGCTCAAAGAACTCTTACTCGATCAATTCACAAATTCGAACCTTAATTATACAATAACACCAATATAACTAACGGTTCCAGATAATCGTTTCTAAATATTATATGAACATGAAAAGGCATAATCTATCCGATCATGATAAACGCACTAATATGCCCAAGCCATATCAGTCGAATCATCGCTACGTTACTTATCCAAACAATAATCTCATAATGTTCCAACCAAGACTAAACACATCTTCGATTGAATTATATAATTATACCTCAAGATAGTTCGTCTTACAAGGATTCTAACCATACCCATGAACAATCCAACACAACATGATTTCGGAATTAGCTTGAAGAACATCATAATCATCATAAAGCAGGTCATAATCTTCGAAAATCATGTCCTTACAATAGGCACTATCAAGGTTCGACTATTACCAACGAAAGCCCTAAGTTCATACAATTCAATTTTCCTAAACATGTTGTTCGATTCATGAAGTTCATAACAAGCTCAATAACCTCAGTAATCTACTCATGAACATGCCTACGAACATGAATTCTAGACGGTTAGAGTATCACATACCTTACTACGGAAGGAAATGACGAAATCACTTGATGAAAACCCAACTCCGGAAGCTTGAGTACCAATCCAAGATGCTTCCAAACTTCAACAACTAAGTAGAGATGATAAAATGAGGTTTATGTGGTGGGAGAAGCTTTCTGGTCTTGCAGAAATAGGACAAGGGGTGAAAGACAACGAGGTGAAATGAAGTGGGGTGCCGTCCCATTTAGAATGTTCTGAACTTTACGTACGTTAACAGCAAGGCCTTACGAATGTTATCGCCTTAGCGTATGCTATTTGCCATCCTTAGCGTACGTTAACGTCCGGGAGTAGCTCACTGCCTCATTTCTGGCTTCTCTTACGTACGTTAACAAATACCTTTACGTACGTAATCTCATCAACATAGCGCACGTTATCGGCCATGTATAGTGTACGTTAAGTCTTGTTGACTTGCTTTATCGAAAAGCCGTCCAGGTTCACGCGGGGAATCTCTGACTGATCGCGACCCCAACTGGCCCACGTGCTGACCAGGCTAGCGGTCATTGACTACCTTACGTACGCTAAGCTTCGCTCATAATGTATGCTATCTATAGGTCTTAACGTACGTTACGCTCACCATATAGCGTACGTTATGATGTAGCTGCATGCATGAATGGGAAATTAAAAAACGTAGAAATATGAATACGAAAATCACACTACGATCATTAATACACAAAATCAAATGCTACAAGTTTCGAATACATGTAAAATACACAATAATTATCCGGGTATTACATACTCTCCCTCTAAAAAGAAGTTTTGTCCCGAAACTTAAGACGACAACAATTCCGGGTATTTCGACTTCATACTGTCCTCAGTCTCCCAAGTTGCTTCTTCGACTCCATGTCGAGACTACTGAACTTTAACCAAGGAGATTGGTTTATTACTCAATTGCTTGACTCGACTCTCGAGTATCTTGATTGGGTTCTCTTCGAACGTGTCATCATTAGCCACCTCGATCTCGCCAAAATCGATGACATGACTGGGATCTGGTACAAATTTCCGTAATTGGGATACGTGGAACACATTGTGAACATGACTCAACGATGGCGGTAAGGCCAACCTGTATGCCAACTCCCCAACTCTTTCAAGAATCTCGAATGGTCCGATATATCTTGGACTCAGTTTTCCTTTCCTTCCAAAACGAAAAATTCCCCGAGTAGGAGAAACCTTTAAAAGCACGTGGTCCCCAATTCCAAACTCTAACGGGCGACGGCGCATGTCTGCATAAGACTTCTGTCGACAATGGGAAGTCAACAACCTTTCGTGAATCAAAACTACCTTCTCTTTAGTCTGTACTATCAACTCCGGTTCCGTCCCGATCAAGTCAGATGAATCATCCCAACACAGGGGTGATCTGCATCTTCTTTCGTATAACGATTCGAAAGGTGCCATCTTAATGGAAGCATGCCAACTATTATTGTAAGTGAATTCAATCAACGGCAGATGAACTTTCCAATCAGTTGACCAATCCATGGAACAAGCTCTCAGCATATCTTCTACTATCTGAATAGTCCTTTCGGACTATCCGTCAGTCTGAGGGTGATAAGTTGTGCTAAAGTTCAGCTCGGTTCCCAAGGCTTTATGAACTGCCTTCCAAAAGTGTGACACACAATGACCATACCGATCTGAAATAATGGTCTTGGGCGTACCATGCAATCAGACTATCTCCACAATAAACACTCGTGCCAACTTCTCTGGTCCCCAAGTATCCTTAATGCCCAGAAAATGAGCCGACTTGGTTAGACGACCAACTATCACCCAAATCATATTCATCCCCATTCTGGTCCTTGGTGTAACACCCCCAGAATCTAATCGGGAATATTACACGCCGCAGACCCCCTCCGTGAGGATCCACCAGGCTAGACACTGAAATAATATAATACATTACATACCGACGAGATAGAATAACGAATCAATAGACTGATTTGGTCTTACATCATTATCATACAACTCTAATATACATAACTCAGTCTGGACTCATACCCACACAATGGTAAAAATACACTCACAAACAAAAACTACGACATCGGAAAAGACCATACACGAACTCCGACTGACTGCATCCCCAACTGGACTTCGTGTGATTAGTATCATTCACCTTCCATCATCCGTCACGCCGATCCTGTGTTTTGCTCCCAAACCAGCATGTACCTAGATGCAAAACAGACATCCACCCCCCGAATACTCGAGGGTTAGCAAAACTCCACTGTTTTGCTAGTACAAGTATAAACTACAAATACGAGCCATACACAATACATTCTAAGAATACAACGAAAGACTTCCCGAGATATTTTGTTTAATTAAAATAGTTCAAGTCTTGAAGGTAGAACGAAACAAGTAATCACTTTGAAAACAATTCCAAATCTCGGAAGTTTTGAAAACATTTGAGTTTGAAAAGTTATTAATTCCTCGAAAGCCACTTAGGGTCATAGCCCCAAAGTTCATTTTCCAAAATACAAATCCGTTAACGAACACGGGGTCCCCGACCCAATCATACCATTCTGATCACAAAATACAGGGTCCACGACCCGATCATTCACTTCAATCCACATCCAAGAGTACATTACACACAACACATCACTCTTATGCCATTCTAGCCAAACACCAAGACTCGATATATAATGTCTCTCAACCCCGAGCGCAAAGCATTGTGATACTCCGGACATCTCACAATTAATCATCAGTAAAAACACTCCGGCAATTCTCGCGACCCGGTCCAGCCGTCAAGCCACCAAGTCCCTGTGCGCCCCGTCGAGCGACCCCAAGTGAGAATGCCCACTCGAAAGTAACCCTCGTGACTCGGTCGAGCCGCTAAGCCACTAGGTCCCCGTGTGACCCCGTCGAGTCAACCCCGAGTGAGAGTACCCAAGAACAACCTTACAACTCTCATCAGTTCACAATTCCAAACCAAAATTCCCGAGAGTCAATCACAATATATATAGTCGAGGTATTTACTAGAATGGCCAAATTAACCAACACATACCCACGACCCAGATTCATACAATAAACAAGGAAACACACTATCTCAACAGCATCGAACGACACTACCAGTATCACACAAACTCACATATCCCTCGATAATCACATGTCTCCACGCACACATCTTAACAAAAGGATTAAACTTTAGAATTCACTGACGATATAATCAAACATAATGGCATCACATGAAAGTAAGGCGATCCTATACTCAACACTAACACACATATTCGATTAAGCAGATTAATTCACGGAGCACAAGAGTCATCAATAAAGAAAACCGTGATCGTATACCGATTCTTTTGAAAAATGGTTGAAAACATTTATTTAGCTCATATCGTTGATTACCAACCATTATATTCACAAAACACGTAATGTATGGGCAAAATACTTGCCTCGATAATCGATACCGGATACTCCGACGAACACAGCTCAACCGGGTAACCTCGAACACCTATAATTCTCCGGCGGAAACAACGGTAACACAACCGATCGGGAAACGACGAACGGAAGAGTTTCGACTCGAGTTCTTCACAAGGAACCTGACCCTAACATCATTTCATCGATAATCAATGATTGTACGAGGAAGAATAATCGTAGAACACCCAAAACCCCCCACTAAGAACTTTCACCGGACACCTTCAAGGTGTTGATTAGGAACTCAACAAAACAACGAATCTTTAGAGATCGAACCATGGAACAACAAGGAAATTGGTAGGAAATAACTTAATAATGAATAATCCATCATTAATCTGGGTTTATATGGATTAAACGAACAACATCAAGTAAAATCCCCAATTTTCCCAAACTTAAGGTTTTAGGAAAACTTACTGTGATTCGCTTGATCAAAGGATGTTTTGGAATGATTAATCGATGATATGAACTCTAGAACTTCGTGGATTCATTGTTTAACAACATGCCTTCGACTTCTCCAAGACTCCAGCCATGGACAGGAAAGAAAGGAAATGAAAAACGAGTGCAAATAGTACTGCCCGGTCATATTTATAGACAGGCGCATTAGAGTGCGCTAACGGGCAGTCTCGATCGATAACCTTCTGCCAGGGCCCGCATTGACCTAACTTGCCGACTTGTCCTGCTGTCCAGAACCTTCCTGTCCGACCGCGGTAGCGCGCGCTGTGCGGGCGCTTGCGTGCGCTAGCCGACCCATCCAGAACCCCCTGGACTAAACTGCTCGGCAAGGTAGCGTGCGCTGGTCGGCCAATAGCGTGCGCTACACCTGCTGATTAGCACGCGCAACGACCAATAGTAGCGTGCGCTACCTGCTGATCCTCCCCGAGTCCAGAACCTCAGAAACCTCTCTGCCTAGCCCGATAGCGTGCGCTGGTCGGACGGATAGCGTGCGCTACTCCTGCCGAGTTAGCGCGCGCAGCCTTCCGACAGTAACATGCGCTATGTCGGTTCTTGCCGCACCTGCTCAGCCAGTGCCCAGCCGCCATGCCGGTTCCTGCCGCAATTGTCCGGCCAGTGCCCAGCCACCCTGCCGGTTCCTGCCGCAACTGTCCGGCCAGTGCCCAGCCACCATGAATCGACGACTCGATTATCCAAAAACGTACGGAACAAACACGACAAAATGCTCGTGGATAATAACATCGATCCGAAATAAAAACAATGGATAACAAATCACCACATACGGCCATAAATACAAAATTAGTAGTTGAGAAAAATAATATCAGCGCTCTCGTCGATCTCCATCGGTAAGTGACTTGCGTACGCTAGGCAGGATGTTTTACGTACGTTAATGCATGGGCATTACGTATGTAACCTAGTTTACGAAGCAAGGCAGTAGCCTCTGGGCTGCGATAGCGCACGCTAACAAAGTCAGTTAGCGCACGCTAAGGCTGTAGCGCACGCTAAACATGAGATGTTAGCGCACTCTAATAATGAATATTATAAAAGGGGACAGACGGGTTTTGAGATGCATTTAGTCCATTCCTTCTCCTTCAGTCGATAGAGGGAGCTTTGGGAGGTTCTTGAGGTTCCCAAACACGGTGAGATGATGATCTTTAACAACATTAAGATGGAGAGCATGGATTCAAGCCTTGTTCTTCAAGTTATTCATGATTTTTGGAATGGAGTCAAGTGTTCTTATTCTTGGTTCATCCAATCCAGGTAATTTTCGTATCCCTTTGATGGTGGTTCGTTTTTCTTGGATGATTACATGTAAGGAGCATGTTGGATAATCATATGATGATGTTATATGAGATTCAATGGAATTTTGATAAGAGTTTCGGATGTTAGTTAAGATTCTTCATACTATAAGGATGTTGATTCATTTAAACCGATCTAAGAGGGATTTCTGAATCTTGGTAATTATATTGGTCGATTTAGATGAGATGAATCATGATACTAGGTTGAAGGAGGCTCACAACAGTGTCCAAGGATCATGCGATTATCTTCATAAAATCAGGCAATCATCACCGTGAATACAGAGAGAAATACACATTCTCATACATTGACAGAACATCAAATAGCAAGAACTCACAAATCTTCATATCTGGTTCTTCCGGCAATCTACACGCTCTACAACTTAGATAACTAGAAGTCTTTACACTCATTGTAATAGATTCTAACATTAATATTTGTACTCAACAATATACTTATTAATAACATCTCGCGAGAGCATTCAAGCCCGGGATTAACAGCCCCGGCAAATCTTGTGTTATTTATTTTCTCACGGAAGTGTTCTCGCATTTGTTTGTTACTCGATCATTCCAGCAATACTATCTCCGGAGAATATTTTGGGTAACAACAATTGACGCTCGAGGAAGGGCGGCACCTATAACCTTCATTTTTTATTCCTACCGTCTCGAAGAACACTCACTGTTCTCCGGACATATACTTGAAGAAACACTCACTGTTCTTCAAAGAAAGCCTTCAGAAAAATGACACCTGCAACGACCTCCAAGAGAGCCACCCTGCGATCTGCCGGAAATCTCATTCCGGCCCGGACCGAATCCCAGCCCACGGCGGAAGGTGACCACGGCGACGCAAGGCTCTCACTCCCGCCCCCGAGGGACGGTCCTAGCCTTTCACTCGATCAGTTCCAGACCGCGGAACAGATCGAGGAGGCTATAGCCATCCTCAGGGAGCGACGGAGGGCATGCGACTCGCCCACCATCACTCCGTCAGCCATCCGCCGGGCAGGCAAACGGAAGCTCAAGGGGATATATGTTGAGAAATCGACGGAAAGCCCTGAGCCGCAGGAGAAAGCTCTCATAAGGCGGGATGATTCCGTCTTCAGCCGCCTAGGGAGCGATCCCTCATGGCGACCCGGGCACTCAGGCCCCAGCCGGGAGACATCGGAGTCCGAATCCTTTACCAGGAGTTCGGCATACCCGACTCCCAGAAGACAAGCCGGTCAGCGGGCCCCCACTCGCCCAAGAAATGAACCCGCTGGCAAAGAACTCATCATTCACAATGGGTCCAGGGGATCAATGATGCACGATCGCCTTGGCTCGCGCTCCGAGAGCCAATCAGCAAGCAGTCAGGCGACAGCGATGGCCGCCATGCAGCGTCAGCTCGACGAGATGAAGGCGCTCCTGGAAATCGGGGCAGGCGCCAGGAGATCGATCGCCGAACCAAGTGAACCACTCGCGGTCCAGATCGAACTCTCCCCAGTTCAACCAAATATCGCTCCCCCACAAACACCTCTTTATGAGGGGAGATCGGATCCGGAGACCCACTTGAGCAAATTCCGGATCTACATGACCGGCTGCGGAGCATCAGATGCGACGAAATGTCGAATGTTCCCGTTAACTCTGGGCAACCTCGCCCACAGGTGGTACATCTCACTACCACCTCGCTCAATCAATTTCTTTGAGAAGCTGGCGAACGACTTCACGTCGTACTTCGCCGCCAAAGTTGCTCGGCTGGAAGGTCCCCACCACATGATAAAAATCAGGCAGGGAAAGGACGAGCCCGATAAAGACTACATCGACCGGGTGGACGAAATAATCCTTACCGGAGAGCCTATTAGCGACAAGCTCGCTCTCCACTCGGTCCTGGGGGGATTCCATGGCCGCTCGCCCATGTTCAGGCACCTCACAAAGGATATCCCCCTGACCTACATGGTCTTCCGCGTCAGGGCCGCTGATTTCCTGGCCAGGCATAGGATGCTCTCCCTCCGCTTAGTTGAGGGATCTGCCGGGGAAGGCAAGGCGCCGTCCCCTATCCAGAAAAAGTCGGTCGCCAAGCCCAGAAAGGCGGTCGCAAAGCCGCCTGGGGAGTTCAAAGCCTTCGAGGATGTGGAAGTTCACCTCATCCGCAACCTCAATCTATCTCCGGCCCACATCTTTAATGCCATCAAGGGGCGCAAATGGCTCAACAAACCAAAGCCGATAAGGGACAACGGTCACCTAGACCGCAGCAAATTTTGTGCCTACCACAAAAGTCCCGGCCACAACACCAGCCAATGCCGCGACCTTCTCAGATAACTCTGGAGATTGTTTGAGGAATGCAAATTGGATAACTTGGTCACCAGGCCAGAGCCCCGATCAGAGAGGGCCGGAGGGCGCGAGCGCCGACCAAACGATGGGGTCCCTCCCAATCCGGTCGCAAGAATCGAGCAGAACGAGCCAGAGTACTCCGATGAATCGATCCCTCCGATCAACCCTGGCGGCCGGATTAACATGCTTCAGGCGGGAGGCGGAAACCTCGGAGTCCTTTCCCCGGTTTCCACTCTGTCAAACAGAAAGAGGAAGGCCGAACTGAGGGTGTTCGTCGGGGTCCATGTTGTGGTCCCACCGGAGCCGACCATCTCCAAAGACGCGCTCATCACCTTCTCCAACAAGGATAGGGAGGGGGTGCAGTGCCCCAAAGAGGATGCATTGGTGATCTCTGCATGTATCCTTGGGAAGATGGTCGATCGCGTGTTGGTCGACAACGGGAGCTTCTGTAATATAATATTCAAATCTGCTCTTGACCAGCTCAGCAACCTGACCAAGTTCATCAAGCCATTCGACACCGTGCTTCAAGGGTTCGGCGACAGCACAGTCCAAGCCTACGGAAGGATCAAGCTCTCTGTCGAGCTAATATGCTACTACGATCTCAAGGTTAGGATTATTAGGAACCTAAATTTTGTAATCATAGATAGGCCCAACATCTATAATGTGTTCCTAGGTCGTCCATTTTTAGAAACCTTTGAGGCGGTCGCATCTTCTTTCTTTTACTGTATCAAATTCCCCACTGCCGATGGGACGGTCGGTACTATAAAAGGAGATCAGCTAATGGCAAAGAAATGTTTGAATTACTCTTATGTCGTAACTTCTTTCAATACTTCCTAAGCTATTTGTAACATCGAGTCGATCGCATCTGCTCCGGTTGTAACACCCCCAATCTGCTCAGAGATACTACACGCCGTAGAACTTTTCCTCAAAAGTGAGTTGCTCGGGGGAGAGTTTGATGTTTGGTCCCATTACTTGACACCTATGACATAATCTGTCATAGGCGATCGCATCCTTCTGAAGTGACGGCCAGAAAAAGCCTTGCCTGGTTGTTTTATGGATGAGAGCTCGTCCGCCAGCATGGTTCCCACAGATCCCGTCATGGATCTCGGCTAAAACGAGCCGACCTTCCTCCGGTGTAATACACTTGAGGAGGGGAAGGCTGAAAGCTCGCTTGTAAAGCCAGCCATCCAATAGGGTGTATCTGGTCGCACGGAGCTGGAGTTGGCGAGCTTTGGTACAGTCGTCAGGGACCGTTCCATCTTTTAAGTATTTGATGAATGGATTCATCCAGTTCTCCTCGGCAACGGCGACTGTGGTAACTAGGTTTCTGTCGATCGCCGGCCTTGCTTATTTTGTAATTTGGATATTAGAGAAGTCGGCTGCCCCATCTGACGATGCTAGCTTGGATAGGGCATCGGCCTGGGAGTTGTGCTCTCTCGGGACTTGTTCGATTAGCACTTCCGCAAATTTGGTGTACATTTCGGCGACCAGCTCTTGGTATTTGACCATCTGTTCGCCGCGCGCCTCATATTCTCCTTTGACTTGGTTCACGACCAAGAGGGAGCCCATGTAGATATGGAGGCGACGAACATCTAGGGCGAGGGCTAGATCGAGCCCGCCTACCAAGGCTTCGTATTCGGCTTCATTGTTGGTCGCACGAAACCCGAAACACACGGCATTTGTGAAACTTTGGCCGTCGGGGCTAATGAGGACAATCCCTGCCCCTGCTCGCGAGTTGGTCGCTGATCCATCCACGTACAGCTTCCAGGCAGGGCGACCGACCTGGGACGGACTGTGAGGGAATGTTAATTCCACTACGAAGTCCACCAGAGCCTGGCCTTTGATCGCCGTGCGGGGAGCGTAGGTGATACCGTATTGGGCGATCTCCAGTGACCACTTGAGGAGTCGCCCGTTGGTGTCCGGTCGGTGTAGAACTTTCCTTAGATGGAGAGTTGTCAGAACCTCCACTTGATGTTCGAAGAAGTAGGCTCTTAGCTTGCGAACACTCATGACTAGAGCGTAGGTGATCTTCTCCAGAGGTGTGTATCGCGTTTCTGCGTCGTGGAGTGCTTGACTAACGAAGTAGATCGGCAAGTGGACTTGTCCCTCCGCCCTCACCAAAACGGCACTCAGTGCGACCTCTGAGGCCGCCAAGTAAAGGAATAGTTTTTGGCCGGGGATCGGCTTTGCCAAGATTTGGGGGTTAGATAGGTACTCCTTGATTTTGGCGAACGCTATTTGACTCTCCTTCGTCCATGTGAACTTCTTGTTCTTTATGGTCGCGAAAAAAGTCTTGCTTTTATCCCCGAGCCGAGATATGAAATGGTTGAGGGCAGCCAAACAACCTGTGAGGCGTTCCACTTGCTTGACATTCCGTGGCTCCTGCATGTCGAGGATCGCCTGAATCTTGGTGGGGTTCGCCTCGATCCCCCTTTGGCTCACGATACGCCCCAGGAATTTTCCAGAGCTCACCCCAAAGTTGCATTTCTTGGGTTTCAGTTTCATGTTGAACTTCTCGAGGATGGCGAACATCTCCGCGAGGTCGTTGAGGTGGTCTTCCTTCTTGAGGATTTTGACCACGATGTCGTCAATGTAGACCTCCATGGTCTTTCCGATCTGATTGGCGAACATCCCGTTGACTAATCGCTGGTAGGTTGCCCCTGCGTTCTTCAAGCCAAACGGCATTCGAACCCAAAAGTATATGTCTTTTTCCGTGTGGAAGGATTTGTGTTTTATGTCTTTCTCCGCCATTGGGATTTGATGGTATCCGGCGAAGGCATCCATGAACGACATCATTTCGCAGCCTGCTGTGCTATCAACCAAGTGATCAATATGGGGAATCGGAAAATGGTCTTTTGGGCATGCCGCGTTGAGGTCGGTTAAGTCGATGCATAACCTCCAAGAGCTGTTCGGCTTTTTGACGAGCACGGCATTAGCTACCCACTGTGGTTCGTCTGTAGCTACTCCGATTAGTTTATTATCGAGTAGCTTCTTGACTTCTATGTCGAGTGTTGCGTACTTCTCAGGACCGAATTTCCTACGTTTCTGGTTAACGGGCTTCCTTGCCGGGTCGATCTTTAGATAGTGGCAAGCGTGTTCAGGACTTATGCCGACCATATCTTGATGCGACCAGGCAATGACTCCGATGTTCTCACGTAGTAAATTGATCAGATCCTCCTTTAATTCGAGGTCGACGCTTGTGCCGATCTGTATTTCCCGCTCCGGGCGAGTCAGATCTATCGTTACGCTTTCCAACTCTTCGATGGGGACGGTCGCCTCTCATTTGGAATGATTTCCGGACTCGATCCTGGGATCGATGTCGAGGCTTGGCTCGAAACCGATCCTTGGCTCGATGTCGTCCGTCAATCGTTGTGAGATGGCGTCCTCTGAGTCGGGTAACACTCCGATGAACCACATCATGAACGAATCCAATGATTCCAGCCAAACAAGAACAGCTTCCCATATTGAGAATTGATCAAATTAGAATTCGAAAACGCGTCGAATAATAATCAAGAATTTGTGTTTGAAACACGTCAAACAATTAGAACTCAGAGAGAGCAAAAATCAACTTGTGTATTCAATGATCAAATCGACCGAGCTATATGATGTATATATAGCCGCCAGACCCTAGCAACATAAATAAAGGTTACTCCCTAAAACGCCCTTCAACAAGTTTGGGCTACTACCGATTAAGGAAAATACTAAACGAGCAACGCAAAGCAACATAGGGCTGCACATGTCACACCCTTTATTAAATAACTAATACAAAAAAATGATAAACTATGTTATCCCGAGCCCAACCACCAAAGTCACTCCAAGCCTCGTGTACATCTTCTCGCCCAAGTATGTAGCCGCATGTGCATCGCGGGCTGCATGGCCGCTTACGTCGATCATCACCTCGTCTTCTTCCATTAGACTTGTCAATCCCGTATCACTCTGACATATGTTTCGGAGAGAGGATTGAGACTATTTGGCCCCAACCCGCAAACATTCCAGATGAGGATCTTCATGTAGTCCAGCCAAAATCGTTGTGCTTAGACAACATTTCTTCTAGTTCCATTTGATCTGCCCAGTAGCCAGTAGCGGCGTTGTGCATGGCTTGAAGGGGTTTAGATGTGATACGGGATTGACAAGTCCAAGGGAGAAAGACGAGGTGATGATCGACGGAAGCGACCATGAAACATATTTGGGCGAGAAAATGAGACACAGAGTTACCTTAATAACCGGACTTGGAGTAACTTAAACAATAGGTAACATGCATCTTGGGGGAAGGGGGCCAAGTGCTAAAAGAATAAAAGAATTTCAGCATATTTTATTAAGAAAGGCAGCATGATTCTTGGCAACATGTTGTATGAAAAAGCGGCTGTCAGCTTTCAACTTGGAGACAAAGCCCAGTTTTTACTTTTGTCAGCAAGTGACATGAGGAACCTTTATATTATCTTTTATTATTTTAAGACCAGCTTGTAATAGTTAAGATTATCTTGTCAGGCTCCTGTCAGGCTGTTTTTGCCTATAAATAGGCCGATGAAGTTGTAATGAAAAAGAATTGAACGTTGAAGAAATAAGATCACACTTTGTGTTTTCCCTGGTGAATGCTTTTCATCAAAACTTGATTTTTATTCGACGCGTTTCGAGTATTAATCTGATTGATTCTCAATAGATCTTGAGGAGAAATATCTTTATCGAATTATAGGTCTAATTTGATAAAAACAACTGTTTCTACCGTATTTCGATATTCCTCTTGTTTTTCAATACAATATTGTACTTAATCAATTTTCCGCTTCAAGTGCTGCTCGATTGTTCGAACTTGTTTTCTGTTTCTATTAGCAGCTGACTGAAGTTTGCTGTTTCGAGTGCCGCTGCCATTTCCATTCGGCCAAGTCCCTGTCTTGTCAGACGAGCCGCCGTCTTCATCGCGCGCATACCGCTCGTCGATATTATTCTTTATGTAGTTGTTATCAATTCCCGATAGTTCCTTGTCGATAGCTTCCGCTCGTCAAAACAGCTTCCTGCTGTATCGAATACGATTTCGCATCACCAGCGAGAATTCGTATCATAAGTGGTATCGGAGCCCAAGTTCTTGGTCTTTGGCATTATGGATCTCAAATACGCTGATTTCTTGCGCCCCTATCCGCATTACCCTGGTACGACTTGTCCTGCGTACCGATGCCGTCCTGGTCCCTCCTGGACTTCCGGCTCTCCCCAGCTGGTTTCAACTCGATCAGTCGTTCTGCTATCGCAATTGCCTCAGACACGTTCGGTGCCTTGGCCCTCTGCACTTCCAACTTTGCCCACGGTTTCAGCCCATCCACGAACGCGAACAAAGCTTCCTGCTCACTAAGGCTAGGCAACTCCAGCACGATGTCTTGGAACTCCTTCACATAGTCCTTGATCGCCTTGCTGTGTGTCAACTCCTTCAACCTAGCCCGGACCTCAAACTCAACATTCTCCGGGTAAAACTGCCGCTTAAACTCGGCCTTAAAATCCTCTCATGTCTCCATCCGACATGTACCACGCGCGATCTCTGTTTCGCGCCTTCTCCACCATAGCAGCGCCACATCTGCTAAGAAGAATGGAGTCGTCTGCAACTTGGTCGCATCATCTGCTATCCCCGATGCACCAAAGTAACGCTCCATGTTCCACATGAAGTAGTCCACTTCCCTAGCATTCCGCGATCCTTGGAACGAACACGGCCGGGGGTGTCGATTCTATGGGGTGCCGCACCCCGCTGGTCCCTGCCGTGGGCCATTTCCCGCTCGTACAATGTTTTCCTTCCTTCGATGGTCTCGATACTCCCTATGATCTCCTCTCGAAAGGCTGCGATCGTCGACCGAACTTCCTTCCTGACAGCCTCAAGGATCTCCTCACACAAGTCGTGTCGCAAAGCGTTAAGGGTGCCCGTCACCCGATTCTCAAGCTCCTCCAACGACTCGCTCATCTCCGTCATCTGATCGGCCACGTTGCTCCATGCCTCAAGAGCATCTGCATGCTTGCCCATGGTTTCCTCCAGCCGAGCCACTCGTGCTTCCATGGCAACACCTCTTTCCACGGACTTGTCCCTAGACCCTTTCCTGGACTTGTCCTTCTCCTAACCGGGTTGAACTTTAGTGACGCTGGACGTAGTCTCCATCGGTCCTCCTTGCACAAAACCTCTCAGCAACGTCTCAATACGGAAGCTCCTTGAACCACTAGCGTGGCTCCGATACCACTTGTCACGGGGTTGGATTTGAGCACTCGAAAGCTCTTCGGACCCGTGCAACAATAGACTAGAATTGCCTCGATCTATCTAGTAAGCCTTACTCACTCGGTTGCTAAGTATGAAAGAAGGGGTTTACACTTGGGAGTTGAGAGAAAACTTCACTATTTCACAAACACTTACAAGTACACAAGAATGTTGAGTCTTTGAGGGTTGGGAGCAAATGAGCCAACCTCAAGCCTATTTATACTACTCCTAGGACCTAGAAACTTCTCTCCACCTCCTTATTTGGAGGACTCTAGAACATCCTATACAATCCACATACTTCTATCCTATTCTAGAACCTATCTCTAGAATCATCCACACAAGTCTAGATACAATACTTACAAACATATTCTAGAGTATTCTACAAGTACAAGGCATACAATCATCTAGAATACTCTATATCATTCCAGCACTTCATCCTTCTAGGAGTTTCCTAGAGGCTTCTCTTCCATCTCGGGCGCCCGGCCCGTCTCTATCCGTCCCAGCCCGCATCGGCCTGCATCGGCCCGTCTCTACCATGTTCCAGACTCTTCCCGAACCTCCTGGACCAAACCGGTCCGCTTCTAGCTGCTTTCGGTCGAGTCTTTCCTGCTGAGTGACTCCTCAGCTTTTCAATGTCTACTGCCCCCACAAGGCTTTTTCCGTCTAAGCCTATTATAGGGGGGAGGGTCTCTCTCGCACCTCGCGCGCGCGCGCCCGCGCATGCTGGCCGCGCCCGGCATCCCATGCCCGCGTCCGGCCGCCCAGCTCGAGTCCTGTTCCCAGACTCGGCCTTGTCCCGTCGTGCCTTGTCCCACACGACCGTTGCTCGCCCGGCCTTGCCCGCGCCCCCTGCGCTGCCAGACAGTCCCAGACATGTCTCGTCCGTAATGCCCCCTAGGCGATCCGCTTCCCACAGCGGCGTCCGTGCTCCTCCCACGGCTTCCACGCGTGATTCTCCGTCCAATCACGCCGTCCTGAAGGCTGAATATCCACATGCAGCCCGATGCCATGCTTGGCGTCCTGCTCGTGCCTGTCCCTCGGCACCCTGTGCGACCGTCAGCGCACCCATGTCTCGTCGTCGACTGTCGGCCGTAACATTCTCCCCCGCCCATTTCGTCCATGTCATCATCGACGTGGCGGCCCCTCGATGAACCGAACTTCTCCGAGGTGGTAACTCGGATCCTCCTCAAGATTCCTCACGTACTTGAGTGCCGACATAGCTTGTCCCGAAGGCTCTGTGGTCAAGCGTATTTCCTGTAGCTTGGCTTGATCACACATGTACAGCGCCCTCTTGTGAGGAACTACGCCAACATTCTTCTTCTTCAGGAATTCCATGCCCAGTATTATGTCCCGATCATCCATGCTCGTCACCTTGAAGTGCACGCACGGTTCCCACGTGTCAATCTTTAGTCGCACCCCATTGGCGACTCCTGTAACCCGAATGGGTGGTGCATTATTCGACTTCATCCAGCCCCATCCCTCGATGACCTGAAGCCCCAACCTCTGTGCTTCAGCTTCGTCAATGTAGTTGTAATCGGCCCCTGTGTTGACCAACGCCTTGACGGGTTTCCCATTGATCAGCCCCGTCGCATACAACAAGTTTCCCTCTAGCGGTGCTCCGTCCCGCGATGCCATCCCTATGGCTGAGTTCAACACTTGAAGCGTCATCGATGTCCCATCACCCTCGGCATCGTCCCGTGCCTTGGTGTACTCCATGGCGGCTACCCTCGGAAACTTCGAGCATTGCCTCGTCGAATGCTCCGTGCTCCAGCAAATCTCGCATTTCTTCTTCTTCGGACACGCTGCTACGAGATGGTCTGCACTCCCGCACCCATGGCAAGTCCGAGTCCACCCTGACTGCTTGCCGTCCTTGGGCCTGACCATCCTCGCGCCCCTATCCGCATTACCATGGTACGACTTGTCCTGCGTACCGATGCCGTCCTCGTCCCTCCTGGACTTCCGGCTCTCCCCGGCTGGTTTCAACTCGATCAGCCGTTCCGCTATCGCAATCTCCTCGGACACGTTCTGTGTCTTGGCCCTCTGCACTTCCAACTTTGCCCACGGTTTCAGTCCATCCACGAACGCGAACAAAGCTTCCTGCTCACTAAGGCTAGGCAACTCCAGCACGATCTCCTGGAACTCCTTCACATAGTCCTTGATCGCCTTGCTGTGTGTCAACTCCTTCAACCTAGACCGGACCTCAAACTCAACATTCTACGGGTAAAACTGCCGCTTAAACTCGGCCTTAAAATCCTCCCATGTCTCCATCCGACATGTACCACGCGTATTGACTTGTGCTCCCAAATTGAAACCATGGTTAGGACATTTTCGTAGCATATCTTTGTATCTCTCCCATGCTTCGTGGAATGATTATGAATCTTGTTGACGAAATGTAGAGATTTGGTATTTGAGTTTCGCCACTTTAATTGGTGGAAAGTATTTAGTGGTGAATTTTTGGACAAATTCAGGCCAATTTGTTATGCTTCGTGGTGGCAAAGTATCTAGCCACTCTCTTGCTCTGTCCTTCAAAGTGTGCACGAAAAGTCTCATTTTGATCGCCTCGTCATTTACATTTGGATATTTGAAATTTCTACAAATCTCCACAAAACAGTTAATATGGAGATATGGATTCTCGTCGGTTCTTCCATAGAATGAGTTGTTGTTGGAGAAGAGATTGGTGACATCGGGGCGAATTTGAAAATTGTCCACTCCAAATGGTGGATAGATTACACTTGATTGAACGCTCAAAGATGCGGGGTTCATGAATTCCCCAAAGAGCATGTTGTCTTCATTTATTTCCGGCACAATAGGATATTGTTGATGTTGAATGTTTTGAACATTAGGTATTCCCCCTACCGGAGGAATTCTTTCGTTATCATTTCCTTGGGGGAGACGTTGATTTAGTTCGTCCGCCATTGATGGTGAAGAAATAATGTTTTTCTTTTGTTCTCTTCGCCTTCTTCTGAATGTGGCTTCGATCTCGGGATCTAGTGAAACTAAATCACGATTGTACGTCCTTTGCATAGACAAGAGAATCTACAACAAAGAAAAAGTTGTATTTATAACAATAGTTAATAATGTAATTTTTCAAATATATTTGGGGTCATTGGTGAGTATAGTAGTAAAGAATCACAAGTTAGTGAATCAAGAATATATCGCAAGTTCTTAGTGTAGGTATCGCAAGTGCACGATATCGTATCAAGTAGTAAAGTGGACTTTTTGAGTCCGGTTTATTGATCCCATGAGGAAGTTTGGTTATAATTTGAATTATACACTATTAGTCTATTTTTATAGATACTAAGATGAGTGAAACACACAATTAAAGAGTTTGGTTTAATAGTTGCAAAGTAAATGCAATAATAGTTCTAATTTTTAAGGAAATAAAAAAAGATTGCAATAATAATAGATTGATTAACGATAAAATGGAATAGTTGGGATTACAAACTTAGTTCGTCATTAGTTATAGAAGATGTATAGGAGATCATAAGATGAATTTACTTATTATGTTGTGTAGATTCGATTTTCCTTAAAAATACGGTTTCTCTTTCTAACTATAAAACGCCCCTTACATATTGAATCAATCCACTATATTTCTATGTTGATTGGCTTAAATACATAGGATTAGGATTTATGAAAATAACTCAAAGAATCATCTAAGGTCTAGAGGTATATTTATATCCCCTAGAACAACTTAGAGTGAAGATCATTTGATCTAATCAAATATATTTTCTTTCGAAACATATGAAGACCATAAATATCGTCATTTATTGGCCAAATAAATAAAGATTGCTAAAACAATGAAAATCACACACAATAATAAGTAATTCACAATAGATCTTTTATACAAACATAAATAACATGACTAACCTTGTTTATAATCACAACTAAAGGTAACTTAGCCCATGAAGGGTTTATTATACATAATACAAGCTTTGGTGGTCATTTTTAGTTGAATCAAGAGAAAGAATTGATCCTCACTCCCTTAGTAGATAAATGAGAAAGAAGCAATAAACTCTCTGAACAACATATGTTATACCACACTTACACTAATCACTCAAGAACACAAGTGTGTTCTTCACACAAAAAGAAAAGTTTACAAGAAGTGAAAAATTATATGATGAATGATGAAGGATCTAAGGGGTCTATTTATACACCTAAAGTCATTTAATAGCTACAAAACTCCAGCATTATTACAATAGATCAGATCAATGCCAGCCATCCCCTCAATAATACACAAAAAGTATAAAAAATTAGACAAATCATAACAATCTGTCAAGAGTTACGGCCGTAACATTAAGGAGTTACGGCCGTAACTTGGATGACTTATGCCCGTAACACTCTTTAGTTACGGCCGTAACTTGGCTTCGTCAATTTGTTCACTGGTTGCTTTGAGAGTTACGTTTTCAGCCCAGAATTTCTCAGACTTTGCGTTTTTGCCCCAAATCTTCTTCGGATGATAACTTTTGATATATAACTCTGATTTTGAATCCGGAAAGACTGCCAAATTCATCTCGGAAAGCCCTACAACATGAATATATCAAAATTCAACAAAGAGAATATTTAATAAACATGTTATTTCTTGAGTAAATCAGTTATTTAATCCGATCATCATCCGATAAAAATCAAATTATTAAAAACTAATTAATTAAAAGCAAAAAACGAGTTAGCTCAATTATGGGTGAATTTTATCAATACATGTAATACCCTAGATTCTCGGTTCCGGTTATTTTTGAATTTTTGCCGATTGCGCCGTTCATTTGGTTCTGTTGGCGATTTCTTGAGATTTTCCCCTATGTTGGGTACGGCACGATGTACCGTGTTGTGGTGTTCGTCGGGTACGAATTATCGTTGCGTAAGTCGAGCTAATATTATGTCTTGCTTTGTTATGTGTTCGTTTTCGATTTAAATCGTTGGTGTTGTCCGTTAGTGTTTCGTTGCATGTTGAATAATTATTGTTTTGTCGAGGGGTATCGTTTTTGTGCATTTGGTCGACTTTGTAAGATCACCACCGGCGCTTATAACGTCTAAAAATTCTGAAACTTTACAATGTGATAGAGCATAAAATTAGCTTTCCAATGGTTCAAATGACGAGTCAATCGGAGTCCGGACGTAGGAGTTATGGCCGAAATAGCAAAGACTACATAGTGTGTAATTAGCGCACGCTAAATACATATATTAGCGCGCGCTAACGGATCTGGCAGAGGGTTTTGGACTGCATTTTACAGCCGTTAGCGCACGCTACACATACCTTAGCGTGCGCTAACTGTTGACAGTATATATAAGACTGCAGAGGTCAACTTTCGTCATTTCTCCCTCCCCTTTCTTCCTTCCGGTGATCTAGATGATCTTGAGGGTGTATAAGCATGGATTTTGGCCTGATATCATCACCCATCAATATCTTTGAGTTCCTAGTACGAATTTAACAACATCCCAACATCTTTCGCCATTTTAATTGAGCTATTTTCTTCTTAAAACCCTACTTTCGGGATAATTTGGGGTTTATCGTGATTTCATGATTCCAATCCGAAATTGTTGATTCCCTTGTTGTTATCTAGTCTTGTTTATCTTAACCCCCAGTTTGGAGTTTCGTTTTCATGTTTTTATCGGGTTGATTTATGTTCTTGAGATATTTTGGGGTTTTTCTTTTGATTTCAATTCTGGGCCGATTATGATGAATTGGTCATGTAATTCTTGTTGTATTGGTTGTAATCTACGGATTAGTAACTCGTTTATCGACTTCATCTCACCCGGAACATGATTTTGGCTTTCTTGGAACGAACCCTTGAACCCTTGTAGTTTCTTAGTGTCGATTGAGATTTCGTTTAGTGTTGTTGATTCGTAGCGGTGTTATTCTCGTGGTGATTGTGTTGTTATTGATTTCTCGTGAAGGTGGTCGGTTTTTGGGGCTGTTTCGGGGCTATTTTGGGGCTGTTTCGAGGCTGTTTTGGGGCTGTTTCGGGACTATTTTGGGGCTGTTTCGGGACTGTTTTGGGGCTGTTTCGGCCGAGCCGCTTTCGTCGGAGTATTCACAAATTGATTACGAGGCAAGTATCTTGCCCATACATTACGTGTTTTGTGGATATATTAGTTGGTAATTTTCGATACGTGATTTATGAATGTCTATAATTAACTTTCAAAGGAATTGATATGCTTTTCAATACTTCCTTAAAAGATGACTCGTATGATTTCGTTGTTAAATATGCTTGTCTAAGTATGTGTGGGGTATTGTTTTGTGTGATTATGACGTTGTAGATTTATAGCTTAACCTTTCCTTGAGATATGTATGGAACATATGCCTATTGATGATCCTGTGTCATTGTGTCATTCAGCGTGGTTGGATAGGTATTTTCCCTCGTTACTATGTTATTGGTACTAGCCGCATCATTGAAATTCTAGCATGAATCCTATCGTTACTTGATCGTGAGTATGTGTTGGATGAAGTGGCCATTCTAGTAAGGTACCTCGACTATATATATACTGTGATTGACCTTCGAGGCTTGTGGTTTGCAACTGTGATTTTGGAACGTGTGTGTGTGTTGTTCCTTCCACCCGGAGCGTTCGACGGGACGTCTGGGGGTCGATACTAAGGGGTACGGCCACGGAAGTGGACTTGGGTATGTGTGTGGTTGAACTTCCACCCGGAGTGTCCGACGGGATGTTTGGGGGTCGATACTAAAGGGTACGGCCGCAGAAGTGGTTTCCCACTCGGAGCGTTCGATGGGGCGTCTGGGGGCCGATACTAAGGGGTACGGTCGCGGGTTACCAGGTGTAGTTTTCATCTTGAGGATGACGTTGATGTAATATCCGTAATTTCTACTACTGTTGTTTAATATTATTTTATCCGAATTATATTGTATAGTGTGGAATCCGTACAGTAGAGATAAAATAAATAAAGGACTGAGATGCCAGACGTATAATTGTCGATTCGGTCGATACTGCATTCGAGGATATCGTGTATCATGTTATCGTACTTTCGATATAGAGTATATCGTATAAGAATATTATTGGATTCAGTGTTTGTGTTCAGTGTGTCTTATGTTCATTTTTGGTATGTCAAGATGTTGGACAGAAATTGCGGAAGATGGCTAAGTGTTCATTAGCGCACGCTACTGGGTACAGGTAGCGCACGCTACGAAGTATTGATAGTGTATGCTAAGAGGTTCGGTTACGTACGCTAAGGAGGACCCCTAACGTACGTAACGACTTGCTGGATTAGTTCCGGAAGGTGGCCGACAGGTAGGCCCAGGTTGATTTTTATATTCAGTTAGTGCACGCTAACGTATGTTGGTTAGCGCACGCTAACATCAGATCGCCAATAATGGAATCTTAGCTTTCGGCGGGTGGACCCGGCCACTTGCGACGCATGTCCAGATAAGGTCAGCGGGTGTTTGTCATGTAGGGCTAGCGCACGCTAAACCCTATGGTTAGCGCACGCTAATTCCAGATCGGTCAAAGGAATCCCAATAATCGCGGATGCTTTCGGCATGTGGGGGCACGAGTGGTAGGTGTGTACTGTAGGTTCACACTCGTCTCTTTCAGAACTTGCACTGAAGTACGAGCTTCAAACGATCTAGTCGCATTCCCATAAAATGTCGCATGATGTCCTTCTTGCCCACATTCAAAACAGGTCACAGAAGGAGCGTAACAATCACGCCGAACATGCCGTGGTCGTCCACAGTTAAAACACTTATTCATTGCATCTGTAACCGTCGATGCCGTTCTGAACTTCGTTCCGCCTCGGGAAAGATACTGAGGCCTCTTGGATGAATGGAATGAGGACTGGCCCTTGCGGGCCCCACTACCCTTGCTCTCAGTGAAGTTTTCAGACACTCTCTGCTTCTTCGATTCCGCAAATTTCTCCACTTCTGTCTCTTTCATCTCGTAAGCCAGGGCTTTATCCTGATACTGTCGGAGAGTAGTACATTCGAATCCTGACATATATTGTTGGATCTCCGGCTTCATCCTCATGTGGAAGTGAAAAATCTTTTCCACCTCGGTTCTGACCAAATGTCGCACAAAGGTCAGCTGGTGATTAAAAGTCTTAATCATATCTGTCACAGATGCCTCCATATTTTATGGTGAGAAAAACTCTCGGACTCTAGCCTCTCTAACTGGACGATGACAATATTGTGCTTCAATCATTAATTTGAATTCTGTCCAGTCAGCATTATGATCCTCCAGTCAAATGGCTTTCCACCAGTCGAAAGCTTCCCCAGTCAGAAAATACTGAGTGATCGGAACTTTTCGGTCATTGGAACAATTAGTTCCCGCAAATACCTTCTCCAGTTCTTCCAGCCAGTGGTCCCATGTAGGCATCTCTGAAGAACCGTCAAATTTTGGTTGATGTAACTTGACCACTTCTGAAAGCCACTTGTCCCCTCGATTTACTTCGTCACGCTGTTGGCCCATTTTCATTTGCATGCGGTCAACCACTTGAGCAAATTGGGTCATCTGAGTGACCACTTGCTGGAACACTTCCGGCATGTTAGGGTTTGCATCTGCCTCCTCAGTTCGTGCTCGGTCATTATTAACTGACTCCGATTGTTCGCCAGAACTGAAATCAGCTTGATTAGCAACTGAATCCACATCTGCGTCCACATCCACATCTTCCTCTAAACATACTGTAAACACAAATACTCAATACCCAGAGCAAAATCTCTCAACATTTCGTCAATATCCACAAATTGCACAAAAATTAAAACGATAATATCTGAGATTAGGAAATTTACAACCACGGTTCACATGATGACGCTGGCTATACAGTGATGTTATCCGCGACTGACAAATCAAACGATATAAACAGACCCAACTAAACCCAACTTCCAAGATATCCATAAATCTTAGCTCTGATACCATATTCTGTAACACCCCGAGATTTTCGGAATAATTACAGCACCGTAAACCCTTTATATAAGAATTTACAAGGTTAAATTAAAAGAAGAACTGATCAATACGAACAATACCACTAATAGTTGAGTAATTTAATAACCGAGTTAATCATCCAAAACAACTTATTAATACAAAGTTCTCAAATCACCATAAAGAACACACGTACTCGAGTACTTATTACAAAAATAGAATACCAAAACCATTCAGACGGTTAACATCACTGTGCCCCTTCGTCATCATGCCGACACTGTGGTTGCTTCCCCACTCCTCGGCTACCTGAACATTAAACAAATGTCCACCCCCGCAGGGGTTAGCAAATCGATGCTAGTACAAGTACCAATAATTATACGAAATCAGTTATACAACAACAATGTATAACAAAACACAAAGTATGGACTTCCTCTACCGGAATCCAACGATGCGAATCCACATGATTCCATCAACACAACACAGGGTAATCCAAGGATCCAGCACCCTCAACATAGATCCCAAGATGATCCCGTCGGACCAACGCGAGGTGGAAAACCTGTCCAATGATCCAGTGCCCTCAGCATAGATCCCAAGATGATCCCGTCGGACCAACACGAGGTGTAAAACTGATCCAGCGCCCTTAGCATAGATCACACGATCCCATCGGATCAATACAACATATATATACAACTATGCATACACATATGTAAACCACTATGTTCATCAACATGAACAACATATGAATCATAACATGATCGATATTATGACAAATCAACTTGGGCGACCTCATATTCAACATCATGAATGACAATATGCATGATCAAAATCATCCAAATTAAACCAAAATCAAATTAAGGTACTTGCCTCAGAAATGACGAAAAGGATTGATACTTCTAATAACCTTCAACCCGCTCGAAGAACTCTCACTCGATCAATTCACAAAATCCGAACCTTAATTATATAATAACACCAATATAACTAATGGTTCCGGATAATCGTTTCTAAATATTATATGATCATGAAAAGGCATAATCTATCCGATCATGATAAATGCACTAATCTGCCCTAAGACATATCGGTCGAATCATCGCTACGTTACTTATCCGAACAATAATCTCATAATGTTCCAACCAATACTAAACACATCTTCGATTGAATTCTACAAATATACCTCAAGATAGTTCATCTTACAAGGATTCTAACATACCCATGAACAATCCAACGCAACATGATTTCGGAATTAGCTTGAAGAACATCATAATCATCATAAAGCAGTTCATAATCTTCGAAAATTACGTCCTTACAATAGGCACTATCAAGGTTCGACTATTACCAACGAAAGCCCTAAGTTCATACAATTCAATTTTCCTAAACATGTTGTTCGATTCATGAAGTCCATAACAAGCTCAATAACCTCAGTAATCTACTCATGAACATGCCTACGAACATGAATTCTAGACGGTTAGAGTATCACATACCTTACTACGGAAGGAAATGACGAAATCACTTGATGAAAACCCATCTCCGGAAGCTTGAGTACCAATCCAAGATGCTTCCAAACTTCAACAACTAAGTAGAGATGATAAAATGAGGTTTATGTGGTGGGACAAGCTTTCTGGTCTTGCAGAAATCGGACAAGGGGTGAAAGACAACGAGGTGAAATGAAGTGGGGTGCTGTTCCATTTATAGTGTTCTGAACTTTACGTACGTTAACAGTAAGGCCTTACGTAAGTTATCGCCTTAGCATATGATATTGGCCATCCTTAGCGTACGTTAACGTTGTAACACCCCGAAATATTCGGAATAATTACATCGCCGTAAACCCTTTATATAAGAATTTACAAGGCTAAATTTAAGAAATGCTGAATAATAAAAAAGTACTACTAGAAGTTGAGTAATTCGGTGACCGGTTCAAACAACTTAAATCAATCCGATTATTACAAACATCTCAATCATCAATAGGACACACGTACTCGAGTACTGAAAATCAAACCAGAATAACAAAACAACACAACAGATAACATCACTGAGCCCCCTCGTCATCATATTGGTACTGTGGTTGCTTCCTCGCTCCTCGGCTACCTGAACATCAAAACAAATGTCCACCCTGTAGGGGTTAGCAAAACGATGCTAGTACAAGTATCATAATATACAAAATCAGATATGCAACAACGATGCATAGCAAAATACAAATCACGGACTTCCTCTACCGGTATCCAACGAACGAATCCACACGATTCCATCAACACAACAAAGGGTATTCCAATGATCCATCGGCCTCAGCATAGATCCCAAGATGATCCCATCGGACCAACATGAGGTGGAAAAACCCGTCTAATGATCCAGCGCCCTCAGCATAGATCCCAATATGATCCCGTCGGACCAATACGAGGTGGACAACTGATCCAGCGCCCTCAGCATAGATCACACGATCCCTTCGGATCAACACAACATATACAACACAACTATACATACACATATGCAATATTGATATGTCCATCAACATGAACACACAAATAAATCAATAACGATAATATGACAATTCAACTGGAATGACCTCATGTTCAACAACATGAACAACAATATGCATGATCAAAATCATCAATATTACCAATATTCAGAATACGATACTTGCCTTAGAAATGGCGATAAGGTTTGCTACTACGAAAAATCTTCAACCCGCTCGAAGAACTCTCACTCGATCAATCCACCAAAACCCGAACGTTCAACGAACAATAACATCGGTATAACTAACGGTTCCGGATAATCGTTCTAAACATCATATGAACATCAAAATGCGTGTTATACCCAATCATACAAGAGTACTAATCTGCCACAAACCATTTCGGTTGAATCAACACTATGCTACTTCACCGAACAAAAGCTCATAGTATTCCATCTAAGATCAAATGCATCCTTCGGTTGGATTCTTCCATTATACCACATGATAATTCGTCTTACAAGGATCCTAATTATACTCTTCATTAATTCAAAGCAACAAGATATCGGAAATACCTCGATGAACACCATAAGAACTTATACACTAGGTTCAACATGATTAACATCTTCTTCTTCAAGGAAAAATCCCTAAGTTTAATCCATTATGTTCCATTTTATGCATTGTTCGACCATAATAATACGTAAGAACTCAGTAAACTTGCTATAATCAGGTTCATAATTTCAGGACACTACGTTCAAGAGCCCTAACACTATAAGGTTCGATTAATATTCTTAACAACGAAGGAGAACCGAAGCATAACCGAAATTATTCTTCTAAAAACATGGTGTTCGACTCCTCAAGATAATAACTGACTCGGTAATCTCAAAAACAGGTTCAAAACATCACCAAGAACACGTAATCAAGTTGGTGAAGGATCACATACTTCAATATAGTGAAGAACAAAGAAAGACTTGAAGAAACTCAACACCGGAAGCTTGAGCACCAATCCACAAGGGTCTATGACCTTCAAAATCGAGCTAGGATGATGAAATGAGAGGTATATGGTGCTTGGGAGTTCTGAGATTACAAAAATCGTCAAGGGAGTGAGGAGGAAATGAAATGAGGAGGTATATGGTGTTGGGGAGTTCTCAGATTGCATTACGTACGTTATAGGCAATCTTTTACGTACGTTAAAGCCTTAGCGTACGCTATCCTCAAATCTTAGCGTACGTTAACGTCTGGTAATAGCTCACTACATCGATTCTGGCTTCGCTTACGTACACTATTCAAGCCCATTTACGTACGTAAAACTAGGTACTTAGCATACGTTAACAATCCTACCTAACATACATTAAGCCTCATTGACTTGCTTAGCTGGAAAGCTGTCTAGGTTCACTCGGAGCATTATGAACGAATCTTCATCCAGCCCCCAAACGCCGACCTTGTCTGATCTGAAATTGACTGAAGCTTACGTACGTTATGCTGCAACTATAACGTACGTTATCTTCCATATATAGCGTATGTTATGCTCATCATCTAGCGTGCGTTATGACGTGCAGAAGCATGCATGCATGAATGTTAGGAAATACAAAAAAGTCGGGATACGAATATGAGAAACCACACTTCGATTAATAACACCACATAATCGAATGTTACAAGTTCGAATACAGGGAAAATACACAATAATTATCTGGGCATTACATACGACCCCTCTAAAAAGAAGTTTCGTCCCGAAACCTAAGACGAAAACAAATACGGGTATCTCGACTTCATACTATCCTCAGTTTCCCAAGTTGCTTCTTCGACTCCATGTCGAGACCACTGAACTTTAACCAAGGAGATTGGTTTATTGCTCAATTGCTTGACTCGACTCTCGAGTATCTTGATTGGCTTTTCTTCGAACGTGCCAGCATTAGCCACTTCAATCTCGCCGAAATCGATGATATAACTGGGATCCGGTATATACTTCCATAATTGGGATACGTGGAACACATTAAGAACGTGACTCGGCGATGGCGGTAAGGCCAACCTATACGCCAACTCCCCAACTCTCTTAAGGATTTCGAATGGTCCGATATATCTCGGACTCAGCTTCCCTTTCTTCCCCAAACGGAAAATTCCCCGAGTAGGAGAAACCTTAAATAGCACATTATCCCCAATTACAAACTCTAACGGACGACGACTTACGTCTGCATAAGACTTTTGTCGACTCTGGGCAGTCAACAGCCTTTCACGAATCAGAGCTACCTTCTCTTGAGTCTGAACTATCAATTCTGGTTCCGTCCCGATCAAGTAAGAAGAATCATCCCAACACAGGGGCGATCTGCACCTTCTCCCGTACAATGCTTCAAATGGTGCCATCTTAATGGAAGCATGCCAACTATTATTGTAGGTAAATTCAATCAACAGCAAATGAACCTCCCAATCAGTCGACCAATCTAAGGCACAAGATCTTAGCATATCTTCCACTGTCCGAATAGTCCTTTCGGACTGTCCGTCCGTCTGAGGATGATAAGTTGTGCTAAAGTTCAGCTCGATTCCCAAGGCTTTATGAACTGCCTTCCAAAAGTGTGATACAAAACGACCATCCCGATCTAAAATAATGGTCTTCGGAGTACCATGCAATCAGACTATCTCTGCAATGAACACCCGTGCCAACTTCTCTGGTCCCTATGTATCCTTAATACCCAGAAAATGAGCCGACTCGGTTAGACGATCAACTATCACCCAAATCATATTCATCCCCGTTCTGGTCCTTGGCATATTGGTGAGAAAGTCCATCGATATATCCTCCCACTTCCATTGAGGGATAGAAAGCAGTTTCAATATTTCAACAGGTCGTTGATGTTCAATCTTAACCTGTTGACAAGTTAAATACTTCGAGACGTATTCCGCTATGTCCCTCTTCATATTTCCCCACCAGAATTTTTGCTTTAGGTCCTTATACATCTTACTGGTGCCCGGATGAATAGAATAGGGCGCACTGTGAGCTTCCTTCATGATCGTCTATTTCGAAGCATCATCGGGGACGCAAAGCCGACTTTGGAATCTCAAAACCCCATCATCATGTATTATGAATCCTGGGGCCTTTCCTTTGTTCACTTCATCACGTAACCGAAAAATAAGAGAATCATCCAACTGCTTAGACTTAATTTCATCGATTAACAACGAAGTTAATTCCATCATACACAGTTGCCCTTGGACTCCTTGCGACCATACTTCAATTCCTTCACGAATCAATTCTCGTTGAATGCTGGACTGGGATGTAAGGGCTTCCAACATTCGAATAGAAACAGGTTTGTGGCTCAGTGCATCAGCTACCACGTTCGCCTTGCCTGGATGATAAAGAATTTCCAGATCGTAATCTTTGATCAATTCCAGCCATCTCCTCTGTCTTATGTTTAATTCATTCTGACTGAAAATATACTTGAGACTCTTATGGTATGTGAAGATCTGACAATGAGTGTCGTACAAATAATGTCACCATATCTTCAGGGCAAGGACAACAGCTGCTAACTCTAGATCATGTGTCGGGTAGTTAACCTCATACGGTTTCAACTGTCGAGAGGCATAGGCAATCACCTTATCCTTCTACATCAACACGCAACCCACACCCTGATTTGAAGCATCGCTGTAAACCACGAACCCATCAGTTCCATCTGGTGGTGATAATATTGGCGCCGTTGTCAGTCTTCTCTTAAGTTCATCAAAACTAGTCTGACATTTCTCGTCCCACACGAATTTCTGAGCCTTCTGTAACAGTTGAGTAAGCGGGCGAGCAATTTCGGAAAATCCTTCCACAAAACGGCAATAATATCCAGCAAGTCCTAAGAAACTTCGGACATCCTTCACGTTCTTAGGAGATTCCCACTCTAAAATTGCCTCAACTTTCTTCGGCTCTACCTGAACTCTGTCGGTTGATATCACATGCCCGAGGAATGTTACTTCCTTAAGCCAGAACTCATATTAGGAAAGTTTTGCATAAAGCTGTTCATTCCTCAAAGTATTCAAAATGATAAGCAAATGTTCTGCATGCTCTTCTGGATCCTTCGACTAGATCAAGATGTCATCAATGAAAACGACCACGAATTTATCCAAGTATTCTAAGAATACCCGATTCATCAATTACATAAACAATGCAGGGGCATTTTTTAAGTCTAAATGGTATCACCACAAACTCATAGTGCCCGTACCGGGATCTGAAAGTAGATTCGGTATATCAGATTCCTTAATCCTAAACTGATGGTATCCTGATCTCAAGTCGATCTTCGATAATACCATCGCCCCCTGCAGTTGATCAAATAAATCATCGATCCGAGGCAATGGGTATTTATTCTTGATCGTCACCTTGTTTAACTCCCTGTAATCAATACACAATCGGAGGGATCTATCTTTCTTCCGGACATAGAGAACGAGTGCTCCCCAAGGAGAAACTCTAGGTTGAATGTAACCCATTTGCAACAATTCTGTAACACCCTCAAAACTATATGGGAATATTACACGCCATAGATCCTTCCCACGAGGATCTACCAGGCTAATCATCACAAAACGACCAAGTGTGTGTGCCCGACCGGGGCATACAATACAATGATACGGACCGTTAAGGTCAATTATAAACAACTACCTAGACCGATGAGGTCGTACAACTGACGTAAACATAAAAACCCAACTCTATACAATGAACACCCACACAGGGGAAAGGACACAAAACAGCAGAAAGCGGAAAACGACTCTAACGATAACTCACTCGACTCAACTCCCAAATCTCGATTAGTATCGTAGCCCGTCACTTCCTGTGCCGATCCTGAGACTGCTCCCCGAACATACAAGCCCCTGGACACAAAACAGACATCCACCCCCCGATTATTCGGGGGTTAGCAAAATTCCACTATTTTTCTAGTGCAAGTATAATACGATACGAAATGCAACAAGTAAATAGCAACCACGAATTTACCACGGAAATCAACTATCAAAATGTTCCCGAGAAGTTTTAGAATTTCGAACTCAAGTAAGTAATATTGAAAAGGAACTCATTAGCTCGGGGATTTTTAAAGTAGAAATTATTTTGGACCTCAAGTCCCGATTTACAAAACCTTTTCGAAAACGTTAGGGCCTTAGCCCGATTCTAATTTCAAAACACACTAGCTAAGATTTCATTATGAGTCCGTGGCCCATGTTTTAAAACGTTATCCAAACAATCACTGTTATACGATCACTGTTCCACAATCACTGTTCGTACACATCATGTACCGAACTCCGGAGGCCTCGACGGACCCTACCCGGACTACACATGTTGTTCGTACACATCATGTACCGAACTCCAGAGGCCTCGACGGACCCTACCCGGACTACACACGTTGTTCGTACACATCATGTACCGAACTCCAGAGGCCTCGACGGACCCTACCCGGACTACATACACTGTTCGTACACATCATGTACCGAACTCCAAAGGCCTCGTCAGAACCTTACTTGGAACACACGCATTGACACGTCACAACTCATATTGATCAACTCACACATCACCACATGCAACACGCATAATTAACAATACGTCACCTCAATCAACAGTAACACCATAATACATATTAAGGTATGTAATTAAACCGATATAAATATCATCATCATCGCGAACACTTAACCATGATCAATCACGCAAGACACAAGTCATAGAATTAACACAACCAACACAATTTGCACGACATTATCCAGGTGAGGATATCATCACTATCATCAACCGTTCACGATTATAAAATCACATGAAACATATTCACGAAGGTAAACCAAATCATCATAAACCTAGCACGAAGTCTCTATTCACAAGGCACAAATCGTATATCAAGATACTTGCCTCATTAACCGCTACCAAACACCCCGACGAACACGGCTCCTCCGATAGACCTCGAACACCTATAATCCTCCGGGCGAAAACAACGGAATTACGATTACAACAAGAATCAAACCCAAAAACAACGGAAATCCTACTAAACTATCGAAGGAGACTCATTGGGATAGTTAATCGAATATTAAAAGTTCAAGACCCTCCAAGAACAAAGAAATCACCCCTCGAGTCGAACGAATCAAAGATATGAGTATCCAATCCGTAGAACATGTCCAAAACAATGTTTATACAACAATTAATTGATCAAAAATGGATTGGAATCGAAATCATAAGGAAAATCCCCAAAATCTTCAAAAACATGGGTTCAAGCCAAAATACCTCGATTCAGATGAAGAAAAAGGATTAGATGATGATAATAATCATGATTCAAGCTTCCCAACTGATGTACTACTGATTTCCGATCAAAACCTTCGATTTCCATCGAATATTCGCGGAGAAGGAAGAAGAAAGGTGAAGAATGGCCCAAAAACCGTCGGCAGACCTTATATAGGCAGCCTGCCTACTGCCTTACGTACGGAATCGGCCATGGCTGAACCCTCTGCCCAAAACTGTCGACAGTGTTACGTACGTTACCGTCCAGGGGCTTACGTACGTAACAGGCCTTACGGCCGTAACTGCCGTCCCATTACGGCCGTAGTCGAACATACCTGGGAAACTGCCCAACCCGTGCGTGAGCCTTGCGGCCGTAATCGGCAAGACGTTGCGGCCATAACCGGCCATGTCTTGCGACCGTAACAGGCACTGCATTGCGACCGTAACTCGGCCAGGTCCTACGGTCGGGACTCAATCATTCCGACAGTCCGGTTAGGCATTCGACAACATCTCGGTCACGCTAACGCACCGGCTAAGATTCAAAGTAATAACGAGCAAATTACGAAACAAAACATACTACACCACATGCTCACATTTAGTCAAAGAAACATACGGGACGACAAGTCTCGCTTGTCAAACACTACAATTGAGTATATCAACCCGTTTCTGACAGAAAAACGAATTCCATATAATCATAATGGCAAGAAATAACCGACACCATTCGACACATAGTTCAAGGCAACCGAAATAAAAATCTCGGGTATTACATTCTACCCCTCTAAAAATAAGTTTCGTCCCGAAACTTAAAACAATGTCATCATAGTGATACATAACAAAACACAAAGACACATAATAAATTACTAATTTCATGACCCCATGGTCCGATGTCACGTCTCCGTAGGTTCAGCAACCATACGGAAACTTATTCGAACAAAGTATCAGTTAACAAGCTCCAAACATAAAAAAATGTCACATAACATAACTCCACACGAGAGACAATCCGCAGTACGAGCACAAAACACTATCGCTGGACAACACTGGGTCCTCTAGAAGCAGGAATGGAACTCCGGTACTCTATCATCTTGGCAACAATGTCGCAGTACTGAACTCGATGCCCCTCGCATCCACAATTATAACAAGTCACCGGCGGTTTCTTACAATGCGCACGTTCATGGCCCAGAACGTTACAGTTGAAACACCTTGGAGTATTACCAGAACTCAAAGACACCAGCTTGGGTCTTTTAGATTTCACAGTTGACCAAGAAGGTCCCATACTCGACTGATACGAGGGTCGAGGTTTAGGATCCCAATTCTCTCACTTCTCGATGCGTTATCGGATATCTTCTACTTCTTCGCTACCGATACAGACTCGGTAGACATTATAGCCATTTCAAATGCTAAGGCTCGATCCTGATAGTCCTTCAACGTTATACACATAAAAGGAGCCATACACTGCCGAACCTGAGGTTTCATACGCATATCGAAATAACGAACCTTATCTGCCTCACTTCGCACTTGATCTCGAACATAACACAGCTGTCGATTGTAATCGACTATTGCCTGGGATATCGACACATCTCGGGGCATAGCCAAGAAAAACTCGACAATTCTATGCTCCCTAACAGGCGGCGGACAATACTCGGCCTCCGTAGCAGTCTTGAATTCAGCGCAAGTAGCGGTACGATCACTAGGCGCTACAGCCTCCCACTAGTCTGCAGCTTCCCTATCGAGCAGGTATTGAGCAATATGCACTCTTCTCTCATCGGGACAAGCTATGGCATCAAATGTTCTGTATAACTGGAAGAGCCAGTTCTCCCAACCTAACAAATCCGAAGAACCTACAAAACGGGGCGGGTGCATTCTCATCACATCTCGTAACCACTTACTAGCTCTATTATCCTCATCTGGGATCTCATCCTGGTGCACGTTCTGATTCATCTGCGCCAACTCGTCAACCACCTGACGAAGGACGGTGGCGGCGCCAACATCAGCATTACCTCTGGCTGATTGCCTTGATCACGCGACTGGTCATCCCGACCACCGGTACTGAGCTCATTGGCGCTCGACAATGAGCGAGTCGCCCTCTCATGCTCCTGATTATGACCCCTACCTCGGCCGCGAACCCCCAGCATACCGAACGGACCACCATACGGGATAACATAACAAAATAATCATCACCAAACCAACATAAGACAATAAACAGTAGTACAATACAATATTTACTCCAAGTCATTACATGAGTACACGAACTAACACTCCAATAATAGAACTTAAATTCAAAATTAATTCGCACGGTCACACCAACAGAGAGGTATGACCTATATCAAAACAAACACGGTCAAACTCGCATACATCTCATTGGGGTCAAACACTTGTAATAATCTTTAAAAATAAAGTTTTTCCGAGGTATTTGTTCGAATGATAATATTTTAAAATTCAGGAGTTGAAAATTTTTGGTGAAATGAAATTTTTGAAAACACTTTTCATACCTCGTCGTTTAGTCAAAACCATGAACCCATTATCAAAACTGTCTTGTTTGAAATAATTTGTCAAAACAACACGTTGAAACTCTAATCTTCTCGATAAACGATATCATCAAAATGACCTTTTCAATATATATATCATTATCATCGTTAACGACAAACGGGGTAATCACATGTAACAAAAAATAACGCACATGATGATCCGCGGTCATGCCTCTCGGCATCGACTCCCAAAGGTATCGCTAAACTAATCCCACGTGGAAAACCTCTTGTACTCGCACTCAACATTTCCACAGATTAACTACCACATCCGTATAATGACATAGAATGGCACGATCAAATCATATTATGCAGTCACCACACTTACGTGTACAACCAAGATTTCTAGCAAGGATGGTAATGTTCATCAACACATTAACGATACCTATACAGAGTAACCAACCGAGTGCGACATTACCGATAAAACAGTAAAAATTCACGGTCGTCACTGGCGGACCATACGACTATGTCTACTGAAATCAAATCATTGGTAGAGGGCGCGGATACAACTATAACAACAAGGTTATCACCGCGACAGTCAAAAGCTTACGGCCGTAACAACAAGTTGTTTACGGCCGTAACGTCTATAAGATTACGGCCGTAATGGGAAACATCTTACGGCCGTAATAACTAGCTGCAGGATAATAGAATTGTCCCAGTAGCCCCGACACGGCTCCGACGATTAGGGATCGACTCCTAACAAAGTATTACAACATTTAGAAAACACTGCAATATTATATGGCGAGCACAACAACATTACAAACTTGTCGCAACTACTTGGCCCCAACACACAATCACATAGTGCTTAAAATTCCGAAAACCAAGGTCGTTTGCAAAACAAAAATTTCCCAGAATCCTTTCGATCGTAATAAAAATGACGGTAGTATTTTGCAATGTCCGAAGTATTTTAAAACACATTTTCCAAATACCGACTGATGGTGCTATTTGAAAATACATGACCAACTTGTCACAATTCAACCGATTTCAAAATCCACACAAACCGTTGTTTAACTGCACCATCAAAATATTTTCAAAAATCTTGATTTCCACAAAAATGCTCAAACCAGTAGAGTCTTTCAGGAAAACCATTTTCAAACCTACCCGCAACGGGCAGAATTATAACAATCCAAAATAGTCCAACTTAGAACCACGTGCCCAAACGGCAAACGGGATCACCAATTTAATCAAATGCATCTCATGGGCATCAAGTTAAACATACAACGAAACCAGGTCTCTCACAAACTCTACTGTCTGTACCTTTTTCGGAACGATCAAAGTTTACAACTTTCACCTTATACCACCCCACACGGTGGTTCAAAGTCAAAACATCAATACGTCTAGTTCTATACATATACAGTGTATCACAAGTATCGAATACAAATTCCATTACACAACACCGTGCAAATAACATTATGCACCACAAATATCACACATAAATGAAATCATGAACACAGATATTATGCATAAAAGAGGAAACTTACGTCCACAGGCCGCAAGGAGATGACGGTCGCCCATGATACTAATCTTATCCGACAACATATCCGACACGCTGTGACTACGCACAACTCAACTTGTCACCCGTCAATTCAAATGACGAGACAACACATTACTCGACAAACCACGACTCGACTTGACCCGATAGCCTAGGTTTCCGCAACCTAACCTCCGATACCATAAATGTAACACCCCTAAAACTATATGGGAATATTACATGCCGTAGATCCTTCCCACGAGTATCTAGAAGGCTAATCATCACAAAAAGACCAAGTGTGTGTGCCCGACCGGGGCATACAATACAATGATACGGACCTTTAAGGTCAATTATAAACAACTACCCAGACCGATGAGGTCGTACAACTGACGTAAACATAAAAACACAACTCTATACAATGAACACCCACGCAGGGGAAAAGACAAAAAACAGCGGAAAGCAGAAAACGACTCTGACGATAACTCACTCGACTCAACTCCCAACTCTCGATTAGTATCGTAGCCCGTCACTTCCTGTGCCGATCCTGAGACTGCTCCCCGAACATACAAGCCCCTGGACACAAAACAGACATCCACCCCCCGATTACTCGGGGGTTAGCAAAATTCCACTATTTTGCTAGTGCAAGTATAATACGATACGAAATGCAACAAGTAAATAGCAACCACGAATTTACCACGGAAATCAACTATCAAAATGTTCCCAAGAAGTTTTAGAATTTCGAACTCAAATAAGTAATATTGAAACAGAACTCATTAGCTTGGGGATTTTTAAAGTAGAAATTCTTTTGGACCTCAAGTCCCGATTTACAAAACCTTTTCTAAAACGTTAGCGCCTCAACCCAATTCTCATTTCAAAACACACTAGTTAAGATTTCATTATGAGTCTGTGGCCCATGTTTTAAAACGTTATCCAAACAATCACTGTTATACGATCAATGTTCCACAATCACTCTTCGTACACATCATGTACCGAACTCCGGAGGCCTCTACGGATCCTACCCGGACTACACACGTTGTTCGTACACATCATCTACCGAACTCGAGAGGCCTCAACGGACCCTACTCGGACTACACACGTTGTTCGTACACATCATGTACCAAACTCCAGAGGCCTCGACGGACCCTACCCGGACTACATACACTGTTCGTACACATCATGTACCGAACTCCAGAGGCCTCGTCAGACCCTTACTTGGAACACACGCATTGACACGTCACAACTCATATTGATAAACTCACACATCACCACATGCAACACGCATAATTAACAATACGTCACCTCAATCAACAATAACACCATAGTACATATTAAGGTATGTAATTAAACCGATATAAATATCATCATCATCACGAACACTTAACCATGATCAATCACGCGAGACAAAAGTCATAGAATTAACACAACCAACACAATTTCCACGACGTTAGCCAGGTGAGGATATCATCACTATCATCAACCGTTCACGATTATAAAATCACATGAAACATATTCACGAAGGTAAACCAAATCATCATAAACCTAGCACGAAGTCTCTATTCACAAGGCACAAATCATAGCAAGATACTTGCCTCATTAACTGCTACCGAGCACCTCGACAAACACGGCTCCTCCGATAGACCACGAACACCTACAATCCTCCAAGCGAAAACAACGGAATTACGATTACAATGAGAATCAAACCCAAAAACAACGGAAATCCTACTAAACTATCGAAGGAGACTCATTGGGACAATTAATCGAACATTAAATGTTCAAGACCCTCCAAGAACAAAGAAATCACCCCTCGAGTCGAACGAATCAAAGATATGAGTATCCAATCTATAGAACATGTCCAAAACAACGTTTATACAACAATTAATTGATCAAAAATGGATTGGAATCGAAATCAAAAGGAAAATCCCCAAAATCTTCAAAAACATGGGTTCAAGCCAAAATACCTCCATTCGAATGAAGAACAAGGATTAGATGATGGTAATAATCATGATTCAAGCTTCCCAACTGATGTACTACTGATTTCCAATCAAAACCTTCGATTTCCGTCGAATATTCGCGAAGAAGGAAGAGGAAAGGTGAAGAATGGCCTAAAAACGAGTTGACAGGCCTTATATAGGCAGCCTGCCGACCACCTTACGTAAGTAATCGGCCATGGCTTACGGCCGTAACTGGCCATAGCTGAACCCTCTGCCCAAAACTGCCGACAGAGTTACGTACGTTATCGGCCAGGGGCTTACGTACATAATAGGCCCTACGGCCGTAACTGCCGGCCCATTACGGCCATAGTTGAATATACCTGGGAAACTACCCAACCCGTGCGGGATCCTTACAGCCGTAATAGGCAAGACGTTGCGGCCGTAACCGGCCATCTCTTGCAGCCGTAACAGGCACTGCATTGCGGCCGTAACTCGGCCAGGTCCTACGGTCGGGACTCGATCATTCCGATAGTCCGGTTAGGAGTTCGACAACATCTCGGTCACACTAACGCACCGGCTAAGATTCAAAGCAATAACAAGCAAATTACGAAACAAAACATACCACACCACACGCTCACATTTAGTCAAAGAAACGTACGGGATGACAAGTCTCGCTCGTCAAACACTACAACAGAGTATATCAACCCGTTTCTGACAGAAAAGCGAATTCCATATAATCATAATGGCATGAAATAACCGACACCAACCGACACATAGTTCAAGGCAACCGAAATATAAATCTCGGGTATTACAAATTCCTCAAGCTGTTTCTCTAACTCATACATCTCGATTGGCGCCATGCGGTATGGTGCTCTGGAAATAGGAGCGGTTCCAGGCTCCAATTCGATATTAAACTCTACAGCTCTTCATGGAGGTAACCTAGGTAGTTCGTCAGGGAATACGTCTGAGAATTCGTTCACAACTGGAATAGATGAGAGCTCTAATCCTTCTTCCTTCTTCATGGCATAACACCAAAATCCGTGACAACCCTGCTTTAGCAATTTAACTGCTTATATGGCTTTGATCACTTTCCCCGAGCTTCCTGGTATCCATCCTTCGAATAAGTGTTCAGATCTGTCATCAGAAATAATCGAGATAACTCTCTTCCGATAACTCAAAATAGCCCCATAATGATTGAGCCAATCGTCTCCAAAAATTAAATCGTCACCATGGATGTCCATCACAATAAGATTTGACGGCCAATCTCTCCCTCCTATAGACACAGGGAAATTCCTAGCTTATAGATTTCCCACAATTATCTCCCCGCTCGGCAGACTCACAACATAAGGTTCACAATCATGCAAACACGAGATTTTCAAATAATTAACACAGTTCAAAGATACGAAAGAATGCGTAGCTCCTGGTTACAAAAGAATCTGAATCGTACCTGATGCAACAGCAGTGTTCTGATCATCTGACCTCCTCATCTCATAAAGGCGCGGAGGAACGGACCCAGCACTGGATGCCTCTCTCTCTTTCTGAAATTCTGTTGTTGAAGACCACTCTGCTGTGTTGGGTTCACACTCGTCTCTTTTGGAACTTGTGCTGAAGTGCGAACCCCAAATGATCTAGTCACATTTCCGCAAAAAGTCGCACGATGCCCTTCCTACCCACATTCAAAACAGGTCATAGAAGGAGCGGAGCAATCACGCCGAATATGCCCTGCTCGCCACAGTTATAACACTTCTTCGCTGCATCTGAAACCGTCGATGCGGTTCTGAACTTCTTTCTGCCTCGAGAAGGATATGGAGGCCTTCTGGATGAATGGAATGAGGACTAGCCCTTGCGGGGCCCACCACTCTTGCTCTCGGTGAAGTTGCCACACACTTTCTGCTTCTTTGCTTCCGCAAATTTCTCCACTGCTGTCTCTTTCATCTCGTAAGCCAGTGCTTTGTCCTGATACTGCCGAAGGGTAGTACATTCAAATCCGGACATGTATTGCTGGATCTCCGGCTTCATCCGGATGTCGAAGTGAAAAATCTTTTCCGCCTTGGTCCTGACCAAATGTCGCACACAGGTCAGCTGGTGATTAAAAGTCTTAATCATGTCTGTCACAGATGCCTCCATATTTCGTGGCGAGAAAAACTCTCGGACTCTAGCCTCTCTAACTGGACGAGGACAATATTGTGCTTCCATCATTAATTTTAATTTAGTGCAGTCAGCATTATGATCCTCAGGTCGAATGGCTTCCCACCAGTCGAAAGCTTCCCCAATCAGAAAATACTGAGCGATCAGAACTTTTAGGTTATCGGGACAATTAATTGCCGCAAATATCTTCTCCAGAACTTTTAGCCAATGGTCCCATGTAGGCATTTCTGAGGAATCGGCAAACTTCGGTGGGTGTAGTTTGACCACTTCTGAAAGCCACTTGTCTCCCCGATTGTCTTTGTTACGCTGTTGGCCCATCGTTGCTTGCATGCGGTCAACCACCTAAGCAAATTGGGTCATCTGAGTGACCACTTGTTGAAGCACTCCTGGCATGTTAGGATTTGCGTCTTCCTCCATAGTTCGTGCTCTGTCATTATTTACCGATTCCTGTTGTTCGTTAGAAGGAGAATCAGTTCGATTAGCCGACAAATCCAGGGTAGACGACGAATCTTCTCGTCTCGCATTTCCACATCCGCGTCCACGACCTCCTCTCAACATACTGTAAAATCAAATACTCAATATCGAGAGCAAAATCTTCTAAAAATTCGTTAATATCCACAAAACACGAGATTAGGAAACTTACAACCACGGCCCTCATGACGACGCTGGCTGTGCAGTGATGTTATAAGCAACCAATAAATCAAATGACATAAATAGACCCAACTAAACCCAACTGCCAAGATATCCATGAATCTTAGCTCTAATACCATATTCTGTAACACCCCGAGATATTCGGAATAATTACAGCGCCGTAAACCCCTTATATAAGAATTTACAAGGCTAAATTAAAGAAATGCTGAATAATACAAAAGTACTACTAGAAATTGAGTAATTCGTTGACCGGTTCAAACAACTTAAATCAATCCGATTATTACAAACATCTCACTCATCAACAGGACACACGTACTCGAGTACTGAAAATCAAACCAGAATAACAAAACAACACAACGGATAACATCACGGAGCCCCCTCGTCATCATGTCGGTACTGTGGTTGCTTCCCCGCTCCTCAGCTACCTGAACATCAAAATGTCCACCTCCGCAGGGGTTAGCAAAACGATGCTAGTACAAGTATCATAATATACAAAATCAGATATGCAACAACGATGCATAGCAAAATACAAATCACGGGCTTCCTTTACCGGAATCCAACGATGCGAATCCACACGATTCCATCAACACAACAAAGGGTATTCCAATGATCCAGTGCCCTCAGCATAGATCTCAAGATGATCCCGTCGGACCAACACAAGGTGGAAAAACCCATCCAATGATCCAGCGCCCTCAGCATAGATCCCAAGATGATCCCGTCGGACCAACACGAGGTGGACAACTGATCCAGCGCCCTCAGCATAGATCACACGATCCCTTCAGATCAACACAACATATACAACACAACTATACATACACATATGCAAAATCGATATGTCCATCAACATGAACATACAAATAAATCAATAACGATAATATGACAATTCAACTGGAATGACCTCATGTTCAACAACATGAATAACAATATGCATGTTCAAAATCATCAATATTACCAATATTCAGAATACGATACTTGCCTTAGAAATGGCGACAAGGTTTGCTACTACGAAAAATCTTCAACCCACTCGAAGAACTCTCACTCGATCAATCCACCAAAACCCGAACCTTCAACGAACAATAACATCGGTATAACTAACAATTCCGGATAATCGTTCTAAACATCATATGAACATCAAAAGGCGTGTTATACGCAATCATACAAGCGCACTACTCTTCCCCAAACCATTTCGATTGAATCAACACCATGCTACTTCACTGAACAAAAGCTCATAGTATTCCATCTAAGATCAAATGCATCCTTCGGTCGGATTCTTCCATTATACCACATGATAATTCATCTTACAAGGATCCTAATCATACTGTTCATTAATTCAAAGCAACAAGATATCGGAAATACCTCGATGAACACCATAAGAACTTATTCACTAGGTTTAACATGATTAACATCTTCTTCTTCAAGGAAAAATCCCTATGTTTAATCCATTAAGTTCCTTTATACGCATTGTTCGACCATAATAATACGTAAGAACTCAGTAAACTTGCTATAATCATGTTCATAATTTTCGGACACTACGTTCAAGAGCCCTTGTAACACCCCCAAGACGATCTGGGCATATTACAGCGCCGTGGACCCCACACTGTGGAATCCACCAGGCTAACGTACCAACAAGACATTCAACAACGACATACAATCATCAACAAAACGACAATTCAATTAAAATACTACAATCCGACAATTAAAATCTAACATCAAATCCATTTCTCAAAATGGGAACACAACATTAACAATTTTAAAAAGGAAGTACTCGAGTACTTAAACCACTTTCATAAAACAGAATTCTCCAAAACAAGACATCAAATAAATGACAGGACAGAACACCAACAATCAACTACTGGACAGTATCATGCTTGCCCATCATCCTCATTCAGCTCGAGTGCTCGCTTATCTCCAAGACCTGTACCTGAAATACAAAAGTATTTCCCCCATTTAAGGGGTTAGCGACAACTGCTAGTGCAAGTACAATCCATTTGAACTACATTCTAATCAGATGAATATATGCGCCAAAAATCATTTTAGAAATCATTTATATTCCGGAATATTTACGATGCACAAGCACAAAACACATTTTCTCCAACAAAACAATTCAAAGTTAACCTTGGTATGAGACTCACGGCCACCGTACCCCGCAGAGCCCCGTCGGACATCCCTGGGTGGTTAACCACAGTTCGTTATACGCACACACACGGCAATACGTATCCCTAGAGGCCCCGTCGGACCGTCCCTAGGTGAACATACACATATCCATCCACAACAACCACGAATAGCCATAATTCAAATACTTGAACATTTAAACAAATGTAAAGTACTTGCCTTTGAGACATTCTTGAAGAATCAGAAATGAAATACGACTACGAACGGTCTGGGTGGAAAACAACGGTTCCTAAACAAAGGATCAACATAGTTCAGTCCCAACTGACAACAATAATCGATTGGAATACACTCATAACCCATATTATAAACTACGATAATGAACGATCAATCGATACGGGCGAGGGTTTACGCAAAATCTCCCCGTATCAACAATTCACAGATTAATTCAAGGAAAACGGATTGGGAATCACCCAATAACAACAATCGGTAAGAAATTTCGCAACATACATGAACAATTCGGAATCAATCACGAAAAACCCGAAAACCCCCCAAATTAGATGAGTTAGGGTTCCTGAAGAAAATACCTCGGATTCGGACGGTGGAGGACGATTACGTTGATGGTAATATGCTAACGCGATTCTACGGTGATGGAACACAAAGAATTTTCCGACCAAAACTGAAGGGAATCGCCCGCTGGAGTCGCCCCGTGAAGAAAACGAAAGTAAAGAGTGAAAAATGCTGTTTCTGAACTGCCGCTGCTCTATTTAAACTGCATAGTTAGCACAAGCTAACTAACACAAGTAGCGCGCGCTAACGGGGCTTATAAACAGTCCAGAAGCTACTGCTCGGCGTCGCTAGCGTGCGCTAGACAGGTTTAGTGCGCGCTAAATACCACTCGATAGCACACGCTAACAACAACTAGTTAGCGTACGCTAACTGCTCATCGATAGCGCACGCAAGAGAATAAGGAGCACCGTGCGCTACCCACGCAGCAGTTCAGTACTGCTCAGATCAGCAGTACGTTGCTGCCGAAGGTACAAAACTCGAAATGCACGATAAGGCCAGAATCCAGAAACATAAACACGAAGTAAACAAGACAATAGAGGTAAGCGCTGAAAGAAAATACAATTCCGACCACCGGAGGGTCCGTAATGCGACAACGAAAATGAGATTCCCTAAACTTATAGGAAATTACAAAAATGGCCCAGTGCCGAAAATCATGAAACGACGTCGGATTTACAAACTGAAAGTCTCAACATGACCAACTCAACCATACGAACTTGCACAAACCAAGAAACAATGAAAACGAACGAGTTTTACAAGAATCGAATGTTCATACGGCAAAACATGTCATAAAACGAAATTACGTGAAAACACCTCCAAAACTCGTCCAAATGGAAAAACTCCAAGAATAAAGTAGATTCACAATGTCGAAATGGTTACAAGCGAGTCGATAAAAATAGACATACACCAAAAATGGAAACTGCTAAAAATGGAAAGTTACGGATATTACATTCTCCCCCTCTAAAATAAAGTTTCGTCCCGAAACTTAAGAATCAAAAAGCTCGGGGTGCCTCGAACGCATATCCTCCTCTAACTCCCATGTCGCTTCTTCTACTCCGTGCCTCGACCATTGCACCTTAACCAAAGGAATTGTTTTGTGCCTTAACTATTTGTCTCGACGCTCCAAAATTCCGATGGGCCTCTCCTCAAACGTAACATCCTTCTCGATCTCTACGTCTACAAAATCAATAATGTGGGATGGGTCCAGAACGTAGTTCCTCAACTGGGAAACGTGAAATACGCTATGAACATGACTCAGCAATGGAGGTAAAGCCAAACGGTATGCCAACTCACTGACTCTCTCCAATATCTCGAAAGGCCCAATATACCTCGGGCTGAGCTTCCCCTTTTTCCCAAAACGGAAAACTCCCTTCGATGGAGACACTCTCAACAGAACATGATCTCCCACCGCAAACTCCAAAGGTTGACGCCTAACATCCGCATAAGACTTTTGCCGACTCTGAGCAGCCAACATTCTCTTTCTAATCAACTCAACTTTCTCCCTCGTCTCTAACACAAGGTCTGGCTCGGTGCCAACTAGATCAGACGACTCATCCCAACATATCGGTGATCGGCAACATCGGCCATAAAGTGCCTCATATGGTGCCATCTTAATCGACGCGTGCCAACTATTATTATACGCAAACTCAATCAAGGCGAGATGCTCCTCCCAGTCACTACTCCAGTCTAACGCACACGCGCGTAACATATCCTCGAACGTCTGAATGGTACGCTCGGACTGTCCGTCGGTCTGAGGGTGGAAAGATGTACTCAAACGCAAATGTGTCCCCAATGCCTTATGTACCGCCTGCTAGAAATGCGATACAAACCGGCCATCTCTGTCCGAAATAATGGTCTTCGGCATACCATGAAGTCTCACTATCTGCGCGATAAAAACACGAGCCAACTTTTCCGGACTCCAAGTGTCCTTGATGCCCAGAAAATGTGCCGACTTAGTCAGTCGGTCTACGATCACCCACACCATATTCATTCCGGTCTTCGTCCTAGGCAAGTTCGTGACAAAATACATGGAGATATCCTCCCACTTCCATTCCGGGACGGGAAGTGGTTTCAACATCCCGGCTGGCCGCTGATGCTCGATTTTGACTTGCTGACAAGTCAAACACTTAGCCAAAAACTGAATTACCTCATTCTTCATGTCGTTCCACCAAAAATTTTTCCTCAAATCTTTATACATTTTACTCGAGCCCGGATGGACTGAGTAAGGCGACGCGTGAGCCTCTCTCATAATATTCTGCCTCAATTCCAAGTCGTTCGGAACACAAAGCCGACCTTGGAATCTCAACACACCATCCTCATGTATCACGAATCCCGGGACTTTCCCCTTCTCCACATTCTCTCGAAGCTGGACAAACATTGGGTCCTCTAACTGTCCCGACTTAATGTCGTCGACTAAAGACGACGAAATCTAAAGTGTACGCAACTGCCCGGAACTCTCTGGTAGCACAATCTCAATGCTAAACCTCATAAACTCTCGTTGAAGTCCCTACTGAGCCGTAAGTAACTCAAGCGCCTGAAGTGATACCGATTTCCGGCTCAAGGCATCTACTACTACATTAGCCTTACCCGGATGATAAAGGATCTCGAGATCGTAATCCTTAATGAACCCCAACCATCTCCTTTGTCTCATATTAAGCTCTTTCTGCGTGAAAATGTACTTCAGGCTCTTGTGATCGGTGAAAATCTGACACGACGAGCCATACAAGTAATGACGCCAGATCTTCAATGCAAATACAACTGCGGCCAACTCAAGATCGTGCGTAGGGTAATTCAACTCGTATGGTTTCAACTGACGGGAAGCGTAGGCAATCGTCCTCCCGTACTGCATAAGTACACATCCGAGCCCTTGGCCCGAAGCATCGCTAAAAACTAAGAAACCCTCATTACCACTCGGTAAATCCAGAACAGGAGCGGTCGTCAACCGCTTCTTCAACTCCTCAAAACTATTCTGCCTCTCATCGGTCCACACAAACTTCTCTGACTTCTGTAACAACTGATTCAGCGGTCGAGCGAGTTTAGAGAACCCTTCGACGAATCTACGGTAATATCCGGCCAAACCCAGAAAACTACGGACCTCCTTCATGTTCTTGGGCGGCGCCTAATCCAACACTGCCTCTACTTTATGTGGGTCCACACGAACACCCTTGGCCGAGATCATATGACCGAGAAACATAACCTCCCGTAACCAAAACTCACACTTTGAGAACTTCGCAAAAAGATGCTGAGTTCTCAAAATATCTAACACTATATGCAAATGAAGGGCATGCTCCTCCTCGCTCCTCGAGTAAATCAGGATGTCATCGATAAAAACGACTACACACTTATCAAGGTACTCGATAAAGACTTTGTTCATAAGCTGCATGAACACGGCTGGGGCGTTGGTTATCCCAAAAGGCATAACCACAAACTCGTAGTGACCGTATATCGTCCGAAAGGCCGTCTTCGGAATATCAGTATCCTTCACTCGGAGCTGATAATACCCCGATCTCAAATAAATTTTCGAAAACACGGTTTCCCCTTGCAATTGCTCGAACAAATCATCGATCCTCGGGAGCGGATACTTGTTTTTGATGGTCATTTTGTTCAACTCTCGGTAGTCGATACACAAACGAAGTGACCCATCCTTCTTCTTCACAAACAGGACCGGTGCGCCCCAAGGTGAAGCGCTCGGTCGAATATACCCCATGTCTAGCAACTCTCCCAACTGTTTCTTCAACTCAAGCATCTCGGCAGGCGCCATATGGTATGGCGTCTTAGAAATCGGTGCTGCACCCGGCTCTAAATCGACGGTAAACTCAACTTCTCGGTCCGGCGGCAAACCCGACAACTCATCTGGAAAGACGATAGGATACTCACACAATACTGGAATAGACGAGAGCTTGACTCCCCCTTCTTCTGATCTCAAAGAGTAACACTAATAACCCGTGCAACCTCCCCGAAGAAGCCTCACCACCCTCAAGGCGCTGATTAGGAGTCTATGGCTACTCTGTTTACGCCCCACAAAAGAATGCTCGGTACCGTCAGAGGCTAACATCGAAATGGTCCTCGTTCTATAATTCATGATCGCCCCATGACGGTCCAGCCAATCCTCACCCAGAATCAAATCTTCATCTCTAATATCTACTGCAATCAGGTAAGAAGGCCAAACCCTCCCTGCGATACTCACTGGAAAATCTCTAATCTCACGATTCCCCACGATGTTATCCCCACTGGGCAATTTAACAACAAATGGTTCACACGCAACTAGGCAATCAATATGCAGACGACGAACACAATCCATAGATATGAAAGAATGCGTAGCACCAGAATCGAATAATACGGAAACAGGATGGTCAAGGATGTGAACAGTACCTGTATCCACCGTTGCATCTGGGTCTCCTGCTCGTCTCATTTCATATACTCGGGGTGGAACAGACCCCGCACCAGAAGCTCCCCCTCTAGAAGGCTGTCCACGTCCTCGACCTCTACCAAAACTCTGCTGTGGCTGAAGAACTGTCGGTGCCTGATTCACACTCGGCTCTCCCGCAGCTGGGGCTGATATCTAAGTAACTGGCGCCCGAACTGCATCCGTACAAAACTTAGCACGATGTCCCATCTGACCGCACGCAATACACTGAATCGGGGGCCTATCACACTCACTCATCATGTGGCCAGGACGACCACAGTTAAAGCACGTAGGATCGCGAACGGAACTAATAGGAGCAGACTTGGAACCGTTTGCTCGCCCAAATGACGGAGACTGACCCCCGAAGACTCTCGAACCAGACTGAGCCTTCGAATGCCCACCAGACTTGCCTCCCGAAAACTGGCCGGAGGTCTTCCGTTTCTTCCCCTCGGCTGCCGTCTCTGTCGCAGCAAACGACATCTCATAATCCATCGCCTTATTCTGATACTCTTTCAAAGTTGTGCATCCCAGACCAGACATGTAATGACGCACCCTCGGTTTCATCCGTATATCGAAGTGGCGGATCTTATCAATCTCATCTAGGACTTGGTTTCTCACATAATGCAGCTGTTGGTTGTAGTCCTTGATTGCTTGCGAAATCGGGACATCATGGGGCTTAGCCTCGAAGAAGGCTCGGATCCTCCCCTCTTTCACTGGCCATGGACAAAACTCGTCTTCCATCAACTCCCGAAATTCTGCCCAAGTGGCTGCCCGATCACGTGGTTTCACCGCTTGCCACCACGTTGCCGCCTCTTTGGCAAGGAAGTACTGAGAGATGGGTACCTTCCTCTCCTCAGAGCAGTTAGCATCCTCAAACACCTTTTCCATCTCAAACAACCAGTTCTCCCAACCGGAAGGGTCGGAAGCACCATCAAACTGCGGAGAACGCATACTAATCATGTCCTGAAGTAACTTATCATTTCCGGATCCAGTAGGCGGAACCGGGTTAGCATTAGCCTGGCCGACCAAAACGGCCTGAGTCAGTAGCGTCATCTGGTTTGCTACATGTTGCAAAATGTTCGCTACTCCAACATTCTCATGTGCATTACCGGAGCTAGCAGACTGGTCTTGCTGACCCCCGTAACTAGGCGGAACACTGTTCGACAAAGAAGGCATAGCCGAATCGGTTCCCGAGTTATCGGACATGGCCGCCCCACCGGCTGCGCCACGTCCCCTACCGCGTCCGCGACTGCATCCGCGTCCTCTACCAGCAGGAATTCTGAAGAAGTAGCGGGTGAGTACAATTCAAACGCAAAATGCAACAAGATATCAGGAAAGGAAACAGAACAGGATAACGTAACGAATCAAGTTAGGGAAAACTTACGAGAACCGGCGTACTGAGATGATGGCATAGCAGTGATACTGTTCAAAACGACACTCGATTAGACCCAAATAACCGACAACCTAGGTATCCATAAATGTTGCGATATTTCTTACACGCAAGTGCATGTCATCGTTTACAAGTAATAAAGTGATAAGTAGAGTATCGTTCCCACGAGGACTGAATCTCTAACTACCGATTTTTGTGTATTCCAATTTTATTTGAACAATCGAATTTGGGTTTTTGCAATTAATAATTAAAAGAATTACTAAAAGACTAGTAGAAAACGATAGCTTGAATAAAATAAATCAAATGATGAATAAGTCTAGGATTCTGAATCCACCTCAGTTTATCCGAATTTACTCTCGATTATCCGTAATAAATAATTTTCCCAATTTATTGAAGGCGGAGATTGCTAATATATTCTACCGCCTATCCCGAGGTCAATATATTTATCTAAAGGCGAATAACGCATTTTATCCCTAGGTGAATTAATTCGTCAATAGGCGAAAGGCATAAAATCTCCCAAAAGCCACGTAGTTCCTATGAGTATATTCCTGTCTCACAGAATAAAACGGTCCTCACCAATAGTTCCTCACCAAATCTCCTCTCCCGATTCGAAGTGAATGATTAAATCAATACAACTATTGGCCAGATAATTGCAAGCATTAAACACAATTGGGAAAACTCAACAAAAAGGTAATTAATTGGATAATCTCAAGAAATTCGTCAAAACATAGGTTTCATCAAAACCCTAGATTTGGGCTTTAGCCTGACGTACTAATAATTGAAAATACAGAATAGATAAATGAAAGCATAAAAATCAAACGCAGATGAAGATCGGATTCCTCCGTTCTTCAGCTTCCGCCCTCTGCCCTTGAAGTCTTCTGCTTCCCTCTTCTTCTGCCGTCTCCAAGCTTAAGCTCCAAAAGATAAAAGATCAAAAGATAATTAATTAGGGTCTTAAACCCTATTTATAGCTCAGCATATCCTCCAAATCGCGTCCGTATCCGTAGGTCGAAATCAAGCCAAATGGCCCTAATTCGCGGACAATCTAAAACCGCCAAGTGTGCCGGCACACTAAACTGTGCCGCGGCATAGAGCCTTCACTGGATGCAGGCGTCCTCAATTTCTTACGTGCGCGGCTCACTGGCTGCCGCGGCACAGAGTACAGTTTACTCTGCCTTTGGCTGGGTGTCTTCCTCTGCCGCGGCCCTGCTTCCTTGTGCCGCGGCTCATAGTCCAGATTTGCCGTTTTCACCGTTTTGCCTCGTTTTAGCTTCTGGACTTCAATTTCCTGTCAATCATACAAAATTAAGGCATTAAAGGCTCATTTAGACAATTTCACTCTCCAAAATACTACAAAATAATGATAAATAAGCGTATAAAAATACGCCTAACAAATACCCCCAAACTTAAGCCTTTGCTTGTCCTCAAGCAAAAAGAATTAAATTCAATAAAAGGATGTCGTGAATCATCGTGCAACTCATAGTGTTCAACCTAATCAATACTATCCTGTAATTCTCTCTAAATAATACGAGTGTCATAAAAGCGAGCTGCACTCAGAATAATGATTCCGCAAAGTAATCAAGTTCAGTCCTAATCACTCGTTCATGAAGAAAATCCAGCTCAAAGATTAACAAAACGTGAGTCAAATCGACCGTCAATATGAAAGGCTAAAATAAACAAGCTAGTTCGTCCCGTTCCACAGTCTAATGGCACAATTTTCACGAGTTTCATAACAAATAGACCTCGGACAGTATTCCCTTATATATATGTTCAAGAATTTGATTCGAGTTGACCACTAGGTTAGGATCTCGGGATGTTTCATCGGAATAATCCTAGGGTGGAACTTTCATTCTCATGTATTGGGAAACTGTTTGACGTAAAAGACACTCATGGGGCACATGGATGCTTCTAGTTACTAAGTTCCCTTCTACAGTGGAGAAACAACTCGAATATATAATTTCCGCATGTCCGAATCAAGGTCGTCGTTTTACGCGAGAGTAAACAGCGGGTCACGCGAATACCCCCAGTTACTAGGCTCCCTAACATCGGCACATGTGAAACCTCTAAATCACTAGTCTAATCAGGGTCGTCGTTTTACGCGAGAGTAAACAGCGGGTCACGCGAATGCCCCCGGTTACTAGACTTCCCTTCATAGAACAACATTATCTCGACTAGTGGGAAAAACTGACTGACTCTAAACTCAATCTAAGTGCCAACACGACTAATGAAACAGTACGACTCACTATCCGGAAAATGTAACCAAACGTATCGACGGTGATTTTAACACAAGAATGTATCCTCTCTTATCTGCCAAGACCTCTACAATCACGAAAAATTTCGGACCTAAATGAATACTAAGCAGAACAGAAATTACTGACTACAACGCGACTAGAACTCGACCGTTTCTTCAGAGAGAAAAACAGTGTCGTAACATCAGTATCACACAAATAGAAGCACGAAAAATTCACGAATAAAGAAGAATTAAGACAAGCAAGGCTATCCAGACGTATATATAAAAAAAAAATAACGCAAAGCAATGAAAAGTGCAACAAAATAAAGTACAGCAATGAATGTAGCAACTGAAAGTAAATCCCCCCCCAAACTTAGGACGTACATTGACCTCAATGGACAAAAATTGATATGCAATAAAAGTAAAAGGTCAAGTACTCCCCTCCAGTCCGCTCAGGAGCTGGTGCCGGCATCATCCGGTGAGCTTGCACGCTTCTTGACTACATCATGCGGAGTGTGAATAAATGAGCTTGCATCATCAAAAAGGAAGTTAAGTACGAGCTCTCAAGTTTAACATGATGTAAGGGTTGGGGATAATGTAATTCGATAACATGATTCATTGCATATAATTTTGAAAATGCCTAGCTTACCAATTTTCCATTGCTGCAATTTATCAAACACCTTGTGTGCACAAGTTAAAATGAAGAACAAGAATTTTGATGGTTAATTCCAAATCCCAAAAATAATAACACAGATAATAACCCTGAATCACGACAACTATCATCAACAATTCGTTCATAAATATCAATTCCATCACAATATCAAATTCCCCATATTCCAACTCCATTTTAGAAAGAACAATGAAGAACAACTAGCAATATATAACTTCAAATCTTTTCACATCAAGAATCACTTATGATTTAGAAATCAAAAATTACCTGGAGAATTTGAGAAGGAGACTAATAGAATGGTATCAACTGACCTCATTGTGTGAAGGAAGGAAGGGAGGGAAGAAGATACCTTGTGCAGGCCGATCGATTGAATGAGCCCTACCTGGTTGCTCTTATTTTGCGACGGGGGCCGTGGCACAATATAAGTGAGTCACGGCCCAAAGTACAGTAGGCCTGGGACATTTTGTAATACCGCCGGGTGCCGCGGCTTAGTTTTCGTGTGCCGCGGCTCAGTGAGTTAGTGTGCCGCGGCTCATTTTTCGCGTGCCGCGGCACAAAGTACAGCCTCCTGGGCGTTTCTTGGCCATTTGGTGTGCCGCGGCTCAAATTTAGTGTGCCGCGGCTCAGTGACCTGGTGTGCCGCGGCTCAGTAAGATCGTGCCGTGGCACATGGTACAGTTTGATCGGCCATTTTTCATCAGCTGGTGTGTGCCGCGACTCACTTCTGTTGTGCCGCGGCCCATCATTGAATTCCTCCCATTTTGCTGATTCCTGCACAGAAATTTTACACGAAAACATCAAGACGAGAGGGAAGGACGGATCAAAGAAGAATGACGACGAAGAAAAACTCTAAAAATGCAAGAAAACAATAAAGAATCTACAACTAATACTCGGGTTGCCTCCCGAGGAGCGCTAAGTTTATAGTCTTCAGCCGGACTTTTCTCGCATTCATCCGGCGGTGGATAAGGTGACGCTCGTTTTCTGCGTGTCTATTGGATTTCCCAAGTATGCCTTCAACCGTTGTCCATTAACTTTGAATTTTCGGGCATCTTTTTGGACTTCTACTGCACCATGTGGAAATACTTGAACTACGGTGAACGGTCCCAACCATCGTGAACGCAATTTCCCGGGAAATAACTTTAAGCGAGAGTTAAATAGCAACACCTCTTGACCCGGGACAAATTCTCTCTGCGTGATGTGCTTATCATGCCAAATCTTTGTACGCTCCTTATAAAGTTTCGCATTTTCGTATGAGTTGTGGCGAATTTCTTCCAACTCGTTCAGCTGCAAACAACGCTTTTCACCAGCGGATTTTAGATCAAAGTTTAGTTTCTTTATCGCCCAGTAAGTACGGTGTTCCATCTCTACGGGTAGATGGCAACCTTTCCCATAGACCAATCTGTAGGGCGACATTCCGATAGGTGTTTTATACGCAGTCCGGTACGCCCAAAGTGCATCATCGAGTTTAAATGACCAATCTTTTCGAGACGAGCTGACTGTCTTTTCTATAATCCACTTCAGCTCTCGATTTGATATCTCGACTTGACCGCTCGTCTACGGATGGTATGCTGTAGCAACACGATGAGTGACTCCGTATTTTCTCAAAACCGCATCAAGAAATTTGTTGTCGAAGTGTGACCCACCATCACTTATAATAGCACGTGGAGTCCCAAAGCGTGTGAAGATATGTTGTTTAATAAACTTGATTATGACATTGGACCCATTCGTAGGTAGTGCCACCGCTTCAACCCATTTTGAGACATAATCTACAGCCACCAAAATATAGAGATTCTTGTTTGATGGGGGAAATGGACCCATGAAGTCGATCCCCCATACATCAAACAATTCGACTTCAAGTATGGTGTTCAGCGGCATTTCGTGTCGTCTTGAGATGTTTCCCGTCCGTTGACACCGATCACACACGGACACAAAGGAGTGAGCATCTTTGAATAAGGACGGCCAATAAAATCCCGATTGTAAGACCTTCGCCGCTGTTCTATTTCCACGAAAATGTCCACCGTAGGGTGATGCATGGCAATGGTTCAGCACACTGTGGAATTCCTCATCCGGAATGCATCTACAGATAATTTGATCGGGGCATCGCTTGAAGAGAAAAGGATCGTCCCACAAATAGTACTTAGCATCCGAGATTAGCTTCTTCTTTTGATGACGTGAAAGTTCGTTCGGAATTGTTTTACTTGCCAAGTAGTTCACAAGATCAGCATACCAAGGCGCGTGTTTTGAATCCAACTTGTAGAGCTGCTCGTCGGGGAAGGTTTCTATGATTTGTGGCTGACTTTCTTCCTTCTCGAGGGGACTCTCTAATCGGGAAAGGTGATCGGCTATAACATTTTCAGTCCCTTTCTTGTCTCGAATCTCCAAGTTGAATTCTTGAAGGAGTAGCACCCACCGAATCAACCTTGGTTTGGCATCCTTCTTCTCCAAAAGGTATTTTATTGCTGAATGATCGGTCCACACTATCACTTTCGTTCCCAGTAGATAAGCCCGGAATTTATCGAATGCAAAGATCACCACCAACAATTCCTTCTCCGTTGTGGCATAATTTCTTTGGGCTTCATCGAGTGTTCGGCTCGCATAGTATATGACATGGAACACCTTCCCTCGTCTTTGCCCCAAAACAGCCCCAATGGCAAAGTCGCTAGCATCACACATTAACTCGAACGGAAGGTCCCAATCCGGAGCGACTATCACCGGTGCCGTGCTTAGAGCTTTCTTGACAATTCAAACTTTCTTTACAAGACTCGTCAAAAGTAAATGGGACATCTTTCATGAGTAGATTGCACAATGGCTTCGTGATCTTCGAAAAATCCTTAATAAATCGGCGATAGAAACCGCATGTCCCAAAAACTTCTAATCCCCTTGACCAAGTGGGTGGAGGCATCTTCTCAATTGTTTCAATTTTCGGCTACGACTTCAATTCCATGTGAGGATATTCGATGACCAAGCACAATGCCCTCCGCACCATAAATGACACTTCTCCCAATTCAAGACTAAATTGGTCTCTTCGCATCTTCTCAAGACTTTCTCGCAAATTTTGCAAACAAATGTCAAACGAATCTCCAAAAATGAAAAATCATCCGTAAAAATCTCAATACACCGCTCTACCATGTCGAAAAATAGCCATCATACACCGTTGAAAAGTAGCCGCGCATTACACAATCCAAAAGGCATGCGCCTATAAGCGAAAATGCCGTAAGGACATGTAAACGTCGTTTTCTCTTGGTCTTCGGGGGCTATGTAAATCTGATTATACCCCGAATAACCATCGAGAAAGCAATAGAAATCGTGTCCGGCTAATCTATCTAACATCTGATCAATAAAAGGCAAGGGGAAATGATCTTTTCTAGTGGCCTTATTTAATTTCCTATAATCTATGCACATACGTCACCCCGTAACAATCCTAGTGGGAATTAATTCATTATTATCGTTTTGAACAACTGTTATCCCACCCTTTTTCGACACAACTTGGACCGGACTTACCCACTTGCTATCAGAAATTGGAAAGATCATACCTGCGTCGAGGAGTTTTAAAACCTCGACTTTTACCACCTCCTTCATGTTGGGATTCAAAGGCGTTGATGCTCCACGGATGGTTTGTAGTCTTCCTCTATCAAAATCTTGTGCATGCAAATTGACGGGCTGATCCCCTTAATATCCGCAATAGACCACCCAAGAGCAGATTTGTACTCCCTCAAAACTCTTAATAATTTCACCTCTTGATCTCCCGCTAAAGTGGCCGAAAGAATAACTGGAAGGGAGTTGTCGGGCCCTAGGAATCCATATTTCAAATGAGGTGGCAGCTTTTTGAGTTCCAACTTTGGAGGTTTTTCAATCGATGGGGTTTGTCGAGTTAGTGAACTTCCGAGCTCCTCGAATGGTTTACGAATAAAAATTGGCGGGGAAGCATCTATGTGTCGTACGTAGGCTGCATGCTCTCCATTTGGTTCGGAAATTTGATCAAAACAGATTCCAATGGATCGGGTAGATAATTTTCTCGAAAAGTTCTACTCACGCACGAGTCAATGACGTCAATTTGGAAACAATTTTCAGCGTCACTTGGATATTTTACGGATCGAAAGATATTGAATGTTACTTGCTCCTCTTGAACACGCAAAGTCAGCTTCCCCTTTTCCACATCAATCAACGTTCGGCTGGTTGCCAAAAATGGTCTTCCCAAGATAATTGGGATATCTTGGTCTTCTTCCATGTCAAGTATGATGAAATCGGCCGGAAAGATGAACTTATCAACTTTGACTAAAACATCCTCTATCACACCCCTCGGATATTTGATGGATCTATCGGCCAATTGTAAAGAGACTGTCGTCGGCTTGGCTTCCCCAATATCCAGCTTTTTAAAAATAGAAAGGGGCATAAGATTTATACTGGCCCCGAGATCGCATAGGGCTCTTTCAAAAGACGAATTTCCGATAATGCAAGGGATGGTGAAACTTACCGGATCTCTCAATTTAGGTGGGAGCTTCTTTTGTAAAATAGCGCTTCACTCCTCTGTTAAAGCGACCGTCTCATATTCCTCGAGCTTTCTTTTGTTGGACAAGACTTCTTTCATGAATTTCACATAACTCGGCATTTGTTCCAATGCGTCGGCAAATGGAATGTTTATGTGCAATTTCTTGAAGACGTCGAGGAATTTTGAAAACTGCTTGTCCAGTTTTTGCTTTTGGAAACGCTGTGGGAATAGAATTTGAGGAGTGGGCTGAGTAGTCGATACTTCTTTTGGCTTGGGCGCCTCATCCTTTTCCTTCTCGTTCTGCTCGATCGGTTGCTCTTTGTCATTAATAGGCTGTCCTTTCAACTCCTTTCCGCTTCGTAATTCGATCGCTTGCACATTTTCCTTGGATTTCACTTCGGCTGCGCTGGGCGATGCACCTTGAGACCGAGAAGACAATAAATTAGCAATCTGCCCCATTTGCGTTTCTAGATTTCGGATGGAGGTAGAATGACTTTGGAGGGTCGTCTCGGTGCGGGTCATGAATTGGCTTGTGTTAGCCGCCAATTGAGCAAGAGCATCTTCCAAGGATACCTTTGGTGATTGAGGGGGTTGCTGTGGGGGCTGCGCGAAGTGAGCTTGTGGAGGTTTCAAAGCTTGCCCATTTCTCCATGGAAAATTTTGTTGATTTCGCCACCCTGGATTATAAGTGTTGGAGTACGGGTTATTCTGCCGATTTCCATTTCCCACGAATTGAGCCTGCTCCATCTGATGTTGCTCGAACGGGTTTCCAACTTGACACTCTGCGCTCGGGTGTGATCCGTTACACCAATTGCATGTTTCTATGGTAACGGGGGAAGGTGCGTGCGAAAATGCTTGGAGCTGTTGGGTCAAAGCGGCGACTTGAGCTGACAAAGTGGAAATCGGGTCATTGGTATGCATTTGCGGCCATTGGTATGCATTTGCGGCCATATCTTCCAAAAGCGAGTGTGCCTCGGCCATAGACTTTCCCATCAAGGCCCCTCCAGCGGCCGCATCCACGAGAGTGCGTGTAGAATCACTCAAACCAGTATAGAACGTCTGAATCTGAAGCCAATCAGGAAGGCCGTGATGAGGGCATCTTCGTAACAAATCTTTATATCGCTCCCACGCCTCGTGGAGCGATTCCATATCGTACTGACCAAAGGTGGTTATTTCGTTTCTCAACCTCGCCGTCTTAGCAGGTGGGAAGAATTTGGCAAGGAAGGCTTGCGCTAACCCCCATGTTGTAATCGACCCAGTAAGGAATTTAACCAAAATTTCGCTTTATCCCTCAAAGAAAAAGGGAAAAGCCTCAATCGGATGGCATCGTCGGTGACACCATTAGTCTTGAACGTGTCGCATATCTCAAGGAAAGAAGCAATATGGGCATTCGGGTCGTCATTCGGCAGTCCGCAGAATTGGCTCGCCTGCACCATCTGAATAATAGTAGGCTTGATCTCAAAATTATTGGCTTGGATAGTGGGACGCCGAATTCCCGAAAAATTAGCATTGATCTGCGGCATGGCATAATCTCGAAGAGCTAGTTCCGGTTGAACTTGCCGCACATGGTTATCTCCTCCTTGGACTTCGATATTCTCGGCCATGTTGACCGTCGTCTGCAACTCTCGTTTCTCCTTCTTGTTCCTTCTTAGAGTGCGCTCGAGCTTGGTATCCAAAGGTCGTAGGCCTTCGTTACCGAGTTTTCTCATGCACTACACGAAAGGTCCTGAAAGGAAAAACAAATAAACGAAATTAAATACAAAAGAATAAAAATAAAACGTTCAAATTAAGACTAGAAATACTTAAATCGATATTAGAAAATTTCAATCCCCAGCAACGGCGCCAAAAACTTGTTGCGATATTTCTTACACGCAAGTGCACGTCATCGTTTACAAGTAATAAAGTGATAAGTAGAGTATCGTTCCCACGAGGACTGAATCTCTAACTACCGATTTTTGTGTATTCCAATTTTATTTGAACAATCGAATTTGGGTTTTTGCAATTAATAACTAAAAGAATTACTAAAAGACTAGTAGAAAACGATAGCTTGAATAAAATAAATCAAATGATGAATAAGTCTAGGATTCTGAATCCACCTCAGTTTATCCGAATTTACTCTCGATTATCCGTAATAAATAATTTTCCTAATTTATTGAAGGCGGAGATTGCTAATATATTCTACCGCCTCTCCCGAGGTCAATAGATTTATCTAAAGGCGAATAACGCACTCTATCCCTAGGTGAATTAATTCGTCAATAGGCGAAAGGCATAAAATCTCCCAAAAGCCACGTAGTTCCTATGAGTATATTCCTATCTCACAGAATAAAACGGTCCTCACCAATAGTTCCTCACCAAATCTCCTCTCCCGATTCGAAGTGAATGATTGAATCAATACAACTATCGCCGATAATTGCAAGCATTAAACACAATTGGGAAAACTCAACAAAAAGGTAATTAATTGGATAATCTCAAGAAATTCGTCAAAACATAGGTTTCATCAAAACCCTAGATTTGGGCTTTAGCCTGACATACTAATAATTGAAAATACAGAATAGATAAATGAAAGCATAAAAATCAAACGCAGATGAAGCTCGGATTCCTCCGTCTTCGCCTTCCGCCTCGCCTTGAAGTCTCTCGCTTCCTCTTCTTCTCGTCTCCAAGCTTAAGCTCCAAAAGATAAAAGATCAAAAGATAATTAATTAGGGTCTTAAACCCTATTTATAGCTCAAGATATCCTCCAAATCGCCCGTATCCGTAGGTCGAAATCAAGCTTCAAACGGCCCTAATTCGCGCGGACAATCTAAAACCGCCAAGTGTGCCGCGCACACTAAACTGTGCCGCGGACAGAGCCTTCACTGATGCTCAGGCGTCCTCAATTTCTTCTGTGCCGTGGCTCACCTGGGCTGTGCCGCGGCACAGAGTACAGTTTACTCTGCCTTTGGCTGGGTGTATTCCTGTGCCGCGGCCCTGCTTCCTTGTGCCGCGGCCCTGCTTCCTTGTGCCGCGGCTCATAGTCCAGATTTGCCGTTTTCGCCGTTTTGCCTCGTTTTAGCTTCCGGACTTCAATTTCCTGTCAATCATACAAAATTAAGGCATTAAAGGCTCATTAGACAATTTCACTCTCCAAAATACTACAAAATAATGATAAATAAGCGTATAAAAATACGCCTAACAATAAACCTAAGCTCCGATACCATATTCTGTAACACCCCCAAGACGATCGGGGCATATTACAGTGCCGTGGACCCCACACTATGGAATCCACCAGGCTAACGTACCAATAAGACATTCAACAACGACATACAATCATCAACAAAACGACAATTCAATTAAAAGACTACAATCCGACAAATAAAATATGACATCAAATCCATTTCCCAAAACGGGAACACAACATTTACAATTTTAAAAAGGAAGTACTCGAGTACTTAAACCACTTTCATAAAACAGAATTCTCCAAAACAAGACATCAAAATAAATGACAGGACAAAACACCAACAATCAACTACTGGACAGTATCATGCTTGCCCATCATCCTCATACGGCTCGAGTGCTCGCTTATCTCCAAGACCTGTACCTGAAATACAAAAGTATTTCCCCCATTTAAGGGGTTAGCGATAACTGCTAGTGCAAGTAAAATCCATCTGAACTACATTCTAATCAGATGAATATATGCGCCAAAAATCATTTAGGAAATCATTTATATTCCGGAATATTTACGATGCACAAGCACAAAACACATTTTCTCCAACAAAAAAATTTAAAGTTAACCTTGGTACGAGACTCACGGCCACCGTACCCCGCAGAGCCCCGTCGGACATCCCTGGGTGGTTAACCACAGTTCGTGATACGCTCACACACGGCAATACGTATCCCTAGAGGGCTCGTCGGACTGTCCCTAGGTGAACATACACATATCCATCCACAACAACCACGAATAGCCATAATTCAAATACTAGAACATGTAAACAAATGTAAAGTACTTGCCTTTAAGACATTCTTGAAGAATCGAAAATGAAATACGACTACGAACGGTCCGGGTGGAAAACGACGGTTCCTAAATGAAGGATCAACATAGTTCAGTCCCAACGGACAACAATAATCGATTGGAATACACCCATAACCCCGATTATAAACTACGATAATGAACGATCAATCGATACGGGCGATGGTTTACGCAAAATCTCCCCGTATCAACAATTCACGGATTAATTCGAGGAAAACGGATTGGGAATCACCCAATAACAACAATCGGTAAGAAATTTTGCAACATACATGAACAATTCGGAATCAATCACGAAAAACCCGAAAACCCCAAATTAGATGAGTTAGGGTTCCTGAAGAAAATACCTCGGATTCGGACGATGGAGGATGATTACGTTGATGGTAATATGCTAACACGATTCTACGGTGATGGAAAACGAAGAATTCTCCGACCAAAACTGAAGGGAATCGCCCGCTGGAGTCGCCCCGTGAAGAAAACGAAAGTAAAGAGTGAAAAATGTTGTTTCTGAACTGCCGCTGCTCTATTTAAACTGCATAGTTAGAGCACGCTAACTAACACAAGTAGCGCGCGCTAACGGGGCTTATAAACAGTCCAGACGCTACTGCCCGGCGTCGCTAGCGTGCGCTAGACATGTTTAGCGCGCACTAAATACCACTCGATAGCGCACGCTAACAACAACTAGTTAGCGTACGCTAACTGCTCATCGATAGCGCACGCAAGAGAATAAGGAGTAGCATGCGCTACCCACACAGCAGTTCAGTACTGCTCAGATCAGCAGTACGCTGCTGCGGAAGGTACAAAACTCGAAACGCACGATAAGTCCAGAATCCAGAAACATAAACACGAAGTAAACAAGACAACAGAGGTAAGCGCTGAAAGTAAATACAATTCCGACCACCGGAGGATCCGTAATGCGACAACGAAAATGAGATTCCCTAAACTTATAGGAAATTACAAAAATGGCACAGTGCCGAAAATCACGAAACAACGTCGGATTTACAAACCGAAACTCTCAACATGACCAACTCAACCATACGAACTTGCACAAACCAAGAAACAACGAAAACGAACGAGTTTTACAAGAATCGAACATTCATACGGCAAAACATGTCATAAAACGAAATTACATGAAAACATCTCCAAAACTCGTCCAAATGGAAAACTCCAAGAATAAAGTAGATTGACAATGTCGAAACGGTTACAAGCGGGTCGATAAAAATAGACATACACCAAAATGGAAACTGCTAAAAATGGAAAGTTTCGGATATTACAGCCCTAACACTACAAGGTTCGATTAATATTCTTAACAACGAAGGAGAACCAAAGCATCACCGAAATTATTCTTCTAGAAACATGGTGTTCGACTCCTCAAGATAATAACTGACTCGGTAATCTCAAAAACAGGTTCAAAACATCACCAAGAACACGTAATCAAGTTGGTGAAGGATCACATACCTCAATATAGTGAAGAACAAAGAAAGACTTGAAGAAACTCAACACTGGAAGCTTGAACACCAATCCACAAGGGTCTATGATCTTCAAAATCGATCTAGGATGATGAAATGAGAGGTATATGGTGTTGGGGACTTCTCAAGTTGCAAAAATCATCAAGGGAGTGAGGAGGAAATGAAATGGGGGTTGTGGGTTATAAATAGAACTTTAAGCATTACGTACGTTATAGGCAATCTTTTACGTACGTTAAAGCCTTAGCATACGCTATCCTCAAATCTTAGCGTACATTAACGTCTGGCAATAGCTCACTGCCTCGTTTCTGGCTTCGCTTATGTATGATATTCAAACCCATTTACGTACGTAAAACTAGGTACTTAGCGTATGTTAACAATCCTACCTAACGTACGTTAAGCCTCGTTGACTTGCTTATATGGAAAGCCGTCCAGGTTCACTCGGAGCATTATCAACGAATCTTCATCCGGCCCCCACACGCCGACCTTGTCTGATCTGAAATTGACTGAAGCTTACATACGTTATGCTGCAACTGTAACGTACGTTATCTTCTGCACGTAGCGTACATTATGCTCATCATCTAGCACGCGTTATGACGTGCAGAAGCATGCATGCATGAATGTTAGGAAATACAAAAACATAGGGATACGAATACGGGAAACCACACTTCGATTAATACCACCACATAATCGAATGTTACAAGTTCGAATACAAGTAAAATACACAATAATTATATGGGCATTAAAAAGTCCGGTAGTAGCTCATTGCCTTGTTTCTGGCTTCTCTTACGTACGTTAACAAATACATTTACGTACGTAATCTCATCAACATAGCGCACGTTATCGTCCATGTATAGCATACGTTAAGTCTCGTTGACTTGCTCTATCGAAAAGCCGTCCAGGTTCACACGGGGAATCTCTGACTGATCGTGACCCCAATTGGCCCACGTGCCGACCAGGCTATCTATCATTGACTACCTTACGTATGCTAAGCTTCGCTCATAGCATACGCTATCTATAGGTCTTAACGTACGTTACGCTCACCGTATAGTGTACGTTATGACGTAGCTGCATGCATGAATGTGAAATGCAAAAACACAGGAATAGAAATACGGAAATCACACTACAATCATTAATACACAAAATCAAATGCTACAAATTTTGAATACATATAAACTACACAATAATTATCCGGGTATTACAGATATGGTGTTTATTCTGTTCACACAAAAGGATAGCCATGGTAAATGTGTCACTTTTGTTGATGGTCTTATATCTAAAGAGAATGGTGAGTCTTATACTTGGGCTTTTGAGAAAATTTAAGAAAATAAAGGGTGGTTCCCTAAGATGATTATTACTAAACAAGCTTTGGAGATGAAAATTATTGTTGAGCATTATTTCAAAGGGACAATTCATCATATTTGTATGTGGCGCATCATGATGAAGGTACCTGATAAGGTTTCTATTCATTTAAAAAAGGACAGGACTTTTTCGAGGAAGTTGAACGATGTTGTATGGTCTGAATTGTTTGAGCCTGAAGATTTCATTGTGAAGTGGAATGAGGTTATGGTAGACTTAGGTTTTGTAACACCCCCGAGAAATAAGAGTAATTAGTTATAGCCTGAAGATTTCGTTTTGAAGTGGAATAGAGTAATTATTACAAACCGGGTTTAAAACTAAACGACAACACTGAATAGAGTTCATCAATACATAACTATCCAAAGCAGACAACAAATGAACGATGTACTCGAGTACTTATTCAAAACACGAAAACAAACTGGAAGAAGACTTGGAACGTCTAATATCACTGTGCTCCCTCGTCATCATGCTGCCCCGATGGTTGCTTTCCCGCTCCTCGGCTGCCTGACATGAAACACACGTCCAACCCCAAAGGGATTAGCAAAACAATGCCAGTACAAGTACAATAATTAGACAACGAGATAACAATAATAACTTACAGATTTCACATACGAGAAGACCTACAATGCAATACTCAATATGACAATCTCAATATATACTCATGGTAATTCGTGATCCAGCATTCACTGCCTAGATCCCAAGATGATCCTGTCGGACCAACACGTGGTGGACATACAACAACAACATACACATGCACGACAACATGAATGACATTAAAATAAAAACACAATTAAATTACTTGCCTTAGAATGATAATAAGAATTCAATACTTTCGATGAACGTCAACACATTCGAAGGATCACCCTTCGATCAACCACTTGAAAAACCCGAACCTTTTATAAAAAGAAATAATGAAGAGTTCAACTTGCGTATTCACAACCAACACACACGCGTCTAACATTTCTATGATATAACTGAATTAATCATCATATGTATGGCATGTTTTGATGGTTCAATAATCCGATGGCATTTTGTCGGATTTTCAACAAACATGATGAGAATTCCTTAGATAGAAATATATATATCTCAGTCTCCTATCAATTATAATTTCACCACGAATAAGATCTAATCGGCTCTGATCAATTTAGTTGATTCCTTTGAAGGTTTAATCAACAACTTTACTAAAACTTCAATTATTTGTTGGGTAATTCCTTTTAAAAGAGTTCTACGTCTTAATATGACACATTCATTTCATTCTAACAATCAATATAGGAAGATTATTCAATCAAAATCAACCCGTAAAAGAATTTATCGTATTCTTGATAAAGAACCTTAATATTCATCCTTTAAAATCATATATCATAAACAACATCTTCAGGTCATCTGGTCTAGAGCATTTCGAAATCATCATAAAGGTTATGTGAAAACCTCTGAAAACTTCATCTTAATACTCAACATAGTTATAGGCCAACATATAATCATCTAAGTAATGGAAAAACCTAAGTTTAATCACCTAAAGCTCCCAAAATCACGATGTTCGATCCATTAAGTCATCAACAACCCTAATATTCAAAAAAATATGTTCGTATCAATCCTAAAAACATGAACTCAAGACTGGAATAGCATCAGCATATTTTATACGGAGGTAAACGACGAAACAATTGGTAGAACTTGACACTCAAAATTTGAACACTAATCGAAAACTCTTAGGATCTTCAAACACAAGTTGAGAGGTTGATATAAGGAGTTTATAGGACTGGGGAAACTCTCAAATATACAGAACTAGGGCTAGGTAAATGGAAGAAATGAAAGGGGGTTGGTGATTTTAAATAGAAAACCATTTTTTTCGTACGCTAGGTGCGTAACGTTACGTACGCTAGGGCCTTAAGGTATGATAATACATAATCAATTGCGTACGCTAGCGATTTATGTAGCTTGCTACCTCATTTTTGTCCCGCCTTGTGTATGTTGCCAAAAAGATTTACGTACGTTATCTTTTGACTTAGCCTATGTTGTTCACATCTCGTAGCGCATGCTAATAGTCGTTGACTTGCCTTTAAAAGAAGTTGTCCGACTGCTTGTGGTAGGTGGCCGACATCCGGGCTCCACATGCCGACCATGATTCATCTTATCCAGACTACCTTTTACGTACATAAAGTTCATATTAAGATACGTTAATCCCTCTCATTAGCGTATGCTAGCTATATCTGTTAGCGTGCGTTAGCTCCATGCAATTACATGCGTAATTGCATAATAACTATCGATTTATACTTTACGGTCCTGAATAATGTGACATGAATATAAGGGAATTTATAGTTCGAATAATTATTCGGCATAATAATACATCATTCAATTACTGATGAAAATAAATAACATTACACCGGATATTACATACTCTCCTCTAAGAAGAAGTTTCGTCCCAAAACTTAAGAGGTGAATAACTCTGGCTATCGCCTTCAGACTTTCTTCAGTCTCCTAGGTTGCTTCTTTGACTCCATGTTGTGGCATTATACTTTAACCAATATAATTGGTTTATTCCTCAATTGTTTGATTCGACTCTCAAGTATCTTGACCAGTTTCTCTTTAAACGTGCCATCGCTAGCCACTACGATCTCGCCAAAGTCGATCATATGAATGGGATCTGATATGTACTTCCTCAACTGTGATACATGAAACACATTATGAACATGACTCATCGATAGAGGAAATACCAATTTGTATGCTAATTCTCCAACTCTCTCGAGAATCTCGAATGGCCCGATATATTTCGGACTTAGCTTTCCTTTCCTTCTAAAACAAAAAATCCTCCGAGTCAGAGAGACTTTTAGAAGTACATCCCCAACTTCAAATTCTAACGCATGACGGAGCACGTCCCATAAGACTTCTGAAGTCTCTAGGCTGTCAACAATATTTCCCAGATTAGAGCTATCCTCTATGTGTCTGTAGTATCAATTCAGGTCCTATCCCAATTAAGTCAGAAGAATCATCCCAGCTTAATGGATACCTACATCTTCTCCCGTATAATGCTTCAAAAGGTGCATCACTACTACGGAATACACGTTCTACATCGGTTGTTTCTGACATTTTATTTCGGTTTAGAAATCGATGTAAAATGTGTCGTAGTAAAAAAATGTGCTAAATCTACATCAGGTTTGAACCGATGTTAAATATTTTATTTTACGTCTGTTGATAATAGCCGATGTAAATTGCCCTCGTTTTACATTGATTTATGAGAACCGATGTAAAATGTCTATATTGTATGACGTTTTTGGTAACCTGACCCTTCCTAGACCAGACCTGAACCCGCTCCATAAATATCAATATATTGCATTTTGTCACCATGAGGATTCGAACCCCCGATCTAGTGGTTGGAGAATCAAGTCCCAACCACTAGGCTATAGCCATTTGGTTGAAAAATTTACATTTATGTTACACTTAAATACATTTTGTTTCCACTTTCATTTTTATTTTTGTTTGTATTAAAATATTTTTAAAATGAATAGATTCAAATAACAAATAAAAAATCGCTTGGATTCCTTTTCGTATTATTCTGAAAAAATGATTTTTTTTTTAGTTTGCATTTTCATATATCATTTCTTTTATATTTTAAAAAATAAAATCCTATTAAAAATATCGATGTAAATTTATCGCATTTTCATTTTTTACATTCGTTTAAATTTTACATTGATTTTGAAAAACCGACATAAATTTATCGCATTTTCATTTTTTACATCGATTATTCCAAAACCGATGTAAAAAGGTAGTATGGTTTGAAAAAAACGATGTAAATTTACCGTATTTTTATTTTTTACATTTATTTTGGAAATATCAATGTAAAAAAGTAGTGATTTTACACCGGTTTTGAAAAACCGATGTAAATTTATCGCATTTTCATTTTTACATCGATTATTTCAAAATCGATATGAAAAGGTAGTAATTTACATCGATTTTGAAAAAACCGCTGCAATTTTTACATTAGTTATTCTAAAGTCGATGTAAAAAAAGTGGTGTTTTTATATCGGTTATTTTAACAACCGAAGTAAAAAAAAATAGTAATTTTACATCGGTTTTGAAATAACCTATGTCAATTAAATGTGTTTTTAATTTTTAGATCGGTTATAATCGATGTAAATTTATCGCATTTCAATTGCTACCTCAATTTTCATTCAACCGATGTAAATCGAGTGTTCTAAAAAGCATATTTTGTAGTATTGCATCTTAATCGAAGCGTGCCAACTACTATTATTGGTGAACTCAATCAAAGGCAGATGAGCTTCCCATCAGTTGACCAATCTAATGCACAAGCTCTCGACATGTCTTCTACTGTTTGAATGGTTCTTTTGGATTGCCCATCAGTCTGAGGATGGTAAGCCATGCTAAACCTAAACTCGGTTCCTAAAACTTTAGAACCGCTTTCCAAAAATGCGACACAAAACGACCATCCTGATCTGAAATCATGATCTTCGGCGTTTCATGCAATCGACCATTTCTGCAATAAATACCCAAGCTGATCTCTCCGGTCCCCAGGTATCCTTAATACCTAGAAAGTGAGCTGACTTAGTTAAACGATCAACTATCATCCAAATCATATTCATTTCAGTTCTAATCTTCGGCATGTTTGTGATAAAATCCATCGGGATATCCTCCCATTTCCACTCAGGAATCGGAAGTGGTCTCAATATTTGGCAGGTCGCTGATGTTCGGTCTTAACCTATTGACAATTTAAACACTTCGAGACATATTCCGCTATTTCTTTCTTCATGTTTTCCGACCAAAAAGTCTGCTTCAGATCTTTATACATGTTACGATTGAACATAATCAATTTCAACCGGTTAAGTTGAATTTGAACCGATTAACTTCAAATTTCAAATTGATTAAAATTCAGTCTCAATTTGAGTCGATTAAGTTCAATTTTGATTTGAATCGATTAAGTGAAATTTCAAATTGAACTAATTAAGTTCAAATTTCAAATTGATCAAGTTCAACTTCAAATTGATTATGTTCAGTTTCAACCGATTAAGTTCAACTTGAACCGATTAACTTCAAATTTCAAATTGATTAAGTTTAATTTCAATTTTAATCCATTAAGTTTAATTTCAATTTGAATCGATTAAGTTCAATTTCAATTGAATGATTAAGTTCAAATTTTAAATTGATCAAGTTCAACTTCGAATTGATTAAGTTCAATTTCAACCGATTAAGTTCAATTTGAACCGATTAACTTTAAATTCAAAACTGATTAAGTTCAATTTCAACTTGAATCGATTAAGTTCAATTTCAATTTATATCGATTAAGTTCAATTTCAAATTGAACTAATTAAGTTCAAATTTCAAATTGATCAACTTCAACTTCAAATTGATTATGTTCGGTTTCAACCGATTAAGTTCAATTTGCATCGATTAACTTCACATTTCTAATTGATTAATTTTAATTTCAATTTGAATCGATTAAGTTCAATTTAATTGAATCGATTAAGTTCAAATTTCAAATTGATCAAGTTCAACTATAAATTGATTATGTTCAATTTTAACTGATTAAGTTCAATTTGAACCGATTAACTTCATATTAATTAAGTTTAATTTCAATTTGAATCGATTAAGTTCAATTTCAATTTGAATCAATTAAGTTCAATTTCAAATTGAACTGATTAAGTTCAAATTTTAAATTGATCAAGTTCAACTTCAAATTGATTATGTTCAATTTCAACTGATTAAGTTCATTTTGAACCGCTTAACTTCAAATTCAAATTGATTTAAGTTTAATTTCAATTTGTATCGATTAAGTTCAATTTTAATTGAACTGATTAAGTTCAAATTTCAAATTGATCAAGTACAACTTCAAATTGATTAAGTTTAATTTCAACTGATTAAGTTCAATTTGAACCAGTTGATTTCAAATTTCAAATTGATTAAGTTCAATTTCAATTTGAATCGATTAAGTTCATTTTCAATTTGAATCGATTAAATTCAATTCCAAGTTAAACCGATTAAGTTCAAATTTCAAATTTATCAAGTTCAACTTCAAATTGATTAAGTTCAATTTCAACCGATTAAGTTCAATTTGAATCAATTAACTTCAAATTTCAAATTGATTAAGTTCAATTTCAATTTGAATTGATTAAGTTCAACTTCAATTTGTATCTATTAAGTTCAATCTCAATTGAACTGATTAAGTTCAAATTTCAAATTGATGAAGTTCAATTTCAAATTGCTTATGTTTAATTTCAACCGATTAAGTTCAGTTTGAACCGATTAACTTGAAATTTCAAATTGATTAAGTTTAATTTCAATTTGAATAGATTAAGTTCAATTTCAATTTGAACCGATTAGGTTCAATTTCCAATTTCACTGATTAAGTTCAAATTTCAAATTGATCAAGTTCAACTTCAGATTGATTATATTCAATTTCAACTGATTAAGTTCAATTTGAACTGATTAAATTCAAATTTCACATTGATTAAGTTTAATTTCAATTTGAATCGATTAAGTTCAATTCAGTTGAAATGATTAAGTTAAAATTTCAAATTGATCAAGTTCAACTTCAAATGGATTATGTTTAATTTCAATCGATTAAGTTCAATTTGAACCGATTAACTTCAAATTTTAAATTGATTAATCAGTTCATACACAATAATCATTATAAAAAAGAGTCGTTATTTACTGATTTGGAATATTTATATATATGTATATCATTAAAAAATAGATATCACTAATCTCTATCATCCCACCGTATAAACGAACTAGTGGGATCATATACTACAGTATCTACATCATCGCTAAACCTCCATATAGCTCGTTCCACACATCCTATAAATGCGTAAATATCCATATCGGTCTTTCCATGACAGAAATATTGCTGAACCTGAGACTCTAAAGTCTTTATAGAAAACGCACCACAAGAGGTTGAGTCATCCTGTACATAGCATAAATCCTTCCTCGCTACAGCAACTTGAAACTGAGTAACCGGGGTGATATCAGGGTGGCACTCGTAAAATCTAGAATGCTGCAGAATGGTAGGAATTAAGCAACATATACCCGATGCCTACCGCGATCTTAGGTTCCAATATGCATCATGTTCCTACGCCAGAGAATCGTGCATGATGATGATATTATCCTCGAGTCTAATTTGGAGAACAAGCCAATGTCCACTCGAGGACTCTGGAGACGTATTCCAGATGGTCAACACCTGTATTGTTCAAAAAGTACATTGTCAGCATAAAAGTAAATGAATGCTTTAGCCGGGCACACAAATGAGTGAGGGAAAAAGGGGAAAACCAAAGACACTTAAAAAAGGTGACCCTGCTAAGTTATTAAATAAGAAGTTCCTTCTCTATGAGTTGCCTTATTGGGAGGTCAGTATCCTTATTTTAGTCTTGGTCATTAATTAAACTTGTAACATGAATTTTTTTATTGGCTGATTATATGTTTGACTAGGTATTTGCATCGTTTGCTAGTTTATAATAGGAACTGGTTTTGCGTGAGAATCTGGACGTAATGCATATTGAAAAGAATGTATCTGAAAAACTCTTAGATGCAATCTTAGATGTGAAGGGTAGATCTAAAATTGGGGGAGAGTCTCGTAGAGATATAGAGTTACAAGAACTTTTGGGAGAAGTTCTAGTAGCACAAAGAAAGGACAAGCTTAATAGTTCAGAACCTTACACTTTAACAAAAGATGAGTAATTAAAATTTCTTTGGAGGCTGTTCATGCAAACTTTTCCCGATGGCTACTGCTCCAATATAGGAAACTGTATCAAGATGAAAAAACAAAAAATTCTGGGACTTAAGTCTCATGATCATCATGTCTTGATGCAACAACTTTTGTCTATTGCCGTGAAGGGGCTTTTACCTAGGGGACTTAGAACAACAATATTTCGTCTCTTTTCATTTTTTCAGGATCTATGTCAAAGAGTCCTAGATAAAAGAAGATTGGAAGAGCTTGAAGATGAGATTATTGAGTCTGTGTGTTTGTTGGAACGGTACTTCCCTCAATCATTTTTGGATATTATGATTCACATAGCAAGAGAAGCAAAATTATGTGGTCCAGTGCACTTTCGCTGGATGTACCCTTTTGAGAGGTACATAAATATTTTAGCCCTACCTAGTTTATGTGTTGTTTCCTCATATTTTAATTTTCTGTAACTTTTTCTTTATTTAATATATGTTTAGATACATGAAGGTAGTTAAGGACTATGTCAAAAATCGTGCAAATCCGGAAGGAAGCATTGCTGAAAACTACTTGGCTGATGAGTGTGATAGGTTTTGTAGTCGATACATGAAAGATTCATCTGTCTTTAGTAATAAGTGAAAAAGGAATGATGTCGTTTTCAACGACACGATGATTAAGGGGTCGATACTTCAAAAAGACTGTTCTGGTCAATTAGCTGATGAAATGCACAAGGATGTGCTTCTTAATAGTCAAGAAGTTTTACCTTACATTGAGTAAGTAAAAATATCCTTAACTTTTAAAACTTTGCTTCTGGAAATCAAGATTAAAGTGTTTGCATGTTGAAGGGCCTCCGGTCTTGGTCTGGAGGATTCCTTGCGCGGGGCATCGTCGGATTAATCGACTCCACGTCCGCGGCTTGTTAGCTCTTTTCTACCTCGGGCCGCCATTAAGATGGCGACCCTAGACGGTATACGTTGAGACAGGGGTAGGGACGCGTCGCATTGTCCGGGAAGGACCCACCACGTTAAGTGATGGACCTTTGAGGGTGGGAGAACGTGTCCACAGATCTGTTTTGAAGGGCCCTCAGACTACGCCAGCCTCGCATTTAAACGAAGGGCGGGCGATCGTGGCCCAAAGGGACCTTGCACGGGCACAGAGAATGGTTCCATCGTCCTCCACGACCATGTCGACACTCTTCTACCTCGGACCATCAAGTCAGATGACGATCCTCGACGTTATACGTTGTGTAAGGGAAGGCGATCGCTGGCCTAGGTTCTTCATGTTGATGACGAACTTTAGAGGGCGAGCGATTCATCTTCTAATTTGCCTTTGGAGAGTCCTCAGGCTACGCCTGCCTCGTATTTAAACGAAGGGCGAGCGATCGAAGCCCAAAGGAACCTTGCATGGATGGATCGTCAGTTTTATCGATTTTCGCGACCATGGCAGCACTTTTCTACCTCGAACCATCATGTCAGATGACGATCCTCGACGGTATACGTTGTGCTAGAGGAGGCGATCGCTGCCTAGGTCCATCATGTTGATGACGAACTTTAGAGGGCGAGCGAGTCATCATCTTTTTCGAAGCGTTTGCTCAGGCAGTAGCCTTTGGTTTGACGAGGCGGGAATCGGGGAGAGACTTCCGAAGCTTCCTCCTCTTGATTGAAGTATATGGATTCGGTCGCCGAGGTTGATCGAGGGGTCGGATCGTATTAGCTTTCCGGCCTGTTCGCGTTCGACTCTGGCGACCGTATCGAGAGATTGATGGGGCTCCGGCTAAGCCAATAAGCTGTCCAACTTGCCCTCCTCGAACAATCTACAGAGTCGTCTGAGGAGGTCGCGGCATTGGTTGGTGCTGTGGCTGGGACTCTTATGGTAGGCACAATATTGATTGTGGTCCAGATGACCGTGGTCCCTTATAGCCTTCGGCTTGTTTAGCGGTTCGCGCCCCTTGATGGCGTAAAAAATGTGGGCCGGAGTTTGGTTGAACTTGTGGAGGATATGGGCTTCCACATCCTCGAAGGATTTGAGATCTCCGGGTGGCTTGGCGACTGCCTTTTTGGTTTTAGCGATCGTCGTATTTCGGACAGGAGGTGGCATTCCCTCGCCTAGGCGGAGGGTGAGCAGCTTCTGCCTGGCCAGAAAGTCGGCAGCCTTAGCGTGGAAGATCGCGTAGGTTGGGGGGATGTCCTTTGTGAGATGCCTAAATATGGGCGAATGACCGTAGAAACCCCCCAGGACCGAGTAGAGAGCGATCTCGTCGCTGATGGGCTCGCCGGTGAGGACTATTTCATCCACCCGGTCAATGTAATCTACGTCGGATTCATCTTCCCCCTGCCTGATTTTCATAATGCGGTGGGGGCCTTCTGGTCTGGCGACCTTGGCGGCGAAGTATGACGTGAAGTCACTCGCCAGTTTCTCAAAGGAGATAATCGATCGCGGTGGTAGTGAGACGGACCACCTATGAGCCAGCTCGCCCAATGTTAACGGGAAGATTCGGCACTTGGTCGCATCTGATGCCCCACACCCGGTCATGTAGATCCGGAACTTGCTTAGGTGGGTATCGGGGTCCGATCTCCCTTCGTACAAAGGTGTCTTGAGAGGTGCGATCCTTGGTTGCACGGGGGCAAGCTTGATGTGGACCGCGAGTGGCTCGATTGGTCCGATGATCTTTCTACTGGTGCTTGCCCCAATATCCAGGAGCGCTTTCATCTTGTCGAGCTGGCGTTGCATAGCGGCCATCGTCGCAGCCTGGCTGCTCGCGGCTAGGCGCTCGGAGCGGGAGCCGAGGCGATCAAGTACTGACCCCCTAGTGTTCGGAGCGGGAGCCAGAGGGCTGACCTGTATTTGGCTGGGAGTTGGGTAGCCGAACTCCTAGTGACGGACTCGGATTCTGTCGTCTCGTGGTTTGGGCCAAAATGCCCCAGTCGCCATGATGGATCGCTTCCCAAGCGACTGAATACGGAACCGTCTGGCCAACGAAGGAACTAACTAACGGCCTAGTAACCGCCACCCAAGTTATTCAGGGCATATTACAGCACTGTGAGCCTCTCCGTGGGACCCACAAGGCTATAATTACATGGAACCATAAAGCTCGACCGATAAGGTCTAAACATAATCCCCATAGAAGGTAATAAGGATGACACCAATATAATAATCAATTCGACAGAATACGATACATCGGGAATTTTATAACCATCCTCAAAACTCGACTGCCTCTCGTCATTCCAGACGAACTTCTCGGACTTCTGGAGCAACTGTGTAAGTGTAACACCCCCAAGTTATTCAGGGTATATTACAGCGCCGTGAGCCCCACCATAGGACCCACAAGGCTATACATGCGCGGAACTGTAAAATTTGACCGAGAAGGTCCAGATACAATGAAAGAAGGACAATACAAATGGTATTCAAACCATAACCAATGTAACCATATACATCACCACACAAAATGATACCTCGGCAACACAGTCCGGAACATTAATGAAACTGAAATACAATACTCGAGTATTTAAAATCCATTCCAATACAACAACACTGAATGGAGGAACCCAAAAGAAATATAACCGGAGACAAGACACAGTATCACACTTGCCCATCATCTTCATGCCGACCCGATACCCGCCTGTACGTTCTCCTGGAACCTCAAATACATAAAAAGTATTTCCCCCATAAAGGGGTTAGCCATCGAATAGCTAGTGCAAGTATATCAAGTATGAAAAATAATCCTCCTCGACATTAAAGTAAATGTAACCGTCAATTCATCAATTCAAGACTAGTATTCCGGAATAACTAAATCTCATAGCATCACATCAATACATATATGAATACCGTGGAACCGCACCAAGAGGCTACGGAACCCTCAGGGGACCTGTCGACCTGCCCCAGAGTGGTTCGTTCATATCATCCGTGGAATCGCACCAAGAGGCTACGAAACCCTCAGGGGACCTGTCGGCCCGCCCCAGAGTGGATATAAATAATCATGCCATTAATATATCTTACTTTCAATGTCGAGAACGCATATTCATAAATATATACTTGCCTTGAATAGTTGACGACGCAACGAACGGAAAGGAAAGTCACCGACGAATGCTAGGAACCAACGAAACCGAACCTAACGATTCGAAGAATACAATCACAACCAATTCTAAACGAATACGGAATTGGAATACACCCGGAAACCCACCTACGATTCATGTATATTCGTATAAAAACGACAACGAGGGCGGACCACAACCAAACCCTCTCGATTCCATAAAAACCACGAAATATACCATGAATCCGTAGGGAAACTAAAAATCTAACAAGATTAATCATATTCATCATGAATTAACCAACAAAACGGAACGAATCGGACAAAAACGCGAAAACCCCCAAATCTTCCCAAAAGTAGGGTTCTAAAGATCTAACCTTGATTCGCTGGATCAAGGGATGTTATAGGATGATTGATCAGTGATATGAACTCAGAAACTTCATGGATTTGTTGTTTAACAACATGGATTCACCTCCTCCGAATCTCCAGCCGCGGACCGAAGAGAAAGGGAATGAAAAATGAGTGAAAAAGTGGCTGCTCTGTCATTTATATACTGGGCCGGAACTAGCGTGCGCTAGCCTACCCGGACTAGCGTGCGCTATCGGCCAGCATCGGCCCAGCACTCTCGGCCAGGGCCCACACGACCCGGCACCACCGACCATGACCTGTTCGCCCGATCCCCGCTAGCGTGCGCTACGGCCGGAAGCCTGCGCGCGCTAGCCGACCTGTCCAGTAGCCTCTGGACTAAAAAGCTCGCCCCGGTAACGTACGCTAGTTGGCCGACAGCGTGCGCTAACCCTGCCGGTTAGCGTGCGCCACGACCGACAGTAGCGTGCGCTACCTGCCGATCCTACCCGAGTCCAGAACCTCGGAACCCCTCTGCCCAGACCCGATAGCGTACGCTGGGCCGCTCGACAGCGTGCGCTACACTACCGAGCTAGCGCGCGCAGCCTCCCGGCCGTAGCGTGTGCTATGCCGGTTGCTGCCGTGCCTGCTCGGCCAGTGCCCAACACTTCCGACAGTGCCGCACCGGTCCGGCCAGCTGCTCAGCCGCCATGACCCGACGACTCGATTTTCCGAAAACACACGGAACGAACACGATGAAATGCTCGCGGGCAACATCAACGACCCGAAATGAAAACATAATACAATAATTAATCATATGCAACCAAGAAAAGAGTCGAGACAGCAAGTACAGATACAGATACCCATAACTTTGGGTAACTTACAAAATGGCCCAAAACGCCCGAGAATCACAATACATGATCGAATAACCAAACCAAAGTTCACAACACGTATAACAAGGTTAAATGGACTTACGGGAAACTCGAAACAGCAGTTTCGAACGAGATTCGCAAGAATTGAACTCAAGTGCGGAAAAGTCGCTAAAAGGCACGGAACTCAACAAAACGACACCGAAACGAACTCGGATGTCAAAAAGTGTAGAATTAATCATTCTCAGGATGACGGAACGGTCCCAAGCGAGTCGTCAAAATTGACTCTCGCCAAAAAAAGAAAATTATCGGAAATCGAATTTGCGGATATTACATTCTACCCTCCTTAAAAGAAGTTTCGTCCCGAAACTTAAAACAACTAGGGAGAAGCAATATCCCGCCAGGAAAACTCAACGAGATACACAAGAAACACGTAACTTACGCCCAACAGCGAAATGTTACAAGCAACACAACAATACATTACCCGAAGGTAATCCAATCCAATGCTGAAATAAATACGAATCACAATGCCCGAAGGCTACAACGGAAATACATCACAATGGCCTGAAAGCCCTCAACCGAAGCTGCCGAAATATCACGATGGCCTGAAAGCCGAACAGCCCGAAGCTGTAAATCATCACAATACAGATCTCAAAGAAACAAACCCAACTATCGAACATACCCCTTGGCGTATGAACGACCAGTCGCAAATCGTCGGACGTATCCAATACAACATGGACTACGAACGACCAAATAATAAGGCTCAAGAGGGACATCACAATACGCCCGATCCGGAAATGTGTCCGTGCACATGTCCACCCCGTATACGGAATCCAGAATATACGTGTGACAATGTACCTAATTAGCCTCACGAACTACGTCTCGTGTGCACGGTCTAATGCGGAAACATCCACGCATGACCATCGTGTGCCTGGCTAAAAATCCTACACAATAACCAATCGGAACGCAGATATGATTCCGGATATGTCACGACACAATATGACAACGAACCTCAAAGGATAACACATCCAATACGGATCATACGACTCACCAACTGAACGATGACACACGAATAATGAAAGATCGACACGACCAACGATATTCAAAACAACCATCCCGGGATCAAAATCCCTAAGAACCGATTAACACGAGCAACAATCACAACATAACAATCCGGGAATCCTCAATCCTCAACGATCACAAAATTACCGAGTTCACAAGAATAATGGTGTGCTGCCTTGAGTCGGCCAACACGATAATAATAATTCAACGGATGGGGATATTCTCGACAGTCCCAATTCAATACATCGATTACCTTCAAGACGGTCAATCAATAACAATTATACAATGGATGTCTCGGCACCTTTAATCGGTTACCGATAACGAAGATGATAATCGAATACGTCAATGCCTTCAATCGGCCAAAACGACATCAATAGAAAAACACTGATATCAATAACGACGATTCACACAAATATCTTGGTGGAACATCAATCAACAATAACAATCGATACGTTGATGCCGCGAACTGGCTATCGACAACAATATGATCAACAAGTATCGTAATGTCCTGAACCGGCCATTTACGAACAACACTAACAATTGGCATAACTTGCCGAAAGACATCGTATCAAACAACCCGTTGATATCAACAAAATCACAAAGAGATCGAGTCTCGACATGATTCACACATTCATGCACATACATAATAACATCAATCTCATTGACTAGTACAAGTATAAAACTTGCTTCGATATCAATACAACGAATCAATTAATTGCTTTCGTCACGAGTTCCTCATTTCACCAAAGTAATCTATGAACTCTTCAACCTCAACCACATCGCAACAGTCATAATCCACGATCAGACATCACCACTTATTTTATAAACAAGGATTAATAATCGACAAGTTCGATAACGATCGGTATCAATACCACCAAACCACAAACTCAACTGTTTCACCATATCTCGATTAAACACAGTCTGAACAATCCAACTCAGACACTTACAAATCCTGTCCACAATACGAGTCGAAATATGATGATCATATCAGCAACCTATTCGGACCAACAAGGGTCTAGATGTCATCGATTCCAAACTAAATCCTTAAATACGAATTAACAAGGTTCCTCCTTGTAAATCCATAGTTAAAATTTTCCAATGATCATCATTAATTCGAACCATCCAATTAGTTTAATATTATAGATAATCATATTCTAAGGTTATCAAACAATCCAATCATTCGGCTTGAACCTTTGTTCAATATGTATGGACTTCAAAACTCAGAGATGAATAATAATTTCATAAAACTCGTAATCATATTCGTATCACGATGCGAATATTATATCAAAACACATAATTCAGCTTTAGACATGAATATCCCATATTCATATCAAAAACACACACACTCCTTATAAATGTTCATCATCTCATATAATTCAAGAGTTTCTCAGGAATCCTGAATTAATCCGAAATCACGTCCACAATCGACCAACGACAAAATCCAATGTTCTAACATCTAAGCCATCATCTAACTCATAGTCTAAGGCATATATCATCATAACATCAGGAATCGCAACAATACTGCCAAGAACACTATGATCCCCTAACCATACTCATGCAACATAACATAACCCAACATATAAGTCATCATGTCATCATCTTCCTTAACGAACTTCCCATGGGATACCAAGAATCATCATAACGCCTCCATAAACTATTATCATATGAACTAATCATCAACAACAACGTCAAAGTCGAAGTGTCTGGAGATATTAACCAACACATCTCTTGAAGATAAACAGCACCATTCAAAACCACACGAATCATATCAATATCCGCACTTCAACAATAATATCAACATAACGCGGTAATCCATCCATAATCATACTTATCAACTCCTATACATGACGATTATCAACTCAAGAACAACGATATTCAATGCAGAACCAAATCCAAAGTGAATATTAATTACCTCTTCAAAGAAATGTATTGATTCTCAAGGTTGAATCCATTTCCAATCGATTCCAAGCTTAGAGTTGTTAAAACGGTCAACTCCATGATTACGCAAGTATTTAGAACCTCAACGTATTTCCCAAGAACTCTCTCTATCGACTGAAGGAAGGAGAATGGACAAAATGCCTCTCAGCACTCGTCTATCCTCTTTATAAAACACATCACTAGCGCGCGCTAGACCTTATATTTAGCGTGCGCTATAGAACTAGCGTGCGCTATCCTTCCTTGATAGCGTGCGTTATCGGGCAGTCCAGAAGCTACTGCATTGCTTCGAAATTCGTCTAACGTACGTAATGCCCATGCATTAGCGTACGCAAATAGGCGTTGACTTGCTACAGTGAAATGCTCAGTAGCGTGCGCTATTCCTCGACCTTAGCGCGCGCTAATCGCCGTTGACCCGACAACCTGTACCTTCCCAGAAGATGCCCGGGTCCTACACGCCGAAAGCAACCAATAAAGCCAAGATTCCCTGTTGACGTTCTGGAATTAGCGTGCGCTACCAACATGCATTAGCGTGCGCTAAGCGCCGATAATAAACAGTCTGGGCCTACCTATCGGACACCTTCCAGGCCTTATCCAGAATATCTTACGTACGTTAGGGGTCCTCCTTAGCGTACGTAACTCAAACCTCTTAGCGTGCGCTAAGTATGCACCGTAGCGTACGCTAAGTATATATCTTAGCGCGCGCTAGGCATACCCTGTAGCGTGTGCTAACGTGGCTGTACTTAACCATTTTCCGCTATTCTCGACCAACGTCTCGACATACCAAACGATCATACGGCACAATGAATACATATACGCATTCAACAACATTGTCATACGTTCACATCATCCTCAAGCACAATTATCCATCAACGACATCCAACATATAAACGAAAAAAATATATCCGAAAAATCGGGGTATTACACTCTACCCCCCCCCCCCCCTTAAAAATAAGTTTCGTCCTCGAAACTTGCAATCACTCGCACAAACAACGTTTCAACGGAAATTCAAAATCACCAAGAATTATCGAATAATCCGAACAACATACTTACAAGTTTGTGAAGTCGAAGATCTCCCGTGATACTAGCATGCGACTCCTAAACAAAGTCTCAACATAATACCGATACACACCAATATCGCAATTAGCAATTTAACAAAATCTCAAGGAAGAGTTCATGTCCGTGACCACGGACACGATTCTTCCTCCTTTTAGCCAACATTCTGAAAGGGCACACACGTGCGTAAGTATAATCCAAATCGCACATTCTCGAAGTGATCAATTCCCAAGAATACCAAGCTATAAACGAAACGATTAAGAAAAATACAAGAAGAGTGAGAGGACTTACAAGTACCGGTCGCACTGTGATGATGGCAGAGTAGTGATACTGTGGGCAAATGACGACTCAATCGACCCAAAAGACCGACAGCCTAGGTATCCATAAACCTAAGCTCCGATACCATATTCTGTAACACCCCCAAGTTATTCAGAGTATATTACAGCGCCGTGAGCCCCACCATGGGACCCACAAGGCTATACATGCGTGGAACTGTAAAACTTAACCGAGAAGGTCCAGATACAATGAAAGAAGGACAATACAAATGGTATTCAAACCATAACCAATGTAACCATATACATCACCACACAAAATGATACCTCGGCAACACAGGCCGGAACATCAAGGAAACTGAAATACAATACTCGAGTATTTAAAATCCATTCCAGTACAACAACACTGAATGGAGGAACCCAAAAGAAATATAACCGGAGACAAGACACAGTATCGCACTTGCCCATCATCTTCATGCCGACCCGATACCCGCTTTGTCTGCTTCTCCCGAACTGAAATACATAAAAAGTATTTCCCCCATAAAGGGGTTAGCCATCGAATAGCTAGTGCAAGTATATCAAGTATGAAAAATAATCCTCCTCGACAATAAAGTAAATGTAACCGTCAATTCATCAATTCAAGACTAGTATTCTGGAATAACTAAATCTCATAGCATCACATCAATACATATATGAATACCGTGGAACCGCACCAAGAGGCTACGGAACCCTCAGGGGACCTGTCGGCCCGCCCTAGAGTGGTTCGTTCATATCATCCGTGGAATCGCACCAAGAGGCTATGAAACCCTCAGGGGACCTATCGGCCCGCCCCAGAGTGGATATAAATAATCATGCCATTAATATATCTTATTTTCAAAGTCGAGAACGCATATTCATAAATATATACTTGCCTTGAATAGTTGACGACGCAACGAACGGAAAGGAAAGTCACCGACGAATGCTAGGAACCAACGAAACCTAACCTAACGATTTGAAGAATACAATCACAACCAATTATAAACGAATACGGAATTGGAATACACCCGGAAACCCGCCTACGATTCATGTATATTCGTATAAAAACGACAACGAGGGCGGACCACAACCAAACCCTCTCGATTCTGTAAAAACCACGAAATATACCATGAATCCGTAGGGAAACTAAAAATACTACCAAGATTAATCATATTCATCATGAATTAACCAACAAAACGGAACGAATCGGACAAAAACGCGAAAACCCCCAAATCTTCCCAAAAGTAGGCTTCTAAAGATCTAACCTTGATTCACTGGATCAAGGGATGTTATAGGATGATTGATCAGTGATATGAACTCAGAAAATTCATGGATTTGTTGTTTAACAACATGGATTCACCTCCTCCGAAGCTCCAGCCGCGGACCGAAGAGAAAGGGAATGAAAAATGAGTGAAAAAGTGGCTGCTCTGTCATTTATATACTGGGCTGGAACTAGCGTGCGCTAGCCTACCCGGACTAGCGTGCGCTATCGGACAGCATCGGCCCAGCACTCTCGGCTAGGGCCCGCATGACCCGGCACCACAGACCAATCCTGCCAACCATGACCTGTTCGCCCGATCCCCGCTAGCGTGCGCTACGGCCGGAAGCCTGCGCGCGCTAGCCGACCTGTCCAGTAGCCTCTGGAGTAAAAATCTCGCCCCGGTAACGCTAGTCGGCCGACAGCGTGCGCTAACCCTGCCGGTTAGCGTGCGCCACGAACGATAGTAGCATGCGCTACCTGCCGATCCTACCCGAGTCCAGAACCTCGGAACCCTCTCGCCTGCACCGATAGCGTCTGGCTGGCCGCTGACGGCGTGCGCTACATCGCTGAAGCTAGCGCAGCCTCACGGTCGTGGCGTGCGCTTACGCCGTTCTGCCGTGCTGCTCGCCGCTGCTCAAGACTTCCGACATTGCCGCACCGGTCCGGCCAGCTGCTCAGCCGCCATGATCCGACGACTCGATTTTCCGAAAACGCACGGAATGAACACGATGAAAAGCTCGCGGGCAACATCAACGACCCGAAATGAAAACATAATACAATAATTAATCATACGCGACCAAGAAAAGAGTCGAGACAGCAAGTACAGATACAGATACCCATAACTTTGGGTAAATTACAAAATGGCCCAAAATGCCCGAAAATCACGATACATGATTGAATAACCAAACCGAAGTTCACAACACGTATAACAAGGTTAAACGGACTTACGGGAAACTCGAAACAGCAGTTTCGAACGAGATTCGCAAGAATCGAACTCAAGTGCGGAAAAGTCGCTAAAAGGCACGGAACTCAACAAAACGACACCGAAACGAACTCGGATGTCAAAAAGTGTAGAATTAATCATTCTCAGGATGACGGAACGGTCCCAAGTGAGTCGTCAAAATGGACTCTCGCCAAAAAAGAAAATTAGCAGAAATCGAATTTGCGGATATTACAGTAAGTGTCCGAGCTAGTTTCGAGAAACCCTCGACGAACCTACGGTAGTAACCAGCCAATCCCAAGAAACTACGGATCTCCTTCACATTCTTAGGCGGCGCCCAATCCAACTGCCTCAATCTTCTGCGGATCCACACGAACCCTCTCGGCTGAAATCACGTGACCTAAAAACATCACTTCCTTCAGCCAGAACTCACATTTCGAGAACTTCGCATAGAGTTCCTCGGTCCTCAAAATGTCTAACACTACTCGCAAATGATGGGCATGCTCTTCTTCGTTCCTCGAATAAATAAGAATATCGTCAATGAAGACGACGACACACTTATCCAAATACTCGATAAAGACTTTGTTCATCAACTGCATGAACACCGCCGGCGCATTAGTTAACCCGAAAGGCATAACTACAAACTCATAATGTCTGTATCTCGTCCGAAAAGCTGTTTTCGGCACATCGGACTACCTCACCCGGAGCTGATAGTACCCCGATTTCAAATCAATCTTCGAGAACACCGCAGCTCCCTGCAACTGATCGAACAAGTCATCAATCCTCGGCAAAGGATACTTGTTCTTGATGGTCACCTTGTTTAATTCTCGATAGTCGATACACAAACGCAGTGAACCATCCTTCTTCCGCACAAACAGGACCGGTGCGCCCCAAGGCGAGGCGCTCGGTCGAACATACCCCGACTCAAGAAGCTCACTCAACTGCTTCTTCAACTCTGACATCTCTGAAGGTGCCATGCGATACGGCGCCTTCGAAATCGGAGCCGCGCCCGGCTCTAACTCTATAGCAAACTCGACCTCACGATCCGGTGGCAAACCCGGTAACTCGTCAGGAAAGACGTCAGGAAACTCACTAACAATTGGAATCGACGAAAGCTCGACTCCACCACTCTCTGCCTTCAAGGCATAGCACCAATAACCAGTACACCCCTTTCGCAGGAGTCTCATCGCCTTCAAGGCGTTAATAACGAACTTCTGGTTTCCCATTTTTCGCCCGGCGAAAGGGTGATCGGTGCCGTCTTCGGCTAGCATGGTGATGATCCTCGTGCGGTAGTTCATGATTGCACCATGCCGCTCGAGCCAATCATCCCCGAGAATCAAGTCCTCACCCTCAATACCCACAACAATAAGATTAGAGGGCCAAGCCCTCTCACAAATAAGTACAGAACAGTCTCGAACCTCCTGATCACCAACGATCCTATCACCGCTAGGAAGCTTAATGATGAAGGGCTCACAAGGTGTCAAACAGTCGAGACTCAAACGGCGCACACACTCCAGAGATATGAACGAATGCGTAGCACCACAATCGAAAAGCACACTGACAGGATGAGAAAGAACATGAACGGTACCTGTCGCCACAGTAGCCGCTGGGTCATCGGCTCTCCGCATCTTATAGACACGCGGGTGGGCTGAGCCGACACTGGAAGCTCCCCCCTTAGCGGGCTGACCCCGACCTCTCCCTCAACTAGCACTCGACGGATATTGAGAAGAAAACGATCCTTGATTCACACTTGGTTCCCTAGGCGCTGGAATGGAAGCCCGGGCACCAAGGATTTTCTCCCTCTCAGCACAGAAAGCAGCCTTGTGGCCCGGTTGGCCACACTGATTACACATCAGCAAAGGATTCGGATAAATACGACTGATGTGGCCCTGATGGCCACAGTTAAAACACTTCACCTCCCGAGAAGGGGCACTGGCAGCCCTACGGGGAAACCCAGTAGATCGAGCTGGGCCACCACCAGCGGAAAAGTTAGCAGACTGGTATTTCTGCTGACCCCCACCTTTGTGGCCCGAAAAATTCCCGGCAGACTTCTGCTTCTTGCTCTCGCGGGCTGCCTCGCTAGCCGTCACCGACATATCGTAAGCAAGGGCCCTACTCTGGTAATCCTTCAAGGTAGTACAGACGAGACCCGACATATAGTACCGAATCGACAATTTCATCCGCCTGGAAAAATGGAAAATTTTGTCGCTCTCCTCGACAACTTGGGTCTTCACATAACCCAACTCCTTGTTAAAATCGGCAATAGCTTGAGATACGGGGATATCCCGTGGTTGAGCATCATTGAAAGCATGTACTCGAGCCTGTCTGACCGGCCACGAGCAATATTCAGTCTTCATCAATTCTTGAAATTCGGCCCACGAAGCAACATGATCTTTGGACCAAACGGCCTCCCACCAATCCGTAGCGTCCCCAGTGAAAAATTACTGGGCAATAGGGACCTTGCGGTCCTCGGGACAGTTGGTAGCAGTGAAGACTTTAGATATCTCCTTGATCCACCCCTCCCAGCCGATCGGGTCCGAAGCTCCCGAAAACTGAGGAGGATGCATCTTGATGACATCCTGAGGCCAGCGATCCGCTCCGCCCCGATTAGCGTGGGCCGGATATGGGTTCTGAACCGCCTGAGCTATCGCCGCCATTTGATTCACCATTTGCTGCATAACGGCCGCAATACCAAGGTCGGTGCGCTCCTGAGAAGAAGCATGACTGTGACGGTCGCCGGTACTGTCGGCTCCCGAAGACTGCGACGTGGCCGCCCCACCGGCTGCCCCACGTCCCCGGCCGCGTCCACGGCCTCTTCCAGCATCCATACTGGTGTTAAAGAAGTGGCAAAGGCCATACGATGGTAAGTACAAGAAGAAAAACAATCACAATCGAGAATCAAAAGTGCGATACAAGGAAACAAGGAACAGAGTAAGGAAAACTTACGGACACTGGTAGTACCGGAATCATGGCAGCGTGACGATTATATGCAAAACGAAACACAACAAGACCCAATAAACCGACAAGCCTAGGTATCCATAAACCTAGTGCTCCGATACCATTTTCTGTAACACCCCCAGGATATTCGAGGTATATTACAGCGCCGTGAATCCCTATATGGGACCCACCAGGATACACAAACATCATACTCGTCAACTCACAGAAACAACAAAATAACACCTCGTCATAAAGACGCAAAACAAAATAATCCACCCGGTTCAACCGGTCAAACAAAACACCATCATCCGACACAAACATAATAGACAACAATACAATCTGGACGGACAAGAACTCTTAAGTACTCGAGTACTTCTATTAGTTTAAAAACCACAAAAGGTAAAAAGATAGAAGACAATAATACACCACTCGTGCACAATCATCCGCATACTGGTCCAGCGCCCGCTCGTCTCGATGAACCTGACCTGAAATTCATAAAATGAATTTCCCCAAAACGGGTCCCCAGAGGGGTTAGCAATTACGCTAGTACAAGTAACCAAATGAACAACTTACATCTTACACATATAGTCAATGCATGCAGTCACGAAAAACATAGTTCCAAAGCACTCATTTCCGGAAATGCCGATATCAAAACACATTTATAAAATGCACCACAATTAACCGCGGACCCACAGCTTTGTGGATCCCTACCGAGACCCCGTCGGATCTAACCCGTAGTGGTTAAAAGCAAGCTCACGGTTCCACAGCTTCGTGGAGCCCTACCGAGACCCCGTCGGATCTAACCCGTAGTGAGCATACACACACACACATAATTCTCATGCAATACTACTGCGTTAAGATTGTAAGTTCATAAGTGTACTTGCCTCGATTAATAGACGGTGACACGAACGGAAAGGGAGAGTCAAGCACAACCGCGAGGAATCGGCGAAAATGAACCTAACGATTCGAATAACACAATCACAACCACTTCTAAACGATTACGGAAATGGAATACACCCGAAAAACCCGCCTACGATTCATGTATATTCGTATAAAAATAATAACGAGGGTGGACCACAACCAAACCCTCCCTATTTCGCAAAACCATGAAAATATACCATGAATCCGTAGGAAAACTAATGATATCAACAAGATTAATCATATGCATCATGGATTAACCCACAAAACGGAATGAATCGGACGAAAATCCCAAAAACCCCAATTTATCCAAAAGTAGGGTTCTAAGAGATTTCACCTTGGATTAGGATGAAAGATTCATGTTGATGTTGTTATGATACACCAAGAACTCAAGGAAGTTGATGGTTGAGATGATTGGAGGAAGAAATCGCCAAGAAATCGCCCGGAATCGCCTCAGCCGCGGAGAGGAGGAAGAAATGAGAAAATACGTTCATCTCGGTCAACTCTCTGGTTTATATAGCCAGGGAGTGTTAGTGCGCGCTAATCCTCAAAGTTAGTGTGCGCTAACGGGACAAAACTCCAGTCCAGTAGTCAGCTTTCTGGCCGTTAGCGTGCGCTACTCGAAACGTAGTGTGCGCTAATAACCTCTCGGTAGCGCTCGCTATCGACCATAGCGTGCGCTACCTGGACATTAGCCGAGTCCAGAAGTTAACTGTCAGTACACACCTGATCTAGTTAGCGTGCGCTAACAACCAAACGTAGCGTGCACTAAAGGTGTATCGGTAGCGCGCGCTATCGGCCATAGCGTGCGCTACCTGGGCACCTGATTGAGTCCGAGAGCAACCGGCCCGATCTTGATACCATGCTAGCGTACACTACCGGGCATCTCAGCGTGCGCTAGCCCTCGACATTAGCGTGCGCTAGACTACGTAGCATACGCTAATCCGCCAGTCCAGAGGGCTGGAATCAGTACTGCCACTCCCAGGGCTTGCTCTCTAGCGCACGCTAAGAAGCAGTCGTAGCGTGCGCTACTAAGGGACCTCTAGCGTGCGCTATGCAGAAAAATTAGCGCGTGCTAGGTACGGAATATAAACGGCCAAAACACCGGAATATGAACGAAACATTAAACAAAACATCTCAAAACGCATAATAATACAGAATGGATCCACGGCAACCCCGAAACGGCGGTTCCGCACAACAATTACGAGAATCAAATCAATAGATGACGGAAGAAATACACTGAAAGGTACACGAGGGTCGCTACAACTGAGAAATACACCGAGAAATGAAAATACCGGGAAAAGAAAAAATGCAGATATTACAAGCGCGCGCTAATCCGGCAGTCCAGTACTGGGCAGATTGTTTATGGACTCGGTCTGGTGCCCAGGTAGCGCACGCTATGGCCTGATGATGCATGCTATCGAGAGGCTGTTAGCACACGCTAACGGGCCAGAACTGTAGGTTCTGGACTGGATTATGGCTGGGTAGCGCACGCCAACCTTAATTGTTAGCGCACGCTAAAGCTCTCTGGCTATAAAAACCAGGGAGTTGACCCAGATTATCATTTCTCTCCCATTTCTCTCTCTCTCCGGTTCTTGGGAGATTCTTGGGCGATTTCCGAGCGGTTTGAAGTCTTGCAATTCCTAGCCATCATTTTCTTGTGTTCTTGGTAAAGATTAACAACACCAACACTTATTCTTCATCCTTAATCCAAGGTAATCTCCTAGAACCCTATTTTAGGGAAATTTGGGGGTTTTGAGTTTTTGTCCGATTCGTTCCGTATTGTTGATTAATCCATGATGTATTTGATTAATCTCTGTAGTATTCTTGTTTTCCCTACGAGTTCATGGTAAGTTTGTTGTTTTTGTGAAATTGAGAGGGTTCTGGTGCGACCGGTCCTCGTCGTTGTTTTTGTACGTACTTATATGAATCGTAGGCGGGTTTTCGTGTGTATTCCATTTTCATATTCGTTTAGAGATGGTTTTGATTGTATTCTTCGAATCGTTAGGTTCGTTTTCATCGGTTCCTAGCGGTCGTGCTTGATTTCCTTTCCGTTCGTGTCGTCGTCGATTATTCAAGGTAAGTATTTCTGGAAACCTTTATGATTAACATGAAATGATGATGTATTTGTGTGTGCTTTGCTCACCTCGGGAGGGTCCGACGGCTCCTCGAGGGAATCCATTGGTTTAGCCCCGGATTCACGAGCTTGATTCGATATCCAGCTCGAGAGGGTCCTTAGAGGCCTCGAGTGGGATCAGTGGCTTTACCCCGGTCGTAGGCGATGTCTGTGCGTGATTTGTTTTATGATATGGCCAGCTCGGGAGGGTCCTTAGAGGCCTAGAGTGGGATCAATGGCTTTACCCTGGTCCTAGGCAAATTGATTATTGACTGTTTGTTTTTCGGAAAAGACATGTCTAGTTTTGGTTTTTGAAATGAATTGGTGCATGTACTATGAAATGTGTAAGCGAATGGTTTGCCTTGATTACTTGTACTAGCATAATTGCTAACCCCTTTGGGGACTCATCTTGGGGAAATTCTTTTTATGAATTTCAGGTTATGTTCAGCCGGACGATCGAGCGCTAGGACAGCACCAGGATGCTGTCCAGGGTCGTTGACATGTGCATTTGAGTCTCTTTATTTCTGTTGTCCTTTTCGATATGGTTGTTTTCCAGATTATAAACTTATAGATTATACTCGCGAGTACTTTGGCATTTTCACCTGAATTATGGCTCGTATCATTGTAAGTTATTGATGTTTGTCGATGATGCTTATTTCGCTGGTTGTACCGGGCGTGTTATTTAATGTTCGTCTTGATTATCTATGTTTTCTCGCTAACCGAGATGGTTAGGCGAGTGGTAATTCTTATTTAGCCTGGTGGGTCCCATGTAGGGATCCACGGCACTGTAATATACTTTGAATATCTTGGGGGTGTTACATATTCAACACTTCTTTTGTAATACTCCCAAGCATCTTTCTTTTCAGTTGATATTTTTTTATTGATCTACATAATTATAGTGACTAACTAATATAAACTAATTAATGAGCGGAATATATAATATTTCCACGAGATTTTAGGTTTAAGTTTTTAATATATAGTGCACACTACTATATTAAGTTTCTTTTTGTTTGAGATTTATATTTTTAATTAATGAAAATATGAAGTATTTCTATAAATATAATCAATTCCTATTTATTCATAATTCATATTCTTTAATTCGTAAAAATTAATAAGGTAGGTGGGAGTTATTTGAGGTATAATTATAATGTAATTGATGCAATGATAATTAGGCCAGTAATTGACTATGTGTCAGCTGAAGTATGAGAGACTGACACATAAGCACATGAAGCACCAGCAAAGGACATGTGGCAGCCGAAGGATGAGAAGCTGCCACTTAGGCTCCGCGTATTCTGCATTAATATATAAGGGAGATTGTAGAAACCATAACAAGTTCAGGAACGATACTCCATTTGTCTCATTCAAACACTACAACAAAACTCATAATTAACATCATTAAATTATGTAACTATAAGGTGTTTCTTGTGTCAAAAATTAATTTTGTGCCATTTTAATGGTAATGCCACAAGTAACAATGTAGTTAAATGTATAATATCACAAGTTGTTGGTATATTAACACTTTTTTAAGTGGCACAGTTGCAATTGATACTAAACTATTTACTAGTAACAATTATAAATGAGACAACAAATTGGGTATGTTACAATTTGGAATGACACTATATGTACAAATATTTACAATTAAGATCAGAGTTGCGGATTCTTTTTTAGGGAGCGGTGTAGTAGTAGAAAGCCTCAGGGTTGGGTTCTCTCGGTTAGCTTTGACCTAGAGCAGTGCATTTTTTTTTTGCGTGTGGTTTATTTTTTACAGGGAGCTGTGCGCAGAGTCAACCTCTCTTCTGTTAGAGCAGCGTTCATTGAGAGCGTAATAGCCATAGTCCCCTTAGGTAAGTCTCTTGTGAATTAAGCCATGGGCTCATGTATGGTTTTGAGCTTTTTTGAATCATATGATTCTTTGTATATATCACTCAATATTTTGCTGTGCACTAAGCTTGGGGTCTTCACGGAAACAGTCTCCCTATCGTAAAAAGTAGGGGCATGGTCTGCATACATCTTACCTTCCCCAGACCCTGCTCTGAGCAGGATATACTGGGTATGTTTGGTTTGGTTTGGTTTGGTTTGGTTTGGTTTGGTTTGGTTTGTTACGTGCTTCTTGTTTCAGTCACTTGTGTCACTGAAGACACAATGCTTTGACATTCAACAATGTCACACTTTCTATGAGTACCATTACAAAATGACAACAGAACTTACACTTGTGTCAATTCACAATGGCACTTTTTGTATAAATTGTTACATTCAGAAGTATTACAACAAACATTGTTGTGAGGCAATTTCAAATGCCAAAATAAATTTCAATTGTTACATGATCAAATACCACGGTAATTATGTATTTTGAGATTTTTAGTTGTATATAATACCTCAATAATTACATAAATTAACAATATTTAGTAGCTCCACAATCTTATACACGTTCTTATTTAAAATTAATGATTTTATTTTATCTTATTAATTTACTTAAACATTAAGTGAAAATTAACAAATCAAGGGATATAGAACTAGAATAGGAACAGGAAGTAAAAAATACTTTAAAAATTAATATCAAAAGAACCAATGTCATTGACAAATTCATTACATAAAAATACCAACAAATCTAAAAGAGACTATCTTATTGAATTATCATAAACTAAAAGAAGAAATGCAAAATCTTCGAACACCGCACTGTCATCCTTGTCGATAAACATATCCAAGTCTTAGGCATCCACAAAGAGCATCGTCCATCTTCATCATATATTAACGTGGTCCGGGAGCATTAAAACGAGCCTCCATGTGCTCCGACAACTACAAATAACACATGAAACCACAAGTAATGTATACTTCAAAGGGGTGTAAAATCCCAACAGAGATGAAAGAGAGAATCAAGACCTCTAATAAGTCAGAGGAAAATATATGAAGAAAGAAGTTCTAAAAGAGACTGTGCAAAAGAAGACAACACTCACAAAGTATAAAATATTGGAGAACTTTAATTGATCGACTTTACTTACCACGAAAGCTCTAGGCCAGACAATATGCATTCCAATAGTTTCTCCAATTATCTTCAATTGTCCACATGGTCTTTCTAAATGTTCACTGGCCTCGAAACAAATTGTATATAAACTTCATAGTGATAAGCACCCAACTCTCGACCAATTACTTCTTGTCCAGGATCAGTACTGTATAATGTCCGAATAGCAATGGTAATTGTTGGATCCAATATGCTCTTTAAACATACTCTGGCACCCACATAACCAACAAAAAATAGAGCAGCTCATTCAAAGGCTTATGAAAAATAAATAAAGAGTACACTGCATATTATGAAAAATAGAAATATCTTACCCGAAGGTTGGGATCAACAGTATTACAAGTATCAGTAGAGAGGAGCTCCAAATCATTTCTACTTGCAAAATTCAAAATAGGCGAGATGTCATCGGGTGGCTAGCAAGAAACATATAATGCTTATAAGAATAGTCTACCTTAAAATTTTCAACATTAACAAAAAGTATAAATATGCAACGTTAACAGAAAGTATAAATATGCAACATGTGTTTCATCAGTGTCTAATTCCTCGTGAGTAGGTAAATTAGCAAGAGATTTCCAGTAGTCAAGTTCTTCATTGACCTTTCTATTATGCTCTTGTAAACACTTAATAGCCGCAATATGATTAGTTTCAGAACCCGCCATGTCCTTAAAGACCAATGATGGAGAAACTCCAGACCCATACATTCGCACTCGACCGTTTTTATCCGGACCCATAACTTGTGCAAATAAGTCAGTTCTGGAACAAAGTTGATTTAACAGCTCTGGATTTTCATTCCCCTTCTCAGAAAACTTAGCCTAGAGAAAATCATTCCAAACTTGAGTAGATAAGCATCTTAGCTGTACAAAAGAATAACATGTACGCGTTTATTTCATTATGCGAAGGCTTACTATTGCAGTTTTTGCCGCCTCACTTTGAGTGCCATCTTTTTTGGTCATGACATGCTTGAACATTTTTGCTCGGGTTGGAGGATGTCCCAAAACTTTCTCCTTCATTCAGTTTGGCAAAATATAATCTCTTTTAAAATACAAGTAATTATTTGCAGAAATAAAAAATACTAAAATTAAATGACATCAAACCTGTTCTTTTGCTACTCGTGCGAAACTCTTCATACCCATATTATGGTTATGAATCCGACATGAACGAGCAATCTTGTTCCTCCTACTCATTTCTTTTGATTTTTCAGAGGACCGGTGTTGAACAAGATTTTCAAACTGTGTGTCACACCCTTGGGTCCTTGAATTTTTGTAGTTGATGAAGTGGTAAATCCTCCTTGCCCTTGTAACAATTTTTTTCACACAATTCCTCCAACTATTTAGTTGTTTGCCAAACTTCTACATAGCCCACTTTTTTGAATAATCATGAAGACCATACTTTGTCTATTAAAACAAAAACGAAAGCTAGGATTAAACATACGAAATTAAATAACAAGTATATAAACTCTTAGAAAATTGTAAATAAGTCCCTAAAAACATAAAAATGCAAAATTGAAGGCCTAAACGACATTTTTTGGCCAAAAACCGACGGACCTCACCGCGCAGCTCATCCCAAAATTCACCAACAAATATCTTTCACATATTTCAAAAATGCCCTTTTTCTAAATAACGAATGAATATAATAGTGATGAAGAAGAGGAGCTAGATCTTCTTTTTTGAATAGTTCAAATCAAGACGTAATGGTGTTGTGGGCGAGCCATTTTTCTTTTTTATGTCAAGTTTTTGCATTTCTTCTAATGGTCAGAACTGGTATGAGTAGAATTACCACTTATGCAGCATGGAAAAGTAATTGAAGAATAGTTGATCATTTATGTTACTTGTGGAACTGCAATTCTAGACTTTTTAAAATTATCCCTTATGGCAAGTTACTATAAATTACTATTGGATCAATATCGAAATATGCGTCGTGTCGCGGAAGCATAAATATAAAGTGCGGAAATTAAACGACACAAGGATTTATAGAGGTTCGGCTATAATCGAGCCTGCGTCCTCTCTCGGTATCTTTTTCTATAGGATAAAGATCAAAACCTCTGCACCTCTCTTCTATCGGTCGAGGGATAACCATTACAATCACGTCTTCTATTGGTCCGTGATAAACCACTCGTACTTGTCTTTGTGTCGGCCCAAGTTAAACCGTTTTCCTTTTCTATCGGACAAGGAATCAACCGCTCTAACTTTCTATCGGTACTAGATAAACCTCAAGAAGATATCCATTGCGATTATAATAATGCCGGATCCTTGATCCTAATAACACCGAATCCAATCGTATCTTTTCTTTTACCTCTCGTGTATGTGTAGAATGTATAAAAACTCAAACCAACAATATAAGCTCAATATCACAACATCAATATAAGTATAGCAATCTCATATCAATAAATGTTTTGCTTGAAGTTGTTGTACTGAAACAATACTATTGGAATGGTATTTATAGACTTCTTCATCAAACCAGCCATTAGCCCCCTTACTGATCATTACGACCGCTATCATTCTTCCCTTACGTACGTTAATAACGTTACGTACGTTAATGACAAGCCTTTACGTACGTTAGCTTAGCCCAGTTTCAGTCCAGTAGCTTTCGTTTCCTTCTTTACGTACGTTAACCAACCATACATTACGTATGTTATATATAGTCAATATGTCCGTTGCTCACTGACCTATGCCATGACGTCATCTCCAACGTTCATCTCGTTTGAACTCAGAACCATCACTTTATGTACGTTACCCACTGAACATTACGTACGTTATTGTCATTCTTTTACGTACGCTAAGTTATACTTTTTACGTACGTTAAGCATGCATTTTCCAGCTTTTTGCACTTCGTTTCCTTCGATGCTTTGCTTCGTCTCTTTGTTGTTTTGTTTTGTATATCAACTAAAATCATCAAAACATTATTAATGCATATATGGAACAAAATGTTCCAACAATCTCCCCCTTTTTGATGATTACAAAACAACATTTCGTCAATGGGATTTACCTGCAAAAATACAAATATATGTATATGTGTACAGACCAAAATTTTCGACTTTGTCCGTTTCGTTAGTTTCATCTCCCATTTATTTTTCGGCTCCTTCTTTCCTTTCTTTTTCTTTTTGAATTTTCAAATTTTCATCATCTTTTCGACGCCTCCTCATTTTTCAACTTCATCTTTTCGACTTTTTCTTCTCTTTTTCTCCTCTTTTCAGGGTTAATCCCATTCTCCTTTCTCCCCCTTTTTGTTTTCATCAAAGAGTGTAGTAAAAAAATACCAATTAAATATAATGATACCAAATATGAATATAACTATATGCAAGAATAGGGTATAAACTCCCCTTGAAAATATTATCTCCCCTTTAAAAAATTATTACCCCCGAGTAAAATACAAATTAAATTTTGGGGATTCAACCTATAGTTGGTTTTTCATTTGAATCATAGACGATATTTGAAATAATTGTTCCTTTAGGAACCCAAATATTTTTAATTTTAATCGTCCGGCGTGGGCTTTTACAGTTAGAAATGTGATGCCCGATTTTCAAATATTTTTCGCAACGGGGTATCTTTAAATTTAGGGATTCATTTTTAGAATGAGGTGTGAATCCCAACCACTATTTATTTAAAGTATATTTTTGAACCGAGAGCATATTTTCAAATTTCTCGTTTCCGAGAGAAAATTTCTTCGTCAGATTTTTGAGCTCGGTTTGAATTTTAACAAGATCATCCTTTAAAATATTTTCATTTTCAATGCATTTTGAATGATCGGTCTCGATAAATTTTCCCTTTTAAAGTATTTTAGAATTTTCATTTTCCAATGATTTATTTTTAAATTGAAGGGATTTAATTTCGGATAAAGCATTTTGATAGACCGTATGCAATAATTCAAATGCTTCAAAAAGTTCGTCGTAAGAATTACTTACTTGGCTTTCGACGTCGCTATCGTCGAATGAACTACGTGCCATGAGAGCGAGATTATTTTGATTAATAAAATCATCATCTTCGTCTTCATCGCTCCATGTTGCAACGAGAACCTCCTTCTTGGGTTTGACTCGGCAATTTTTTGCAAAGTGGCCTGGTTTACCACATAATTGACAAGAGTTGTCGAATTTCTTAGATTCGCCCGAGATGTCTTTCTTTCTCCGGTCTAATAAGGTTTGAAACTTATTAATAATTTTGGCATAGTATGCCGATTCTTCGTCGCTATCATCTACCGGGATTTCTTCTCTTTTAGACATCTTAGCCTTCAAGGCTATCGATATTTCCTTTGGTTTCGGCTTTGCATTTCGAGATTTAAGGACAATCTCGTAATTTATTAGTGAACCAACGAGGGCACTAAAATCAAGATTATTGAGATCTTTCGATTCCATAATCGCCGTCACCATTCCGTCCCATTCAACAGGTAGTGATCTTAAGATTTTATTGACTTTTTCACTACTTGATAATGGTTTTCCGAACAAAGCAAGTCCATTTGTGATGACCGAAAATCGGTCGAGCATGTTGGTGATAGAATCGTCACCCTTCATCATGAATAACTCGTAGTCATGGAGAAGCATATTGATCTTCGTCTCCTTAACTTGAGTTGTCCCTTCGTGTGTGATTTCAAGAATTTTCCATATCTCTTTAGCACTTTCACACGATGAGATACGATTAACCTCTTCTGGATTTAAGGCACCATATAGAAGTTGAGTAGCCTTACAATTTAGATGGTCGTTTTTCCTATCCTCGTCATTATATTCTTCAAAACTTTTAAGAGATCCGTCAGGTTTGATTGGAACTTTCGGGCCAAGACAAATGATCTTCCAAATCTCGATGTCATACGCTCGGATGAATATTGACATCTTTTTCTTCCATGTCATGAAATTTACGCCATCAAAAAATGGTGGTCGGTTAAGAGCAAGGCCTTCGACTGGAACAAATTGAAATGCCATTTGGATCGTCTCCTCGGACATTAATCCGTGTATTGGAGGTACTGCTCCGATACCAATTGTTGGATCAAGATCGGAATATACGTCGTGTTGCGCAAGCGTAAATATAAAGTACGGAAATTAAACGACACAAGAATTTATAGAGGTTCGGCTATAATCGTGTAACACCCCAATAAGGCGGCCATTACAGTGCCGTGGACCCCACACTGGGATCCACCAGGCGATACCTAAAACACAGATTAAATACACAATACATGTGATACCGAACCACAATACATAGTACTTACTCCGATTAGGAGTTTACAGTAGTATGGCCAACGGTCTTATTATACACAGGATCCAAAATAGAAGTATAACCCATATGGAGATGGAATATACTTTAAATAACAATACATTTGTTCATAATTAAAATAAAGCGGAAAGATAACATTATACGGTACGAACATGACCGAACAACAAAAGACTTGGGGCCCCCCGAACTAGTATCCTTCGAACCCTTCGCCATCACCATGATCTTCCCGTGCCTTGCCTTTTCCTCGACCTAAAATACAACACAAGTATTTCGACCAACACAGGGTCAGATATACATGATAAATGGTTTCTCCAGATATTATACAATTCACATATATAAGATTTCAAGGAAAACAACCCGACTAACAAACATACACCTCGGGCGTATGAACGTTTAGTCACAAAACGTCGAGCACATCCAAATATATAAATGGACTACGAACGACTAATATAGTACGGCTCAAGATGGACATCATAGTACGCCCGATCCGGAAATGTGTCAGTGCACATGTCCACCCCATATACGGAATCCAGTATATACGTGGGACAATGTACCTAATTAGCCTCACGAACTACGTCTCGTGTGCACAGTCCAATACGGAAACATCCACGCATGACTATATATGTGCCTGGCTAAAAATCCTACACAATAACCAATCGGAACGCAGATATGATTCCGAATATGTCACGATAAAACATGACAACGAATTCAATAAATCACATATCCGATTAAGGATCAAGAAACTCACCGAAATGACAATAAGGATCAATGACATCAATGGTTCAAAATGACGAACTTGGGAATGCAATCCCACGATGAAAATGGGACATCATCAAATAATATCAATTCACGGATCACAATTTCATAAGTGCTTCATATACACGAAATGCATAATCATCACAAGAATCCAAACATCATTATAACCAAGCAAGATAACTTGCCTCAACACGGAGACGAGAATAGTCCTTCCTTGTCGAACGAACGAATGGTCCTCGACTTAATATCGGTTACTCGAACAATCAACCTTGTAAGGGATACAATCCATTCAATAACACATTTTCATAACTATCGATGCCTAGTTCAGCGAATCGATAACCTAAATTCAATTCACTTAGTTCGACTATCTTTGTATTAATTCCATTTCAAAGATTCATACTAACTTCAATTTATTCCCATTATTGGCTATCATTCAAGGTGTTCTCGATTATTCATATAATTCAAACGAATTAGAGTTTATCAAGAATAAACATCAATGTTTTGAAAGATATAACCTAAACAACTATGTTCCATAAAGCTTTGATCAAAATGAAGGTTACTCAACGACTAACATTGTTTGAACGGATTGAATTGTAAAGTTATTACCATGTTCATTGATTATGAGTTCACCTAGTTAGATTAACGATGTAGTCGAGTTATTCATTATAAGATCATTACAAATTCATCAATAAGGTGAATTAATCATCTCTGGAACTTGGTTGATATAATTCAGGGTTCTACCAAATTAAATGAAGAATCCTAAGCCAATATTGTTCAAAAACCTCCTTAAGCATGGTGTTTGGTTTAATGAAATGGTGGTAGTTCTACAAATAACCTATCTAAAATGAAGCTAAGAACTATTATAGTCTTGATGATGTAAAAATCTAGTAAAGAGAGTGTGGTTATACTACACATGATCATTACTATTAAAACACTAAGGATTCATTATTACAAAACCCTTAATCACCAAGTTGTTAAAAGTTAACTAAAATTTACTAATTTAATTCATCTATAGGTGTAGTATGCTCCACCTCTAGTATCATAACTACGAATTTACAAAGTGGAATCGCACACATACCTTCAGAAATGAAGAACACTACACCAAAATCACAAGAACACACCCTAAGCTTCAAGAATGACTCCAAACTTCCAATCAACAAGCTCCAAACCAAGATGTATAGCTCAAGCACAAGTGGAAAGAAGGTAGGAGTGATATAGAGAGGCAGGGGGATGCTTATACTGGAGAAATCACGAAGTTGAACGTGCAAAATGAAAGACACAAGTTGTCTTTTTATAACAGCACAGTTCATTACGTACGTTATATACCAAATGATAATGTACGTTAGCAGCTTTACGTACGCTACACCAAAAGTGTTACGTACGTAAGCTAATTCCAGAGGCTATTGGACTAAAATATGAACATCATTACGTACGTTATCGCTTGGAGCATTATGTACGTAATGTAGGTCAACTAGGTTGCCTCCAAAAGATCAGATATTCGAATCACGCCCGACCCCACACGCCGAAAGTTGAGATCGGATACGACTATAAGTATTACGTACGTAAAAGGCACCTCCTTACGTACGTAAATCTCACACTATAACGTACGTTATGCTAAAGGGTTAGCGTACGTTAAGTACAAAATTACTAGTCCAAAAATGCACTTATCTATACAACGCTGAAAATTCAATCATAGTGTGAGTGATAGTTTTTATTAAGTCTATTATGATATATTCCAACATCAATAAACATTAAACAAATGCAACAAGACTACAACAGTATTGAATTATCCGAATAATACAATAGTAAGCAAGAATTTCCGTCGGATATTACATACTCCCCCCCTTAAAAGGAGTTTCGTCCTCGAAACTAAGGGGTAAATAATTCGGGATACCTCTCTTGCATGCTGCTCTCCGTCTCCCACATAGCCTCCTCGACTCCGTGTCGTGACCACTGAACCTTCAGTAGGGGAATCATCTTGTTCCGCAACTGTTTGATCCTCCTCTCAAGTATCCATACGGGGCGCTCCTCGTACGAATGGTCCTTCGCAATATCGATCTCGTCGAACTGAAGTATATGACTCGGATCAGCAACATATTTCCTTAACTGGGTGACATGGAACACGTTATGAATCCGGCTCAGAGCTGGTGGCAACGCCAGGCGATAGGCTAGATCGCCTACTCGTTCCAAAATCTCAAACGGCCCGACGTATCTCGGACTCAACTTACCTCTCTTCCCAAAGCAAAAAACACCTCGAGTAGGGGACACCTTCATTAGGACATGGTCGCCGACCTCGAACTCAAGTGGTCGTCGGTGGTTGTCTGCGTAAGACTTCTGTCGGCTTTGAGCCATCAACAAATGACTCCTAATCAGAGCGATCTTCTCACGGGCTGCTAACAACATATCGGGTTCCGTACCCAAGGTTTCAGATGGACCGTCCCAACAGAGAGGGGATCTACAACGACGGCCATACAACGCTTCATAAGTTGTCATCTGGATCGAAGCGTGCCAGCTATTATTATAAGTGAATTCCACCAAAGGTAGTTGGGCCTCCCAATCATCCTTCCAATCGAGAACACACGCTCTCAACATATCCTCTAGAGTTTGGATAGTCCTCTCAGTCTGACCATATGTCTACGGGTGAAATGATGTGCTGAAGTTCAATTGCGTACCCATCGCACGATGAACTGCTTTCCAAAAATGTGACACGAATCGCCGGTCACGATCTGATATAATACTCTTAGGGGTACCATGTAACCTTACAATCTCTTTGATAAATAGCTGGGCCAATCTTTCGGGTCCCCAGGTGTCTTTAATTTCCAGAAAGTGGGCTGATTTGGTCAGACGATCCACAATCACCCAAATCGTATTCATCCCTCGTCGACTCATCGGCAAGCTGGTGATAAAATCCATCGATATGTCCTCCCATTTCCACTCGGGAATCGGGAGTGGTTTCAGCATTCTTGCGGGTCACTAATGCTCAATCTTAACTTGTTGACAGGTTAAACACCTCGAAACAAATTCTGCAACTTCACGTTTCATACTTCCCCACCAATAATATTGCTTCAAATCCTTATACATTTTGCTAGACCCCAGGTGAATGGAGTACGGGGTAGCATGAGCTTCTCTTAGGATAGAGTTCCTTAATTCGTCATCTGCGGGTACACAAACTCGGTTCCTGAAGCGTATCAATCCATCCTCGTGGATCACAAAGCCAGGGGCTTTCCCTTGAGTTACTTCATTCCGAACTCGAGATAAGAATGGGTCCGTAACTTGCTTTGATTTAATTATATCCTCAAGGGACAATGAAATCTCAAGTGTACAGAGTTGTCCTTGAATACGCTGTAACCAAACTTCTATTTCTGGCCTCACCAACTCTAACTGCAATTTTCCATGAACTGTCAAGCGGGCAAGCATCTGCTCCTGTACTGTTTTTCGACTCAAAGCGTCGGCAGCTACATTTGCTTTGCCCGGATGATAAAGGATCTCGATATCATAATATTTGATGAGTTCTAGCCACCTTTTCTGCCTCATGTTTAACTCCTTATGAGTAAAAATGTACTTCAGACTCTTGTGATCGGTAAAAATCTGACAGGTAACTCCATACAGATAATGACGCCAGATTTTTAAAGCAAACACCACGGATGCAAGTTCTAAATCATGGGTGTGGTAGTTGACCTCGTAAGGTCATAGCTGTCCTGATGCATAGGAGATCACCTTCCCGTTCTGCATTAGTACACATCCAAGGCCCTGTTTAGATGCGTCACTATACATTACAAATCTTTTCGTTCCTTTCGGTAGGACCAAAATAGGTGCCGAAATCAACTGACTCTTGAGTTCATCAAAACTCCGCTGACATGCCTCTGACCATAAATACTTCTTATCCTTCCTCAGCAAATTAGTCATTGGTTGGGCAATTTTGGAAAAACCTTCCACGAACCGTCGGTAATAACCTGCTAGTCCCAAGAAACTGCGTACTTCCTTAACGTTCTTTGGTGGTAGCCAGTCTCGGATAGCTTCTGTCTTCTGTGGGTCTACTCTCACCCCATCAGCTGATATCACATGTCCGAGAAAGATAACTTCACGCATCCAGAACTCACATTTAGAAAATTTTCCATAAAGCTGCTCCCGCCTTAACACCTCGAGAACTAGATAGAGATGACGCTCATGCTCTTCATGGTCACGAGAGTAGATCAGAATGTCGTCAATAAAAATGACTACAAAGCGATCCAGATAATTAATAAAGACTCGATTCATCAGCTCCATGAATACTGTCGGTACATTCGTAAGTCCAAAAGGCATCACTACGAACTCATAATGCCCATAGCGAGTACAAAAAGCGGTCTTCGAAATATCAGACTCACGAATGCTCAACTGATGGTAACCAGACCTCAAGTCGATCTTAGAAAACACAACTGCCCCTTGAAGCTGATCCAATAAATCATCAATACGCGGCAATGGATATTTGTTCTTAATGGTTACCCTGTTCAGCTCACGATAATCAATACACAGACGTAGGGATCCGTCCTTCTTCCGTACAAATAGTACTGGTGCTCCCCAAGGGGACGCACTAGGTCTAATATAGCCCTTCTCGGTCAAATCCTCAAGTTGGCTCTTCAGCTCCTGCATCTCAGTCGGAGCCATACGATACGGTGCTTTTGAAAGCGGGGACGTACCAGGCTCTAACTCAATATTGAACTCTACATCACGATGTGGAGGTAAGCCTGGTAACTCATCTGGAAATACGTCTGGGTAGTCTCGGACTACCGGAATATCGGCTAATTCGACTGGTCGATCCGCTGCTTTGGTCATGAAACACCAGTATCCAATACACCCCTGATTAAGCAGTTTCACTGCTTTCATAGCGCTGATGACTCTACCGGAACCGCTGGGATTGTCACCCTGGAAGGTACACTCAACACCATCGTCGGATGTGACGGTCACTGTTCGTTTGCGGACACTAAGTATGGCATCACGACGGTCCATCCAATCGATACCCAAGATTACATCATCTTTAGGTAAATCAACCACAATTAAATTCGACGACCACTCTCGGTCGTTCATGCGAATCGGACAGTTCTGCACTTCACGATTCCCAACAATTCTTCTACCATCGGGTAGACCAATTATATAAGGTTCACAATTGGTAACATGATCTAATTGCAAACGACTCAAACAAGAAGCAGATAAAAAGGAGTGTGAAGCACCAGTATCAAAAAGAACATAGATAGGCTGAGATCGAATCTCGAGAGTACCTGCAATCATGCTGGCTTCGGTATCGTCGGCCTTCTTCATCTCGTAGACCCTGGGTATTGCAGCCCTGGTACTAGATGCACCAGCTTGATTTCTACGGACCATTCCTCTGTTTGCCCCGGTAGTCTGATAAGAAGCGGACGGAGGTACACGGTCCTGGACGGAAGACTGAACTGGAGCATGAGGTGCTGCTGGAGTACGTCCTGGTCCACTCCTACAATAACGAGCACGATGTCCATTCTTCCCACAAGTATGGCATGCCATGGCTGGCCTTGGGCATTTCGAATTGATATGCCTCTGGTCTCCACAGTTATAGCACACAACAGATAAGCTGACCGCTCGAGGTTGCGATCCGGTTGGCTTTGACGCCATGGGTTGCCGTTCAGAAGGATTTGGCACTGGTTGGGGACTCTTGAATGTTCCCCGGTTGCTGTCTGTCTGGTTCTGGTTCCTGAATTTCTTGTTGTTGGACTGCGGTTACTTCTTGGAAATTTCTTTCACGGTCAATTCGTACTCCAGAGCTTTCTCAATGAACTCCGGTAGGGTCGCACAGTGATGGTTCAACAGCTGCATTCTCATTCGGGGTTTAAGCCTTTTGAGAAAATATTTGATTTTATAAGCCTCCGTTCGGACAATCGCCGTGGCAAAAGGAAGGAATGCCTGGAATTTCTCGGCAATAGATAGTACGTCATCATATTCGGACGGGTCTGGATTGAGCAATTCTGATAGTTTGGCCTCGCGGAGAGGACCCGGATAGTAACGGTCTAGCATGAGATTTTTAAATTCCTCCCAAGTACATACGCCATCAGCTAGCCTCACCGAAAGCCACCAAGTGTGGGCGCCCTTGCCCAGGTAGTAAGCTGTTACGGAGACGCGATTCTCTGCTGGACAGTCTACCATATCGAACAATTTCTCGAAGTGTTCAATCCAATGCATTATATCAGCAGGCTCAGAGGAACCTTCAAAAATCGGGGGTCGCTGGCAAGAGATGTCGCTGATGATCCGACTCACCGGTTCGCCATGTACAGGAGGTAGCCCCTGATGCTGGTCGGTAGCAGCTCTCTGCATAGTTTCCATTAACTGACCCATTTGGGTCATCTGAGCCATCATGCCCTGCATCACAGCATAAGGGTCGACACGAGCATCCTCGCATCCAGTATGGTGCGATTGGTCCCTAGAAAGAGAATCACTGCCCGCGAAACTATGCTCTGCATTCGCACGCCTGTTGGCTCGTGGTATCGGGATTCGGCCCCTTCCGCGGCCTCGTCCTCCTCTGCCACGGCCTCTCAAATTTCTTTCCATACTGAAAGAATCAATTCGTAAAGATAACCATAAGTACAGTTCATGATACCAATCAGAATTCATGCTAAGTTAATAGCAACAAGAAATTACATATTCAAGAAAACAGTTCGTAATGTATTATCGAAACTACAAGGGTCATACAGAATATCATATCGACGTTGACTCGAACAATTTCAATCATATGATCAATCCAAGATTTTATTCGTATCATCAATCAAATAATTCCTGCCACAAATCCTTAAAATGCCAAGATCAACAAAGAGATCCATTCAGATATCATGGTAATTAAATCATGGCTCATAAAGTACGTACCGCATTTGGCTCGTAGGATCAGGCGCTTATACGGGTCACACGTGACACGAAGGTCTCTTGATACTAGTTCAATACACAAAGACTCAAAAGAAAACGAAAAATGACTTTTCTCCGATACCATCTTCTGTAACACCCCAATAAGGCGGCCATTACAGTATCGTGGACCCCACACTGGGATCCACCAGGTGATACCCAAAACACAGATTAAATACACAATACATGTGATACCGAACCACAATACATAGTACTTACTCCGATTAGGAGTTTACAGTAGTATGGCCAACGGTCTTATTATACACAGGATCCAAAATATAAGTATAACCCATATGGAGATGGAATATACTTTAAATAACAATACATTTGTTCATAATTAAAATAAAGCGGAAAGATAACATTACACGGTACGAACATGACCGGACAATAAAAGACTTGCCCCCCCCTCCCCGAACTAGTATCCTTCGAATCCTTCGCCATCACCATGATCTTCATGTGCCTTGCCTTTTCCTCGACCTAAAATACAACACAAGTATTTCGCCCAACACAGGGTCAGATATACATGATAAATGGTTTCTCAAGATATTATACAATTCACATATATAAGATTTCAAGGAAAACAACCCGACTAACAAACATACCCCTCGAGCGTATGAACGTTTAGTCACAAAACGTTGAGCACATCCAAATATATAAATGGACTATGAACGACTAGTATAGTACGGCTCAAGATGGACATCATAGTACGCCCGATTTGGAAATGTGTCAGTGCACATGTCCACCCCGTATACGGAATCCAGGATATACATGGGACAATGTACCTAATTAGCCTCACGAACTACGTCTCATGTGCACAGTCCAATACAGAAACATCCACGCATGACTATATATGTGCCTGGCTAAAAATCCTACACAATAACCAATCGGAACGCAGATATGATTCCGGATATGTCACGATACAACATGACAACGAATTCAATAAATCACATATCCGATTAAGGATCAAGAAACTCACCGAAATGACAATAAGGATCAATGACATCAATGGTTCAAAATGACGAACTTGGGAATGCAATCCCACGATGAAAACGAGACATCGTCAAATAATATCAATTCACGGATCACAATTTCATAAGTGTTTCATATACACGAAATGCATAATCATCACAAGAATCCAAACATCATTATAACCAAGCAAGATAACTTGCCTCAACACGGAGACGAGAATAGTCCTTCCTTGTCGAACAAACGAACGATCCTCGACTTAATATCGGTTACTCGAACAATCAACCTTGTAAGGGATACAATCCATTCAATAACACATTTTCATAACTATTGATGTCTAGTTCAGTGAATCGATAACCTAAATTCAATTCACTTAGTTCGACTATCTTTGTATTAATTCCATTTCAAAGATTCATACTAACTTCAATTTATTCCCATTATTGGCTATCATTCAAGGTGTTCTCGATTATTCATATAATTCAAACGAACTAGAGTTTATCAAGAATAAACATCAATGTTTTGAAAGATATAACCTAAACAACTATGTTCCATAAAGCTTTGATCAAAATGAAGGTTACTCAACGACTAACATTGTTTGAACGGATTGAATTGTAAAGTTATTACCATGTTCATTGATTATGAGTTCACCTAGTTAGATTAACGATGTAGTCAAGTTATTCATTATAAGATCATTACAAATTCATCCATAAGGTGAATTAATCATCTCTGGAACTTGGTTGATATAATTCAGGGTTCTACCAAATTAAATGAAGAATCCTAAGCCAGTATTGTTCAAAAACCTCCTTAAGCATGGTGTTTGGTTTAATGAAATGGTGGTAGTTCTACAAAAAACCTATCTAAAATGAAGCTAAGGATTATTATAGTCTTGATGATGTAAAAATCTAGTAAAGAGAGTGTGGTTATACTACACATGATCATTAATATTAAAACACTAAGGATTCATTATTTCAAAACCCTTAATCACCAAGTTGTTAAAAGTTAACTAAAATTTACTAGTTTAATTCATCTATAGGTGTAGTATGCTCCACCTCTAGTATCATAACTATGAATTTACAAAGTGGAATCGCACACATACCTTCAGAAATGAAGAACACTACACCAAAATCACAAGAACACACCCTAAGCTTCAAGAATGACTCCAAACTTCCAATCAACAAGCTCCAAACCAAGATGTATAGCTCAAGCACAAGTGGAAAGAAGGTAGGAGTGATATAGGGAGGCAGGTGTAACACCCCAATACACAAATGGGACGTTACACGCCGTAGAACCCTCATGAGGTCTACCAGGCTGACATTTGACACATAAACCACAATATAATCCCAAATGATGCATTCAAAAAGTAAGTAAGGCCGTGGCCTCGGCCAAAACATTTTAACAGAGTACATGAAACATAATGTAAATATCAATTCATTGCCCACGCAGGGGACTTAAACCAAGTTCAGAAATAAGCAGTTTAACTCCAATACTCGACAAATGCAATGACAAAACAAAAAATAACGATACAGACTCGAGCCACTATCATCAAGCCATCCCATCCTTCGCGTGCGTGCCCCGTGCCTGCTGCTCATCTCTCCCGGTACCTGAAATGCATAAGACGCATTTCCCCCATTTAAGGGGTTAGCATTCAAATAGCTAGTGCAAGTACACAATTACACAACATTATATACAAAAATACGGTTTTACACAATCATCTCAAACATAAATCATTTGCCACATATATATTCCGGAATACTACATTGGCAATCACATCGATTTTCAGTCATCACGATATCACAAAATCACAATCGGTATCCGTGGCGTACCCCTTAGTATCGACCCCGGACATCCCGTCGAACACTCCGGTGGGATACCACTTCCGCGGCCGCACTTTAGTATCGACCCCGGACATCCGTCGGACACTCCGGTGGAAGTTCAATCACACACGCACCCAAGTCCACTTCCACGGCCGTGCCCCTTAGTATCGACCCCGGACATCCCGTCGGACACTCAGTGGAAGGAACACAACTCACGCACCCAAAAATCACCATTCATCATTCATTTCGAGAATCACAATATACATAACGAAATGTAATACATGTACTTGCCTTGAATGAAACGAAACGAAGGAAACGACGACGGAATAGGTTTCGGTCCGAACAATCCTCCCAAATCCGTTCCTAACACAATAACGGTATAAAACCAATCTCAACACCATGAATACGAAGAAATTCATCCTAGTTCTACCCGTAGGGACAATTCAATGGACACTACGCGTGCGTAAGGAAAAGAAATCGGTCAACGGTGGAATAACGGATTTCATCCCAACCAATAACAAGAAAACCATGGGTTACGAGTATACTATCAAAATCTAACAACAACATCGGTAAATTCGAATTAAAACATAAGATCACCACCAAACCCTCCCCAAAATCATACTAGGATTGAAGGAGTTCTTACCTCTTGAAGATTCAATCCCTATAATCCGAAGAACACGTGCTAAATCCACAATCCGAGCTAAACGATCGAAGGAGGATGAAGAAAATAAAACACTCAAATGATTTGTGAAGGAAAAATCCTCCCTCAGGCTTTCTCTCTCGGTTGCAGGTGGAGAAAAGGGAAAAAAATGAGCTGGAAAGCCTAAAAAACGAATTTATAGGGCGGACAGACTCGACCGTGTCCGACATGACACGGTCGTGGCGCGCAGTCGGCCGGCAGGGACTCGACCGTGTCCTGTATGACACGGTCGTGTCGCGAAGGGGCCTACCGATAGAGACCTGTCCGCGGCGCTCGGCAATGACTCGACCGTGTCCTGGAACACGGTCGGGCCTCTGGGCAGTCGCTTCCGGCTTATCCGGAAGAGTTCGGCTCGGCCGTGCCAGACTACACGGTCGGGTCCTGAGGCAGAGACTTCTGGCTTATCCGGACGAGTACGGCACGGGCCGTGTCGGACGACACGGCCGAGTCCGGTCGGCAGTGATCGGCCGAAAGCTGAAAAAATGAGCGGGTGAACGAAAACGATCATAAATCTCTCGTCCGGACTCCGATTGACTCACCGTTTGAACCATTGGAAAGCCAATTCGATGCTCTATAATATTGCAAGGATTTAGAATTTTTGGAGTTACCAAAAATTAATGGTGATCTAGCAAAGTCGAATTCATATGATGAAAGTTGAAACAATGAACAATACTGATACACAACTCGAAGTTTTTCCGAACGGTGAACACGGTGAATGAATATGATTGATGAATGATTATAATTGAGTGAAATACACTGAGTGACAATTACAGTGATAATTACCGAATGAAAATAAATGAATTACGACCGGTATTACATTATCTCCCCCTAAAATTAGTTTCGTCCCGAAACTTACAACACGAATAACTCGGGGTATCTCGACCTCATACTCTCCTCCGTTTCCCACGTGGCTTCCTCGGATCCATGCCTCGACCACTGCACTTTGACCAAAGGAATGGTTTTGTGCCTGAGTTGCTTCACTCGACGCTCTAAGATCTGAATCGGCCTCTCCTCGAAGGTAATGTCGCCCCAACTCGATCTCTCCAAAATCAATAATATGGCTAGGGTCCGATACGTACTTCCTAAGTCGGGAAACATGAAATACGTTATGCACGTGGCTCGTGACGGCGGCAAGCCTAACCGATACGCAAGCTCTCCAACTCTATCTAAAATCTCAAACGGTCCGATATATCTCGGACTAAGTTTACCCTTCCGACCGAAGCGGTAAACTCCCGTGTCGGAGACACCTTAAGCAAGACGTGATCTCCCACCTCAAACTCCAACGGTCGGCGACGTGTATCGGCATAAGACTTCGCCGACTCGGGCGTCGGAATCTACCACGAATCAAGGTAACCTTCTCCCTCGTCTCAACTATCATGTCGGGCTCGGTACCGATTAGCTCGGACGTATCATCCCAACACAACGGCGATCTGCACCTCCTCCCATACAACGCTTGAATGGTGCCATTTTGATCGAGGCATGCCAACTATTGTTGTACGTGAACTCGATCAATGGCAAGTGTGTCTCCCAATCATCCTTCCAATCTAAAGCACGGGCTCGTAACATATCCTCTAGCGTCAGTATCGTCCGCTCATCGTCCGTCTGTCTCGAGGGTGGTAGGATGTACTAAGTCTCAACTCGGTTCCCAAAGCTCTATGAACGGCTGCCAAAAATGTGATATGAACCGCCATCACGATCCGAAACAATACTCTTAGGGGTCCCATGCAATCTCACTATTTCCGCAACAAACACTCGTGCAAGCCTCTCCAGCCCCAAGTGTCCTTAATACTTAGAAAATGAGCTGATTTGGTTAGTCGATCAACAACGACCCAAATCATGTTCATTCCCGTCCGAGTCTTAGGCATACCGGTAATGAAATCCATAGAAATGTCCTCCCATTTCCACTCCTAATAGAAGTGGTCGTAAAAGCCCGCGGGTCGCCGATGCTCGATCTTAACTTGCCGGCAGTGTCGACACCTCGACACAAACTCACTAACGTCTGTCTTCAAATTACTCCACCGGTAGTTGCTCCTCACATCCTTGTACATTTTACTCGTACCGGGATGTATGGAGTAAGGCATAGTATGAGCTTCACTCAAGATCTTCTGTCTCGGCTCAAAATCATTCGATACGCATAGTCTGCCGCGAAATCTCGTAACGCCATCATCGTGAACCACAAATCCAGGAGCTTTCCTTTCCTCACATCCTCCTCAATGGACCAAACACGGATCATCATCTTGTTTCGCCTTGATATCATCGATCGAGGATGAAGTGATCTCTAATGCACATAACTGGCCCTGAACTTTCTGAACCCAAACCTCAATATTCTGACAAATAAGATCTCGCTGGATCCTACTCTGCGGTGTAAGTACTTCTAACATCTGCAATGCCATCGGATTACGGCTCAACGCATCCGCCACTACGTTAGCCTTACCCGGATGGTAAAGTATCTCGAGGTCGTAATCTTTAATTAGCTCCAACCACCTACGCTGTCTCATATTTAACTCCCTCTGACTGAAGATATACTTCAAGCTCTTGTGATCGGTAAAAATCTTACACGACGACCCATAGAGATAATGCCTCCAGATCTTTAAGGCGAAAACGACCGCAGCTAACTCCAAATCATGCGTGGGATAATTCACCTCGTAAGGTTTCAACTGGCGGGACGCATAAGCAATGACTCTATCTCTCTGCATCAAAACACATCCGAGCCCGAGGCCCGAAGCGTCACTATATACCACAAAATCTTCGTTCCCCTGAGGTAATGCTAACACGGGTGCGGTAGTTAATCGTCTCTTCAACTCGTCAAAGCTACTCTGTCTGCCTGCGGTCCACTCGAATTTCTGAGTCTTCTGAAGCAACTGAGTGAGCGGTTTAGCAATCTTAGAAAATCCCTCAACAAATCGACGGTAGTAGCCGGCAATACCCAGAAAACTCCTCACCTCCTTCACATTCTTAGGCGGCTCCCAAGCCATCACTGCCTCTATCTTCTGCGGATCTACCCGAACTCCCTCTGCTGAAATCACATGCCCAAGGAACATCACTTCCTCGAGCCAAAACTCACACTTAGAGAACTTCGCATACAACTGTTCGGCTCTCAAAATGTCTAATACAGTCCGGAGATGTAAGGCGTGCTCCTCCCGACTCCGAGAATAGACAAGAATATCGTCGATGAAAACGACCACGAATTTGTCTAGATACTCAATGAAAACTTTGTTCATTAACTGCATGAACAACTGTGGGGCATTGGTTGGCCGAAGGCATCACCACAAACTCGTAATGGCCATATCTCGTCCAGAAGGCGGCTTTCTAATATCGACATCCCGAATTCTCAATCGGTAGTAGCCCGATCGCAAATCAATCTTGAAAAGACTGCCGCCCCAAGGCGATCAAACAAATCGTCAATCTGGGCAAAGGGTATTTATTTTTGATGGTCAACTTGTTTAATTCTCGAAAATCGATGCATAAACGAAGCGACCCATCCTTCTTCTTAACAAAGAGTACGGGCGCACCCCAAGGCGATGCGCTCGGTCGAATATACCCTTTGTCTAACAATTCTCCCAACTGGTTCTTCAACTCTAACATCTCCGACGGTGCCATACGATACGGTGCTCGAGAAATAGGGGCTGCATTCGGCTCAAGATCGATAGGAAACTCCACCTCTCGCTGCGGTGGTAATCCCGGCAAGTCGTCTGGGAAAACATCGGGATACTCACCAACAACTGGAATTGACGACATGCCAAATCCACCATCTTCCGCCCTCAGAGCGTAACACCAGTAGCCGACACAACCCTGGTTCAGAAGTTTCATCGCCTTCAAGGCGTTAATCACGCTCCCCGAATTACCCGGCTTACAGCCGACGAGAGTATGCTCGGTGCCATCCTCGGCCACGATCGAGATAGTACGAGTCCGATAGTTCATGATAGCACCGTGACGCTCTAACCAATCGTCCCCGAGGATTAAATCCTCACCCTTGAGGTCGATAACAATGAGGTTTGAGGGCCAATCTCGGCTCCCGATCCTCACTGGGCAATCCCTAACTTCCCGGTCCCCAACCATGCGATCCCCGCTAGGCGTACCCACCACAAACGGTTCACATTCAAACAAGCAGTTAAAGCCAATACGATTCACACAATCAGATGCAATAAAGGAATGGGTAGCACCCGAATCAAAAATGCAGCTGGATGAGTAAGGATCCGAGTGGTACCGACGCCACTGAATGTCTGCCTCCTCTGCGCCTCATCCGATACACTCGGGGTGAATCAACCCGAACTCGAGGTGCACGGCGATCCGGTGACCGTCCTCTACCACGACCGAACTCTGCGGAATATGAGTAGGCCGGAGTCTTGTGGTCCCTCCGATCGGTAGTGGTAGTCGGAACTCTAACGACCACAGTGGCCCGCTCACAATGAGTCGCCCGATGCCCGATGCATCGCAAGTGAAGCAAGTGGCGGGGAAAAGGGCAATTCTTCATCAAATGCTCATATTGGTTGCGATTAAAACAAACCACACCGAAAGCAGTCAGGCGAACGGTTACCCTGAGATCCACCGTCCTGATGGAACGGCCTCTTCCCCGGTATGGGAGCTGAACGAGACTTCGTAAACTGACCACCCTTCCCGTTCGTTAATCCACTGGTAGTCTTCTGCTTCTTAGCTTCCAATCGACTCGATTAGGAACCGCCATCTCGATCGCTAGGGCGCGATCCTGGTATTCCTTCAAAGTGGCACACATGAGCGGTGCCATACTCTGCCTAATATGCGGCTTCATGCGCATATTGAAGTAACGGATTTTATCAGCCTCCGTCCTCACCTGATCCCTCACGAAACCCAACTGCTGATTGTAAGAAATGATGGCCTGAGAAATAGGCACATCCTGAGGTGTAGCGGTGAAGAACTCCACAATTCTGCGCTCCTTGACTGGCGGCGGACAATATTCTGCTTCCATAGCAGCCCTGAACTCCTCCCAAGTGGCCCGACGATCTCTGGGCGCAACGGCCTCCCACCACTCCGCAGCTTCCTTATCCAGGAGGTACTGGGCAATATGTACCCTCCTGTCTTCGGGACAAGCTACGGCATCAAAGGTCCTGGACAACTGAAAGAGCCAATTCTCCCAACCGAGGGAGTCAGAAGATCCGGAGAAACGAGGAGGGTGCATCTTAGACACCGTCTGAAGCCACTTACTAGCTTCCTCTTCAGGTGTCGTGGGCGGATTCTGGCGTCCACCCTGAGCTATCTGAGCAAGCTGGTCTACTAACTGGCAAGTGCAGCGGTAGCGTCGGCATTATTACCCGACGGTACTGAGTGAGAGGCTGAATCCGCAGAGGACTGGGAAAGTGAGCCCTCCTCATTATCAGCACCACGACCACGGCCTCGGCCGCGTCCCCTAGCCGGTCTACCACGACCTCTCAACATACTGAAGGAAAATAAGAAAAGAACAAGATCAGAAAGATTCACAATTCACAAGGTTGGTAATACAAGTCACAACCCCGAACAAGACAAGAAAACGGATTACGAAATATAAGAGTTCGAGGAGACTTACAACACGGGTCGCACGAAAATACGGTAGCATGATGATATTAGGCTCAACAACTGACTCTAATGACGCAACTGACAGACCCAAAATTCACCGACAGCCTAGGTATTCAAAACCTAGCGCTCTGATACCATAAATGTAACACCCCAATACACAAATGGGACGTTACACGCCGTAGAACCCTCATGAGTTCTACCAGGCTGACATTTGACACATAAACCACAATATAATCCCAAATGATGCATTCAAAAAGTAAGTAAGGTCGTGGCCTCGGCCAAAACATTTTAACAGAGTACATGAAACATAATGTAAATATCAATTCATTGCCCACGCAGGGGACTTAAACCAAGTTCAGAAATAAGCAGTTTAACTCCAATACTCGACAAATGCAATGACAAAACAAAAAAAAACGATACAGACTCGAGCCACTATCATCAAGCCATCCCATCCTTCGCGTGCGTGCCCCGTGCCTGCTCCTCATCTCTCCCGGTACCTGAAATGCATAAGACGCATTTCCCCCATTTAAGGGGTTAGCATTCGAATAGCTAGTGCAAGTACACAATTACACAACATTATATACAAAAATACGGTTTTACACAATCATCTCAAACATAAATCATTTGCCACATATATATTCCGGAATACTACATTGGCAATCACATCGATTTTCATTCATCACGATATCACAAAATCACAACTGGTATCCCGTGGCCGTACCCCTTAGTATCGACCCCCAGACATCCCGTCGAACACTCCGGGTGGGATACCACTTCCGCGGCCGTACCCCTTAGTATCGACCCCCAGACATCCCGTCGGACACTCCGGGTGGAAGTTCAATCACACACGCACCCAAGTCCACTTCCACGGCCGTACCCCTTAGTATCGACCCCGGACATCCCGTCGGACACTCCGGGTGGAAGGAACACAACTCACGCACCCAAAAATCACCATTCATCATTCATTTCGAGAATCACAATATACATAACGAAATGTAATACATGTACTTGCCTTGAATGAAACGAAATGAAGGAAACGACGACGGAATAGGTTTCGGTCCGAATAATCCTCCCAAATCCGTTCCTAACACAATAACGGTATAAAACCAATCTCAACACCATGAATACGAAGAAATTCATCCTAGTTCTACCCGTAGGGACAATTCATCGGACACTACGCGTGCGTAAGGAAAATAAATCGGTCAACGGTGGAATAACGGGATTTCATCCCAACCAATAACAAGAAAACCAAGGGTTACGAGTATACTATCAAAATCTAACAACAACATCGGTAAATTCGAATTAAAACACAAGATCACCACCAAACCCTCCCCAAAATCATACTAGGATTGAAGGAGTTCTTACCTCTTGAAGATTCAATCCCTATAATCCGAAGAACACGTGCTAAATCCACAATCCGAGCTAAACGATCGAAGGAGGATGAAGAAAATAAAACACTCAAATGATTTGTGAAGGAAAAATCCTCCCTCAGGCTTTCTCTCTCGGTTGCAGGTGGAGAAAAGGAAAAAAATGAGCTGGAAAGCCTAAAAAACGAATTTATAGGGCGGACAGACTCGACCGTGTCCGACATGACACGGTCGTGGCGCGCAGTCGGCCGGCAGGGACTCGACCGTGTCCTGTATGACATGGTCGTGTCGCGAAGGGGCCTACCGATAGAGACCTGTCCGCGGCGCTCGGCAATGACTCGACCGTGTCCTGGAACACGGTCGGGCCTCTGGGCAGTCGCTTCCGGCTTATCCGGAAGAGTTCGGCTCGGCCGTGCCAGACTACACGGTCGGGTCCTGAGGCAGAGACTTCTGGCTTATCCGGACGAGTACGGCACGGGCCGTGTCGGACGACACGGCCGAGTCCGGTCGGCAGTGATCGGCCAAAAGCTGAAAAAATGAGCGGGTGAACGAAAACGATCATAACTCTCTCGTCCGGACTCCGATTGACTCACCGTTTGAACCATTGGAAAGCCAATTCGATGCTCTATAATATTGCAAGGATTTAGAATTTTTGGAGTTACCAAAAATTAATGGTGATCTAGCAAAGTCGAATTCATATGATGAAAGTTGAAACAATGAATAATACTGATACACAACTCGAAGTTTTTCCGAACGGTGAACACGGTGAATGAATATGATTGATGAATGATTATAATTGAGTGAAATACACTGAGTGACAATTACAGGCTGATAATTACTGAATGAAAATAAATGAATTACGACCGGGTATTACAGCAGGGGGATGCTTATACTGGAGAAATCACGAAGTTGAACGTGCAAAATGAAAGACACAAGTTGTCTTTTTATAACAGCACAGTTCGTTACGTACGTTATACACCAAAGGATAACGTACGTTAGCAGCTTTACGTACGCTACACCAAAAGTGTTATGTACGTAAGCTAATTCCAGAGGCTACTGGACTAAAATATGAACATCATTACGTACGTTATCGCTTGGAGCATTACGTACGTAATGTAGGTCAACTAGGTTGCCTCCAAAAGATCAGATATTCGAATCACGCCCGACCCCACACGCCGAAAGTTGAGATCAGATACGACTACAAGTATTACGTACGTAAAAGGCACTTCCTTACGTACGTAAATCTCACACTATAACGTATGTTATGCTAAAGGGTTAGCGTACGTTAAGTACATAATTACTAACCCAAAAATGCACTTATCTATACAACGCTGAAAATTCAATCATAGTGCGAGTGATAGTTTTTATTAAGTCTATTATGATATATTCTAACATCAATAAACATTAAACAAATGCAACAAGACTACAACAGTATTGAATTATCCGAATAATACAACAGTAAGCAAGAATTTTCGTCGGATATTACAAATCGATCCTACGTCCTCTCTCGGTTGTACGTTAACCAACCATACATTACATACGTTATATATAGTCAATATGTCCGTTGCTCGTTGATCTATGCCATGACGTCATCTCCAACGTTCATCTCGTTTGAACTCAGAACCATCACTTTACGTACGTTACCCACTGAACATTATGTATGTTATTGTCATTCTTTTACGTACGCTAAGTTATACTTTTTACGCACGTTAAGCATGCATTTTCCAGCTTTTTGCACTTCGTTTCCTTCGATGCTTTGCTTCATCTCTTTGTTGTTTTGTTCTGTGTATCAACTAAAATCATCAAAACATTATTAATGCATGTATGGAACAAAATGTTCCAACAATTATATAAAAAAAACACAACATAAAGAATATCTAAATTTCCAAAAAATAGTCCTAGTATTGTGATTCTTTATTTATTTTTTAGTGTGATTAATATTTGTGCCACTTAATATTCTCTAGTGTAACAGACTCTACAAATATTGCTAATATATATTTGCTTAACACTTTAATAAGAATGTCACTATATTGGTCTTTTATAAGGTGACATTAGTATTTCTAATGTCACCATATTATGTACATATACTCATGTTTTTAAACATGTTAGCAGAAAATTATGGTACATTTTGAAAATGTCACTTCATATTTTAATTTTAATTCTTCTTTATGTTTTTCCTCTACCAGTAACACTTTTCATCAATTGTCACAACTTTGTATTACGGCAACATTTGAATGAAATTGTCGTTACGGGTAATGACACTAAATATGAGTTTTGTTGTAGTGAAATGTTTATATTTCACTCAAAAATTTGTCTCTTTAGAAAATTTACATATATCATAAACGCAATCAAACTAAACAATCACTTTTTATTTTTTAATCTTCACCACTCACCAGTATTTTTTAATCTATGCAACTTTACTTTTTAATCCGAACAAATACACACCATCAATACCTATTTCTAGTCCCTAGTTATGCCTAAATTGTTAGATTTTGCTCTCTATATCAACTTTTGACCGGAACACTTAAAAGATAGAAGACGTGTACATCATGCCCACATATTCTAACATTTTGAAATCCTTCTCTAATTTCACTTTTATAACTTTTAATCTTTTTTTTTTCTATTAGCATAAAAATACTTTTAATCTCTATCCCTAGTTATGAATGTCTTTTCTACTTTTTTCTTCTTACATATTTCAACCATTCACTATATATATAATACACTATTTTGTAATCCACGTGTAAACAATAAATATCAAGCTTAGAGTGACATGAAGGAATCATAAGTTAGGCTCTGTTCTTTTGGATTGAATGAATTTGAATTGAACTGAACTAAATTGAACTGAATCGAATCGAATGGACTGAATTGAATCGAATCGAATCGAATCGAATGGACATGAATCGAATTGGAATCGAATCAAATATATATTAAGGGTAAATAATAATAATAATTGTAAATAATAATAATAGTAATCAACCACAACAACAATAGTAATATTATTAGTAATAATAACAATAATAATAGTTAAGATTAATAATAATAATAATAAGAAGAAGAAGAATCGAATCGAATCGAATGGACTGGAATCAATCAATCGAATCGAATCAATCGAATCAAAATCAAAAATAAGTCCAAAAGAACAGGGCCTTAGTACTCTTAGGGGTTGTTTACCAAATTTGTCTGTCTGGGTAAATTGTGTCTGTCTGGGTAAATTTGTTTGTTTGGATAAATGTGTCTGTCTGGGTAAATTGATCTTGTTGTTTACTTTTTCATCTAAATAAACTGTTTGAATAACAAAAATGACCGATTTACCCCTGAATATGAATTATAAAGTGGTTTATAAATTGTTGTTTATTTTTTAAGCAATATAAATGATATAATCCAAAAATCAAAACATAAATTCATAAAGTACTTAAAAACCCAATTTCAAACACAAAGAATTCAAGTTCAAACACAAAGTAGACAAATTTAAACATTATTGAAAAATCAAATTTGACTCATCTTCTTTATATATATTATTTAAATTTAAACAAAATATTATACATAAATGATTCAATTTTGTATGTAAGTAATATATAAAATATTTAATACATATATAAATAATACATATTATACAATATATATTTATATGTAGAAATTTATTTTAAATAGATAAGGACATATATAATAAATATTATACATATGAATAAATGTTAATATATAAGTAATATATAATATTTATATATATATATATATATATATATATTATATTTTGTATATACAAAAGTTTATTTATACAATAATATATAGTAACAAATATTGTATATAAATTAATAATGTATATTGTTTATATATGAATAATATATATTACATTCATTTATATTAGAACCTAAATTTTTTATATTGTATATATAAATGAGTATATATAATGGGGATAGGAGAGTTATTTTTTTGTCCTAAATTATTTATATTGTATATATAAATGTGTGGTTTTCAATTAGGGGTAGAGGAGTAATTTTTTTGTCTTAATGGGGACAACACCCATTTTCTTGCTTAATGAATAAGTCATTTTTGTCTGCGCGAATAAGCCATTAAGCCACAAATAAATACCTTCAAACGTCTGAGCGAATAAGACATTTTATCCATTAAACTGATTAAGTCACAAGTAAACAACCCTTAATTAGATTGCTACAAGTTAGTTTTCATAGTTTGAAAAATGAAGACCATAATAAGATATGCCAAGAGACATGACTTTGGAATTATTTTTACTCTAACTAATAAAAATATGCATACGGTATGATGACCATTTTTTTTTTTTGAAAACTAATAAAAATATGCTTACGGTATGGTGACCAATAATTTTATCCTCAATTCCGCCGAAGTTTAATATTTGATGTGTTTGCTCGAAGTATTATTTTTTTATCTAAAAGTCATTCACATTCAAGTGTGATATTTTATTAAATATATCCAACCACATAAACCATTACTCACTCTTTTTAATCTCCACGATAGACTCACCATCAATATATGTTGTCTTTTAGTCTACATCAGATCACACATTTACCATCAATATTTACAAAACTTACATATCTATCACATTCAATCATTCTCCTAAAATACATAAATTTTATTCTAAATATAAAACTTGAGCTCAAACGGTGGGAGTATTTGAGCACAAAAAGTCTCTTTAGAAAATTAATATTTATAGCTTTCACATAATAAAATCAAACAATCACTGTCAAATCGCTTATACATTAACAATTATTACATTTTATCTTTTAATGCATTCCATCAATACTAACAAAATTTATTCATTTATCAAATCCAATTATTTTCTTAAAGCACAAATTTACACTCAATATTAAGCTTTAGCTGAGGCAAATAGAGTACATTTGACAATTATAAGAGAAATTAGAGTCCAGGTATATTTCTAAGGTTGTGTTATTTAGCATACCTTTGTTATTAATAACGCACCCATGATCCATTTTTATTAGTATTTCTTAACTTATTTTTATTTAGAAATTAATAAAATATAGTACTTATAAATATTTAGAAACAAAAAGCGTGAGTCCGGAATGTAAAGAGGTGTGTTAATAATACAACCTTATTTCTATACTAGACATAATTAAAGAGTTTGATGGATTTGATAGAAATGGAATTCAATATACTTTCATCAATTTTCTTTGATTTTAATAGACTTCTATATATTAGAATTCTATAGATTTTCATGGACTTTTATGAATTTCTAATGACTTTATTTTTCTCAAAAGATAGTAACCACAGGAAAATCATTTATTAATAGCGTTCTATCTTAATAGATAGTTGTTCCATATGTGATTTTCAATAAATAGTTATGTATAATAGATTTTTTAATTAAAAATAAATAGCTATTGCAAATAAAAATTTTACAATAATTTGATATAATTTAATGTGAAAAACTAAAAAACTATCTCATATTAAAAAGACTAAACATATATCAAGTTATCAAAGTAATGAATAGATATAAAATATTTAATTATAAATTAATTTTTTTTACAAGTTTTTGGTAATAATTATTTTTTTCATAAAAAGATGAAGAACAAAAGATAAAAATATTATAAGAACTTCTTTAATGTTCCGGGATATCCTTCCCTTATGTGTGTCTTGCCTAGTACTGATTGTAGTAGGATACATAGATGTAAGGTTTTAGATCCTTCTAAAATAATAAAGAAGAAAAAACTTATGAGAAATGATATTGGTGGTAGTGGCAGTGGTGGTGGCGGCGGGGTGACAACGGAAATAGTGTTGGTGGTGGGACGGGACAGTGGCAATGGTGGTGTGGAGGCGGTGGTGGTGGAGACGGTGAAGTGGTGGTGGTCGAGGCGGTTGCGGCAGTGGTGGTGGTGACGAATAAAAATCCATCAAAATCTTAGGGGTGAACGAAAGATTTTAAAAGACAAATTAACTCATGTCTTTAATGGACTTTAAAAACTCCATAAAATTTTATATTGAATACCACAAAAATTTAATTGATTTTTAAAAAGTCTCAATTAAATACACTCAAACTTTTTCAAATCCATCAAATTCTATAAAAGTCTTTGAAACTCATTCCAAGTCTCAATTAAATACACCCCTAAATTTTGTTAATTGTCCCCCCTTTTCCTCCCATTTCTCTAATTTTTTGACTACTCTCTCCATTTCGTTCATTTATGTTTTTTGTTGTTCTTTTAGAATTTTATGTTTACAAGTCAACACACCGACATCAAATAATTACATTCACATTATTTAATTTCCATCACACACACCATCAATATATTTTTATTTCCTCTATCTTGTTCAAAGTATTACATTGCACTAAAAAAATCGTCGAGCTAGAAGTGTCATATTTCATTGAATGCCTTCAATCACATCAAACCATTATATTCTCTCCTCTAATCTCTATCATACATTTAATCTAAATAAATTTTACCTTTTAATTTATATCACATGCTCACCATCAATACTTATAAAATTTATACATTTGTCACATCTAATCACCCTGTTAAAATATACTAATTTTATTCCAAATGTAATACTTGAATTGAGACGGAAGAAGTATCTTTTAATTTCCATCATAACCAGTAGAATTTACTAGTCTATCATATTCAACCATTTATCTAATAATTGATAAAATCACACGCCCTAATCAATTTTGGATGGGACAGAAAAGGTACTCCCCCCGTCCCATCCCAAGTGAAACATAGAGTAAAATTAGTGTATTTTAGTGAATGATTGGATGTGATAGATGTGTAAGTTTTATAAATATTAATAGGAGTGTGGTGTAGATTAAAAGGTAAAAAATATTGACGGTGAGTGTGTGGTGGAAATTAAAAATTAAAAAGTAATTATTTGATTTAACTTGAAGTATTTAATGAAATGTTACATTTATAAAAGAATATTTTTTGACCAAATATTGTGGGACAAGTGAGTATTATATTTTTAACTGTTTATACAACCCTTTGAAGCCGACAGGCGACAGTTTGAACTATTATTGCCAATTATTTTCTAATCCACTAATTAAAAATATAATCCACGATTCAATTCCAACCTGTGCTCGTGACTAATATCTAAATAATGGTTTGGTTCTGAAAAAATAAATATCCTACTACTAGAAATAGAAAATCAAGTTGTACTTCTAAAATTTGTTTGAGAGAATCAGTCCAATAACTAGAAATATCACAAGAAAATTATGTCCATATTCACATGTTACGACTATTCTCATCTTTATTTTTCTAGTATTTTACATATTCTAGATTTTACTTGTGTACTATCAAGTACTCCGTAATGCAAGTACTTTTAAGGAAAAAATATTGAAAAAAATTGTTATAAAATATGATATATTTTACAAATTTTATACCATTTTGTTTCCATTATACCATAATCCACATTTTATTTCCATTATACACTCATCCAAATTTTTACCATTTTATTTTCTACTATTTAATACGCCTCTGTCCCAACCAAATGTTGACATATGGTGTATATTTGGTGTATTTTAGGTAATAATTGGAATAAGTAATGATAGTAAATGTGTAGTGGAAATTAAAAAGTAAAAAATATTGATGATGAATATATGATGAAGATTAAAAGTAAAATGTGATTGTTTGATTTAATTGTGAAAAGTGATATATGTAAATTTACTAAAGTGATAATCTTTTGATAAAAATATAAACCTTGTACGGGACCAAGAGAGCATAAAATACTAACTTAATTTTATATATATATATATATATATATATATATATATATAGAGAGAGAGAGAGAGAGAGTGTTACTAGTAGTAGAATTCGGAGAATACATAGGGACAAATTAATTAGTTTTTTTGTTCATTAACCTATGAAAATAATTCTAAATGACTTATACGAGGCATTATTCAACCCGTGTGATGTACGGTTTTTGGTTGAATATCTACGTGTTTTGTACGTAATGTTGGGGCAGACGGTTGAATGAGCAGATGGCAGAATTTAAATGCCTTTTAGAGAAGTTTATATGTTTTTTTATTATTATTGTCCTTTTATTTTAGTTTATGTAATGAGGCTTTACTAACCCGTATGTTGCTCCGGAGTTGTTTTTGTTTTATTTAACCCGTGCGATGTACCGATTGTATCTAAAATTTCATAGCTAAAATTTAACCATCTTGTAATTTATACTATCATTTAAAAGTTTATTTTAATCACCTTGTGTATTAGAAGGTGCACGTGTTTTGTACGTAATGTTGGGGCAGATGGTTGAATGAGCAGATGTCAGAATTTAAATGCCTTTTAGAGAAGTTTATATGTTTTTTATTTTTATTGTCCTTTTATTTTAGTCTATGTAATTAGTTATATGAAATGAGGCTTTACTAACCCGTATGTTGATCCGGGGTTGTTTTTGGTTTATTCAACCCGTGCGATGCACCGATTGTATCTAAAATTTCATAGCTAAAATTTAACCATCTTGTAGTTTATACTATCATTTAAAAGTTCATTTTAATCACCTTGTGTATTAGAAGGTGCATTTGCATTGTGATGTTTATCATAATTTTTGTATTTAAATTAGTTTATTTACATTAAAAGTTACAATTAAAGTAGTCTCTTCATATATTTACAATTAAAAGTTACAATTAAATCCCTCTTCCACATTAAATTAAGAGGGATAAGTATTATATAGTATAAATTATGGAAGAGATGGATTATCAACCATGGGAAAAAAATTAATCGGTGATACTCCCAATCTTTAGTATTTTTAGTTATAATTTTATTTACAATTTATCTAGAGATAGTAAGATATTTGGCTTTCAATTAAAATGATTGTTGGCAATTGGCACCCACTCAGAATGGTGGATATTATCGCGGAGTAGAGTTTTCAAACTCTTTTGCGTTGCGGAAGCGTAATTAAATTGCGAGAGATAAACGATGTAACATCCCCAAAACCATATGGGAATATTACACGCCGTAGACCCTTTCCACAAGGATCTACCAGGCTAAACATCCATAAACAACCAAATGCTTGCCCGACCAGGGTCAAACAATAAAATGATACAGACCGATATGGTCACTTACACGTGAATACACAGACCGATGAGGTCACACAACCCAATCGATAAAACTAACTTAATTAACATTACCCACACAGGGGTCGAAATACAATACAGCGGAAGACTGAAATCAACTCTGACAACACAACAAAAATCAAAATAACTCTCGACTCATGATTAGTATCGTAGCTCGTCATCCTCTTGTGCCAATCCCTGTGGATCGCTCCCCGAATCGGCATGTACCGACGCAAAAGCAGGACATCCACCCCGACATTACTGGGGTTAGTAAACTCCACTGTTTTACTAGTGCAAGTATCAAATCATACGAAATGTAACAAGCAATTAATAATCGAGATCAAATATAATAATCAAGTATCAAATATTCCGGAGGTTTTCACAAGGGAAGATAAGCTATGAAGCATTCGAAAATAAGATTATCATCTCGAATTTTTAAAATTTCAAAACCTTAAGACCTCAAGTCCCGATTCACAAACCTTTGAAAAACTTAAGGGCCTTAACCCAAAACTTGTTTCATAATTCAACAGATTTACAATACGAAACATTTCCATAAATCTCGTGGGACTCGCCCAACATTCTTTCTTAAAACTTTTCCTTTAAAAACTTTGATTTGAAAAGTATCATGCTCATGACACCGTGATCCACATACACGTGTCTCCGTAGGTTCAACAACCCGCACGGACTACATCATGCAAATTTAAACAAACATAATCAATTCCGACACCGTGATCAACAGTCACGTGTCTCCGTAGGTTCAACAACCCACACGGACTATTAACCAAACATAACCAATTCCGACACCGTGATCCACTGTCACGTGTCTCCGTAGGCATAACAACCCGCACGGACTATATCAATCACCACAATCACACACACAGTCCTGACACCGTAGTCCACTGCCACGTGTCACCGTAAGCCCCGTCGAGCTCACCCGGTTGGACGCACTGTGTCCGAAACTCATGGTCCATTGCCATGCGTTATCGTAGGCCTCGTCAGACCAGCACGATTGGACCTCAGTACCTCACTAAGTTCTGATCCCGTAGTCCACTGCCACGAATCCTCGTAGGTCCCGTCGAACCAACACGAGTGAACTTAGCGGTCATACACATATTCACATCCACATTACATACAACAATGAGTACAATTAATCAATCACCTTGATCACCACAAAATCGTACATTGCACGCACATAACACAACCTCGACACTCGCAACAACTATCATCAATCAACATAACACACATTCGGTACACAATACATTGCACCACCAAGTGTACAACCATCCCATATGTACGTCGCATTCCTGCACAAATGGCACAACGCCTAACACGTATACTGATATAACACTATTATCACAAAGCCTTCAAATTACGGAAAACACAACCAACTCAAACGGAACATAATTACGAAGGCAAGCAAAGCCATCATACATCTCATACGTAATTACTAGTCGCAAGATACAAGTCGTATAGTAAGATACTTGCCTTAATAACCGCTACCGAACGCTCCGAAGAACACGGTTCGGACCGAAGCTCGGACCCCAAAGAAGGCAACGAACGGAAGGGTTCCGACTCGAGTTCTTCACAAGAATTCGCTCCTAAGTCACAACGATATCAATTCAATCACAATTCTACGAAAACGTATGGAACTTCCCAAGTTCTACCCATTGAAGCATTTTATCGGACACTTTGAGGGCGTAGTCCAATTTAATCGATTATTCAAAGAAATACTCAAATCCGTTCCACAAAACTTCAAGGGTATTGAATGATTACGAGTTTACAATCAAGTTCTAACAATAATATGAATCAAAAAAGCAAATCGGCCAAAACACCAAGAAACCTCAAGAACATCCAAAACCAAAAGTTTAGGTGTTCTTACCTTCGATCCGGTGGAAGATGATGTTAATCCATGATCCCAACTTCCAAAACATGTTTATATAAGTTGATTCTACTCAAAACCATCGATCTAGGGTGAAAAATCGCGGAAGGAATGAAGAAAAGATGAGAAATGGCCGGATGACTCGGTCCAGGCCTATAAATAGCCGACTGGCCGGCCGCTTACGTGCGTAATCGGCCAAGGCCTACGCATGTCGGCCAAGGCCGAACTCTGGACGATTGCCGGACATGTTACGACGTAATCGGAAGGTTACGCACGTAATCGGCATTACGGCCGTATCGCCCGGGCCATTACGGCCGTTACTCGGCCAGGCCTCGGTCGATCCGACGGTCCGAAAAATCAAACTCCGACACGAACGTAAACCGAAAACACGATTATGAAGTACTCGCAAAGACGAATCCGAATACTAAGAGAACACCCGATTCCGACCACCCGAGGGCTCGAAATTGACAATGAAAGTAATTACCCCAAACTTTGGGAAATTACGAAAATGGCCCAAAACGTCCGAAATACACGATACACGATCGAAACACCAAACCGAAGCTTACAACATGAATAATAACATTAAATGGACTTCCGAGAAACTCGAAACAACATTTTCGGACGAGATTCGCGAGAATCGAACTCAAGTGCGGAAAAGTCATTTAAGAACACGAAACTCAACAAAACGATACCGAAACGAACTCGGATGACAAAAAGTGTAGAATTAAATATTCTCATAATGACGAAACTGTCAAAAGTGAGTCGTCGAAACGGACCTCCGCCGAAAAATGAAAATTACTTGGAAATCGAAATTGCGGATATTACATTCTACCCTCCTTAAAAGAAGTTTCGTCCGAAACTTAAAATAAGTAGGGAGAAGCAATATCCCAACAGAAACCTCAACGAGATACACAAGAACGCATAACTTTCGCCCATTGGCGAAACGTTACAAGCATTGCGAAAGAATATACAAGTGAAAACACGCCTCACGGCGATCATAACAACGCCATCGGCAATGATTCAAAACAATAACGATCAATTAACGCATCACATACCACATCATATGCACACATTTGATCAAATAAATGTACGCGACAACAAGTCGCACCCGACTAAAACGGCTATGCGATAGAAACAAATAGAGTATTACGATAGAAATCATTCCGATTCTCATCAACAAGAAAATGTCCGACGTCAAAACACAAACAATTCAAGATAACGGAAAACGAGAATACGGATATTACATTCTATCCTATTAAAATTAAGTTTCGTCCGAAACTTAAAATAAAACATCATGATAGAATAGAAACAAAACCAAAAGGTTCACGCAACAAATATCAATCTCTACACGAATTACTGACAAAGTACGATACACAACTACATCACTCGACACCACCGGCCCTCCCGAGTAGGAACGAAACCCGATTCCCGAACATCCCGGCAACGGTCTCACAATGCACCGCTTGGTGCCCAGTTAGCCGCACTTAAAACAATTAACCGGTGGCGAACGACAATTACATCTCGCATGGCCTACACGCATTGCGATTAAAGCGAGTCTTCACACCGATCGTCTTACTCGCCTGCAGGGTAAGGTTCTTAGGTAGTCAACCGAACGAGGAGTGCTCCCGAAGAAAGCTGCGACAACGGGCTCACGGATCTCACTCCTCGGCCTCTTGAAAAATTTCTCGAGGTCTTCTCGTCTCTTACTCTCTGAATTCCGTCACGTAAACGGCCATCTCAATGGCTAAAGCTCGGTCCCGATATTCCTTCGTGGTGGTACACATGAGCGGAGCCATACTCTCACGGATATGGGGTTTAATTCGCATATTGAATTATAGGACCTTGTCCGCTTAACTTCTCACTTGATCACGAACATAAGCCAACTGTAGGTTATAATCTACTATCGCACAGGATATCGACACATCCGGGCGTGGCCGAGAAAAACTCAACAATCCTGCGTTCACGAACAGGCAACGGGCAATACTCTGCCTCCATGGCGGTCTTAAACTCAGCCCATGTAGGTGTACGATCTGCAGGCACTACAGCGTGCCACCAGTCTGCAGCTTCTTTGTCGAGTAGGTACTGAGCAATGGGTACCCTCCTATCATCCGGACAAGCTACGGATCAAATATTCTCCCAACCGGAAGAGCCAGTTTTCCCAACCTAACAAGTCAGACGAACCCACAAAACGGGGCGGTTGCATCTTCATCACATCTCGTAACCACTTACTAGTTCCGTTATCCCTATTTGGGTTCTCATCCCGACGTACGGCCTGATTCATCTGCACTAACTGGTCAACCACCTGACGAAGGATGGTGGCGGCGCCAACGTCAACATTAATGCTAGTCGAATGTCCCTGATCTGTACTGAGCTGATTGGTACTCGGCAAGGAGGGAGTCGCCCTCTCCTGCTCCCGATTACGACCACGACCACGACCACGGCCACGGCCTCGGCCTCGACCTCGACCCCTTAGCATACTGAACGGACAACCAATCAGAATAACAAGATAAAACAAACCTCACATAATCGACATAAGCCCACAATCAGCAGCACAATGCAATATTCACACGTTCACATTGACAAGGATGAACGACCTATACCTCAGCATACATGGTTAAAACATTAAGCATACCATTGTGGTCCAACACCGGTAATATTTTTAAAAAAAACAAGTTTATCGAGGTATTTGTTCGAATGATAATATAAAAAAAATTCGCGAGTTCGAAAGATTTTGCTGGGGTGAAATTTTGAGAGCACTTTGTTTAATACCTTGGTCATTTAATCAAAACCATGTATCTCAACATTTAGAAAACACTAAAACAATCTCCGGCGAGCACAACAACACTACAAACTTATCACAACCACCTAGCCCCAACACATGGACATAAGAAGTTCAAAATCCAAAAAACAAAAAATCGTTCTGCAAAATAAAGATTTCCCGAAATCCTTTAGTTCATAAACAAAACGACGGTAATATTTTACAATGTCCGAAGTACTTCAAAACACATTTTTCAAATACCGTCTGATGGTGTCATTTGAAAATACACGGCCATTTGTCAAAATTTACAAATTTTAAAAATCTATATAAACCGTGGTTTGACCGAACCACCAAAATATTTTCTAAAAATCGATTTCTACAAAAATTCTCAAACTGTAAAGTCCTTCAGAAAATATTCTTAAAGTTACCCATAGCGGACAAAAATTACAACATTCCAAAAACAGTCAAATTTAAAACCACATACTCAAATGGCAACCAGGGTCGCCAATTCAATCAAATGCATCTCGTGGTATCAAGTCTAAACACACAGCAAAATCATTCATCGGAGTTTCTCACAAACTCTACCGTTGATATCTTCACATAACACATAATGGTTTACATATTTCACACAATACCACCCAACACGGTGGTTCAAAAGTAAAACAACAATACGCCCATATACTCATACCATGTACCACAAGTATTAAACACAACTACATCACACAATACCTGTAAACAAAATCATGCACCGCAATTAACTCACTATGATAAAATCGAAATACACAGGTATTACGCATAAAGGAGGAGACTTACATCCACAGGTCGCACGGAGGTGACAGTCGCCCACGATACCAATCTCACTCGACAACATAACTCACACGTCGTGACTACGCACAACTCAATTTGTCACTGACGACTCGAACGACAAGACAACACATTACTCGACAATTCACGACTTGACTCGACCCGACAGCCTAGGTTTCCGCAACCTAAGCTCTGATACCATAATTGTAACATCCCCAAAACCATATGGGAATATTACACGCCGTAGACCCTTTCCACAAGGATCTACCAAAGCTAAACATCCATAAACAACCAAATGCTTGCCCGACTGTGGTCAAACAATAAAATGATACAGACGATATGGTCACTTACACGTGAATACACGCATCGATGAGGTCACACAACCCAATCGATAAAACTAACTTAATTAACATTACCCACACAGGGGTCGAAATACAATACAAATAAGACTCAAATCAACTCGACAACACAACAAAAATCAAAATAACTCTCGACTCATGATTAGTATCGTAGCTCGTCATCCTCTTGTGCCAATCCTGTGATGCTCCCCTGAATCGGCATGTACCGGACGCAAAACAGACATCCACCCCCCGATTACTCGGGGGTTAGTAAAACTCCACTGTTTTACTAGTGCAAGTATCAAATCATACGAAATGTAACAAGCAATTAATAATCGAGATCAAATATAATAATCAAGTATCAAATATTCCCGGAGGTTTTCACAAGGGAAGATAAGCTATGAAGCATTCGAAAATAAGATTATCATCTCGAATTTTTAAAATTTCAAAACCTTAAGACCTCAAGTCCCGATTCACAAACCTTTCAAAACTTAAGGGCCTTAACCCAAAACTTGTTTCATAATTCAACAGATTTACAATACGGAAAACATTTCCATAAATCTCGTGGGACTCGGCCCAACATTCTTTCTTAAAACTTTTCCTTTAAAAACTTTGATTTGAAAAGTATCATGCTCATGACACCGTGATCCACTGTCACGTGTCTCCGTAGGTTCAACAACCCGCACGGACTACATCATGCACAATTAAACAAACATAATCAATTCCGACACCGTGATCCATCTGCCACGTGTCTCCGTAGGTTCAACAACCCACACGGACTATTAACCAAACATAACCAATTCCGACACCGTGATCCACTCATCACGTGTCTCCGTAGGCATAACAACCCGCACGGACTATATCAATCACCACAATCACACACACACGCCCGACACCGTAGTCCACCGCCACGTGTCACCGTAAGCCCCGCCGAGCTCACCCGGTTGACGACCGTGTCCGAAACTCATGGTCCATCGCCATGCGTTATCGTAGGCCTCGTCGACAAAGACGACGATTGGACCTCGGCACCTCACTAAGTTCTCGATCCCGTAGTCCATCGCCACGAATCCTCGTAGGTCCCGTCGAACCAACACGAGTGAACTTAGCGGTCATACACATATTCACATCCACATTACATACAACAATGAGTACAATTAATCAATCACCTTGATCACCACAAAATCGTACATTGCACGCACATAACACAACCTCGACACTCGCAACAACTATCATCAATCAACATAACACACATTCGGTACACAATACATTGCACCACCAAGTGTACAACCATCCCATATGTACGTCGCATTCCTGCACAAATGGCACAACGCCTAACACGTATACTGATATAACACTATTATCACAAAGCCTTCAAATTACGGAAAACACAACCAACTCAAACGGAACATAATTACGAAGGCAAGCAAAGCCATCATACATCTCATACGTAATTACTAGTCGCAAGATACAAGTCGTATAGTAAGATACTTGCCTTAATAACCGCTACCGAACGCTCCGAAGAACACGGTTCGACCGGGAAGCTCGGACCCCAAAGAAGGCAACGAACGGAAGGGTTCCGACTCGAGTTCTTCACAAGAATTCGCTCCTAAGTCACAACGATATCAATTCAATCACAATTCTACGAAAACGTATGGAACTTCCCAAGTTCTACCCATTGAAGCATTTTATCGGACACTTTGAGGGCGTAGTCCAATTTAATCGATTATTCAAAGAAATACTCAAATCCGTTCCACAAAACTTCAAGGGTATTGAATGATTACGAGTTTACAATCAAGTTCTAACAATAATATGAATCAAAACGAAGCAAATCGGCCAAAACACCAAGAAACCTCAAGAACATCCAAAACCAAAAGTTTAGGTGTTCTTACCTTCGATCCGGTGGAAGATGATGTTAATCCATGATCCCAACTTCCAAAACATGTTTATATAAGTTGATTCTACTCAAAACCATCGATCTAGGGTGAAAAATCGCGGAAGGAATGAAGAAAAGATGAGAAATGGCGGATGACTCGGTCGTGCCTATAAATAGCCGACCTGCCGGCCGCCACGCACGTAATCGCCAAGGCCTACGACGTAATCGCCAAGGCCGAACTCTCCGACGATTCGCCGACATGTTACGACGAATCGAAGGCTGTTACGCACGTAATCCGGCATTACGGCCGTTCGCTGGCCATTACGGCCGTTACTGTGCCCGGCCAACAGGCCTCGGTCGATCCGACGGTCCGAAAATCCCAAACTCCGACTCCGAACGTAAACCGAAAACACGATTATGAAGTACTCGCAAAGACGAATCCGAATACTAAGAGAACACCCGATTCGACCACCCGAGGGCTCAAATTGACAATGAAAGTAATTACCCCAAACTTTGGGAAATTACGAAAATGGCCCAAAACGTCCGAAATACACGATACACGATCGAAACACCAAACCGAAGCTTACAACATGAATAATAACATTAAATGGACTTCCGAGAAACTCGAAACAACATTTTCGGACGAGATTCGCGAGAATCGAACTCAAGTGCGGAAAAGTCATTTAAGAACACGAAACTCAACAAAACGATACCGAAACGAACTCGGATGACAAAAAGTGTAGAATTAAATATTCTCAGAATGACGAAACGGTCAAAAGTGAGTCGTCGAAACGGACCTCCGCCGAAAAATGAAAATTACTGGAAATCCGAAATTGCGGATATTACAAACGACACAAGATTTATAGAGGTTCGACCAAACGTGCCTGCGTCCTGTCTCCGTATCTTTTTCTATAGGCTCAAGATCAACTCTTTCCGCCCTGTCTTGTATCGGTCTGAGGTAAACCGTTACAATCTCGTCTTCTATCGGTCCGAGATAAACCGTTACACTCTTGTCTTTATGTCGGTCCAAGATAAACCATTTTCCTTTAATATCGGACAAGGAAACAACCTATCTACCTTTCTATTGGTACTAGATAAACCTCACTTGGATTTAGATATGATTCTAATAATGCCGGATCAACGATCCTAATAACACCGAATCAATCTACAATCCGTATCCTTCCTCTCGTGTATATGTTTTCGTGTATGAACACTCAAACACTTATCAATTAAGCACAATTACAACAACAAAGATGATTATAACAATATATCAAGAATATATGATTTGCTTGAGTTGTTGTGTTTAATGATACCAAATGACTTGGTATTTATAGGCATAAAGCCTCAACTAACCGTTAGCTACTGTCTTCATTAGCGTGCGCTATTTTTTCTGTTTAGCGTGCGGTATTCCATGTTACGTACGTTAATGTTGCATGGTTACGTATGTTAACTGCTCTTTTATTCAGTCCAGTAACTTCTGCTTCTTTCGTTAGCGTGCGCTACCTGGTCTTCGTTTACAACGGTCTGATGCTTGAAAGTCTTCGGTCCAACGTGTAACACCCCCAATCCACTCGGGAATATTACAGCCCCGCAGACCCTCTGAGTGAGAATCTACCAGGCTAGATACCAAAACAAGACATCAAAACAAATGCCAACATGGCTAAATACGAATCAGTAGACCGATTTAGCCTTTCATCAATAACATACAACTTAAACTTCATATACATCTCTATCCCGACTCGTACCCATGAAAGGGTCAAAATACAACGACACTCCCATACGACGGGAAAACACTACAGCGGAAAAGAATAATACAATTCGACCAACAAATTCCAAAATTGGCCCTCACGTGATTAGTATCATTTGCCTTCCATCATCCTTCGTACTGATCCCGTGTCATGCTCCTCAGGAACTTGCACGTACCTGAATGCAATACAGACATCCACCCCCCAATTACTTGAGGGTTAGCAAAATTCCACTATTTTGCTTGTGCAAGTATAAAATGCAAATACGAGCCATACACAACATATTCCAAGAGTATAATAATTTGGACTAAACAATGGTAAATAACTAAGGGTCACATGTAATCGATGGTGAATAAATATAATCATACAATTCAAGATCAGTATTCCGGAATAACTAAATCTCATAGCATCACATTCAATACACACGTGATTAACCGTGGAACCGCACCAAAGGCAACGGAACCCTCAGAGGACTCGTCGGCCCGTCCCAGAGTGATTAACCCAAAATATCTGCGGAACCGCACCAGAAGCTACGGAACCCTCAGAGGACCCATCGGCCCGTCCCAGAGTGGATATATATATCATCATACAAATTCAAGACTAGTACTCCGAAGTAACTAAGCCTCATTGTACGTCACACTTTCTTTATATGCATGATTAACCATGGAAACGCACAAGAGGCAACGAAACCCTCAGAGGATCCGTCGGTCCGTCCCAGAGTGGTTAACCCAAAATATCCGCAGAACCGCACCAGAGGCTATGGAACCCTCAGAGGACCCGTCGGCCCGTCCCAAAGTGGATATATATATCATCACAACCATGAGGAGATATAATCCCCAACAACACCAAATAGTACTACCTCCTCACAAGGGAGTCGACAAGCAATACAACATAACATATGCGCACTCATCAAACAAATACACATTCGAGCATACAACCTTTAACAAGGGAGAAGGGCTTTTATAATCACGTAGCACGAAGGCAATATATTCCAATTCGCAACCACCATACACATATCCGTAGAACTCATTTATTTGCAAAGCACTCAGACGTTTTGAAAGAAAGCCGTTAATGAGATTGTATCAATCCTCTTGAAAGTTCGTTATGAGTACTCCAAGTAAACACACATAGTCGATTGTCAATTATTACATCTACGAAACATGAAATGTATGGGCAAGATACTTGCCTCGAAATTGGCACGCAAATACTCCGACGAACACGGCTCGGTCGAAGTGCCTCAGAACCTACAACTTCTGTAAGAAATAATGAAAATACGATCACAATGAGGAGCAAGACCAAAACCAATGAAAAACGCCTCAAATCAACGAAGGAAATCTCATATGAACAATTAATCGAACAATAAATGTTCACGGTTCCTCAAGAATACTTGAATCATCGATCAGGTTGAAAGAATCAAGAAAATGGATATATAATCCATAGAACATGTTTAACAACATCATTTAACACTACTCGATTTTATCAAAAACGGATTGAAATCCAAGTCAAGAACAAAACCCCCAAAATACCCGAAAGTAGGGTTCTAATAATTTTACCTTGATTAAAACGGTGAAAGATGTTGAGATGTTAAATCCGTACTAGGAACTCAAAGATGTTGATGGGTGATGATATCAGGCCAAAATCCATGCTTAGACACCCTCAAGATCTTCCAGATCGTCGGAAGGAAGAAATGGGAGGAAGAAATGACGAAAGTTGACCTTTGCAGTCCTATATATACTGTCAACAGTTAGCGCCCGCTAAGTTATGTGTAGCGTGTGCTATCGGCTGCAAAATGCAGTCCATAACCCTCTGCCAGACTCCGTTAGCGCGCGCTAATATACGCATTTAGCATGCGCTAATTATACACTGTGTAGTCTTTGATATTTCGACCATAACTCCTTCATCCGGACTCCGATTGACTCACTGTTTGAACCATTGGAAAGTTAACTTGATTCTCTATCATACTGCAAAGATTCAGAACTTTTGGATTTTCCAAGAATTGGTGGTGATTTTACAAAGTCGAACTTATACGTGAAAAAGTCGAAATAATACGTCGATTAATCCGAAACAATATAAAAACTTGCTCGAATGACGAAATGTGCTGAACAAAACATGTCCAAAATGTGTCAATGAACACAAGCAAGTCACTAGAATCGAAAAAATATAGAAATGGAAAGTACGGGTATTGCATTCTACCCCACTAAAAAGAAGTTTCATCCCGAAACTTAAAATGAAGGGTGGCAGCCAAACAAAATGAAACAAACACTCTGCTCAGCTCCGAAAGGCCACGAAAAATCTGTAAACACAAAGTTCCTCGAAATACAATGAACTAACTAAGTAAGCACGCGATACCTGAGTCGAGGCGATAACCATACATGCAAACGCAACAAGTCAAATAGGAAGCATATGAGTCCGAAAGTAAATGCCCCAAAGTATAGGAAATTTGCAAAATGGCCCGAACGTCTGAATAAAGCATTTTGCGTCCAAACTTAACGTGCAAGTCCATAACACGATTGAACGTATTAAAATGAACTTGTGGAAACAACCAACCATTACGGACCAGATCAACGGAGTTCAATATTCACGCGGCAACATTGTAGCATCTCCGGATTACTCTCGAATGACTATCACATTTACCCCAAAATAGGAGGGTAGAAAGAAATATAGCTTCTGCTACGCAACTCCGATGAAAATTCATTCGTGATACAAGGAAAATGGCTCAACTGAGCATAACATTGATTATGGAATCTGTACAACGAGCTCGGTCCCGAACAACGACTCTCAGAATCTCTATTTACTACTATTTGGCTCTCCTGGTAGTAGAAACAGGAATTCGCTCTCCAAACACCTTAGCAGCGACTTCGCGATATATTAATACCCCACGTATCTGCACAAGGCACAATATAAAACTATGAAGTGGTACTCCTAACTTCAAAAAGCTTACGATCGTAAGTTATCATAGGGTGTTGCTTAATTACAAAAAACAGCTATCGTTTCTGAATGATCCAAAATAGTGTTGGTAACCCCGATATAAAAACCCGTAGAGCATGCATACCATACACGAGTCTGAGCGCCCTCACTTCACACGAAAACGACAATATATGGGTCACGAAACCATTAAAACTCGAAGAGCATTAACATCAATAACCACATTCTCATCTCCGAACAAGGATGGGAATATTATGCACATAAACAATATGACTAGGCATTCATACCATCACACGAATTAAGAAATCGACATTATCGCCATAAGTAATAATATTAACACTGCGTACACTCCATGTAAACAAAAGTTTTGAAAAAAGAAGGCGAGTCATATTTCGCCTAAAACTCATCAATACTGTCCCTTTTCTAGAAGAGAAAATTTTATATTCGCATCTCGGCTTTGAAGGTCAAACTTAAAAAAATTTTAAAATTTTTGAAGACGTCATATACAATTGGAAATGTTACTTGGGATCCAAATATAAAAAATCGGAGCCTTTCCTCTTCTACCAAAATATTTGATTGGAAGTTTATTTTTCATTGAAGTACGTGCCTATTTGTCCACATGATGTCAAATCATAGGTTTTCAACATATTTAAAAAAAACTCCTACATCACAAAGAAAAAGAAAAAAAATCTCACGGTCATATCCTTATCCACTCGTGGTCATTCACCTCGAGACCTCCTTATCGTATTTCATATCTCATATTCTCCAATGATCGAATGATACTGAACACCGTAGATAACTTGTATCCTTGTCCTAGTATGCTCAGTTCCCAGTTATACCAATAATGAATGTAAATCATATACATTATGATTTAACTCCGAGGCCAGAAAACGTCGTACAAACCATAAGGCACAACGGAACAAGGCATTGCAAAACAATATACTAAAATGTCAAACCAGCACAACGCATCCACATAAGGTGACATATGGTAACACGATAAAAATATTCGCTCTGGGTAATTAGACGAATACAAACATTACAAATGTAACAATTGAAACTTACGGTCATAACTCACGGATCACATGACCACATCAACAAAGAATTAACGACCATTATTGTTATAATCACGACCATAATATACCACACATGGTAGTCACTCATTGTTAGCATTCCTTTAAAAAAAACTTCCACGAGGTATCCATTTAAATAACATCGTTTGAAAATCTTTGAATCTGTATGTCTGTTCGAAATAAAATTTTGAAAGTACTCTTGGTACCTCGGGCTGTTTTAACAAAACTGTAAACAAAAGATCTTAACCATCTCATTTTGAAATCATTTGCAAAACGATATCCCGGAACATCAAATTCCCCGAAAACAACATCTTTACCGTTAATCAACACATAAGGTAATCACGTGTTACCACGTAGTACCGCCACAAATAATAATACACAAGGTAGCTCGCAGCCATGCCCTCGGCATCAAACCCCAAAGTTTTGCGGAACCGTTCCCGGGTAGACAAACCATTCATACGTGCACTAAACATTTCCACCGATCAACAGTCATATCAGGATAGCATCATACAACTACGAGGCATATTCAAACAATGCAACACGATACATGGGTACATACCCAAAATTCTTCAATAAAAATGGCAATATAACAAATATATCACAACGGCTTGACATCACCCGCCTCGATTCTAGCCTGTAACCTTAAGCAAAAATCCTCCTCCCTCACATACTGCACTTAACGTGCGCTAGGCACAAAATTAACGTGCGTTAATGAGTTGAAATAATCGAATGTGCTATCGAGGTTCGTTAGCGTGTGCTAATGGCTAAGTTAGCGTGCGCGAACTAACTCATCTCACAAAACATTTCAAGTTTGAATTTATAGTTTAAATCGAGTAAGATTTTTCATCTTTCAGTATTTATTTTTGAGAGTAAAAATCACATTTTATTTTGAATATAGAAATTTTATGGTGCGAAATATTTTTAAAATCGTGTACTCGAATTTCTTTAAAATAAAACCAATACGTTTAAATCATTTCCGGAAAATCCTCTTAAACAAAATAAAAGATCAACGATGGTAACCTTTTAAAAAATGTCAAAAAATACTTCAAAACACACACTTTACAAATACCGTCATAGGGTTTTATTAGAGGATACAAAGCCGGCTCGCCAACTTCAAACAATTTTCAAAATCCACACGAAACCACCGCTTAACCGCACCGTCGAAATATTTTCGAAAATTAGTTTTCCACAAACGTACTCAAGTCTATGAAATTTTGAGGGAAGCGTTTTCCAACACACACACATAGCAGACACAATTACCAATGTGAACATATTTGTAGCATATACCAACAATTGACCAGAATAGTTAATTCTCAAACACATGCCTATACGGTATTCAAGATCACCAATTCATCATACGCAACTCATTACTACCAAATTCCAACACACGTCAAAATCATCTATATGGGTTTTTCAACAAACTCTACCGTCGATACATATCCTAAAACGCATCAATGTTCAAGGTTTCATATCACTCTACACCCCTTGGTGTCCAATCCATCAATATCCAGTTCATTACACCCGTATTATGCCACAAGTATCAAATACGAATTCCATCTCCATGACACGCATGTAAACAGTCATGAAACAAAGATAATACACAGAAAAGAGGAGACTTATATCCACATGTCACACGAAGATGATGACTGCACCACGATACTAATCACGGACGACAAAGCAGACGACGCATCGCGACACGATTCAGTCAAACAAGTCCGACAAGACAAGACTCAACAATACTCGACTTGACCCGATAGCCTAGGTTTCCACAACCTAAGATCCGATACCATATTCTGTAACACCCCCAATCCACTCGGGAATATTACAGCGCCGCAGACCCTCTGAGTGAGAATCTACCAAGCTAGATACCAAAACAAGATATCAAAACAAATGCCAACATGGCTAAATACGAATCAGTAGACCGATTTAGCCTTTCATCAATAACATACAACTTAAACTTCATATACATCTCTATCTTGACTCGTACCAATGAAAGGGTCAAAATACAACGACACTCCCATACGACAGGAAAACACTACAGCGGAAAAGAATAATACAATTCGACCAACAAATTCCAAAATTGGCCCTCACGTGATTAGTATCATTTGCCTTCCATCATCCTTTATACCGATCCCGTGTCATGCTCCTCAGGAACCTGCACGTACCTGAATGCAATACAGACATCCACCCCCAATTACTCGGGGGTTAGCAAAATTCCACTATTTTGCTAGTGCAAGTATAAAATGCAAATACGAGCCATACACAGCATATTCCAAGAGTATAATAATCTGGACTAAACAACGGTAAATAACTAAGGGTCACATGTAATCGATGGTGAATAAATATAATCGTACAATTCAAGATCAGTATTCCGGAATAACTAAATCTCATAGCATCACATTCAATACATACGTGATTAACTGTGGAACCACACCAAAGGCAACGGAACTCTCAGAGGACCCGTCGGTCCGTCCTAGAAAGGTTAACCCAAAATATCTGCGGAACCGCACCAGAGGCTACGGAACACTCAGAGGACCCATCGGCCCGTCCCAGAGTGGATATATATATCATCATACAAATTCAAGACTAGTATTCCGGAGTAACTAAGCCTCATTGCACGTCACATTTCCTTTATATGCATGATTAACCATGGAACCGCACAAGAGGCAACGGAACCCTCAGAGGACCCGTCGGTCCGTCCCATAGTGGTTAACCCAAAATATCCGTGGAACCACACCAGAGGCTACGGAACCCTCAGAGGACCCGTCGGCCCATCCCAGAGTGGATATATATATCATCACAACCATGGATATAATCCCCAACAACACCAAATAGTACTACCTCCTCACAAGGGAGTCGACAAGCAATACAACACAACATATGCGCACTCATCAAACAAATACATATTCGAGCATACAACCCTTAACAAGGGAGAAGGGCTTTTATAATCACGTAGCACGAAGGCAATATATTCCAATTCGCAACCACCATACACATATCCGTAGAACTCATTTATTTGCAAAGCACTCGGACGTTTTGAAAGAAAGCCGTTAATGGGATTATATCAATCCTCTTGAAAGTTCGTTATGAGTACTCCAAATAAACACACATAGTCGATTATCAATTATTACATCTATGAAACATGAAATGTATGGGCAAGATACTTGCCTCGAAATTGGCACGCAAATACTCCGACGAACACGGCTCGGCCGAAGTGCCTCGGAACGTACAAATTCCATAAGAAAAAATGAAAATATGATCACAACGAGGAGCAAGACCAAAACCAATGGGAAACGCCTCAAATCAACGAAGGAAATCTCATATGAACAATTAATCGAACAATAAATGTTCACGGTTCCTCAAGAACACTCGAATCATCGATTGGGTTGAAAGAATCAAAGAAATGGATATATAATACATAGAACATGTTTAACAACATCATTTAACACTACTCGATTGATCAAAAACGGATTGAAATCCAAGTCAAGAACAAAACCCCCAAAATACCCGAAAGTAGGGTTCTAAGAATTTTACCTTGATTAAAACGATGAAAGATGTTGAGATGTTAAATCCATACTAGGAAATCAAAGATGTTGATGGGTGATGATATCAGGCCAAAATCCATGCTTAGACACCCTCAAGATCGTCCAGATCGTCGGAAGGAAGAAAAGGGAGGAAGAAATGACGAAAGTTGACCTCTGCAGTCCTATATATACTGTCAAGAGTTAGCGCGCGCTAAGATATGTGTAGTGTGCGCTATTGGCTGCAAAATGCAGTCCAGTACCCTCTGCCAGACTCCATTAGCGCGCGCTAATAGACGCGTTTAGCATGCGCTAATTATACACTATGTAGTCTTTGCTATTTCGACTATAACTCCTTCATCCGGATTCCGACTGACTCACTGTTTGAACCATTGGAAATATAACTTGATGCTCTATCATACTGCAAAGATTCAGAACTTTTGGAGTTTCCAAGAATTGAAGGTGATTTTACAAAGTCGAACTTATACGTGAAAAAGTCGAAATAATACGTCGATTAATTCGAAACAAAATATAAACTTGCTCGAATGACGAAATGTGCTGAACAAAACATGTCTAAAATGTGTCAATGAACACAAGCAAGTCACTAGAATCGAAAAAAATATAGAAATGGAAAGTACGGTTATTACACAACGGACATATTTCAAACTTAGCGTGCACTAAGTACTCTTCTGTAGCGTGCGCTATCTTGTTCAAACTTCACTTTTCAGATTCGTTGACTTACCGCATGATCTCCGCGTTCAAAATTCTTTACAACAGATATATTCCTTCGTTAGCGTGCGTTAACTTGTATATGTAGCGTCCGCTGACTTAGTCATGTTGCTTGCGTTATTCTCTTCATGTAGCGTGCATTAATCCATCAGGTGAGTCTTTAGGTGAGACTTCAGGTGGCTTTCTTAGCGTGCGTTACACTATATAAATAGCATATGTTAGCTGCTCCATTTAGCGTGCCCTAGTTTTGCTTACTACCGTGCGTTATCTGCTTGTTTTGCCCAGCTTGATGCGTCTTCGTCTTCTTTGTTGTTTTGCTTCGATCTATTGTTGTTTTCTTTGATCAATAACATATCAATAACTCATCATCAAAACTATTTTATACTTATGTCGAATAGAATATTCCAACAATCTCCCATTTTTGATGATGACAAAACAACAATCTTCGATGGGATTTTATACCTGCAAAAATATAAACAATTTACAGATCAAAGTTTTCGACTTTGTCCGTTTCGTTAGTTTTCTTCTCTCCATCTTTTCTTTTCTCCTTTTCGACTCCTTCTCATTTTTTTACTTCTTATTTTAATTTCGACTTTCTTTTCTTTCGTCTTTTCTCCCCCTTTTATGATCGGGATATTGTTTTTATTTTTCTCGTCATTCTTCCATGACTCGTATTCTCCTTCTCCCATCATTTTTCTCGACTTTCTCTCCCTCTTTTTGTCATAATCAAAAAGTGCATAATCAATTAAACAATTGATACATTAAATATGATAAATAACGGGTAAAACTCCCCATGAAAAATAGATTTCCCATTTTAAAAAAACATAACTCCCCCTGGGTTAAATACTAATAAAAAATATCAAAAGATATCAATTGATGAAATATAATACTTTTTATTTTTGGGGATCCATCCGAGAGTTGTTTTTTCTTTTGAAACATAGATGATATTCTGTATTGTGGTTCCTTTAGGAATCCAAACTTTTTTAATTTTTATCGTCCGTCTTGGGGTTTTGCAATTCGAAATGTGATGCCTAATTTTTAAATATTTACCACATCGGGGTATTTTAAAATTTAAGGATTTGGTTTGATCACACGGTTTGAATCTTATCCCCTCTTTATTTAATGAATATTTTTGAACGGAAAGCATTGTTCAAATTTGTCATTTCTGCAAGAAAATTTATTCGTTAAATCCTTTAGTTAGTTTTGAACTTTTAAAAGATCATTTTTTAAATTAGTTTCATTTTCAAGACATTTAGAATGATTGGTTTCAATAAATTTCCCTTTTTCATTTATTTTGAAAATTTCGATTTCCAATAATTTATTTTTTGCTTTCAGGGATTTATTATCACTTAAAGCATTTTGAAAATGTGTATGTAAAAGTTCAAATGCTTCAAATAGTTCATCTTGGGGAAGAAGTACTAACCTGGCTTTCGACGTCGATTTCGTCGAATGAACTCCTAGCCATGAGTGCGAGGTTATTTTGAATAAATTCATCGTCATCCTTTTCGTCACTCCATGTTGCTATAAGCACTTCCTTCTTGGAAGTTGATGCTCGGCAATTTCTTGCAAAGTGGCCTGGTTTACCACAGTTTCGACAGTTATTGTCGAATTTCTTTGTCTCGCTCGATTTGATGTCTTTCCTTCGCCGGCTTAATAAGTCCTGCAACTTATTTATATTCTTGGCATAATATGCCGATTCTTCATCATCTTCGTCCACCGGGATGATTTCTTCTCTAGACATCTTAGCTTTCATAACTATAGTTCTTTCTTTCGGTTTCAGCTTGGCGTTCCGATATTTAAGAACTATCTCGTAATTTATTAGCGATCCGACGAGGGCGCTAAAATCAAGAATATTTAAATCTTTCGATTCCATAATCGCCGTAACCGTTCCGTCCCATTCAACAGGTAGTGATTGTATAATTTTCTTAATTTTTTCACTACTTGTTAATGGTTTCTCAAAACAAGCTAGTCCATTTGTGATGACCGAAAATTGGTCGAGCATATTGGTAATGGACTCTTCATCTTCATCATAAATAGCTCATAGTCGTGGAGGAGCATATTTATTCTCATCTCCTTGACTTGAGATGTTCCTTCATGAGTTACCTCAGGCATTTTCTAAATTTCTTTGGCACTTTCGCACGAGGATATCCGGCTGTGTTCTTCTGGATTTAAAGCACAATATAATAATTGCGTTACTTTGAAATTATAGTGATCATTTTTCCAATCCCCATCATTATAATCTTCGAAGCTTTTGAGAGAGCCGTCCGGTTTTGTAGGAATTTTTGGACCTAGGCAAGTAACTTTCCAAAGCTCGATGTCATAATCTCGGATGAAAATAGACATCTTCTTATTCATAAAATTCGATCCATCAAAGAATGGAGGTCAATTTAAGGCAAGACCTTTGACCGGGGCAATTGAATGCCTTAGGATCTTTTTTCCTTGGATGTTAAGCCGCTATTAGAGTACTCTCTCCGATACCAATTGTTTGAAATTGGCACCCCACTTAGAATGGTGGATATTATCGCGGAGTAGAGTTTTCAAACTCTTTTGCATTGCGGAAGCGTAATTAAATTACGGAAGATAAACGACACAAGATTTACAGAGGTTCGGCTAAATGTGCTTACGTCCTCTCTCCGTATCTTTTTCTATAGGCTCAAGATGAACCTTTTCCTCCTTGTCTTGTATCAGTCTGAGGTAAACCGTTACAATCTTGTCTTCTATCGGTCCGAGATAAACCGTTACACTCTTGTCTTTATGTCGGTCCAAGATAAACCATTTTCCTTTTCTATCGGACAAGGAAGCAAACTATCTAGCTTTCTATTGGTACTAGACAAACCTCACTTGGATTTAGATATGATTCTAATAATGCCGAATCAACGATCCTAATAACACCGAATCAATCTACAATTCGTATCTTTTCTCTCGTGTATATATTTTCGTGTATGAACACTCAAACACTTATCAATTAAGCACAATTACAACAACAAGGATGATTATAACAATATATCAAGTATATATGATTTGCTTGAATTGTTGTGTTTAATGATACCAAATGACTTTGTATTTATAGGCATAAAGTATCAACTAGCCGTTAGCTGCTGTCTTCATTAGCTCGTGCTATTTTTCCTGTTTAGCGTGCGGTATTCCACGTTACGTACGTTAATGTTGCATGGTTACGTACTTTAACTACTCTTTTCTTCAGTCTAGTAACTTCTGCTTCTTTCTTTAGCGTGCGCTAACTTTCACTCTTAGCGTGCGCTACCTGGTCTTCATTTACAACGGTCTGATGCTTGAAAGTCTTCGGTCCAATAGACATATTTCAAACTTAGCGTGCGCTAAGTACTCTTCTGTAGCATGCGCTATCTTGTTCAAACTTCACTTTTCAGATTCGTTGGCTGACCGCGTGATCTCCGCGTTGAAATTCTTTACAATAGATATATCCCTTCGTTAGCATGCGTTAACTTGTATATGTAGCGTCCGCTAACTCAGTCATGTAGCTTGCGTTATTCTATTCCTGTAGTGTGCGTTAATCCATCAGGAGAGTCTTCAGGTGGCTTTCTTAGCATGCGTTACACTATATAAATAGCGTAAGTTAGCTGCTCTATTTAGCGTGCCCTAGTTTGCTTACTAGCGTACGTTATCTGCTTGTTTTGCCCAGCTTGATGCGTCTTCATCATCTTTGTTGTTTTGCTCCGATCTTCCATTTAGCGTGCCCTAGTTTTGCTTACTAGCGTGCGTTATCTGCTTGTTTTGCCCACCTTGATGCGTCTTCGTCTTCTTTATTGTTTTGCTTCGATCTATTGTTGTTTTCTTTGATCAGTAACACATCAGTAACTCATCATCAAAACTATTTTATACTTATGTGAATAGAATATTCCAATAATCTCCCCTTTTTGTTGATGACAAAACAACAATTTTCGATGGGATTTTATACCTGCAAAAATATAAACAATTTACAGATCAAAGTTTTCAGCTTTGTCCGTTTCGTTAGCTTTCTTCTCCCCATCTTTTCTTTTCTCCTTTTCGACCCATTCTCATTTTTTCACTTCTTCTTTTAATTTCGATTTTCTTCTCTTTCGTCTTTTCTCCCCCTTTCATGATCGTGATATTGTTTTTATTTTTCTCGTCATTCTTCCATGACTCGTATTCTCCTTCTCCCATAATTTTTCTCGACTTTCTCTCCCTCTTTTTGTTATAATCAAAAAGTGCATAATCAATTAAAAAAATGATATAATAAATATGACAAATAACAGGTAAAACTCCCCCTGAAAAATAAATTTCCCATTTTAAAAAAATATAACTCCCCCTGAGTTAAATATGAATAAAAAATATCAAAAGATATCAATTGATGAAATATATTAATTTTGATTTTTGGGGAGCCATCCGAAATTTGATTTTTCTTTTTAAACATAGACGATATTCGGTATTGTGGTTCCTTTAGGAATCCGAACGTTTTTAATTTTTATCGCCCGTCTTGGGCTTTTGCAATTCGAAATGTGATGCCCAATTTTTAGACATTTACCGCATCGGGTTATTTTAAAATTTAAAGATTTATTTTTATCACACAGTTTGAATCCTATACCCTCTTGATTTAATGAAAATTTTTGAACGGAAAGCATTTGTTCAAATTTGTTATTTCCGCAAGAAAATTTTTTCGTTAAATCCTTTAGTTAGTTTTGAACTTTTAAAAAATCATTCTTTAAATTAGTTTCATTTTCAAGACATTTAGAATGATCGATTTCAATAAAGTTCCCTTTTTCATTTATTTTAGAAATTTCGATTTCCAATAATTTATTTTTCGCTTTCAGGGATTTATTATCACTTAAAGCATTTTGAAAATCTGTATGTAAAAGTTCGAATGCTTCAAATAGTTCATATTGGGAAGAAGTACTAACCTGGCTTTCGACTTCGCTTTCGTCGAATGAACTCCTAACCATGAGTGCGAGGTTATTTTGAATAAATTCATCGTCATCCTCTTCGTCACTCCATGTTGCTACAAGCACTTCCTTCTTGGAAGTTGATGCTCCGCAATTTCTTGCAAAGTGGCCTGGTTTACCACAGTTTCGACAGTCATTGTATAATTTCTTTGTCTCGCTCGATTAGATGTCTTTCCTTCGTCGGTTTAATAAGTCTTGGAACTTATTTATATTCTTGGCATAATATGCCGATTCTTCATCATCTTCGTCGACTAGAATGATTTTTCTCTAGACATCTTAGCTTTCATAGCTATGGTTCTTTCTTTCTATTTCGGCTTGGCGTTCTGAGATTTAAGAACTATCTCGTAATTTATTAGCGATCCGACGAGGGCACTAAAATCAAGATTATTTAAATTTTTCGATTCCATGATCGTCGTAACCGTCCCATCACAGTCAACAGGTAGTGATCGTAGGATTTTCTTAACTTTCTCACTACTTGTTAATGGTTTCCCAAAACAAGCTAGTCCATTTGTGATGACCGAAAATCGGTCGAGCATATTGGTAATGGACTCTTCACTCTTCATCATAAATAGCTCATAGTCGTGGAGGAGCATATTTTATTATCGTCTCCTTGACTTGAGATATTACTTCATGAGTTACCTCAAGCATTTTCTAAATTTCTTTGGCACTTTCACACGAGGATATCCGACCGTGTTCTTCCGGATTTAAAGCACAATATAATAATTGCGTTGCTTTGCAATTATAGTGATCATTTTACAATCCTCATCATTATAATCTTCGAAGGTTTTGAGAGAGCCATCCGGTTTTGTAGGATTTTTCGGATCTAGGCAAATAACTTTCCAAAGCTCGATGTCATAAGCTCGGATGAAAATAGGCATCTTTTCTTCCATGTCATAAAATTCGATCCATCAAAGAATGGAGGTCGATTTAAGGCAAGACCTTCAACCGTAGCAAATTGAAACACTATAGGATCTTTTTCTCCTCGGATGTTAAGCCGCTTTTAGAGTACTCTCTCCGATACCAATTGTTGGCAATTGGCACCCAACTTAGAATGGTGGATAATATCGCGGAGTAGAGTTTTCAAACTCTCTTGCTTTGCAGAAGCGTGATTAAATTGCGCAAGATAAACGACACAAGATTTATAGAGGTTTGGCCAAACGTGCCTACGTCCTCTCTCCGTATCTTTTTCTATAAGCTCAAGATCAACCTTCTCCACATTGTCTTCTATCGGTCCGAGGAAAACCGTTACAATCTCATCTTCTACCGGTCCGAGATAAACCGTTACACTCTTGTCTTTATGTCGGTCCAAGATAAACCGTTTTCTTTTTATATCGGACAAGGAAGCAACCTATATAGCTTTCTATTGGTACTAGACAAACCTCACTTGGATTTAGATATGATTCTAACAACACTGGATCAAAGATCCTAATAACACTGAATCAATCTACAATCCGTATCTTTCCTCTCGTGTATATATTTTCGTGTATGAACACTCAGACACTTATCAATTAAGCACAATTATAATAATAAGGATGATTATAACAATATATCAAGTATATATGATTTGCTTGAGTTGTTGTGTTTAATGATACCAAATGACTTGGTATTTATAGGCATAAAGGCTCAACTAGCCGTTAGTTGCTGTCTTCATTAGCTTGCGCTATTTTTCCTATTTAGCGTGCGCTATTCCATGTTACGTATGTTAATATTGCATAGTTACGTATGTTAACTACTCTTTTCTTCAGTCCAGTAACTTTTGCTTCTTTCGTTAGCGTGCGCTAACTTTCACTCTTAGCGTGCGCTACCTGGTCTTCGTTTACAACGGTCTGACGCTTGAAAGTCTTTGGTCCAACGGACATATTTCAAACTTAGCGTGCGCAAAGTATTCTTCTGTAGCATGCGGTATCTTGTTCAAACTTCACTTTTCAGATTCGTTGACTAACCGCGTGATCTCCGCGTTAAAATTCTTTACAACAGATATATTCCTTCGTTAGCGTGCATTAACTTGTATATGTAGCTTGCGCTAACTCAGTCATGTAGCTTGCGTTATTCTCTTCATGTAGCGTGCGTTAATCCATCAGGAGAGTCTTCAGGTGGCTTTCTTAGCGTGCGTTACACTATATAAATAGCGTACGTTAGCTGCTCCATTTAGCGTGCCCTAGTTTTGCTTACTAGCGTGTGCTATCTGCATTTTTTGCCCAGCTTGATGTGTCTCCATCTACTTTGTTGTTTTGCTTCGATCTATTGTTGTTTTCTTTGATCAATAACATATCAATAACTCATCATCAAAACTATTTTATACATATGTGGATCAGAATATTCCAACAATCTCCCCCTTTTTGATGATGATAAAACAACAATCTTCGATGGGATTTTATACCTGTAAAAATATAAATAATTTTACAGATCAAAGTTTTCAGCTTTGTTCGTTTCGTTAGTTTTCTTCTCCCCATCTTTTTTTTTCTCCTTTTCGACTCCTTCTCATTTTTTTTTACTTCTTCTTTTAATTTCGACTTTCTTCTCTTTCGTCTTTTCTCCCCCTTTAATGATCGGGATATTGTTTTATTTTTCTCGTCATTCTTCCATGACTTGTATTCTCCTTCTCCCATCATTTTTCTCGACTTTCTCTCCCCCTTTTTGTCATAATCAAAAGGTGCATAATCAATTAAAAAATTGATACATTAAATATGACAAATAACGGGTAAAACTCTCCGTGATAGATTTCCCATTTCAAAAAAATATATAACTCCCCCTGAGTTACACTAATAAAAAATATCAAAAGATATCAATTGAGAAATATATTAATTTTGATTTTTGTGGATCCATCCGAGAGTTGTTTTTTCTTTTGAAACATAGACGATATTCGGTATTGTGGTTTCTTTAGGAATCCAAACTTTTTTAATTTTTATCGTCCGTCTTGGGCTTTTGCAATTCGAGACGTGATGCCCAATTTTTAAATATTTACCACATCGGGGTATTTTAAAATTTAAGGATTCGGTTTAATCACACGGTTTGAATCCTACCCCCTCTTTATTTAATAAAAATTTTTGAACGGAAGCATTTGTTCAAATTTGTCAATGCCGCAAGAAAATTTATTCGTTAAATCCTTTAGCTCGTTTTGAACTTTTAAAAGATCATTCTTTAAATTACAATAATACAGACCATTAAGGTCAATTATAATACAACCACAGGGACCGATGGGGTCACACGATTAACGCAAACGAGATGAAATATAACTCTTTACAATAAATACCCATGCAGGGTTAAAGGCACATAACAGCGGAAGTCTAACTAGAACTCGGTCGATACAACTTAACCCGACCAACTCTCAACTCTTGATTAATATCGTAGCTCGTCACTCCCTGTGCCGATCCTGTGGCTGCTCCCCCGAACCAGCATGTACCTGGACGCAAAACAGACATCCACCCCCCGATTACTCGGGGGTTAGTAAAATTCCATTGTTTTACTAGTGCGAGTATAATAGTATACGAAATGTATCAAACAAAAAGCAATCACGAATCAAATACAACAATCAATTGTCAAAACATCCCCGAGAGGTTTTATTAATCAGTAAACGAGTGATGAAGTCTTTAAGATTAAACTCGGCATCTCGGGAGTTTTTAAAGTATAAACTCTTTGGACCTCGAGTCCCAAATTTACAAAACCTCTTTCGAAAATCGTCAAGGCCTCAACCCTGTTCTTACTTCAAAACACAATAGTGAAAATATCATCACGTGTCCGAGATTAACATCAAAACATTATTCACACAATCACTGTTCGTACACATCATGTACCAAACTCCAGAGGTCACGACGAACCATACCTGGATCACATACACTGTTCGTACACATCATGTACCGAACTCCAGTGGTCCCACGGACCGTACCTGGACCACACACTCGGTTCGTACACATCATGTACCGAACTCCAGACGTCACACGTACCGTACCTGGACTACACACTCTGTTCGTACACATCATGTACTCCAGAGGTCACACGGACTGTACCTGGACCACACACACTCACTTCCCAACACATATCAAACGACGCAACACATCACCACGAATAACACACCTTAACACAAATACGTTCGAACCTCTAATCATACACCAAAATACATGTCCAAGTGTATAATCAATCCAACACAATAATCATAATCAACACCATACCTCAAACCCAAGCAATCAAGTCCAACATGAATCACGCAACTAACATGACCAACACGACTTCACAACGTTAGACAAGCAAGAATATCATTAATACCAATAAACACTCGAATAACTAAATCGCACGAATCATATCCACTAAGATAAACCAAATCATCGCAAATCCAATATGTAAACTCATTCACCAGACACAAATCATATAAGTAGAATACTTACCTCAATAACCGATACCAAACACTCTGAAGAACACGGTTCAACCGGGAAACCTCGGACCCCGAAGAAGACAACGAACGGAAGGGTTCCGACTCGAGTTCTTCACAAGAATTTCGTTCCTAAGACATATCATCAATAAATCAACGACCGAACGAGGAGTAATAATCGTATAACGCCTGAATCCCCCTCTAGGACCTTTTACCGGACACCTTCAAGGCGTCGTTAAGAACTGGACAAAACGACGAATCCTTAGTGATCCAACCATGGAACAAGGAAATTGGTAGAATACAACTTAATAATAAATAATCCCTCACTAATATAGGTTATTACGGATCAAACGGACGAAATCAAACAAAATCCCAAATTCCCCAAAACTAGATTTTTAGGAAATCTAACCTTGATTCGGTCGATCGGAGGAGGTTATGGATGATTAATCGACGTTATAAACTCAAGAACTTCGTGGATTGATAGTTGAACAACATATAATCATGTCCTCAAAGCCCCAGCCGCGGAAGGAAAGGAGAGAAATGAGAAAAATGGGTGTAAACCTGTCTGCTCGAACATATATATCGCCCGGCGACGCAGGCGGTACACGCACGAAGCGACGGCCGTGCGCCGGTCGTCTTGCTGCCACACGGCAATCTGTTGGGACACACGAGCACCGGGCACGAGCACCTGCTCGTGCGCGGGCAGTCAGGGCCGCACAAGCACCGGATCGTGCGCCCTGCTCGTGCGCCGTGCTCGTGCGCGACCGGCAGAGACTGCCCAGCAGTCTGCTTATTCCGCACGAGTGCCGCACGAGAGACGGCTCGTGCGCTCTGCTCATGCGCACCTGGCCAGTCACTGCCGCACCTGGCCGGCCGGTGACCAGCCGCCAAGACTCGACGACCTGGTTTTCCGAAAACGCACGGAACAAACACGACAAAACGCTCGTGGACAACATCATCGATCCGAAACGAAACACCATGCAACAAATAATCGCATGCGACTATATAAACACAAAAATCAATCATCGAGAAAAATAATACCGACACTTGGCAACCGAGAAATATCCGGAATAATCTAAAATAACCGGTTGTCGGATACACTCTACCACCCTAAAAATAAGTTTCGTTCCGAAACATAAAAGAAAGACATCACAGTGCTGCCAAACAAAACACCACGCTCAAACATAAAATATCAACTCATGACCCCGAGATCTACAATCACGTGTCTCCGTAGATTCAACAACCCACAAGGACTCATACAGCACAAAATATCAATCATCAGGTACCAAACATAGAAACATTACATAATAAGTCTACACACTAGAAACCAACCGCGCTACAAACATAGAATATTACCACTGGGCATCGCTGGGCCCTCTAGAGGTATGATCGGAACTCCGGTTCCCCACCATCTTAGCAACGGTCTCGTAGTACTGATCTCGATGCCCTACACGTCCACAATTATAGCAAGTTACCGGCGATTTCTTACAACTCGCACGCTCGTGGCCCATTACATTACAGTTGAAATATCTTGGAGCACTGCCTGAACTCAAAGACACCGACCTGGGTCTTTTAGATTCTCTAGCTGACTGAGAAGGTCCCACACTCATCTCATACGAGGTTTGAGCTTTTAAAATCCTAATTTCCTTACTTCCTGAGGCATCGTCAGAAATCCTATGTTTCTTTGCTACAGATACTGACTCGGTAAACAACACAGCCATTTCAAATGCTAAGGCTCGGTCTTGATAAACCTTCAACGTGGTACACATAAAAGAAGCCATACACTGCCGAACTTGAGGTTTCATACGCATATCGAAATAATGAACCTTATCTGCCTCACTTCTCACTTGATCTCGAACATAACATAATTGTCGATTATAATTGACTATTGCCTGAGATATCGACACATCTTGGGGTGTAGCCGAGAAAAACTCGACAATCTTATGCTCTTTAACAGGCGACAGACAATATTCGGCTTCCATGGCAGTCTTGAATTCAGCCCAATTAGCTGTACGATCACTAGGCGCTACGGCTTCCCACCACTCCGCAACTTCCTTGTCGAGCAGGTATTGAGTGTTAGGAATACTTGTTAGATTTTGATGATGTCATTAATATAAATTCAAATACTTATTACTTGGCAAAAATGTAAGGAAGAACCAAATGAGTATCTTCCATAGGCCAAATTATGTTAAGTGTAAAACTTGGCAAAATGTAAAGAAGAACCAAATGAGTATCTTCTGTAGGCCAAAAATAAGTTAGGCTAAAAATTGGCAAGTACAAAAGAACAGCTAAGTTCATCAGAGATGTACAGCTGAGTCATATCAGAGAAGATCTGGTCAACAAAAATCATCAGAGATGTTTGACTGCATCGCGATAAGTAACTTCAGATGTGTCATCCGATCAAAGTAGTCCCAAATAGTGAACATCAGAGAGGTCCAGACTGCAGAGAAGTTAACTTACATCAGCCTACTCGAGATCAGCCAAGTACTCCAAGTCCACGTCACCATGCATTCAAAAGTCAAATATTACGGAAAGTCACATGCAACGTGAAGAGACAAATTGGAGAGATTCCCGCAAGAATATGAATTGAATAATTCATCCAGGCCTACCACTGAAGACTTTAATCTTATTATATTCAAAAGATTCGGCGCACATGCAAAGTCTTCACAACGGTCTAAAGATGGATTAAAATATGGGAATTCAGCCTTGCAACGTTCAGAAAGAAAACAATGAAGTCTACCTCTCCAACGGACTGATTTGTTGAAAAGATTTGCAACGGCTATGAAGAAAAAGCTCAGAGATCGTGACCTATATATATCCAAAGATTTGAATCTGAGCATACACACAACACTTACAAACGGTGCAAACATACTTTCAAGTGATCAAAGCATTCAAGCAATCTAAAAGCGAAATACAGCATCGTGAAAAGAGCGGTTCTTAAAAGTTCATATTTGAAGAAGCTCTTAGTTGGAGAAGACAAAAACTCGTGTCTTAAATCCTGAGTTCGGGGTACTTCACTGGTTGAAGTTCGAGACTGTAAAGGCATCCAAGGATCGAGGATCAAGAGGTGCAAGGCAGTCAAGTGTGTTACAACGGCATGGATTTCCACTGATTGGAAGATGTTGTAGTTTGGTTGAATCACTGTAATATTTATCACTGGTTGAAAATTATAGTGATTCATCTCCAACTGGTTTGGAGAAAAGTGGATTAGTAGAGGATTACCCCACCTCTGAGATCACTATAATTGCCTGCGTACTTTACTGTCTTATAGCATCATACTTTAACTGCTGCATTCATTATCAAGTGTTTCATTAGTTGTTTTGTATTCGTCATCAGCTGACTTCCGCACGTATTAAGAACAAATGACTCCAAGTCATTTGTTTATCTATCAGCTGAAGAAACTTACTCTTTGAGAAAAAGAGTTTAAGAGTTTCAATCAGTCTATTCACCCCCCCTCTAGACTTATTCCTGGATGACTTGTGACCTACAAGTGGTATCAGAGAGGTTGGTTCATTTATTACACGAACCAGATCTATATCAGATATATATCTTTACTCTCATTATATAATGGAACACATGCATTCTATATTACCTGTGTTTTCAGTTGACGAGTATGATCTTTGGAAGATAAGGATGCAGGCACACTTATCTTCAATCCACGATGACATGTGGTGCATCATAGAGGACGGTTCTTACACCTTCGAGAAAGACAACACTCCAGAGGATATCGCAGCAGGGAAGCCAGAGAAGATCCCTAAGAAGAGGACAGAGCTGACTCCCGAAGATAGAAAGCTGGCCAACCTTGACAACCGGGCCAGAGACGTGCTGTATCAAACTCTTGACAAATCCACCATGGTCAAGATTGTAATATCCGCAATTTCGAATTTCGGTAATTTTCTTTTTTCGGCGGAAGTTCATTTTGACAACTCTCTCATGACCGTTTCGTCATTCCGAGAATGATTAATTCTGCACTTTTTGTCATCCGAGTTCGTTTCGGTGTCGTTTTGTTGAGTTCCGTGTCCTTAATCGACTTTTTCACGTGGGAGTTCGACTTTGTAACGTCACCATTAATTCTTGGAAACTCCAAAAATTCTGAATCTTTGCAACATTATAGAGCATCAAGTTAGCTTTCCAATGGTTCAAATGGTGAGTCAATCGGAGTCCAGATGAAGTAGTTATGGTCGAAATAGCCAAGACTGCACGATGTGCCTTTTTGGTGTTGAAGGGGGCTGTACCATGTGCCGCGGCATACTCAGGCTGTGCCGCGGCACTAAGCTGATTCCTGGGCGTTTTTGTGGCCCTGGGCCGCGGCACACTTGTCCTGTGCCGCGGCACACGGGCTTTTTCTGCGTTTTTGAGCAGATTTTCGAGGAGAAACATTCATTTTCTCCTCTCCTCTTCCTCCTACCCTTCTAAGAGATTTCAATGGCGATTTTGGGCGATTTTAGTGCTCCCAAACTTGTAGAGATCATCCACCTCAAGTCTTGTTGTAGATTTTCGACCTCTACTTGAATCCTTCATCCAAATCAAGGTATTTTGGCTTGAACCCTTGTTTTTGTAGATTTGGGGATTTTGCTTTTTGATTCCGATTCCAATCCGTTTTTAATCAATTAATTGTTGTATAAACGTTGTTTTGAACTTGTTCTACGGATTGGATACTCGTATCTTTGGTTCGTTCAACCCGAGGGGTGATTTCTTTGTTCTTGAAGGGTCTTGAACATTTAATGTTCGATTAAATGTTCGAATGAGTTCCCTTTGATAGTTTGTTGGGATTTCCGTTGTTTTCGGCCTTGATTCTCGTCGTAATCATGTTTTATTATTCCTTACGGAGGATTATAGGTGCTCGATGATTCCGATGTTGAATTCCGTTGGTGATTGATGATTCATGTGGTGTTTTCCTGTAGTAATTTCGGTGTTATCGCGTTCTAGATAGTGTTCGGGGATTTGAGGGCTACCCGGCCGTATCCATTCACTTTTCCATTGCTCGTGATATCGAGGCAAGTACTTTGCCCATACTCTTCTTATTTTGTGGATATGATGATCGGTGATCGTCTTGGTGTGTTTGTTTGGTTGTTTGAAATGAAGTTTCAAAAGATTTCGGTTTGGCCTCGTTAAAGGTTTTCTTTCAAAATGCGTGTGTGTTTTGTGAACGGCGTGTTTTGGGAATTGATTATGATTTGATTATTTTGAACGTTGAAGGATTTGATGATGATACTCCTATTGTTTAAAGTTATGGAATCGTGTATTCCGTATTTAATCTTGTTATTGTGTTTTGAAGAGTTTGATAATGGTGTCGAGTTAATGGCCATCTCTAGTGAGTATTCTTAATGAACTTACATTCTTAGCATGTTAGTTTTGCATGAGTAATGTGTGTGTGTGTATGCTCACTACGGGTTAGATCCGACGGGGTCTCGGTAGGGGTCCACAGAGACGTGGATCGACGAGCTTGCTTTTAACCACTACGGGTTAGATCCGACGGGGTCTCGGTAGGGGTCCACAGAGACATGGATCGATGGTTAATTGTGGTGCATTTTACAAATGTGACTTATTTATGGCATTTCCGGAAATGAGCGCTTTTGAACGGTTTTCATGATTGCATGCATCGACTAAGTGTGTAAGAGGTAAGTTGTTCGTTTGGCTTACTTGGCTAGGATGGCACTAGAGTATTTTGTTGTTTGTGTTAAATCCTTTATTTGTGGATTTTGATGTTGGGAGACGAACCTTGTGGTTGTTCTTGTGTACTGTGAGTTGATGAGATTGGGGCTAAAATCCCAACGTTTTTGTAAAGGTCATTTGACGGATTTGGGGCTAAAATCCCAACGGTTTGGTAAAGGTTATTTTACGGAAAGTAAACTTTTGGGGCGGTGACCCCTTTTGTCTTTTGGATTTTGAAAAGTAGGATTTGATAATCCTAACTTTTCTATTAAAACTCTCGGTGGCATTCTAAACCGTTTTATAAATTATTTCCATTGATTTATGATATTTCGATTTTGAAAGGTTTTCTCAAACTCTTGCCTCGGGAAGTACTTTTCGTTTCTTTTGGATCTTTGAGGATTCCTGGTTATTGTTATTCGTGGAATGTGAATTGTATGGCTCGTATTTGCACTTTGTTCTTGCACTAGCAAAACAGTGGAGTTTTGCTAACCCCCGAGTATTCGGGGGGTGGATGTCTATTTTTGCATTCAGGTTTTGGAGCATAACACAGGGACGACACGAAAGATGATGAAAGATGATCGATACTAATCACATGAGGAACCGTATATTGTTTATTGGTTCAGTTGTACTTTATTTTCCGATGCTATACTTTTCCCATTGTACGGGTGTGGTTGTATTTTGACCCCTGCGTGGGCATGATTTGTATTTGAGTTGTATATATTTATTGAAAGACCAAATCGGTCTACTGAGTCATTTTAGCCTTAAGGGCATGGTTGAGTTGTTTTATGTTGTTACCAGCCTGGTAGATCCTTGAGGAAGGGTTCTACGGCGTGTAATATCCCTGAGCGGATTGGGGGTGTTACAAAGATCAAGAATTGCAAGAATGCCAAAGAAATCTGGGACACATTAGCCTTAATGTGTGAGGGAACGGAGCTAATCAAAGAAAATAAGTTGCCAATCGCTACTCAAAAGTTTGACAACTTCAAAATGAAGAATGGCGAATCTATAGATCAAGTGGACACAAGATTCACTGAAATCATCAATGAGATCAATTCCCTCGGCAAATCTTATGGCAACAGGGAAATGGCGCTGAAGGTTCTAAGATCTCTCAATCCTGAATGGAGTATGAAGGCAGTGGCCATGAGAGAATACAAGGATCTTAACAAAATAAAGATCCAAGAGCTGTTCTCCGATCTGAAGGCTTATGAGTTCAAGCTCCCAAGTTCATCCTCAACCGAGCCTGCAGAGAAGGGAATAGCCTTTGCAGCCGAGTCCCCCTCCAAGAGCTTATCTGATGTAAAGCCTCCAAATCCATTAGATTTTGAGGAAGAAATGGCGTTCATAATGCAGAGGTTCAACAACTTCCGGAAAAACTACTCCAAATACAAAAAGAATTATAAGGAGAATCCCAGAAGGAACCAGAAAGCCGGAAGCTGGAAGGTGGAATGCTACAATTGTCACAAGATAGGACACATTCAAATCGACTGTCCTGATCTTAAGAAGGACGAGAGCAAGAAGGAGGTGAGCAGAAAAGAAGATAGAAGGAAGGCCCTCATCGGAGAAGATCAGGAGCATGTAGAATCAATCAGCGGATTCTTCTCAGATGATGACGAAGAGTATGATTGTCTGATGGCCAACCTAGCTGATGAAGAGGTAACATCAAAACCCTCTGGATCAAATAATAGTTCAGCCATGTCACAAGATATGGATCTGCACGAATCTGTAAATCAGCTATTTAAAGATTTTGAAACACTAAAATCTGCACACCTATCTGTATCAGCAGAGAAGACTCAGTTGCAAGATGAGAATAGGCAGCTGAAAAATGATATTGATAAAACTCAGCCTAGAACTAAATACAGTTGAGATAACTTCAGCTAACTTGCAAAACCAGGCTGATGTCACTACAGCTGAGATAAATTGACTAACTGTTTTAATTAAAGAAAAATCAGCTGCATTTGCTCATGTCAAAGCCGAATTTACTAAGCTGGCTCAGGTAAATATGACTCAGGCGCAGGAAATAACCTCCCTGAAGGCGTCTTCAACTCTGGACGAATTGTGTACTAAAAAAGGCCACTATATTCCAGATCAGGCCTTGGATATGATCCTCACACTCCCTCTAGTTCTAAAACCACTTTTATCAAGGGAGAAACAATTGTCTCGACTGCTGAGCCTACATATAAATCGATATTTAAAAATAGGCAACATCCAAGTCACAAGTCCAGGCTGCAGCCAGGGTTCACAAGGCAGCCACCTAGACAAGCGACTAGGCAATGGCCAAAGCAGAAGCAGTAGCCCAGACAACATGCCCACTATTACCAACAACTCCCCAAAAACAGATTTCAAAATGGGAGGGGCAGATGGAAAGGGGCAGATGGAAACCTCAAGGTTATCCTAATTTCAAAAATGAACAAGTGTGGAGACCTCAAAGATTTAATAAATGGTCTCAGCCAAGATTTAGAAATGGCCCACACTACCAGTATTTTGAGGAATATCCAGTATACAATCCCAACAGAAGATACAGACCTAGACCTTACACACCTTATAAGGGTAATAACAATTTTTACAATCCAAGGAGAAATAAATTCTCCAGGAAACCAACTAACCCTAGAGGACCCACACAAATTTGGGTACCTAAATTTCTGCTTGTATGATTGCAGAAAAGGTGGAAGGACTACAACCACATCTCCACAAATTCAAATTTTGGAGGTGAAGAATGGTTTGTAGATTCTAGATGCTCAAGGCACATGACCGGGAACAAGAAGATGCTGTCCAAATACACCAAAGAAAGAGGTCCTAATGTAACCTTTGGAGATAGCTCTAGAGGACAAACAAAGGGCTTTGGAGAGCTGCACCGAGGAAATATTGTAATATCCAAAGTTCACTATGTCAAAGGGCTCAAGTATAATCTCCTGAGCATAAGCCAGTTTTGCGATGAGAAGAATCTAGTAGTCTTCACCATTTGGAAATGTATGGTGATAGATATCCTATCTGGAGAGGTGAAGCTACAAGGATTCAGAAGGAGAGATGTCTACATGATAGATTGGAACACAGGAACTCCCAATACCTGTTTTCTATCTAAGACAGTAGCTGAGAACGGATGGCTGTGGCACAAAAGATTATGTCACCTGAACTTCAAAGCCATCAACAAAATTGGTTCTCAGAAGATGGTCAGAGGACTCCCCGAGGAAGCATTCAAGAAGGAAGCTCTTTGTGATGCTTGTCAGAAAGGAAAGCAGACCAGAGCATCATTCAAGCCTGTCCAGCCTACAACTCTCACAACAAGGATCTTAGATCTACTCCACATGGATCTATTTGGTCCTATCAAGCCAAGGACTATAAGAGGCCGAAAGCATGCACTTGTTGTAGTAGATGATTATTCAAGGTACACTTGGATTATCTTCCTGTATAAGAAGAGTGAAACCTTCACCAAGCTACCTGAGCTGCTGAGAAGGATCCAGAATGAGAAATACCTATCCATCATCAAGATCAGATCAGATAGAGGAGGATAATTTCTCAACAAGGCGATCACTGATTATAGCGATCAGAATGGGATCCAGCATGAGCTCTCTGCAGCCAGGACCCCCCAGCAGAATGGCATTGCTGAAAGAAGAAACAGAACCCTGAAGGAAGCAACAGTCCATGATTGCGTAAGACACGCCCAAGAGGTTACGGGTCAAGTCACAACACAGCTTGCCATACTCAGAACAGGAGTATGATAGTAGGGAGACATGGCAAAACTCCCTATGAGGTTTGGAATAATAGAACTCCTACTGTTGCTTACTTTCATGTTTTTGGTTGTAAGTGTTTCATCCACAACAACGGTAAAACACAACTAAATGCCTTTGATGCTAAAACCGATGATGGTCTCTTTATGGGATACTCACAAAGAAGCAAGGCATAAAGAGTTTTTAATAAAAGAACCTTAGTTGTGGAGGAAACACCCCATGTTGTATTTGACGAATCTACTGTTGAGTACAGGAAGAAAGTTGAGCTAATTGAGAATAAGCTCAAATCAGCAACCCTCGAAGAAGTCATTATACATGACACTGGAATGGTAGACTCATCTGCAGATCAGCCTGAAGACGCAATCAGAGCCGCCAAGACCCAACCAGATCGACAGAACACCAAACCTATCTCGATCCAGCTTGCCGATGAAGACTCACCAGTAGGCCGATAAAGACTCATCTGCAGATCAGACCCAACCTGCAGATGACAAGACGGTAGTTGATCCAGTTGCAGACCAAGGAGACCAGATCCCAGCTGATGCAGAAATCCACTAGAGCAATTCAACAGGGGGAACAGACCCAGAAGAAGACGATATCCCCAAGTGGATCAAAGACCATCCAATCCAGCAAATCATCGGGAAGATGACTGATGGAGTTAAGACAAGACAGTCAACTCTACCCGTAGGAATGGCTATGTTCTCATGCTTCATGTCTCAGATAGAACCTAAGACAATAGAACAAGCTTTAGAAGATTATTCTTGGATAAATGCCATGCAAGAGGAACTGGAGCAGATGGAAAGGAACAAAGTTTGGGAACTAATGCATGCACTGCATCACAAGAAGGTTATTGGCACCAAATGGGTGTACAAAAACAAGAGCGACGAAGATGGAGCTGTTGTTAGGAATAAAGCCAGACTTGTTGCTAAAGGTTATGCACAGTGTGAAGGAATAGATTTTGATGAAACCTATGCACCGGTTGCAAGATTAGAAGCCATCAGACTATTCCTCGCATATGCTGCATTCAAGGATTTTGAAGTCTATCAGATGGATGTAAAGAGTGCATTTCTAAATAGCATCCTAGAAGAAGAAGTCTATGTAGAGCAGCCCTCAGGTTTTGTCAAAGGAGCCAAAGTCTACAAGCTGTTGAAGGCTCTCTATGGACTTAAGCAAGCACCAAGAGCTTGGTATGAAACCCTATCCGTATTTCTTGAGAAGAATGGTTTTTGCAAAGGAAAGGTGGACAAGACCCTATTCAGAGTGGAGCACGAAGGCCACATATTGATAGTCCAGATATATGAGGATGACATCATATTTGGCTCAACTAATCCAGAGTTGTATGAGAAATTCTCAAACCTCATGCAAGGAGAATTTGAGATGAGTATGATGGGAAAGCTTAACTTCTTTCTCGGACATTCAGCCTGCGAAGCTGAAGCTCACCGCCAAAAGGAGCGAGATCAAAAAGGTCTATCGATATGCGTTGGATATCACCAACAAAATTATTATGGGTATGGCCGGCAGTTACGACCAACTGTCGTTGGCGAAATTCACAGTGCTGGGAGCACTGATTCAAGATGAGGCGATTGATTGGGCTGACTATATCTTTAGGCAGCTTGTTCGCGAGGTCAACAAAGCCGAATGGCTTGCTGATGAGAAGAGATTCAGATCCAAGCTGGCGTTTGGAACGCAGCTGAGTTGGATCCTTGAGAAGATGGGTGTGGCGAAGGGAAGTACTGACCCCTTCCACATCAACAAGAGACTTGGTCATCTGGACCAAGATACGTTAAGGAAGTTGGGAGGCAACAAAAGAGCAGCTCAAATGTTAAAGGAGTTGCCTGACTAAAGGACCTACCCCAGATATTATTCATCAGGCGAGTCGGACAAGCCTGCAGACTACAACCCTCCTGCAGCTAAGTCAGATTCAGAGTCATACGACACACCAATTGCCGTCCAGTTCAAAAGAAGGGGACCAGCCCTTGGAGAGCCATCCATCATGCAGTCATCTCTAGAACCCTCTCCCAAGAGGCCCAGGCGACTGCAGTTCAGTGAGGAGGAGCAGCCGGAACATTATACCAGTCCTGCAGCCAGGTCACCTACCCACCTGGAAGACCAGCCTGCTCCTAACAGCCTGGAAACTCAGATAGTCCCTGTCCTCACTCCAGCATTCATCTCAGAAGAGGAAGAAGCAGGTTTAATTATCTCAATCCCTGAAGCAAACTACACCTTTAACCTGCTGGACAACAATGTTTTCAACCTGTCCATAGAGCAATTACAGCTTGTTAAACCACAAGCTTTAAAACACTCTTTTATTAATATTTTTGAAGAGTGGAAATTTTTCAAATCTCTGTCATTTGCTAAACTTCAAACTTATATTGAAACCAGTGGTTGGGAATATCCCCAAGCCACAGAGGATGTACTGATACACTTTTGCAAAGTATCAGACATAGTTTTGATCCTCCAGGAGAATTGGTTCATGTCTCATTTCAAAACCAACATGGACCAATTCATCCATTCCATAATGTACAGTATCTTTGATGGATCGTTTGGCAAAGAAGATGAGGAGGAAGAAGAAAAAGAAATAAGGATTGAAGAAGTGAACGGAGAAGAAGAGGAGGTTATTGTTATAGATGACGAAGAAGAGGAGCAGGAAGAAAGAAAAGATGGAGAAAATATTTTAGTTGAAAAACAAACAGAAGAAGTTGAAAAGACAGAAGAATTAGTAGATGAAGGAGAACAAGAAGGGGAAGAGGTAGATCAGGAGGATGATGAAGTAGAAAAAGATGATGAGAATGATGGAAAAGATGATGAGAATGAAGGAGAAGATAAAAAAGATGGGAAAAAGGATGATGATGATGATGATGATGATGATGATGAGGATGAAGGAGGAGATCAAGGAGCTGAAAAAGAGAATGTTGATGAGGAAGAAAAGGTGGAAGAACAAGAGAAGGAATTAGAAAAGGAAGAAGAGGAAAAAGAAAAGGAAGAAGAGGAAAAAGAAAAGGAAGAAGAGGAGAAAGAAAAGGAGCCGGAGAAAGAGCCAGAAGTAGAGGCTGCAGACAAGGCTGGGGCGCCTGCCCGGTATACCAGCCTGGACGCAGAGTTGGCTGAGGACTCCAGATCAGGGACACCTGAAAAGACCCCATCTGGAGTGCCAGCTGCAGATAGGAGCCTGCAGTCTAGTAGATCATTCGCAGAAGGCTCAGGCGAGCACTCTCCACCATCGCAGATCTCACCTGCGGTGACCGAGCTGATAAGGCAAATAGTAAAGGATACTATTGGAGAGTTGCTTGCATCTCAGGTCACTCCTGACCTTCAATTCATCAATGCCAAGATTGACACTTTGCTGCAGCGGGAAGTCCCTCAACCTCCTCCTACAAATAACAGAATGCCATTTGGCATGTCTGACTGGATGCACAGAATGGAGCAGCAGCTGACCACGTTGGTTGATGCTGGAAAAAAGGGGGAAGAATGGATACAGGGGGAAGGCAGCATTCAAGGATAAATAAGGGAGGAGCTTAGAACGAAGAAGAGGCAGGATGTCCAGTTGATCACTGCTGGGACATCCTCAGCTAAAAGGAAGGGAGGAGCAGAACCAGAAGAACAGGCTGATCACCCTGCAGGCAAGAAGAGGAGGACTAGAGGAGGATTTGAGCCTACTCTAGAGTGGGAAGGCAAGGAGTTGTGGTTTGTTGAAGAATTTTTACCATACGAAGCTATACCCATGTGGGGATCTGCGAAAAAGAAATTCATCAGAGACTACTACATCTGGGAAATACTCCAGGATGATAATCTCTCCCCACAGCAGATCTTCATCAACTTCATGGAAGAAGCTCACCCACAACTCTGGACTATTCTGAAGAAACATGCTGCGGCACACAATGCATATCCCATGATCCCTATATTCTGTGCCAAAGAACCTCCCACCTTGGTGCAAGGAAATGCTTTGGATGAACTTGCACTCCAGAGAAAAATCAAGAAGCTGTGTCTTGAGAATAAGTTCTCATCACAAGAAGAGCAAGATTTTGCAGCTCTTGTTGTAAAGAGGAAGTATGGTCTTGCCCCTGTCGAGACAAGACCAATCGGAGCTAAACCTTTCAGGCCTGCCAAGCATCCTATCCGAAGAGGCAGAGGCAGAGGCATATGACTTTTATTTATTTATGTACTTGTAAAATTTTCTTGTAAATTTAAGACATGTATTTGTAATCAAGTCAGAAAATTTTATAATAGTCTTTTGAATGACAATTTCCAGTTGTCTCAAAAATTAGACTGATTTTAGTTTGTGTCTTGCACTCAAGTGCAGACTTGTTTATTTGAATATTTCCTTAAAGTTTTGCCATCATAAAAATAGGGGGAATTTGTTAGGAATACTTGTTAGATTTTGATGATGTCATTAATATAAATTCAAATACTTATTACTTGACAAAAATGTAAGGAAGAATCAAATGAGTATCTTCCATAGGCCAAATTATGTTAAGTGTAAAACTTGGCAAAATGTAAAGAAGAACCAAATGAGTATCTTCTGTAGGCCAAAAATAAGTTAGGCTAAAAATCGGCTAAGTACAAAAGAACAGCTAAGTTCATCAGAGAGGTACAGCCGAGTCATATCAGAGAAGATCTGGTCAACAAAAATCATCAGAGATGTTTGACCAGACTGCAGTCAAGTAACCTCGCACGTGTCATCCGATCAAAGTAGTCCCAAACAGTGAACATCAGAGAGGTCCAGACTGCAGAGAAGTTAACTTACACCAGCCTACTCGAGATCAGCCAAGTACTCCAAGTCCACGTCAACATGCGTTGAAAAGTCAAATATTACGGAAAGTCACATGCAACGTGAAGAGACAAATTGGAGAGATTCCCGCAAGGATATGAATTGAATAATTCATCCAGGCCTACCACTGAAGACTTTAATCTTATTATATTCAAAATATTCGGCGCCTCACATGCAAAGTCTTCACAACGGTCGAAAGATGGATTAAAATATGGGAATCCAGCCTTGCAACGTTTAGAAAGAAAACAATGAAGTCTACCTCTCCAACGGACTGATTTGTTGAAAAGATTTGCAACGGCTATGAAGAAAAAGCTCAGAGATCGTGACCTATATATATCCAAAGATTTGAAGCTGAGCATACACACAACAATTACAAACGGTGCGAACATACTTTCTAGCGATCAAAGCATTCAAGCAATCTAAAAGCGAAATACAGCATCGTGAAAAGAGCGGTTCTTAAAAGTTCATACTTGAAGAAGCTCTTAGTTGGAGAAGACAAAAACTCGTGTCTTAAATCCTGAGTTCGGGGTACTTCACTGGTTGAAGTTCGAGACTGTAAAGGCATCCAAGGATCGAGGATCAAGAGGTGCAATGCAGTCAAGTGTGTTACAACGGCACGGATTTCCACTGGTTGGAAGCTGTTGTAGTTTGGTTGAATCACTGTAATATTTATCACTGGTTGAAAATTATAGTGAATTCATCTCCAACTGGTTTGGAGAAAAGTGGATTAGTAGAGGATTACCCCACCTCTGAGACCACTATAATTGCCTGCGTACTTTACTGTCTTATAGCATCATACTTTAACTGCTGCATTCATTATCAAGTGTTTCATTAGTTGTTTTGTATTCATCATCAGCTGACTTCTGCACGTATTAAGAACAAACGACTCCAAGTCATTTGTTTATCTATCAGCTGAAGAAACTTACTCTTTCAGAAAAAGAGTTTAAGAGTTTCAATAAGTCTATTCACCCCCCTCTAGACTTATTCCTGGACGACTTGTGACCTATATTGAGCAATAGGTACTCTCCTTTTACCGGGACAAGCTAAAGCATCAAATGTTCTGTCCAACTGGAAGAGCCAGTTCTCCCAACCTAACGAGTCCGAAGATCCTACAAAATGGGGCGAGTGCATTCTCATTACCTCTCGTAACCATTTACTAGCTCCATTATCCCAATCTGGTTTCTCATACTGGTGTACGTTCTGATTCATCTGTGCCAACTGATCCACCACCCGACGAAGGACGGTGGCGGCGCCAACGTCAACATTACCGCTGGCTGATTGCCCCTGATCACGCGACTAGTCATCTCGACCATATGCACTGAGCTGTTTGGCACTCGACAACGAGTGAATCGTCCTCTCATGCTCCTGATTACGACCACTACCACGACCACGTCCTCGGCCCCGATCTCTCGACATACTGAATGGACAACCATTCAGAATAACACAACAAAACAAATATCACAGAATCAACATAGGACAACAAACAACATCCCAATAAAATATTCACTCCGAGTCATTACGCGAATACACGAACTAACACGACAACAATAGAACTTAATTTATTTGATAATTCACATAGCCACATAAATAGAAATATATGACCTTTACCAAGACAAACACTGTCAAAACCATATACATATCATTGGGGGTAAAACACTTATAACATTCTTTAAAAAAAATAAAAATTTCCCGAGGTATTCGTTCAAATGATAGTATTTTGAAATTCTTGAGTTTGAAAGATTTTGCTCAAATGAGATTTTTGAAAAAAAATATTTTAATACCTCGGCCGTTTAATCAAAAACATGATTCCATTATCATAATAATTTCGTTTTGAAGTCATTTACAAAACAACATTTCAAAATATCAAATCTACTCGATAACTGATATCGTCAAAATGACCTACAGGGTAACCACATGTTACCACGCCAAACCATCACAAATAACAACACACATGATAATCCGAGGCCATGCCCCTTAGCATCGACCCCTCCAGAGGTTTCGCCAAACCATCCCCGGGTGGAAAACTACTTGTGCTCGCACTATTCGTTACCACTGATCAACTATCACATCAGAATAACGTCATAGAAAAATACAACTAAACCAACTATGTAGTCACAACATCAAGGTGTGCAACCAAATTTCGCTAACAAGAAAGGTAACAACTAATAACACGTCAATAATATCTATGGAATCAAACGATCGACAAAGAGCACAGATACTATTGTAACAATAAAGTTACTGTCGTAACAGTCACAAGCTGACGACCGTAATAACATGCAGTTTAAGGCCGTAACATCTAGGAGCTTACAGCCGTAATGCCTAAGAGCTTACGGCCGTAATGGTAAACATCTTACGTCCGTCTGCAGGACAACAGAATTGCCCCAGCAGCCCCGAAACGGCTCCGAAGGTTAAGGTTCGACTCCTAACAATATATCCCGGTATTTATAAACACAGCAAAATTCTCCGACGGGTATAAAAACATAACAGACTTATCGCAACGACTTATCCCCAACACACAAACACATGACGTTGTAAATTCCGAAAACTAAAGTTGTTTTGCAAAATAAAATTTTCCAAAATCCTTTCGATCATATCCAAAAATGACGGTAACAGTTTGCAATGTCAGAAGTACTTTAAAACATATCTTTTAGATACCGTCCGAAGGTGTCATTTGAAAATACATGACTAACCCGTCAAAGTTCAACCGATTTCAAAATCGATACAAAATCGTTGTTTAACCGCACCATCAGAATATTTCGAAAACTCGATTTTCCTACAAAAATACTCAAGCCCATAAAATCTTTCAGAAAAGCATTTTAAACCTATATGCAGTGGACATAATTAAGAATTATCGAACTTGAAATCACATGCCTAATCGGCACACAAGATTACGATTTTAATCAAATATGATTCGTGAACACCAAGTTCAAACATACATCAATATCATCTATCTGAGTTCCTCACAAACTCTACCGTTGTTACGGCCTATGGAACACATTAAGGTTCACAATTTTCACATTATATTGCACCTCTCGGTGCCCAAACCATCATTACATTCAATTCAATATACAAACGGCGTACCATAAATATTAAACACGGATTCTATTTCACAACACCATGCAAACAAAATTATGCACCACAATTATCGCACATAAATGAAATCATGAAACACCGATACCTCGCATAAAAGAGGAGACTTAAATCCATAGGCCGCACGGAGATGACAGTCGTCACGATACTAATCTCGTCCTACAATACATACGACATGTTGTGACCACGCACAAATCAACTTGTCACCCGGCAACTCGAATGACATGACCTCAGATTACTCTACAAACCACGACTCGACTTGACCCGACAGCCTAGGTTTCCGCAACCTAAGTTTCGATACCATAATTTTAACACCCCCAGACCATATGGGAATATTACACGCCGTAGACCCTCCCCGCTGTAATATCCGCATTTTTCTTTCCCTTGTATTTTTCTTTTTCGGCGTATTTCCCGATAGTAGTGACCCTCGTGTATCTTTCAGTGTATCTTTCCTATTATCTATAGATTTTATTCCCATTATTGTATTGCGGAACCGCCGTTTCGGGGTTGCTGTGGGTCCATTCTATGTTATGATGCCCGTTGAGATGTTCCGTTGGATATTTCGTTCACCTTCCGGTGTTTTGAACCGTTCATATTTCATACCTAGCGCACGCTATTTTTTCTGCATAGCGCGCGCTAGGGGTCCCTTAGTAGCGCACGCTACGTTTGTTTCGTAGCGCGCGCTAGCGAGTAGCCCTGGGAGTGGCAGTGTTGTTTTTCCAGCCTTCTGGACTAGCGTATTAGCGTACGCTACATATGCTAGCGCAAGCTAATGTCGAGAGGCTAGCGCACGCTGATGATGCCTGGTAGCGTGCGCTAGCGTGAGTGTCCAGTAATGGACAGTTTATTACTGAACCCGGTCAGGTGCCAGTTAGCGCACGCTACGCTTGTATGGTAGCGCACGCTAACGGATCAGTTAGCGCACGCTACGCTTGTATGGTAGCGCCCGCTAACGTATCAGGTGGGTTCTGGGCAGTTTGCCACTGGACTCGACTAATGTCCAGGTAGCGCACGCTATTGGTCGATAGCGCGCGCTACCGAGAGGTTATTAGCGTACGCTACGTTTCGAGTAGCGCACGCTAACGGCCAAAAGTCTGGCTACTGTACTGGACGCTAACTATTTTGGCCTGTAATTTTTCCCCGTTAGCGCACGCTAACCTTGAGGATTAGCGCACGCTAACACTCCCTGGCTATATAAACCAGGGAGTTGACCGAGATAATCATAATCTCTCATTTCTTCCTCTCTCCGCGGCGAAGGCGATTCCAAGGCGATTTTCTTGGCGATTTCTTCCTCCAATCATCTCATCCAACATCTTTCTTGAGTTCTTGGAGTATTATAACAACATCAACACGAATCTTCATCCTAATCCACGGTAAATCTCTTAGAACTCTACTTTTGGATAATTTGGGGGTTTTGGGATTTTCTTCCGATTCGTTCCGTTTTGTTGATGGATTCATGATGAATATGATTAATCTTGTCGGTAATCTTAGTTTCCCTACGGATTCATGGTATATTTCGTGATTTTTACGGAATCGAGAGGGTTTGGTTGTGGTCCGCCCTCGTTGTCGTCTATATACGAATATACATGAATCGTAGGCGGGTTTTCGGGTGTATTCCAATTCCGTATTCATTTAGAAATGGTTGTGATTGTATTCTTCGAATCGTTAGGTTCGGTTTCATTGGTTCCTAGCGTTTGTCGGTGACTTTCCTTTCCGTTCTTCGCGTCGTCAATAATTCAAGGCAAGTAATTCTTGGAAACCTTTATGCTTAACGTGAAATGGTAATGTATATTGTGTGTGCTTTACTCACCTCGGGAGGGTCCGACGGGGCCTCGAAGGAATCTATGGCTTCGTCCTGGATTCATGAGTTTGATTCGCTAGCCAGCTCGGGAGGGTCCTTAGAGGCCTCGAGTGGGATTTGTGGCTTCGTCCCGGTCCTAGGTGACATGTGGTGCTTGGTTTGTTTTATGAATGTGGCCAGCTAGGGAGGGTCCTTAGAGGCCTCGAGTGGGATTCGTGGCTTCGTCCCGGTCCTAGGCAAATAAATTGTGACTGTTTGTTTCCGGAAAAGACATGTCTAGTTTTGGTTTTTGAAATGATATTGGTGCATGTACTATGAAATGTGTAAGCGATTGGTTTGCCTTGATTACTTGTACTAGCATAATTGCTAACCCCTTTGGGGACCCGTTTTGGGGAAATTCTTGTTATGGATTTCAGGTTATGATTATCCGGACGAGCGAGCACCAGGACAGTACGAGGATGTTGGCCAGGGCCGTTGACATGTGCATTTGGGTTTACTTATTTCCTTTGTCCATTTCGATATGGTTGTTCCCATAGTTTTAAACTTATAGATTGTACTCGCGAGTACTTAGGCTTTTCGTTTCAAACTCCGTATTGTATTGCTTTAAATTGCCACGTTGTTGGTTGATGCTTATTTTGCCGGTTGCTCCGGGCGTATCTTTATATGTCATATTATTTAATGGTGTATCCTCGCTAACCAAGATGGTTAGTCGAGTGGAGTTTTCCTATTGTAGCCTGGTGGGTCCCATGTAGGGGTCTACGGCGCTGTAATACACCTCGAATAAATTGGGGGTGTTACACCCGCGAGGACCTACCAGGCTAAAAAACACAGAACTACCAAAAACTTGACCGACCGGAGTCACTCATTACAATAATACAGACCATTAAGGTCAATCATAATACAACCACATGGACCGATGGGGTCACACGACTAACGTAAACGAGATGATATATAACTCTTTACCATAAATACACATGCAGGGGTAAAGACACATAACAGCGGAACTCTGACTAGAACTCGGTCGATGCAACTTAACCCGACCAACTCTCAACTCTTGATTAGTATCGTAGCTCATCACTCCCTGTGCCGATCCTGTGGCTGCTCCCCCGAACCAGCATGTACCTGGACGCAAAACAGACATCCACCCCTCGATTACTCGGGGGTTGGTAAAACTCCATTGTTTTACTAGTGCGAGTATAATAGTATACGAAATGTATCAAACAAAAATCAATCACGAATCAAATACAACAATCAATTGTCAAAACATCCCCGAGAGGTTTTATTAATCAGTAAGCGAGTGATGAAGTCGTTAAGATTAAATTCGGCATCTTGGGAGTTTTTAAAGTATAAACTCTTTGGACCTCGAGTCCCAAATTTACAAAACCTCTTTCGAAAATCGTCAAGGCCTCAACCCTGTTCTTACTTCAAAACACAATAGTGAAAATATCATCATGTGTCTGAGATTAACATCAAAACATTATTCACACAATCACTATTCGTACACATCATGTACCAAACTCCAGAGGTCACGACGAACCGTACCTGGATCACACACATTGTTCGTACACATCATGTACCGAACTCCAGAGCTCCCACGGACCGTACCTGGACCACACACTCGGTTCATACACATCATGTACCGAACTCCAGAGGTCACACGTGTAACACCCCCAATCCGCTTCGGGACATTACACGCCGTAGATCCTTTCTGCAAGGATCTACCAGGCAGGAAACCATAAAACAAACCCACACGTGGTCAATTCGACCAAAACATAAAACCGTAGACCGATTAGGTCTCTCAAAATATGACATAGCAGTACAACTGATAAACCATATTACAAATCGATCACAATTTACACAACATGTCCATCCTCTTAAGGATGACAAAGAACTAGAATAAGTACTCGGACCGACAGATCACTGACGGACAACCGACTACAACTGTGACTAGTATCGCTGCTTTACATCATCATCCATACCGATCCTATGGTTGCTCTCTCTCAAATAGGAATACCTGAAACACATAACATAATTCCCCAACAAGGGGTTAGCGATGGAAATCGCTAGCAAGTAACCAAGCTATACAATTATACATCAAGAATACAACCGTTATGAAAATAACCTTTCGACAAGGTAGTAACACGATCCCCGAGCCTAGTCTTTTCAAAATCATTTGCCTTAAAATGGATCATGTGAATCCCTCCAGAAATCATTTTATGAAACTATTTAGAGACTTCGGGGGTCTCAGTGTAAAATCATGAAATATGAATATTTTTCCTTTTCAAAAAGGTTTTCTTTCAAAATCATATAAATGATTTTATTCTCAACCCAAACCTCAAAGACCAAAACCATATCCACCAATAAAACCAGGATCCAAGATTCAAACATTCACGTTTCAGAGATATCAAATCAACAGTCAAGTCGTCTCCGTGGCCCCGAAGGTCCCACTCGGATTAATTCATCGAAAACAACTCAAACACACCCATAAGTTATATTGACATCGTACTCGCAAGTAACGATTCTCGGAGCCCTCTCCAGACCTACCCGAATTGATAACCTTATGGTCACAATGTAACGTCTGGCCGTACTCGCAAGTAACGCCGCCTCGACGGAATCCTACCCGGATAACATCATTCAAACACGCCCATAAGTTATCATGACATCGCACTCGCAAGTGACGATTCTCGGAGACCTCCCCAGATCTACCCGAATTGATAACCTTATGGTCACAACGTAACGTCTGGCCTCGACGGGTCCCTACCCAGATAACATCTCAATTCTCTAAGATACACAACAACAAAGGCACAATATTCACTACAACCGCAAACACGTAACACATAAGTTAACGTAACATAACTTCCACAAAGGCACAACATTCACCGCAAAACATCATTCAGGAAAAAGGCTAACGAGCGAATAATACAAGTATTACTCGATTCCACAATTCCTCGGTTAACTACTCACTTCTAGTATCCACCTTAAGCAAAAAATAACATGAAATGGTTGTTATCATTCTTCATGAAACTCAAGTTTACGTTCGTAATTACTTTCATAAAATTGCATCTTCATTAAAAGTAAGTTAAGGTTAAATATACCGTCACTAACAAGTCCACGTTAAATTCATGACACACCATATTCTCAAAGTATAAAGAATATAGACGAGATAATCGCCTCAAATCCAAAGCATGCGGAGCAACGGGAAAGCTCGACCGGAAACCATCGAATCCTCCAACTAGGTTGAAAACACAAGAACAACATAATTACTACAAAGTCGATCGCAATGAGGATGGAAAATATACTAAATTCCCAACAAGAATTCGTAGAAACAAAAGATCGAACATTTGGGGTTCAATATTTCCCCAAGAACATCAAGAACATCACTCGAACCCGAATACGACAAGAGACACGAATCAAATCATAGGGTAGAATCAATACAACCGAGTGATGATATACAACAACACGATTCACGAAGAACAACTCGAATCTTGAAGATTCACGAAATATAAAGGAAGGGTTTACAAGATGATTACCTCGAATCAAAGACGAAGAACACGAATTGATGATGTTAATCAACACCAAGAACTCGAGGAAGATGTAAACTTGGAGTTACAAGTCTCCAAAATCGCCCTCTAATCGCCCACTAGTCACCCATCTGCGGAGAGACGAAGAGAAGGTGAAGAAATGACGAACTCGGTCAACCCCTGGGTATATAAACCCGCGCCAGCATTATGTACGTTATACACGAAGGATAACGTACGTTATCTATATTACGTACGTAAGGCACGACATATTACGTACGTAATCGGTGCCTAGAACCTCCTGTTCGAAATAACGAAGACCATTACGTACGTTATGGCAAGGGCTTAACATACGTAAGGCGCACGGTTAACGCACGTTAGGGCCAACACATAGCATGCGCTATCGACGGCCAGAACTCACTTCTGAACTGAAATACCTTTACGTACGTAATGAGAAGGCTTAACGTACGTAAGGCAGATGATGATAACTTATGTTATGCTTATAGCATAGCGTACGTAAGTCACTTAACAGTTCCAGAACTGCTAAGTTCAGCTCGTCGAGTACGAGCGCGACGAATCCACGAAACAACAACAACAACACAAGACGAGGACATGCATATGAAGAGTGCACAACGACGAACTCAAGCGTTAAAGGAAAATACGATTCCGACTACCCGAAGGTTCGGAATACGACAACAGAAGTAATTATCCCCAAACTTTGGGAAATTATGGAACGGCCAAAATGTAACACCCCCAAGTTATTCAGGGAATATTACAGCGCCGTAAGCCCCACCGTGGGACCCACAAGGCTAAACATACGCGGAATTATAATTTTTGACCGATAAGGTCCACATACAATGGAAAGAAGAACAGTACAAAGGATATTCAAAAGATAACCAATGTATCTAAAGAACATCACAACACGAATCAATACCTCGGCAAACACAGGCCGGAACATCAAGGAGAAATAGAAAACAATACTCGAGTATTCAATAACCATTCCAGTACAACAACATTGAATGGAAAACTCAAAACATAAACGGAGGAAAGACACAGTATCACTCTTGCCCACCATCTTCATGCCGACCCGATACCTGCCTGTCCGCTCTCCTGGAACCTGAAATACATAAAAAGTATTTCCCCCATAAAGGGGTTAGCCGTCGAATAACTAGTGAAAGTATATCAAATATGAAACACAATACTCCTCGACAATAAAGTAAATGTAACCGTCAATTCATCAATTTAAGACTAGTATTCCGGAATAACTAAAATCTCATAGTGTCACATCAAGACGTATGTGAATGCCGTAAAAACGGTTCGTTCATATCATCCGTTGTTTCATGTATGAATGCCGTAGAAACGGTTCGTTCATATCATGCCATCAATACATATATGAATGCCGTAAAAACGGTTCGTTCATATTATGCCAACAATATATCTATGAATGCCGTATAAACGGTTCGTTCATATCATACCATCAATATTTCTTACTTTCATAGTCGAGAACGTACAATCATAATTATATACTTGCCTTTGAGACATCGAGAAATCGAACGGAGGAAGGGTATGAGTTCGGTAGGTCCAAGAACGTGCTTCCGGCACCTAAACGATTCGCAAGGAATATGATAATCAATTATCCATATTCGAATTACACGAAGAAACTCCCGAAACCCGTCTATGATTCATGAAAATACACGGATAAACAACTAGAGGTTGGAAAATCGTCCAAACTCTCACAAGTCCGAAAACGGTACAATCCAATCCGTAAAATCGTAGGAAAAGTAGGCATACGGTATGGATACATCATAATCTCAAGGTTCTCAAGCTTCAAAACAGATAAATCGGACGAATCTATGAAAAACCCCAAAATTCCCAAAAAGTAGGGTTCTAAGGATTTTTACCTTGATTCGGACGATAGGATGGATTAGATGTTGTGAAATCCTTGTTCTCCAACCAAAAATGTTGTTACTAGAAGGAAGATCGCTGCCAATCGCCCAAGATTGTGTCTCCCGAGCGATTCCCATCGAAAAAGGAGTGAAGAAGGTGAGAAATGACGAAATGGAAATCAACTGCCATATATATATCTGCCCAGTCTAGCGCACGCTACGCCTCCTTCATTAGCGTGCGCTAGCGAAGTCACCGGGTAGTCCAGTGTTTTCTGCCGGCTCCGTTAGCGCGCGCTAATCGTCTATCTCTAGCGTGCGCTAGCCCAAAAAGTGGCATTCAGTACTGGAGTCCAGAACCTACTGTCTCTGCCCTGCTCAAACCTTAGCGTGCGCTATCGCTATGGCTTAGCGTGCGTTATGCAACAGCTTTAGCGTGCGCTAGCCGAAGCCTAGCGTACGCTACCTGATAGTCCAGAAAACCTGGGAACCTCACTGCCTCTGCCAACCAGCCCGGTAGCGCGCGCTACGGACGGATGTTAGCGTGCGCTACTAACCACGAATAGCGCGCGCTAACAACTCCTAGCGTGCGTTAATCCGCCAGTCCAGAGAGCAAAGCATCGGGTTCTAACTCGATCAACTCCTTAGCGCGCGCTACGGCTCAAAGCTAGCGTACGCTAATCAAGCAGAATTAGCGTGCATTAGCCTAGGCCTAGCGTGCGCTATTTCTCTGGCCCAAAACACTTCCGCAAGGTCTAAAACAACACGATCAAGACCCAAACAAGATACGAAACTCAAAGAAAATATCAAAAACATCTCTAGGCATTTTACAAAGCGACAACATAAGAGAAACGACAAGGTCGACCAGTTAATAAAAGGTACGGGTATTACACCAAAATGTCCACAAATCACAATAAGACATCAAACAACCAAACCGAAGCTTACAACACGCATAACAAAGCTCAACGGACTTATAGAAAACACGAAACCGTAGTTTCGAACTACCATCATACAAAATGAACCAAATAGCGGAGAAAGTCGCTCAAAACACGGATTCGGGTAAAACAGCCCCGGAACAAACTCGGATGACCAAACACGCAGAACAAAACATTATCAAAATGTCAAAACCCACGCAAGCGTGTTCTGGATACCAGAAAAATGCCAAAAACGAAAAATTACCAAAAGAGAAAATCACGGGTATTACATTCTACCCCTCTAAAAGGAAGTTTCTTCCTGAAACTTAAAAAAAGAAAGGGTGAAGTCATAAACAACAAAACACGGACCACAAAATCTCAGCGGTCCCGACGAATCGATCCCGATACCGATGCCGAAGCACGATTCTTGGAAACTGAACTGTGGCCCTCAAGTCCACAACTATAACAAGTAATCGGTTGCGAAGGATAATTAGCTTGCACATGACCCACAACGTTGCAATTGAAACATCTCCTGGTCTGACTAGGAGTCAAAGAAGACGGCTTGGAACTCTTGGTTCCGCCGAACGAAGAAAATAAAGGTTTCACCGAAGGACTATGCAAAACTCGACGAGAAGAAGTTCCGACTCCCACACTATCCGAAAAATCTCCAAACGTCCTCTACCTATTCGGCTCATGCAAAGGCCCAAAAGATAACGATGCCATCTCGTACACCATGGCTCGATTCTGATACTCTCTCAAAGTAGCACAAGTGAAACCCGATATGTACTGTCGAATCTCTGGTTTCATCCGCATATCGAAATGACGGATTTTGTCTTTCTCGATCCTCACCTGCCCTTCACGTAGGCGAGCTGTCGACTATAATCAATAACAGTCTGCGACACGGGTACATCATGCGGCTCGGCTAGATAAAAATCTCGGATCCTCTGTTCTAGGATCGGCTCCGGACAGAACTCTGCTTCCATCAACTTCTTGAACTCATCCCAAGTAACAGCATGATCTTGGGGCTCAACGGCCTCCCACCAATTAGCAGCATCACTATCGAGAAGGAACTGAGCGATAGGAATCCTCCGTTCCTCTGGACAACCAACCGCCTTGAAAATATTTTCCAATTGGAAAAGCCAACCGTCCCAGCCCAAAGTATCACCTACGCCCGCAAAACGGGGAGGACACATACGAACCACTTCTCTAAGCCATTGAGTCGACCCGACGTTCTCAGTCACGGTAGTATTACGCTGAACCGCCTGGGTCAAATGAGTCATCTGGTCGCCCACCTGATGAAGTATAGTAGCAACACCAATACCAACGCCATCACCGACAGCATAATCCTGATCACGCGACTGATTGCCACGACCCCGACCTCTGGCCCTAGACATACTAAACTCAGCAACCATTCGTTAAAATGAGACATATAACAACGCATAACATCAATCACAAAAGAAGGTCCATACAAGACACACTGCGAAGCACAGAAATATTCTTGCTAACAAGAGTTACCATAGAGTGTTCACACAATAAACTCATATCTGATAGTTCTCATAGATTCGGAAATGAATATTTCCGACAACAACATTTATCAAGTCATCACACATTAGAACCAAGCACATGGGTAAACCATTCGAAACGTTCAACACATGCCCAAGGCATTAAGCGCAGCTATCACCGCATATACGACAATATCATTCAAGTTTCGAACCATTCTCAACTGTTACCATCATTTTTGAAACAAAACCAAACTCTCATAAAATAGTCATAAACTCCTACACTAAAGTTGACAGAAAACTCATCGATTTTCCAATAATCAAGAACATTCCAATTCAGTTGAACTTTGGAAAACCTGAAGTCAAAATCTCTGAGTTAAAACACTAAATTTTCCGAAATTTATCAAAGCTCAAACTTTCTAACAAGAGTCACGTAAAAATAGTTTAATGACCACAAATCGAGCATCATCAACACGGGTAATGATATTAGTCAGCACACGTTTCTTTCAAACATAATTGTCTAACGTACATATTAAAAAATGGAATTTCCTTCTCAAACAACAAAAATGCTTGTAATTATCGTTTTTTCTTGAAACGGATAAAAGGATTTCTTATTTTGAAAATTTTGAAAAAGTGTGAAAAATATTTAGAAGACTTGTCGTTCCTCGTAAAGTGGAAAGAACTCAGTCTAGAAAAAAAGAAATTTGAAATCATCAACATCCTCCGTTTCGAAGCGAAACTTTTGAATCTTAGCAAAATTTTCCAAAATCCTTTCAATCATAATCAAAATGATGGTAATATTTTACAATGTCCAAAATACTTTAAAACGCCTACTTCAGATTCCGTCTGAAGGTGTCATTTGAAATTACAAGACTAACTTAAGAAGGTGTTAACCACTACATTAATATGTTGATAGTGTTTTTAGGACGATTATAACGATTATAGGTGATAATGATGCGGTAGAATTAATGGTCGAATTCAATTACGTCGATCCTCGTGTATTAGGAGACGTAAATTAGGATGATGTTCTTATTATGCTTAAAACTTAAAGTTATGATTTCATTTATGGATTGGCTTAATGTAATCATTGGAAAGATGATGAAGAATGTAAATAAACACAAACTTTTAACATGTTCAACATTAATTGGAAGTGTTGATGGATTGAGAGTAGGTTTAATCATCATAGTATTACATTGATAATGTTCTTGACTTCAACTGCTTGGCATTAATATTAGAATATGTGGGCGAATCTAATAAACTTGATATATGATAATTCGTAATTGGAGCGTTAGAATGTTCGATAGGATAGTTGAACTATTCGAGTAAAGTTACGAATATTGTTTCTATGAATTAATACCATTATCGTACGAATGTGTTGTTGAATGAATTACGTTTCATTCAAGGTTGCTTGTTCACGTGAGTATTGTTAGATGAAGATACCATTCGTTTGTTCGTTAAAAGAAGGATTATTCATCTACGGAATTGAGGCAAGTTATCTTGCTTGGTTATAATGATGGTTGAATTCTTGTGATTATTATGCGTTTCGTGTATATGAAATGTTCTGTGAATCTATGATTCATGTCTTTGATCGTGTTACCGTTTGTGGCAGGATTGTATTCCCAAGCTTATCATCCTTGTTACCGTTGGTCTCGTTGCGCTTTGTTGTCACTTCGGTGAGTTGTTCAATTCTTTGATAAAAGTGTAATTCGTTGAGTTTCGTTGTCATATTGCATCGTGACATCTCTGGAGTCATATCTGCGTGCCGATTGGTTATGTGTAGGATTTTTAGCCGGGCACTTGATGGTCATGCATGGATGTTTCCGCATTAGATCGTGCATACGAGACGTAGTTCGTGAGGCTAATTAGGTACATCATCCCACGTATATTCTGGATTCCGTATATGCGGTGGACATGTGCACAGACACATTTCCGGATCGGGCGTACTGTGACGTCCGTCTTGAGCCATATTATTTGGTCGTTTGTATGTTGTATATGTTCGACAGTTGGGACTGACTGTTTATACGCCTGCGGGGTATATTCAGTAGTCGGTAGTTTCTTTGAGATCCGTATGTATATGAATTGTATAATGCCATGAGAATTATTATCATGTATAGCTGACCCTGTGGTTTGGGCGCAATACTTGTATTTCAGGGCGAGGAAAGGGCAAGGCACAGGAAGAGCATGATGTCGGCAGAGGGTTTTGAAGGATGCTAATTCGGGGGCCCCGAGTCTTTTGATGTTCAGTTATGTATTACTATGATTTTTCATTTTATTTTATTTCAGATGAATGTATTATAATTTGTAAGGTATTTTCCATCTCCATATGGTCTATACCGAATTTGGATCCTGTGTACGGTTGTGTGAGTTGACATATATGAATTATACTCCATATCGGGGTTTTGATTAATAAACGTGGTTCGGTACTGCGTCTATGGATGTTAAAGTTCGCCTGGTGGGTCCCAGTGTGGGTCCACGACACTGTAATGACCGCCGTTTTCGGGGTGTTATAGAAGATGATATCGGAGAGTCTTTTTCTTTTGAGTCATTGTAGATCGAACTAGCATCAAGAGAACCTTTGTGCCACATATGACCTGTGCAAGTGCCTGACCCGTCGAATATGGTATGTTTCTCATAAGCCATGATTTGATTACTGACATAATATTGATGACGAATCGATCTCTTTGTCAATCTTGGCATTCGAGAATGTGTGGTAAGATTCACCTGTTTGATTTTCTGAGGAAATCCTAAATTGAGTATGTAATCGAAACTTTTTAGATTTGATATCGATATGATATTTTGTGTGATACTCGCAATTGTTTATGTAGTCCCATTTTTTTTGCTATTAACTTAGCACAGGTTCGTAATCTGGCCGTAAAAATGTAAATTGAACTGTGCTTACGATTATTGTTTGACCCTTTCAGTATGGAACGTAATTTGAGAGGCCGTGGCAGGGGGGTCGAGGCCGCGGTGTTGGAGCACTATTGGTCGGTATCGCCGTTTGGAGATAGAGTTGTGAAACTCTTTTGCGTTGCGGAAGCGATTTAAGTAAAGTGCAGAAAATAAATCAACACAAGGATTTATAGAGGTTCGGCTATTAACGAAGCCTACGTCCTCTCTTGGTATGTTTTTCAATAGGATCAAGATCAACCTCTGCACCTCTCTTCTATCGGTCAAGGGATAACCGTTACAAACTTGTCTTCTATCGGTCCAAGTTAAACCGTACAATCTCTCTTCTATCGGTCGAGATATTACTGCTTGTACTTGTCTTTGTGTCGGTCCAAGTTAAACCGTTTTCCTTTTCTATTTGACATGGAATCAACCACTCTAGCTTTCTATGGGTACTAGATAAACCTCACTTAGATATCGATTGCGATTCTAACAATGCCGGATCCTTGATCCTAATAACACCGAATCCAATCGTATCTTTTCTTTTTCCTCTCGTGTATGTGTTGAATGTATAAACACTCAAACTATCAATATAAGCACAATTACAACAACAAGAATGTGTATAATAATCTCTGATCAATATATCGAATGCTTTGCGTTGTTGTTTCTTCAATACCATAGGAAGTGGTATTTATAGGCTCCAAAGCCTCAACTAGCCGTTAGCTCCCTGACACTTCATTACGTACGTTATTGCTTTCCTTTTACGTATGCTAGATTATTTGCGTACGTGAACTTCTAAATGTTATGTACGTTATCCTCTCCACAAAATAGTCCACTCGCTTCTGTCTTGATCATTATGTACTTTAGCAACTCCCCATTACGTACGTTATTCATTTGTCAATATATCCGTTGCTTGCTGATCTATGCCATGACGCCATCTTCAACGTTCTTCTTGTTTGAATACTGAAACATCATATTACGTACGTTATACCAATATTCTTACGTACGTTATATTGCCAACATTGCGTACGCTATGCAATATATATAGCGTGCGTTATCTTCCTTCAGTCCTGCTTTTTGCGACTTCTATTTCTTTGTTGTTTTACTTCGCCTCTTTGTTGTTTTGTTTTGTTTATCAACTTAATCATCAAAACTCTATTAATGAATGTATGGAATAAAATATTCCAACAATCTCCCCTTTTTGATGATTACAAAACATCTTGAATGGGATAAAACCTGAAAAATAAAATATATATATTATATGGAACAAAGTTTTCGACTTTGATCGTTTCGTTAGTTTCACCCATCTTTTCTTTTTCTGTCATTTTCGACTTCTTCCTTTCTCATTTTTCAACTCCTTCGTTTCTTCTCCTTTTGTATACTTTATTTTCTTCTTCTTTTTCGGGATATTACTTTTCTTTTCTCCCCGTCAACTGTTTTCTATTTTCCCATTCAACTCTTTCTCCCCCTTTTTATATTCAGAAAAAAGTGTAAATAATATAAACGAATAAAAATACCAATTGATGTATATATAAAAAAATATGCACGAAACGGGTATAACTCCCCCTGACAAAAATATCCGTTTTAAAAAATACTCCCCCTTAGTAAAATATCAATTGTTAAAAATTAATTCTTGGGGACCCAACCGATAGTTGGTTTTTCTTTCGAAACATAGACAATATTCGGAATAATAGTTCCTTTGGGAATCCAAATCTTTTTAACTTTTATCGTCCGTCTTGGGCTTTTGCAATTCGAAATGTGGTGCCCAATTTTCAAACATTTTTTGCATCGGGGTATTTTCAAATTTACGGATTTGTTTTTGAAATTTTGTTTGAATCCTATCCCCTGTTTATTCAACGTGTATTTTTGAACACACAGCATTTGTTGAAATTTATCATTTCCGCACTACAATTTCTTCGTCAAAGTTTTAAGTTCATTTTGAACTTTTAAAAGATCATTCTTTAAAATATTTTCGTTTTCATCGCATTTAGAATGATCGGCCTCGACAAATTTTCCCTTTTCAAGAATTTTGGAATTTTCAATTTCCAATGATTTATTTTTAGATTTAAGGGATTTAATCTTGGATAAAGCATTTTGAAAATCGGTATGCAATAATTCAAATGCTTCAAATAACTCGTCATGAGAGAATGTACTTACTTGACTTTCGACGTCGCTATCGTCGAATGATCTTCGTGCCATGAGAGCGAGATTATTTTGATTGATTAAATCATCCTCTTTGTCTACATCGCTTCATGTTGCAACTAGAATCTCTTTCTTGGGTTTTGCTCGGCAATTCTTTGCAAAATGGCCTGGTTTACCACATAATCGACAATTGTTGTCGAATTTCTTAGATTCACCTGAGATGTCTTTCTTTCTCCGGTTTAATAAGGTTTGAAAATTATTAATATTCTTGGCATATATGCCGATTCTTCGTCACTTTCATCAACCGGGATTTCTTCTCTTTTTTGACATCTTAGCCTTCAAGGCTATTGATCTTTCCTTCGGCTTTGGTTTAGCATTCCGAGATTTTAGGACAATCTCGTAGTTTATAAGTGAACCAACGAGAGCACTAAAATCAAGATTGTTTAGATCTTTAGATTCCATTATCGCCGTAACCGTGCCGTCCCAATCAACTGGTAGTGATCTTAAGATTTTCTTGACTTTCTCACTACTTGATAATGGTTTACCGAATGAAGCTAGTGCATTGGTGATGACCGCAAATCGGTCGAGCATGTTGGTCATGGACTTATCACCCTTCATCATGAATAACTCGTAGTCATGGAGAAGCATATTGATCTTCGTCTCCTTGACTTGAGTTGTCCCTTCGTGTGTGATTTCAAGAATTTTCCATATTTCTTTAGCACTTTTACACGATGAGATACGTTTGACCTCTTCTGGATTTAAGGCATAATATAGAAATTGAGTAGCCTTACAATTTAGATGGTCGTTCTTCCAATCCTCATCATTATTTTCTTCGAAACTCTTAAGAGATCCGTCAGGTTTGATTGGAACTTTCGGGCCAAGGCAAATGATCTTCCAAATATCTATACCATAGGCACGAATAAAGATCGACATCTTTTTCTTCCATGTCATATAATTTGATCCATCAAAGAACGTTGGTCGGTTCAAAGCAAGACCTTCGACCGGAGCAAATTGGAACGCCATTTGGATCTTTTCCTTGGATGTTAAGCCGCTTATTGGAGGTACCGCTCCGATACCAATTGTTGGAGCACTATTGGTCGGTATTGCCGTTTGGAGATAGAGTTGTGAAACTCTTTTGCGTTGCGGAAGCGATTTAAGTAAAGTGCATAAAATAAATCGACACAAGGATTTATAGAGGTTCGGCTATTAACGAAGCTTACGTCCTCTCTCAGTATCTTTTTCAATAGGATGAAGATCAACCTCTGCACCTCTCTTATATCGGTCGAGGGATAACAGTTACAAACTTGTCTTCTATTGGTCCAAGTTAAACCGTACAATCTCACTTCTATTGGTCGAGATATTACCGCTTATACATGTCTTTGTGTCGGTCCAAGTTAAACCATTTCCCTTTTCTATTGGACAAGGAATCAACCACTCTAGATTTGTATGGGTACTATATAAACCTCACTTAGATATCGATTGTGATTCTAACAATGCCGGATCCTTGATCCTAATAACACCGAATCCAATCGTATCTTTTCTTTTCCTCTCATGTATGTGTTGAATGTATAAACACTCAAACTATCAATATAAGCACAATTACAACAACAAGAATGTGTATAATAATATCAGATCAATATATCGAATGCTTTTGCGTTGTTGTTTCTTCAATACCATAGGAAGTGGTATTTATAGGCTCCAAAGCCTCAACTAGCCATTAGCTCCCCGACTCTTCATTACGTACGTTATTGCTTCCCTTTTACGTATGCTAGATTATTTACGTACGTTAACTTCTAAATGTTACGTACGTTATCCTCTCCACAAAATAGTCCAGTGGCTTCTGTCTTGATCATTACGTACGTTAGCAACTCCCCATTACGTACGTTATTCATTTGTCAACATATCCGTTGCTTGCTGATCTGTGCCATGACGTCATCTTCAACGTTATTCTTGTTTGAATACTGAAACATCATATTACGTACGTTATACCAATATTCTTACGTACGTTATATTGCCAACATTGCGTACGCTATGCAATATATATAGCGTGCGTTATCTTCCTTCAGTCCTGCTTTTTGCGACTTCGATTGCTTGGTTGTTTTGCTTCGCCTCTTTGTTGTTTTGTTTTGTTTATCAACTTAATCATCAAAACTCTATTAATGAATATATGGAATAAAATATTCCAACAATCTCCCCCTTTTTGATGATTACAAAACAACACCTTGAATGGGATAAAACCTGCAAAATAAAATATATATATTGTACGGAACAAAGTTTTCGACTTTGATCATTTCGTTAGTTTCACCCATCTTTTTTTTTCTATCATTTTCGACTTCTTCCTTTCTCATTTTTCAACTCCTTCGTTTCTCCCCCTTTTGTATACTTTATTTTCTTCTTCTTTTTCGGGATATTACTTTTCTTTTCTCCCCCATCAACTGTATTCTATTTTCCCATTCAACTCCTTTCTCCCCCTTTTTGAATTCAGCAAAAAGTGTAAATAATATACAACAACAACAACAACAACAACATCTAAGCCTTAGTCCCAAAATGATTTGGGTTCGGCTAACATGAATCAAACTTTGAAACCGTCAATAATCGTTACATAAATAACATAAAAGGAAAAAGGAGGGAAAAAGCAGAGAAAAAAGCAAATAAAAAAAGAGAATGAATGTAAAAAAAAAAAAAGAAAAAAAGAAAATCCTGAAAAATAAATTAAAAGATAGCATGAAATAAAAGAAAATAGGAAAAAAAAAAGGAATCAGACTCCATCCACCATCCGTACTCTTTCCCGCCACATTTGCCTCTCCATCGCCATACTTTCTCCAATTCCAAGAAACTGCATATCATTTTCAATCATCTTTATCCAAGTTTTCTTGGGTCTTCCTCTACCTTTCACAACATTACTTGTTCCCCAACTTTCTAGCCTCCTCACTGGGGCATCAATAGGTCTTCTTCTCATATGACCAAACCATCGTAGTCGATTCTCCATCATCTTGTCTTCTATAGACGCAACTCTTACCTTCTCTCTAATCACCTCATTTCTGAGCCGATCCTTTTTTGTATGACCACACATCCATCGTAGCATACGCATCTCTGCCACATTCATCTTTTGAACGTGACACTGTTTTACAGCCCAACACTCGGTGCCATATAACAGCGCAGGCCTAATTGCCGTGCGGTAAATAATATAAACGAATAAAAATACCAATTGATGTATATATAAAAAAATATGCACGAAACGGGTATAACTCCCCCTGACAAAAATATCGTTTTAAAAAAAAATACTCCCCTGAGTAAAATATCAATTGTTAAAAATTAATTCTTGGGGACCCAATCGATAGTTGGTTTTTCTTTCAAAACAGAGACAATATTCGAAATAATAGTTCCTTTGGGAATCCAAATCCTTTGGTTATTGCTTCCCTTTTACGTACGCTAGATTATTTACGTACGTTAACTTCTAAATGTTACGTATGTTATCCTCTCCACAAAATAGTCCAGTGGCTTATGTCTTGGTCATTACGTACGTTAGCAACTCCCCATTATGTACGTTATTCATTTGTCAACATATTCGTTGCTTGCTGATCTATGCCATGACGTCATCTTCAACGTTCTTCTTGTTTGAATGCTGAAACATCATATTACATACGTTATACCAATATTCTTACGTACGTTATATTGCCAACATTGCGTACGCTATGCAATATATATAGCGTGCGTTATCTTCCTTCAGTCCAGCTTTTTGCGACTTCGATTTCTTCGTTGTTTCGCTTCGCCTCTTTGGTGTTTTGTTTTGTTTATCAACTTAATCATCAAAACTCTATTAATGAATGTATGGAATAAAATATCCCAACACGCAGAAGGGGCCGAATCCTGAGGCCATGCGCTAATTGGAGCTAGTCCCACCACATCGAACGGCATGAGGGTGCTCACGTCGACCCTTATGTGATTATGCAGGGTATGATGACCCAGAAGATCCAAATGGGTCAGATGATGGAAGCTATGCAGAGGAATGCTACAAATGGACAACAGCAGGGACAACAGTCTCCGCCTCCGGTGCACGGTGGAATTGTGAGCCGGATCATTAATGACATATCGCGACAATGACCTCTGAACTTTGAAGGCTCTTCTGAGCCTGCTGACATAGTAAACTGGATAGAGCATTTTGAGAAGCTGTTTGAAATGGTGGAATGCCCAGAAGAGAACCGAGTTGCTGTGGCGGCTTACTACCTTAGCAAGGGTGCCCATACTTGGTGGCTTTCTGTGAGGCCTGCTGATGGCGCGAGTACTTGGAAGGAATTCAAGAATCTTATGCTAGACCGTTACTATCCCGCACCCCTCCGTGAGGCCAAATTATCAGAGATTTTGAACTCCGATCCATCTGAGGACGAGGATGTGCTAGCTATTGCCGAGAAATTCCAGACACTTCTTCCTTTTGCTACGTCAGTTGTTCGTTTGGAAGCTGATAAGATCAAATATTTCCTCAAGAGTCTTAAACCCCGAATGAGGATGCAGTTGCTCAATCACCACTGTACGACCCTACCAGAATTTATCGATAAAGCCCTGGAATATGAACTCACTGCGAAGGAGATTTTCATGAAGCAGCCCCAGTCCTTCAACAAGAGATCCAGGAACCAGACCCAGGCAGACAGTAACCGAGGGACGTTCCGGAAGCCCCATTCAGCACCGAACCCTTCCGAGCGGACACTAACGGTGTCGAAGCCGACAGTATCGCACTATCGAGCGATCAGCTCACCTATCGTATGCTATAACTGTGGGGACCAGGGACACATCAGCTCCAAATGCCCGAAGCCGGCCGTCGCCTGCCACACTTGTGGGAAGAATGGACATCGTGCTCGCTATTGCAGGGGTGGACCCGGGCGTGCTCCAGTAGCATCTCTTGCTCCAGTACAGTCTTCTGTCCAGGACCGTGTACTTCCGTCCGCTTCTTATCAGACTACCGGAGCAAACAAAGGGATGGGCCGAGGAAATCAAGCTGGTTCACCTAGTACCGGAGTTGCAAAACACAGAGTCTATGAGATGAAGAAGGCCAACGATCCCAAAGTCAGCATGATTGCAGGTACCCTCGAGATTCACTCTCAACCCGTTTGTGTCCTTTTTGATACCGGTGCTTCACACTCCTTTTTGTCTACTTATTGTTTGAGTCGTTTGCAATTAGATCATGTTACTGATTGTGAACTTTATGTCATTGGTCTACCCGATGGTAGAAGAATTATTGGGAATCGTGAAGTACAGAACTGTCCGATTCGCATGAACAACCGTGAGTGGTTGTCAGACTTGATTGTGGTCGATTTACCTAAAGATGATGTTATCTTGGGTATCGATTAGATGGATCGTCATGATATCGTACTTAGCGTCCATAAGCGAATATTGACCGTCACAGCTGATGATGGTGTTGAGTGTATTTTTCAGGGTGATAATCCCAGTCATTTCGGGAGAGTCATTAGCGCAATAAAGGCAGTAAAACTGCTGAATAAGGGGTGTGTTTGTTATTGGTGCTACATGACAAAGATAACCTACCGAACAATTGAGTTGACTGATATTCCGGTAGTTCGAGACTACCCAGATGTATTTCCAGATGAGTTGCCAGGATTACCCCCACATCGAGAGGTAGAATTCATCATTGAGTTGGATACAGGAACGTCCCCGCTTTCGAAAGCACCGTATCGTATGGCACTGACCGAGATGCAGGAGTTGAAGAGCCAACTTGAGGAGTTGATTGAGAAAGGCTATATTCGACCTAGTGCGTCCCCTTGGGGAGCGCCAGTGTTGTTTATACGGAAGAAAGACGGATCTATGCATTTGTGTATTGATTACCGTGAGCTGAATAAGGTAACAATCAAGAACAAATATCCATTACCTTGTATTGATGATTTGCTGGATCAGCTCCAAGGTGCCGCTGTATTTTCCAAGATCAACTTAACATCTGGGTATCATCAGTTGAGGATTCGAGAGTCTGACATTCCGAAGACTGCTTTTCGTACTCGTTATGGGCATTATGAGTTCGTTGTCATGCCATTCGGACTGACTAATGCACCGGCAATGTTCATGGAACTGATGAATCGAGTTTTTATTAATTATTTGGGTCGCTTTGTAGTCGTTTTTATTGAAGACATTCTGATTTACTCTCGTGACCATGAAGAGCATGAGTATCACTTCCATCAGGTTCTCGATGCGTTAAGGCGGGAACAACTTTATGGAAAATTTTCTAAATGTGAATTCTGGATGCCTGAAGTTATTTTTCTTTGACATGTAATATCAACAGATGGAGTGAGAGTAGACCCACAGAAGACAGGAGCCATCCGATACTGGCTACCTCCGAAGAACATGAAGGAAGTTCGTAGTTTCCTGGGTCTAGCAGGCTATTACCTACGATTCGTGGAAGGTTTTTCCAAAATTGCTCAACCGATGACTAATCTGTTGAGGAAAGATAAGAAATATTTGTGTCGGAAGAATGTCAGCAAAGTTTTGATGAACTCAAGAGTCGATTGATTTCAGCACCTGTTTTGGTTCTCCCAAAAGGAACGGAAGGATTCGTGGTATATAGTGATGCATCGAGACAGGGCCTTGGCTGCGTATTAATGCAGAATGGGAAAGTGATCACCTATGCATCTAGACAGTTGCGACCTTACGAGGTCAACTACCCGACCCATGATTTGGAGTTAGGAACCGTGGTGTTTGCTTTAAAAATCTGGCGCCACTATCTGTATGGAGTTACCTGTCATATTTTTACGGACCACAAGAGCCTGAAGTATATTTTTACTCAGAAGGAGTTGAATATGAGGCAGAGGAGGTGGCTAGAGCTAATCAAAGACTATGATATCAAGATCCTTTATCATCCGGGAAAGGCAAATGTGGTTGCTAACGCCTTGAGTCGTAAAACAGTACAGGAGCAGATACTTGCCCGATGGACCACCCAGAGAGAATTGCAGTTAGAGTTCATGAGGCCAGAGATTGAGGTCTGGTTACAGCGCATTCACGGACAACTTTGCACGCTTGAGATTTCATCGTCCCTTGATGAGATAGTCAGGACGAAACAGATGACGGACCCGTTCTTATCTAGAATTTAGGGAGAAGTAGATCAGGGGAAAGCCCCTTGTAAAGCCCCAAAAATTTAACCGGGATGCCACAGTGCCGTAAATCCCGAGTGGGACCCACAAGGCAAGTTTAAAAAGGGTTTCAAAACAATTTATTCAACAAGTGGTTTGTGAAAGTATTCTTATGAAAGCATTCGTACGAACTAAAATACAAAGGAAAATAATGTCCGTACATACGGTTATTACACAACGTGGAATGTTCAAACTTTATTTCAAGAAAATAACGGGCCTTCTACCCAACACTGCTCAAGCCTGACCGGAACCTTTGGGAATGTCCTGCACATATTCAACAACTTTGCCTGACACGACGCATCGTGTCAGTCAACCTAGGTCAGACAAAACGAACCAAATTCCTCAATAGAATCAAATAAATCCAGAGAATAATGTTATCACCGAATATTCAACGTAATCTCTTTTATAAGCACATAACTCCCAAGGTCGCAACCAAGGGTCACGGAAGCATCTACATAAGAATACTCCGGACATGGGTACCATTCAAGTTTTATCCCACAACACAATTCCACAAGATATATCAACATATAAACTCCCAAGGCCGCAGCCAAGGGTCACAGAAGCATCTACACAGGAATACTCTGGACAAGATAAATAAAACGAGCACCGCTTCATAGATAGTAACACATGTAATATTCTGAAATGTTAAGACATATAGTCCGAGCAAGATTCACTTGCCTCAAGCCCGACGAGAGTTACTCCCTTGATAACACAACGGCTCAATCGACCACACCCGGAAGCTCAACCTATTACATGTTCGTCGATTAATACCTTATGGTGATAATGATGATTAACGAAAATTTCCCCATCCCGTGAGGATTCTAAACCTGGTTGTTCATGTCGCCGGGACCAAAAATTTTCTATTTTTAACCACAATGCACATTACTAAATTCCCCGGTCCGCCGTATTACAATTTATCATCTCGTTGATCTACAATGTTCTAATACAACATTCCTACGTTGTGATTATGACTAATAGCCACCGTAATTACTTCACTTACTGTAATTCGAATTTCTAGAATAGAACGATTAAGCACTAATCTTCCGAAATCCTAACATGTTCGAATACCTATCCGACTTGATAATCATTAATTAGTTCATCAAGAATTATCAACGGGTTTATAACATGATAGTAGGATTATAATTAAAATCTTCAACAAGGCGATCCTAAGGTGTTGGTGATTTTCCAATTCGATTGTGAGTTTCCACAATCCAACTACGAGCACTACTATCATTCATTCAAATTACTAGCTTGATAGGTTACGATTAAAAATTGTGATAGTTTTCCACCGGTTTTATCATCATCGAAAGTTCTTAAACTACCCAAGGCATTCTAAATTTAGTATGACTCGTATAACAACACTGAAATAAATTTAAGATTCAAAAAACATACCTTAATTGACAAGAGACGAAGAACAACGACGAAGGATGAAGAAGAACGGGAGGATAACACCTTCAAGACCTTCTCTGGAGCTTGACCAACACGCTCTAACAAGATAACACTTGATTAGGGAGGTTAAAATCGGTTTACGGGTGTAGGAAGACAGTGTACAAGAGGGAGGGACAATTTTTGGGTCAGAAGAAATGAAGGGAATGGTGTCCTTTTTATAAATTCAGAATGGCTTTACGTACGTTATGCCTAAAGCTTTACGTACGTAAGACATGTTACGTACGTTATCTCGAACGGTTAACGTACGTAAAGAAAACCCAGATCTCACTGACCGAAATAACACCTATCGTTACGTACGTAATGAGGACCGGTTAACGTACGTAGCACCCGTTGACTTTGCCTGTTGCTGTCGCGCCGAAAGCTGGTCTGACTATGCGGAACATCTAATGAAGATTCCCGTCCTAAGACCGAAGACTTCGTTACGTACGTAAGGTATAACCTTTAGCGTACGTAATGTTACCACACTTAGCGTACGTAATAATTAGTGGATAGCGTACGTAAGGTTCAATTGTTCACTAAGTTATTATCACATTAATTCCTTATAACGCGACTCCCTTTCAATCTCGTCTAGCGATTTCTCGGGGAACAAGATGTTGGCCACCATCATATTCACACCGATAATCGCCCAACGATATCAAGGTATGTCACCGACAAATCATCAATCATCACAAAATCACATCACAAAATAACAAATGCGGACAACTTTATTCGTGATAATGCGGTCCAAACATATATAAAAACACATTTATCACAATGGAGTACATTTATTCAATTATATAGTAGAAAAAGAAATGAGGTGCTCAACGTGAAACAACATGTAATACTGATGGTATTACATACCACCCTCCTTAAAAGTAGTTTCATCCCGAAACTAAGAAAATAACTCGGGATGATTCTCCCTCATGCTCATCTCGGTCTACCAAGTCGCTTCTTCCATGCCATGGTGCGACCATTGAACTTTTACAAGAGGTATGGCCTTATTCCTTAGTGTCTTTAGGCGTCGATCCAAAATCGCGGTTGGGACTTCTTTAAAGGTAGCATCATTAGAAATCTCTACCTCTTCGAAATTAATCTTGCGGCTTGGGTTGTACACGTACTTTGTTAGTTGGGAGACGTGGAACACATTATGTACTCCGTCTAACGATGGTGGCAACGCTAGTCGATAAACCAGTTTACCAACTTGGTCTAATATTTCGAACGGGCCAATAAATCTCGGGCTTAGTTTTCCTTTCTGGCCGTAGCATCGAATACCCCGCATTGGCGATACTTTGACCTAAATGTGGTCCCCGACTATAAATTCCAACGGTCGCTGGCGGTCCATAGCATATGACTTTTGCGGCTCTGCACTTTTATCATGTGTTTTCGAACAATGGAAATCTTCTTAATAGATTCCTGGATCAGATCTAGCTCGGTAGCGACGACATTGGACGCATCATCCTAACATAGGGGAGACTTGCACCTCCTACCGTACAAGGCCTCGAAGGGTGACATGCCTTTGCTTGCATGCCAGCTATTTTTGTATAAAAATTCCGCCAAGCATAGGTGCTTAGCCCAATCCTTGCCCCAATCGAGTTCATATGCTCTCAACATATCCTACAGGGTCTGTATAGTGCGTTCTGTCTGTCCATCTGTTTGAGGGTGATAAGCGCTACTGAAATGTAGCTGGGTACCCATAGCCTTGTGGACAGCCTTCCAGAAGCGGGACACATATCTAGTGTCTCTATCTGATATGATTCCCGAGGGAACGCCATGTAGTCTCACGATCTCCCGGATAAAGATGGTAGCCAGCTGCTTTGTTCCGGTAGTCTCCTGAATTAGGATGAAATGTTCCAACTTCGTCAGTCGGTCTACAATGACCCATGTCTTGTCTTTTCCTCCCGCGGTTACTGGTAACTTGGTGACAAAATCCATGGATATTCTCTCCCACTTCCATTCCGGAATGGGTAAGGGCTGCATGATTCCGGATGGTCTGCGGTGTTCAATCTTCACTTGTTGATATGTCATACATCGAGCAACGAATATCGCTACTTTATGTTTCATGTTATTCCACCAAAAGCTCTTCCGCAGATCCTTATACATTTTGCTCACCCCGGGATGTGCCGAATAGGGAGTAGAATGAGCTTCCTTGAGTATAGTTTGCTTAAGCTCGTCATTTGGTGGAATACAAATCCTGTTCTTGAATCTCACCAAGTCCCCTTGGATCCTATAGTCTGAAATAATTTCCACTTCGGCCTTTGTGCTGATCGCACGAAGTTCCGGGTCCTCCATTTGTGCTAGGCGTATCTCGTCCATCAAGGATGAACGAATGTTAATTGAGCACAACTGTCCCTGGCGGTGTTGTATCCATACTTCAATGCCATTCCTCATGAGATCTTGCTGCAATTCCAGTTGTACCGTTAAACCGGATAGTCTCATCTCCTGCGTAGTTTTCCAACTCAGTGCATCTGCTACGACGTTTGCCTTCCCAGGGTGATATAAAATCTCCACATCGTAATCCTTAATTAGCTCCAGCCAATGCCTCTGCCTCATGTTTAACTCCCTCTCTGTAAAAATATATTTTAAACTCCTGTGGTCCGTAAAAATCTTATAGGTAACTCCATAAAGGTAGTGTCTCCAAATCTTAAGGGCGTGGACCACTGTATCCCAGTTCCAAGTCGTGCGTCGGGTAGTTCACCTCGTTTGGTTTAAGTTGTCGAGAGGCGTATGCAATAACCCTGTCATTTTGCATGAAGACACATCCAAGTCCATGCTTAGGCGCATCGGTGTATATTACGAATCCCTCCGTGCCCTGTGGTAGTACCAATACTGGATCGGTAGTCAGCTTCCTCTTCAACTCGTCGAAGCTCTCCTGACAATCTGTTGTCCAGACAAACTTGGTACTTTTCCTTAGTAGATTCGTCAAGGGCCGACCGATACAAGAAAAAGCATCGATGAACCGTCGATAATATCCTGCCAATCCCGGGAAACTCCTCACTTCTTTGACGTTTCTTGGTGGTTCCCAACTCATAACTGTCTCGATCTTCTGGGGGTCTACCTTAACGCCTTCTGCTGAAATTACATGTCCCAGAAAGGTCACCTCCGGAATCCAGAACTCGCATTTAGAAAGTTTAGCATAAAGTTGGTGTTGCCTCAAAACGCTCAACACCTGCCTCAAGTGTTCCTCATGCTCCTGTCGGCTCTGGGAATAGATTAAAATGTCGTCAATAAAAACTACAACACACTTATCGAGAAATCCTGTCAGAACCTTGTTCATTAACTCCATAAAAACAGCCGGGGCATTGGTCAAGCCAAACGACACGTATCGCGATCGAAATGGGGTCTTGGAAATATCCTCCTCTCGAATTCTCAATTGGTGATATCCAGAATGTAAATTGATCTTTGAAAACACAGTCGCTCCCTGTAGTTGATCCAGTAAATCATCAATCCTTGGAAGTGGGTAACGGTTCTTAATAGTGACTTTATTTAGTTCTCTGTAATCGATACACGGGCGCAGGGAGTTGTCCTTTTTCTTCACAAAAAGGACCGGCGCACACCATGGTGAAGTACTCGGACGAATGAGCCCCTTTCTAAGCAATTATTCGAGTTGTAACTTTAATTCCTTGGAGATAGGCATCATTCCTGGCTCAAGTTCAATCGAGAGATCGACCTCTCGTCGTGGCGGCAACCCTGGTAATTCATCGGGAAAAACATCCAGAAATTCTCTCACCGCGAAAATATTATCAACCGACAGCTGTGATGTGTCCTCCTCAAGAACACCAATAATACGTTCCTCGATCGTTACAAGATACTCCCACTATAAGGAGACTGAGGGACCCCTTAGTACTAAAGTGTTCTCGGCCTCTGATTATGTGAGTGGCACCGTCACGAGTCGTAATGGAAACGGTCAGGTGGTAGGTGTCTAATACCTTCCTGTGCATTTTCATCCAGTCCATGCCCAAAATCTTCGTTCTGGAGTGGAAAAACCATGAGATTTGCTATCCAGCCCTGATCATTAATGCGGATCGGGCAGTCTCGAACTTCCAAATTACCCCCCACCCTGCTACCCACGGGTAGATTAACAGTAAAGGATTCACAAGCTACACAAGGAAGGTTCAAGCGGTTAACACATTCCACGGATATAAACGAGTGCGTCGCTCCAGTATCAAACAGTATATGAACAGGCTGGGAATTAATAAGAAGTGTACCTGAAACAGCAGGTGCAGTCCGGTCATCAATAGCCCTCGTTCGAATACGCAGGATGGCATTGTTCCCGAGGAGGGTGCAGTGCCTCCCCCGCGCCCACGTCCTCTTCCGGCACCATATGGAGGAGTTTGGTAAGGTAGAGATCGATGATCGGACACGGCGGATGCTCTGGACGTCTGTACCGATCCTTGCTGACTCTGAGGAGCTGAATTTGGTGTAGGATTGACCCGTGAACAGTTGCGAGACATGTGCCCACCCCTTCCGCATGAAAAACACTTTGTAGCCGCCTTACGTCACTGACTCATGGTATGCCCCGCTATGCCACAATTAAAACAGTTCCGGCGAGGGGACCCATCACATGCCCATTTCTGTTGGAACGAAACTGCTGATTTAGAGGAGAACCCAATTCCCGAGTTCATTCTACTGGTGCTCCCGGACTGATTAGATGTATTCTGCTTCTTTTGGTTATGCCCGATATCCGAACTGACAACCGTACCGGCGTATGCTGTGACCACGTCCTCGTATGCCCTCAGAGTGGTGCAGTGAAATCCAACCGCGTAACGTTGAACATCTTCCGGCAGCCATTGAGCAAGGTGGCCAATTCGTTGATCTTCGGATGGAACCATCTGTGCGACATAGATTAGTTCGGTCCTGTAAGCTCGAATGATTTCTGGTACCGGCAAGTTCTGAGGTCCTGCACTGAAGAAACTCTGCGTTCGAGGAGTCTGAGCTTGTAATATCCGTACTTTCTATTTTTGGTAATTTTTATTTTTGGGGTATGTTCGTTTTGGACGACTCGCTTGTTACTATTTTGGAATTCTGAACCTATTTTGTTCTTGGAGTTTTTCCGTTTGGATGAGTTTCGAGGATGTTTTTACGTAATTTTATCTTGAATTATATCTTATCGCATGTACGTTCGATTCTCATAAAACTCGTTCGTTTTCGTTGTTTCTTGGTTTGCATAAGTTTGTATGGTTGAGTTGGTCGTGTTGAGACTTTCGGTTTGTTAATCCGACGTCGTTTCGTGATTTTTGGGCACTTGGGCCATTTTTGTAATTTCCTATAAGTTTAGAGAATTTCACTTTCTTTGTCGCATTACGGAATCTCCGGCGGTCGGAGTTGTATTTTCTTTCAGCGCTCAACTCTGTCGTCTTGAATATTCCGTGTTTGTGTTTCTGGATTCTGGCCTTGCTTTGCATTTCGATTTTCGTACTGTCTGCAGCAGCGTACTGATTTGAGCAGTACTGAACTGCTGCATGAGTAGCGCACGCTACTCCTTGATTCCTTGCATGCGCCATCGTTATGTGGTTAGCGTACGCTAACTTGGAGTTTGTAGCGTGCGCTAACGATTTCAGCATACTGGGCAGTGGGGGTTCTGAATTCATATCCTGTACTTTGATCATCAGGTAGCGTGCGCTAAGGCTTAAGTAGCGTACGCTATCGGGTAGTGTTTAGCACGCGCTAAACATGTCTAGCGCACGCTAGCGACGCCGGGCTGCTTCTGGACTGCTTGCGTGCCCCGTTAGCGTACGCTATGCTTTGATGGTTAGCGTGCGCTAACAATGTATTATTTATATAGGACAACATTAGCCCAACTTCGTCATTTTCCATCCTTACTTCTTCTCTTCGGCTTTGGGCGATTCCAGACGGGGGTTAGGGCCGATTTCGACCAAATATCATCATCCACTAACATTCTTGCATTCCTTGCGCGAATTCTTCAAGTTCTTAACATTTTTCGCCATCCCAATCAAGGTAAGAATCCCTAAAACCCTTGTTTTGAGATTTTGGGAAAATTTTGGGGATTTCTTGTGATTTGTCTCTTTTAATCCGAATTATCATGGATTATTGCTAGACTTCAATCGTATACTTGTAATCCTTCGTTTTTATTGAGGATTTGTGGTTTTAAACTCCGATTTTTCCATTGTTCGTCACTTATACTCGACGATACCCTAGTAATGTTCGGCGAATTGTTCCAGCGGGTAGAACTAGGATGTATTCCTACGTTTTCGTAGTTTTGAGATTGGTTGTTTATCGTTATTGTGTTAGGATCGGATTTGTGAAGATTATTTGGGCCAAAACCTTTCTGTTCACCGTTTTTCTTCACGTCGTGTTAACCAAGGCAAGTACATGTATTAAATTCCGTTATGTATGTTACATTTTCGAAATGATTGATAAATTGTGGTTTTCGGGTGCGTGAGTTGTGTTCCTTCCACCCGGAGCGTTCGACGGGATGTCTGGGGGTCGATACTAAGGGGTACGGCCGCGGAAGTGGACTTGGGTGCGTGTGTGATTGAACTTCCACCTAGAGCGTTCGACGGGATGTCTGGGGGTCGATACTAAGGGGTACGGCCATGGAAGTGGTATCCCACCCGGAGCGTTCGACGGGATGTCTGGGGGTCGATACTAAGGGGTACGGCCACGGGATACCAGTTGTGATTTTGTGATACCGTGATGAATTGATAACTGATTTGATTGCCAATGTAGTATTCCGGAATATCTATGGCAAATGATTTCTGATTGAGATGACTGTGTAAAAATCGTATTTGTATATAATGTTGTGTAATTGTGTATTTGCACTAGCTATTCAAATGCTAACCCCTTAAATGGGGGAAATGTGTCTTATGCATTTCAGGTACCGGAAGAGCTGAGGAGTAGGCATGGGATATGCACGTAAAGGACGGGTTGGCATAATTATGAGGCTCGAGTCTTTATTTATGTTGGGTCATTTATATTGTTTGAGTATCATAATTTGACTGGTTTTATTGTATTCGGTTAAAGTCCCCTACGTGGGCAATGGTATGGTATCGACTTATATTTTCACGTACGTCTATTAAAACGTTTTGGCCGAGGCCACTGCCCTATTTTTACATTGACGATTGTGTCTTTGGGATTTTTCATGTACGGAATGTGTGTCATGTGTTAGCCTGGTAGACCTCATGAGGGTTCTACGGCGTGTAATGTCCCATTTGTGAATTGGGGTGTTACAGAGCTGATCGGGGGCAGTACTCGTCTCTCAATAGTTTGGAAAACTCAGTCCACCCGACGACTCTGTCCTGCGGCTTATAGGTTCTCCACCATCGGGATGCGGTGTCGCGGAGCTGGTTGATTCCGAGCGGTACTTTTCGGTTCCCTGGGCAACCGATCACCTCGAAGGCAGTCTCCATCTCGGAGATCCAATCGTCTACGTGCTTATCCACTGATCCGTCGAATAATGGTGGTCTAGCCTTTAGCATCTCTCCCAGCCAACGGTCCTTCCCGGAGTTCTCTTCTATGTTAATGATCGGTACCTGTTCTGCCCGGTTGACCTGAGCGATCCCCATAGAAATGGCCTGGGCGAGAGTCTGATCGAAGACTGAATCCAATCCCCTGTTGTTCTGGTTTTCTGCCTCCTGTTCATTCTGATTAATGGGCGGTGGCTGATTTCCGGCTGGATTAGTTTCACCGGTGTTCTTGTCTTCCTGCTGATTCATAGCGGAACCCTATGCATCATTTACGTTCCTCCTATCTCCACGACGTGCCATTAGTGATAATCGTTTGATCTAGAAGGTCAGTTTAGTACAAACATTTTCTGAGTTCTTACTGAATTCAAACATTATACCTGATTCTCAAGAGCTTACGTGTATTTTACCTCGACATTCCTCGAGGAGTTTCGGTCGTCAGGAGTGTTGGACTTTTGAAGGTAAAATATTTTCAAAATATTTTGATATAATTTTCCACGTGAGTGTTCGGCTCTGATACCATTTTCTGTAACGCCTCCAAAATTTAATCGGGACGCCACAGTGCCGTGAATCCCGAGTAGGACCCACAAGGCAAGTTTTAAAAGGGTTTCAAAACAATTTATTCAACAAGTGGTTTGTGAAAGTATTCCTATGAAATCATTCGTACGAACTGAAATACAAAGGAAAATAATGTCCGTACATACGGTTATTACACAACATGGAATGTTCAAACTTTATTTCAAGAAAATAACGGGCCTTCTCCCCAACATTGCTCAAGCCTGACCGGAACCTTCGGGAATGTCCTGCACATATTCAACAAATTTGCCTGACACGACGCATCGTGTCAGTCAACCTAGGTCAGAAAAAATGATCCAAATTCACAATCAAATAAATCCAGAGAATAATGTTATCACCGAGTATTCAACGTTATCTCTTTTATCAGCACATAACTCCCAAGGTCGCAACCAAGGGTCACAGAAGCATCTACACAGGAATACTCCGGACTTGGGTACCATTCAGGTTTTATCCCGCAACACAGTTCCACAAGATATATCAACATATAAACTCCCAAGGCCGCAACCAAGGGTCACGGAAGCATCTACACAGGAATACTCCGAACAAGATACCGCTCCACAGATAGTAACACATGTAATATTCTGAAACGTTAAGACATATAGTTCAAGCAATATTCACTTGCCTCAAGTCCGACGAGAGTTGCTCCCTTGATAACACAACGGATCGATCGACCACACCCGAAAGCTCAACCTATTACATGTTCGTCGATTAATACCTTATAGTGGTAATGATGACTAACGACAATTTCCCCATCCCGTTAGGATTCTAAACCTGGTTGTTCATGTCGACGGGACCAAAAATTTTCTATTTTTAACCACAATGTACATTACTACATTCCCCGGTCCGCCATATTACAATTAATCATCTCGTTGATCCACAGTGTTCTAATAACACATTCCTACGTTGTGATTATGACGTACGTAAGGAAAATACAGATCTCACTGACCGAAATAACACCTATCGTTACGTACGTGACGAGGACCGATTAACGTACGTAGCACCCGTTGACTTTGCCTATCGCTGTCGCGCCGAAAGCTAGTCTGACGATGCGGAACTTCCAACGAAGATTTACGTCCGAAGACCGAAGACTGCATTACATACGTAAGGTATAACCTTTAGCATACGTAATGTTACCACACTTAGCGTACGTAATACTTAGCGGATAGCGTACGTAAGGTTCAGTTGTTCACTAAGTTATTATCACATTAATTCCTTATAACGCCACTCCCCTTCAATCTCGTCTAGTGATTTCTCGGGGAACAAGATGTTGGCCACCATCATATTCGCACCGATAATCGCCCAATGATATCAAGGTATGTCAAAGACAAATCATCAATCATCACACAATCACATCACAAAATAAGAAATGCGGACAACTTTATTCATGATAATGCGGTTCAAACATACATAAAAATACATTTATTGCAATGGAGTACATTTATTCAATTATATAGTAGAAAAAGAAACGAGGTGCTCAATGTGAAACAGCATGTAATACTGGTGGTATTACATACCACCCTCCTTAAAAATAGTTTCGTCCCGAAACTAAGAAAATAACTCGGGATGATTCTCGCTCATGCTCGTCTCAGTCTCCCAAGTCGCTTTTTCCATGCCATGGTGCGACCATTGAACTTTTACAAGAGGTATAGCCTTATTCCATAGTATCTTTACGCGTAGATCCAAAATAGCGGTTGGGACTTCTCTAAAGGTAGCATAATTAGAAATCTCCAACTCTTCGAAATTAATGTTGTGGCTTGGGTCGTACACGTACTTTCTTAGTTAGGAGACATGGAAGACATTATGTACTCCGTCTAACGATGGTGGCAACACTAGTCGATAAGCGAGTTTACCAACTCGGTCCAATATTTCGAACGGGCCAATAAATCTCAGGCTCAATTTGCCATTCTGGCCGAAGCGTCGAATACCCCGCATCGGTGATACTTTGACCCAAACGTGGTCCCCGACTATAAATTGCAACGGTCGCTGGAGGTCCGTAGTATATGACTTTTGGCGGCTCTGCGCTGCTAACATGTGTTTTTGAACAATGGAAATCTTCTTAATAGATTCCTGGATCAGATCTAACTCGGTAGCGACGACATTGGATGCATCATCCCAACATAGGGGAGACTTGCACCTCCTACCGTACAAGGCCTCGAAGGGTGCCATGCCTATGCTTGCATGCCAGCTGTTGTTGTATGAAAATTCCGCCAAGCAGAGGTGCTTAGCCCAATTCTTGCCCCAATCGAGTACACATGCTCTCAACATATCCTCTAGGGTCTATATAGTGCGTTCTATATGTCCATCTGTTTGAGGGTGATAAGCGGTACTGAAATGTAGCTGGGTACCCACAGCCTTGTGGACAGCCTTCCAGAAGCAGGACACGTATCTAGTGTCTCTATCTGATATGATTCCCGAGGGAACGCCATGTAGTCTCACGATCTCCCAGATAAAGATGGTAGCCAGCTGCTCTGTTCCGGTAGTCTCCTGAATTGGGATGCAATGTTCCGACTTCGTCAGTCGGTGTACAATGATCCATATCGTGTCTTTTCCTCCCGCTGTTACTGGTAACTTGGTGACAAAATCCATGGATATGCTCTCACACTTCCATTCTGGAATGGGTAAGGGCTGCATGATTCCGGCTGGTCTGCGGTGTTCAATTTTCACTTGTTGACATGTCATACATCGAGCAACGAATCTCACTACTTCTTGTTTCATGTTCTTCCACCAGAAGCTCTTCTGTAGATCCTTATACATTTTGCTCACCCCGGGATGTACCAAATAGGGAGTAGAATGAGCTTCCTTGAGTATAGTTTGCTTAAGCTCGTCATTTAGTGGAATACAAATCCTGTTCTTGAATCTCACCAAGTCCCCTTGGATCCCGTAGTCTGAAATAATTCCCCCTTCAGCCTTTGTGCCGATTGCATGAAGCTCCGGGACCTCCATTTATGCTAGGCGTATCTCCTCCAGCAAGGATGAACGAATGTTAATTGAGCACAACTTTCCAATGGTGCCAAAGATTCCTTATTCTTTGGTTCTGGATTATAATGGAATAAAACAAAATGACTCACTAAACTGGCTGCACTTCTTTTTCTCATGAATTACTAGTCATTCCATGCAATTATCGATGCAATTTTCATTTTGAATCATCCGGAAATAGCCTCTCTGTGTTAAGACAGGGGTAAGGCTGCGTACATCCGATCCCCCCTTACCCCGCTTTTTGCGGGAGCCGTTGAGGCATTGGGGTAATGTTATTGTTGTTGTGTATCCCTGGCGGTGTTTTATCCATACTTCAATGCCATTCCTCTTGAGATCTTGCTGCAATTACGGCTGTACCGTTAAACCGAATAGTGTCATCTCCTGCGAAGTTTTTCGACTCAGTGCATCTGCTACGACATTGGCCTTCCCAGGGTGATATAAAATCTCCACATCGTAATCCTTGATTAGCTCCAGCCAATGCCTCTGCCTCATGTTTAACTCCTTCTGTGTAAAAATATATTTTAAGCTCTTGTGGTCCGTAAAAATCTTACAAGTAACCCCATAAAGGTAGTGTCTCCAAATCTTAAGGGCGTGGACCACTGCAGCCAGTTCCAAATCGTGCGTCGGGTAGTTCACCTCGGATGGTTTAAGTTGTCGAGATGCTTATACAATAACCCTGTCATTTTGCATGAATACATATCCAAGTCCATGCTTAGACGCATCGGTGTATATTACGAATCCCTCCGTGCCCTGTGGTAGTACCAATACTGGAGCGGTATTCAGCTTCTTCTTCAGCTCGTCGAAGCTCTCCTGACAATCTGTTGTCCAGACAAACTTAGTACTTTTCCTTAGTAGATTCGTCAACGGACGAGCGATACAATAAAAAGCCTCGATGAACCGTCGATAATATCCTGCCAATCCCAGGAAACTTCTCACTTATTTGACGTTTATTGGTGGTTCCCAACTCATAACTGTCTCGATCTTCTGGGGGTCTACCTTAACGCCTTCTGCTGAAATTACATGTCCCAGAAAGGTCACCTCCGGCATCGAGAACTCGCATTTAGAAAAGTTTAGCATAAAGTTGGTGTTGCCTCAAAATGCTCAACACCTGCCTCAAGTGTTCCTCATGCTCCTGTTGGCTCCGAGAATAGATTAAAATGTCATCAATAAAAACTACCACACACTTATCGAGAAATTCTATTAGAACCTTGTTCATTAACTCCATAAAAATGGCCGGGGCATTTGTCAAGCCAAACGACACCACCATGTACTCGTAGTGTCCGTATCTCGATCGAAATACGGTCTTGGGAATATCCTTCTCTTGAATTCTAAATTGGTGATATTTAGAATGTAAATCGATCTTTGAAAACACAGTCGCTCCCTGTAGTTGATCCAGTAAATCATCAATCCTCAGAAGTGGGTAACGGTTCTTAATAGTGACTTTATTTAGTTCTCTGTAATCGATACACAGGCGCAAAGAGTTATCCTTTTTCTTCACAAAAAGGACCGGCCCATGGCGAAGTACTCATACAAATGAGCCCCTTTCATAGCAATTCTCCGAGTTGTAACTTTAATTCCTTCATCTCGGCTGGTGCCTTCCTGTATGGTGCCTTCGAGATAGGCGTCATTCCTGGCTGAAGTTCAATCGAGAGATCGACCTCTCGTCGTGGAGGCAACCCTGGTAATTCATTGGAAAAACATCTGGAAATTCGTTCACCGTAGGAATATTATCAACCGACAGCTTTGATGTGTCCTCTTGAAGAATATAGCACCAATAATACGTTCCTCGATCGTCACAAGATACTCCCGCTGTAAGGAGACTGAGGGAACCCTTAGTACTAAAGTGTTCTCGGCCTCTGATTATGTGAGTGGCACCATCACGAGTCGTAATGGAAACTGTCAGGTGATAGGTGTCTATTACTGTCCTGTGTATTGTCATCCAGTCCATGCCCAAAATAACGTATTCGTTATGGAGTGGAAAAACCATGAGATTTGCTGTCCAGCCCTTATCACTAATGCGGATCGTGTAGTCTTGAACTTCCAAATTACCCCCACCCTGATACCCTCGGGTAGCTTAAGAGTAAAAGATTCACAAGGTACACAAGGAAGGTTCAAGCGGTTAACACATTCCACGGATATAAATGAGTGCGTCGCTCAAGTATCAAACAATACATGAACAGGCTGGGAATTAATAAGAAGTGTACCTGAAACAGTAGGTGCAGTCCAGTCATCAGTAGCCACCAGTTCGAATACGCGAGATGGCAGTGTTCCCGAGGAGGGTGCAGTGCCTCCACGGCGCCCATGTCCTCTTCCGGCACCGTATGGAGGAGTTTGTTAAGGTGGAGATCGATGATCGGACACGGCGGATGCTATGGACATCTGTACTGAACCTTGCTGACTCTGAGGAGCTGAATTTGGTGTAGGATTGACCCTTGAACAGTAGCAAGACATATGCCCACCCCTTCCACATGAAAAACACTTTGTAGCCGCCTTACGACACTGACTCATGGTATGCCCCGCTATGCCACAATTGAAACAGTTCCGGCGAGGGTAACCATCAGATGCCCCTTTCTGTTGGAACGAAAGTGCTGATTTAGAGGAGAACCCAATTCCCGAGTTCATTCTACTGGTGCTCCCGAACTGATTAGATGTCTTCTGCTTCTTTTGGTTATGCCCGGCATTCGAACTGACAACCGTACCGGCGTATGTTGTTACCACATCCTCGTATGCACTCAGAGTGGTGCAGTGAAATCCAGTCGCGTAACGTTGAACATCTTCCGGCAGCCGTTGAGCAAGGTGGCAAATTCGTTGATCTTCGGATGGAACCATCTGTGCGACATAATTCGGTCCTGTATGCTCGAATGATTTCTGGTACCGGCAAGTTCTGAGGTCCTACACTGAAGAAACTCTGCGCTCGAGCAGTCTGAGCTGACCGGGGGCAGTACTCGTCTCTCAATAGTTTGGAAAACTCGGTACACCCGACGACTCTGTCCTACGGCTTATAGGTTCTCCACCATCGGGCTGCGGTGTCGCGGAGCTCGTTGATTCCAAGCGGTACTTTTCGGTTCCCTGGGCAACCGATCACCTCGAAGGCAGTATCCATCTCGGAGATCCAATCGTCTACGTGATTAACCCCTGATCCATCGAATAATGGTGGTCTAGCCTTTAGCATCTCTCCCAGCCAACGGTCCTTCCCGGAGTTCTCTTTTATGTTAATGATCGGTACCTGTTCTGACTGGTTGACCCGAGCGATCCCCATAGCAATGGCCTGGGCGAGAGTCTGATTGAAGGCTGGATCCAATCCACTGTTGTTCTGGTTTTCTGCCTCCTGTTCATTCTAATTAACGGGCGGTGGCTGATTTCTGGCTGGATTAGTTTCACCGGTGTTCCTGGCTTCCTGCTGATTCATAGCTGAACCCTATACATCATTTATGTTCCTCCCATCTCCATGACGTGCCATTAGTGATAATCGTTCGATCTAGAAGGTCAGTTTAGTACAAACATTCTCTGAGTTCTTACTGAATTCAAACATTATACCTGATTCTCAAGAGCTTACGTGTATTTTACCTCGACATTCCTCGAGGAGTTTCGGTCGTCAGGAGTGTTGGACTTTTGAAGGTAAAACGTTTTCAAAATATTTTGATATAATTTTCCACGTGAGTGTTTGGCTCTGATATCATTTTCTGTAACGCCCCCAAAATTTAACCGGGATGCCACAGTGCCGTGAATCCCCAGTGGGACCCACAAGGCAAGTTTTAAAAGGGTTTCAAAACAATTTATTCAACAAGTGGTTTGTGAAAGTATTCTTATGAAAGCATTCGTACGAATTGAAATACAAAGGAAAATAATGTCCGTACATACGGTTATTACACAACATGGAATGTTCGAACTTTATTTCAAGAAAATAACGGGCCTTCTCCCCAACATTGCTCAAGCCTGACCGGAACCTTCGGGAATGTCCTGCACATATTCAACAAATTTGCCTGACACGACGCATCGTGTCAGTCAACCTAGGTCAGACAAAACGAACCAAATTCATCGATAGAATCAGATAAATCCAGAGAATAATGTTATCACCGAATATTCAACGTTATCTCTTTTATTAGCACATAACTCCCAAGGTCGCAACCAAGGGTCACTGAAGCATCTACACAGGAATACTCCGGACGTGGGTACCATTCAGGTTTTATCCCGCAACACAGTTCCACAAGATATATCAACATATAAACTCCCATGGCCGCAGCCAAGGTCACGGAAGCATCTACACAGGAATACTCCGGACAAGATAAATAAAACGAGCACCGCTCCACAGATAGTAACACATGTAATATTCTGAAATGTTAATACATATAGTCCGAGCAAGATTCACTTGCCTCAAGTTCGACGAGAGTTACTCCCTTGCTAACACAACGCCTCGATCGACCACACTCGGAAGCTCAACCTATTACATGTTCGTCGATTAATACCTTATGGTAATAATGATGATTAGCGACAATTTCCCCATCCCGTTAGGATTCTAAACCTGGTTGTTCATGGCACCGGGACCAAAAATTTTCTGTTTTTAACCACAATGCACATTACTAAATTCCTCGGTCCGCCATATTACAATTTATCATCTCGTTGATCCACAATGTTCTAATACAACATTCCTACGTTGCGATTAGGACTAATAACCACCGTAATTACATCACTTACTGTAATTCGAATTTCTAGAATAGAATGATTAAGCACTAACCTCCCGAAATCCTAACATGTTCGAATACCTATCCGACTTGATATTCATTAATTAGTTCATCAAGAATTATCAACGGGTTTATAACATGATAGTAGGATTATAATTGCAATCTTCAACAAGGCGATCCTAAGGTGTTGGTGATTTACAAATTCGATTGTGAGTTTCCACAATCCAACTACGACCACTACTATCATTCATTCAAATTACTAGCTTGATAGGTTACGATTAAAAATTGTGATAGTTTTCCACCGGTTCGATCATCATCGAAAGTTCTTAAACTACCCAAGGTATCCAAAATTTAGTATGACTCGTATAACAACACTGAAATGAATTTGAGATTCGAAAAACTTACCTTAGTTGACAAGAGACGAAGAAGAACGACGAAGGAAGAAGAAGAACGGGAGGATAACACCTTCAATACCTTCCCCGGAGCTTAACCAACATGCTCTAACAATATAGCACTTGATTAGGGAGGTTAAAATCGGTTTATAGGTGGAGGAAGACAGTGTACAAGAGGGAGGGACAATTTTTGGGTCGGAAGAAATGAAGGGATGGGTGTCCTTTTTATAAATTCAGAATGGCATTACGTACGTTATCCCTAAAGCTTTACATACGTAATACATGTTACGTACGTTATCTCGAACACTTAACGTACGTAAGGAAAATCCAGATCTCACTGACTTAACACCTATCGTTACGTACGTAGCGAGGTTCGGTTAACGTACATAGCACCAGTTGACTTTGCCTGTCACTGTCGCGCCGAAAGCTGGTCTGACTATGCGGAACATCCAATGAAGATTCCCGTCCGAAGACCGAAGACTGTGTTACGTAAGTAAGGTATAACCTTTAGCATACGTAATGTTACCACACTTAACGTACGTAATACTTAGCGGACAGCGTACGTAAGGTTTAGTTGTTCACTAAGTAATTATCACATTAATTCCCTATAACGCGACTCCCCTTCAATCTCGTCTAGCTATTTATCGGCGAACAAGACGTTGTCCACCGTCATATTCGCACCGATAATCGCCCAATGATATCTAGGTACGTCACCGACAAATCATCAATCATCACACAATCACATCACAAAATAACAAATGCGGACAACTCTATTCATGATAATGCGGTCCAAACATACATAAAAACACATTTATTGCAATGGAGTACATTTATTCAATTATATAGTAGAAAAAGAAACGAGGTGCTCAACGTGAAACAACATGTAATACTGGTGGTATTACATACCACCCTCCTTAAAAATAGTTTCGTCCCAAAACTAAGAAAATAACTCGGGATAATTCTCCCTCATGCTCGTCTCGGTCTCCCAAGTCGCTTGTTCCATGCCATGGTGCGACCATTGAACTTTTACAAGAGGTATGGCCTTATTCCTTAGTGTTTTTATGCGTCGATCCAAAATCGTGGTTGGGACTTCTCTATAGGTAGCATTATTAGAAATCTCCACCTCTTCAAAATTAATCTTGTGGCTTGGGTCGTACACGTACTTTCTTAGTTGGGAGACGTGGAAGACATTATGTACTCCTTCTAACGATGGTGGCAACACTAGTTGATAAGCAAGTTTACTAACTCGGTCAAATATTTCGAATGGGCCAATAAATCTCGGGCTCAGTTTTCCTTTCTGGCCGAAGCATCGAATACCCCGCATCGGCGATACTTTGACCCAAATGTGGTCCCCGACTATAAATTCCAATTGTCACTGGCGGTCCGTAGCATATGACTTTTGGCGGCTCTGCGCTGCTAACATGTGTTTCCGAACAATGGAAATCTTCTTAATAGATTCCTGGATCAGATCTAACTCGGTAGCGACGTCATTGGATGCATCATCCCAACATAGGGGAGACTTGCACCTCCTACCGTACAAGGCCTCGAAGGGTGCCATGCCTATGCTTGCATGCCAGCTGCTGTTGTATGAAAATTCCGCCAAGCAGAGGTGCTTAGCCCAATCCTTGCCCCAATCGAGTACACATGCTCTCAACATATCCTCCAGGGTCTGTATAGTGCGTTATGTCTGTCCATCTGTTTGAGGGTGATAAGCGGTACTGAAATGTAGCTGGGTACCCATAGCCTTCCAGAAGCGGGACACGTATCTAGTGTCTCTATCTGATATGATTTCCGAGGGAACGCCATGTAGTCTCACGATCTCCCAGATAAAGATGGTAGCCAGTTGCTCTGTTCCGGTAGTCTCCTGAATTGGGATGAAATGTTCTGACTTTATCAGTCGGTCGACAATGATCCATATCGTGTCTTTTCCTCCCGCTGTTACTGGTAACTTGGTGACAAAATCCATGGATATGCTCTCACACTTCCATTCTGGAATGGGTAAGGGCTGCATGATTCCGGCTGGTCTGCGGTGTTCAATTTTCACTTGTTGACATGTCATACATCGAGCAACGAATCTCACTACTTCTTGTTTCATGTTCTTCCACCAGAAGCTCTTCTGCAGATCCTTATACATTTTGCTCGCCCCGGGATGTACCGAATAGGGAGTAGAATGATCTTCCTTGAGTATAGCTTAAGCTCGTCATTTGATGGAATACAAATCCTGTTCTTGAATCTCACCAAGTCCTCTTGGATCCCGTAGTCTGAAATAATTCCCCCTTCGGCCTTTGTGCCGATCGCATGAAGTTCCGGGTCCTCCATTTATGCTAGGCGTATCTCGTCCAGCAAGGATGAACGAATGTTAATTGAGCACAACTATCCCTGGCGGTGTTGTATCCATACTTCAATGCCATTCCTCCTGAGAGCTTGCTGCAATTCCGGCTGTACCGTTAAATTGGATAGTGTCATCTCCTGCGCAGTTTTCCGACTCAGTGGATCTGCTACGACATTGGCCTTCCCAGGGTGATATAAAATCTCCACATCGAAATCCTTGAGTATCTCCAGCCAATGACTCTGCCTCATGTTTAACTCCCTCTGTGTAAAAATATATTTTAAACTCTTGTGGTCCGTAAAATCTTACAGGTAACCCCATAAAGGTAGTGTCTCCAAATCTTAAGGGCGTGAACCACTGCAGCAAGTTCCGAATCGTGCGTCGGGTAGTTCACCTCGTATAGTTTAAGTTGTCGAGAGGCGTATGCAATAACCCTATCATTTTGCATGAATACATATCCATGTCCATGCTTAGATGCATCGGTGTATATTACGAATCCCTCCGTGCCCTGTGGTAGTACCAATACTGGAGCAGTAGTTAGCTTCCTCTTCAGCTCGTCGAAGCTCTCCTGACAATCTGTTGTCCAGACAAACTTGGTACTTTTCCTTAGTAGATTCGTCAACGGCCGAGCGATACAAGAAAAAGCCTCGACGAACCGTCGATAATATCCTGCCAATCCCAGGAAACTCCTCACTTCTTTGACGTTTCTTGGTGGTTCCCAACTCATAACTGTCTCGATCTTCTGGGGGTATACCTTAACGCCTTCTGCTGAAATTACATGTCCCAGAAAGGTCACCTCCGGCATCCAGAACTCGCATTTAGAAAGTTTAGCATAAAGTTGGTGTTGCCTCAAAATGCTCAACACCTGCCTCAAGTGTTCCTCATGCTCCTGTTGGCTCCGGGAATAGATTAAAATGTCATCAATAAAAACTACCACACACTTATCGATAAATTCTGTTAGAACCTTATTCATTAACTCCATAAAAACGGCCGGGGCATTCGTCAAGCCAAACGACACCACCATGTACTCGTAGTGTCCGTATCTCGATCGAAATGCGGTCTTGGGAATATCCTCCTCTCAAATTCTCAATTGGTGATATCCAAAATGTAAATCGATCTTTGAAAGCATAGTCGCTCCCTGTAGTTGATCCAGTAAATCATCAATCCTTGGAAGTGGGTAATGGTTCTTAATAGTGACTTTATTTAGTTCTCTGTAATCGATACACAAGCGCAGAGAGTTGTCCTTTTTCTTCACAAAAAGGACCGGACCATGGCGAAGTACTCAGACAAATGATCCCCTTTTATATCAATTCTTCGAGTTGTAACTTTAATTCCTTCATCTCGACTGGTGCCATCGTGTATGGTGCTTTCGAGATAGGCGTCGTTCCTGGCTCAAGTTCAATCGAGAGATCGACCTCTCATCGTGGAGGCAACCCTGGTAATTCATCGGGAAAAACATCTGGAAATTCGCTCACCGCGGGAATATTATCAACCGATAGCTGTGATGTGTCCTCCTGAAGAATATAACAGCAATAGTACTGTAATATCCGGATTTATTACAGTGTATTTCATCTGTATTCAACCATGTATTATTTTGGATTGGTGATTTTGATTATTGGAATATGATATTTAGTGCATTGATATCTTTGTGCATAAGTATAAAAACATGCAAAATTGCTCAAGAAACCTTGTGATAGCGCACGCTAAGAATGTATCTTAACGCGCGCTATCGGGCCATTATTAGCGCACGCTATGGAGGTAGGGGTTGCGTGCGCTAAGAACTCAATTATTGAGCGGGACAGCTAACACATGCGCCAGCCGGGACATGGGTCCGGATAAGATTCCCGCTGACGCATCCGGACAAACTCTGAAGTCAACCATTATTAGCGCACGCTAAGGGATGCTTAGTAGCGTGCGCTAACTTGTCAATAATGCAGAATATTATAAATGGGACAGCAACCGCTTTGGCTTTCATTTCCTTCGTCTATACTTCACCTTTGAGAGTCCAGAGAGCAAGTATATCCCTTGTAAACACTTAGAACATATATTGGTGATCATTGAATGATTGAGTATCACTTGTGAGTGATCATTGAAGAGAAGTAACACCTTGGAGTGGCACATAACCAAACGGAGTCGGATTATACCTCGTGGTTCAGTGATTTCGGCATTCTAAGGTATGTTCAACCTATCACCAGTCTTAGATTTGGTTTTCCAATGGATACGATGATCATATTATCGAGGTATTGAATTTCATTAGTGAATTATTCAACAACATCATGTTTAGAAGATTGGAATGTCTACAAATACGATATTATTGTTGGAACCTTGAAGTTGGGATCCTAGTACTTCAAATGATGAGAGTAATATTCTGAAGTTAACAATCCGTATGATTTATGTTATCTTTGTGATCATGATTTGGAAGAGATGTTATAAGAACTTAAGGGAAGAATCATCTTAGGAAATATTCTTTCGTATAAGTCGGAATTGTTAGTTCACCTCAAGATGAAGTCTGAATATGTATAATGATAGTAGCATCTAATACATCAACCGGAGATCACCAACTTTGCATGAGAATTGTAATCAAGATGGATTATGGTGTCAAGATGATTATACGTATATTTGCATCTTGAAATTGATATCATCCTGGAGATCATTCATAAGAGTAAGAACTTGGTATTCATGGAAGTAACATGAATTATCACGAAGGATTTCATTGTTTCGAACATGGCAAGAACAGTTTACTGTTCAGCAGTAAACTGCCATGCAGAGATAGCGCACGCTATGTTATGCAGTTTAACGTGCGCTATCGAGTACTGGTTAGCGTGCGCTACGTTTGGTACGTAACGTACGCTAGACCATCAGTCGAGTCAGTTGGCTGATCAGTGAAGTACTGACCATGCATTATTAGCGTGCGCTAATATACGAGATTTAACGTGCGCTATCAAGTACGTTTAGCGTACGCAACGTTTTGGACTTAGCGTACGTTAAATCATCAGCCGAGTCAGTCGGCTGATCGATGAACCGACAACGCCCGGGTTAGCGTCGCTAGGTAGTGTGTCTGCGTCGCTAACGAGTAGCATTAACGTACGCTACATATGATTCGTAGCGTGCGTTAAACTGGCCCGCATGCATTTCGTATTAAGGACTTCCTACCGTAATTATTGAATTGTTAGGCGTTAAATGCGGCACGAAATGAATTCTGTACTATTTCTTTTGTTAAGGTTCGAGCTTATCACGTGATTGATCGAAGGGGACGACCTTCGAGTATTTTGATATTCGTGGAAGTTTATTCTTGTCAACGAACCGAGGCAAGTACTCTAAATTAGAATTGTTTATATTATGACAATTATGAGGTGATTGTATCGTGTAAATATGTTGTGAATATATGTCCACCATGTGTTGATCCGACGGAATCATCATGGGAATCTATAGTTTGTGTCTTACTGGATCGTTGGGACAGTAGTTCCACCATGTGTTGGTCCGACGGGATCATCATGGGAATCTATAGTGTCTTGTTGGATCGTTGGAATACCATCAGTATGTTGAAACTGTTATGTTATGATATGTGTTGTGGATATTCTCGTTGGAGAAACTTGTTATGATATAATTGTTGATTATATCACTGTTGTATGATTATTGTACTTGTACTAGCATCGTTGTGCTAACCCCTTCGGGGTGAACATTTGTGTATGTTCAGGATCCAGAAGAGCGGGGAAACAACCACTGGAACTGTATGACGACGAGGGTGCAGAGTGATGTCCCGACCGGGTTTATTTATCTGTTGTTTATTTGTTATTTCAATTAGTACTCGAGTACAAAGTCATTTGTGATGATTTGGATTTGTTGAAGTATTATTGAGTCTGTTGAACAATTGTACTGTTTCTGTATTTGGTCAGAACTGATGTACTGTAATTCCGTTATTTTCATTCGTTAGTACCTTTTTATGCTTGTTCAATTCTTCAGCCTTGTAAATCCTTATGTAAAGGATTTACGGCGCTGTAATATTCCCGAATATATTGGGGGTGTTACAGAATATGGTATCGATACAGAGGTACATGTCCGGTTTTGAATGTCCCACTCTCCGCCAATACCAAGATAAGGCGTTGGCGTACGAAATAAAAGAAGCAGCAATGGAGAAGTTTATGGAGTCGAAGAAACAGAAAGTCTCTGGTACTTTTACAGAGCACAAGAGCAGTGGGCCCCGCAAGGCCCAGTCTTCTTTTTCTTTCAAGAAACCTCCGCACCCAGCTAAGAGTGGAAAGAATTACGGAACAATGTCACCACGACGGATACGGCTAGGAAGTGCTTTAACTGTGGTCGACCAGTCCACCTTTGGCGTGATTGTTTGCGCACTCCGGTTATATGTTTTGAGTGCAGACAGGAAGGGCACAGTGCGACGTTTTGTAAGGACGACACTAAGTACAATGGAACCCGCTCATCACGGCCCGATTCGGAAAGGAAGCCGGTGTCCAATGAGACGCGCAAAGTGTTCGATGCCTCGGAATTTTGGCCGCAGGCGGCGAGAGGACAATGGGACCGAAAGGGGACATCGAGTGCGGATCTGTTCCCCACGTTTGTATGAGATGAGGAGGACAGATGATCGGGATCTTCTTTGCCGCATCGTGTCTTGTCCAAATCTTTTCCCGGCCGATTAAGCGTTTTGTTCGATACAGAGCTACACATTCTTTCATATCTTTGTCTTGTGTAAATCGTTTGAATATTTCCGGTTTTTATACTTGTGAACCTTATGTTGTTGGTTTACCGAGTGGAGAGAGAATTGTCGGAAATTTAGAAACTAGAAATTTCCCTGTATCATTTGGGGGCGTAGAGTGGCTCTCAAATCGATCGTGATAGAAATGCAAGGAGATGACCTGATACTCGGAGACGATTGGCTTAATCGGTATGGAGCAATTGTAGACTACCGAAGGAGGAATATTTCACCGATCGCCGATGATGGCTCCAAAGTCTTGTTCAAGGATGGAAACCAGGAAGCTCGGGAAAATTGATCAAAGCGATGAAAGCTGTCAGATTGTTGAAACAAGGTCAGATCGTGCTGGTGTTATGCAATGAAGAAAGAAGACGAAATGGTGGAACTTTCATCTATTCTGTTGTGAGCGAATTTCCGGATGTATCTCCTGATGAATTACCTGGGCTACCTCCACGAAGGGATGTAGAATTTACTATTGAGCTGGAACCTGGAGCGACCCCAATTTCTAAGGCGCCGTATCGTATGGCACCTACTGAGATGTACGAATTGAAGAAGCAGCTGGAGGAGTTACTGGACAAGGGCTATATTGACCAAGCGTTTCACCACGGGAGCGCCGATTCTTTTGTCCGAAAGAAGGATGGATCGCTCCGACTGTGTATTGACTATCGAGAGCTGAACAAGATGACGATTAAGAACAAATATCCGTTACCACGGATTGATGATCTGTTTGACCAGCTGCAAGGGGCAACGGTATTTTCTAAAATTGATCTGAGATCAGGATACCATCAACTGAGGATTAAGGAGTCTGATGTTCCGAAATCAGCGTTCAGAACTCGCTACGGGCATTATGAGTTTGTGGTGATGCCGTTTGGTCTCACTAACGCACCTGCTGTATTTATGCAATTGATGAACAGAGTGTTCAATGAATTTTTGGACAAATTTGTGGTCGTGTTTATTGTGAAATCACTGGTGTATTCTAAGAGTCCTAAGAACATGCGCAGCATTTGCGGATTGTATTGGAACTTTTGAGAAACGAGCAATTGTACGCCAAACTTTCTAAGTGTGAATTCTGGCTAAAGGAAGTAATGTTCCTCGGCCATGTGGTGTCAGCTAAAGGAGTCCGAGTAGATCCTCAGAAGATCGAAGCAATATTGGATTGGAAGCCTCCAAAGAATGTGAAAGAGGTCCGAAGCTTCTTAGGACTTGCTGGATATTATCGTCGATTCGTGGAAGGGTTTTCTAAAATTTCCCGCCCACTTACTCGACTTTTGCAGAAAACTCAAAAGTTTGAGTGGAACGAGTCGTGTCAGACTAGTTTTGATGAGTTAAAGAAGAGATTGACGACGGCACCGATTCTATCACTTCCGCAGGGAACTGAAGGATTCATAGTTTACAGTGATGCTTCGAATCAAGGACTTGGGTGCGTGTTGATGCAGAATGATAAGGTGATCGCTTATGCGTCGCGACAACTGAAACCTTATGAAGTGAATTACCCGACACATGATTTGGAGCTAGCGGCGGTGGTTTTGCCTTGAAGTTCTGGAGGCATTATCTGCAGGACTCACTGCGGATCTTTACGGATCATAAGAGTCTCAAGTACATATTCGATCGTAAAGAGTTGAACATGCGGCAAAGAAGATGGTTAGGCCGATTAAGGACTATGACTTGGAGATTTTATATCATCCAGCAAAGCAAATGTAGTGGCCGATGCACTTAGCCGCAAGCCTGTCTCTATTCGAGATCTTTGGACGCCGACATCCCAACTTAGCCTTCAACGAGAGATGATTCGTGAAGGAATTGAGGTATGGTTACAAAGAGTCAAGGACAATCTGTGCGTGATGGAGATAACTTCATCTTTAACGAAGAAATCAAATCTAGACAGTAGATGATCCTCCGATGGTTCGGTTACATGATGAAGTGATCAAAGGAAAGGCCCCGGATTCATAATTCATGACGATGGAGTTTTGAGATTTCAGAACCGACTCTGCGTTCCCGATGTTGATGTTCTGAAACAGACGATTATGAAGGAAGCTCATAGTTCGCCCTATTCTATCCACCCGGGCACCAGTAAAATGTATAAGGACTTGAAGCAGAATTTCTGGTGGGGCAACATGAAGCAAGACGTAGCGGACTATGTTTCGAAATGCTTGACTTGTCAGCAGGTTAAGATCGAGCATCAACGGCCTGCTGGAATGTTGAAGCCGCTCCCGATTCCTGAATGGAAGTGGGAGGACATAGCAATGGACTTTATCACTAATATGCCGAAAACCAGGACAGGAATAAACATGATTTGGGTGATAGTTGATCGTTTAACCAAATCGGCTCATTTTTTAGGCATTAAGGATACGTGGGGACCAGAGAGGTTGGCACGAGTCTTTATTTCGGAGATAGTTCGATTGCATGGTACGCCGAAGACCATTGTTTCTGATCGAGACGGCCGTTTTGTGTCTCACTTTTGGAAGGCAGTTCATAAGGCCTTGGGGACCGAATTGAACTTCGATCTGACTTATCACCATGATCGACGGACAATGCAGAGAACTATACAAACGGTGGAAGATATGCTAAGGGCACATGCCTTAGATTGGTCAAACGATTGGGAAGTTCATCTACCGTTGATTGAATTTACCTACAATAATAGTTGGCATGCTTCCATTAAGATGGCACCATTTGAGGCATTATACGGAAGGAGATGCGAGATCGCCCCTATCTTTGGGGACGATTCATCGGACTTGATCGAACAGAACGAGTTGATCGAGCGGACTCGAGAGAAGATAGCCTTGATTCGTGAAAGGCATTAGCGCCCAGTCGCGAAATCCTATGCGGACGTACGCCGCCGTCCATTGGAGTTCAAGATCTTTGAGATCACGTACTTTTGAAAGTTTCTCCTACTCGGGGAATCTTTCGTTTCGGAAAGAAAGGAAAGCTGAGTCCGAGATATATCGGACCATTTGAAATCCTCGAGAGAGTTGGGGAGTTGGCATACAGATTGGCATTGCCGCCGTCATTGTGTCATGTTTATAACGTGTTCCACGTATCCCAGTTACGGAGATATATACCAGATCCCAGTCATATCATTGATTTCGGCGAGATTGAAGTCGAGCAGGATGGGACATTTGAAGAAAGACCAGTCAAGATACTCGAGAGTCGAGTCAAGCAACTGAGGAACAAGTCAATCGTTTTGGTCAAAGTTCAGTGGTCACGTCACGGAATGGAAGAAGCCACTTGGGAAACAGAAGCTGATATGAAGTCTAGATATCCCGAGTTATTTTCGTCTTGAGTTTCGGGACGAAACTCCTTTTTAGTAGGAGAGTATGTAATATCCGGATTTATTACAGTGTATTTCATCTGTATTCAACCATGTATTATTTTGGATTGGTGATTTTGATTATTGGAATATGATATTTAGTGCATTGATATCTTTGTGCATAAGTATAGAAACATGCAAAATTGCTCAAGAAACCTTGTGATAGCGCACGCTAAGAATGTATCTTAACGCGCGCTATCGGGCCATTATTAGCGCACGCTATGGAGGTAGGGGTTGCGTGCGCTAAGAACTCAATTATTGAGCGGGACAGCTAACACATGCGCCAGCCGGGACATGGGTCCGGATAAGATTCCCGCTGACGCATCCGGACAAACTCTGAAGTCAACCATTATTAGCGCACGCTAAGGGATGCTTAGTAGCGTGCGCTAACTTGTCAATAATGCAGAATATTATAAATGGGACAGCAACCGCTTTGGCTTTCATTTCCTTCGTCTATACTTCACCTTTGAGAGTCCAGAGAGCAAGTATATCCCTTCTAAACACTTAGAACATATATTGGTGATCATTGAATGATTGAGTATCACTTGTGAGTGATCATTGAAGAGAAGTAACACCTTGGAGTGGCACATAACCAAACGGAGTCGGATTATACCTCGTGGTTCAGTGATTTCGGCATGCTAAGGTATGTTCAACCTATCACCAGTCTTAGATTTGGTTTTCCAATGGATACGATGATCATATTATCGAGGTATTGAATTTCATTAGTGAATTATTCAACAACATCATGTTTAGAAGATTGGAATGTCTACAAATACGATATTATTGTTGGAACCTTGAAGTTGGGATCCTAGTACTTCAAATGATGAGAGTAATATTCTGAAGTTAACAATCCGTATGATTTATGTTATCTTTGTGATCATGATTTGGAAGAGATGTTATAAGAACTTAAGGGAATAATCATCTTAGGAAATATTCTTTCGTATAAGTCGGAATTGTTAGTTCACCTCAAGATGAAGTCTGAATATGTATAATGATAGTAGCATCTAATACATCAACCGGAGATCACCAACTTTGCATGAGAATTGTAATCAAGATGGATTATGGTGTCATGATGATTATACGTATATTTGCATCTTGAAATTGATATCATCCTGGAGATCATTCATTAGAGTAAGAACTTGGTATTCATGGAAGTAACATGAATTATCACGAAGGATTTCATTGTTTCGAACATGGCAAGAACAGTTCTTGCTCGGCTGAAAGCGCCATGCGAATAGCGCACGCTATGTTATGCGGTTTAACGTGCGCTATCGAGTCTTGGTTAGCGTGCGCTACGTTGGTACGTAACGTCGCTAGACCATCGATCAGTCGATTGGTGATCGGTGAAATCTTGACCATGCATTATTAGCGTGTGCTAATATACGAGATTTAACGTGCGCTATCAAGTACGTTTAGCGTACGCAACGTTTTGGACTTAGCGTACGTTAAATCATCAGCCGAGTTAGTCGACTGATCAGTGAGGCACTGACAACGCCGGGTTAGCGTACGCTAGGCAGTGTGTACTGCGTACGCTAACGAGTAGCATTAACGTACGCTACATATGATTCGTAGCGTGCGTTAATCTGTCGCATGATTTCGTATTAAGGACTTCCTACCGTAATTATTGAATTGTTAGGCGTTAAATGCGGCACGAAATGAATTGTACTATTTCTTTTGTTAAGGTTCGAGCTTATCACGTGATTGATCGAAGGGGCGACCTTGAGTATTTAGATATTCGTGGAAGTTTATTCTTGTCAACGAACCGAGGCAAGTACTCTAAATTAGAATTGTTTATATTATGACAATTATGAGGTGATTGTATCGTGTAAATATGTTGTGAATATATGTCCACCATGTGTTGATCCGACGGGAATCATCATGGGAATCTACACTGTGTGTCTGTTTGGATCGTTGGACAGTAGTTCCACCATGTGTTGGTCCGACGGGATCATCATGGGAATCTATATTTGTGTCTGTTGGATCGTTGGAATACCATCGGTATGTTGAAGCTGTTATGTTATGATATGTGTTGTGGATATTCTCGTTGGAGAAACTTGTTATGATATAATTGTTGATTATATCACTTGTATGATTATTGCACTTGTACTAGCATCGTTGTGCTAACCCCTTCGGGGTGAACATTTGTGTATGTTCGGGATCCGGAAGAGCGGGAAACAACCACTTTAGGCTGTATGACGACGAGGGTGCAGAGTGATGTCCCGACCGGGTTTATTTATCTGTTGTTTATTCGTTATTTCAATTAGTACTCGAGTACAAAGTCATTTGTGATGATTTGGATTTGTTGATGTATTATTGAGTCTGTTGAACAATTGTACTGTTTCTGTATTTGGTCAGAACTGATGTACTGTAATTCCGTTATTTTCATTCGTTAGTACCTTTTTATGCTTGTTCAATTCTTCAGCCTTGTAAATCCTTATGTAAAGGATTTACGGCGCTGTAATATTCCCGAATATATTGGGGGTGTTACAAGTACATTCCTCGATCGTGACAAGATACTCCTGCTGTAAGGATACCGAGGGACCCCTTAGTACTAAAGTGTTCTCGGCCTCTGATTATGTGAGTGGCACTGTCACGAGTCGTAATGGAAACGGTCAGGTGATAGGTGTCTAATATTGTCCTGTGCATTGTCATCCAGTCCATGCCCAAAATAACGTCTTCGTTCTGGAGTGGAAAAACCATGATATTTGCTATCCAGCCCTGATCACTAATGCGGATCGGGCAGTCTCGAACTTTCAAATTACCCCCCCACCCTGCTACCCTCGGGTATCTTAACAGTAAAAGATTCACAAGGTACACAAGGAAGGTTCAAGCGGTTAACACATTCCACGGATATAAAAGAGTGCGTCGCTCCAGTATCACATAGTACATGAACAGGTTGGGAATTAATAAGAAGTGTACCTGAAACAGCAGGTGCAGTCCGGTCATCAGTAGCCCTCAGCTCGAATACGCGGGATGCCAGTGTTCCCGAGGAGGGTGCAGTGCCTCCCCCGCGCCCATGTCCTCTTCCAGCACCGTATGGAGGAGTTTGGTAAGGTGGAGATCGATGATCGGACACGGCGGATGCTCTGGACGTCTGTACCGAACCTTGCTGTCTCTGAGGAGCTGAATTTGGTGCAGGATTTACCCGTGAACAGTATCGAGACATATGCCCACCCCTTCCGCATGAAAAACACTTTGTAGCCACCTTACGACACTGACTCATGGTATGCCCCGCTATGCCACAATTGAAACAGTTCCCGCGAGGGGACCCATCAGATGCCCCTTTCTGTTGGAACGAAACTGCTGATTTAGAGGAGAACCCAATTCCCAAGTTCATTCTACTGGTGCTCCCGGACTGATTAGATGTCTTATGCTTCTTTTGGTTATGCCCGATATCCGAAGTGACAATCGTACCGGCGTATGCTGTGACCACGTCCTCGTATGCACTCAGAGTGGTGCAGTGAAATCCAGTCGCGTAACGTTGAACATCTTCCGGTAGCCATTGAGCAAGATGGCAAATTTGTTGATCTTCGGATGGAACCATCTGTGCGACATAGCTTAGTTCGGTCCTGTAAGCTCTAATGATTTCTGGTACCGGCAAGTTCTGAGGTCCTGCACTGAAGAAACTCCAAGCTCGAGCAGTCTGAGCTGACCGGGGGCAGTACTCGCCTCTCAATAGTTTGGAAAACTTGGTCCACCCGATGACTCTGTCCTTCGGCTTATAGGTTCCCCACCATCGGGCTGCGGTGTCACGGAGCTAGTTGATTCCGAGCGGTACTTTTCGGTTCCCTAGGCAACCGATCACCTCGAAGGCAGTCTCCATCTCGGAGATCCAATCGTCTACATGCTTATCCCCTGATCCGTTAAATAATTGTGGTCTGGCCTTCAGCATCTCTCCCAGCCAACGGTCCTTCCCGGTGTTCTCTTATATGTTAATGACCGGTACCTGTTCTGCCCGGTTGACCTGAGCGATCCCGATAGCAATGGCCTGGGCGAGGGTCTGAATGAAGGCTGGATCCAATCCCATGTTGTTCTGGTTTTCTGCCTCCTGTTCATTCTGATTAATGGGCGATGGCTGATTTCCGGCTGGATTAGTTTCACTGGTGTTCCTGTCTTCCTGCTGATTCATAGCGGAACCCTATGCATCGTTTACGTTCCTCCTAGCTCCACGATGTGCCATTAGTGATAATCGTTCGATCTATAAGGTCAATCTAGTACAAACATTCTCTGAGTTCTTACTGAATTCAAACATTATACCTGATTCTCAAGAGCTTACGTGTATTTTACCTCGACATTCCTCGAGGAGTTTCGATCGTCAGGAGTATTGAACTTTTGAAGGTAAAACGTTTTCAAAATATTTTGATATAATTTTCCACGTGAGTGTTCGTCTCTGATACCATTTTCTGTAACACTCCCAAAATTTAACCGGGATGCCACAGTGCCGTGAATCCCGAGTGGGACCCACAAGGCAAGTTTTAAAAGGGTTTCAAAACAATTTATTCAACAAGTGGTTTGTGAAAGTATTCTTATGAAAGCATTCGTACGAACTGAAATACAAAGGAAAATAATGTCCGTACATAAGGGTATTACACAACGTGGAATGTTCGAACTTTATTTCAAGAAAATAACGGGCCTTCTTCCCAAAACTTCTCAAGCCTGACCGGAACCTTCAGGAACATATTCAACAAATTTTCCTGACACGACGCATCGTGTCAGTCAACATAGGTCAGACAAAACGAACCAAATTCATCGATAGAATCAGATAAATCCATAGAATAATGTTATCATCGAATCTTCAACGTAATCTCTTTTATCAGCACATAACTCCCAAGGTCGCAACCAAGGGTCACAGAAGCATCTACACAGGAATACTCCGGACGTGGGTACCATTCAGGTTTTATCCCGCAACACAGTTCGACAAGATAAATCAACATATAAACTCCCAAGGCCGCGGCCAAGGGTCGCGGAAGCATCTACACAGGAATACTCCGGACAACATAAATAAAACGAGCACCGCTCCACAGATAATAACACATGTAATATTCTGAAACGTTAAGAGATATAGTCCGAGCAAGATTCACTTGCCTCAAGTCCGACGAGAGTTACTCCCTTGATAACACAACAGCTCGATCGACCACACCTGGAAGCTCAACCTATTACATGTTCGTCGACTAATACCTTATGGTAATAATGATGATTAACGAAAATTTCCCCGTCCCGTTAGGATTCTAAACCTGGTTGTTCATGTCGTCGGGACTAAAAATTTTCTGTTTTTAACCACAATGCACATTACTAAATTCCCCAGTCCGCCATATTACAATTTATCATCTCGTTGATCCACAATGTTCTAATACAACATTCCTACGTTGTGATTATGACTAATAGCCACCGTAATTACATCACTTACTGTAATTCGAATTTCTAGAATAGAACGATTAAGCACTAATCTCTCGAAATCCTAACATGTTCGAATACCTATCCGAGTTGATAATCATTAATTAGTTCATCAAGAATTATCAACGGGTTTATAACATGATAGTAGGATTATAATTGCAATCTTCAACAAGGCGATCCTAAGGTGTTGGTGATTTACAAATTCGATTGTGAGTTTCCACAATCCAACTACGAGAACTACTATCATTCATTCAAATTACTAGCTTGATAGGTTACGATTAAAAATTGTGATAGTTTTCCACTGGTTCGATCATCATCGAAAGTTCTTAAACTACCCAAGGCATCCGAAATTTAGTATGACTCGTATAACAACACTGAAATGAATTTAAGATTCGAAGAACTTACCTTAATTGACAAGAGACGAAGAAGAACGATGAAGGATGAAGAAGAACGGGAGGATAACAACTTCAAGACCTTCCTCGGATCTTGACCAACACGCCCTAACAAGATAGCACTTGATTAGGGAGGTTAAAATCGGTTTATGGGTGGAGGAAGACAGTGTACAAGAGGGAGGGACAATTTTTGGGTCGGAAGAAATGAAGGGAAGGGTGTCCTTTATATAAATTCAGAATGGCTTTACGTACGTTAGGCCTAAAGCATTACGTACGTAAGACATGTTATGTACGTTAACGTACATAAGGAAAGCCCAGATCTCACTGACCGAAATAACACCTATCGTTACGTACGTAACGAGGACCGGTTAACGTACGTAGCACCCGTTGACTTTGCCTGTCGCTGTCGCGCCGAAAGCTGGTCTGACTATGCAGAACATCCAATGAAGATTCCCGTCCGAAGACCGAAGATTGCGTTACGTACGTAAGGTATAACCTTTAGCATACGTAATGTTACCACACTTAGCGTATGTAATACTTAGCGGATAGCGTATGTAAGGTTCAGTTGTTCACTAAGTTATTATCACATTAATTCCTTATAACGCGACTCCCCTTCAATCTCGTCGAGCGATTTCTCGGGGAACAAGACATTGGCCACCGTCATATTCGCACCGATAATCGCCCAACGATATCAAGGTATGTCACCGACAAATCATCAATCATCACATAATCACATCACAAAATAACAAATGCGGACAACTTTATTCATGATAATGCGGTCCAAACATACATAAAAACACATTTATCGCAATGGAGTACATTTATTCAATTATATAGTAGAAAAAGAAACGAGGTGCTCAACGTGAAACAACATGTAATACTGGTGGTATTACACCCCTGGATTTGTGGTTCACGAGGACGGACTGATACGCTTCTAAAATCGTGTTTGTGTACCGGCAGATGAAGAGTTGAGGAAAACTATTCTAAAGGAGGCTCATGCTACCCCATATTCCATTCACCCGGATCGAACAAAATGTATAAGGATTTGAAGCCGTATTATTGGTGCGGTAACATGAAATGGGAAGTTGCAGAATTCGTTTCGAGGTGTTTAACCTGTCATCAGGTCAAGATTGAGCATCAACGATCAGCGGGCGTGTTAAAAACACTCCCGATTCCCGAGTGGAAGTGGGAAGACATATCGATGGATTTTATTACTAGCTTGCCGACGATCCATCGAGGTATGAACACGATTTGGGTGATTGTGGATCGACTGACCAAATCAGCCCACTTCTTGGAGATTAAGGATATGTGGGGTCCTGAGATGTTGGCCCAATTGTTCATTAAAGAGATTGTGAGGCTGCATGGTACCCCCAAAAGTATTGTATCAGATCGTGACAGACAATTCGTATCACATTTCTGGAAGGCAGATCATCGTGCGATGGGTACACAGTTGAACTTCAGTACGACATTTCATCCTCAGACCGACGGTCAGTCTGAGAGGACTATTCAAACTCCGGAGGATATGTTGAGGACGTGTGCTCTCAATTGGAAGTACGATTGGGAAACCCAACTACCGTTGGAGGAATTCACATATAATAACAGTTGGCATGCCTCGATCAAGATGGCACCTTATGAGGCATTGTATGGCCGTCGTTGTAGGTCCCCTCTGTGTTGGGACGACTTATCTAAATCCATTGGTACGGAGCCTGATATGTTGTTATCATCCCGCGAGAAGGTTGCTCTGATTAAGAGTCGTCTATTAACGGCTCAGAGCCGCCAGAAATCGTATGAAGATAATCGTCGTCGACCACTCGAGTTTGAGGTTGGTGATCATGTACTGGTAAAAGTGTCCCCGACTCGAGGCGTTTTCTGATTCGGGAAGAGAGGCAACCTGAGCCCGAGGTATATTGGTCTGTTTGAGATTTTGGAACGTGTACGCGACCTAGCCTATTGTTTGGCGTTACCACCAGCCTTGAGTCGGATTCACAACGTATTTCATGTATCTCAGTTGAGGAAGTATGTTGCTGACCCGAGCCACATTATTCGATTCGACGAGGTCGAGATAGCCGATGACCATTCGTACGAAGAACGTCCTGTGCGGATACTTTAGAGGAGAGTCAAACTGTTTAGGAACAAGGCGATCCCCTTATTAAAGATTCAATGGTCAAGACACGGAATCGAGGAGGCTACGTGGGAAACTGAGGATAGTATGCGAGAGAGATACCCCGAGTTGTTTACCCCTTAGTTTCGAGGACGATACTCCTTTTAAGGGGGGGAGTATGTAATACCCACATAAACTCTCGTCTTTACTATTGTATTCTTCGATTAAATCGAGCATTGTCATACCCTATCCGTGTTTATTGTAATGAGTATATTGATGAGTTATGTTAAATTGAATTGTTGATCTTAGTCGTTCACGCTATAGTTGATTATTAGATGTTAAGTGGAGAATTTCATTTTTTTACTTGTTGTTGCCCTTAGCATGCGCTAACACATTACCTTTTACGTATGCTATGTACATAGCATTATGTACGTAACACTCCTATGTTAACGTACGTAATGCGGGGTATCAATCAGCAGATCACCTTTCGGAGGGTGGGACCGAGCATGTAGGCAGTGGTCGGGAGTCGATCGTGATAGCCTAGTCAACGGCCATTACATACGTAATGGCTATGCCTTAGCGTACGTAATGTACAAGAGCTTTACGTACGTTTATTTTGGCAACGTACGTAAGAACATGTGTATTTTGAGTCAGTAGCATCTGGGAACCTCTTACGTACGTAATGCTCATAAGGTTACGTACGTAATGTTTGTAATGTACGTTAATCTTTAGCTATAGAGTACGTAATTCTGAATTCGGGTTATTAAGGTATGGCTTGCCTTTCATTTTTCTTCTCAAACTAACTCAACCATCCCTCTGAGAAACCGATTCCCCACCTTGTCAAATCGATTTCTGCCCTTTCCATCTTGTGTTGGAGCTTCGTCACTTGGATTGTGGCTTGGAGATTAGGAGATTGAAGTGTTGGTGTTGTTCTTCATTTTGAGGTTGGTTTTTTCTTTAACTCGTATTGAATCCATGCTTTTGATGATATTAGTATTAAACACTTCGTATAATGTTAGATTAATCTAGTATAAACATGATAGTTACTAGAATCATGTTCAAACTAAGTGAAGAACAATATAAGGAATATTAGTATCACTTCTTGATGTATGATAACTTCATAGCATAGTTGTGTTGATTATGTTGGATAAAACCTGATTAATAACATGACAATAGGAAGATGATTTTGATCTTGACACTTAGAACTTGTAAGTAAGGAATCCCTAATGACTAGAGGTGTTAGATTCTAATCTGGTCTTGAATGTTTAGTTAATCCTTGAGAGATAACATGGAACTATGTTTTGGCCTTACGAAATTGATACATTCGTGATGAATTTGATAAGTCGATGAAATGGATTGTTTAAATGTTAAGATTGAATGATGTTATGTTTAGAGTTTCAAACATCCTAAATGATATAACTAGGTTTTGAGCAATTTCTTCAAGGGAAACTAATGGATTTTGGTAGAACACAAACATAACCTTCATATATTCAAGTTAATCAAATGTGTTGATAACATAAGAAGGTGTTAACCACTACATTAATATGTTGATAGTGTTCTTAGGACGACTATAACGATTATGGGTGATAATGATGCGGTAGAATTAATGGCCGAATTCAATTACGTTGATCCTCGTGTATTAGGAGACATAAATTAGGATGATGTTCTTATTATGCTTAAAACTTAAAGTTATGATTTCATTTCTGGATTGGCTTAACGTAATCATTGGAAATATGATGAAGAATGTAAATAAACACAAACTTTTAACATGTTCAACATTAATTGGAAGTGTTGATGGATTGGGAGTATGCTTAATCATCATAGTATTACAATTGATAATGTTCTTGACTTCAAATGCTTGGCATTAATATTAGAATATGTGGGCGAATCTAATAAACTCGATATATGATAATTTGTAATTGGAGTGTTAGAATGTTCGATAGGATAGTTGAACTATTCGAGTAAAGTTACGAATATTGTTTCTATGAATTAATACCATTATCGTACGAATGTGTTGTTGAATGAATTATGTTTCATTCAAGGTTGCTTGTTCAAGTGAGTATTGTTAGACGAAGATACCGTTCGTTTGTTCATTCAAAGAAGGATTATTCATCTACGGAATTGAGGCAAGTTATCTTGCTTGGTTATAATGATGGTTGAATTCTTGTGATTATTATGCGTTTCGTGTATATGAAATGTTCTGTGAATCTATGATTCATGTAGGATTTTTAGACGGGCACTTTATGGTCATGCGTGGATGTTTCCACATTAGATCGTGCACACGAGACGTAGTTCGTGAGGATAATTAGGTACATCGTCCCACATATATTCTGGATTCCATATACGGGGTGGACATGTGCACGGACACATTTCCGGATCGGGCGTACTGTGACGTCCGTCTTGAGCCATATTATTTGGTCGTTCGTATGTTGGATATGTTCGACAGTTGGGACTGACTGTTTATACGCCTGTGGGGTATATTAAATTGTCGGTTGTTTCTTTGAGATCCGTATGTATATGAATTATATAATGCCATGAGAATTATTATCATGTATAGCTGAGCCCGTGGTTTGGGCGCAATACTTGTATTTCAGGACGAGGAAAGGGCAAGGCACAGGAAGAGCACGATGGCGGTGGAGGGTTTTGAAGGATGCTAATTCGGGGCCCCCCCGAGTCTTTTGATGTTCGGTTATGTCTTACTGTGATTTTTCATTTTATTTTATTTCGTATGAATGTATTATTATTTGTCATTTTATTTTATTTCGTATGAATGTATTATTATTTGTAAGGTATTTTCCATCTCCATATGGTCTATACCGAATTTGGATCCTGTGTACGGTAGTGTGAGTTGACATATATGAATTATACTCCATATCGGGGTTTTGATTAATAAACGTGGTTCGGTACCGCGTCTATGGACGTTAAAATTTATGTTGTGATCTCTCCTGGTGGGTCCCAGTGGGGGTCCATGGCACTGTAATGGCCGCCGTTTTCGGGGTGTTACAGAAGATGGTATCGGAGAGTCTTTTTCTTTTGAGTCATTGTAGATCGAACTAGCATCAAGAGAACCTTCGTGCCACGTGTGACCTGTGCAAGTGCCTGACCCGTCGAATACGGGATGTTTCTCATAAGCTATGATTTGATTACTGGCATAATATTGATGGACGAATCGATCTCTTTGTCAATCTTGGCATTCGAGAATGTGTGGTAAGATTCACCTGTTTGATTTTCTGAGGAAATCCTAAATTGAGTATGTAATCAAAACTGTTTAGATTTGATATCGATATGATATTTTGTGTGATACTCGTAATTGTTTATGTAGTCGCATTTTTTTTTGCTATTAACTTAGCATAGGTTCGTAATCTGGCCGTAAGAATGTAAATTGAACTGTGCTTACGATTATTGTTTGACCCTTTCAGTATGGAACGTAATTTGAGAGGCCGTGGTAGGGGGGTCGAGGCCGCGGAAGGGGCCGAATCCCGAGGCCACGCGCTAACACGCGTACGAATGGGGGACAAAGCTCGGTGGGGAGTGATTCACCTAATAGGAGCCAGTCCCACCACACCAAACGGCATGAGGGTGCCCATGTCGACCCTTATGTGATTATGCAGGGTATGATGACCTAGATGACCCAAATGGGTCAGATGATAGAAGTTATGCAGAGGAATACTACAAATGGACAACAGCAGGGACAGCAGCCTCCGCCTCCAGTGCACGGCGAAATTGTGAGCCGCATCATTAATGACATATCGCGACAACGACCTCCGACATTTGAAGGCTCTTCTGAGCCTGCCGACATAGTACACTGGATAGAGCATTTTGAGAAGCTGTTCAAAATGGTGGAATGCCCAGAAGAGAACCGAGTTCCTGTGGCAGCTTACTACCTAAGCAAGGGTGTCCATACTTGGTGGCTTTCTGTGAGGCCTGCTGATGGCTCGAGTACTTGGGAGGAATTCAAAAATCTTATGCTAGACCGTTACTCGTGTGCGGTGCGGCAGAGACTGCCCAGTAGTCTGCCTGTTCCGCACGAGTTCCGCACGAGCGCCGGCTCATGCGCCCTGCTCGTGCGCACCTGGCCGGCCGGTGCCCAGCCGCCAAGACTCGACGACCCGATTTTCCAAAAACGCACAGAACGAACATGACGAAATGCTCGTGGACAACATCATCGATCTGAAACGAAACACCATGCAACAAATAATCACATGCAACTATATAAACACAAAAATCAATCATCGAGAAAAATAATACCGACACTCGGCAACCGAGAAATATCCGGAATAATCTAAAATAACCAGAACAAAAATTTCGGATATTACACTAGACATATTAGCTTTCATAGCTATGGTTCTTTCTTTCGGTTTCGGCTTGGCCTTCCGAGATTTAAGAACTATCTCGTAATTTATTAGCGATTCGACGAGGGTGTTAAAATCAAGATTATTTAAATATTTCGATTCCATAATCACCGTAACCGTCCCGTCCCATTCAACAGGTGGCTTTCTTAGCGTGCGTTACACTATATAAATAGCGTATGTTAGCTGCTCCATTTAGCGTGTCATAGTTTTGCTTACTAGCGTGCGTTATCTGCTTGTTTTGCCCAGCTAGATGCGTCTTCGTCTTCTTTGTTGTTTTGCTTCGATCTATTGTTGTTTTCTTTGATCAATAACACATCAATAACTCATCATCAAAACTATTTTATACTTATTTGGATCAGAATATTCCAACAATCTCCTCCTTTTTGATGATGATAAAACAACAATCGATGAGATTTTATACCTGCAAAAATATAAATAATTTTACAGATCAAAGTTTTCGGCTTTCTCTATTTCGTTAGTTTTCTTCTCCTCATCTTTTATTTTCTCCTTTTCGACTCCTTCTCATTTTTTTACTTCTTCTTTTCATTTCGACTTTCTTCTCTTTCGTCTTTTCCCCCCTTTCATGATCAGGATATTTTTCCCATCATTCTTCCATGACTCGTATTTTCCTTCTCCCATCATTTTTCTCGACTTTATCTCCCCCTTTTTGTCATAATCAAAAGGTGCATAATAAATTAAAAAATTGATACATTAAATATGACAAATAACGGGTAAAACTCCCGCTGAAAAATAGATTTCCCATTTCAAAAAAATATAACTTCCCCTGAGTTAAATACTAATAAAAAATATCAAAAGATATCGATTGATGAAATATATTAATTTTGATTTATGGGGATCCATCCGAGAGTTGTTTTTTCTTTTGAAACATAGACGATATTCGGTATTGTGGTTCCTTTAGGAATCCGAACTTTTTTAATTTTTATCGTCCGTCTTGGGCTTTTGCAATTCGAGACGTCATGCCCAATTTTTAAACATTTACCACATCGGGATATTTTAAAATTAAGGATTCGGTTTTATCACACGGTTTGAATCCTACCCCCTCTTTATTTAATGGAAATTTTTGAACGGAAAGCATTTGTTCAAATTTGTCATTTCCGAAAGAAAATTTATTCGTTAAATCCTTTAGCTCGTTTTGAACTTTTAAAAGATCATTCTTTAAATTAAATTCATTTTCAAGACATTTAGAATGATCGGTTTGAATAAATTTCTCTTTTTTCATTTATTTTGGAAATTTCGTTTTCCAATAATTTCTTTTTCGCCTTCAGGGGTTTATTATCACTTAAAGCATTTTGAAAATCTGTATGTAAAAGTTCGAATGCTTCAAATAGTTCATCTTGGGATGAAGTACTAACCTGGCTCTCGACGTCACTTTCGTCGAATGAACTCCTAGCCATGAGTGGGAGGTTATTTTGAATAAATTTATCGTCATCCTCTTCGTCACTCCATGTTGCTATAAGCACTTCCTTCTTGGAAGTTGATGCTCGGAAATTCTTGCAAAGTGGTCTGGTTTACCACAGTTTCGACAGTTATTATCGAGTTTCTTTGTCTCGCTCGATTTGATGTCTTTCCTTCCCCGATTTAATAAGTCTTGGAACTTATTTATATTCTTGGCATAATATGCCGATTCTTCATCATATTCGTCCACCGGGATGATTTCTTCTCTAGCCATATTAGCTTTCATAGCTATGGTTCTTTCTTTCGGTTTCGGCTTGGCGTTCCAAGATTTAAGAACTATCACATAATTTATTAGCGATCCGATGAGGGCGTTAAAATCAAGATTATTTAAATATTTTGATTCCATAATTGCCGTAACCGTCCCGTCCCATTCAACAGGTAGTGATCGTAGAATTTTCTTAACTTTTTCCCTACTTGTTAATGGTTTCCCAAAACAAGGTAGTCCATTTGTGATGACTGAAAATCGGTCGAGCATATTGGTAAGGGACTCTTCACTCTTTATCATAAATAGCTCATAGTCGTGGATGAGCATATTTATTTTCGTCTCCTTGACTTGAGATGTTCCTTCATGAGTTACCTCAAGCATTTTCCAAATTTCTTTGGCACTTTCGCACGAGGATATCCGGTTGTGTTCTTCCGGATTTAAAGTACAATATAATAATTGCGTTGCTTTGCAATTATAGTGATTATTTTTCCAATCCTCATCATTATAATCTCCGAAGCTTTTGAGAGAGCCGTCCGGTTTTGTAGGAATTTTCGGACCTAGGCAAATAACCTTCCAAAGCTCGATGTCATAAGCTCGGATAAAAATAGACATCTTCTTCTTCCACGTCATAAAATTCGATCCATCAAAGAATGGAGGTCGATTTAAGGCAAGGCCTTCGACCGGGGCAAATTGAAATGCCATAGGATCTTTTTCTCCTCAGATGTTAAGCCGCTTTTAGAGTACTCTCTCCGATACCAATTGTTGGCAATTGGTACCCCACTTTGAATGTTGGATAATATCGCGGAATAGAGTTTTGAAACTATTTTGCGTTGCGAAAGCGTAATTAAATTGTGGAAGATAAACGACACAAGATTTATAGAGGTTCGGCCAAACGTGCCTACGTCCTCTCTCCGTATCTTTTTCTATAGGCTCAAGATCAAACTTTTCCGCCTTGTCTTCTATCGGTCCGAGGCAAACCGTTACAATCTCGTCTTCTATCAGTTCAAGGTAAACCGTTACACACTTGTCTTTATGTCGGTCCAAGATAAACCGTTTTCCTTTAATATCGGACAAGGAAGCAACCTATCTAGCTTTCTATTGGTACTAGACAAATCTCACTTGGATTTACATATGATTCTAATAATCCCGCCGAATCAATCTACAATCTGTATCTTTCCTCTCGTGTATATATTTCGTGTATGAATACTCAAACACTTATCAATTAAGCACAATTCCAACAACAAGGATGATTATAACAATATATCAAGTATATATCATTTGCTTGAGTTGTTGTGTTTAATGATACCAAATGACTTGGTATTTATAGGCATAAAGCATCAACTAGCCGTTAGCTGTTGTCTTCATTAGCTTGCGCTATTTTTCTTGTCTAGCGTGCGCTATTCTATGTTACGTACATTAATGTTGCATGGTTACATACGTTAACTGCTCTTTTATTTAGTCCAGTAACTCCTGCTTCTTTCGTTAGCGTGCGCCAACATTCACTCTTAGCGTGTGCTACCTGGTCTTCGTTTAGAACGATCTGACACTTGATAGTCTTTGGTCCAACGGACATATTTCAAACTTAGCCTGTGCTAAGTATTCTTCTGTAGCGTGCGCTATCTTGTTCAAACTTAACTTTTCAGATTCGTTGACTGACCGCGTGATCTCCGCGTTGAAATTCTTTACAACGGATATATTCCTTCGTTAGCGTGCGTTAACTTGTATATGCAGCGTGCGCTAACTCAGTCATGTAGCTTGCATTATTCTCTTCATGTAGCGTGCGTTAATCCATCAGATGAGTCTTCAGGTGGCTTTCTTAGCGTGTGTTACACTATATAAATAACGTACGTTAGCTGCTCCATTTAGAGTGCCCTAGTTTTTGCTTACTAGCGTGCGTTATCTGCTTGTTTTGCCCAGCTTGATGCCTCTTCGTCTTCTTTGTTGTTTTGCTTCGATCTATTGTTGTTTTCTTTGATCAATAACACATCAATAACTCATCATCAAAACTATTTTATACTTATGTGGAATATAATATTCCAACAATCTCCCCCTTTTTGACGATGACAAAACAACAATCTTCGATGGGATTTTATACCTGCAAAAATATATACAATTTACAGAGCAAAGTTTTTAGCTTTGTCCATTTCATTAGTGTTCTTATCCCCATCTTTTCTCTTCTCCTTTTCGATTCCTTATCATTTTTTTTACTTTTTCTTTTAATTTCGACTTTATTCTCTTTCGTCTTTTCTCCCCCTTTCATGATCGGGATATTATTTTTATTTTTCTTATCATTCTTCCATGAATCGTATTCTCCTTCTCCCATCATTTTTCTCGACTTTCTCCCCCCCTTTTTGTCATAATCAAAAAGTGCATAATCAATTAAAAAATTGATACATTAAATATGACAAATAACGGGTAAAATTCCTCCTAAAAAATAGATTATCCATTTTAAAAAATATAACTCCCCTGAGTTAAATACTAATAAAAAATATCAAAAGATATCAATTGATGAAATATATTAATTTTGATTTTTGGGGATTCATCCGAGAGTTGGTTTTTCTTTTGAAATATAGACGATATTCGGTATTGTGGTTCCTTTAGGAATCCAAACTTTTTTTATCGTCCGTCTTGGGCTTTTGCAATTCGAAATGTGATGTAATATCCTGAATTTCTACCATGATTGTTTAATGTTATTTTATCTGAATTATATTGTACAGTGTAGAATCTGTACAATATGGATAAAATAATTGATGGACTGAGACATCGGTATTGGTATAATTGTCGGACTTGGTCGACAATTGCATTTGAGGATATTGTGTATCGTATGAGAATATTATTGGAGGGAGTATATGTATTCAATATGTCATGTATACATATTCTATATGTCGAGATGATGGATAAGAATAGTTGGAATTGACTGAGTATAGCCTGATTAACGTATGCTAAAGTAAGGACTTAGCGTACGCCAATGCACAAGGCTTACGTACATTCAGATGGATAGTTAACGTACATAAGTTGCACATATATTACGTACGTTAAATGGATTAGTTAACGTACGTAAAGTTCATATCAGGCAGGATCCGAGCTATGATCGACAGGTGGGCCCGATGTCGGCAACTTTTGGCGCAGAACGTGGATGGGCGAGTTAACGATGAGGTTAACGTATGTTGTTATTAGTGTATTACGTACGCTAAATGGACATTTACTGTAGCAAGTCAACATATGCATTACGTACGCTATGGCCTATGCATTACGTACATAAGCGATAGAACGAAACGAGGCAGTGAGCTCTGGAATGATGTTACGTATGCTATGCAGGACATGTAGCGTACGTTAGGAAGCATTACGTAAGTTAATATTGATTGATAACGTACGTAACGAGCTTTGCAGATTATAAATTAAGGTTCGGTCTTTCATTTCTTCACGAGAATAAAATGACGTTTTCCTCCCAAGTTCGTCCCGCTGCATATGTAAGTGAGATTAAGCCTCTTCTAACTTGGTTATGAGCTTGGAAACATGGATTTGAGGCTTGGATATGGAGATATTTATGATTCTTGAGGACTTTGATTTCGTTATTCTTGTTCGAGAGGTATGTTGACCAACTCTACACCTTGAATTCGTATTTTGATGCTGTTGATGAATATTTCGTATAAAGATTATTATGGTGTTGTTGTTGTTGTGATTCTTGAGGTTATGAGAATTGTATGTGAAGGATACGATGATATACGTCTTCGATTTTGTTATTTGTTATAATCATGATTATGGAATCATCGTATTCTTGGTGTTCTTGGTATATATATGCTACATCAAAGAGGAAAATATGATAGGATACATAATGGTTTTTAAGTATAATCATGGATTTGATGATTGAAACCAATGCTATGTTGATTGTAGTGGTAGAATTCGTATGTTCTTGATGAAATACGAATCATGATGACAATTTTGAATCCGGAAAGATTATGGTTAATATTATAACAATATTATCAATGGTATTGAACTATTTGGGTAGTTCGGATTGCCGATTATGCCGTTAGTATTGTCTTACTATGAAAATTTACAATTATGAACAAGGAGGAATCTTGTTAATTCGTATGAATTCGGAATAGAATATGTTGTGTAATCCTTGCTATCGGGATGAGTTGATCGTTGATAAGATTATCGGATTTTGGAATCGTATTGTGGTTATGGATTCGTGAATATTGATTTGGGTTGTTCAGTTTGTGTTTAATCGAGATATTGTGGAACCGTTGGATTTAGTGACCGGTTATATTGATTGTTAAATTGTTTATCGAGTTGCGGATTGTATTCTCGATATGAGTTCGTATTTGTTAAGTTGGATTAGTTAGGTTTGAATATGACTGAGGTATCATTGAACCGTTGAGTTTGATTGGTTGGCTATGTCGGTTATTAATTGTTATCGGATTGCTGTTAATTGATTTCTTCAATAGGTTGTGATATATGATCATTGATTAGAACCATGATTCACGGTCGTGTTCTAGGATGTTCGTGAAGTGCTTTGGTCAGGTCCGACGAGCTCGTAGACAAAGGCAAGGAATTGGTAACGGCTTCAATATCGTCGTATCGGTATCGATGCAAGTTATTACTTGCTCAGTTATAATATTTAATAAATGGTTTCAGTTTCATTTAAGTTTATAATGCATATAGCAATGATTATTATTGTGGACTCTGGATATTTGGATTATATGTTGTTTTTCGTTTTTTGGGAGTTAAATCATAATATATATGATTTACATTTGTTATTGGTATACTTGGGTATCGAGGGTACATTATGATAAAGATGAGGATATGTGTTATCTATGGCTGTGGTATTTTGGATCGTCAAACATTGAGAATAGTCGTCGGTGATGATTTTACATCGAGATTGCTCCCGAAGGACTCGGGGCAAGTATCTTAATTTGATTTTTGGTTTAGTGTTGATGATTTTGATCATGCATATTTTCATTCATGTTGTTGAACATGAGGTCGTCCTAGTTGATTCGTCATAATGTCGTTCATGTTATTAATTCATATGTTGTTCATCTTTGTATATGTGTATGCATAGTTATATTGTATATATTGTATTGATCCGATGGGATCGTGTGATCTATGCTGAGGCCGCTGGATCAGTTGTCCACCTCATGTTGGTCCGACGGGATCATCTTGGGATCTATGCTGAGGGCGCTGGATCATTGGATTACCCTGTGTTGTGTTGATGGGATCATGTGGATTCGCATCGTTGGATTTACCATATGTTGTTGTTGTGCATATGTGTATTGTTGGTTATCCACCTCGTGTTGATGTGATAGGATCATCTTGGGATCCATGCTGTGAGTGCTGGATTATCGGATTTCGATTGAGTATACATTGTTGTTATTGTTGTAAGCATATTGACGTTGTCATATGAGTATGCATTTGTAGGTCTTGTGTTAGGACTGTGTTCGTGTGTTGTTTGATGTGATCTCGGATTAGACTGACGTGATTCGTCGTGGCATTTCATATCTTGAGGTATGTTCCGTATTTTCCTTCTTGGCTCTTGTCCTGGGATGGACAATCGATTATCGTGTTGATAGTTGTTGATGTTATCCGATGGATTGAATTGGCCAGAGTTGGTATATCTCGTATCAGTGAGTCTTGATGATGTTTTGAGATTCTTGGGTATTGTTTGAAGTACAGTATATATGTTCTATATGAGTTCATTGTTTAATGGAGATTACGAGATGTGGAATATGGTAAGTATTATCTTGATGAGGATTATCACGAGCTGGTAAAGTTATGACAATAAGATTACCTTAGTCGTATTCTTATTTTGTAATTTCATTGGTATGTACTTATTGATGTGATGTGATCGTTATCATTGTTGAGTATTATGGTTGACCCCGTCGTGGGCTTTCTTTTTAGGTTCTTGGGATATCGAGCTTGTAGCGGTCATGGAGAGATGAGCTTCCCGGAGGATACTGGCTATAGCATGTGTTTATGAATCGAGTACTTTGATTAGTTGTTGTATTCCGCTGCTAGAGTATTTTTAACTGTTTGTCTTTTCCGCTGCGTGAGTAGTTTAACTGGCCTTTTGGTATCTGGCAACTTAAGTTACTTTGGAAAACCATTTTCTAAACTATTTTGTCGATACGTGTAAGTAGTGGCTTAATGTGTACTTTTGAAACTGTTGAGTTTCGGCCTTGTACTTTCAAATGAGATTGTTCGACGGTATTGTTAAACGGATTTTATAAAGTCTTTGAATATTTTAAAAGATATTTGTCGTCATCGCCGCTTAGGCATATTTGAAATGTTTGTAAAAATGCCTTTCAGCCTTGTGGGTTCCGTTTCAGGGCCGACGGCGCTGTAATATTCCCGGATGGTTCTGGGGGTGTTACAGAATATGATATCGGAGCTTAGGTTGAGAAAACCTAGGCAGTCGGGTCGAGTCGAGTCATTTTTTTGTCACATCATTCGAGTTGTCAATTGACGAATATTAGAGCCCTGGGTTTTTGTTCATCACCCGTGCTTGCGTGTTATGTGGTTTACCAGTGTGGTACTGTGGTTGTTGTAAACTTTTCCAAAATGGTATTATTAACGTGCGGAACGAGATGTGTTGCATTCTCGAGTTGAATTGATCTTGCGAAATGTATATTTTAAAAATATCTGTGTCGAGTATCTTCTAGAGTTGGGACATGTGTCAGTATCACGGGAAATCGTCGGCTTCACGATTTGTAAGTATTTGGATTTTGAATTGCATTGAGGTTATTTGCAGTTATAATATTGATGTGCTTTAAGATTCGAAAGAATATTATGTGTTACGTTATGAGATAACAGAACGTAATAGTTGGGACAAAACCGATGATTTTGAGAAACTGTGATTATGGAAAATCAATGTGTCGGGTCAACTTGGGAAACGGAATTGTGTATTTGGGGGAATTATGTGAATCATGGAGGGGAACATGTAGTCATGCTATTTTATTTTGAGACACGTGAAATTGTTTTTGAACATCTGGAAGTGATGCTTTTCAAAATGATATATTTTGAATAAACTGTTTTGCTCGCTGTCATGAAAATGTATTTTCTTAAATTTATTTTGAGAGGCAGTATTGTTGTCTTTAAAAACATGTTCTTCATGGCATAGTTGCAGTATTACAGAATGGGATAATGATTGTTGTTGCGAGTTATATGTGGAAAAGATGATTTTAATAAAGTCTATACAATAAGATTTTAGATTTTATCGTGTGATGCTCCGACCGAATGTCAGTGGAATTGGTGACGAGCCGAATTAGTATACAGGAGTATGGATGTGGTCAATTATTTGCATAGTTTTCATTTTAAAACTCGTGTGGATTCGAAGAAAAATGTTATCGAATACTTGGAATTAGCGAGCCGGTTTAACTTTTCGAAAATTGGTTTTGTGGTTTTACAAAAATATGTGTTTCGAGTTTTGAAATTCTGGAAAGAACTTTCGAGAATTGGTTTTTATTGACAAGATAATATGATTTCAAGCTATTTTGAAAATGTGATTACTATACATACAAACGTATTGCATAATGCATATCCTGATGGGGTTCTTAGTGAGACTCACAAACTGGATAACATATCGATGGTACGATGAAAAGAGATTCGAACTTCAGTATGGTAGTTTGGTTATCCAGGGATGACCGCTTGATTGATCAGATGAGAGAAATATGTCGCGTGTTGTAGATTCATGTACAGAATATAATTTTGGAACTTTGGATTTTGTAGAACCGGGGTATATGTGCTATATTGCTCTATTGGTGTGGTAGCGTGATTTTGCTATAGTTATTTTTGACTTTTAAGCCATATTGATTGGAGTACGGTTGGGTATGTTCAACAATTTGTGACTGGTTGTTCGTACGCCCGAGGGGTACATTCAACAGTCGGTTGTATTTCGTCGAGATCCACTGTATGTGATTTGTGTAACGTTTTGAGAATTTTATTCTCTCGTATATCTGTCTCTGTGGTTCTGTGTTGATCGTGCCGGAGCTTACTGTGTGAGAGTATTCTCGGTTATTGTTGATCGTTCATTGGTAATATTGAGTTTATCATGTTGATGATATTCTAGGTTGTGTTTTGACCTCTAGTTGGTCATATTGGAGTTTATCACGTTGATGATATTCTCGGTTAATTTGTTGGTTGATCATTATTATTGATCGTATGAGCGTTCGGACTTTGTCTCGATGTTTCAGGATTTTTTGCCATTGTTTTGGACAGTTGTTTTGCAGATGTGTCGTGTATTATTCGTTTTATCAGGATTGGGACTTGATTGTGCAATCAGGCAGATAGGCTTTGACACGAATGGATTATTCCATAATTGTAATACGACGACGTATTTTGTTGGAATTTGTGAAATTGTGATTGTAAGCGTATTGGGGCTTTGAAGAGGGGTCATTTGTTAGTATCGCAGGAGATCATCGAACGCATTAGTAAGTATACTGTTTTGGTTATTCGTTAATAATGCTGATTGATCGGTTTCGTGATAATTCTGGATATTTTGGTTGAACTATTTTTATGACGGATTACAAGTTTCGAGGACGAAACTTATTTTAAGTGAGGTAGAATGTAATATCCTGAATTTGTACCATGATTGTTTAATGTTATTTTATCCGAATTATATTGTACACTGTGGAATCTGTACAGTATGGATAAAATAATTGAAGGACTGAAACATCGGTATTGGTATAATTGTCGGACTTGGTCGACAATTGCATTTGAGGATATTGTGTATTGTCTGAGAATATTATTGGAGGGAGTATATGTATTCAATATGTCATGTATATGTATTCTATATGTCGATATTATGGACAAGAATAGTTGGAATTGACTGAGTATAGCCTGATTAACGTACACTAAAGTAACGACTTAGCGTACGCTAATGTACAAGGCTTACGTACGTTAAGATGGATAGTTAACGTACGTAAGTTGCACACTTTACGTACGTTAATGGATTAGTGAACGTACGTAAAGTTCATATCAGGCAGGATCTGAGCTATGATCGACAGGTGGGCCCGATGTCGGCAACTTTCGGCGCAAAACGTGGATTGTGATACCCGTATTTTTATTCCTATATTTTTTTGATTCTAGCGACTCACCTGTGTTCATTGACACATTCTGGACATGTTTTGTTCTGCGCTTTTTATTATTCAAGCGAGTTTTGATATTGTTTCGGGTTAATCGGTATATTATAGCGACTTTTCCGCATTCGGGTCCGATTCTTGTGAATCTTGCTCGAAATTGTTATTTTGCCATTCCTATAGTTTCGTTTAACAATTGTGGTCGTGTTGTGAACTTCGGAATTGTTATTCGATCTCGTATCATGATTTTCGGACTGTTGGGCTGTTTCGTAATTTCTTAAAGTTTTGGGTACTCGTTTTCATACCCGTTTTTACTTGCCTTCTATCGTTGGAATCGCATGTTCCATTAACGCTTTTGTTCGTTGTTGAGAATCCCTTGTGAGCATTTCGTTGAATTTTCTGAATTATTGCATTTCGGGGTCGTTCGGGGCTGGATTGGCAGCAGAATGGAATCTGCTGCCAGAATGCAGGTTACGGCCGTAACCTGCAGTATGTTACGGCCGTAAGGTTGCAGGTGTTACGTCCGTAATGGCCTATTGGTAACGTCCATAACACACCCTCACATTTTGGGTAGAATACCCGTGAGCTGGGTTAAGGCCGTAATATCCTATGTGTTACGGCTGTAACACGCCCAGCTATTTAATAGCTGGGCGACGGGTTTCACTGCATTTTCACCCCTTTATCCTTCTCTTCTGGCGGGCGACGGTCATGTGAAGCTAGGGTTGGATTCTTGGTCGATTCTACTCGATTCCAATGTGTTTTGGAGGGTCTTAGGTGATTGCAACATCATCTAATCGGTTGTTCTTCGTCGAAGCGAGGTATTTTCTTGTTTTCCCAATAGTTGACCTTTTTGGGGATTTTGTTCTTGATCTCTTTTCTAATCCGGTTTTTATGAATTGATCATCGTTAAACATTGTTATTGATCACATTCTATGGATTGTATATCCATATTCCGGTTTCGTATAATCCGAATCGTGATTTGGTGACATATTGAAGTCTTGAGCATTTAATGCTCGATTAAATGTCTCAATGAGTTTTTCTTCGATTCTTAGATGCGTTTTCCATTGTTTTCAGTTGCTATGCTCGTAGTGATCACGTTGCTATTGTGTCTCTCGTGGAGGATATAAGTTTGGGGACTTTCGGTCGAGCTACGTTCTTCGGAGTTGTTCGTGTGTTAACTATCGAGGCAAGTATTCTTGTCTATACGGTTTATATTGTGTGAATTGAGGTTGCATACGAAATTGTGTTGGTTTCTGCATTTTTATTGATTGTGCCTTATGTGAATTATCATAGTTGTTATGTGGTTATGTGAAGTTAGTGTTGCTTCACATAATGTTTCGGTGATCACCGTGTTAGGAATACTTGTTAGATTTTGATGATGTCATTAATTTAAAATCAAATGTTTATTAATTGGCAAAATGTAAGGAAGAACCAAATGAGTATCTTCCATAGGCCAAAATATGTTAAGTATAACTTGGCAAAATGTAAAGAAGAACCAAATGAGTGTCTTCTGTAGGCCAAAGTTAGTTAGGCTGAAAATCGGCTAAGTACTAAAGTACAGCCTAGTCCATCAGAGAAGTACAGCCGACTTCAATCAGAGTAGCCCTGGTCAACTAAAATTTATCAGAGAAGTTTGACCAGATCGCAGTAGAGGTACCTCGGGAAGTCACCCGATCGGACAAGTCTCAAACGGTGAGCAGTGAGAGTACCTACCTGCAGAGAAGTTAGCTGCACATCAGTCTACTCAACTACAGCCTAGTACTCCAAGTCCACGTCAGCATGCTTTGAAAAGTCAAATATTACGGAAAGCTCACATGCAACGTGAAGAGACAAATTGGAGTGATTCCCGCAAGAGATATGATTTAATTAAATCATCCTGACCCACCGTGAAGACTTTAATCCTTTTATATTCAAAAGATTCGGCGCTCACATGCAGAAGTCCTCACAACGGTCGGAAGATAAAATTAAATAATGGGAATCCAGCCTTGCAACGTTCAGAAAAGATTAAACAATGAAGTCTCTCTCCAACGGACGGATTTGTTCAAAGATTTGCAACGGCTACAAGGAAAAAGCTCAGAGATCGTGATCTATATATATCCGAAGATTTGAAACTGAGCAACAACCGGTGCGAACATATTCTCTAGCGATCAAAGCAAACAAAGCAATCTCAAGCAATCAAATAGCATCGAGAAAAAGAGCAGATCCAAAAAGTTCATATTCAAGGAAGCTCTTAAGTTGGAGAAGACAAACACTCTTGTCTTTAAATCTTGAGTACGGGGTACTTCACTGGTTGAAGTAGCAGACTGTAAAGGCATCCGAGGATCGAGGATCAAGAGGTGCAAGGCAGTCAAGTGTGTGTACAACGGCACGGAATTCCACTGGTTGGAAGCTGTTGTAGTGTGTTGTGAATCACTGTAATCTTTATCACTGGTTGAAAATTATAGTGAATTCATCTCCAACTGGTTTGGAGAAAAGTGGATTAGTAGAGGATTACCCCACCTCTGAGACCACTATAAGCACTGTGTTATTCTTGTTTCTTTGCATCATACTCTAACTACGCATACATTGTTAAGTGTTTCATTAAGATTAATTTATATTCGTCATCAGCTGACTTCCGCACTTATCCAAGAACAAACGACTCCAAGTCATTTGTTTGATTATCAGCTGAAGAAACTCACTCTTCGGAAAAAGAGTTCAAGAGTTTCAACAAGTCTATTCACCCCCCCCTCTAGACTTGTTCCTGGACGACTTGTGACCTACAAGTGGTATCGGAGCGGTTGGTTCATTTTTTCTCACGAACCAGATCTATACTAGATATATATCTTATCTCTCACGTTATAATGGAACACATGCACTCTAGACTACCTGTCTTTTCAGTTGACGAGTATGATCTCTGGAAGATAAGAATGCAGGCACACTTATCTTCAATCCATGACGACATGTGGTGCATCATTGAAGACGGTCCATTCATTTTCGAGAAGGACAACACAGCCGAGGAGATCGCAGCTGGGAGGCCCGAAAAGATTCCCAAGAAGAGAACGGAGCTGACCCCCGAAGAGAGAAAGGCGCCAATCTTGACAACAGGCCGGAGATGTGCTATACCAAACTCTTGACAAATCCACAATGGTCAAGATCAAAAATTGTAAGAATGCCAAAGAGATTTGGGACACATTAGCTCTAATGTGTGAAGGAACGGAGCTGATCAAGGAAAACAAGTTGTCAATAGTTATCCAAAAGTTTGACAACTTTAAAATGAAGAATGGTGAATCAATAGACCAAGTGGACACAAGGTTCACTGAAATTATCAATGAAATCAACTCCCTGGGCAAAACTTATGGCAACAGGGAAATGGCACTCAAGGTCCTCAGATCACTCAATCCCGAATGGAGCATGAAGGCTGTAGCTATGAGAGAATCCAAAGACCTGAATAAGATAAAGATTCAGGAGCTGTTCTCTGATCTAAAGGCTTATGAGTTCGAGCTTCCAAGCTCATCCTCAACTGAGCCTGCAGAGAAGGGAATCGCATTTGCAGCCGAGTCCCCTGCTAAGAGCTTATCTGATGTGAAACCTCCAAATCCACTAGATTTTGAGGAGGAAATGGCTTTCATTATGCAAAGGTTCAGTAACTTCAGAAAGAACTACTCCAAGTATAAGAAAAACTACAAGGAGAATCCAAGAAGGAACCAGAAGGCCGGTAGCTGGAAAGTTGAATGCTACAACTGTCACAAAATAGGACACATTCAAATGGATTGTCCCGAGCTCAAGAAGGATGAAACCAAGAAGGAGGTGGGCAGAAAGGAAGACAGAAGAAAAGCTCTCATCGGAGAAGACCAGGAGCATGTCGAATCAAGCGGCGGTTTCTTTTCTGATGACGACGAGGAGTATGATTGCCTGATGGCAAACTTGGCTGATGAAGAGGTAACCTCTAAACCTACTGGTTCAAATAATAGCTCAGCCATGTCACAAGATATGGATTTACATGAATCGGTAAATCGGTTATTCAAAGATTTTGAAACACTTAAATCGCACACCAAGGTATCAATGAGAGAAGACTCATTTGCAAGATGAGAATAGGCGGTGAAAAATGATTTGAAAAACTCGCCTAGATTTAAATAAGGTTCGCACAACTACAACTGATTTTAAAAACTGCAAGTGTCAATACAATTTGAGATAGACCGGCTAAATATTTTACTTAAAGAAAAGTCACCGCACTTGCTCATGCCAAAGCCGAGTTTACTAAGTCGGGCACGATTAAATAAAAATCGAGCGCGAAATAACCTCCTGAAGGCGTCTTCAACTCTGGGCGAATTGTGTACTTATAAAAGGTCATTATATACCAAATCGGGCCTTGGATATGATTCTCACACTCCCTCTAGTTCAAACCAAGTTTATCAAGGGAGAAACAATGGTCTCGATTCGAGCCTGTATAAACCGATTTTCAAAAAGCAGCAATGGCCAAGTCAAACGTCTAGTGCAGTCAAGTTACACCCAGACACCACCTAGACGGGCGACTAGCGTGGCCTGAGCAAACGGCGGCCAGACAACATGCCCACTATTACCAACAACTCCCCAAAAATAGATTTCATAATGGGAGGGGCAGATGGAAACCTCAAGGTTATCCAAATTACCAAAATGAACAAGTATGGAGACCACAAAGGTTTAACAAATGGTCTCAGCCTAGATTTAGAAATGGCCCACACTATTTTGAGGAATATCCGGTATACAATCCAACCAGGAGATTTAGACCTCGACCACAGGCACCTTTTAAGGGTTATAATAATAATTCCTATAATCCAAGGAGAAATCAATTCTCCAGGAAACCCACTAACCCCAAAGGACCCACACAAATTTGGGTACCTAAATCTCTGCTTGTTTAATTGCAGAAAAGGTGAAAGGACTACAACCACATCTCCTCAAGCTCAAATTTTGGAGGTGAAGAGTGGTTTGTAGACTCTGGATGCTCGAGGCACATGACCGGGAACAAGAAGATGCTGACCAAATATATCAAAGAAAGAGGTCCCGATGTAACCTTTGGAGATAGCTCTAGAGGACAGACAAAAGGCTTTGGAGAGCTGCACCGAGGAAACATTGTAATATCCAAAGTTCATTATGTCAAAGGGCTCAAGTACAACCTCCTGAGCATAAGCCAGTTCTATGACGAGAAGAATCTAGTAGTCTTCACCATTTTGAAATGTATGGTGATAGACATCTTATCTGGAGAAATAAAGCTACAAGGTTTCCGAAGAAGAGATGTATACATGATTGATTGGAACACAGGAACACCTAACTCCTGTTTTCTATCCAAGACTGTAGCTGAGAATGGATGGATGTGGCACAAAAGACTATGTCACCTGAACTTCAAAGCCATCAACAAAATTAGCTCTCAGAAGCTGGTCAGAGGACTTCCAAATGAAGCATTCAAGAAGGAAGCACTCTGTGATGCATGTCAGAAGGGAAAGCAGACCAAGGCGTCGTTCAAGCCAGTGCAGCCTACAACGCTCACAACAAGGATCTTAGATCTACTCCACATGGATCTATTTGGTCCCATCAAGCCAAGGACTTTGAGCGGCAGAAAGCATGCTCTTGTGATTGTAGATAATTATTCAAGGTACACTTGGATCATTTTTCTATTCAAGAAAAGTGAAACCTTGACCAAGTTACCTGAGCTGCTCAGAAGGATCCAGAATGAGAAATCCCTATCCATAATCAAGATCAGATCAGATAGAGGAGGAGAGTTTCTCAACAAGGCGATAACTGATTTCGTGATCAGAATGGGATCCAGCATGAGCTCTCTGCAGCCAGGACGCCCCAGAGAATGGTGTTGCTGAAAGAAGGAACAGAACCCTGAAGGAAGCAGCAAGGTCCATGATTGCAGAAGCGGACCTACCCAAGAGGTTCTGGGCTGAAGCTGTTAACACAGCCTGCCACACCCAGAACAGGAGTATGATAGTAGGGAGACATGGCAAAACTCCCTATGAGGTTTGGAATAATAGAACTCCTACTGTTGCTTACTTTCATGTTTTTGGTTGTAAGTGTTTCATCCACAACAACGGTAAAACACAGCTAAATGCCTTTGATGCTAAAACTGATGATGGTCTATTTATGGGATATTCCGAAAGAAGCAAGGCATATAGAGTTTTTAACAAAAGAACCTTAGTTGTGGAAGAAACACCCCTTGTTGTTTTTGATGAATCTACTGTTGAGTACAGGAAACAACTTGAGCAAATTGAGAACAAGCTCAAGTCATCAACCCTTGAAGAAGTCATTATTCATGACACTGGAATGGTGGACTCACCTGCAGATCAGCCTGATGACCCAACTGCAGCTGATGAAGACCCAACTGCAGATCAGACAGGAACACCAAACCTATCAGATCCAGATTCTTCTTGAAAGAAGACCCAATGAGCAGACAAAGACTCATCTGCAGCCTGAACCAAGCTGCAGATGACAAGGCGGTAGCCGATCCATTGCACTGAATCCAGCAGATGCAGATAACCACCAGAGCAATCCAACAGGGGGAACAAACCCAGAAGAGGACGAGATCCCCAAATGGCTCAAGGATCATCCAATTCAACAAATCATCGGAAAGTTGACTGATGGAGTCAAGACAAGACAGTCAACTCTACCAGCAGGAATGGCGATGTTCTCATGTTTCATGTCACAAATTGAACCCAAGACTACAGAACAAGCCTTGGAAGATTATTCATGGATTAATGCTATGCAAGAGGACTTGGAGCAGATGGAAAGAAACAAAGTTTGGGAACTAATGCAGCACCGATCACAAGAAAGTTATTGGCACCAAATGGGTGTATAAAAACAAGAGTGATGAAGACGGAGTCGTTGTTAGGAATAAAGCGACTTCGTAGCAAAAGGGTATGCACAGTGTGAGGGAATAGATTTTGATGAAACTTATGCACCTGTTGCAAGATTAGAAGCCATCAGACTATTCCTCGCATATGCTGCATTCAAGGATTTTGAAGTTTACCAGATGGATGTGAAAAGTGCGTTTCTAAATGGAGTCCTAGAAGAAGAAGTCTATGTAGAGCAACCCCCAGGTTTTGTCAAAGGAGACAAAGTCTATAAGCTGTTGAAGGCTCTGTATGGACTCAAGCAAGCACCGAGAGCATGGTATGAAACACTGTCTGTGTTTCTTGAGAAAAATGGTTTTTGCAAGGGAAAAGTGGACAAGACCCTATTTAGAGTGGAGCACGAAGGCCACATATTAATAGTTCAGATTTATGTGGATGACATCATATTCGGATCAACCAATCCAGAACTATGCGAGAAATTCTCCAACCTCATGCAAGGAGAATTTGAGATGAGTATGATGGGAAAGCTTAACTTCTTTATCGGATTACAAGTTAAGCAGATGGAAAAAGGAATTTTCATCAACCAAGCAAAATATACCCGAGATCTCATCAAGAGATATGGAATGGAATCAGCCAAACCCGCAAGAATTCCAATGAGCACAAGTACTCACCTGGATGCGAGGCAGGCGGGAATATCGGTGGACTCAACCCACTCTGAGAGGACTCATCGGATCTCTTACATGCCTAGCGCAAGCAGATCCGGACATATCATATGCGGTTGGAGTTTGTGCAAGATTCCGATCTAGCCAAAGCAATCACACCTAGATGCAGCCAAGAGAATAATCAAGTACCTAAAGTCTACCATTAATGTTGGACTATGGTATCCCAAGGATGACAACTTCGAGCTATCAGGATACTCAGATGCGGATTTCGCCGGATGCAAAATCAATAGGAAGAGCACTAGTGGAACGTGTCAATTCCTAGGAACCAGACTGATATCCTGGTTTAGCAAGAAGCAGGTTTCTAACTCTATCTCCACTACAGAGTCAGAATACCTAGCTGCAGGTAGCTGTTGTGCACAAATTCTATGGATCAGACAACAGTTAAGGGACTACAATATTATTGCCAACGAAGTTCCAATATGGTGTGACAACAATAGTGCTATTGCAATAACCAACAATCCGGTTTTGCACTCAAGGACGAAGCACATTGACGTTAAGCACCATTTCATTTGAGACCATGTGCTTAACAAAAGGGTTAGAGTTGAAAGAGTCAGCACAGACTACCAAATAGCTGACATCTTCACCAAACCATTGCCAGAAGAAAGATTCCTAGAGCTTAGCAGAGACCTTGGATTACTAGATTGGGAATCTAGTTCTGAAACAAGTTGAAGGAAGGACGGACCCTCAGAATCGGCTAAGCGATGCAGCGAGAAGACGAAGGCCGAATAAGCAATTTAGTCATACGAGAATACCAGCGAGAAGTCAACTCACCTGTTGCAGAGTGGTCAACAGTCAACGAAATCAGACCAGCTAAGTTCTCTAAACTGATCTCTAATTTTTAATTAATATCTGCCACATTTATAAATATTATTTTAGCTAAAATGGCATTTAAAATATACATCTTTATAAGCCAAGTGGCAATTTTAAATACACGCGTCACACGCCTATTTAATTAACCTCTACGGTGGCCAATCAGAATCAACCGTCAAATTTTAAATGGGGCCACCGATTCAAATTTGAAATTCAAAAGAATATGAAAAGGCGTACCACCGTTTAAATTTATAATAAAATAATCCAAACGTCCTTTCATCTTCTTTATAAGGGATAAAACCTTTCATTTTCCCCTTTACGCCTACAGGAACCCTAGAATTTACAGAGCAAAATATACACTAAAAATCCAAAAATCTTTTTGCAGAAATGGCATCTCTTGAAGGAGCAAACTTGAAGGCGATGAAGGACCAGGTCATCTTCTCCAAAGTCGTCGATTTCGAAGGATTATTAGAAGCGAATCTAGAGGACTTCGATATGCTCGACTTAATCCGGGCGATGAAGCTGAACGGAATCTACCCGTTTCTCGACATCAACCCGCAGCATTTGTTCAAGGAAGATGTCGTCGAATTTTATCGTAATGCCTCTCTGGTTCAGCACGGGATTAACAGCTCAGTCGGCGGAATCCCTATCACCATAGATCGAGAGAAGATCCGTTCGGTATTCGGGATGAAACATCGCGGCTTGGCGGTCGAAGCTCTTAAACAATCACCCGCCGAAACCTGGAAGACGATCAAAATCGAAAACATCCCAGAGAAATTGAAGTTTACAGCGAAGAGAAATGAGTTGAAGAGGGTTTATCGAGTCGCTCTGGACATCACAAACAAGATAGTCATGGGAATGGCAGGAAGCTATGACCAACTGTCATCTTCAAAATTCATGGTGTTGGGTGCGTTAATTCAACGAGAGGAAGTTGATTGGGCCGATTATATTTTCAGGCAACTTGTTCGCGAGGTGAACAAGGTCGAATGGCTCGAAGGTGAGAAGAAATTCAAAACTAAGTTGGCGTTCGGAACGCATCTTAGTTGGCTTTTGGAGAAAATCGGAGTGGCCAAGGGAAACATTGACCCTTTCCACCCAAACAAGAGGCTAGGTCACATGGACCATGACAAGAAGAAGGTTGGAGTCACTGGGAGGGCAGCCCAGTTGTTGAAGGATTTGCCAGACTCAAGCTATTGCCCAAGATACGATTTATCAGACTCGGACCAACCTGCAGCTGAGATCGGAACTGCAGTCGAGTCCGAGAATGAGTCTGACGATACACCAATCGCCATCCGATTCAAGAGAAGGGGACCAGCCCCAGAAGGACCTTCCAACCTGCAGTCATCACCTGAACCCTCTCCAAAGAGGCCAAGGAAGCTGCAGTCAAGGAGAGCACTGAGCAACATACCACCATCGGTTCGATCACCACTCATCCGGACACCGCACTGCACCGAAACTCGAATTGTAACTGTTATTACTCCTCCAGTGTACATGACCGAAGAAGAGGAAGCTGGTCTTGTTATCTCTATTCTGACTGCATTACACTTTCAATCTCTTAGAAAATAATACTTTTAATCTCTCTATTGAGCAACTTGACTTGTCAAACCGCAGCGAGAAAAACACTCTTTCGTAAATATTTTTAAAGAGTGGAAAACTCTCAAAACCATGTCCTTTACAAATTTTCAAACTTTTGTTGAAACTAGTGGTTGGGAATACCCCCAAGCCACGGAGGATGTTCTGACTGATTTTTGCAAAGAGTCGATTTAGCTTTACTCCTCCGGGATAATGGTTCATGTCACATTTTGAGACAAACATGGACCATTTTATCCACTCTATAATGCTCGGTATTTTGATGGTAGCTTTGGAGAGGAGGAGGAAGAGGAGGAAGTAGAAAAGGAGATTAGGATTAAAGAAGTTGATGAAGAGAATGAAATTATCAATTTGGTTGAAGAGGATGAAGAAGAAAAAGAACCTGAAGAAAACATACCAGTTGAAAAGGAGACAGAGGAGATTGAGAAAACAGAAGAAGTAGCTGATGAAGGAGATGAAGAAGGAGAAGAAGTTGATCAGGAAGAAGAAGAAGAAGATAAGGAGGAGGATGATGAGAATGATGAAGGAGAAGAGAAGGAGAAGGACGATGCTAAGGATGATGATGATGATGATGATCATGATGATGGAGGTGAAGGAGGAGCGAAAAGAAAAAGAAAAGATGAGGAAAAAGAGAAAGAAAAATGGAGAAGAAGAAAAGAAAAATGGAGAAGGAGAAAAGAGAAATCAAGAAGAAGAAGGGAAAGAGGAAGAAAGAGAGAAGGAGCCGGAGCGAGGCGAGCCTACCAACAAAGGCAGATAGGATTGTTGTACCTCCCAGACACCGGCTAGACGCAGAGGCGCGAGGACTCAGTCGTGACTCGGAGAAAACCCAATCGGACCTCCTGCTGCAGCCAGAGCCTGCAGCCTAGTGGCTCCCTTCTTTGAAGGATCGGGAGAACACTCCCCATCGGCTCGATTATCACCTACCATGACCGAGCCGATCAAGCGGTGTCGGAGACACCATTGGGGAGGCTGCTGTCAACTCAGTCACTCCCGACCTTGAGACCATAAATGCAAGATTGACACCTACTTGGCGAAATCCCTCGGCCTCCTCCTCCTACAAACAACGAATGCCCTTTGGCATGTCGATTGGATGAGCCGCATGGAACAACAGATTGACAACCCTCATTGATCTTTGGCAAAAGGGGGAAGAGAGGATTCAGGGGGAAGAGAGGGAAATCAGAAGTAAGAAAAAGCAGGATGTCCCTCAGATTGAAGGACCCTCTAGCCTGAAGAGGAAGGAACATGTAGATCCAGAAGACAAGGCTGACCAGCCTGAAGGGAAGCGCAGAAGGACCAGAAGCGGCTTTGAACCTACTCTTGAATGGGAAGGGTTGGAGCTATGGTATGTTGAGGATTTCTGCCCATTTGAAGCTCTTGAAATGTGGGGAGCTGCTAGGAAGAGGTTCATCAGAGACTATTATGTCTGGGAACTACTTCAAGATGACAAACTCTCCCCACAGGAGATTTTCATAAACTGGATGGAAGAAGTTCACCCTAAGCTTTGGGCTATTCTGAAAAAGTACGCAAAAGAGCAAAAAGCCTTTCCTATGATTCCCTTATTCAGAGCTGAAGAAGCACCAATCCGCATGGATGGTGAACTTGATGAGCTACAACTTCAGAAGGAAATCAAGCTAGTATGCCTTGAGAACAAATTCAGATCTCAGCAGGAGCAGGATTTCGCAGCACTCGTGGTAAAAAGAAAGTATGGCCTTGCTCCAGTCAAGGTAAGACCTATCGGAGCCAAACCATTCAAGCCTGCCAAGCAGCCTGTTAGAAGAGGCAGAGGAAGAGGCAGATGATTTTAGTTACTTTCTTACTTGTAATTTTATTTTCTGTACTTAAACATTCTTGTATAATTTCAATGATAAGTCAGAAAAATTTATGAACAGTCTGTTGAATGACAATTTTCCAGTTGTCTCAATATTAGACTGATTTCAGTTTTGTCTTGCACTTAAGTGCAGACTTGGTTATTTGATTTCTTACTTAGTTTTGCCATCATCAAAATAGGGGGAATTTGTTAGGAATACTTGTTAGATTTTGATGATGTCATTAATTTAAAATCAAATGTTTATTAATTGGCAAAATGTAAGGAAGAACCAAATGAGTATCTTCCATAGGCCAAAATATGTTAAGTATAACTTGGCAAAATGTAAAGAAGAACCAAATGAGTGTCTTCTGTAGGCCAAAGTTAGTTAGGCTGAAAATTGGCTAAGTACTAAAGTACAGCCTAGTCCATCAGAGAAGTACAACCGACTTCAATCAGAGTAGCCCTGGTCAACTAAAATTTATCAGAGAAGTTTGACCAGACTGCAGCCGAGGTACCTCAGGGAAGTCACCTGATCAGACAAGTCTCAAACAGTGAACAGCCGAGAGAACCTACCTGCAGAGAAGTTAGCTGCACATCAGTCTACTCAACTACAGCCTAGTACTCCAAGTCCACGTCAGCATGCTTTGAAAAGTCAAATATTACGGAAAGCTCACATGCAACGTGAAGAGACAAATTGGAGTGATTCCCGCAAGAGATATGATTTAATTAAATCATCCTGACCCACCGTGAAGACTTTAATCCTTTTATATTCAAAAGATTCGGCGCTCACATGCAGAAGTCCTCACAACGGTCGGAAGATAAAATTAAATAATGGGAATCCAGCCTTGCAACGTTCAGAAAAGATTAAACAATGAAGTCTCTCTCCAACGGACGGATTTGTTCAAAGATTTGCAACGGCTACAAGGAAGAAGCTCAGAGATCGTGATCTATATATATCCGAAGATTTGAAACTGAGCAACAACCGGTGCGAACATATTCTCTAGCGATCAAAGCAAACAAAGCAATCTCAAGCAATCAAATAGCATCGAGAAAAAGAGCAGATCCAAAAGTTCATATTCAAGGAAGCTCTTAAGTTGGAGAAGACAAACACTCTTGTCTTTAAATCTTGAGTACGGGTACTTCACTTTGGTTGAAGTAGCGGTGTAAAGGCATCCGAGGATCGAGGATCAAGAGGTGCAAGGCGATCAAGTGTGTGTACAACGGCACGGAATTCCCTGGTTGGAAGGCTGTTGTAGTGTGTTGTGAATCACTGTAATCTTTATCACTGGTTGAAAATTATAGTGAATTCATCTCCAACTGGTTTGGAGAAAAGTGGATTAGTAGAGGATTACCCCACCTCTGAGACCACTATAACTGCCTGTGTTATTTACTGTTTTACTGCATCATACTCTAACTGCTGCATACATTGTTAAGTGTTTCATAAAGATTAATTTATATTCGTCATCAGCTGACTTCCGCACTTATCCAAGAACAAACTACTCCAAGTCATTTGTTTGATTATCAGCTGAAGAAACTCACTCTTCGGAAAAAGAGTTCAAGAGTTTCAACAAGTCTATTCACCCCCCCTCTAGACTTGTTCCTGGACGACTTGTGACCTACACACCGGGTTGTGTGGATTAAGTTGTGTGTTAGGGATTTGGGTCGGCTATAATGGTTTGGTCGGTTGTTATACCTGTCGATGTGTAGCGATACGTCTACAATTGTTAGGTTTTTGCTAAGCTGTGTCGGTCGTAGTTGCGTGTCGGATAAATGGCCAACTCTAGCAAGTGCCTTAATTATATATATTTTGACTAGCAATCGAGACATGCTATTTTGTAACGTGTGTGTGTGTTGTTGTTCTTCCACCCGGGGATGGTCCGAAGGGGCCTCTGGGGCCCTATACTAATGGGTACAGTCGCGGGTTACCAGGTGTGGTTTTCATCTTGTGGTTGATGTTGATGTTTCGATAATTGTGATATGTCTAGAATATCACAATGTTTTGTTCTCGATGTTGAGATACATTATATATAAGATTTTGGTACTTGGCTATAATGGCACTAGAATATGTGTCGTATGTGTTTAGTTCCTTGGTTGTGAGGTTTTGGTGTTGGAAAACGGAACTTGCTATAGTTTTCGTATACTGTGGTATGAAGAGTTGGGTGGCGATCCCAACGGTTGTGTAAAGATTGTTTTGCGAAAAATAACTTTGGTCCGAGACCCAATTGCTTCGAAATGACTTCGTAATTAAGGACGTGAGGTCCAGAAGGATTTACTATTTATGAAAATGTTTGTTTCACAAAAGATATTTGGGCCGAGACCCTATTGTTTTCGGAAAGGTTTTATAATCTCGAACTTGAAGTCCCAAAAGACTTTTTGTCGTTTTCTAAAACTAAATCGAACAAGCAACCTTGAATGAAATGTAATTCATTCAATAATACATCCACATAATATTGATATCAACTCGTAGGAAACGACGCCCGAACCAACCCGAATAATTCATTCTATTCCAATGAACATTCTACCGATTATTGATGAATTTCAATACATATGGTTTGTCTTCCACAATCGGATTACTATACTAAATTGTCCTTTTAATACTCTTGTTATCACTATAAACAAGTTTATGCATTAAACACCTTCAATTCATCATTAAAAATCGGACTAACCAAGTTCTTCAACATCTACGTTTTTTTATTACACAAGGATTGTTGTGAACTAACATTATCACCAATAATCAATAATATCTTCCTAAGAACATTATCAACTTATTAATATAGTGATCAACACATACCTAAGGTATCAACACAACTGATTATCATGAATATATAAGAGTTATAGTTGTGTTCATTAATACCCTTTATCGACTCTCAAGACCTTGCCAAGCCGAAACAATAATGGTGTTATATCTTTCAAGATTTCTGAATCAAGAGAAATATCATCCTAATCTTCAACATTATCAAGTTTCTTCCCAAGGTAGGTAAATACCTAACATGATGTTCTAACACTTCTATGTTAACAATTCCATTGATTAAACTTAACTACGATGAAGCTAAATGATTATCATTGTTCCACTGATGTTAATACACCCAGAAAGATGAGTATGATTTTTATAAACATGATCATTATCATTAAAACATCAAGAACATCTTCATTCCAAACCTTTAATTACCATATTCATCAATAAGTAAAAAGCTTAACAACAAACATGTTTTACTTGATTAATTCAACACTAGGTGTAGTATACCATATCACTATCATCATAACTACGAAAATATAGAGTAGAGTCGGACAACATACCTCCAGAAATGAAGAACAACCACCAAAACTACAAGAACACACTCCAAGCTTCAAGAACACCTTCTAAACTTCCAATAAATAAGCTCCCCTCCAAGATACAAGGCTCAAAGACAAGTTGGAAGAGGGTATAATCGGTCTAGGGAGGCAAGGGGACGATGGCTTGAAGAGAAATCGGATTTGGATTGTGAAGAAGTGAAAGACAGGTTGTGTCTTTAAATTGACTGCATAATCGTAGCGTACGTTATCGTAAGAAATTAACGTACGCTAACCCTGTTACATACGCTAACCCGTAAGTGTTACGTACGTAACCATCCTACAGAGGCTACTGCCTCAATCAACACATGTCATTACGTACGTTAATGCCAGTTGACTTTGACCGTCAACCGATACGATTTGATTGCCTCCTAAAGTATGCAACGGATAACAGGCTATGTACGTTAAGACACAGACTTAACGTATGTTAATCTGACTACGTAGCATATGCTAACATCACCAGAACAGGTCAAAAAATACAACTCTCCAATTAACATCTAACTATCAATCATAAAGTGAACAACAACCAAAAAGTATAAGTAACTCAATTCTATAACATCTCAACATTATAATCATTATACTAAATGCAACGATCCATGACATTCAAATTATCCGAGTAATAGAACAATAGGTAAAAATTACAGTTGGATATTACAGACACAGGCTTTTTGCCGAACCTGCTCCACCTTTACAATTCTTCTTGATGTGGCCATACTGCCCACATCCCCAACAAACATTCTTTATGGAGTTCTTATTTTTCCAATCACGAGCTACCATTACAAAATTTTAATGGGGACCATTACTCCCATCAAGCCTCATCTCTTCAGAAAGAAGCTTACTAGTAACCTCTCAGAATATTATTTTCTCCTTCCCATGAATTAATATCAGGTTCATGTGCTCATATGAGCGTGGAAGAGACCAAAAGAGTCTCAAAGCCTGATCCTCATCGTCAATCACAACTCTAATAGATTTAAGCTCAGAAACAATGCCATTAAGAACGCTTGAATGGTCTGAAATAGTAGTACCTTCATTCATTTGCAATGTATGAAACTGCTCTTTCAGATATACCCGATTTGAGATGCCTTTTGTCTGATACAACTCCTCAGTTTTTTCTCAGAGTCCTTTTGCCTCCGTTGATGCTCCATGCACCTGTGCAAGAACTTCTTTGGCCAGGCACAAACGAATCGCACTAGCTTTTCTCAATTCCTGATCTTCCCAATCATTATTGCTCATTCCAAATTTGTCCGTTCCACTAGCAATTTCACCGTCTATGCTAGCATCACCGCTACTTACACTACACCATATATGACCTATTGCAAGCCCATCATATGGTTGTGTTGCCCAAAATGTTGCTATAGACTAGAAACCTGCATATTTATTGTAATACTTTCGAAATATGTTACTTTCAATGGGAAAGTGTTGCAAGCCTAAGAAACATTTTGACAGTTTTAGATCTATAGCAATACTTCAAAAAATAGTGTTACAATAACATGATACGCTTTTGGTCGATTTGACCAAAATATGTAGGCGGGAGTTTAATTTTTTTCATTGGGCAGACATTTTTAGTACCAAATTTTTGGTACCAAAATTGTTAATACACAAAAATAAGTTTTATTACACAAAACTTATTACTCACCCCTAGGGGTGAAATTCGGGCGGATATTTCCCGCCCGATCCGGAGCTGGATCCGGTCGAATTCGAATTTAGGAAGAAAATTTAGTATCCGGTCGGATACGGGATCGGATTGGATAGTAAAATTCGGATACGGGATTGGATTCGGATTATATACTATCCGCCCGTATTCGAATTTTCCCATATTTTACCGAATATTTCACGGATTACAAATTCTAATATCCGATTTTATTTAATTATTTTTTATAATATCTTTATCTTAATTAATAACTAGTAAAACTAAAAAAATACTCTACAAAACCTAAAATTCTTTCTATCTCTCTCTATTGTAATATCCTAGAAATTCGCTACGAATTTTTCGCATTTCTTTATCTGAGTTGTACTGTACATAGTGGGACCGGTACAGTATGGATGAATAATTTTGGGAACTATCACAGCTGTACCAGTATATCTATCGAGGTTATTTTTAATTCTAGGATATTACATGCTTGATATGTCCTTCGATGCCGGATATACTGTATGAGTATTTGTATAATTGTCGTACTTGGTCGACGATTGCATTTGAGGGTATCGTACATCAGATGTATCGTATGAGAATGTTATCGGAACGAGTATATGTATTCAGTATGTCGCATGTACGTATTCGGTATATTGAGACGACAGACAGGAGCAAAAATGGCTAAGTATAAAAGCCATTACGTACGTTAAGCATAGGAGCTTACGTACGTAAAGGTGCAAGCGTAGCGTACGCTAAGCAAAGGAGCTTACGTACATAATGATGTGAGCTTAACGTACGTTAGGTAAGGGTCATAACGTACGTTGTGAAGAGAATCGGACAGGTCCGAGCTGTGATCGGCTAGTGGGCCCGGTGTCGGCAATTTTCGGCGCGGATGTGGACAGGCGAGTCAACATCGAGCTTTACGTACGTTAAGGACAGCCCATTATGTACGTAAACAAGTTTGGCACTGTAGTAAGTCAAACCCTACATTACGTACGCTACGACAAGGAAATTACGTACGTAATGCATGCCAAAAAATAAGACAGTGAACCCTAGATGCCAATTATGTACGCTATGCAGGACATGTAGCGTACGATAAAGAGTCTTACATACGTTAAGGTTGGGTCTTAACGTACGTATCGAGCTGTGCAGTTTATATATTAAGAATCGGTCTTTCATTTCTTCACGAGAGAAAACATATTTTTCTACCCTTGATGTTTCTTGAAGTGTTTGATCTTTGTGGTTCTTCTTCAAGAGGTATGCTGAAAAACTCCTCTCTTTAATTCGGATTTTGATATTGTTGTTGATGTTCTTCTTCGTATGATGATGGTTATGGTGTGTTGCATTAGGTTGCGATAAGTGATCTTTGATGATTAACTGTTGTGCTGCGGTTGAGATTGGAGAATGCATGTATTGCCTTGGTCGGGGCTGAGGAGCTTGTAGATGAAGACGACGGGATTGGTGACGGCTTCATCGTATCGGTATCGAGGCAAGTTATGCTTGCTCAGTTCATAATGTTTCATAAATAGTTTTGATTTCATTTCATTTATGATTCATATAGCAATGATATTATGAATATGAATTGTCGGGATGATGGTATGTATATTATGCTTGGATTGGGATAAATCATAATGTATATGATTTTAAAGATGTCTAGTGGAAACGTAGATGCGAATTATCTTTGGTCTATTGTATGAAATGGTGGATATCGAGGATAGTTTATCGTGCCGACATTGAACTCGAGATGGTGGTTTGGTATTAGTGATGGATTGCACTTCATTTTGGACTATTCGAATAACTGTTATTCGTTCAAGAACGTCAGTCGTGGAAGGGTTAGCGTATCCAGTTTGAGGTAATTTAATATGGCTGAAATATGATAATTATCATGTTACATTGTGCATATGTGTGTGTTGATATTTCATGTAATGAGTGTGTATTATGGTTTGGTATATTGTGATGTGCTCTTTCTTTGGATTGTAATTTGTTGGGCCGATGTGTTGAGGGACAAGACCAGAATATGGCACGTACGTTCCGGAATATTCCTGTGTAGATGCTTCCGTGACCCTTGATTGCGACCTTGGGGTATTTTGTGATTGCATGTAATGTGCTGAGGGATAATACCAGAATATGGCACCCACGGTCCGGAGTATTCCCGAGTAGATGCTTCCGTGACCCTTGGCTGTGGCCTTGGGAGTTTATGTGATATTGTCCGGAGTATTCCTGAGTAGATGCTTCCGTGACCCTTGGTTGAGACCTTGGGAGTTTATGTGCTAATATTATATGAACCGTTGTCTGACGGTAATACTACATTATGGTCGTGTTGGTCTTTCATGACCGAGTTATCGTAGCTCACTTGGGAAGTCTTCAGATCTTTGTTGGATACGCGTTTCTTCGAGTTTTGTTTTCATGTTGTGTCGTGACATATATGGAGCCAGATGCGTACCGATCGATCATGTATAGGATTTTCAGGGCGGGCACGTGTATCATGTGTTGGTTTCGACCTCATATTTAACCGTGCACACGAGACATACTTCGTGAGGCTGATTAGGTACGAGACCAGACATGTATTTGATCGATACCCTTGGGTGGCTTGTACACGGACACATTTCCAGATCGGGCATATCGTGACGTCCATCTTGAGTCATATTGGTTGGTCGTTCATAGTCCATGTATGGTCGGATAGGTTCGATAGTCGAGTTTCTCTTCGAGAACCCATATATGTGATTTGTGTATGTTTGACAATTTTATCCTCTCATGTACCTGGCCCTGTGGTCCCTTATTGATCTTACTGATCTTGTTAGAGTTTACCGTATCGTTTGTATTCTCATTCGTTATTGATCCTTATTGATCTCGTCGGAGTTCACCATATCGTTGGTATTCTCGTTCGTTATTGATCTTTACTGATCTTGTTGGAGTTACCATATCGTTGGAATTCTTGGTCGTCGTTGATCCTTATTGATCTTGTTTGGAGTTGCCTTATCATTGGTATTCTCAGTCGTCGTTGATCGATTATTGGTTTGTGGAGTTTACCATATCGTTGGTATTCTCGGTCGTGCTGATCCTTTATTTGATCTTGTTAGAGTTTCCCACATCGATGGCGTTCTCGTTCGTAGTTGGTCCTTTGGTGATCTTGTGTGTATTTATCATGTCAATGATATTCTCGTTTGATGCATCTGTTGTTTATTATTATTGCTTGTGTGGGCATTCACACTTTTATCGATATCCGGGGCTTGTTATTGTTTTGGGGCAGTTGGATCTACAGATGTATTGTGTATTATCGGTTTCATCAGAATTGGAATTCGATTGTGCGATCCAGCGGACAGAGTTGGACAGGGATGGATTATTCCATATTGGGATATACTTATGTTTTGAGAATGTCGGTATCATTTGAATACAGTACAGATGGTTATGTTAGAATTCATTATCACTTGAGAACCTGAAGTGTGGATTGAGGTAAGGGTTAATTTGATATGAATTATCACCATTGGTAAGGTTACTACGGTAAGATTTCATTGGAAGTATTCTTACATGTAATTACATTGATATGTAATTGTTTATGTTGATGTGATCGCTATCATTGTTGAGTATTATGGCTGACCCCGTCGTGGGCTTTATCTTTTAGATACTCGGAGATCGAGCTAGTAGCGGTCGTGAAGGGATGAGCTTCCTGGTGATACTGGCTATGGCATGGTTATTTGGGATTCGAGTATTCTTTTCTGGTCGTTATGATTCCGCTGCAAATGTATTTCCTACTGTGTTATATCCGCTGCGTGTGTATCTTTAAATGGCTTTCGGTATTTTACCAGCTCGTGTATACTTTCAAAATGCCCGTTTTGGTATCCTTGCCTTGTACTTTTAAATGGTATCTTATGACGGTATTTAGGAACTATGTTTTGAAAAATATTTGAGTATTTAAAGTATTATCGTCTTTGCCTCTTTGGCGTTTGAAACGTTTGCGAAAATGATTCTTAGCCTTGTGGGTTCTGGCGCGGAGCCCGCTGTAATATCCCCGGTTGATTTTGGGGGTGTTACAGAAGATGGTATCGGAGTTTGGGCTTCGTAAAACCCGGGCATGTGTGTTATGTGGCTCTACTAGTATGGTAGTAGCGCGGCTTTTGAAAATGATTTTCTAACTTTTGGGTCAAACCGATTTTTGGAGGTTCCAAAATTTTTGAGATGTTTTCAAATTGCTATAATTACGATGTTCATGTATGTTGTTATCATGTTGAGGCTTTGTATGGGAGTCGTATGCGAGTATCACGGGAGATCATCGACTTCATGGACCTATAAGTATGTTCTTTCAGTTATTTGGTTTTGATGATTATAATTTGAGTATGGTGGCATGATTTTAAGATATTTCGGAATTGAGATATTGGTTATGACAGGATGTTAAGTTTCGAGGACGAAACTTATTTAAGTGGGAAGATATGTAATATCCTATAATTTCGCTATGAACTTTTCGCATTTCTTTATCTGAGTTGTACTGTATAGAGTGGGACCGATACAGTATGGATGAATAATTGTGGGAACAGTGACATCTGCACTAGTATATCTATCGAGGTTATTTTTAATTCTAGGATATTACATGCTTGATGTCTTTCGATGTCGGATATACTGTATGAGTATTTGTATAATTGTCGTACTTGGTCGATGATTGCATTTGAGGGTATCGTACATCAGATGTATCGTATGAGAATGTTATCGGAATGAGTATATGTATTCAGTATGTTGCGTGTACATATTCGGTATATTGAGACGACAGACAGGAGCAAAAATGGCTAAGTATGAAAGCCATTACGTACGTTAAGCATAGGAGCTTACATACGTAAAGGTGCAAGCGTAGCGTACGCTAAGCAAAGGAGCTTACGTGCGTAATGGTGTGAGCTTAACGTACGTTAGGTAAGGGTCATAACGTACATTATGAAGAGAATCGGACAGGTCCGAGCTGTAACACCCCCAAATCCCATTGGGTCATTACAGTGCCGTGGACCCCACACCAGGAGATATACCAGGTGAACATGACTAAAATACAACAAACTGACAAAAAGGGGAATCACAATTCCTACACTGACATCCAACATAATATTCCGATATGGAATTTCAATGACAACAGTGGGCCTACATGGCCTAAATAAAATACAACGACATCCACGAGCCTAGCTCGGATAATACAAAATGACAACGACTGAACCAAAACTAGAGTACTCCAACTGTCTAACTGACATGAACACCAAAATATCTCGGACTAGTATCGCTCGAATGCCTCGTCGCCACCGTCATGCCCCTGTGTCTCAACTCTCTCCTCGCAAACACCTAAAACATGAAAACATGTTCCGCCCCCATGGGGTCAGTCATCCAGATAATGATTATCAAATACATGTACAATATGATATGCATCCAAAGGGCAGAATAAATAGTATAGTAATGGTAATACGAGATGCTCACAAACCAAAGTAAGAATCGAGCATTCGTGGAATACTATGTCCACGGCATACGATCAATACCTGCTCAACAGGTTAGAACACAAGTGCCCAACGGCGAATCATCAATACAGAACACAACAATACATCACCCGAAGGTAACCCAAGGCAAACACTGAAATAGATACGAATCACAATGCCCGAAGGCTCCAACACGAATACCGATACATCACAATGGCCTAACAGCCGAACAGCCCGAAGCTGTTTATCATCATAATACCCTGAATGTCACTTAGCCGAAGCTGTCAATCACCACAATGGCCCGAAGTCAAAACAGCTCGAAGCTGTATCAATGAGGGCCGAAGCCACGGCACGAAGTCGTATCACAAATGAGATCATCCAATGACCGTGACCTGCTGAATTGCAGGTGCTGGGAAACCAACCGCGAGGGTTCAAGCCCCAGACTTACCCATAATGAGATCACCCAGTGACCGTGACCTACTGAATTGTAGGTATTGGGAAACCAACCGCGAAGGTTCAAGCCCCAAGCTTACCCATAATGAGAACATTAACATGACCATGACCTACTGAACTGTAGGTGTTGGGAAACCAACCGCGAAGGTTTAAGCCCCAAGCTTACCCATAATGAGATCATTAACATGACCGTGACCTACTGAACTGTAGGTGTTGGGAAACCAACTGCGAAGGTTCAAGCCCCAAGCTTACCCATCGAGCACTAGCCGAGACTAGCCTCCAAAACATAATTAATCACAACAATAACAATCCCAAGATTACCAAATTCACAAGAATAATAGCGTGCTGCCTTGAGTCGGCCAACACGACAACAACAACTCATGGATGGGCACCGTCCACGGCGGTCCCAATAAAAATACCTCGACTGCCTAGGAATGGCCAATCGATCACAACAACTTAACGGATGGAAACTATCCTTGACAGTCCCAATTCAATACATCGATTACCTTAGAACGGTTAATCGATAACCAATGATACAACGGATGGGAATTATCTTCGATAATCCCAATTAAATACATCGATTACCTTAGAACGGTTAATCGATAACCAATGATACAACGGATGGGAATTAACTTCGATAATCCCAATTAAATACATCGATTACCTTAGAACGGTCAATCGATAACCAATGATACAACGGATGGGAATTATCTTCGATAATCCCCATTAAATACATCGATTACCTTAGAACGGTCAATCGATTCACAATGATACAACGGATGGGAAATATCTTCGATAATCCCAATTAAATACATCGATTACCTCAGAACGGTCAATCGATACACAATGATACGGTAGAGTGGATGTCCCGGCGTCTTAAGCTGACCACCGAAACAGATATAATAAACGAATATATCAAACGCCTTCAGTAGGCCAATGCAACATCATAGTGACAGTTCCAATTCAATAATAACGATTCAACGATGCCTCAGAACGACATTCACGTCAACAATAATAATCGATACATCGATGCCGCGAACCGGCTATCGACAACAAGAATCTCAATGCCTTAAACCGGCCGTTAGCGAATAACAATCACTTCTGGCATAATCACCGAAGGGTATTGCATCAAACAATTCCCGAATATCAACAAATCACGAAGAGACTAAGTCTCGAAATGATACAATACATTCATACACATATATGATAACATTAATCTCATTGACCAGTACAAGTATAAAACTTGCCTCAAACCGAAGGCGAGAAAGTCCTTCCACGATCAACGTCCTGGCACGAAACGACGAACAGCGCCTCCCGACGATCACAACACTCGAACAACCTTGAATGAAAACGATTCATTCAAAAACACAAAATCAATAGAAAACAACGACAAGGACAAAGCCCGATTCAAACACGAATCGATCACACCGCACGAACGAAATATCATAGTTCTCAACTATGAATTCCAACATCCTCCAACACCTCGATGATCAATTAACATGATCATTACGTTCTTAACACTTGTGGAATCCATTCAACAAGATTCACTTAAGAACAATTATCAAAACAAACATCTCAAAATGATAATATCACCAATATCATCATGATCATTACGTTCTTAACACTTGTGAAATCCATTCAACAAGATTCACTTAAGAACAACTATCAAAACAAACATCTCAAAATGATAATATCACCAACATCATCAAATTGATCCTCCTATAATGATAATATTATCAATATTATCATTATCACCCCAAGAACATCATCAACTCAATAATCATGATGTCTGAAACAAAAATCCCTCATCAATACATCATGAATTCGGATTAAACAACAAGATTCACTCAACCATTTTCAAATTATGATAATCACCTCTTATATTATCATAAATCCTTACTAAAATGGTTAAAATCTTTCAAGAACACCACCAACAACAAAAATCATCTCAAGGCTATGTTAATCATATAACAATCTTAACATAATCCTTCCTAGACATGATTAAAAACCTCCAACAATCTAAAACATCAAGAGCATAATCCAACTCAAGTGATACTATCATGTTCTTCATCAAAAGTTTATCAAAACCATGAAGAATCATGATATACTCCATTAATCAAACAATACCCGAGAAAACAACAACAAAAACTTGAAAATCACTTGAAGAACAAGAGATTGAGGGAACTTATCGAAGAAGAACAAGAAGAAGCCTCCAAACACCAAAGGAGCACCAACAAGCTTCCAACTTCAAGCTTCAATCCAAGCTAGGATGATCAAGATCGAGTTGGAAGGTGCTAAACATCGATAACAAGTCCAAACGGACGATTCCAGGGAGAGAAATTGTGTTTTGGTTCGTGAGGAAATGAAATACGAAGTCCATATAAATAGACTGACAAACTCATTACGTACGTTATACACTACGGTTAACGTACGTAAGAGACATTACGTGCGCTATGCCATGACATTAACGTACGTAATGAAAAATCCAGAACTAACTGGACTAAAATATGAAGGCTTTAACGTACGTAAACAAGAACTTATTACGTACGTTAACAAGACCTACATTACGTACGTAAAGCTCACCTCTTAACGTACGTAAGGGTCCGTTGACTGCAATAGTGAGATCCGATCGGAAGATGCTCGGGACCCACCGGCCGAAAGTGACTACGAGGAAGGTTCCTGCCACCTACCAAGCATTACGTACGTAACCATACAGGCATAACGTACATAATACTCAGCCTATAACGTACGTAAGTCTACACATGTAGCGTACGTTAAGGCTAGTGTACTTAGCCAAAAATCCAAACTCTCCAACCAACAATCAAACGACGAAACCAACCCGACGACAAGTATAATATTTCGATCCCGAAATTTTCCAATACAATATACATTGTATCAGTCCAAAACAACAACACTTGTACAATTCCAAATGAATACGTACAACTCAACAGTAACACGAAAAAAAATTATCCCCGGATATTACATACTCCCCCCTTAAAAAGAGTTTCGTCCCCGAAACTCAGGGTGCAAAAACACGGGGTACGAACTATCCATCAGGATAAGAAAACAACATCTCCAGGAATACTCCTCACTGCAAACCACTTCACCTGAGTAATCGGGCCAACCCCACGGGTTCCCGCGTCTCCTATCCGATCACAGCGAAAAACAGGGGATAAAAACACTCAACCAACTGCGATATCAGCCGAATCATGACTCCTACATCAGAGACCAGCCAGGAAGTCGCACCACCCGCAAGACTCGTAACACCGGCGTATACACCTCGTGGGTGCCGCCCATTATACATGTGTACACTCCCCCGTTCTCATCGGCATTAAACGTTCAAGCAAACACTGACTCACGCCACGCAAAAATAATGACAACACAAACATAGTCCTCAGGACCATATCAACCGCAGGCCCAAGTCCTCACGACTCGGCACCCGAATTGAGATGAACAATTACCCAGATTATTACAAAATCTCGGGTAAAACACCAAAAGGAAGGAAAAACACATCACACGACCTCAAATCTCAAGATTCTCAGATACAATCATTACAAGATAGATCAACCATAAATGTTTCGCAACCACAATACTAAAGTACAGACCGAGTCAAACATCAATCCAAAAAAATAAAGAAAAATTTTAAGGTTACATCTCAAATGTATCCAAAATCAACGTCCTCCAGGTCATCGAACTCCTCGATCTGATCGACTCGAGGAAGATCCAAATCTGAGCTCGCCGCTCCTCCTCGAGTGTCCATACCTCTGGCTCCCGAAGCCCGATAGGACCCCTTGGATGAAGTACGGACTGGAGTAACAAAATCTCTCGAGGCCCGTGAGCCCTCTCGAGACCTACTGGTACTAGAACTCCTGCAGTATTTCTGAAGGTGTCCCTGCCTCCCACACAGAAAACAAGCAATAGACCGCATCGAGCACCGAGTACTGCGATGTCCTACTGTATCACAGTTAAAGCAAACAACGGTCGAACCCGTCACCTGAGAAGAAGATGCTTTCCCAGCACGAAGACGACTAGAAGATGACCTCTTGGACGTCGGAGCCCGATGTCCCTCTGAACAAACCGGCATCCTAGTCCTCTCACCGGAAGAAACTGAAGGGTTCTTCCGAGCAAGCTCCTTGATCAAAAGCTCTGCTCCAAGAGCCTTCTCGATGAATTCGCAAAGTGAATTGCAATTATGGTTGAACAACTGCATCCTCAACTGCGGGTTCAGCCTCTTGCTAAAATACTTGATCTTATCCGCCTCAGTGCGGATAACAGATGAAGCAAACTGAAGGAGTCCCTGAAACTTCTCCGCAATAACAATAACACCCTCGTCCTCGACGGATTCGGGGTTCAAAACCTCTGACAACTTGGCTTCGCGAAGTGGAGCCGGATAATACCTCTCTAACATGAGAGTCTTAAACTCACTCCAAGCACAATCACGATCGGTGGGTTTTACAGAAAGCCACCAAGAATAAGTGCCTTTACTCAAATAGTAAGCCGCTACTGCCACCTTACTCTCTTCCGGACACTGAACCATGTCGAAGAGTTTATCAAAATGTTCAAGCCAATGAACAATATCAGCTGGTTCCGACGAACCCTCAAAAATAGGCGGCCTCTGACGAGAGATGTCGCCGATAATCTGACTCACTCACCTGGACTGTCCATAAAACGGCACATGGGATCCCTGCTGTGGTGGACCATGAACCACATGAGGTCTGCATGGCCTCCATCATCTGCGTCATTTGAGTCATCTGGGCCATCATGCCCCTCATAAGCAAGAAAGGGTCGATGGGTCCACTCTCAATCTGATCGACTCCTCGAGTATGACGTTCTGAAGGGAAATCGGTCGCATAAGTCACATCTCCGGCCGAATCCTGATCCATCTCGGCATCCGTCCTGCTCTGTAGCCTTTACCCCCTCTGCCACGTCCTCGGTTTCCTCTTTCCATACTGAAAGAATAACGCTCGATCATGAACAAGGCTCAATTATGCCTCAACGGCCAATCCACAATGCTAAGTCAATAGCCAAACACGAGTATACATACTCAACAAATAAACAATCACTTAAAACATGCTAATTATAGTCAATACTGAGCCAACACGCCCCATAGCAAATAATCATGAATGGGTCGTAACACAATGTTACATACAGGTTTCAACAAAACATGTATAATCAATGGCATAATGAATGTATGAGCATACAAGAGAATCGAGTCCTTACACAGGTCATACGAAGCTTCGAGGTCTTGCGATACTAGTCTTCACTGACGACGACTCGATGAAAGAATGACTCATACAGTCGTTCAACTACCACGACTCACAAAGCCCGACTGTCCAGATTGTCGTAACCTGACTATCCACTACTACTGCGTCTGTAGAACCACATAACTCACATATCAGGGTATCTCACAACCCAATTCTCTGATACCACCTTCTGTAACACCCCCAAATCCCATTGGGTCATTACAGTGCTGTGAACCCCACACCAGGAGATCCACCAGGCGAACATGACTAAAATACAACAAACTGACAAAAAGGGGAATCACAATTCCTACACTGACATACAACATAATATTCCGACATGGAATTTCAATGACAACAGTGGGCCTACATGGCCTAAATAAAATACAACGACATCCACGAGCCTAGCTCGGATAATACAAAATGACAACGACTGAACCAAAACTGGAGTACTCCAACTGTCTGACTAACATGAACACCAACATACCTCAGACTAGTATCGCTCGAATGCCTCGTCGCCACCGTCATGCCCCTGTGTCTCAACTCTCTCCTCGAAAACACCTAAAACATGAAAACATGTTCCGCCCCCACGGGGTCAGTCATCCAGATAATGATTATCAAATACATGTACAATATGATATGCATCCAAAGGGCAGAATAAATAGTATAGTAATGGTAATACGAGATGCTCACAAACCAAAGTAAGAATCGAGCATTCGTGGAATACTATGCCCACGGCATACGATCAATACCTGCTCAACAGGTTAGAACACAAGTGCCCAACGGCGAATCATCAATACAGAACACAACAATACATCACCCGAAGGTAACCCAAGCCAAACACTGAAATAGATACGAATCACAATGCCCGAAGGCTCCAACAGGAATACCGATACATCACAATGGCCTAACAGCCGAACATCCCGAAGCTGTTTATCATCATAATACCCTGAATGTCACTCAGCCGAAGCTGTCAATCACCACAATAGCCCGAAGTCAAAATAGCCCGAAGCTGTATCAATGAGGGCCGAAGCCATGGCAAGAAGCCGTATCACAAATGAGATCATCCAATGACCGTGACCTGCTGAATTAGAGGTGATGGGAAACCAACCCAGAGGGTTCAAGCCCCAGACTTACCCATAATGAGATCACCCAGTGACCGTGACCTACTGAACTGTAGATGTTGGGAAACCAACCGCGAAGGTTCAAGCCCCAAGCTTACCCATAATGAGATCATTAACATGACCGTGACCTACTGAACTGTAGGTGTTGGGAAACCAACCCCGAAGGTTCAAGCCCCAAGCTTACCCATAATGACATCATTAACATGACCGTGACCTACTGAACTGTAGGTGTTGGGAAACCAACCGCGAAGGTTCAAGCCCCAAGCTTTACCCATCGAGCACTAGCCGAGACTAGCCTCCAAAACATAATTAATCACAACAGTAACAATCCCAAGATTACCAAATTCACAAGAATAATAGCGTGCTGCCTTGAGTCGGCCAACACGACAAAAACAACTCATGGATGGCCACCGTCCACGGTGGTCCCAATAAAAATACCTCGATTGCCTAGGAATGGCCAATCGATCACAACAACTTAACGGATGGAAACTATCCTTGACAGTCCCAATTCAATACATCGATCACCTTAGAACGGTTAATCGATAACCAATGATACAACGGATGGGAATTATCTTCGATAATCCCAATTAAATACATCGATTACCTTAGACCGGTTAATTGATAACCAATGATACAACGGATGGGAATTAACTTTGATAATCCCAATTAAATACATCGATTACCTTAGAATGGTCAATCGATAACCAATGATACAACGGATGGGAATTATCTTCGATAATCCCAATTAAATACATCGATTACCTTAGAACGGTCAATCGATACACAATGATACAACGGAAGGGAATTATCTTCGATAATCCCAATTAAATACATCGATTACCTCAGAACGGTCAATCGATACACAATGATACAGTAGAGTGGATGTCCCGGCGTCTTAAACTGACCACCGAAACATATATAATAAACGTATATATCAAACGCCTTCAGTCGGCCAATGCAACATCATAGTGACAGTTCCAATTCAATAATAACGATTCAACGATGCCTCAGAACGACATTCACGTCAACAATAATAATCGATACATCGATGCCGCGAACCGGCTATCGACAACAAGAATCTCAATGCCTTAAACCGGCCGTTAGCGAATAACAATCACATCTGGCATAATCACCGAAGGGTATTGCATCAAGCAATTCCCGAATATCAACAAATCACGAAGAGACTAAGTCTCGAAATGATACAATACATTCATACACATATATGATAACATTAATCTCATTGACCAGTACAAGTATAAAACTTGCCTCAAACCGAAGGCGAGAAAGTCCTTCCACGATCAACGTCCTGGCACGAAACGACGAACAGCGCCTCCCGACGATCACAACACTCGAACAACCTTGAATTAAAACGATTCATTCAAAAACACAAAATCAATAGAAAACAACGACAAGGACAAAGCCCGATTCAAACACGAATCGATCACACCGCACGAACGAAATATCATAGTTCTCAACTATGAATTCCAACATCCTCCAACACCTCGATGATCAATTAACATGATCATTACGTTCTTAACACTTGTGAAATCCATTCAACAAGATTCACTTAAGAACAATTATCAAAACAAACATCTCAAGATGATAATATCACCAATATCATCACATTGATCCTCCTACAATGATAATATTATCAATATTATCATTATCACTCCAAGAACATCATCAACTCAATAATCATGATGTCTGAAACAAAAATCCCTCATCAATACATCATGAATTCGGATTAAACAACAAGATTCGCTCAACCATTTTCAAATTATGATAATCACCCCTTATATTATCATAAATCCTTACTAAAATGGTTCAAATCTTTCAAGAACACCACCAACAACAAAAATCATCTCAGGGCTATGTTAATCATATAACAATCTTAACATAATCCTTCCTAGACATGATTAAAAACCTCCAACAATCTAAAACATCAAGAACATAATCCAACTCAAGTGATACTATCATGTTCTTCATCAAAAGTTTATCAAAACCATGAAGAATCATGATATACTCCATTAATCAAAAAATACCCGAGAAAACAACAACAAAAACTTGAAAATCACTTGAAGAACAAGAGATTGAGGGAACTTACCGAAGAAGAACAAGAAGAAGCCTCCAAACACCAAAGGAGCACCAACAAGCTTCCAACTTCAAGCTTCAATCCAATCTAGGATGATCAAGATCGAGTTGGAAGGTGCTAAACATCGATAACGAGTCCAAACGGACGATTCTAGGGAGAGAAATTGTGTTTTGGTTCGTGAGGAAATGAAATATGAAGTCCACATAAATAGACTGACAAACTCATTACGTACGTTATATACTACGGTTAACGTACGTAAGAGACATTACGTGCGCTATGCCATGACATTAACGTACGTAATGAAAAATCCAGAACTAACTGGACTAAAATACGAAGGCCTTAACGTACGTAAACAAGAACTTATTATGTACGTTAACAAGACCTACATTACGTACGTAAAGCTCACCTCTTAACGTACGTAAGGGCCTGTTGACTGCAGTAGTGAGATTCGATCGGAAGAAGCTCGGGACCCACCGGCCGAAAGTGACTACGAGGAAGGTTCCTGCCACCTACAAAGCATTACGTACGTAACCATACAGGCATAACGTACGTAATACTCAGCCTATAACGTACGTAAGTCTACACATGTAGCGTACGTTAAGGCTAGTGTACTTAGCCAAAAATCCAAACTCTCCAACCAACACTCAAACGACGAAACCAACCCGACGACAAGTATAATATTTCGATACCGAAATTTTCCAATACAATATACATTGTATCAGTCCAAAACAACAACACTTGTACAATTCCAAATGAATACGTACAACTTAACAGTAACACGAAAAAAAATTATCCCCGGATATTACACGAGCTGTGATCGGCTAGTGGGCCCGGTGCCGGCAACTTTCGCCGTGGATGTGGACAGGTGAGTCAACATCAAGCGTTACGTGCGTTAAGGACAACCCATTATGTATGTAAACAAGTTTTGCACTGTAGCAAGTAAACCCCTACATTACGTACGCTACGACAAGGAAATTACGTACGTAATGCATGCCACGTAATAAGACAGTGAACCCTGGATGCCGATTACGTACGCTATGCAGGACATGTAGCGTACATTAAAGAGTATTACGTACGTTAAGGTTGGGTCTTAATGTACGTAACGAGCTGTGCAGATTATATATTAAGAATTGGTCTTTCATTTCTTCACGAGAAGAAACATATTTTTCTAGCCCAACTTTGTCCCTCTTCACTTTCAATCATATTCCAGACCCTTATACCTTGGTTGAGGCCTTGATGATTGGATTAGAAGCTTGAAGCTTGGAGTTCTTAATGTTTCTTGAAGTGTTTGATCTTTGTGGTTCTTCTTCAAGAGGTATGCTGAAAAACTCCTCTCTTTGATTCGGATTTTGATATTGTTGTTGATGTTCTTCTTCGTATGATGATGGTTATGATGGTTATATGAATTGTATATTGAAGGACGAAATGATATATGCCTTGGATTATGAATTAGATGATGGTTTAGATGTTAGAACACATCGTATTACATCGTTTTGATGGCTACAAACATGATTATGGATTAATTCATGCTCTTGAAGAACTCTTGACTTATATATGTCGTGATTTTATGGAAATTGGAAGGATTACGGTTAATCTTGGTATATGATGGTTCGTGATAATAAACAGTAATTGGTTTTCTATGAACTTACGAATATGAACAAGAAAGAACCTTGTTAAAATCGTAATTAAGGTTGAAGTCGGGATCGAGAATGTTAAAATTGATTGATTATCGAATTGCGGCTTGTATTCGTATTGTTTGAGTCATAATGGTTTGGTTTCGTATGATCGAGATATCATTGAACCGTTGAGTTTGATTGGTTGGTTATATCGGTTGTTGATTGTTATCAAACTTATTGTTAATTGATTGTTGCATTAGGTTGCGATAAGTGATCGTTGATGATTAACCATTGTGCTACGATTGAGATTGGAGAATGCATGTATTGCCTTGGTAGCTTGTAGATGAAGACGACGGGATTGGTAACGGCTTCATCGTATCGGTATCGAGGCAAGTTATGCTTGCTCAGTTCATAATGTTTAATAAATGGTTTTGATTTCATTTCATTTATGATTTGTATAGAAATGATATTATGAATATGAATTGTCGGGATGATGGTATGTATATTATGTTTGGATTGGGATAAAATCGTAATGTATATGATTTTAAAGATGTCTAGTGGAAACGAAGATGTGAATTATCTTTGGTCTATTGTATGAAATGGGGGATATCTAGGATAGTTTATCGTGCCGACATTGAACTCGAGATGGTGGTTTGGTAATAGTGATGGATTGTACTTCATTTTGGACTATTCGAATAATGGTGTATTCATTCAGGGACGTCGGTCGTGGAAGGGTTAGTGTCTCCGGTTTGAGGTAATTTAATATTGCTGAAATATGATAATTATCATGTTACATTGTGCATATGTGTATGTTGGTGTTTCATGTAATGAGTGTGCATTATTGTTTGGTATATTGTGATGTGCTCTTTGTTTAGATTGTAATTGGTTGGGCTGATGTGTTGAGGGATAAGACCAGATTTAGAGGTGCCCAAAACGACCCAACCCGCCGGGTCGACCCGCCGACCCAGACCCGGCTGACCCGTGCAAGACCCGGACCCGGCCGACCCGTGCGACCCGCCGACCCGGACCCATGGTATACACGGGTGGGGTCCGGCTCGAGCTTCTCCCAATCGACCGCCGGTCAAACCCGTCGACGTGGAAATAAAAAAATTCAAAAATGGCCGTTGGACCCGACGGGTGGACCGTGACGTGGTCTAACGGCTAGTTTGATTTTTTAAAAAAAAAAAAATTCCTATCTATAAATACCCCCCTCCCCAACACAATTTTTCCACACCTTCAATACTATCTATCTCTCAAACTCTCATTGTTAATTGCTATACTTCTTAATCTCTCTCTTTTTTTCGCATTTTATCATTATGTCGAGTTCTGACAAGGGAAAGGGTATTGCTACATCTCCCAAAAAATCCAAAATGTACAATTTCGAGCGAATGGGTCTTTGGGGCAAATCGAAGAAACCATCTGGAATAATTATTCGGGAGCCCCAAAACCAAACTCCATCCGGTTTTGAAAATGAAAGTCAAGAACCTGAATATGATGCTACACATGAAAATATCTATTACGGTAGTACAACAACTACCAGTGAAGAAGAAGTTGATCTCCGGGGATTTCGACGTGTCCCGAATCGTCAACAACTGCAAAACATCGACGAAGAAATGGACCATGAAATCGATGAAGCTATGTTAAATCAAACATATGCAACATTCGAGCGCACTCTTCATGGCGTACCAACTCCTACGCAAAAATCAAAGTCGAAGCGTCCTGCGGCAAGCCAAGCTGAATAAGAACCTCCTTATGTTGAGGAGTTATCGTCCGAGGAGGAAGAAAATGTGAAAGGCAGAGGAAGCAAGAAAACTAAAGCAAGAAACAAGTCTGCCCCTGTTGCAGAAAGGAGACCGGTATCCGTACTTTTTTCAAAACACTTTAAGAAGGAAAAATGCCGGATGTAAAAGATAAATTTTCACAATTGGTTTTGATAATGCTAGTTCTAATACTGCAAGTGTACCAGCATTAATACAAGCTTGCAATCCTGTTTTAGCGGGTCGATTATTTCATACTAGATGTATATGTCATATTCTAAATTTATGTGTACAAGATGCATTAAAATTTGTAGATAAGGCAATAGAACCAATTAGAAAATGTGTCTTGTTTTTACATAATCGCACTAAGTTAGCTAGACAATGGATAAAATTTTTAAAGTCAAAACAAATTCAACCCAAATTTTTTACTCCAAACGTCAAACATAGATGGAACTCAACTTATGAGATGTTAAATTCAACTAATAAATATAAAGAATTATTGTGTGAATTTTTTGATACGTATTTTCACGTAGAAGGATTTTATTTATTGCCAACGTATTGGGATGAAACTAAAGATTTAATAAAACTATTAAGGGTTTTTGAAAATGCAACTAAAGATTTAAGTGGTTGTTATTATCCACGTCTCCTAAAGTTTTATTTCATTGTTGTTTTATTGTATACGAAATGGATGCTTGTAGTAAATCCGAAAGATTATCGAATGCTATTTACAATATGTGTTTAAAATGGCTAAAATATTTTAATCGTATTCATGATGTTTTCTTGATTAGTCTTTGTTTTATCTCCCGATTTGAATTTAGCTCAAGTAGAACAATTACTTGAAATATATTATAATATTCTTAAAAATTTGGGTTTTCCTAATATTGAGGATAGTGTTGAAAGTCAAACTTTATTTGAAAATATTCTGACGTTGAACAAGTAAAAATTGATTTGAAAAATAGTTTAGAAGTTTGTTTTTAAATATTCTTCTAAATATGGTGATAAGATTCAAACTCAAAAAACAAGAACTAAGACTACAAATACATTTAACATGGAATTCGACAGAACTCCCACTAACCCATTTCAACAACAACTCTATAATATAGCAAGAAATAGGGGTGGTAGTAACGTCGGTCAAAGAAATGACCTTAGTAGATATTATGCAACTAGTTTTGTGTCGGAGGATGACAATGCAGGTACCTTTGATCTGTTAGATTAGTGGAAAAGAAGGGGAACCGAATTTCCCATACTTTCCATTATGGCACAAGAAATTCTTGCAGTGCCCGCATCCACAGTCCCCGTTGAGTGTGCTTTTAGTGAAGGAGGCTATATGTTGGACGAGCGGAGATCCCGAATGACGCCAAGAAATCTCGAGGCTCAAATGATACTTAAAGACGCAACAAAAGCCGAGTTACGAGATCAAGAAAATAAATGGGATGACCTATTTGCGGACCAAGATGCATATCAAGAAGGCACTACCGAAGGAGAGTCTAGTCAAATGAGTCAAACCGATGATCAAGACGACGACGACATCGACTTCAACTAAAGGTAAGTAAGGTAAGTCAGGTAAGTAAAGAACTGCGTAGGGCTTTGATTCCTCACGGGGATACGTAGGCAAATTAATTTTAAGTGAAAACTTAAAATTAAATACAAGCCCATTTTTTTTAACTCTTCTCAAGTAAAAGTACTACGTGGAGCTTTGATTCCTCACGGGGATACGTAGGCAATTTAATTTTAAGTAAAAACTTAAAATTAAATACAAGCTAATTTTTTCAAATGATTTCCTTTTTCACTTATAGTTATTTTTCGTGTATAAAATGATAACAAATAAAAGTTTTATATACATTTAAAAAAAAATAGGCAGGTCGACCGTGACCCGTGGTCGGACCGGACCCGTGGCCGACCCGTCGACCCGCCAACCCGTACATTTCATATGTACGGGTGGGGTCCGGGTCCTGTCCTGCCGACCCGGCGACCCGGCGGGTCCGACCCGGACCCAGACCCGAACCCGTGGTTGGGCACCTCTAACCAGATTATGGCACCCACGTTCTGTAGTATTCCTGTGTAGATGCTTCTGTGACCCTTGGTTGCGACCTTGGGGTATTTTGTGATTGCATGTAATGTGTTGAGGTATAAGACCAGAATATGGCACCCACGGTCCGGAGTATTTCCAAGTAGATGCTTCTGTGACCCTTAGCTGCGGCCTTAGGAGTTTATGTGATATTGTCCGGAGTATTCCTGAGTAGATGCTTCCGTGACCCTTGGTTGCGACCTTAGGAGTTTATGTGCTAATATTATATGCTTTTTGGAGCATTCTGTGAACCGTTGTCTGACGGGAATACTACATTGTGGTCATGCCGGTCTTTCATGATCGAGTTATCGTTGCTCACTTGGGAAGTCTTCTGATCTTTGTCGGATATGCGTTTCTTCGAGTTTCGTTGTCATGTTGTGTCGTGACATATCTGGATCCAGATGCGTACCGATCGTTCATGTGTAGGATTTTCAGGGTGGGCACGTGTAGCATGTGTTTGTTTCGACCTCATATTGAACCGTGCACACGAGACGTACTTCATGAGGCTGATTAGGTATGAGACCAGACATGTATTTGATTGATACCCGTGGGTGGCTTGTACACGAACACATTTTCGGATCGGGCGTATCGTGACGTCCATATTAAGTCATATTTGTTGGTCGTTCATAGTCCATGTATGGCCAGATATGTTCGATAGTCGAGTTTGTCTTCGAGAACCCATATATGTGATTTGTATATGTTTGACAATTTTATCCTCTCATGTACCTGGCCCTGTGGTCCCTTATTGATCTTACTGATCTTGTTAGAGTTTACCATATCGTTTGTGTAATATCCGCATTTTTCTTTCCCTTGTATTTTTATTTTTGGTGTATTTCTCGATCATAGTGACCCTCGTGTATCTTTCAGTGTATCATTCCTGTCATCTGTTGAACTGTATTCTCGTTATTGTTCTGCGGAACCGCCATTTCGGGGTTGTCATGGATCCATTTCGTGTTATGGGTTCCCAAATATCGATTCCTATTGTTTTTATTCTCTTCCCGGATCATTTTTCATCATTTAGGACCCAAAGGGGGGTGTGGGCCGCGGCACAAGGAGTGTGCGCCGCGGCACACACATTTCTTCAGTTGTTGGCCGAGCGGACTGTACTGTGTGCCGCGGCACACCCGTCCGGTGCCGCGGCACGATCTTGAGTCGATGCGCGGCACACGCGGCCCAGCCGCGGCACACTCGTGTGGCATTTTCGGCCAAAACCGATCAGACGGTGCCGCGGCACACTCACGGTGAGCCGCGACACCTTTGCCGAACCACAGGAGCAAATTTTGGCACTCAGTGCGCGGCACACCTCAGCTGAGCCGCGGCACACAATGCGGTCAACCCTCTATAATTGTGTTGTTTTGAGCGAGAACAGCTCATTTCCTTCTTCTTCTTCCATTGACGCGAGAGAGAATGAGAGAGGAGGAGAGCTTCTCATCATTCATCAATTGGGGGGTTGATTTTCATCATTCTTCTTCGGTTGTGAAGCCCGGATAATCAATCTAACGCGTGTTCTACGAATCTAAGTACTTGAATCTTCAAGGTAATGTCTCTTGGAACCCTACCTTTTGGTTAATTGGGGATTTTGGGGTTTTTGTCCGATTCTTTCCGTTTTGTTGGTGGATTCTTGATGAATACAATTAATATTGTTAGTATCATTAAATTTCCTACGGATTCATGGTATATTTTGTGATTTTTATGGAATCGAGAGGGTTTGGTTGTGGTCCGCCCTCGTCGTTATTTTTGTACGAATATATATGAATCGTAGGCGGGTTCTCGGGGGTATTCCATTTCCGTATTCGTCTAGAGTTGGTTGTGATTATGTTCTTCAAATCGTTAGGTTCGGTTCCGTTGGTTCTTAGCGTTCGTCGGTGATTATCCTTTCCGTTCGTTGCGTCATCAATTACTCAAGGCAATTATTTTTTTGGAAACCTTTATGCTTAACGTGGAATGGTAATGTATTTTGTGTGTGATTTGCTCACCTCGTGTTGGTCCGACGGGATCAAGGAGGGAATCCAAAGGGTTGAGTCCTGGATTCATGAGTTTGTATAGCTAGCCAGCTCGGGAGGGTCCTTAGAGGCCTCGGGCGGGAATCTATGATATTACTCTGTTCCCAAGGCGATGCATGTGCGGGTTTTGTTTTATAATATGGCCAGCTCGGGAGGGTCCTTAGAGGCCTCGGGCGGGAATCTATGATATTACTCTGTTCCCAAGGCAAAATGGTTTGACTATTGGTTTCCGGAAAAGACATGTCTAGTTTTGGTTTTTGAAATGATATTGGTGCATGTACTATGGAATGTGTAAGCGATTGGTTTGCCTTGATTACTTGTACTAGCGTAATTGCTAACCCCTTTGGGGGACCCGTTTTGGGGAAATTCTTGTTATGGATTTCAGGTTATGATTATCCGGACGAGCGACCACCGGGACAGTACGAGGATGTCGGCCAGGGTCGTTGACATGTGCATTTGGGTCGTCTTATTTCCCTTGTCTAATTCGATATGGTTGTTTCCTATATTTATAAACTGATAGACTGTGCTCGCGAGTACTTGGGCTTTTCAAATTCAAACTTCCGTGTTGTATTATTTTAAATTGCTATACTGTCGATTGTTACTCACTTAGTCGGTTGTTCCGGGTGTGTTTTCATGTGATGTTCTATTTGATTGTGTTTCCTCGCTAACCGAGACGGTTAGTCGAGGGGTGTTCGCTGTTGTAGCCTGGTGGGTCCCATGTAGGGGTCCACGGAGCTGTAATATACTCTGAATATCTCGGGGTGTTACAGAAAATGGTATCGGAGCTCTAGGTTTATGGATACCTAGGCTTGTCGGTTATTTGGGTCTAGTCGTGTTTTGTTTTGCACATTATCACACCGCTGCCGGCATCTCAGTACTTCCAGTGTTCGTAAGTTCCCTTACTTGATTCTTTATTTTTTTTGTACTGTATTCCGTTTCCTGGACTATGGTTATTCTCCCTCCTTTGCTTATCATCGTAGTTGCTTTTCCTTCCTTACTCATCCTCGATATACTTCTGTTATCTCTTAACACCAGTATGGATGCCGGAGGAAACCGTGGTCGTGGTCGTGGTCGTGGTCGTGGGCCGGCCGAGGACGTGCGGCGGCCGGTGGGCGGCCACGTCGCATTCTTCGTGGGCCGATGCGGCGGCGTCACAGTCATGCTTCTTCTCAGGAGCGCGCCGACCTTGGTATTGCGGCCGTCATGCAGCAAATGGTTAACCAAATGGCGGCTATAGCTCAGGTGGTCCAGAACCCCGATCAGGCCCATGCTAATCGGGGCGGAGCGGATCGCTGGCTTCAGGATGTCATCAAGATGCATCCTCCTCAGTTTTCGGGAGCTTCGGACCCGATCGGCTGGGAATGGTGGATCAAGGAGATATCCAAAGTCTTCACTGCTACCAACTGCCCCGAGGACCGTAAGGTCCCTATTGCTCAATACTTTCTCACGGGAGATGCTACGGATTGGTGGGAGGCCGTTGGGCCCAAAGATCATGTTGCTTCGTGGGCCGAATTTCAGGAGTTGATGGAGACCGAATATTGTCCGTGGCCGGTCAGACAAGCACGAGTGCATGCTTTCTATGATGCTCAACCACGGGATATTCCCGTATCCCAAGCTATTGCCGATTTTAACAAGGAGTTGGGTTATGTGAAGACCCAAGTTGTCGCTGAGAGCGACAAAATTTTCCATTTTCCGGGAGGATGAAACGCCCATTCGGGACTACATGTCTGGACTCGTCTGCACTACCTTGAAGGATTATCAGAGTAGGGCCCTCGCTTATGATATGTCAGTGACGGCTAGTGATTTGGCTCGTGAAAGCAAGAAACAGAAGTCGGTCGGAAATTTCTCTGGTCCCAAGAGTAGCAGAAATCTCAAGTTGCAAATATTTCTACGGGCGGTTCGGCTTGTTTCTCTGGGAGCTTTCGGGGTGCCGCCGGAACCTCCGCTCGTGAACCCACATGTTTTAACTGTGGTTTGCAGGGCCATAGGAGCCGGCAGTGTTCTCGTCCGAAGTTTACTTGTCATACTTGTGGACAGCTGGGCCACAAGGCCCCCTTTTTGTGAGCAGATCAAACAGTTTCGCGGCGCCCGTTCTTCTCAACCAGTACCTTTGGAGCCAAGTGTGAACCAGGGCTCGTTTGCTCCGCCGCCTCCACCGAGTGCCGGCCGCGGTAGGGGTCGGGGTCAACCCGCTAGAGGAGGAGCTTCCAGTGTCGGCTCCGCCCAGCCGCCTATATACGAGATGAGGAGGGCCAATGACCCGGCTCTCGTGGCGGCAGTGCACGTTCATATCCATTCTCATCCTGTCGGTGTGCTTTTTGATTCGGGTGCTACGCATTCATTCATTTCTCTAGAGTGTGTACGCCGTCTGAGTCTCGACTGCTTGTCACATTGCGAGCCTTTCGTTGTTAAACTTCCTAGCAGTGATAGAATTGTCGGTGATCGAGAAGTCCGAGACTGCTCTGTGTTTATTTGTGAGAGAGCTTGGCTCTCTAATCTTATTGTCGTTAATATTGTGGGTGAGGATTTGATTCTCGGGGATGATTGGCTCGAGCGGCATGGCGCAATCATGAACTACCGCACGAGAATCATCACTATGTTAGCCGAGGATGGCACCGAACACTCTTTCGCAGGGCGAAAGAGGGGAAACCAGAAGTTCGTTATTAATGCCTTGAAGGCGATTAGTCTCCTGCGAAAGGGGTGTACTGGTTATTGGTGCTATGCCTTGAAGGCGGAGGATGGTGGAGTCGAGCTTTCGTCGATTCCAGTCGTTAGTGAGTTTCCTGATGTATTTCCTGACGAGTTACCGGGATTGCCACTGGATCGTGAGGTTGAGTTTGATATAGAGTTAGAGCCGGGTGCGGCTCCGATTTCGAAGGCGCTGTATCGCATGGCACCTTCAGAGATGTCAGAGTTGAAGAAGCAGTTGAGCGAGCTTCTTGAGTCGGGGTACGTTCGACCGAGCGCCTCGCCTTGGGGCGCACCGGTCCTGTTTGTGCGGAAGAAGGATGGTTCACTACGTTTGTGTATCGACTATCGCGAACTAAACAAGGTGACCATCAAGAACAAGTATCCTTTGCCGAGAATTGATGACTTGTTTGACCAGTTGCAGGGAGCTGCGGTATTCTCGAAGATTGATTTGAAATCGGGGTACTATCAGCTTCGGGTGAGAGAGTCTGACGTGCCGAAAACAGCTTTTCGGACGAGATACGAACATTACGAGTTTGTAGTTATGCCTTTCGGGTTAACTAATGCGCCGGTGGTGTTCATGCAATTGATGAACAAAGTCTTTATCGAGTATTTGGATAAGTGTGTCGTCGTCTTCATTGACGATATTCTTATCTATTCGAGGAATGAGGAAGAGCATTCCCATCATTTGCGGATAGTGCTAGACATTTTGAGGACCGAGCAACTCTATGCGAAGTTCTCGAAATGTGAGTTCTGGCTGAAGGAAGTGATGTTTTTGGGTCACGTGATTTCAGCCGAGGGAGTTCGTGTGGATCCGCAGAAAATTGAGGCAGTGTTGGATTGGGCACCGCCCACAAATGTGAAGGAGGTCCGTAGTTTCTTGGGTTTGGCTGGCTACTACCGTAGGTTCGTCGAGGGTTTCTCAAAACTAGCTCGGCCACTTACACAGTTGCTCCAGAAATCCGAGAAGTTCGTCTGGAATGATGAGAGACAGTCGAGTTTTTAGGAACTGAAGAAGCGTTTGACTTCAGCCCCGATTTTGGCGTTGCCATGTGGCAACGAGGGATTCTCCATTTATAGCGATGCTTCGGGTCAGGGTCTTGGGTGCGTATTGATGCAGCACGGCAAGACCATTGCCTTTGCGTCGAGACAGTTGAGTCCGTATGAGCTTAACTACCCTACTCATGATTTGGAGTTAGCGGCAGTCGTTTTTGCGCTCAAGATTTGGCGTCACTATCTTTTCGGCTCTGCATGTCAGATTTTTACCGATCATAAAATTCTGAAATATATATTTACTCAGCGGGAGTTGAATATGAGGCAGAGGAGGTGGTTAGAGCTGATTAAGGATTACGACCTCGAAATCCTTTATCATCTGGGCAAGGCGAACGTCGTGGCCGACGCCTTGAGTCGGAAACCGATTGCGTTGCGAATGCTTGAGGTCTTTACGTCTCAGTCTGAGCTTCGGCGGGCTTTGATCGAGTTAGATGTCGAGGTTTTGTTGCCTGGAGCTGTCGGGCAACTTTGTGCTTTAGAGATTTCGTCGTCTTTGATCGATGAAATTAAGCTGAAGCAATTAGAGGATCCGATGATTACTCAAATCCGGGAGAACGTTCTTAAGGGAAAGTCTCCTGGGTTTGTGATTCACGAAGATGGTGTTTTGAGATTTCGGAGCTGACTTTGTGTGCCGAACGACTCAGAGTTGAGACAGAGTATTTTGCGTAAGGCACATGCTACACCTTATTCCGTTCATCCTGGTTCGAGTAAGATGTACAAGGACATGGGGAGGAATTTCTGATGGAATGATATGAAGGAGGAGGTCGCACAGTTTGTAGCGAGATATTTGACTTGTCAGCAGGTCAAAATCGAGCATCAGCGACCGGCCGGGTTATTGCAGTCACTTCCCGTTCCAGAATGGAAATGGGAAGATATATCGATGGATTTCGTTACGAGTTTGCCGAGATCGAGGTCGGGCATGAATATGGTATGGGTGATTGTTGATCGTCTGACCAAGTCGGCACATTTTCTGGGCATCAAGGACACTTGGGGTCCAGAAAAGTTGGCTCGTGTGTTTATCACGCAGATTGTGAGGCTTCACGGTACTCCGAAGTCTATTGTTTCGGATCGTGATGGCCGTTTCGTATCGCACTTTTGGCAGGCAGTGCATAAGGCGTTGGGTACCCATTTACATTTGAGTACCTCTTTTCATCCCAGTCAGATGGACAGTCGGAACGCACTATCCAGACATTCGAGGATATGTTGCGTGCGTGCGCTCTCGATTGGAGCAGCGATTGGGAGGAGCATTTGCCATTGATCGAATTCACGTACAACAATAGTTGGCATGCGTCGATTCGGATGGCACCGTATGAGGCACTTTATGGGCGGCGTTGTCGATCGCCGATTTGTTGGAATGAAGGGTCCGATTTGGTCGGGACCGAACCGGATGTCGTTTTAGAGATGAGGCGGAAGATAGAATTGATTCGGGAATGGATGTTAACTGCCCAGAGTCGGCAGAAGTCTTATGCCGATGTCCGTCGTCGACCTTTAGAATTCGAGGTGGGAGACCACGTTTTGCTGAAGGTGTCGCCGACGAGAGGAGTTTTTCATTTCGGGAAGAAGGAGAAGTTGAGTCCGAGATTTATTGGACCCTTCGAGATTCTCGAGCGAGTCGGTGGGTTAGCATACCGTTTGGCGTTACCCCCGGCCCTGAGTCATGTTCATAGCGTTTTCCATGTTTCCTAACTGAGGAAATATGTCCCGGATCCGAGTTACGTCATCGATTATGGTGAGATTGATGTCGCCGAGGATATTACTTTTGAAGAACGTCCCTTGAAGATTTTGGAGCATCGTGAGAAACGACTGAGGCATAAGACCATCCCCTTGGTCAAAGTGCAGTGGTCGAGACACGGTGTCGAGGAGGCAACTTGGGAAACCGAGGTTAGGATGCATGCTAGGTACCCTGAGTTGTTTGTTTCTTAAGTTTCGGGACGAAACTTGTTTTTAGAGGGGTAGAATGTAATATCCGCATTTTTCTTTCCCTTGTATTTTTATTTTTGGTGTATTTCTCGATCGTAGTGACCTTCGTGTATCTTTCAGTGTATCCTTCCTGTCATCTGTTGAACTGTATTCTCGTTATTGTTGTGCGGAACCGCCATTTCGGGGTTGTCATGGATCCATTTCGTGTTATTGATTCCCAAATATCGATTCCTATTGTTTTTATTCTCTTCCCGGATCATTTTTCATCATTTAGGACCCAAAGGGGGGTGTGGGCCGCGGCACAAGGAGTGTGCGCCGCGGCACACACATTTCTTCAGTTGTTGGCGGCGGATCATGCGTGTGCCGCGGCACACCGTCCGGTGCAGCGGCACGATGCAGTCGAGTCCGCGGCACACTCGTGTGGCATTTTCGGCCCAAAACCCGATCAGTGCAAGCCGCCGCGGCCCGGCTGAGCCGCGGCACCTTTGCCGAACCACGGGAGCAGATTTTTGGCACATGCCGCGGCACACCTCGGTTGAGCCGCGGCACACAATGCGGTCGACCCTCTATAATTGTGTTGTTTTGAGCGAAACGGCTCATTTCCTTCTTCTTTTTCCATTGACGAGAGAGAGTGAGAGAGGAGGAGAGCTTCTCATCATTCATCAATTGGGGGTTGATTTTCATCATTCTTCTTCGGTTGTGAAGCTTAGGATAATCAATCTAACGCGTGTTCTACGAATCTAAGTACTTGAATCTTCAAGGTAATGTCTCTTGGAACCCTACCTTTTGGTTAATTGGGGATTTTGGGGTTTTTGTCCGATTCTTTCCGTTTTGTTGGTGGATTCTTGATGAATACGATTAATATTGTTAGTATCATTAACTTTCCTACGGATTCATGGTATATTTTGTGATTTTTACGGAATCGAGAGGGTTTGGTTGTGGTCCGCCCTCGTCGTTATTTTTGTACGAATATACATGAATCGTAGGCGGGTTCTCGGGGGTATTCCATTTCCGTATTCGTCTAGAGTTGGTTGTGATTATGTTCTTCAAATCGTTAGGTTCGGTTCCGTTGGTTCTTAGCGTTCGTCGGTGATTATCCTTTCCATTCGTTGCGTCATCAATTACTCAAGGCAAGTATTTTTTTGGAAACCTTTATGCTGAACGTGGAATGGTAATGTATTTTGTGTGTGATTTGCTCACCTCGTGTTGGTCCGACGGGATCAAGGAGGGAATCCAAAGGGTTGAGTCCTGGATTCATGAGTTTGTATAGCTAGCCAGCTCGGGAGGGTCCTTAGAGGCCTCGGGCGGGAATCTATGATATTACTCTGTTCCCAAGGCGATGCATGTGCGGGTTTTGTTTTATAATATGGCCAGCTCGGGAGGGTCCTTAGAGGCCTCGGGCGGGAATCTATGATATTACTCTGTTCCCAAGGCAAAATGGTTTGACTGTTGGTTTCCGGAAAAGACATGTCTAGTTTTGGTTTTTGAAATGATATTGGTGCATGTACTATGAAATGTGTAAGCGACTGGTTTGCCTTGATTACTTGTACTAGCGTAATTGCTAACCCCTTTGGGGGACCCGTTTTGGGGAAATTCTTGTTATGGATTTCAGGTTATGATTATCCGGACGAGCGAGCACCGGACGATCACGAGGATGTCGGCCAGGGTCGTTGACATGTGCATTTGGGTCGTCTTATTTCCCTTGTCTAATTCGATATGGTTGTTTCCTATATTTATAAACTGATAGACTGTGCTCGCGAGTACTTAGGCTTTTCAAATTCAAACTCCGTGTTGTATTATTTTAAATTGCTATACTGTCGATTGTTACTCACTTAGTCGGTTGTTCCGGGTGTGTTTTCATGTGATGTTCTATTTGATTGCATTTCCTCGCTAACCGAGATGGTTAGTCGAGGGGTGTTCGCTGTTGTAGCCTGGTGGGTCCCATGTAGGGGCCACGGCGCTGTAATATACTCCGAATATCTCGGGGTGTTACAGTTTGTATTCTCGTTCGTTATTGATCCTTATTTATCTCGTTGGAGTTCACCATATCATTGGTATTCTCGTTCGTTATTGATCTTTACTGATCTTCTTGGAATTACCATATCGTTGGAATTCTTGGTCGACATTGATCCTTATTGATCTTGTTTGGAGTTGCCTTATCATTGGTATTCTCAGTCGTCGTTGATCTTTTATTGGTTTGTGGAGTTTACCATATCGTTGGTATTCTCGGTCGTGCTGATCCTTTATTTGATCTTGTTGGAGTTTCCCACATCGATGGCACTCTCTCTCGTAGTTGGTCCTTTGGTGATCTTGTGTAAATTTATCATGTCAATGATATTCTAGTTTGATACATCGGTTGTTTATTATTATTGCTTGTGTGGGCATTCATACTTTTATCTATATCCGGGGCTTGTTATTGTTTCGGGGCAGTTGGATCTACGGATGCATTGTGTATTATCAGTTTCAACATAATTGGAATTCGATTGTGCGATCCAGCTGACAGAGTTAGACAGGGTTGGATTATTCCATATTGGGATATACTTATGTTTTGAGAATCTCGGTATCATTTGAATACAGTACAGATGGTTATGTCAGAATTCATTGTCACTTGAGAACGTGAAGTGTGGATTGAGGCAAGGGTTGATTTGATATGAATTATCACCATTGGTAAGATTACTACGGTAAGATTTTAATGGAAGTATTCTTACTTGTAATTACATTGATATGTAATTGTTTATGTTGATGTGATCGCTATCATTGTTGAGTATTGTGGCTGACCCCGTTGTGGGCTTTATCTTTTAGTTACTCAGAGATTGAGCTAGTAGCGGTCGTGAAGGGATGAGCTTCCCGGTGATACTGGATATGGCATGGTTATTTGGGATTCGAGTATTTTTTTCTAGTCGTTATGATTCCGCTGCAAATGTATTTCCTACTGTGTTATATCCGCTGCGTGTGTATCTTTAAATGGCTTTCAGTATTTTGCCAGCTCGTGTACACTTTCAAAATGCCCCTTTCGGTATCCTTGCATTGAACTTTTAAATGGTATCTTATGACGGTATTTGGAAACTATATTTTGAAAAATATTTGAGTATTTCAAATATTACCGTCTTCACCTCTTTGACGTTTGAAACGTTTGCGAAAATGATTCTTAGCCTTGTGGGTTCCAGTGTGGGGCCCACGATGCTGTAATATCCCTGGTTGGTTTTTGGGGTGTTACAGAAGATGGTAACCCGGGCATGTGTGTTATGTGGCTCTACCAGTACGGTAGTAGCGCGGCTTTTTGAAAATGATTTTCTGACTTTTGGGTCAAACCGATTTTTGGAGGTTCCAAAATTTTTGAGATGTTTTCAAATTGCTATAATTACGATGTTCGTGTATGTTGTCATCATGTTGAGGCTTTGTATGGGAGTCATATGCCAGTATCACAGGAGATCATCGACTTCACGGACCTGTAAGTATATTCTTTCAGTTATTTGGTTTTGATGATGATTATTTGAGTATGGTGGCATGATTTTAAGATATTTCGGAATTGAGATATTGGTTATGACAGGATGTTAAGTTTCGAGGACGAAACTTATTTAAGTGGGAAGATATGTAATATCCTAGAATTTCGCTACGAATTTTTCGCATTTCTTTATCTGAGTTGTACTGTATAGATTGGGACCGATACAGTATGGATGAATAATTTTGGAAACTGTGACAGCTGTACCAGTATATCTATCGAGGTTATTTTTAATTCTAGGATATTACATGCCTGATATGTCTTTCGATGTTGGATATACTATATGAGTATTTATATAATTGTCATGTTTGATCGACGATTGCATTTGAGGGTATCGTACATCAGATGTATCGTATGAGAATGTTATCAAAACGAGTATATGTATTCAGTATGTCGCGTGTACGTATTCGGTATATTGAGATGACAGACAGGAGCAAAAATGGCTAAGTATAAAAGCCATTACGTACGTTAAGCATAGGAGCTTACGCACGTAAAGGTGCAAGCGTAGCGCACGCTAAGCAAAGGAGCTTACATACGTAATGGTGTGAGCTTAACGTACATTAGGTAAGGGTCATAACGTACATTATGAAGAGAATCAGACAGGTCCGAGCTGTGATCGGCAAGTGGGCTCGGTGTCAGAAACTTTCGGCGCGGATGTGGACAGGTGAGTCAACATCGAGCTTTACGTACGTTAAGGACAGCCCATTACATACGTAAACAAGTTTGGCACTATAGCAAGTCAATCCCTACATTACGTACGCTACGACAAGGAAATTACGTATGTAATGCATGCCATGAAATAAGACAGTGAACCCTGGATGCCGATTACGTACGCTATGCAGGACATGTAGCATACGTTAAAGAGTCTTACGTACGTTAAGGTTGGGTCTTAACGTACGTAACGATTTATGAAGATTATATATTAAGAATCGGTCTTTCATTTCTTCACGAGAAGAAACAAATTTTTCTACCCCAGCTTCGTCCCTCTTCACTTTCAATCCTATTCCAAACCCCTGTACCTTGGTTGAGGCCTTGATGATTGGATTAGAAGCTTGAAGCTTGGAGTTCTTGATGTTTCTTGAAGTGTTTGATCTTTGTGGTTCTTCTTCAAGAGGTATGCTGAAAAACTCCTCTCTTTGATTCGGATTTTGATATTGTTGTTGATGTTCTTCTTCGTATGATGATGGTTATGGTGTGTTGTTGTGATTCTTGAGGTTATATGAATTGTATACTGAATGATGAAATGATATATGCCTTGGATTATGAATTAGATGATGGTTTAGATGTTAGAACACATCGGATTACGTCGTTTTGATGGCTACAAACATGATTATGGATTAATTCATGTTCTTGAAGAACTCTTGAGTTATATATGTCGTGATTTTATGGAAATTGGAAGGATTACGGTTAATCTTGGTATATGATTGTTCTTGATAATAAACGGTAATTGGTTTTCTATGAATTTACGAATATGAACAAGAAAAAACCTTGTTAAAACCGTAATTAAGGTTGAAGTCGGGATCGAGAATGTTAAAATTGATTGATTATCGAATTGCGTCCTGTATTCATATTGTTTGAGTCATAATGGTTTGGTTTCGTATGATCGAGATATCACTGAACCGTTGAGTTTGATTGGTTGGTTATATCGGTTGTTGATTGTTATCAAACGTATTGTTAATTGATTATTGCATTAGGTTGCGATAAGTGATCATTGATGATTAACCGTTGTGCTGCGGTTGAGATTGGAGAATGTATGTATTGCCTTGGTCGGGGCTGAGGAGCTTGTAAATGAAGACGACGGGATTGGTAACGGCTTCATCGTATATCGAGGCAAGTTATGCTTGCTCAGTTCATAATGTTTAATAAATGATTTTGATTTCATTTCATTTATGATTCGTATAGCAATGATGTTATGAATATGAATTGTCGGGATGATGGTATGTATATTATGCTTGGACTGGGATAAATCATAATGTATATGATTTTAAAGACGTCTAGTGGAAACGGAGATGTGAATTATCTTTGGTCTATTGTATTAAATGGTGGATATCGAGGATAGTTTATCGTGCTGACATTGAACTCGAGATGGTGGTTTGGTAATAGTGATGAATTGTACTTCATTTTGGACTATTCAAATAACTGTGTATTCGTTTAGGGATGTTGGTCGTGGAAGGGTTAGTGTCTCCGGTTTGAGGTAATTTAATATTGCTGAAATATGATAATTATCATGTTACATTGTGCATATGTTTGTGTTGATGTTTCATGTAATGAGTGTGCATTATTGTTAGGTATATTGTGATGTGCTCTTTCTTTGGACTGTAATTGGTTGGGCCGATGTGTTGAGGGATAAGACCAGATTATGTCACCCACGTTCCGTAGTATTCCTATATAGATGCTTCTGTGACCCTTGGTTGCGATCTTGGGGTATTTTGTGATTGCATGTAATGTGTTGAGGGATAAGACCAAAATATGGCACCCACGGTCCGGAGTATTCCCGAGTAGATGCTTCTGTGACCCTTGGTTGCGGCCTTGGGAGTTTATATGATATTGTCCGGAGTATTCCTGAGTAGATGCTTCCGTGACCCTTGGTTGCGACCTTGGCAGATTATGTGCTAATATTATATGCCTTGTTGAGCATTTTGTGAACCGTTGTCTGACGGGAATACTACATTGTGGTCGTGTCGGTCTTTCATGATCGAGTTATCGTTGCTCACTTGGGAAGTCTTCTGATCTTTGTTGGATATGCGTTTCATCGAGTTTTGTTGTCATGTTTTGTCGTGACATATCTGGAGCTAGATGTGTACCGATCGGTCATGTGTAGGATTTTTAGGGCGGGCACGTGTAGCATGTGTTGGTTTCGACCTCATATTGAACCGTGCACACCAGACGTACTTCGTGAGGCTGATTAGGTACGAGACCACACGTGTATTTGATCGATACCCGTGGGTGGCTTGTACACGGACACATTTCCAGATCCGGCATATCGTGACGTCTATCTTGAGTCATATTGGTTGGTCGTTCATAGTCCATGTATGGTCTGATATGTTCGATAGTCGAGTTTTTCTTCGAGAACCCATATATGTTATTTGTATATGTTTGACAATTTTATCCTCTCATGTACCTGGCCCTGTGGTCCCTTATTGATCTTACTGATCTTGTTAGAGTTTACCATATCGTTTGTATTCTCGTTCGTTATTGATCCTTATTGATCTCGTCAGAGTTCACCATATCGTTGGTATTCTCGTTCGTTATTGATCTTTACTGATCTTGTTGGAGTTACCATATCGTTGGAATTCTTGGTCGTCGTTGATCCTTATTGATCTTGTTTGGAGTTGCCTTATCATTGGTATTCTCAGTCTTCGTTGATCCATTATTGGTTTGTGGAGTTTACCATATCGTTGGTATTCTCGGTCGTGCTGATCCTTTATTTGATCTTGTTAGAGTTTCCCACATCGATGGCATTCTCGTTCGTAGTTGGTCCTTTGGTGATCTAGTGTGGATTTATCATGTTAATGATATTTTCGTTTGATGCATCAGTTGTTTATTATTATTGCTTGTGCGGGTTTTCATACTTTTATTGATATCCGGGGCTTGTTATTTTTTCGGGGCAGTTGGATCTACAGATGTATTGTGTATTATCGGTTTCATTAGAATTGGAATTCGATTGTGCGATCCAGCGGACAGAGTTGGACAGGGATGGATTATTCCATATTGGGATATACTTATGTTTTGAGAATCTCGGTATCATTTGAATATAGTACAGATGGTTATGTTAGAATTCATTATCACTTGAGAACGTGAAGTGTGGATTGAGGTAAGGGTTGATGGATATGAATTATCACCATTGGTAATGTTACTACGGTAAGATTTCATTGGAAGTATTCTTACTTGTAATTACATTGATATGTAATTGTTTATGTTGATGTGATCGCTATCATTGTTGAGTATTATGGCTGACTCCGTCGTGGGCTTTATCTTTTAGGTACTCGTAGATCGATCTAGTAGCGGTCGTGAAGGGATGAGCTTCCCGGTGATACTGGCTATGGCATGGTTATTTGGGATTCAAGTATTCCTTTCTGGTCGTTATGATTCCGCTGCAAATGTATTTTCTATTGTGTTATATCCGCTGCGTGTGTATATTTAAATGGCTTTCGGTATTTTGCCATCTCGTGTACACTTTCAAAATGCCACTTTTGGTATCTTTGCCTTGTACTTTTAAATGGTATCTTATGACGGTATTTGGGAACTATGTTTTGAAAAATATTTGAGTATTTAAAATATTACCGTCTTCGCCTCTTTGGCGTTAGAAACATTTGCGAAAATGATTCTTAGCCTTGTGGGTTCCGGCGCGGGGCCCACGTCGCTGTAATATCCCCGGTTGGTTTTGGGGGTGTTACTGAAGATGGTATCGGAGTTTGGGTTTTGTAAAACCCGGGCATGTGTGTTATGTGGCTCTACTAGTACGGCAGTAGCGCGGCTTTTGAAAATGATTTTCTAACTTTTGGGTCAAACCGATTTTTGGAGGTTCCAAAATTTTTGAGATGTTTTCAAATTGCTATAATTACGATGTTCGTGTATGTTGCTATCATGTTGAGGCTTTGTATGGGAGTCGTATTTCAGTTATTTGGTTTTGATGATGATTATTTGAGTATGGTGGCATGATTTTAAGATATTGGTTATGACAAGATGTTAAGTTGCGAGGACGAAACTTATTTAAGTGGGAAGATATGTAATATCCTAGAATTTCGCTACGAATTTTTCGCATTTCTTTATCTGAGTTGTACTGTACAGAGTGGGATATACTGTATGAGTATTTGTATAATTGTCGTACTGGGTCGTATGAGAATGTTATCAGAACGAGTATATGTATTCAGTATGTCGTGTGTACATATTCGGTATATTGAGACGACAAACAGGAGCAAAAATGGCTAAGTATAAAAGCCATTACGTACGTTAAGCATAGGAGCTTACGTACGTAAAGGTGCAAGCATAGCGTACGCTAAGCAAAGGAGCTTACGTACGTAACGGCATGAGCTTAACGTACGTTAGGTAAGGGTCATAACGTACATTATGAAGAGAATCGTACAGGTCCGAGCTGTGATCGGATAGTGGGCCCGGTGCCGGCAACTTTCGGCGCGGATATGGACAGGCTAGTCAACATAGAGCTTTACGTACGTTAAGGACAACCCATTACGTATGTAAACAAGTTTGGCACTGTAGGAAGTCAGCCCCTACATTACGTACGCTACGACAAGGAAATTACGTACGTAATGCATGCCACGAAATAAGACGGTGAACCCTGGATGCCGATTATGTACGCTATGCAGGACATGTAGTGTAAGTTAAAGAGTTTTACGTACGTTAAGGTTGGGTCTTAACGTACGTAACGAGCTGTGCAGATTATATATTAAAAATCAGTCTTTCATTTATTCACGAGAGGAAACATATTTTTCTACCCCAGCTTCGTCCTCTTCACTTTCAATCCTATTCCAGACCCTTGTACCTTGGTTGAGGCCTTGGTGATTGGATTAGAAGCTTGAAGCTTGGAGTTCTTAATGTTTCTTGAAGTGTTTGATCTTTGTGGTTCTTCTTCAAGAGGTATGCTGAAAAACTCCTCTCTTTGATTCGGATTTTGATATTGTTGTTGACGTTCTTCTTCGTATAATGATGGTTATGGTGTGTTGTTGTGATTCTTGAGGTTATATGAATTGTATATTGAAGGACGAAATGATATATGCCTTGGATTATGAATTAGATGATGGTTTAGATGTTGGAACACATCGGATTACGTAGTTTTGATGGCTACAAACATGATTATGGATTAATTTATGTTCTTGAAGAACTCGAGTTATATATGTCGTGATTTTATGGAAATTGGAAGGATTACGGTTAATCTTGCTATATAATTGTTCGTGATAATAAACGGTAATTGGTTTTCTATGAATTTACGAATATAAACAAGAAAGAACCTTGTTAAAACCGTAATTAAGGTTGAAGTCGGGATCGAGAATGTTAAAATTGATTGATTATCGAATTGCGGCAAGTATTCGTATTGTTTGAGTCATAATGGTTTGGTTTCGTATGATCGAGATATCATTGAACCGTTGAGTTTGATTGGTTGGTTATATCGGTTGTTGATTGTTATCAAACGTATTGTTAATTGATTGTTGCATTAGGTTGCGATAAGTGATCGTTGATGATTAATCGTTGTGCTGCGGTTGAGATTGGAGAATGCATGTATTGCCTTCGTCGGGGGTGAGGAGCTTGTAGATGAAGACGACGGGATTGGTAACGGCTTCATCGTATCGGTATCGAGGCAAGTTATGCTTGCTCAGTTCATAATGTTTAATAAATGGTTTTGATTTCATTTCATTTATGATTCATATAGAAATGATATTATGAATATGAATTGTCGGGATGATGGTATGTATATTATGTTTGGATTGGGATAAATCATAATGTATATGATTTAAAGATGTCTAGTGGAAACGGAGATGTGAATTATCTTTGGTCTATTGTATGAAATGGTGGATATCGAGGATAGTTTATCGTGCCGACATTGAACTCGAGGTGGTGGTTTGGTAATAGTGATGGATTGTACTTCATTTTGGACTATTCGAATAACTGTGTATTCGTTCAGGGATGTCAGTCGTGGAAGGGTTAGTGTCTCCGGTTTGAGGTAATTTAATATTGCTGAAATATGATAATTATCATGTTACATTGTGCATGTGTGTGTTGATGTTTCATGTAATGAGTGTGCATTATTATTTGGTATATTGTGATGTGTTCTTTCTTTGGACTGTAATTGGTTGGGATGATGTGTTGAGGGATAAGACCAGATTATGGCACCCACGTTCTGTAGTTTTCCTGTGTAGATGCTTCCGTGACCCTTGGTTGCGACCTTGGGGTATTTTGTGATTGCATGTAATGTGTTGAGGGATAAGTCCAGAATATGGCACCCACGATCCGCAGTATTCCCGAGTAAATGCTTCTGTGACCCTTGGCTGCGGCCTTGGGAGTTTATGTGATATTGTCCGGAGTATTCCTGAGTAGATGCTTCCATGACCCTTGGTTGCGACCTTGGGAGTTTATGTGCTAATATTATATGCATTGTTGAGCATTCTGTGAACCGTTGTTTGACGGGAATACTACATTGTGGTCGTGTCAGTCTTTCATGATCGAGTTATCGTTGCTCACTTGGCAAGTCGTATGATCTTTGTCGGATATGCATTTCTTCGAGTTTCGTTGTCATGTAGTGTCGTGGCATATCTGGAGCCAAATGCGTACCGATCGGTCATGTGTAGGATTTTCAGGGCGGGCACGTGTAGCATGTGTTGGTTTCGACCTCATATCGAATCGTGCACGCGAGACGTACTTCGTGAGGCAGATTAGGTATGAGACCAGATGTGTATTTGATCAATACCCGTGGGTGGCTTGTACACAGACACATTTCCGGATCGGGCATATCGTGACGTCCATCTTGAGTCATATTGGTTGGTCGTTCATAGTCCATGTATGGTCGGATATGTTCGATAGTCGAGTTTGTCTTCGAGAACCCATATATGTGATTTGTATATGTTTGACAATTTTATCCTCTCATGTACATGGCCCTGTGGTCCCTTATTGATCTTACTGATCTTGTTAGAGTTTACAATATCGTTTGTATTCTCGTTCGTTATTGATCCTTATTAATCTCGTTGGAGTTCACCATATCGTTGGTATTCTTGTTCGTTATTGATCTTTACTGA